>CM060429.1:107400679-108819093 GCA_030545235.1 Helianthus tuberosus
TGATAATATCTCTCTATTTGTGAATTATATTGTTTCTATCAATATTTGTTTATAAGTATCAAACTCAGATCCTAGCATTCTCTATGATGCAACGATCTCTAACTCTAAAATTTCCTGAAGGCATTCTTATTGATGCAAGATTTGGTGGTTTGATGCCATTGTGGAGTGGAGATGATGTTAACCTTGCATATTCATGTTTGCCCCTTGATGAAACTTTCTAGAACTAAAACCGTTGATGTCTACTCCATCCCATCTTTTCACTAAATTCGCCAATCTCTACTTTATAACATACATGCTGAGAAAAAAAGTAGAAGACTTTAAAGGCTAGTAAAAACACAAGTTTTAATCAATGTATTGAAATTTAGATTGCCACTATCAATAATGATATCTTAAACGTTTTTTACAAAAACCCTTAAGTAAATATGCAAACATATCTTAAAATATTTAGTAAACAATTATTAAATCAATAATCATAAATCCTAAGGCTTTGTGTTGTGGTTACATGCCCCAATCCACCTAAACAAGTGGCACCCCAAAACTCCGCCTCGTGGTCGTTAAACATAGGAATCAGTGGAGGCAATGCTAGCCTAGTAATAGACGTTTTACCTTTTGAATGTGGGCCTCATTGAACAAACTATCTATTGCGATAGTTTCAAAACAAAATAAAAAATAAAAAAAATCACAATGTAGGCTCCCCATTTAGTTAAATAACAATGCTATTGTAATTGGGTAACATCCCACCACATGGATTGTACCCGGACGTTGAACACCGCCCTGTGGAGCGTTACCCACGACATTAAGACCCCACCATGAGTTACCTCATGATAGTGAATGTGGGGTTGTACTCTAGATGTGTGCTAATGATCTAAAACTAATATATATACTCACACATACATACATACACACACAACTTATCCATTTTTAAACACACCACTCTCAAATATATCTCATAAAACATTCTTAATTTTCAAATGGCAAGATGTTCTTGGACCTAAGATAAAGAAATAACATTGACCATGCCTTGGTGGAATGTGTTTGATGTCGCACGAAAGTGTATAGTTTTGGATAGAAGTTTTCGACAAATTACGTCAACGTTTGGGTGTAACGAATCGCACCAAAGACGAAGTTAGATTGAAGGTTGCCAAATTTAACGAAATCTTCAACCTCATGTTGTAACTCGGTGATGAGGAAAACAAGGGGCACATGTTAGTAGGTGCAGGGGCAACCCCCCCCCCCCCCCAATGTTTCAGTTAAAAGTGTATAATTTCCAGTTGTTCATCCGAAAATTTTAAAATTATATACGATTACCCCCCTCCCAATTATTTTTCCTACATATTTATACAATTTATAAATCAAAGTAAAGTTTGTTAGCAATTTCTATATAAATGATGGGTAGTTTGGTAAATTTATTTTAACTCTTATTTGTTTAACCCTAGAAGTTAATCCCAATCATCTTCTTCCCGAAGCTTTCTGCCCATTCTTTTTCCAGTTAAATCCAGACATCCAATGTTTTGGTAATCATTCTTTTATTGGTGTTGTTAACTGCTGATTACATACCATATAGTTGATGGCATGGATTAATATTTATTATTTATTCATTGTTTATTTAGGTCAATTACGTATCGTTATTCGTATATAGTTGATGGAATGAATTAATGTATTAGTACATGATATCGTTGGTGCATATTTAGTATGTCCGCCACTGTGCGAATGGACATCAAGTCCATCTCTTAAACACCCATTCGTCCCTATAGGCTCATGTCACACCCCGATATTTCTACGTATTACCGGTGGGCCTGGTGGGGAGTATCGTGACGTAGTTGATATCGTTATAGTCAAACAACACAATATTTAAATGCACAGCGGAAGCAAAAGATACATATATTTCAACCGAATATAATTGTAATATCAAGTATCACAAACAGTTGAAAATAATCCACATGTGGATCAAAATAAAATGGAAACATTGTTCGACAGTTTTGACATCCAAGCTTGCGAGACTTATTGTGGACGCTAGGAGAAAGCCAGCCTAGTTCGCGTAGTACCTACACTTAACCATTTTGGGAAAATACGACAGTTTACACTGGTAAATACAAGTAACTGACTCAGTTGAAAAGGTTTAATAAAATTGATTTGAATGCACGTGGCACAAACTTTTTATAACTTGGGATAATTATTTGAATATAATCTTGTAAAAGAATTACATGTTCCTTATGCGTTCAGTAGCCCGATCCGTAGACCGGGTTAAAGATCAATAGACACACCACATTATTTATTTAGGCACTGACGGGTGTACGCCTACACCCCGTGCTTAGGTCGTGGCCATTTCGTAAAATGATGCCAAGAATATCCGGGACATGGTCATTAACCCCCCCAAAGGCTTTAAGAAAATAAAACATTTCAAAATGGAGCATATCAATGATTTAACCTCTATTCGATTAAAGATTCAATGCCCGACCAAGCGGTATTTTATATACCATACCCCAAGCCCGTATAGGGAAAATAAATTAAAAGTATTTACCTTTGCAAGTATCAATCACAAATAGCAAGTGCGTGTAGCTTTTACCGGGCCTCCTATTCTGGAACGAAGGTTTATAATAATCTATTAGAATCCTAACGGGTCTTTTAATTAAGCCTAAACTTAGACCAGTTAGTTTTAAAAAAGATACGGTTCAAACGCACGATTAAGCGAAGACCGGAATAGAATGTGTTTTAGACCCGACAAGTTTGAAGACTTGTATAATATGGGTAAACTAAACACCTTCTGGATTTTGAGATAAAAATGATAAGGTTTGACCCGTTTCGGCTAATTTATGTAAACTAGTTACATAAACCGAATCGAACGCGAATAATGCATAACGGGTAACTGTGAGAGTCATTTACAGGTTTCCTAAGTTCATATACCTTAAATATGTTGTGATATCAGTAGGATACCTTCCATTATGCCCAAAACGAGTTTAATCTTAATTTAAGCCCCGTAGGGGTATTTTGGTCATTTTAAAGATTATAAAAGAGATTAAATGAAATTCTGAGATTCGGGTCCGAATACATCAGTAAAATAACTTATTTTAATAGGTCATATCTGTTGGTAATAATTCCTTTATGACAAAATGGTTTTAAACCCATACTAGGCGTTTAATACGCGTAAAAAGCCATTTTAAGCGATTTCCGGGTTATACAGAAAATCTAAGTTTTCTGATTAGGTTATAAAGTTCAAGATACTTTATTTATTATATAAAATGAGTAGCAATTGGATTGGTGTCAAAATACTATGTAGAACTCATTTTATAACCAAAAAGAGTATAATCGGTATTTACCGAATCAACGCCATAACCTTAGGTTATGAGCAGGTTAAAAATAATTATAAATCTTTAAACACCCCAAAACATTATATTACATCAGTGGGTAAAAGGTTTGGTGTCAAAATTGGGTTTAGACAGGCTTTATGCTAATTGCGTCGTTTAATTAACAAAAAGCTTTTTAAGTGCGCTATTGAGCATAACTCCTAATTTAGACCTCTAACTGATATGAAATTTTAGGGACATGTTTATAATTCAGTAATAAAGATTATTGTCCTTTCACATTTCCAAAATTCTCGTTTTATGGACAGAAGGGCATTATGGTCAACATTAAGCAATTAACGGAAACATGTAAACGAATCGGACAAACAACGAACCAACCACAGAGGGTTATACTATCATGTAAACTGGTCCTAAGGAAGCTCTAAGGCATTTCTAAACTCTACTAAAACGGGTCAGAACTGAAGTCAAAGCAAAAGTCAAAGTTTTGCGACTTTCGGTTCCGAACCGGGTCTAAACAGGAAATTGTCGGATCAAACAAGCTTAGACCAGTTCTTATACTTATTATCAAGTTATATGAATGATAAAATAGGTTACATGCCTTCCACATTGTTAATTACATGTTAATCCTCAAATTAAGTTTCTATTGACTTTTTATAAACAACTTTGACCCGACATTTGATCTAGTTAGAACGGGAATCAGAGGGTGCCCTTTTAAGGGTTTAATGCCCACATAATTACCAACTTATAAATACCTTCAATTCGACTAATCACTGGACCATTAATAATTAATCGCTAAGTCAAACGTTAATTACGACGGTTTGACTTTTAAGCTAATAACTAAGTAAAACTCAATTAAGGAAGGTCAAGGGTACTTACCAAAGTCTAATGCACGACCAGGGATGCTTAGAGAAGGCTATTGAGCTCCAAAGATGATCAGAAGATGAGTTGTGAGTGAATGATCAAGCTTGCACACAAAGGGGCTTTATATAGTGCTTTTAATTGCTTGTGATCTTGACAAATCATGCTACCATTGATCCCTGATCATCAACAAGTGTCCCTAATGTCTAAAAGCAAGCCTAGGCAACCCTTGTTGTTGAGAAAAGGCAAAGTAAGTCGGTTACAATGGACATGGCAGACCCCTAGCATGTTTTTCGGCATCAGAGGACCCCTCGCGGCACGCGTAGGTCCCCTAGGGGTCCCTCGCGTCGCGCGACGCCCCCTCTGATCCAAATCCAATTTTCAGATTTTTGCTGTTTTGGTCCTTGGTCCATATAAAGTTGTTTCGACATTATTTCTTGCATTATGAGCCCTCCAAATTGACTTATAAGGGCTTCAAGACTTATACCCACTTTGTTAAGTCCTTGGTTAACTATGTTATCACCCGAAGAGTCATAAACTTCATCGTTGACGCTTTTAACCCCTCGTATACGAATTTTATCATAACTTTCTCATACGATCACGAAACTTGGTGAAATTTATATCATGTATTCTAGTGAGCATAATTAATCATTACTAAGCTTCGGGTTTGCTAAAAGGTCACTCAGAGGTATAACTTAAACATGTTGACACATTTAACCCCTGTAGTTTGTATTCTCTCACTTTCTTTCACATTTAGCTTCGTATGATCCATGATTAATTCGTTTAAGGGTATAAACATCATGTAGGGTTATTGTAAAGTATATTTATCCATTGTTGACATTTTGAACCCTTATATTCACATACTTTCCATGTTTGTCAACTTTAGTCCCTCTAGAGTATTCTTTCACACGTTCAAGCTTATGACACGTGTCAATACATTATAGGACGTGAATTTTCGAGGTGTCACATCCTCACCCCCTTAAAATAAATCTCGACCTCGAGATTTACTGAAATAAATGAGGATACTTTTCTTTCATTGTTGATTCTACCTCCCACGTGTACTCGGGACCTCTACGGGCATCCCATTTAACCTTTACGATCGGTACATGTTTCCTTCGAAGCTTCTTAACCTGTCGATCCTCGATCGACACAGGTTTTTCAACAAACTTCAAGCTCTCTTCTATGTGCACATCTGTATGTGGTATGACTAGTGATTCATCAGCGAAACACTTCTTCAGATTGCAGATGTGGAATTCATTGTGAATACCACTGAGCTCTTCAGGTAATTTTAACTTATAAGCAACTGATCCGACATATTCGATGACATCGAATGGTCCTATATATCTCGGGCTTAACTTACCTTTGTTACCAAATCGCATCACTCCCTTCCAGGGTGATACTTTAAGCAACACTTTATCACCTACCTCGAATTTCAGAGGTTTACGCTTTAGATCTGCGTAGCTTTTCTGCCTATCCCTGGCAGCTTTCAGGCGGTCACGAGTCTGGACAATCTTGTCCGTCGTTTCAAAGACTTTCTCAGGTCCTGTTAGTTGGACATCTCCAATTTCCGCCCAACAAACGGGCGTTCTGCACTTTCTACCGTACAAGGCCTCGAAGGGCGCGACCTTGATGCTCGTATGGTAGCTATTGTTGTACGAGAACTCGATTAATGGCAGGTGGTTATCCCAACTACCACCTAAGTCAATCACACATGCACGAAGCATGTCTTCCAACGTTTGGATTGTACGCTCACTCTGGCCGTCCGTCTGAGGATGGTAAGCCGTACTGAAATTTAAGCGCGTGCCCAAAGATTGTTGGAAACTTTTCCAAAAATGTGACGTGTATCTAGTATCTCTGTCAGAGATAATAGACACAGGCACGCCATGTAGAGACACAATCTTATCTACGTACAATTGGGCTAACATGTCGGAGCTATAGGTCTCCTTAATGGGTTGGAAATGTGCTGACTTAGTCAGTCTATCCACTATCACCCATATCGTATCATTTCCTTTCCTTGTCTTGGGCAACTTGTTGATGAAATCCATCGTCACCATTTCCCACTTCCAAGTGGGAAGTTCGGGTTGTTGTAGCAAACCTGACGGCTTTTGGTGTTCTGCTTTGACTTGCGCACACGTCAAACATTTAGCTACATAGGTAGCTATAGACTTCTTCAAGCCTATCCACCAAAAGTTTGCTTTCAAATCCTAGTACATCTTGTCAGCTCCAGGATGAACGGAGTATTTAGAACTGTGGGCTTCCTGGAGGATAACATCTCGAAGTCCTCCATACACTGGAACCCATATTCGTCCGTTTAGCCTTAGAATTCCGTCCTTGCCATAGGATAACTGTTCTTCAGTCACTCCTAACTTTTCATTAGGATAATTAGCTTCTAATACCGCTTCCTTCTGTGCAGCTAAAAATCTTTCATTCAAACTGTTCTTTATCTCAATGCTCTTGGCATTGATTCTTATGGGCTTCACCCTTTCCTTTCGACTTAAGGCATCGGCGACTACATTCGCCTTGCCAGGATGGTATCTGATCTCACAGTCGTAATCATTTAAGGTTTCCATCCAACGTCGTTGCCTCATGTTCAAATCTTTCTGATTGAACAGGTGTTGAAGGCTCTTGTGATCAGAATAGATCACACACTTGATTCCATATAAATAGTGCCTCCATAGCTTTAGTGCAAATACAACGGCACCCAACTCCAAGTCATGGGTGGTGTAGTTCTTTTCATGCACCTTTAACTGTCGTGAAGCATAGGCAATAACCTTGCCTTTCTGCATAAGCACACACCCCATGCCAGTGTGTGATGCGTCGCAGTAAACCACAAATTCTTCGGTACCTTCGGGCAAATGTCAGTACAGGAGCGTTGCTCAACTTCTGCTTCAAAATATCGAAAGATTCTTGCTGCTTGGGTCCCCAATTGAACTTAATATCCTTCCTAGTCAAGGAAGTTAGGGGTGCAACAATCCTTGAAAAATTTTCAATAAAGCGCCTGTATTATCCTGCCAATCCCAAGAAACTGCGAATTTCTGTGGGCGTCTTCGGCTCTTGCCAATTCATGACAGCTTCAACCTTAGCTGGATCTACTTGGATTCCGCATTCACTAACCACATGTCCAAGGAATTGGACTTCTCGAAGCCAAAATTCACACTTAGAGAATTTGGCGTAGAGCTTCTCCTGCTGAAGTAGTGAAAGAATACATCGAAGATGTTTCTCATGGTCGGCCTGATTCCTTGAATAAATTAGAATGTCGTCAATGAAGACGATAACAAATTTGTCCAAGTATGGTTTGCAGACACGGTTCATGAGATCCATGAATGCGGCTGGTGCATTAGTGAGCCCAAAAGGCATCACTAGGAACTCGTAATGACCATAACGAGTACTAAATGCAGTCTTGTGAACGTCTTCATCTCTAACCTTCAGTTGATGATAGCCTGACCTTAAGTCAATCTTAGAGAAGTAACTTGCCCCTTGAAGTTGATCGAACAGATCGTCGATCCTGGGCAAAGGATACCTATTCTTGATAGTGACCTTCTTAAGCTCACGGTAATCGATGCACAGACGCATCGATCCATCCTTCTTCTTAACAAATAAGATTGAAGCTCCCTAAGGAGATGAACTAGGTCTAATTAAACCCTTGGCTAGCAATTTATCTAGTTGTGTTCTCAATTCCTTCATCTCTGTTGGTGCCAACCTATAAGGCGCCCTTGCTACTGGTGCTGCTCCAGGGATGATGTCAATTCTGAATTCTACTTGCCTATCTGGTGGTAAACCAGGAAGTTCTTCAGGAAAAACATCAGGATATTCAGAAATGACGGGGATATCCTCAATCTTAGGCTTCGGCTCATCAATAGTCACTTGTGCCATGTAGATGACACAACCTTTCTTCAGACACCTAGAGGCCTTGAGCATAGTCACTTGCTCAGGCAGTCCATACTGGGTATCTCCCTGAATGGTAAGTGATTCACCAGACGGAGTCTTGATCACCACTTGCTTCTTATTGCAGACAATCTGGGCCTGGTTATGAGATAACCAGTCCATACCCAAAACTATGTCGAAACCGTCTAATTTCAAAGGAAGTAGGGACAAAGGAAAAGAGTGGTTCTTAATGGATATGAAACATCCATCTAATATGGTTGAGGCGGTTTCTAAGGTGCTATCTGCTAATTCCACCTCATACTTCACTCTTAGGGTTTTAACAGGTAAATTCAGCAATTTGCAAAACTTATTATCTACAAATAATTTATCAGCTCCTGAATCAAATAGCACTCTTGCATAAACATCATTTATGAGGAAGGTACATGTGATCACATTGTCGTCCTGGACAGCTTCCTTTGCATCCATCCTGAAGACCCTTGCATTGGTCTTTTTCCCATCCTCAGTCTTCTTTGCAAGTTTTGGGCAGTTGGACTTGATATGCCCTTTTTCATTGCAACTGTAGCACGTTGCGTCCTTCAGCTTCTTGCACTCTAGGGTCTTATGTTCCGAAGATTTGCAAATCCCACAAGGTCTCGGCTGAGATTGGGATTTTAAGTCAAGTCTGCACCTCCCAAAGTGGTGCTTCTGACAAATCTTACACTTGGGCTTATCTCCAGATTGATGCCCATCCTTCTTAGAACCAGACCCCTTCTTGTGGTCATTGTTTCCCCGGTGCTTCTTGTTTGACCTTCGTGAACTGTCATCTTCACGCTTCCTTTTCTCGGCATCCGTGTTCCTCAGCGATCTCTGTCTGACCGCGTCCAGTGTGAGGGACAAAGATATATCAGCTACAGATCTGAAAGTAGCTGGCCGAGAGGCTTTTACACTTGCCTTGATCTCTGGGGCTAAACCCCCAATGAAACGAGCTATTCTTTTGGGTTCCGGGGTCACCAGATAAGGAACCAACCTTGACATTGTATTAAAGCTCGTAAGGTAAGCTTGGCAATCCAGATTTTTCATAACCAAGGATAAGAAATCAGATTCAATCTTTTCTACCTCATGCTGAGGGCAGTAGTTTTCCCTGATGAGGGTAACAAATTGTTCCCATGTCATATTGTACAGTGGAATCTTCCCAGTAGCTTGAATCAACGATCTCCACCAGGCTAAGGCCTCACCTTTGAACGATTGAGACACAAACTTTACTACATCCTTATCAGTGCACCCGCTGATATCAACCACGGTGTCCATCTCATCCAACCATGTCATGCAGTCTATAGCTCCTTTCTCCCCAGTGAAATCCCTGGGTTTGCATGAGACAAAATACTTGTAGGAGTAACCCTTATCACGGGGTCCTTGAATCAGTACGATCCTTTGAGATGGAACGCTTTGCTGATTCGAAGATTGACGATCGTCATCGCCTTTCTTTGGTTCCTCCTTCTTGGAGGGTGGCTTGCTATGAGCCTCAGAATGAGTCTTAGGCTAGGAATGGGGTACTGATTGGGCTCTGCTTCGAGTACCGCTTGACTCACTATACTGCCTATCCAAGGCTTTGGTAACAGCATTATCAATTAATGCTTGGAGTTCTGCGCCAGTCACATTGAACCTGGTGGCGTCATTATTCTCCTTTGGCCGACTGTTGATCTCATCCGAGTCAGCCATTGTAGTTGAACTGTTACATAAGATATTGACAATAATTTATTTGGGAGTTTATTAAGGAATTGTCTTTTATGGCCATTCATTAACCATGGAAACACAGGCCATATTTGGTTAATTTGTTAATCATATTTATTTAGGATCTTTATTATAATTTATCCTAATTATAAAACAATAACAGTATTATTAGTAGCACAAGAGGCCTAGTCACGAGGACATTTTTAAATCATAAGCCATGATTTCAGAGAATCAAGGCATTAAGGTTTGAACATAGTTTATTAACTTTCTCTGACAGGGAGTCGTATAATACTACTGTCTTTTGTCTTATATGACAATGAGCAGGGCCTGTAGGCACTACATTACCAATGGATAGTTAACATATGATCATCTTAATTGATGATTTAAACCCATTATTTATAGATCATTAGGTTAGGTTAGGAATCTTTTGAAGAATCCTATTATAAGAATGACGTGTGTGATTTTAACGAATCACGTCTGCCAGGAGCGTTAACATGTTTTCAGATGTTAACAAGGATTTGAATCTTTTTAACAGGTCTTACCATCTTGGCCAGGTCTTATATTGACATGCAGGCTAGGCTATACCTTTAAGATTCTTATTTAGTATTCAAGTAGGCAGATTATTTTTAAAAGGAATAATTTTTGATTTATTTATTTCATGTATAATATATTTATGCATATAATGACAAAATGAAATTTATAAACTTAACATTCCATTAACATTTGAGAAGTACACATTGCCCTAAACGGGACTTTAAATAGACAAATTACCCACGCAGGGGTTAAACTGAAATACAAGTCCACGCAGGGACCAAGTACTAAAACAAATGTCCACGCAGGGACTAGAAAGACAAGTCCACGCAGGGACTAAATACAAAGATGAATGTCCACACAGGGACTTAATTGAAATAGGAAATACATCAATACATGTAGGGATTTAATGATCCCTCTTCTTCTTCCCCTTTAGCAAGCTCGCTAGGCCCTTGAGGAAACCCCTGTTGTTCCTGCGTTCTTCTTGAAATTCATGCTCCACCCGACTTAGTCTTTGGAGGATTTCCTCCTGTTCCGGTGGGGAAAATCGTGGTGGCTGCGACTGTTGCCGAATTGGTGGTCGTGCAGGTACTTGATACCCATGAGTTGGGTATCCCATTCCCCAAGGGGTTCCATATGGTCCTTCAGGATGAAGGGCGAGGTAGTTTGATGCCACTTGGTAAGGGTCTTCAGCATAGTTATAGTTTGTGTGAGCCGGCTGCTCAAACGGGTTGTACGCTGTTGACCCAGCGTACGTAGGAATCGGGTTACCAAAACCCATTGGTGGCGGTGGTGGCGCAACTGGTGCAGAACTCACCTCTGGAATTGGGTTTGAGGGCCCACCCATCTGTGGGTCTTCATGCAGTGGCGGGTAGTGACTGCCACTTGAGTGATGGGGGGTGCTGAAGTGAAAATCCCCTCCTCGCGCAGATATACGTGTGCCCGTTCTCCTACACCTTGGTGGTTCTGGAGGTGCTTGATGAACTGGCGGTGGTGGAGGCGGTGGCGTGACAGCCACGAAACGTGAATCCCTAGAGGGATCCTGCTGCTGCTGCTGCTGGTGAGGTGATGAATGGTGAGAAGGAGTGAAGTACCATTCATGCTGGTTAAACCTTGCTTGGTAACTGTCCGGACCACCGTAGGGTGATCCGTGGAAGGATGAACCGTCAGAGACCTCAATAGGGTGGTTGGGGGTTCCGGTCGCGGGCTCCATAGGGTCGGTGTCCTCATCCATATCCATGGCGTGATCGCCGGAAAAGTGATCCTCCGGTCCCAATGGGTTAAAACCCACTGGTTCTTGAATATAATTTTCCGGGTTAAACCGGCCCTGAAAGACAGGAGTAGGGTCGCCGAAGGAATGGTGCGAAAGTGATCGCTGGAGAGGTATATATGGAGGTTGCGGGTTGTCGGGCTCGTTTTCTGAATGCGGCCCAAATGAATGACGGTAAGGAGGCGTTGAGCTGTGCGAGACAGACCGTCTAGCGGGCTCCAATTGGTTCCTTCAGTTTCCCTGAGGAACGGCACTCATTGTAATAGAAGGAGCTCGCCGGTGCGAAGGCCCGGCCTCGTGATCGTTGGGGGCGGTGATCGGCCCCTTACCTCGTCCTCCTCTTCTAAATCTTGGCGGCATATTAATCCTGTTAACACAAATAAAAGATACAACAAGAAATATAAAGGACAAAGTTAAGGAAAAAAAAACAAATTTGGATTTGTCCTAAGTTCTTTGTCTAGACTTGAAAAATTAGGAATGTGCAATTGTGCATTGAGATTAAACACAAAAGGCTAGTGTTTAATTCACTCAATGTTGGCTCTGATACCAACCTGTCACACCCCGATATTTCTACGTATTACCGGTGGGCCCGGTGGGGAGTATCGTGACGTAGTTGATATCGTTATAGTCAAACAACACAATATTTAAATGCACAGCGGAAGCAAAAGATAGATATATTTCAACCGAATATAATTGTAATATCAAGTATCACAAACAGTTGAAGATAATCCACAGGTGGATCAAAATAAAATGGAAACATTGTTCGACAGTTTTGACATCCAAGCTTGCGAGACGTATTGTGGACGCTAGGAGAAAGCCAGCCTAGTTCGCGTAGTATCTGCACTTAACCTTTTTGTGAAAATACGTCAGTTTACACTGGTAAATACAAGTAACTGACTCACTTGAAAAGGTTTAATAAAATTGATTTGAATGCACGTGGCACAAACTTTTTATAACTTGGGATAATTATTTGAATATAATCTTGTAATAGAATTACATGTTCCTTATGCGCTCAGTAGCCCGATCCGTAGACCGGTTTAAAGATCAATAGACACACCACATTATTTATTTAGGCACTGACGGGTGTACGCCTACACCCCGTGCTTAGGTCGTGGCAATTTCGTAAAATGATGCCAAGAATATCCGGGACATGGTCATTAACCCCCCAAAGGCTTTAAGCAAACAAAACATTTCAAAATGGAGCATATTAATGATTTAACCTCTATTCGATTAAAGATTCAATGCCCGACCAAGCGGTATTTTATATACCATACCCCAAGCCCGTATAGGGAAAATAAGTTAAAAGTATTTACCTTTGCAAGTATCAATCACAAATAGCAAGTGCGTGTAGCTTTTACCGGGTCTCCTATTCTAGAACGAAGGTTTATAATAACCTATTAGAATCCTAACGGGTCTTTTAATTAAGCCTAAACTTAGACCAGTTAGTTTTAAAAAAGATACGGTTCAAACGCACGATTAAGCGAAGACCGGAATAGAATGTGTTTTAGACCCGACAAGTTTGAATACTTGTATAATATGGGTAAACTAAACACCTTCTGGATTTTGAGATAAAAATGATAAGGTTTGACCCGTTTCGGCTAATTTATGTAAACTAGTTACATAAACCGAATCGAACGCGAATAATGCATAACGGGTAATCGTGAGAGTCATTTACAGGTTTCCTAGGTTAATATGCCTTAAATATGTTGTGATATCAGTAGGATACCTTCGATTATGCCCAAAACGAGTTTAATCTTAATTTAAGCCCCGTAGGGGTATTTTGGTCATTTTAAAGATTATAAAAGATATTAAATGAAATTCTGAGATTCGGGTCTGAATACATCAGTAAAATAACTTATTTTAATAGGTCATATTAGTTGGTAATAAGTCCTTTATGACAAAATGGTTTTAAACCCATACTTGGCGTTTAATACGCGTAAAAAGCCATTTTAAGCGATTTCCGGGTTATACAGGGAATTTGAGTTTTCTGATCAGGTTATAAAGTTTAAAATACTTTATTTATTATATAAAACCAGTAGCAATTGGATTGGTATCAAAATACTATGTAGAACTCATTTTATAACCAAAAAGGGTATAATCGGTATTTACCGAATCAACGCCATAACCTTAGGTTATGAGCAGGTTAAAAATAATTAAAAATATTTAAAAATCTCAAAATATTATATTACATCAGTGGGTAAAAGGTTTGGTGTCAAAATTGGGTTTAGATAGGCTTTATGCTAATTGCGCCGTTTAATTAACAAAAAGTTTTTTAAGTGCGCTTTTGAGCATAACTCCTAATTTAGACCTCTAACTGATATGAAATTTTAGGGACATGTTTATAATTCAGTAATAAATATTATTGTCCTTTCACATTTCCAAAATTCTCGTTTTATGGACAGAAGGGCATTACGGTCAACATTAAGCAATTAACGGAAACATGTAAACGAATCGGACAAACAACGAACCAACCACAGAGGGTTATACTATCATGTAACCTGGTCCTAAGGAAGCTCTAAGGCATTTCTAAACTCTACTAAAATGGGTCAGAACTGAAGTCAAAGCAAAAGTCAAAGTTTTGCGACTTTCGGTTCCGAACCGGGTCTAAACAGGAAATTGTCAGATCAAACAAGCTTAGACCAGTTCTTATACTTATTATCAAGTTATATGAGTGATAAAATAGGTTACATGCCTTCCACATTGTTAATTACATGTTAATCCGCAAATTAAGTTTCTGTTGACTTTTTATAAACAACTTTGACCCGACATTTGATCTAGTTAGAGCGGGAATCAGAGGGTGCCCTTTTAAGGGTTTAATACCCACATAATTACCAACTTATAACTACCTTCAATTCGACTAATCACTGGACCATTAATGATTAATCGCTAAGTCAAACGTTAATTACGACAGTTTGACTTTTAAGCTAATAACTAAGTAAAACTCAATTAAGGAAGGTCAAGGGTACTTACCAAAGTCTAATGCACGACCAGGGATGCTTAGAGAAGGCTCTTGAGCTCCAGAGATGATCAGAAGATGAGTTGTGAGTGAATGATCAAGCTTGCACACAAAGGGGCTTTATATAGTGCTTTTAATTCCTTGTGATCTTGACAAATCATGCTACCATTGATCCCTGATCATCAACAAGTGTCCCTAATGTCTAAAAGCAAGCCTAGGCAACCCTTGGTGTTGAGAAAAGGCAAAGTAAGTCGGTTACAATGGACATGGCAGACACCTAGCATGTTTTTCGGCATCAGAGGACCCCTCGCGGCATGCGTAGGTCCCCTAGGGGTCCCTCGCGTCGCGCGACGCCCCCTCTGATCCAAATCCAATTTTCAGATTTTTGCTGTTTTGGTCCTTGGTCCATATAAAGTTGTTTCGACATTATTTCTTGCATTATGAGCCCTCCAAATTGACTTATAAGGGCTTCAAGAGTTATACCCACTTTGTTAAGTCCTTGGTTAACTATGTTATCACCCGAAGAGTCATAAACTTCATCGTTGACGCTTTTAACCCCTCGTATACGAATTTTATCATAACTTTCTCATACGATCACGAAACTTGGTGAAATTTATATCATGTATTCTAGTGAGCATAATTAATCATTACTAAGCTTCGGGTTTGCTAAAAGGTCACTCAGAGGTATAACTTAAACATGTTGACACATTTAACCCCTGTAGTTTGTATTCTCTCACTTTCTTTCACATTTAGCTTCGTATGATCCATGATTCATTCGTTTAAGGGTATAAACATCATGTAGGGTTATTGTAAAGTATATTTATCCATTGTTGACATTTTGAACCCTTATATTCACATACTTTCCATGTTTGTCAACTTTAGTCCCTCTAGAGTATTCTTTCACACGTTCAAGCTTATGACACGTGTCAATACATTATAGGACGTGAATTTTCGAGGTGTCACAGCTCATTATTGTTAAAGTCCATCCGGACGGATGGACATTGGTCGTTTCGGACGGATGCCAATTACCAATATATATAGGGATGAGGGGTTCCTCATTTGGACAAGCTTTTGGTTCCCTGAGGGGAGATGCTGTCCAACTGGTTTCGCGGGCATGTAACTTTGAATCATTAATAGAAACCAGTTTATATTAACTTGTTCGGTGTCGATTCTAATTCTACTCCTTTCTAGTCAATAATATCTCACCGAACCGGTTATCTCGGGACCAAGACTCCGTCAAACTTGCTGGATCCTGGACTCTCAATGGTATCAGAGCACGGTACCGATTCAATCGATCTAATGATTGATTGAATCACCTACGCTCATAAATCTTGGAGTTATTGTAACACCCCAAAATTTTGTATGACTTAGAATAAAAATTTAATCAGGATGTTTTAATAATAAGGAATGGTAAATATAGATGTTTACCATTTCGAAAGTTTTTAATAATAATAAGTCTAAAACCCCTTATGCAAATGAAAGTAATTAAGTTAGTATGAGAATTAACCATTTTGACACACTTTATAAGATAAGGGACCAAAGGTGTAATTATCTAATGAAGACTTGATAAATAAAAAAAAAGGAAACCAGTACTTGGTTCCTGGGTGCGATCGTACAAGGGGCGAGCCAAGGGGAAACCCTAAGTCTAAAGAATCTCACAAATTGAAGGGATTGAAAGCTGAATTCTTGATTCAGGAGTTAGGAATTAGGATCTCCTAACTATATTTGATCTCAAGTAAGTCTAAAATTTGATGTTTTTATGAAATTCATGAAGTGGGTTATGTATAATTTATGATGTTTGTATGAAATCAAACCTAGATGTTGGGTGATATGAACAAATAGGAGTTTTATTATGTGCTATTTCGATTGTACTAGTAGTTACGGTAAAACCCACTTGAGATTATGTAAGGTAGTAAAAATTAGTAAAATTTATGGATGAATTATGTAATGTTGATGTTAAACTCATGTTATAGAAGTGTTTAGATGAGTAACTTGATATGAATCATATGTAGTGTGGTTATGATTGTTGATTTTGAAAGAATTGGTTGATTTATTTGATGAATTTAGGATGAATGCGTTATAATTACTTGTACATTATGCTTATTAGAATGTACGCACACCATGTGTTCGATGAAATGTCTAAATTAATGTAATTGTGATTTTATATGAAAATTTGCTAAATTGATGAAATATGATTATGGTGGTAATGCATATGGTTCATAAACGTCATATTGTAAGACAAAGAATATGAGAATAATGAAATTTTTGAATGCTAAGTATATGAAGTTGTGATGTATAGGAACAAAGAAGGAAGGAGGAGCAAGTCATTCTATAGCGCAAGAAACGCAAGATCGCGGTAAGTTCATATGAACTTAATTCTCCTTTATCTAGTTCTACGGATGATAGTTAGTAAATAAATCTTAGTGTTGAGTTGTATGTTTGTTTATGATAAAAGTTTTGATATGTTGAATGTTAGAAAAACGGTTAAGTAGCAAGATTGTATCGAATGTATATTAACCACGCAAGTGGTACTAAAAATCGTTCGAAAAGAAGAATGTGAAATGGCTTAGGAATGACTTGTTGTAAACAGGTCAAAAATGATAAAGTTATGTCTAGTATGTAAGATAAAGTTTTCCGTTGTAAACGGGATGATTTAGGCATGTATGATGAATAGCGATGTTGTTTGAGTATGGACTCATTATGTATGGGTCGAATGGATGTATGTATGAATGGTATTGAGATGTTGGAAAGAAAGAAAGTTAATGGAAATATTGTAAAACGGGGAGAATGGTTTACACAAGAAGTGTCAACAAATGGGTAAATTGCAAATGGGTCGAATAAGAGTATATAATGAATGTTACGGATTTTGTTCGGTATTATTAACTAACGAATGTTTGTTGTTTTGTGTGATAGTTAAATCACATGCTTGATTGCTTGCGGCACGCTCGAACCAAACACACACTATGTCGCCCTTATGCGCTCCCAGTTCAAGTCATCTTTTGAAATGGGTCAAAATCATTTTTGTGTAGTAAATGTTAAACTAGTATCTTGGTTGATCGTAGTAGTTTGAAGTTTAAACTTTATTTTGGATAGTTTGGATAGAATGTTTTGGTGAAATGTGTATGGTTTTAATTTTTGCATCTTTTGAAAAGTGTCGTAGAATGTATTTTGAATGATTTTGTTAAAAAGCAGGAAATCGTCTACTTTACGAATGGGTCATGCCAAAATTTAAAAAAAAAATTGTATGAAATTTATGTCATTTATCGAATTTGAAAAGTGGGCGTTACAAGTTGGTCTCAGAGCCGAGGTTTGAGGGATTCAAGTATTAGAGCAAAAATGCTTGAACTCAAACCAAAAGCTCGTATGAAGGTGTGTTCGTTCCGAAGCGCTATGCAAGTAAGTAAGTAGTAAAGTTGATTATGTTTATAGTTAGAAATTAAAAAGAATTTATAGGTTATTTGTTTATAAACCGAGTTTTAAGGTAAATGATGATGTTAAAAGGGACCGTGTTTAAATTACGGACACGTTGGAAGAAGAATCGAGTAAAATGGACTAGTAGAACTATAGATATGAGGTTTTAAAGTTAGTATTTTAGAAAAAGTTAGAGCTGGGCAATTACAGCAACACAGAACTGAACATTCTGTGAAAAAGGGGGAGTCACACTGCGCGACACCTAACTAGAATCACCGCCGCATCACGCAACAGCGGTTGCGGGCTGCGAAGGATAACCTTCTAGCTGTCGCGGGCCGCGAGGGCTTCAATTGCTGGCAATTTTTTTTTGTAATTTGATTGTTTTGAATACGGGACTTGTTTTAAATGATTTCTAAGGCTTCTTAAGCAACGTTTAAGGTAATTTTCATGTTAAGAATAATGAAGAAAGGTATATATGAATGATGAGACTGAAAATCGTTATGATCAAGGATTATGATCTACACAATACGATATGATCGTCAATGACGATAACATATAAAGTATGTATTGTAAATTGAATATAGTATGCTAGCATGAGATCAAATGTGATGAAGAAAAGTATAAAAAAGAAATTTAATGAATGAAATGAATGTTTTATGTAGATGGCGGACAACGGAAATGTGAATGATACCAAGCGGCACAACAAGATATGATAAACGAAAGAATTATGGAAGAAGTTAAGAAGGCAATTGAGGCTAGTATTCCTCGATTACCTCAAGAGGTTGAAGGGAAAGCATTAGGGGTAGTGGATAACTTAGTGATGTCCAAGGTTGAAGAATTGAAAGAAATGATCAATGAACTACGAACGAAGAAAAGCACTCGGAGATGCACGTATAAGGAATTTATGGCATGTAACCCCTTGCCATATAAAGGGGAACTTGACCCAATAGCCTGTCAAAGATGGATTTCAAGTACCGAGGCGGTGTTTGTAAGAAGTAGATGCGAAGTGGAGGATCAAGTAATGTTCGCTACGGGTCTTCTCCAAATTCGAGCAAAGGATTGGTGAGATGCGTATTCTAAGGAATTAGGGGAAGATAAAGTAAAAACGTTAGCGTGGCAGGAGTTCAAGGAACCATTTCTGAAATATAATTGCCCACAATCAGCGATTGATTGGATTCAAGAAGACTTCTTACGTCTTCGACAAAAGGATGAGACGATAGATGAGATAACGAATACGTTCCTCGACAAACAGAAGTTTTGTGGGCAGATAGTAGGGACTGAGAGGAAGAAGATTATACATTATCATGATATGTTAAAGGCTGAATATCGTGAGTTCATAAATCCCTCCAAGTGTGAGACGCTAGATGAATTAATTAACTGGGCAAGAGATAGGGAAATTGAACTAAAGAGGCAGGTCGAACGGGAAGAGAAAAAGGTGGTGGAGAAGTCTTCGAACCCAAACCCATCAAAGAAATCAAGATTTCAAGATCAGACTAAGAAAGGGAAAACAAGTAGTGGAATCCCGACTTGCAAGACATGTGGGAAACACCACTTGGGTGAGTGCTTACTCGAAAAGAAAGGATGCTACAAATGTGGGCAAGAGGGACACCCGTAGCACAAGTGTCCCAATAATCCAAAGACGTGTTACAATTGTTATCAGACGGGGCATGCTAAGGAGGAATGTCCAAAACTCCAACAAGCATCAAGGAAAGAAGGAAAGAAAGAGGAGCCATCTAGGGCTCGTGGAAGGATGTTTCAGATAACATCGGAAGAAGCAAAAACTCACCTGGAGGTTGTTTCAGGTATATTTTTAGTAAATTCCATGCCTGTTAATCTTTTATTTGATTCCGGGGCTAGTAGGTCATTCCTTTCAAATGAGTTATTATGTCATCCATCGTTTAAGCTTGAAAAGATGTCCATGCCCTTAGAAGTGGAAGTAGCCGATAGTAAGAGTTATTTACTGCATGATGTATGTAGAAACTGTAAAATCTTAATTGAAGATGAGGAGTTTAGTATAGATCTTATTCTGATGTGTATGGGGGAGTTTAAAGTAGTAGTAGTAGGAATGGATTGGCTAGCCCAAAATCATGCTGAAATACAATGTGAAAATAAAGTCATTCATGTAGTAACTTCGGAGGGAAAACAGGTAAGTATTCAAGGGGATGGGTTGTCGAGTCAAAACTTTGTTCTATAGTCGAAGCCGTCAAACATGTAAGAAACGGGGGTAGGGCGTATCTATCTTACGTGATAGATACCAACTGAAGTGTTCCAAAGCTTGAAGACGTGAATGTAGTGAATGAATATCCGGATGTGTTCCTGGAAGATTTACCGGGGGTTCCGCCTGAGCGGGAAATGGAATTTAAAATAGAGCTTAGCCCAGGTGCAAAGCCGGTAGCTAAAGCCCCTTATCGGTTGGCCCCGACTGAAATGAAAGAATTGATGACGCAACTCCAAGAGCTGCTCGATAAAGGTTTTATTCGACCGAGTGTTTCACCATGGGGAGCACCCGTATTATTCGTGAGGAAGAAAGATGGTTCGATGCGAATGTGCATCGACTATCGGGAGTTGAATAAGTTAACGGTGAAGAATCGTTACCCTTTGCCCAGAATTGATGATCTATTTGACCAGCTTCAAGGGGCTAGTTGGTTTTCGAAGATCGATCTACGATCGGGTTATCACCAACTGCGCGTACGAGAAGAAGATGTGCCGAAGACTGCGTTTCGAATGCGATACGGACAGTACGAGTTTTTAGTAATGTCCTTTGGGTTAACGAACGCACCAGCTGCATTTATGGATCTAATGAATCGAGTGTGCCGGCCTATGCTTGATAAGTATGTAATTATTTTCATTGGTGATATACTGGTATACTCCCGAAGTGAAGCAGGGCATGCTTCACACTTACGGGACGTATTGGAAAAGCTTCGCAAGGAAAAGTTATATGCAAAGTTCTCGATGTAACAACCCGTGTTTTGGAAAGTCAAGGTACAAGACAAAGTCAAAGTCAAAGGAAGAAAAGATTGCTAATTGCGATCTGTCACTCCTTGCTTAACTATTGATTTGACTTCCTTAACTTATAACCAGATTCTGTATTTTATTTGCTTTAGTTGTATCATTTGGAGTATCTATTAATAATCGAGGTTTAATCGATGTTTATCGCATGTTTTATCGCTTATTCGCTAATCGCATCGCAATCGCGTTTGCAACTTGATTTATAGATTCTGTATATTGTCTTATGTGTGTGTGCTACTTATGTGTTACGTGTGCATGTTTACTTTATTGTTTGGTGGTGATTAATCGAAACGCAATTGCAACTTTATCGCAACGCAATTGAACCGTAAACGCTAAACGCAAGTTATTTGGGATGATTGTATGTTAGATATAGTAATTTGTAATTAATGTTTAATCTATCACATCGCATAATCAACCCTCGCTTAAACGCATCGCAACGCTCAAAACGCGAAACGAAACGTCAAAACGCAACTCGTCGGAGCCACTCGATTGAATGACCATTCTATCGAATGGCCGTCCGATTGGATTGCCATCCGATCGAAGTACCATCCGATCGGTGCACCACCCGACACTTGCACTCCTTTTTCCTCTTTTGGCAACCTATAAATACCCCATGTCACATCACAACAGTGATGTGACAACTCTCTCATTCGACAAGCACGCTCAAGGCCTTCTTTCTCTCGATTTCTCGCGATTCTTGTAAGTTTTCCACCCAAATCTTGTACTTCTATGATCTACACGCACTTCTTCATCATTTTCTCCTTTGAATCTTAACTTTTAACCATGAAATCAACGAATTTGAGGTGTTCTAGGATGATGTCATCATGGAGTTCTTATGAACTTCAAGTTTTGGCCTCATTCCACCAAGAACAACTCGGATCTGAAGGATTTCCACAAGAATTAACATCATTTTCGCACAGAGCTAAACATTTTCAAAGTTAAAGGGATTGAAAGATACTTTTTCACTTTCTTTCAACTCTTTTACACTCAATGCACTCAAAACCGATAGAATCGGAGCTCGTTCAGGCCTTTTACTCATTTCTAGTGAAGTGTCGGTCCTAGATCTGATTCTTGTCAAAGAGACAACCGACTTCGGATTAAACATGAACAACCGTCAAGAATAGTTGACTGGTCAGATTAGGGTGATTCCTGTTCGATCAGAGGACTTGGAACTGGACGAGGTTCCATTGTTTAGTACGTTATCATACAGTCTCAAGCAAACCGCAAAACTTTTCAAAATAATCAAGTTTCCGGACTATCAGGTCTTTGGGATGGATTGTCGTCCGATCGGATTGCCATCCGATCTAACAACAATCTGATCGGATTGCACTTGAACTCTCAACACTTAAACATTTTCAATTTTCGACTGCACGACGAACGGATTGCCATCCGATCGAACGACAACCCGATCGGTTGACATTTGGACTTCGACACTTAATCATTTTCATAATTTTCGAAGATCATCAGTTTTAACGGATTGCCATTCGATCGGAAGATCATCCAATCGAGTGACCGTCCTGCTGTGAACTTGTTCTCAACTGAAAAGTCTCGCTAATCGGATCGCTATCCGATCGAACGACCGTTCGATAGAATGACCTGAAAGGTAGAGATATTTCTCTGATTTCAAAATGCTACAGCAAAAACTTCAAAGCCATCATACACAAACACATCCATCCTAAACGAATGTCAATCCGACTGAATGGCCATCCGATTGGATGACCATCCGAACGGATTGCCATCCGATCGGATTACCATTCGACACTCAATCAATTTGCACCGTTTAACGCGCTATTCTTCACTTATGCTATTGTTAACTGTTCAGGCTAATCTCTCAGCGCTCCCTTCAATCCAAGAGAGTGTTTATTTACTTAAACACAATCTGTGAGTATACTCGAACCCTTTTTGATTTAAGCACTTTTAGGTGTTAGAACGTTACTTATTCAAATCAAAATCGACACACAACGCAAACACTATTTATACGCTGACCATTATTGTATGTTATGTTAACACAGTGATTGTTGCCTGACACCTTAGCAACGATAGTACTATAGTTTGGACTCAGCACCTGTCGTGGACAGGGGTTGTTAAGGGCTTTACTTCACGTGTCCCAGTGGGGATATGTGTTACACATTCTACAACTCACAGTCACGTCTTGCATATTTCATTGTCGATAACCTACTAGCTTTCACTCTGTTACATGTTCCTGGTTATGCGTAAACAATTTCAAAATCTATTATATTATGAAACTCGTATGCTCACCTTTACACTATGTGTATTGACCTCTATTTTAACGTATGTGACAGGTGCTTAGGATGCTTGCTTGTTATTTGCTAGAATCAAGTAGGAGTGAGAGTCTAGAAACAAAGACAATTTAATTATTATTTGATTTGAGTTATCGGAACAATGATTTTCCTAGAGATATCTATGCCTGTAATAATTGATTTGCTTGATGGGTTATGGTATGGGACATAATATTAACTATCTGGTAATTTAGTTGTTATGGAATTTCTCTTGGACTATCTATTTCGCTCAGTGCCGCGCTCCGATGTTTCCATCATCGGTTGGGGTGTGACAGATTGGTATCAGAGCCATAACTAAAGGGAATTATGCAAGACTCGACCTAGTCCAGGTCGATGTCTTAGAAACGACCTAGTGTATAGTCTAAGTACCAACAGACCACCTTGTGTGAACCCGTTAGGGGTCCCGCATGAGCCTATTACTGCTATTCGATCGCCTCGCTCTCATTCTATACTATCACACTGCCTTTCCTAAGGCATTCGCACTGTACTATTTTCGAAAATGAACGAATGACTAGATCAGGATTAGGTGTGAAAACCACAAACTCTCGATTAAATCATTTGTTCGACCCGTATTTTTACTACAAACAAGGGAATTTGCGTTGAATCAGGAGTGGAATCCGTACTTCGACGTAAATATCTCCCAAATCTCGTGATTCTATCACACAAACAGGAATGTAGTCGCTAAGTTAGGGGTGAAACCCGAACCTTGATGACTCGTTCCGCTCTCAATATTGGTTTTACAAAACTCTCACCAAAGTCTCAATGGATCCCAGCAACTCGAGTTGCGTGAATAACCGAAAGGATGCGTGCCATTCACCATCTGTCGGTGATAGAGAACAGTCTATTAGGCCAAGACGTGTGCTTGTAGTCCTTGAGAATAGTCGAATCACTTTGGTTAGTCAATGTCTATCAGCCTGAGACACTCTATTTTCACTTTCAAAGCTCGCAGTCGCTGATTTTATGTGTTTTCGATTCTGAGCCCGCAACTGCTGACTCTGATATTTGTCGCTTTTATGTGAACTTTTGTGTGTTTTATGTGGTTTTGTATGCTTATGTGTTTTGATTTTGGTGATTTATACGCTTTTCGCTGTTCGCTTTGATGGACACACACGACTCGCACTGCACATCTATCTTAAAACGTTAACAAATCGCATGCTATGTTAACTCGCTTATGCTATACTACTCGCTGTGTACTCGCTATTCACAATCGCTATTCTCAAACGCGCGAACGTTGAATGATAGGTGAATATGTATGACAGTTGTAGGTGGATACGTGCAAAATATAGTGTGGATTCTGTGTTCTATGTGCCTTATGTGCTTTCGTGCTCTACGTGCTTATGTGCTTCTGTGATTATGTGCCTATGTGTAGACGTGTTCATGTGCTTTATATAAAGTACCTTTGGGTGAGATAATAGGCTATACTCGAAATTGTGTTTGAGTCCTATGGCGATGTCTGTTGCAGACAATGTCGTCATTTGGATCGTTTCACTCTCCCTCAGCTCGACGTAATCATGAGGACAAGCGTATCGCTTCACTGGTCACCAAGCAAATTGCAAAGGTTATCCCGCAAATCGTTACTGAGTCAAATGAAAACGGTAGCAAGTCCTCTGAAGAGTCCAGGACTGATTCTCCTAAGTCTACTTTTAGCTTCAAGCAGTTCAAAGCCTGCGGTCCCAAAGAATTCACCGGAGAAGATGGACCTACTGCCATGTTTCAATAGTTTGATTCTATCGAAGTCACCCTGCGTCAGAGCAACTGTCCTGATAATCTCCGCACTGTTAACGCTACAGGCATTTTCCAGTCCAGGGCTCTGGACTGGTGGACTGCCGAAAGAAACAAGCGTGGAATGATGCAGCTTACGGGCTAACGTGGGACGAGTTGATGGACATCATGATGAAAGAGTTCTGCCCTCCCCACGAGCTTCAAAAGTTGGAGGACGAGTTCTGGCACATCAAACAAAAGGATGGCAACAACGCTGGTTTAACTGCCCGCTTCAAGTAGCTGAGCATAATCTGTCCAGGCCAAGTTACTACCCCCGAAATCAACATCAAGAAGTATATCTGTGCTCTACCGGATTGTGTGGCTGATTTCACTCAAGCTGCGAAGACGACAACCATTGAGGGAACCTTCTTTCTCGCTGCTGAGATCAACGACAGGCGAGTTAAGGCTGGTTACTTTGATAAAGCCTCCAAGAATCTTCACCAAGTCACCGCTGCTCCCACCGCTGAAACCGCCGCCGCTCCGCAGTCTTTAAAGTCCTCCCGCCGCAAGAGAAAGAACAACAAAAACAACAACAGTAGCAAGAATTGCATTGTCACAGCTGCCACTCCGCTCCAAGCAGTACCCGCTTAACTACAGCCCCAACACCGCCAAGTAGCGGCACCGGTCACCCATGCACCGCTGGCTAAGCGTGCATATACTGGTCCTCACCCGGCTTGCCCTACCTGTACTTATTATCACCATTTGGAGATTGCTTGCAGATACTGTGTGCATTGTAACATGTACAACCACTTCACCGCCAACTGTCGTACTGGTCCACGTCAAGCTCCAGCTCCAGCTCCAGCTCAAGGTCAAGCTCCTGCTCAACAAGTACTACTTTCTGCTCCTCAAGGCCACCAAGCGGCTCCTGCACCCGCGATCCACGCTAGAGCTTACTTTGCGTGTGGTGATCCTAACCACTTTGCAAACATGTGCCCCAATCGAGTGGTGAAGCAAGATCCACAACAGCAGCAGCCCCTGCAATAGTAGCAACAGCAGCAGCAACAACCAGCAGCCCGCGGACGTACTTTCAACATCAACGTCCGCCAGGCCCAAGCAGATAACAACGTGGTTAATGGTACGTTCCTTGTGATGGTATATATGCTTCGTGTTTATTTGATACTGGAACCGATAACTGTTTTGTATCGTTTGAATTCGAAAAGCTCCTTAATCGTAACGTGCCCATCTCCCCTCGACGTTCGATGTTGAAGTTGCCACTGGAAGAACCGTCACTGTCAATTCTGTTCTTCGTGATTGTACTCTCGAACTCAACAATCACATCTTTCCTATCGATCTCATTCCGATGCAGCTTGGTAGTTTTGATGTCATAGTAGGCATGGATTTTCTTCATGAGAATAATGCTGAAGTTGTTTGCTTCGATCAGATGATTCGTTTCTCGCTCGCTAATGGTGATCAACTTTGTGTCTACGGCAAATTCGCATCGAAGAAACTCCAACTCATGTCGTGTATCCAAGCAAGCAAGTATCTCCGCAAGGAATACAGAGCTTTCTTGGCACACATTGTAGTAGCGGAGAAGGAAAAGAAAGGAAAGACTTTAGTGAAAGATGTCCCTGTGGTTTGCGAATTTCTTAATGTATTTCCTGATGAGTTACCTGGTTTACCCCCAAGTTGTGATATTGACTTTCGTATCAACCTCATTCCTGGAGCTAACCCTGTTGCTAAATCTCCTTATAGCCTCGCTCCGTCCGAAATGCGCGAACTCTCGAGTCAACTCCAGGAATTACTTGACAAAGGCTTTATCCACCCTAGCACCTCTCCTTGCGGCGCACCAGTCCTTTTCATCAAAAAGAAGGATGGGTCGTTCCGGATGTGCATCGACTATAGGGAGTTGAATAAGCTAACTATCAAGAATCGTTATCCCCTGCCTCGAATCGACGATTTGTTTGATTAGTTACAAGGTGCTACGTGTTTCTAAAAGATTGATTTACGCTCAGGCTATCACCAGTTACGCATTCAGGAGGAAGACATACCGAAAACCACTTTCCGAACCTGATATGGCCATTATGAATTCGTCGTAATGCCCTTTGGTTTAACCAACGTGCCTGTGGTTTTCATAGATTTGATGAACCGAGTGTGCAAACCGTTTCTTGACCGCTTCATCATCGTATTCATCGACGACATCCTTATCTATTCGAAGTCGAAAACCGAACACGCGCAGCATCAACGTTTGGTTCTCGAACTACTCCAAGGGAATCAACTCTACGCCAAGTTCTCCAAGTGCGAATTCTGGCTAGAGGAGGTTCAATTCCTCGATCACATCGTCAATAGTCAAGGTATTCACGTCGACCCCGCAAAAATCGAAGCTGTTAAGAGTTGGGTTACTCCAAAATCACCATCTGATGTTCGTTCATTCCTCGGATTGGCGGGCTATTACCGTCGATTCATCGCTGACTTCTCAAAAATCGATGTCCCGCTTACTTCGTTGACGTATAAAGACAAGCCTTTTGTTTGGGGAACTGAACAAGAGACTGCCTTTCAGACTCTAAAGCATATGCTCTGCAATGCTCCTGTTCTCGCTTTACCTGACGGAAATGATGATTTCGTTGTCTATTGTGATGCCTCGAACCTTGGTCTTGGTTGTGTTCTCATGCAACGAGACAAGGTTATCGCTTACGCCTCTCGTCAGCTCAAGATCCACGAGAAGAACTATACAACCCATGACCTCGAGCTAGGCGCAGTTTTTTTTGCGTTGAAAATTTGGCGACACTACCTTTACGGTACCAAGTGTACGGTCTTCACCGACCCTAGGAGCCTACAACACATCTTCAGCCAAAAAGAACTGAATATGCGCCAACACCGATGGGTTGAACTTCTCAACGATTACAATTATGAGATCCGCTATCACCCTGGCAAAGCAAATGTCGTTGCCGATGCTCTAAGCAGACGAAGCTATTTGCATAGCGTTCGTAATATCCAAGCCTAGCACCATCTCGAAACTCTTATCCGTGACGCTCAGCATGCTTGTTTCACCGAACGCACCTTGAAGAAGGAAAGGATTCTTAACGATGGCACCCAGCTAGAGAATAAATCGAATGGTAAATTCCGTTTCCTAGACCGACTTTGGATTCCCAAGCGTACCAATTTACGAAAAATTCTGTTGGACGAAGCCCATAAGTCCCGATATTCTATTCATCCCCGTGCCGATAAGATGTACCAGGACCTTCGCTATAAATAATGGTGGCCGGGCATCAAGAAAGATATTGCTATCTATGTTTTGAAGTGCCCGACTTGCTCGAAAGTTATGGCCGAACAACAAAGACCCTCTGGCTTGCTTGTGCAACCCGAGATCCTGATGTGGAAATGGGAAAGCATAACCATGGACTTTATAACGAAACTCCCGCGTATGCCATCAGGTCATGACAGCATCTAGGCTGTCGTTGACCATTTGACTAAATCTGCTCATTTCCTGCCGATACGAGAAGACTTCAAGGTAGAAAAATTAGCCCGAATCTACACCGACGAGATCATATGTCGACACGGGACGCCTCGTGACATCATCTCTGACTGCGATGGTCGGTTTACCTCACGTATTTGGGAAACGTTTCAATTCGCTCTCGGTACTACGCTTAATCTAAGTACCGCATTCCATCCCCAAACCGATGGTCAGACTGAAAGAACGATTCGTACCCTTGAAGACATGCTTCGCTCGTGTGTCATAGATTTCGGTGGTAATTGGGACGCGCACTTACCTTTGGTTGAATTCTTACACAATAACAGTTATCATTCTAGCATACAAATGGCACCATTTGAGGCATTATACGGAAGAAAATGTCGATCACCGATTGTATGGCATGAGATCGGAGATGCGCAAATAACCGGTCCTGAGCTGCTGCAAGAAACGACTGACAAGATCCTTCAAATTCGAGACAATCTGCTGAAAGCTCGGAGTCGTCAGAAAAGTTACACCGATAGACAACGCAAGCCCCTTGAATTTGATGTTGGTGATCCCGCACTCCTAAAGGTATCACCTTGGAAGGGTGTGATCGGATTCGGCAAGAAAGGAAAGCTCGCACCTCGATATGTTGGGCCCTTTAAGATTCTGGAAAGGATCGACAAGGTGGCCTACAGTCTCGAACTACCAAAGGAACCTATCAACGTCCACTCGACTTTCCATGTATCGAACCTTAGAAAGTGTCTAGCCGAGCAGGATTTACAAGTTCCACTTGAGGATCTACAAGTGGACGAAACATTACACTTCGTGGAGAAGCCTGTCGAGATCATGGATTGAGAAACCAAGAGGCTCAGACGCTCACGCATTCCCATTTTGAAAGTTCGCTGGAAAGGCAAACGAGGCGCAGAGTTCACCTGAGAACTCGAGAGTGACATGAAGGCGAAGTACCCGCAGTTTTTCATTACGCTAAAGGCCTAATTTCAGGATGAAATTCCCAAAAGTAGGGGAGGCTGTAACAACCCGTGTTTTGGAAAGTCAAGGTACAAGTCAAAGTCAAATTCAATGGAAGAAAAGATTGCTAATTGCGATCTGTCACTCCTTGCTTAACTATTGATTTGACTTCCTTGACTTGTAACCAGATTCTATATTTTATTTTCTTTAGTTGTATTATGTGGAGTATCTATTAATAATCGAGGTTTAATCGATGTTTATCGCATGTTTTATCGCTTATTTGCTAATCGCATCGCAATCGCGTTCGTAACTTGATTTATAGATTCTTTATATTATCTTACGTGTGTGTGCTACTTATGTGTTACGTGTGCATGCTTACTTTATTGTTTGGTGGTGATTTATCGAAGCACAATCGCAACTCTATCGCAACGCAATCGAATCGTAACGTTAAACGCAAGTTATTTGGGATGATTGTATGTTAGATATAGTTATTTGTAATTAATGATTAATCTATCGCATCGCATAACCAACCCTCGCTTAAACGCATCGCAACGCTCAAAACGCGAAACAAAACATCGAAACGCAACTCGTCGGAGCCACTCGATCGACTGACCATTCGATCGAATGGTCGTCCGATCGGATTGCCATCCGATCGGTTTGCCATCCGATCATAGTACCATCTGATCGGTGCGCCATCCGACACTTGCACTCCTCTTTCCTCTTTTGGCAACCTATAAATACCCCCTGTCACATCACAACAGTGATGTCACAGCTCTCTCATTCGACCAACACGCTCAAGGCCTTCTTTCTCTCGATTTCTCGCGATTCTTGTAAGTTTTCCACCAAAATCTTGTACTTCTATAATCTACACACACTTCTTCATCATATTCTCCTTTGAATCTTAACTTTTAACCGTGAAATCAATGGCTTTGAGGTGTTCTAGGATGATGTCATCATGGAGTTCTTATGAACTTCAAGTTTGGCCTCATTCCACCAAGAACAACTTAGATCTGAAGGATTTCCACAAGATTTAACATCGTTTTCGTACAGATCTAAATATTTTCAAAGTTAAAGGGATTGAAAGATACTTTTTCAACTTTCTTTCAACTCTTTTGCACTCAATGCACTCAAAACCGATAGAATCGGAGCTCGTTCAGGCCTTTTACTCATTTCTAGTGAAGTATCGGTCCTAGATCTGATTCTTATCAAAGAGAAAATCGACTTCGGATTGAACATGAACAACCATCAAGAACAGTTGACTGGTCGGATTAGGGTGATTCCTGTTCGATTGGACGACTTGGAACTTGACGAGGTTCCGTTGTTTAGTACGTTGTCATACAGTCTCAAGCTAACCGCAAAACTTTTCAAAATAATCAAGTTTCAAGACGATCAGGACTTTGGGATGGATTGTCGTCCGATCGGATTGCCATCCGATCGAACAACAATCCGATCGGATTGCACTTGAACTCTCAACACTTAAACATTTTCAACTTTCGACTGCATGACGAACGGATTGCCATCCGATCGGATTGCCGTCCGATCGAATGACAATCCGATCGGTTGACATTTGGACTTCGACACTTAATCATTTTCATAATTTTCAAAGATCATCAGTTCTAACGGATTGCCATTCGATCGGAAGATCATCCGATCGAGTGACCGTCCTACAATCGGATCGCTATCTGATCGAACGACCGTTCGATCGATCGACCTGAAAGGTAGAGATATTTCTTTGTTTTCCTAATGCTACAGCAAAAACTTCAAAGCCATCATACACAAATACATCCATCCCAAACGAATGTCAATCCGACCGAATGGCCATCCGATCGGATTACCATTCGACACTCAATCACTTTGCACCGTTTAATGCACCGTTCTTCGCTTATGCTATCGTTAACTGTTCAGGCTAATCTCTCAGCGCTCCCTTCAATCCAAGAGAGTGTTTATTTACTTAAACACAATCTGTGAGTATACTTGAACCCTTTTTGCTTTACGCACTTTTGGGTGTTACATACGTTACTTATTCAAATCACAATCGACACACAACGCAAACATTATTTATACGCTGACCGTTATTGCATGTTACGTGTTATTTGATGAATGCTTGTATGTTATGTTAACACAGTGATTGTTTCCTGACACCTTAGCAATGATAGTACTATAGTTTGGACTCAGCACCTGTCGTGGATAGGGGTTGTTAAGGGCTTTACTTCACGTGTCCCAGTGGGGATATGTGTTGCGCATTCTACAACTCGCAGTCACGTCTTGCATATTTCATTGTCGATAACCTACTAGCTTTCGCTCTGTTACATGTTTCATGCTGGTTATGCGTAAACTATTTCAAAATCTATTATACTATCAAACTTGTATGCTCACCTTTACACTATGTGTATTGACCTCTATTTGAACGTATGTGACAGGTGCTTAGGATGCTTGCTTGTTATTTGCTGGAATCAAGTAGGAGTGAGAGTCTAGAAACAAAGACAATTTAATTATTATTTGATTTGAGTTGTCGGAACAATGATATGCCTAGAGATATCTATGTCTTTAATAATTGATTTTCTTGATGGGTTATGGTATGGGACATAATATTAACTATCCGGTAATTTAGTTGTTATGGAATTTCTCTTGGACAATTTTTCTCGCTCAGTGCCGCGCCCCGATGTTTCCGTCATCGGTTGGGGTGTGACACTCGAAGTGTGCCTTTTGGCTTAGAGAGGTACAATTTTTGGGCCACACAATCGACGTGGACGGAGTTCATGTGGACCCCTCCAAAGTAGATGCAATGATGAATTAGGTACCCCTGAAGAATCCAAGCGAAATAAGAAGTTTTTTGGGCTTGGCTGGGTATTACAGAAGATTTATCCAGGATTTCTCCAAGATAGCCTCGCCCATGACGAAGTTAACAAAGAAGAGTAAAAAGTTATATGGGGCGAAGAACAAGAAAAAGCGTTTCAGACTTTGAAGGAAAAGCTCTCGAATTCTCCGGTGTTGACATTATCGGATGGAATGGATGATTTGGTAGTGTATACTGACGCCTCCCGCCAAGGTTTAGGATGTGTACTAATGCAAAGGGGTAAGGTTGTTGCTTATACTTCAAGACAACTCAAGCAACATGAAAACAATTACCCAACTCATGACCTAGAATTGGCGGCGGTCGTATTCGCCTTGAAGATACGGAGACACTACCTATACGGGGTGAAATGTACAATTTACTCGGATCATAATAGCCTCAAATATTTTTTCGAGCAGAAAGATCTTAATATGAGGCAACGAAGATGGTTGGAACTCATCAAGGATTATGATTGTGATATTCATTATCATCCCGGGAAGGCTAATGTAGTGGCGGACGCTCTAAGTCGAAAGGAGTACCCGCCTCCGATTCAGGTAAAATCTATGAAGATGGTAGTCACTTCTAAACTCCTAGAAGAAATTCGAGAAGCTCAAATTAAATCTTTGAATGCCAACGACTCGAAGAAAGAAAGGACGAAAGGATTTATTCACGAATTAGAAGAGAATGCGAATGGTATGAAAACGAGGTATGACCGAATCTGGATACCTCGGGAATGTGATCTGAAAGAATTACTTTTGAATGAGGCTCACAAGTCTCGATACTCGGTACATTCGGGAGCTACAAAAATGTATCGAGACTTGAGAATGAATTACTGGGGGCCGGGAATGAAAAGAGACATAGTCAAGTATGTTGCTAAGTGTTTGACGTGTTCTCAAGTAAAGGCCGAGAACCAAAAAGCGTATGGAAAATTGCAGCCGGTGGAGATATGGTGTAGAAGTGGGAACATGTAACGATGGATTTGGTGACTAAACTTCCTAAGACAAGGAAATGGCACGATGCTATTTGGGTAGTCGATGACCGACTAACCAAAAGTGCACATTTCTTACCCATTCGGGAAACCTATAATTTGGAAAAGATGGCGGAAGTTTATATGAATGAGATTATATCTCGTCATGGGGTTTCAGTGTCTATGGTGTCCGACCGGGATACCCGGTTCACATCTCATTACTGGAGGAAGTTTCATGAAGAATCGGGGACCCAGTTACATATAAGCACCGCCTACCATCCACAAACCGATGGTCAGTCGGAACGAACTATCCAAACATTAGTTGATATGCTAAGGGCGTGTGTTATGGATTTCAGAGGAAGCTGGGATGATCATCTACCTTTGGTAGAGTTTTCATATAATAATAGTTATCATAACAACATAAAAATGGCCCCTTACGAAATGCTCTATGGAAGGAAATGTAGGACCCCGGTTTGTTGGGGGAAGTGGGTCAACGAGAACTCGCGTCAAAAGATGTAGTAGCCGAGACGAATGAAAAGATTGATATGGTTAGATCAAGGATAAAAGCAGCGCAAGATAGACAAAAGTCGTATGCGGATCGGCGAAGGCGACCAATTGAGTTCCAAGTGGGAGATTATGTCTTATTAAAAGTCTCTCCATGGAAAGGGATAATTCGTTTTTGTAAACGCGGAAAGCTAGGTCCTCGATACATTGGACCATTCCAAATACTCACTCGGGTCGGGTCGGTAGCGTACCAGTTAGAATTACCTCCCGCATTGGATGGAATTCATAACACTTTTCATGTGTCGCGACTGCGGAAGTGTCTCGCGGATGAGACGGCATATGTGCCTTTGGATGATATTGAAGTGGATGAGAAGTTAATTTATGTTGAAAGGCCCGTCGCAATAAAAGATTTTAAAGTGAAGCAACTCCGCAACAAATCCGTTCGACAAGTAATTCAATGGCAACATCAAAAAGGATCGGATCTTACGTGGAAAGCGGAGGATGAAATGCAAAAGCACTACCCAGAATTATTTGGTACGTATTCAGGTTTCGGGGACGAAACCTTCCTTAAGGGAGGTAGACTTGTAACACCCCAAAATTTCGTATGACTTAGAATAAAAATTTAATCGGGATGTTTTAATAATAAGGAATGGTAAATATAGATTTTTACCATTTCGAAAGTTTTTAATAATAATAAGTCTAAAACCCCTTATGCAAATGAAAGTAATTAAGTTAGTATGAGAATTATCCATTTTGACACACTTTATAAGATAAGGGACCAAAGGTGTAATTGTCTAATGAAGACTTGATAAATAAATAAAAAGAGGGAAACCGGTATTTGGTTCCGGGGGGCGATCGTACAAGGGGGGAGCCAAGGGGAAACCCTAAGTCTAAAGAATCTCACAAATTGAAGGGATTAAAAGCTGAATTCTTGATTCAGGAGTTAGGAATTAGGATCTCCTAACTATATTTGATCGCAAGTAAGTCTAAAATTTGATGTTTTTATGAAATTCATGAAGTGGGTTATGTATAATTTATGATGTTTGTATGAAATCAAACCTAGATGTTGGATGATATGAACAAATAGGAGTTTTATTATGTGCTATTTCGATTGTACTAGTAGTTGGGGTAAAACCCACTTGAGATTATGTAAGGTAGTAAAAATTAGTAAAATTTATGGATGAATTATGTAATGTTGATGTTAAACTCATGTTATAGAAGTGTTTAGATGAGTTACTTGATATGAATCATATGTAGTGTGGTTATGATTGTTGATTTTGAAAGAATTGGTTGATTTATTTGATGAATTTAGGATGAATGTGTTATAATTACTTGTACATTATGCTTATTAGAATGTACGCACGCCATGTGTTCGATGAAATGTCTAAATTAATGTAATTGTGATTTTATATGAAAATTTGCTAAATTGATGAAATATGATTATGGTGGGAATGCATATGGTTCATAAACGTCATATTGTAAGACAAAGAATATGAGAATAATGAAATTTTCGAAAGCTAAGTATATGAAGTTGTGATGTATAGGAACAAAGAAGGAAGGAGGAGCAAGTCATTCTATAGCGCAAGAAACGCAAGATCGCGGTAAGTTCATATGAACTTAATTCTCCTTTATCTGGTTCTACGGATGATACTTAGTAAATAAATCTTAGTGTTGAGTTGTATGTTTGTTTATGATAATAGTTTTGATATGTTGAATGTTAGAAAAACGGTTAAGTAGCAAGATTGTATCGAATGTATATTAACCATGCAAGTGGTACTAAAAATCGTTCGGAAAGAAGAATGTGAAATGGCTTAGTAATGACTTGTTGTAAACGGGTCAAAAATGATAAAGTTATGTCAAGTATGTAAGATAAAGTTTTCCGTTGTAAACGGGATGATTTAGACATGTATGATGAATAGCGATGTTGTTTGAGTATGGACTCATTATTTATGGGTCAAATGGATGTATGTATGAATGATATTGAGATGTTGGAAAAAAAGAAAGTTAACGGAAATAATGTAAAACGGGGAGAATGCTTTACACAAGAAATGTCAACAAATGGGTAAATTGCAAATGGGTCGAATAAGAGTATATAATGAATGTTACGGATTTTGTTTGGTATTATGAACTAATGAATGTTTGTTGTTTTATATGATAGGTAAATCACATGCTTGATTGCGGCGCGCTCGAACCGAACACACACTATGTCGCCCTTATGCGCTTCCAGTTCAAGTCATCTTTTGAAATGGGTCAAAATCATTTTTATGTACTAAATGTTAAACTAGTATCTAGGATGATCGTAGTAGTTTAAACTTTAAACTTTATTTTGGATAGTTTGGATAGAATGTTTTGGTGAAATGTGCATGGTTAATTTTAGCATCTTTTGAAAAGTGTCATAGAATGTATTTTAAATGATTTTGTTAAAAAGCAGGAAATCATCTACTTTACGAATGGCTCATGTCAAAATTTAAAAAAAATTGTATGAAATTTATGTCATTTATTAAATTTGAAAAGTGGGCGTTACAGTTATAGGGAGTTTTGACGTAAAATATCAAATAAACATCAAATTGAAGATCAATTCACAGATAGAATTTGAAATTGAAGACATCACTATGTTCGTGATTGATTTTCGCACAATCCTGTGAAGTTTCATCATGAAATTCGCAGAAATAAGGATTTTGGATCGAAAAATGTGATTGGGAATGTTCTTGAGATGGTCAGACATGTTCGAGCGAATGTGCACATTCGGACGGATGGACATATGCAGATCCGGACGGATGGACATATGGGCTAATATGTCAAATTTTACGGATGAGTAGATTCGCATGGATGGACATCTCAACTCGGACGGATCGACCTTGTCGATTTGGACGGATGGACATCGGATTAGAAAAGTCAATTCGTTCCAAATCAGTTCATTCAGATGGATGGACCTATTCCATCCGCACGGATGAACAAATGCCTAGAAAAGGCATTTTTTGATCGCAATGACGAGATGAGTCTCCAGGAAAAAATTGGTGATTGAAAATTTTTCCGAGTTTTTAACGACCAAGCTGGGTTGTTCGGGGACACCGTCTGGGGCTTTAGCGAATAGATTTGACGATGCGATCACATATTATGGAAATTAGTGGGGTAGTCATGATACTGGTTCATAATGATTATCATCTGGGTTATCTGACTACTAATGGGCTGTAACGTAATATCCGCAATAATGAAAAAGTGACGTTTAGGAAAAATTGTCATATTTTCAGCATAGTCAAGTTTTTCAGAAATGAGAGAAGATTGAATTGCTTAGTTTGGGGGGGAATTCAGTGGTAAGACGTCATAATTTGCAAAAAATGAGGGGGAATAAAAATTTTAATATGAAATTCCAGCATTTTTGAAATTCATGATGATGCAACAGTATTCGGGTGGTTCCGAATTCAGACTGACTGGGAATGTGAATCTGATCATGGATGAAAGCTTCTGAGATCTAGATTATCCGAGAGGGTGAATCTGATTGTGGACGAAAGCTTCAGAGATCTGAATGCGTTACCAGATGATTTGTTATCCGTTGAAGATTTGCTGATTGTGGAGAATATCGTTTATACAGATCTATCATTCTTGAAGGTGCTTAAAGGTGATCACAGAAAATGGGATTTCAGAGTTTCGTGGGTAATCACAGATTTGAAGTTAACCAGTGTGGTATTTGAAGTTTCTATCAATTGTCGATTGGGTTTTTAAACATTAACAAGATCAAGCAGGCGAAATGCGCGATCGATGGTGCTGAAATGATATATCAAAAACCAAACGCGGATGTGGTTAAAGTCGAAACAGGGAAGCTTCATTGATTAGTTTCAAGTTGGTGATTATTCGTGAAGATTCTAGTTTAGCAAATCAGAGGAGGAGTCGTGAACTATGCAGACAAAGACCTAAAGATTCATATTAGGGGGAATGTGTGTATAACATTGTCAAAGCAAACCCAGATCATCAATCAAGGGGGAATCTATTGAAGAATTCAAGATGCCTGATTGAAGTTGCAGAATATTTAAAACACGGCTCTAGGTTTTCAAAGTGACGATTCGACAGTGACGGCCAAGGGGGAATCTATTGGTGCATATTTATTATGTCCGCCACTGTGCGAATAGGCTAGATAGAGCGTGTGTTGAATATTGTATAGAATAGCGTGTAAAACGGATAAGGTTTAGTATGGAACAAAGTCCATTCGGACGGCTGAGTCCATCTGGACGAATGGACATCAAGTCCATCCGTTAAACACCTATTCATCCCTATAGGTTCATTATTGTTAAAGTCCATCTGGACAAACGGAGTCCATCCTGACAGATGGACATTGGTCGCTTCGAACGGATGGCAATTGCCCATATATAGGGATGAGGGGTTCCTCATTTGGACAAGCTTTTGGTTCCCAGGGGGGATGCTGTGTCACACCCCTATATTTCCACATATTACCGGTGGGCCCGGCTGGGAGTATCGTGACGTAGTTGATATCATAATTGTCAATACACACAATAATATAGCACAACGGAAGGCTTGGTGAATAAACTATTATAAACCATAATGTCTGAGTGTTCGAGTGACGGAATATACAGACTGGAATGTAATAAGATCCACAGGCGGATCATAAACAAATACAAAGAAGCAAAATAACAGACTGCAGGCATCTATGGATTTGCAAGATCCTCTTATGACACCTAATAGCTCCAGCCTATTACGAGAGGTACCTGTCAAATCAATATTTAAGAAAATACGTCAGTTTACACTGGTAAATACAATTAACTGACTCTTTTGAAAACATTTACGAAAATTGATTTAAGTGCACATGGCACAAATCTTTTATAACTTGGGACAATTATTTAAATATAATCTTGTATACAGATTTACATGTTTGTCTTACAATTGGGGCCGGTTGGAAGCCGGTTGTGATTAACCGACTCACCACTTATAGAACCCACAAAGGAGTTATCCCCAACATGTGGGTTTATATATTATTTTAGCACTTGCATCTGTCAGGTGTATGCCTACACCCCATGCATAGGTCGTGGCCATTTTAAATGAAATGAGCCGAGGATATCCAGGACACGGTCAGATTAACCCCCAATGTTTATGTTATCAAACAAGACATATTAAAATGGGTTATGCAAATTTATTAATCACAATCCGATTAAATGATTTCATACCCGACCATGTGGTATTATTATAATACCATATCCCAAGCCCGTATAAGGGAAAATAAGTTAAAAGTATTTACCTGATGCTAGTAGTAAAAATCCTAAAGCTTTTTGAAGGCACCTTCTACCGGAAGCTATTTAATCTGTATAGAAGGTTTATTAACCTATTAGGATGCTAACGGGTCTTTAATTTAGTCAAGGACTTAGACCGGCTAGCTAGAAGGAAACTTTACGGTTCTAAACGTGGTTTAGACCCGACAAGCTTGGATACTTGTATAATATGGGTAAACTAAACACATGCTGGAATTTGAGGACTTAATGATAAGGTTTGACCCGTTTCGGCTATTTTATGTAAACTGGTCACATAAACCGATCCGAACGCGTAAACGCGTAACGGGTAACCAAATAAATTATATACAGGTCTTAATCATTATTATGCTCAAAATATGTTAATACATCAGTAGGATGTTAACATATATGTCCAAAAAGTAATTTAAACCAAAATAAGTCCCATAAGGGCATTTTGGTAATTTTAATGCCCATAAAAGAGTTTAATTGTGCAACTAAGTTTCAGGTCTGATTAAATCAGTAAAAATATGCATTTTTATAAGTTATATCAGTAGGGTATTTTATATATATGAAATTTATCTTATATTACCAAACTAGGCACCGAATGGCGTTTTGGAAATTTTACATAGGCTTTAAAGGTCAAAATAGACTTCTGAGTTTAAAAACTTTGGCTTACTATTTAATTATATAAATTAACTTAAAACATCAGTAAGTAATAAGTTTTATATATCAAAAATAGTTTTAACTCATACTATGTACTAAAAACGCTTAAAAGTCGGTTTAAAGGGGTATTCGGGTTAAAATAGTAAATCTGAGTTTTTGATCAGTTTATAAAGTTCAAAATACTTTATTTATTATATAAGTTCAGTAGCAAAAGGTTTGGCACTAAAAAGTTAAGTAAAACTCATTTTATGCATGAAAAGGGTAAAACCGACATTTACCGAAATTAAGCTATAATCCTATGTTATGCTCAGCCTAAAAATAATTAAAAATCTTCAAAAATCCCAAAATATTACTTTACATCAGTAGGTATGAAGTTTGATGTCAAACATTGGGTTTAAATGAGCTTTACGCTAATTACGCCATTTACATAATAAAATGTTCCTTAATTACGCTATTGAGCATAACTCCTACTCTAGACCTCCAATTGATATCAAATTTTCGGGACATGTCTAAATATCAGTAGCAAAGGTGTTAGTCCAATCACATTGTTAAAAATATCAGTTGTATGTAAAAAGGGCGTTTATGGCTTTAGTAAGCATAATTACGATCAAGTGCATATAATTCAAACCACTAGGCATCATGCAATATAACTCCAGAGGGTTATACTACTAAGTAATGTGGTCCTAATGGAAGCATAAAACATGGGAGAATTAAGCTTAAATGGTCCAAAACTGAAAGTCAAAGCAAAAGTCAAGCTTTTACGACTTTCAGTTATAAACTGACCTTAGACTATTAATTGCCGGGTTAGGACTGATGAAACATGTTTTAATATTAATTACCAAGTTATGAGAATGCTAAAATATAATTTAGAACCTCTGGTTTATCAATTCTAATCATTTTCAAACATTCTGTCCAGTTTGACTTTTTGTCAAACTACTTTGACCCGAAAATTGACCAGTCAAACGAGATAATTAAGAGGTGCCCTTTTAAGGATTAATCACCTACACTAATATGGTTCTATAACCACTTTCAATTTGATCAATGGTTAAACCAATTGTAATTAAAACGAAAGTCAAACTAAATTTATGATAAGTTTGATTTTAGAGTAATTAAGCTAAATTAAACGACTAAACAAGAAATTAGAGGCTTACTAAAGGTCCTAGCAAACTTTTCTACACTTCAAAGTCTTCTCCTTGTCCTTAGAAAGCTCTAGATGTTGTAGAGTAGCAATTTTTGCAAGTTTGTTTTAAAACTCAAGAACTAGCATTCCTTATATAGCTAAGTTCATGAATCTAGATCATTTCCAGGTGTTATTGAAGGCCCTGGGATCACCCCAGGTGTCCTAGCTAGTGATATTAACCGACTTACAGCTCCCTAGGTCGTTACAAACTACGTTAAGGCGGTGGAACAGGCCAAACCCGCACCTGGCAATGTTTTTCTGTTACTGGCACTCTCTGGCGGGCCGCGTAAGCCATAGGGGGGGCTTACGCGGGCCGCGTGACCTGTCTGAGCGGGTAAAACAAGTTTCGATGTTGGCAGATTCAGTCCCTGGTGCTTTTAAACCCTTTTTAACTTTATTTTTGGCAATCAAGGCCCTTGTAGTTAGTTTGTTGAAGTCCAATGATGTGTAAACAAACTTCGTTAGGCTGTGGTTCGTTAAATATCTCTGTGAAAGCAAGTTTCGTCAAGTTGACACTTATAGCCCAAAGTTTGGAAAACATGCTTAACGATCTCGAAACCACGTGAAATTCATATCACTTATTCTTAAGAGTATATTTGAATATTTCGAAGCCTCGGTTTCGTTAAAAGGTCACTCAGAGGTCAGAATTGACATGTCGACATGTTTAACCCTTGTAATTTAATAATCTTCCGATTATTTTTATAAACGGCTTCTTATATCCAATCAATCACTCGTTTAAGAATATCTTCATCGTGTATGGTCATTCAGAGGCACAAGTTTGGCATGTTGACACTTTTGGTCCTTCAACTAAATCTTTCACACCTTTAGAGTTTAGGACACGTGTCTTTACATAATTGGACACGTTTTTACGTGGTGTTACATCCTCACCCCCTTAAAAGAAATCTCGACCCTGAGATTTACTGGAATAAGTGAGGGTACTTTTGTCGCATAGTGGACTCAACTTCCCACGTATATTCGGGACCTCTACGGGCATCCCATTTGACCTTTACTATAGGTACATGTTTTCTTCGAAGCTTTTTAACTTTTCGATCCTCGATCGATATAGGTCTTTCAACAAATCTCAAGCTTTCATCAATTTGCACGTCTTTATGAGACATAGCCAGAGATTCATCGGCTAGGCGTTTCTTGAGATTACAGATATGGAACACATTATGGATTCCACTCAGCTCCTCAGGTAAGTTTAGCTTATAAGCTACACTCATGACACATTCAATAATCTCGAATGGTCCAATATATCTAGGGCTTAACTTACCCTTCTTACCAAAATGCATCACACCTTTCCAGGGTGACACTTTCAATAGAACTTTATTGCCTATCTCAAACTTTAGAGGTTTTCGCCTCTCATCAGCATAACTTTTCTGCCTATCCCTGGCTGCTTTTAGGCGATCACGAATCTGGACAATCTTGTCCGTTGTTTCAAGGACTATATCAGGTCCTGACAACTGAGTTTCTCCTACTTCTGCCCAACAGACAGGCGTTCTGCATTTCCTACCATATAATGCCTCAAAAGGCGCAGCCTGAATGCTAGTATGGTAGCTATTGTTATAGGAAAACTCGATCAATGGCAGGTGGTCATCCCAACTACCACTTAAATCAATAACACATGCACGAAGCATGTCTTCTAATGTTTGAATCGTACGCTCACTTTGTCCATCTGTCTGAGGATGGTAAGCAGTACTAAAATTCAAACGTGTGCCCAAAGATTGTTGGAAACTTTTCCAAAAGTGAGAGGTGTATCTAGTATCTCTATCAGAGATAATAGACACCGGTACTCCATGAAGAGCTACGATCTTGTCTACATACAACTGGGCTAATTTATCGGAGCTATGAGTCTCCTTGATGGGTAAGACATGTGCTGACTTAGTCAGTCTATCAACAATAACCCACATGGTATCATTTCCATGCCTTGTTTTAGGTAACTTGGTTATGAAATCCATGGTTACCATCTCCCACTTCCATGTAGGGAGTTCTGGTTGTTGAAGTAGTCCTGAAGGCTTTTGATGTTCAGCTTTAATCTGAGCACAAGTCAGGCATTTAGCTACATGTGTGGCAATAGATTTCTTCAAACCTATCCACCAATAATTTGCCTTCAAATCATGATACATCTTGTCACCTCCCGGGTGAACTGAGTATTTGGAGTTGTGGGCTTCCTGGAGGGTTATATCTCGTAGTCCTCCTTGAATAATCCTTCTGTTCATCCTGAGAATTCCATCCATCCCAAGTGCTAGCTGTTCGGCAGTTATACCTAACTTTTCATTTGGAAGATTATCTTCCAAAACAGCATCCTTCTGTGCAGCTAATAGTCTTTCATTCAGACTATTCTTCAACTCAATGCTCTTGGCATTGATCCTAATTTGTTTAACTCTTTCCTTTCGGCTTAAAGCATCTGCGACCACATTCGCTTTACCAGGATGGTAGCGAATTTCGCAATCATAGTCATTTAAGGTTTCCATCCAACGGCGCTGTCTCATATTGAGCTCTTTTTGATTGAACAAATGTTGGAGACTTTTGTGATCTGAATAGATCACACATTTAGTTCCATACAAATAATGTCTCCATAACTTTAATGCGAATACAACGGCACCCAATTCTAAATCATGGGTGGTGTAATTCTTTTCGTGCACCTTTAGTTGTCGTGATGCATAGGCAATCACTTTGCCTTTTTGCATAAGTACACAACCCATTCCGGTGTGTGAAGCATCACAGTATACGACAAACTCTTCAATTCCATCAAGTAGGGTTAATACCAGAGCATTGCTCAACCTTTGCTTAAGAATCTCGAAGGATTCCTGTTGCTTCGGACCCCAATCAAATTTAGTATTCTTCCGGGTCAAAGAAGTTAATGGTGCAGCTATTCTTGAGAAGTTCTCAATGAATCTTCTATAATATCCAGCTAAACCCAGAAAGCTATGTATTTCGGTTGGAGTCTTGGGTGCTTCCCAATTCATTACGGCTTCTACCTTAGCGGGATCTATTTGGATACCTCGCTCACTGACAACATGTCTAAGGAATTGGACTTCGCGAAGCCAAAATTCGCATTTGGAGAATTTTGCATACAACTTCTCCTGTTGAAGCAATCCTAAGATACATCGAAGGTGCTTCTCATGATCATCCTGATTACGAGAATAGATAAGTATATCATCTATGAAGACGATGACAAACTTATCTAAGTATGGTTTGCAGACTCTATTCATGAGGTCCATGAATGCTGCTGGAGCATTAGTGAGCCCAAATGGCATCACTAAGAATTCGAAATGTCCATACCTCGTCCTGAATGCCATTTTAGGCACATCTTCAGTTCTAACTTTAAGTTGATGATACCCAGATCTAAAATCAATTTTTGAGAAGAAGCTCGCTCCTTGAAGCTGATCAAATAAGTCATCGTTCCTGGGTAAAGGATAACGATTCTTAATCGTTACTTTGTTTAGCTCATGATAATCAATGCATAGACGCATTGATCCGTCCTTCTTCTTCACAAACAGTATTGGAGCTCCCCAGGGCGAAGAACTAGGTTGTATGAAACCTTTTTCCAATAGTTCATCCAATTAGGTCCTAAGCTCTTTCATTTCAGTAGGCGCTAGGCGGTAAGGAGCTCGTGCTATAGGTGCTGATCCTGGGAGAATGTCTATCCTGAACTCTACTTGCCTCTCAGGAGGTAATCCAGGTAATTCGTCAGGAAAGACATCATGATATTCAGAGATAATTGGAATATCTTCAATTTTAGGCTTCAGATCATTCACAGTCACTTGTGCCATGTAAATGACACATCCGCTTTTCATACACTGCGATAACTTGAGAATAGACACATTGCTGGGCAATCCGTATTGTGTATCTCCCTGAATGGTGACTGATTCTCCAGAAGGGGTTTTGATAATTACTAGCTTTTTATCACAGGCAATTTGGGCTTGGTTATGCGACAACTAATCCATGCCTAAAACTATATCAAACCCAGCCAATTTCATTGGCAAGAGAGATAGCGGGATAGAATGATTCTTAATGGATATAGAACATCCATCAAGAAGAGTGGAAGCTGTTTCTAAGGTACCATCAGCAAGCTCTACCTCGTATTTTATGTCTAGAGTCTTAATAGGCAGATTCAATAACTTACTGAACTTATGGTCTACAAAAGACTTATCAGCACCGGAATCAAATAAGACTCTAGCATAATTATTATTGACGAGGAAGGTACCTGTTATGACGCTTTCGTCATTCACCGCTTCCCTTGCTTACATCTGGAAAACTCTCGCGTTGTTCTTCTTTGCCTCCTCGGGCTTCCTTGCATTCTTGGGGCAATTGGTTTTAATGTGCCCCTTTTCATTGCAACCATAGCAAGTTGCATCCTTTATATTTCGGCACTCAACAGACTTGTGCCCTTTCTTTTTACAGATCCCACCTGGTTTAGCCTGTGGGTCTTGGTTGCATTTTCCAAAATGCCTTTTGTTGCAAGTCTTACACCTGGGCTTGTCACTCGACTGCCCCTTTTTGGAACCAGAGTTCCCTTTTCCTTTCTTGTTCGACTGAGGAGACTTATCTTCCTCTCTCTTCCTCTTCCCATCATCAGTGGTCTTCTTTGCCCTACTCCTCACAACATCCAAAGTGAGGGATAAGGATAGATCCACAGCGGATCTATAAGTGGCTGGCTTTGAGGCCTTAACATTCCCCTTTACTTCAGGGGCCAAGCCACTGATGAAACGCGCGATGTGTTTGGGTTCAGGAGTGACTAAATTTGGCACAAGCCTTGACATTGAATTGAAGCTAGTCACATAGGATCTAGAATCCAGATCCTTCATTACCAGGGTGAGGAAATCTGATTCAATCCTCTCAACCTCGTGTTGAGGGCAGTAAGTGTCCTTTACAAGATCTACAAACTTCTCCCAAGAAAGATTATACAAATGAACCTTCCTTGTAGACTGCACTAAAGCTTTCCACCATGTGAGGGCATCTCCCTTGAAGGATTGTGATACAAACATAACCACATCCTCCTTAGCACATCCGCTGATGTCTATTACAGTCTCCATCTCATCTAACCATTTCATACAATCAATCGCTCCCTTTTGTCCAGTAAAATCCCTAGGCTTACAGGAGACAAAGTACTTGTAGGTACAACCCTTGGTGTACCTAGGAGTCGGCTTGAGGACTATCTGCCTCTTGGGTTCACTACCCTGGTTAGATGAGTGCTGAGACTCACTTTTCTTATTAGTGTGGGGTTGAGATTGGGATTTTGAATGAGTTTGAGACCTAACAATACTAGGCTCTTTAAACTTAGCATCTACTGCTTGAGAAACTACTGCGGTGATCATTGCTTGCAGTTCAGCACCAGTGATATTAATCCTGGTGTTGTTGCCTTCTGTAGGATGACTGTTTGCTTCATCCGAGCCAGCCATTTCTGAATACTATATCAAACATAGATGATATATTTAATTTACATATTAGATCATCGTATTGATGAGTAGATGGTGATGGTATTATTAAACCATATAGACCATATAAAAATAATAATCAAAGAGATAATCATATTACACAAAGCTCGTCTCGAATGACATTTAAATAGCTTCGAAAGCTTGTCACAAGGACGATTAAAATATAACCAACGATCCTTTGGATCAGTGATCATTTAAGGGTCGAACAAAGTTCATCGCCTTTTTGACAAGAAGTTTATAAATACAACTTTCATTGTCATTATTACACCTTTGCTTATAAGCATACATCTCTAATGGATGTTATGGTGTATACATCATATTGATGTTTACTAGCCATGATTCGCATTGATCATTCAGGCTATACATAAGTGACTTGGAAAAACCCAAGCACATTTAGGAAGCTTGTGTGGTTTCTCATACCGCACAATTCAGGATTGTTAACATGTTTTCAGATGTTAACAGAGATTTACTATCTTAAAAAAAGTTATACCATTATAGCCATATAATATTTTGGCTAGGTTATACCTCTAAGAAAAATTTTATTGGCAGATCAATAAATTTGAAATGATATGGCATGATGTAATAAAATACATATTGAAAAATAACTGCATTAAAACCACGAAACGATTACAACGTTGCCCGAAAAGGGACTTGAGAAAAACAACACAAACTGCCCACGCAGGGGCTACTGAAAACATTGCTCACGCAGGGGCTACTGAAACAGAAGTAAGTCCACGCAGGGACTTGGTACATGAAAACAAAATAAACGTCTTCGCAGGGACTTATTGAAACACAACATGAAACCACAATCTCCTACTTCTTCTTGTTCTTGAGAAGGTTCATAAGACCCTTGACAAAACTAGTGTGCTTCTTTTTAGTTTCGTGGGCTTTATGTTCAACCTTGTCTAACCTCTCTAGAATCTCTTGAGTTTGCTGCTGCTGAAGCGGAGGAGGTTGCTGGTATGGCGGGTATTGATAATCCTGCGCCGGGTATCCAGTGGGATAAACTGGAGGGTAAGAAGAAGGGTAAAGATGATGATATTGTGCAGCTATAAGGTACGGATCATGAGTCCCATAGTCAGATGGGTATCCAGACGGATTATACCCAGATGATCTCGGGTATGTCGGGATTGGGTTGTCAAAACCCAACGGTAGCTGTAGTGGTGCGTGTAAAACTGGCGGAAGGTTGACTTCCGGCACCGTGTGTGATGATTCACCCAACTGAGGGTCTTCTGGGATAGGAGGATACGAACTTGAGCCACGAGGAGATGCAAACCGTGGTCCCCCACGTACAGACATTCTGGCATTTCTCCTCCGCCTTGGCCGCTCGGGAGGCTGTTGAGGTGGTTCCTCAACTGGCAAGGGTGGTGGGGTAACAGCTCGAAGCTGTGGTTCATCCAAGGGAGGTTGGACTGGGGAGTTATGGTATGAAGGTGTAAAGAACCAGTCATAATGAGCTATCCTCTCCTGGAACGAGTCGGGCCCATGGTACGGTGATCCTTGAAATGGGGAATCGCTTGAGATGCTTATTGGGTGGCCTGGTGTTCCTGTTTGCAAATCGGGGTCCGGGTCGTCATCCATCTCCATTTCCTGAGAAAAGTGATCCTCAGGTCCCAAAGGGTTGTAGCCCAAAAAGTCGTTAACATAAGCGTTGGGATTAAATTGTGTTGGGGAGTAAGTAGAATCTGATTGATGAAAAGGATAAGATTGGAAAGAGTGGTGTGATTGGTTTGAGTGATGAGTTCCTTGCGAAAAAGGGGAATGATGGGGTTCGATAGGAATGGGCAACCCAAAATAAGGAGGGTCTGATGGTGAGGACCCTAGCGAGACAGAATGTCTTGCTAGTTCAAAGCTATGGCTCCAGTTATCCTTGGAGTCGGAGCCGGAAAGCGAGTCGGATAGTGTACGCCTATGGGAGGGTCCCGTGCTGCTAGACGGTCCTCCACGCATCGGTCCTTTGCCTTTTCCTCTTACTCTTGGTGGCATCCTTCTCAGTGGTAATCTGTCAAAACAAATAACTATAATAAAACAGAAAAAGGAAGGTTAAGAATAAAATCCTAGGTCATTAGCCTAGACTCGGAAGTCTAAGGAATGGGCTTATTGTGTCATTGAGATTAAACACAAAAGATTAGTGTTTAATTCACTCAATGTTGGCTCTGATACCAACCTGTCACACCCCTATATTTCCACATATTACCGGTGGGCCCGGCGGGGAGTATCGTGACGTAGTTGATATCATCATTGTCAATACACACAATAATATAGCACAGCGGAAGGCTTGGAGAATAAACTATTACAAACCATAATGTCTGAGTGTTCGAGTGACGGAATATACAGACTGGAATGTAATAAGATCCACAGGCGGATCATAAAAAAATACAAAGAAACAAAATAACAGACTGCAGGCATCTATGGATTTGCAAGATCCTCTTATGACACCTAATAGCTCCAGCCTATTACGAGAGGTACCTGTCAAATCAATCTTTAAGAAAATACGTCAGTTTACACTGGTAAATACAATTAACTGACTCTTTTGAAAACATTTACGAAAATTGATTTAAGTGCACATGGCACAAATCTTTTATAACTTGGGACAATTATTTAAATATAATCTTGTATACAGATTTACATGTTTGTCTTACAATTGGGGCCGGTTGGAAGCCGGTTGTGATTAACCGACTCACCACTTATAGAACCCACAAAGGAGTTATCCCCAACATGTGGGTTTATATATTATTTTAGCACTTGCATCTGTCAGGTGTATGCCTACACCCCATGCATAGGTCGTGGCCATTTTAAATGAAATGAGCCGAGGATATCCAGGACACGGTCAGATTAACCCCCAATGTTTATGTTATCAAACAAGACATATTAAAATGGGTTATGCAAATTTATTAATCACAATCCGATTAAATGATTTCATACCCGACCATGTGGTATTATTATAATACCATATCCCAAGCCCGTATAAGGGAAAATAAGTTAAAAGTATTTACCTGATGCTAGTAGTAAAAATCCTAAAGCTTTTTGAAGGCACCTTCTACCGGAAGCTATTTAATCTGTATAGAAGGTTTATTAACCTATTAGGATGCTAACGGGTCTTTAATTTAGTCAAGGACTTAGACCGGCTAGCTAGAAGGAAACTTTACGGTTCTAAACGTGGTTTAGACCCGACAAGCTTGGATACTTGTATAATATGGGTAAACTAAACACATGCTGGAATTTGAGGACTTAATGATAAGGTTTGACCCGTTTCGGCTATTTTATGTAAACTAGTCACATAAACCGACCCGAACGCGTAAACGCGTAACAGGTAACCAAATAAATTATATACAGGTCTTAATCATTATTATGCTCAAAATAGGTTAATACATCAGTAGGATGTTAAAATATATGTCCAAAAGGTAATTTAAACCAAAATAAGTCCCATAAGAGCATTTTGGTAATTTTAATGCCCATAAAAGAGTTTAATTATGCAACTGAGTTTCAGGTCTGATTAAATCAGTAAAAATATGCATTTTTATAAGTTATATCAGTAGGGTATTTTATATATATGAAATTTATCTTATATTACTAAACTATGCACCGAAGGGCGTTTTGGAAATTTTACATAGGCTTTAAAGGTCAAAATAGACTTCTGAGTTTAAAAACTTTGGCTTACTGTTTAATTATATAAATTAACTAAAAACAACAGTAAGTAATAAGTTTTATATATCAAAAATAGTTTTAACTCATACTATGTACTAAAAACGCTTAAAAGTCGGTTTAAAGGGCTATTCGGGTTAAATTAGTAAATCTGAGTTTTTTTATCAGTTTATAAAGTTCAAAATACTTTATTTATCATATAAATTCAGTAGCAAAAGGTTTGGCACTAAAAAGTTAAGTAAAACTCATTTTATGCATGAAAAGGGTAAAACCGACATTTACCGAAATTAAGCTATAATCCTATGTTATGCTCAGCCTAAAAATAATTAAAAATCTTCAAAAATCCCAAAATATTACTTTACATCAGTAGGTATGAAGTTTGATGTCAAAAATTGGGTTTAAATGAGCTTTATGCTAATTACGCCATTTACATAATAAAAAGTTCCTTAATTACGCTATTGAGCATAACTCCTATTCTAGACCTCCAATTGATGTCAAATTTTCGGGACATGTCTAAATATCAGTAGCAAAGGTGTTAGTCCAATCACATTGTTAAAAATCTCAGTTGTATGTAAAAAGGGCGTTTATGGCATTATTAAGCATAATTACGATCAAGTGCATATAATTCAAACCACTAGGCACCATGCAATATAACTCCAGAGGGTTATACTACTAAGTAAACGGGTCAGAACTGAAAGTAAAAGAAAAAGTCAAGCTTTTGCGACTTTCGGTTATAAACTGACCTTAGACTATTAATTGCCGGGTTAGGACTGATGAAACATGTTTTAATATTAATTACCAAGTTATTAGAATGTTAAAATATAATTTAGAACCTCTGGTTTATCAATTTTAATCATTTTCAAACATTCTGTCCAGTTTGACTTTTTGTCAAACTACTTTGACCCGACATTTGACCAGTCAAACGAGATAATTAGGAGGTGCCCTTTTAAGGATTAATCACCTACACTAATATGGTTCTATAACCACTTTCAATTTGATCAGTGGTTAAACCAATTGTAATTAAAACGAAAGTCAAACTAAATTTAAGCTAAATTAAACGACTAAACTAGAAATTAGAGGCTTACTAAAGATCCTAGCAAACTTTTCTGCACTTCAAAGTCTTCTCCTTGTCCTTAGAAAGCTCCAGATGTTGTAGAGTAGCAATTGTTGCAAGTGTGTTTCAAAACTCAAGAACTAGCATTCCTTATATAGCTAAGTTCATGAATCTAGATCATTTCCAGGTGTTATTGGAGGCCCTGGGATCACCCCAGGTGTCCTAGCTAGTGATATTAACCGACTTACAGCTCCCTAGGTCGTTACAAACTAGGTTAAGGCGGTGGAACAGGCCAAACCCGCACCTGGCAATGTTTTTCTGTTACTGGCACTCTCTGGCGGGCCGCATAAGCCATAGGGGGGGGGGCTTACGCGAGCCGCGTGACCTGTCTGAGCGGGTAAAACAAGTTTCGATGTTGGCAGATTCAGTCCCTGGTGCTTTTAAACCCTTTTTAACTTTATTTTTGGCAATCAAGGCCCTTGTAGTTAGTTTGTTGAAGTCCAATGATGTGTAAACAAACTTCGTTAGGCTCTGGTTCGTTAAATATCTCTATGAAAGCAAGTTTCGTCAAGTTGACACTTATAGCCCAAAGTTTGGAAAACATGCTTAACGATCTCGAAACCACGTGAAATTCATACCACTTATTCTTAAGAGTATATTTGAATATTTCGAAGCCTTGGTTTCATTAAAAGGTCATTCAGAGGTCAGAATTGACATGTCGACACGTTTAACCCTTGTAATTTAATAAACTTCCGATTATTTTTATAAACGGCTTCTTATATCCAATCAATCACTCGTTTAAGAATATATTCATCGTATATGGTCATTCAGAGGCACAAGTTTGGCATGTTGACACTTTAGTCCCTGTGGTTTCATAGATTCACTGTTTGACAACTTTGGTCCTTCAACTAAATCTTTCACACCTTTATAGTTTAGGACACGTGTCTTTACATAATTGGACACGTTTTTACGTGGTGTTACATGCTGTCAACTGGTTTCGCGGGTATGTAATTTTGAATCGTTAATAGAAACCAGTTTATATTAACTTGTTCGGTGTCAATTCTACTTCTACTCCTTTCTCACCGAACCGGTTATCTCGTGACCAAAACTCCGTCAAACCTGCTGGATCCTGGACTCTCAGATATTAATATACTTGTTGGGATTGAACCCTACCAAAGGAACAGAAAATAAAAGCCAAAACTGGATCAGAGCAGTGGATCCAGAATAAGCAGATGTTATGTATACAAGTCTCTCTCCTTGTAAGTGGTTTCAACATCTGCTGACCTCCTATCTACTGATCATACAAACTGCTGACCTACAACTGCTGATCAAAGACTGATGAAGACTAAAAGCCCTGCTGTTCAATCTACTGCTATGAGTCAAGCTCTGCTGATCATGACAAGTGTTGCTGGGTTCACATCAGTGGAAGGATGCAGCAGTAGTTTAGATGTCCTTATGTAATGAATTGTAATAACAGTAGTTAGCACAGCAGAGGTTGTATAGATCAGATGTTAGAGTTTGTTAGGATGTTAGATGTCACTTTCACGGTGACGTCAGCTTAGATGCTTCAGTGGTTTGCTCGTGCCTATAAATAGAACAGTGCTCTGTACTGTTCTATTAGCTCTTTCACCATCTTCTTCCTGCACGAACAAACCAAGTGAGCTCAGGCTGAGGGGAATTTTGTTACATACTTGCAATTGTAATTGAATCTTGTAATAAATTTAAGCATTCGGTTCAATGATAAACTTGTATGTTTAAAGCAATTCTCCTGTTTGATTGTGAAAAGTTTTCTTCCATTACATTCCGCTGCACTACTCATTCATAGATCATTTTAATTCAAACATAAATCACAATCAAAACCAAACTTAGATCCTAGCAATTGGTATCAGAGCTTGGACAGTCAAATTTGATTTAACAATCATTTTGACATAAATAGTTCAGCTCATAATCGTTGATACTGATAGTTTGTTCGTTTTGTTAAAAAACAGAGCAAGGTTTAATCACCATCAAAGTTGATTAATCAGTGCCTGTGAAACAACTAGGATGATGTCACAATCACAAGATGATAAGAATAACATTGGCTCTCTTTTCAAACCACCCATGCTTAAACGTAATGAATACAACATCTGGGAGAGAAGGATGGGTCACATCCTTGCTCAACAGAACACTGGATGTTGGAGGTCTGTTGTTTTTGGTCCCCATGTTCCTATGGTGCCAAGTGCTGAGGATGCAAAGAAGTTCGTACCTAAACCAACTGAAAACTATACTGAAACTGATTTTCAAATGTTCAAACTCGATGCCAAAGCATTTAGCATCATAGCATCTGCATTACCCAATGAGATCTATGTTGGACAGTTACATTGTAACAGTGCTAAAGAGCTATGGGATGCACTGAAGGAACAGTTTGGGGGAACAGAAGAAGTAATTGAAAACAATAGGGAAATTCTGAATCAGCAGTATGAAACATTCTGTCACATCAAGGGTGAATCATTGACTCAGCAGTTTGAGCGATTCAGTTGTCTCATTAGTGAACTAAGGCTTGTTAAAGTAACATTTCCAAATTCAACTCAAAATAGCAGGTTCCTTAGATCACTACCAGAAAAATGGGATACAATTGCTTTTGTTACTAGAAACTCTGCTGAGTTCAAAGATCTGACCCTACCCCAACTTCATGGTAGACTCCTGACCTATGAAAGGGAGTTAAACCAGAAAAAGAAGTTGCAAGAGTCTGGCAAAGTTGCTGATGATTATTCATTCAGTAGCACAGCTCTTTTTGGTCAGGAAGAATCTGGTAGCAGTAGTAAGGATCAGGCTTATGATCACTTTATTGATATAACTGCTGGTGGAAATTTTAACAACCCTGATTCTCACTCTGCAAATTATGCTTTTACTGCAAATTGTGATAACCAGATGTCAGATAACAGCTTTGAACTCAATGATTTGCAACACTTTGATCCCCACTGGCTTAGAAGAGATGGACATTTTGCATCAATTGGCTTTGCTTAGTGTAAGAACAAGCAAATTCTACAAAAGAACAGGGAGAAAATTCCCAGGGTTACATGGGAATTTAAAACTGGGGTTAGATAAGTCAAAAATCAAGTGCTATAAGTGCAATAGGCTAGGTCATTTTGCTAGGGAATGCAGGAGTCAAACCACTGGTCCAATAATAACTCATCCTAGCTCAAACCCTAGACCACAAAACCAAAGCACTGTGCACTTTACCCAATATACCCCTGCATCCCATGTTAACACTGCTCACTATGCTGCAACCTCTGTGCATGTGAATTATGTTCAAATCACTGTTCCACAAATTCAGTATGTTCAAGCCCCTGTCCCTCAGGCACAAGTGCAACCTGTTGCACCTCAACAAGCTGCTCCAACAGTGGTACAACCAGATCAACAAAGCTTTTTCACCCAAGGCTTTGTTGACTGGAGCAGCATACCTGATGAGCTTGGTGATGAAAATTTTTCACTCTATGCTTTTAATGATCCTTCTAATGATGAATTTTGTTTGATGGCATTAGAGTCAATACCAGAAGGGGCAGAAACTGAAGGTGAACAGCTAAGTGCTGAAACAGTGGATGAAGTGACTGAAGCAGTGGTCACTACAGTTGCTGGGGAACTACTGCTGGGAGAAAATTCAGAAACCCTGATTGAACCACTATCTGACCCCTGGTCCAAAGAAGACAAAGAAGACAACGAAGAGAAGAAAGCTGGTGAGAAAGAAGTTAGAGCTGATGATGAAGATGATCATCAATGTGATTGTGCCATGATGGCTGCTGCCAAGGTATCACCTCAAGTTCTTGAAAAACTGTGTTCAGACAAATGCATTATTGCATTTGCTAACATCAAAGAGGTAAATGAAAAACCTTAGGGATAAAATCTTAACTGATGAAGTCAAATTTGAAAAGTCATTAAAAGAACCTAGAAAAAAATTGGCTTAAAAAGATAAAGAGATCAGCAGTCTCAAAGAAGAGCAGAGTATAACCAAAACTCAACTCCAAACTATGGTAGAAAAATACCAAGTTTGCAAAAAGGAGTTGGAGTCCACCCGGATCACCTGTGAAAGATCGGTGGAATCTTGTAAAGGGTATGAGGTTATGCTTGAGAAACAGCTTGAAAGCAATGTCAAGTTTGGTATAGGATATAGAAAATATGATGATCTTGAAAACACTACTGTCAAACAAGCTGGTTCAACTAAAATAATACCAACCAACAAGAATGGCCAAGAAGTAAAAATTACTGACAAACTTGGTAACAAAATCACTCTGGAAAGATCATCAGTGGGGTCCTCAACTTTTGAGGAAATTGAGAAATACCATTTTAAACCCACATGGTCTGATGAGTGTGACATTCTTGAAAATTTCAAGCCTATAGACTTTACAACCACTGATGGTGTCACAGCTCCAAAAGCTAAGGTCATTCCTATCAAAGATATCCCAACAGTAGTTTAAAACTCTGTTGCCAAAGAGTCTGAGAAAAGGAAGAAAAGAGAAAAGATCAAAAACCTGTTTTGTGATTTTTGTGAAAAGAGAAACCATCTAACAAAAGACTGTTTTCATCTAAAAGCATATGATCTAAACAAAACAAGTGTCATTGTACCTGCTGAAAGCTTCACCATCTGTGGTAAAACAAACCACAAAACTCAAGCATGTGTGTATCTTAAAAACTTTGATGTGAAAAAGAATGAGTACACTGCTAAAACATCCTTGAGTCCATCAACATCATCTGTCAAATTCAACAAGAATCAACCACTGTTTGTGCCAGTCCAAACAGCTGTTACAAAACAGCTGAATCAAACATCTGTCCAAAGAGATGTTCAAATGAGTGATGCACCCCCTGCCAACCAATTCAGAAAAGGCAAGGGACAATCATCTTACCAAAGGATTCCACACTTTTATGAGACCTACAAAAGGCCCTCTAAACCAAGAGTGAACAGGCATCCTTTTGGATATCAGCAGGTGATTGGTCAAAACCCACAACAGTGGTTAGAGAGAAACAGTCCTAAAACTGTCCAAACCCCTGACCTAACCACTGCCCATCCATCTGCACTCATCCCAGACACTGTTGAGACCCCATCCAAAGCCTTATTGGCTTTGGAGACCCTAATGAACTAATCCTTTTACTTCATGTGCAGGGAACTTCTGCATGCTTAGATAGCCTTTGGTATGTAGATAGTGGAGGCTCCAGGCACATGACAGGATGTAAAGCCCTACTCAAAGATTTTAAAATCCATGGAGGGGGTGATATATCCTTTGGCAATATTAGTAAAGGAGAGGTTCTGGGGTCTGGTACAGTACAGTCTGGAAATGGAAAATTTGAAAATGTCAATCTGATAGACAATCTAAAATTCAAAGGAGTGTTGTAGGATTATTGGACCAGAAATGGTTGAAAAGATTGAAGCAATAATCAATTCTGGAAAACCAAACTTGTTGCTCAAAGAAGTGGCAATGTTTATGTGGTGGATATGTTAAAAGATAGCCCCAGAACTGATGCCTGTCTGTTCTCAGCTGCATCAAACAAAGAGACAGAACTATGGCATAGAAGATTGGGGCACACAAATCTCAAGACAATCACTGTCATTTCAAAACAGGGGTTAGTAAGAGGTTTACCTCAAAAACTGTTCACCTGTCCTAAGCATTGTGTTTCCTGCCTAAAAGGAAAACAACATAAAAGCTCCTACAAATCATTGATGAGTCCAAAACAACCAAATGTTTGCAAATGCTTCATATGGATTTGTTTGGCCCAGTAAAAGTCATGAGTCTTAAGAAAAAGAGGTATTGTTTGGTTATAGTTGATGACTTTTCTAGGTTTACATGGACTTACTTTATACACTCAAAAGATGAGACTGCATGCATTCTGCAAGACTTTGTGAAACAGGTTGAAAAGCAGTTTGACCTTCCAGTAAAAATCTTCAGAAGTGACAATGGCACAGAGTTCAGGAACAAGGAGTTGGATGATTTCTGTGTGTCAAAAGGAATTGTGAGGCAATACAGCATTCCAAGAACACCAGAACAAAATGGGGTTGTTGAAAGAAAGAACAGAACTTTGATTGAGGCTGCCAGAACCATGCTTACTGATTCAGGTTTGCCATTAACTTTTTGGGCAGAGGCAGTAAACACTGCTTGCTATGTCCAAAACAGAGTTTTAATCAACCCCAGGCATCAAAAGACTGCCTATGAACTGCTGTATAAAATAAAGCCATTGATTTCACACTTCAAAGTTTTTGGCTGCCCATGCTTCATTTTAAACTTAAAAGATTCCATTTCTAAGTTTGCAGCCAAAATTGATTGTGGATATCATCTGGGATACTCAACCACTGCTAAGGCCTACAAAGTGTTTAACACAAGGACCAAAACAGTGGAGGAGACTTTGAATGTAAAGTTCAATGAACTTTCATCAATGAAAATCCCAGCAAATCCTGTAGATTTGTTTGATCTTGATAAATTCACTTTTGAAAATACTGCTGTCAAGACTAACAGTGCAGGTCCATTAGAGGATTCAACACCAGACTATGGATATGAAATCATCATTCCTCAAAAGTCTGTCAACATGGGAAGAGCAGCAGATGTTCAAAACAGCTGTCAAAGCTCAACCACTGCTACCTCAACAGTTGTTGACCAAAGTAGCCCCTTAACCACTACTTCCACATCATCAAGCACTGTTGATAAAAGTCCTCAAACAGTGGATCAAAGTCAGCATGTGTCCATACCTTTGCCTCCTATTCCACCACCTTTTGAAGCCACTGCTGGATCATCAAAGTCACCAGCAGTGGTTAGCTCAGATGATTCACATCTACAGCCATCTCCACTCAATGCCATTATTCCATACCAAGGATAGCTCATCTTCTTGAAATCTCATCCACCAAACCAAATTATTGGCAACATCAATGAAGGGGTGCTCAAAAGAAGTCAATCCCAAAACATTTGTCTTTTTGCTGGTTTTCTATCATTCCATCAGCCAGTCAAGTACCAAGAGGCACTGAAAGACAATAGCTGGGTAGAAGCTATGCAAGAGGAGCTCCAACAGTTTAGAAGACAACAAGTATGGGAGCTTGTTCCATTGCCAGAGGGTGTAAGTCCTATTGGCACAAAATGGGTCTTCAAAAATAAAACTGATGAAAGGGGTATTGTTGTCAAAAATAAAGCCAGGCTTGTGGTTCAAGGGTACAGACAAGAAGAGGGGATTGATTATGATGAAACATTTGCCCCTGTTGCAAGACTTGAAGCAATCAGACTATTTATGGCCTTTGCTGTCAACCATAACATCAAGGTGTACCAAATGGATATCAAATGTGCATTCCTCTATGGTAAGATTCAAGAAGAGGTATATGTTTGTCAACCTCCAGGTTTTGAGGATCCATTTAATCCAAATCATGTCTACAAGCTAAATAAAGCTCTGTATGGCCTGAAACAAGCACCAAGGGCCTGGTATGAAACTCTTTCCACTTTCCTACTATCCATTGATTTCACAAGAGGTAGAATAGATAAAACATTGTTTTTAAAATGGAAGGGAAAGGATTTGATGATTGTCCAAATTTATGTGGATGACATCATCTTTGGAAGCACATGTAATAAAATGTGTGAAGAGTTTAGGCAACTCATGACAGCTGAGTTTGAAATGAGTGGTATGGGTGAAATCCAGTGCTTTCTTGGTCTCCAAGTAAGGCAGCTACAAAATGGCACTTTTATCCATCAAGGCAAATATGCCAAAGAACTGGTAAAGAAATTTGAGATGGATGATTGTAAGCCATGTAGTACTCCCATTGCTACCAATAAAGTAGTCATATCTGATGATAAGGATGAATTGGTTGATCAAACTTTGTACAGAAGCATGATTGGGTCTTTATTGTACCTAACTGCATCCAGGCCAGACATCATGTTTGCAACATGTGTTTGTGCTAGATCCCAATCAGCCCCTAGAAAGTCAAACCTTATTGCTGTAAAAAGGATATTCAGTTGCCTAAAAGGTGCTCCCACACTTGGTATCTGGTATCCAGCTGATGGTAAAATTGAGCTTTCAGGTTTCTCAGATAGTGACTTTGCTGGATGTGACAAGACAAGGAAGTCCACTTCAGGAGGGTGCCAATTCCTAGGCAATTGCTTAGTGTCTTGGCAAAGCAAAAAGCAAGCAGCTGTTTCCACATCCACTACTGAAGCAGAATACATAGCTGCTGCAAGCTGTACAACCCAACTGCTCTGGCTTCAAAATCAGTTGCTGGATTTTGGTATCACTGCCTTAAAGACACCACTCATGTTGGACAGTCAGGCAACATAAAATATCATCAAAAATCCAGTTTCTCATTCAACCACCAAACACATTGACATCAGACATCACTTTGTGAGGGATTGCTATGAAAAAGGTTTGATTTCTCTGCATCATGCTCCAACTAAGGATCAGCTGGCAGATGTGCTAACCAAAGCATTAGACACATCCACCTTTGAAAGCTTAATATCTAGGATTGGCATGCTAAACATGGAATAACAGGCAAAATCCTGTTTTTCTATGAATAAAAGCATTAAAATGTTTTCAGAAAATCAAAAATCCATCCTTAAAAATAGCTAAAAATGAATTTTTCATTAAATCCTTAAAAGTCTGCCATAACCACTGCTTTGTTCAAAAGTCTGTTCTCATTAAAAGTCTGTCCACTGCTGAAAGTCAACCCCTGCTCTCTCATTTCTTTGATAAGCACTGTTGTTCAAAATCAGTGTTTTATCCACTGATAGTGAAAATCACCCACTGCTCTCATTGCCACAATTATACCACTGATCTTGTTCCATCAGTGGTCTTCATAAACGAGTTGTCGTTTTCCTCATCAGGGGTTGGCACGTGGACAGTGCATTGTGGTCAGACCTTTTGTAACCGCTGCCATGTCAGCATTCACTTTTTCTCTATAAAACCCCAAACAGGGTTTTACTGTCGAATTGAATTCTTAAAAATTCCTTTCTCAAAGCAGTTTTTCCTCTCATTTCCTCAAATTTCTTTACAACTTTCTTCGATCATCTTCTTCAAAATGACAAAATCGAAGTCATCCGCAAAATCCACTTCCAAATCACCGTCAACACCCACTGAAATTCCACACAAACCTTCTCACAACATTTTGGGTCTTCTTACAAAACCCGGCACCACCGATGCTTTCGATTCCATCATAGATCTCATGTTTGCATCAAAGTACAAAACTTTGCTTACAGTAGATGCTCCCATTTACCTGCAAACCCCGAGAGAGTTTTGGAAAAATTGTACCCTTAACACACAAGGCGAAGATGTCATAGCCATTAACTCTACCCTACAGGGTAAAGCAGTCAAAATCACACCACAATCCATTTCGGAAGTCTTTGAACTCAACGATCAGGAAGGTACAAATTCTTTTCCCAAAAATAAGTTAAAAATTGATTTCCTTGAAAGAGGGTATGCTGATCCAATGATGAAGAGGGATACCTTACAAAAAGGGCACTTCCCTCCTGCAACAAGATTTTTATTTCATACCCTGTTATTGTGTGCTTCAAATAAAACCACCTCTTTTAATGAAATACCATTAAAGATTCAAAACCTAGGGTATGCTATTCTTCAAGAAGAAAAATTCAATTATTCCCAGGAAATCTTTAATGATTTGGTTAAAAATGTTGATAAAAAGCCATTCTTACTTTTTCCAAGATTTTTAAGCTATTATTTTGAAAAGAAATTTAGTAAGGATGATGCTTTTGCAATAAAACAAGGTGAATCTTTTCAAATAAACAGCTTAACTGCTGAAACCTTTACAAGAATGTCAACACCTTGCAAAACACAAGCAGAGGTGCCTGAGCAGAATTTAGCAGCTACCACTGCTCCTCAGGTATCTGCTGCTGAGCCCACTGCTCAAGGTGATCAAAGTAGCAAAACAACTGCTTTGAAACCCACCCCTAAAATCACCAAAAAGCCAAAGCAAAAGAAAAATCAAAAACCCCCTAAACCCATCAAAAAGGCAACTCTGGATGATGAGATACTAGAGCAACTGCCAGTGACAGCACAAAAGTTACAAGAAACCACTGCTGCTACTTCCTCACAGCAGTTGGTACAAATATCTCAACCCATAACCGAAACTCCTCCTGTTTCTTCTCAAAAAGAACAGGTTGTACATATAGGGACACCACAATATGATGCTTTGGAATCACTTGCTTCCATCATCCACAGCCCAATGCCCAGGGCCAATTCTCTTTCTACACCCAACCTCACCTCCATAATTCCCCCACCAACTAAACTTTTGTTGGATGCTATTGATTTGAACCAGGCACAAACCAGTCCTTCTCAATCACCTATCAATGAGAATATACTTCAACCAATGACTGGGTCTGATGTATCAATCATAGTTAACCCACCAACAAGGCCTGAGGAGGTTACACCCCTTGAGTTATAAGTAACTCTTGGTGGTAATCCAAGTGAAGCAGCCACTACAAGTGCTGAACCCACTGGTTTGCATTTGGACAGTGGTTACATCAATAAGACTTCCTTGGAGGCAATTCCTTCTATAGCACCTCTGATACCCACTAGTGAGTTTGTTTTAACCACTGGTACCATCAAAAGGTTATCAAGTGTTGAGGGAAGAAGACCCCAGTACCAAGACAAAGGGGCATCAGTGGTTAATGTCTGGAGTACACTCCCTACATCAACCATTGTTACAACCACTGATAGTGGGAAATCAGATGATCCCATTAAATTGGGTGATGGTTTAAAGTACTTGGAATTGACGGAACGAGTTGAAAAACTGGATAACTCTGTTGCAGAAATCAAAGAAATGCTGTAGCAGTTGTTGACAGTCCAAAAGGTGCAATCCACTGTTGTTCCACCTCAAGCATCTGCTCCACCACAAGCACCTGCTGCAGATGAGATATGGAACCTATTTCAACCTTTTCTCCAACAACAACAACAAATGGCTGATCAGCAACATGCAATACATGTACAAGAGCTGAGAAACACAATGGAGTCTAGGTTCAAGAACACACAAGCAGACATTAAGGCTATTAAGGCCCACATAATGAAAACCACTGGCACTGCTCCTCCAACTATTCTCTTCATTGATCAACCTCCTCCAGATAATGCCAAAAAGGGGGAGAAAATTAAAGAATGGAAGAAAAAGGGAGTATATGATGGTCTCTACATAGAACCAGAAAAGGAGAATATGACCAAGAAGATACCCTTGCCAGATGGTAGCAAAAAGGTTGATGTTACCCAAAATGCACTTGATGAAGCTGTAGCCAGTGTAAAAAGGGACAGAGCGGCAAAGGATATGTCAAGGTGGAATGAGGAGAAAAGAGCTTATATGGAGCTAAATGCGCAGGGTTGTTCTAATCCAAAGGATGTTAAAAATCCTGAGCTAAAAAGAAAGAATCCCACTAGAAAAGTGAGGGAACCCAAATCCATACCATCCAGACTCACAAAGCATACTCCAAAAGCCCCCAACATCAAACTTCCACTCAAACAGCTGTTGTAACTCTTGCTGTATCAACAATTGCTGATACTTCAGTAGTTTCAACATCTGCTATCACTTCAACACACACCACAACCACTGCCTTACCATCATCACCATCACCACTAAAAACAATCTCACCACCATCACCTCCTGCCAAAAAGCAGAAGACACCAGATGTTACAACATCTGTTGTAATGACAACAGTGGTTGAAACACCATTTGTTTCAACAGCTGTTAGTCAATCACAAATCACTGCCACTCAAACTACCACCACTGATCCACCCAAAACATCATCAGCCTCTCCTCAACCAAAAAGGAGAAGGCTAATCCTGAAAGATGATGACATTTCACCACCACCAACATCTTCGAAATCTCAAACACTTGTTACTATACCAAACCCTGTTCCTCTCTCATCAGCTCAAATTCAAAAGCCATTACCTCCTGCAGGTGTTCAATTTCCTCTTGAGCTCATAGCAGTTAGAGAAGAAATCAAGTCCTTTTATTATAAGGATGACCCTGTTAAAAGGAGTTTGCCATCAGTTGAAGGATATCCCAGGCCCAACAATATGGAAGAATATTTGAAAATCAATGCTCAGTAAGCAGAGGATATCTCAAAAAGAAATACACAAGGGAAATCTGATAGAGAAATTCAGCAGAACTATCAATATTTGCTCACACAAGTCAGATCTTTGGAACAATTTGCAAAGAATGTGTGTCAGCAAATATCAGAAAAAGCAGATGAATCCCTGAGAAAAGATTATCTTGAAAATATCATGGGCCACAAGAAATACAAAGGAGAAAGATACATGTATAAAGACTGGTCCATTCCTGAGCTGGAAAATGAAGCAGCCAGGATTCAAGACATGATCAAGAACAAAGTAAAACATACTCCTCCAGATTGGGCAAAATACAAAAAGAATGTACCTGATAAAAAGGTAGAGCTGAGGAGAATGAAAGAGGAATTAGCTGCTGCTGATTATGGGTCCTTGAATCAAGTGTTGAGATGGAAAGAAGAGAAAGTCAGGGCTACCTACAAAAGTCTGGAGAAATTGAGAAAGACAGATCCTAATGTTCCACAAACGCCTGACTATCCTAAAGCAGAGGTTTCAAAAAGACCCCCAAAGCTGCAAATCAGGAGATCTACTACTCCAGCTGGTGCAGCCATCTTTAAAAGAAGGCAACAAAAACAGTTGGGTGCTGAAACTATCCAAGAGCTAATGGAAGGTGATGACCTTGTAAAAGAAGGCATAAAGAAAATGATTGTAGAAACTCTTGGATTGGATCAAACTGCAAGTACTGCTCAGTCAGTCATCAATAGGCCAGCTTCACCAAACACCTCATCAAATAAAAATCTCCTAATAAACCCACCAGACTCAAAAGTACTAAAATGGAAAACTGACAAACAGACCCATATACTGACAGTGTTCAAGTCTAGTGGAGAAGTGAAGAAAATAACAAGGGAACAAGCACTTGGCCTAAGTCTTGAAGATTTACAGGATCTCCTTGATCTTCCACTTAGCAGGGATGAAGATGACACAGATGCCTTAGCCTTTGAATTACAACTCAAAGGGAAAATAAGGGAACTGTTGATGAGGCAGTAAAGATCTACAAATAATGAAGGGTTTTGGCATTATCTGTTCCAGGGGGAGATTGTTGGGATTGAACCCTACCAAAGGAACGGATAATAAAAGCCAAAACTGGATCAGAGCAGTGGATCCAGAATAAGCAGATGTTATGTATACAAGTCTCTCCCCTTGAAAGTGGTTTCAACATCTGCTGACCTCCTATCTACTGATCATACAAACTGTTGACCTACAACTACTGATCAAAGACTGATGAAGACTGAAAGCCCTGATGTTCAATCTACTGCTATGAGTCAAGCTCTGCTGATCATGACAAGTACTGCTAGGTTCAATTCAGTGGAAGGATGCAGCAGTAGTTTAGATGTCCTTATGTAATGAATTCTAATAACAGTAGTTAGCACAACAGAGGTTGTATAGATCAGATGTTAGAGTTTGTTAGGAGGTTAGATGTCACTTTCATGGTGACGTCAGCTTAGATGCTTCAGTGGTTTGCTCGTGCCTATAAATAGAACAGTGCTCTGTACTGTTCTATTAGCTCTTTCACCATCTTCTTCCTGCACGAACAAACCAAGTGAGCTCAGGCTGAGGGGGAGTTTGTTACATACTTGCAATTGTAATTGAATCTTGTAATAAATTCAAGCATTCGGTTTAATGATAAACTTGTATGTTTAAAGCAATTCTCCTGTTTGATTGTGAAAAGTTTGCATCCATTACATTCCGCTGCACTACTCATTCATAGATCAGTTTAATTCAAACATAAATCACAATCAAAACCAAACTCAGATCCTAACAATACTTTTCATGTATTAGTCGTTGTTGATTGCTTGAATTATTTTATATATGATAATAATATACTTTTCAATTATATAGTTTGTTTATTCAGTTACATGAAAAGTATATTGTATCATATGTATTAGGGTTTTTGTTAGGATTTCAATGTTGCTTTCAATCAACATGAGATATGAAGTAATTGAAAATACATAATGGTCCTATTCATTCTTTTCTTTTTGTTAGGAGTTCATGGGAAAGGTGAAAACTATTCATTCTTTTTTCAAAAGAAAGGATGACAAACAAGAGAGTAAACGTCACAAAGCTTGAACTAGTGAGTCGGAAGAGCAGAAATCGCCACCATCACAATCAAACACAATTCCAAATGAAGCTTCACCACCACAATTAAACACAAATGAAGCTCCACAACCACAATCAGACACTAATGAAGTGGATGTTAATATTTTAGAAAGAAATCCCAGTAAACGAAAACCAATGTGGGAGCATCCGATTAACTTAAGAGAACAAGTAGGACGTGCTTATCTTTCTTTGGGACCTTACTAAATAGAACTTACAGAATATAATGTTAATGATACTAAGAAGCAAGCTCATAGGTTTCGATCTCCTTGGTTCAAACTTTACCAAATATGAACCATGGTCATGATACATTTACAGTTATCTTTTTTCGTAATAAACCAAATATGAACCATGGTCATGATACATTTACAGTTAAAGGGTTTGATAATTGGAATAAAGTTTGAGGGAAAGAATGTGCATTCATGAAGCTCATTAAATCTTCACATCCTAGAGACACCCTTTTATTTAGTCAAAACATATTGTACCAAGAAGCACACATTGATAATTCCATATCGAAGCCAAATAAGGAGATAATTACAAAGAATCATTTACGATTAAAGACTACTGTTGGTGTAGTTCGTTGGTTGACATACCAAGCTTGTGCTTTACGAGGACATGATGAATCTGCTAGTTCTAAAAATCAAGGTAATTTTCTTGATTTGCTAAGACTTCTTGCTTCTTATAATGATGAAGTTTCAAATGTTATACTAGAGAATGCTCCTTATAATGCAAAGTAAACTTCTGGTGATATTCAAAAAGAAATTCTTAGTATTATTGCAAATAAAATTCGAAAGCATATTCATAGTGAAGTGGGAGAGTCGGTCTTTTGTGTCATGGTTGATGAGTCACAAGATGGTAAAAGAAAGAGCACATGGCCATAGTTTGAGATTCGTTGATGAAGAAGGGATGATACAAGAAAGGTTCTTGGATTTGGTTCATGATAGGGATACCTTATCAAACCCTAAAAACAAGTTTGTGGAAACAACATTTGCATTATCAGTTTGATGTTAGTAAAACCCTTGGGCAAGGTTATGACGGTGCTAGTAGTATGAGAGGGAACTAGAACCGATTACAGGCACTTGTTCTTGAAGAATGTCCTTATGGATATTATGTTCATTGCTTTGCTCACAGGTTAGTTACTTGTTTATTTTTTTTCTTTCATTATTCAGTTTGACTAAAATACTTTTATGTTTATTACAGTTTTGCTTTTTGCTAACAAGTTACAACTTGCCTTAGTTTGTGCTTCAAGGAAAGTTATTCCAGTACACCAATTCTTTACATACTTAGTTGACATAGTTAATGTGGTTTGTGCTTCTAGTTAGCGGCATGATGAATTACAAAAGGCAAAGGCAGACGAGGTTGAAAAGTTATTGGAACTGGGTGAAATTAATTTGGGGAAAGGACAGAATCAACTTGGGACATTAAGAAGAGCTGGTGATACTCGTTGGGGGTCTCATTATAACTCCGTTTGTAGTTTAATTAAGATGTTTAATGCTAGTCGTGTTGTTCTTGCGGGAATAAATGATGATGTAGCTCATACTACTTTTGCTCAACGTGGAGATGTTGAAGGAGTTTGGCGTAACATGTAACCATTTGAGTTTGTCTTTATTCTTCACTTGATAGAGAAAGTAATGTGAAAAAACTAAAATACTTTCTCAAGCATTACAAAGGAAATCCCAAGATATTCTAAATGCCATAGAATTAGTTTTGGCAACACAGATTACTATAAATAATTACAGAAACGATGGATGAGATTCTTTAATTAAAGAAGTTACTTTGTTTTGTAACAAGCACCTAATAGAAGTTTCGCATACGAAGGCTCCATTTACATCTACTCGGTATCTGGCTCGTAAAACGATCTTCATTTTACATTTGAACATTATTACCTAGTAGATCTGTTTACCTCCACATTGGATAAAAGATACATAAGTTAAATAGTGGATCTAATGAGCGCACGATTGAGTTGTTATCTCCTAGTTCTAGTCTAGTTTCAAAAGAGATTAACGTTGATCAGATTTATCTTCTAGTTGAAAAGTTTTAAACTGAAGATTTTACGGAGCAAGAGAGCACTGGGTTACGAACTCAGTTAGAGCTTTTTAATGTTGAATTGTCAAAGAATATCAGGCTAAGTAGTGTATTCACTATTTCTAATCAATGCAAAACTCTCGTGAAAACTAAAAAAACTAGAGTACTCTTTGGTTGATAGAGTGGTTTGGCTAATCTTGACACTTCTAGTTTCTTCAACTGCAACAACAAGACGGGGATTTTTTAGCAATGAAAATAATCAAGAATTGCCTTCGCATTAAAATGGCAGATAAATATCTCGCAAATAGCTTGGTGATTTACATAGAAAAAGAAATTGGTGATAAGTTTGAATCGGAAGACATAATTGATGAATTCAAAAATCTTAAAGGTCGTCGGGTTGGGGGGGGGGGGGGGGGCTGAGGTGTAATTCTTCGTTCTTATTCCAATTACCTCGTATCATTATATATATATAGGACAAAGATCCGTTAGGAACCACCTCTTATTGCGAGAACCGCGAGAACCAATGTGAACACAACAAAAAATGCCTAAAAATAGCTAAAAATCACAAAAAAAAAATTAATATTTTTTTATAAAAAAATCGCTACTTTTCGAAGCCAAAAAAATAAAAAAAATAAAAAATTTTTAAATTTTTTTTTTGCTTCTAAAAGTAGCGATTTTAACATAAAAATATTAAAAAAAAAAATTTAGATTTTTTTTTTATTTTTTTAGATTTTTTTAGGTTTTTTGGGGGTTTAATTTTTAGCATTTTAGCTTGGGGGGGTTTAGGTTTTTGGGGGGGGGGAGGGGAGTGGGGGGGTTAGGTTTTTTTTAGGTTTTTTGGGGGTTTTAGTTTTTAGCATTTAGCTGGGGGGGGGGGGGGTTTAGGTTTTTTTTTTTGGGGGTGGGGGTTAGGGTTTTTTAGGTTTTTTTAGCTATTTTAGGTTGTGTTCACATTGGTTCTCGCGGTTCTCGCATGAACCTTACCCTATATATATATATATATATATATATATATATATATATATATATATATATTGGTCTTTTGTCAGTTAAACAATATTTAGTGTTTTTATGTGTAAGAACGGGTCTTTTGAATGAATGATTTTTTTTTAGTTTTATTTGAGCTATTATTATTTGACTCGACCCGAATCGAATAGCCAACCCGAGGCGAAACACAACGATATGAAAAAAAATTGGGTCCCATCACTTTACGACCCCTCAAAACTTTTGGTCAAGCTCCGTCACTGAGGGAAACAAGGCGGAAGTAATTGACGAGGCCATTCACGTGTACCAAACGCACTATGGAACAATATTTAGGCACATGGTGTGCTAGAAAATAATAAGAAATATTCCCCATTGGCGGCATCCAGATGCCATGTCCGGATTTTGATTCCCACGATTCCGAGGTTGACGATTAGTAATTTAGATGTATGTAGTTGTTTTAATTTTAATTATGTAGTTTCAATAATAATTATGTATTGGTTTTAACATTAGTTATGTATTAGTTTTACTTTTAGTTATGTATTAAATATATTTTTATTAATATCAGTTTTACTTTTAGTTATGTATTAAAATAATGATTAAATAATGACTAACAAAATAATTGGGATATAATGAAAACCGGTGAAACCATTACACCACGCAATGAAAACCAATGAAAGAAAATGGTCTGATGATGTGTAATTGATGTGCAAAGACTTTATGATGTGGTTGTGACGTGACACTTAAACATACAGTTTTTAGTTAATCCACAGCCAATGTTTTTAAAGCCGGACCGGCTGGCCAGACCGGCAACCGCAACGTCATCCGACCCGGTTCAAGTTGTAGGACAACTTTTGCATATGGTCGGCCGGTTAGGCTGTAAGCCGGAGGTCGGACCGGAAACCTGGTGAAAAAGAGGGTCGGACCGGGTATCTAATTTATGGTTGGCGCATACCTGGTTTAGCCTCAGACACATACCTGGTTTAGCCTCGAACACATACCTAGTTTTGGAGTTTATCTGTTCGTTGATGTAAAAAAAGGAAAAGAAAAAGGAAAAGTTGCAACTTGTAGATTTACCAAATGTTGAAGATGGAAAGAGAAGAGATAAAGTTGGGAGATCTTTGGAATACAAGTCCGAAATATTGACAAAGTCCAACTATTTTTTTTTTTTTTTAAATCTAGTTTACTTTGTTGTTGATGTCTGGATTTTAAAAGGAATTCAACAAGTGAGCCAATTGTAGAATACAAATATTGGGATGGTGAGGTTATAAAGTATAATATACAATATATATATATATATATATATACAGTGGCGAAGCTTGAAAAAAATGTTCGGGGGGTGGAAGGTACCGGACCTAAAAAAAATTCTATGTTTGGGTCGGATGTCGGTGATTCGATTCGGGTCGGATCGGGTCAAATATTAATATCAAATAAAATACGTTCTCAAACATTAAAACGTAAACATTGTTTAACAAACAATTGAACAAAGACACGAAAACATTAAAAAGAAGAGGAAGGTGGGTACCCGGTGGCCGGTTCTCCTGGATGAAGAATTATAGTTCTGCTCGTCTTCCTTTAACCGGTTCATTATTCGCTTCATAAACCGGTTCATTATTCGCTTCATTAACCGGTTCGCTTGTTGAAGCTTTTTGCCGTTTAATCTCATTGTTTCCATCAACTTGTTCTTCATTCTTTCTTTTAAAAAAAGAAGTTATGATTTTGTTTTTCCCCATAGCGTAATCTAACAAGAAACAAGTCAACAACACAAGTTAAATCCCTAATTTATTTCAACAAGTTAACAAAATCATGGTTACAGCCTAATTAACCATCAACAAGGCATTTCCTTTTTCTAATATCTAGCATGGTTATAGCCTAATTTCACCCCTAAATCCCTAATTTCAACAAGTTTATGGCAAAAAATCGGTCCAATTTCATCCCTAATTTAAACCTAAATCACATAAATTAAGCCCTAATTTAAACCTAAAGATAAAAAAAAACACATACCTCGTCTCCTCGAAGTTGATTAGTCGAACGAAGAAGACAGCCCACTGCCCACAGCCGCTGCGTTTTTTTCTTCTCTTCTCCTCGAGCTCCACTCTCCAGTTCGCAGCAACAGCAAGCTAAAGCAGTTTTTTTTTCTTCTGTCCGATTAGCAGCAGCAACCAGCAAGTGATGTTTAAGTGTTTAACTAATGGGCTATTAAAGACTTCAAGTTATAATGGGCTAAGTTTGGGCTTTTAAGTAATGGACTAAGTTAGAATGGTTTTTTTTTTTGGGTTTTTTTGACTGGATAGCAGAAAGTCAGCAACATGTTTAACTAATAATTTTTTTTTTATAAAACAGGAGGGGTCGAAAACGTATATACAAAAAAAAAAATTAAACCGGGGGGTCCAAAAAAATATATACCTAATTTTTTTTTTAAACCGGGGGGGTGAATACATATAAACCTAAAAATTTCTATACGAAAAATAGATACGTAACACTACTTCGCAAAAAGTTCGGGGGGTTGGGCGCCCCCCCCCCCGGCCCCTCATATCCTGCGCCACTGTATATATAGGGAATGGTTCAAATGAAAACCACTTTTATTGTGAAAACTCGAAAACTAACTAAAAAAAGCCTAAAAATCACACAAATTTTTTTTTTCAATTTTTTTTATAAAAATCTCAGGTTTTTATATATAAAAAAACTTTTTTTCAAAAAAAAAAAAAAATTTGTAGTACATATGTGTAATAATACACATGTGACTACACATGTGACTACACATGTGTATTATTACACATGTGCACTATACAAAAAAAAAATTATTTTATTTTTGAAAAAAAAAATTTATATAAAAAAACCTGCGAAAATTGGTATGCAAAAAAAAATTTTGGTATTTTTTTTGGCTTTTTTAATTAGTTTTCGAGTTCTCACAATAACTAGTGGTTTTCATTTGAACATTCCCCTATCTATATCTATACTACTATATTAAAGAAACTTGGTTTTCTACCCTTTTGGTCATTTTACGCACGTATAAATTTTATAGCATTACGTACAAGAGAGTACAAGCTGTTTAAGAGGGGGTAAACTTGCCCATTCTTCAAAAATTTAAGACACTTTAGGGGTAATCTAGACATTTGATCCATTGAGTCCACATCCTCTTAGGGTGTGGGGGGCGCCTTCGGGGACTCCCTTCGGGGACCCCTCTTGCCGAGCGGGAGAGACACCGCCATCAAAGCGGGGGGTGAAATCGGGGACCATTTTCGGTGGTTGTTCACCGCATGCGGGAAGGGAGAGAGATGGTGGGCCCCATTTTTCCAACCAATCAAACCATTTTGTTTTGTTTTTTTTTTTTTTTAATAAAAAAACAAGGGGAGTTAAGAGGGGAGTGGCGCCATCAAATTGGGGTGTTAGGGGAGTTTAAGAGGGGAGTTGACGTGGCACAAGTTGGTTGGTTGGGCGTAAGAGAGGGGACTCACCTCTTAGGTGAGTGCCCCTTACACCCTTATCTATTCCATTAATTAAACCATAATTCAATCTGCAATCAATTTAAAATTAAATACTTAACCTGTTCGATTTCCCATTCTTTTTTAACCTGTTCTCGTCATTTATCACCACCCCACTTAAATGCAATTGAAAGAAATCCTTTATTGTCCACCTCTCTTCCACATGCCCTCATCGATTGAATGCTAATTGATTTCATTACCATCCTCTCATTCAATTCCCATTCAAAACTCCTGGTGATGTTCAAAGCCGAGAAGAAACGAAGACGATGATGACGAAGGGCGCTCAGGTAAGGTTATGGGTTTTGCTTATGTGCTCTTGTACAGGGACGGACGATGACGACGGGCGCTCAGGTAATGTGATGGGGTTTGATAATCGATCTTGTTGCACATAACTATCACTCCAAATCAAGGATTTTGTAGTTAGGGTTTTAAATGATATCTATTAAGCAGTCTCTTTTATGGCTTTCATATATGTTGCCTTTTTTTTTCTAGATAATGGGGTTTCTTGATGTTCTTCAACAATATATTCTTCATACATAAACCCATCGATTTGATTTATTACAGGAAAAAAGACGGCATTTACTTGTTAGTTCAATTTCCACAAGGGCTTTGAAGTTTCCCTTGGAGTCTTTTCGGTCATGGGCACCAAAATCAAAGGGGGTTTTCAAAGGCTTCAAGTTCATCTCACAGATCTTTGGTACCCCTCTTGAGGTATCTATTTAAAGTATTATATATATATTCAGTGTTTGTTTATGTGTTTTTAAATTTAATAACAGTTTCTACTTATGTGATCTTGAATCAATAGCAGTTTCTGCTTATGTGTTTTGTAATTGTTAGTCAGTTTCTGTTGATGTGCTCTTAAATTCAGTAACAGTTTTTGCTTATGTGCTCTTTGATTTAACTACAATTTATGTTTATTTGCTCTTAAATAGTCAAATTTAATAACAAAATATGTGAAAACCTTCATATTCGTTCCTACCTTTTTTTTTGTTGTTAATTGATTGGTGTTGTGTGTTGCTGATAATGTGTAGGTATCAAATACCGATCGCTCTTGCTGGTTTGGCATCCAGTTTGGCACTTTGGGATCTGTTTGCATACTTCAGTAAACGTTGGGGGTTAGATAATCATCCCGTTACTCGAGAACGTTTGCTTCGGTTGTTACAATGTGGTTAGTTTTCAATTTTCCATATCCAAATTCTTATGTGATTTAATTTGTATGTAATGTGATCGATTGCATATTACATTCTTTGCGTTCGCTGGAACCGTTTTGATATCTGGTTACTGAATGACTACATTATTATCTAATGAAATCTTTCTGATATTGGAATTTCAGCCACTGCAGTTGTTATATTCGTGTGCAATGTTCGAACAGCGATCATATACGCTCTTGCAGTTAGCTATGCAGGTCAGTCGAACCATCTCTTTTTGATCATTGTGACTGTACTTTTTCTAAAGTGTGTAATCGTTGTAGTGATGATGCTGCATGACTCATTAAGGGAATTCATGAAGACGAGGCAAACATCTTAGATAGGAAAAGTGTGTTTGGATCAAACACATACCCGCGGAAAAATGGGCGAAGTTTTTGGGTACTTACTCTTCGTCTTTCTGGGATAACTTGATTCCATTTTATGTTTGGTTATGTGATAATTTGATTAATTACATTCTTTCTGTTTGATAGAGGTTTTTGTTGGATGCTTGTCGTGATACGACCTTGATCATCTTGATGGTAGCGGCTGCTGCTTCTTTGGCTCTAGGAATAAAAACAGAGGTAAGCGAATCATATCTTGTTTATCATAAGATAATAATATTTCCGTTTCTTTTTTTTAATCTTGTACTGTATTTTCAGGGGATCAAAGAAGGATGGTATGATGGAAGAAGCATAGCTTTGGCTGTTATAGAGGTTTTACAATCTAAATTTTATGCGTTCAAGGATTAACATTTATACATTGTAGTAAATTTTATCTGGAACTAAATTACAAATATTATATAAGTACCTTGCGCCTTGCCCTTTTTAAAACAAAGGGGCTGGGTAAAACGCAGCTTGTGCTGGGCAAGTGGCCTTCAAAATCATAATCTTGTTAGACCCGTACGGGTTTACGTCTAGATTTTTTTTTTATAAAAAAAGCTGATAATAGCATACAGTATATCCATGATTATGCATCTATATAAATAAGGATTAGGATAAATCAAGTATTCTTTCTTGATTGAGTTAAATGCCATTTTAGTCCCTGTGGTTTGGGCCATTTTGCCAGTTTAGTCCAAAGGTTTCATTTTTAACCTGTGGGTCCAAAAAGGTTTCACAGTTGCCATTTTAGTCCACTGGGTTAACTTCATCCATTTTTTCTGTTAACGAGAAGGCCAATTCGGTCATTTTATATGGCTGAATTGCCCTTTTAGTTAACAGAATTACATACAAAATGACCAAATTGGCCTTCTCGTTAACAGAAAAAATGGATGAAGGTAACCCAGTGGACTAAAATGGCAACTGTGAAACCTTTTTGGACCCACAGGTTAAAAATGAAACCTTTGGACTAAAATGGCAAAAGTGCCCAAACCACAGGGACCAAAATGGCAGTTTACTCTTCTTGATTTGATGAAGAAAGAATTAGCAAGTAAAAAAGTTCATGAAAAGGTATTGTTTTTAATTGATGTGAATTTTGATCTTCATAGGTTGCTCGTATGCTGACTGTTAAGCGCGAGAGAGAAATTGACGACGGTATTGGGAAGAGGCAGTCAAGGAAGCTTGACCGGCAATGGAGAAAAAGCATTCTACCAAGACCGCCTCCATCTCTGCTAAAGTTACAGGAAGAAGAGGCAGCTGAAGAAGCCAAATAATCTGCAGGATCAGCTTAAGTAGTCAAAATGTATGTGCCTCGTGTTTTTTGATTATCGCACTTACTATTGTAGCCGATTTAGATCTTCAACTTCAATAGTATAATTTATCAATCTTTGATTATCTATCGCGTAATGCTTATATCTTTATATTCAAATGGTCATGTTATTTGTGCTTTGTATATCATATTCCTAGATTCTGTTTTGGAATTGGTAGTAGTATATGCATTAGTGAATCCACCAAACAATGCTCAGCATTTACGTAATTACATGTAGTGTATGCATTTATGAATATCCTAAAAAAATACTGTTTTCACCAATGAATACAATAAAGTTATCTGAGGGTGGTAGGGGTTGAAGACCAGCCACTCTTGAAGGATGGTATGATGGAGGAAGCATAGCTTTGGCTGTTATAATCGTCATAGTTGTTACAATACTTCATTAGATAAACATCGATATCGTCAACGTTAGTTTGTGTTATGAGCCGAAACTTATTGTCTAAACGCTTGATTTGTGTTCTGTAGCTATAAGTGACTTAAACGCTTGATTTGTGTTCGGTAGCTATACGTATATAACTGAAAAAACAAATTGAATATGAAATCATTCGGGACACCCGCTGCAACGCGCGGGCATTCCCACTAGTATATATATATAGAAACAGGTTCAGGAGAGAACGGTAAAAAGTGTGAGAACGGTCAGAACGGATCCTGGCCCAACACGCGGCAGGGGGCCCTAATTGTTATGCGGGTGTACCATTGTCCTTTTATACGTTCCCTCCTTATTCGCGTTATAAATCTCTTTCAAATTAAAACTCCAAAGATTTATTGTTAGCTGTTACCTCCTTTGCAAGCTTTCTCAGATCTATGGCGTTTAACGTGGATTTTGTTCGACAAAGTAAAATTCATTGGCGTTTTCTATTTTCGTTCCACCAAATCATGCAACAGATATGGCGTTTTGTTCTTTTATCATTGTTCTATGGCGTTTTGTTAGCGTTTAACGTGGATTTTGTTCGACAAAGTAAAATTCATTGGCGTTTTCTATTTTCGTTCCACCAAATCATGCAACAGATATGGCGTTTTGTTCTTCTATCATTGGTCTATGGCGTTTTTTTTTGTATTATTATTTTTATAATGTGTTGTATGATTTTAATTGTCGTTTACGTTCTAGTGTATTTCTTATGTTTTTATGGTCATTAGCGTTTTTCATCTATTTGATTAGTTTTGAATTTTATTTAGTAGTATTTGTGAACATCAGTTATTTCTATTTTTTTTTTTAATTTGTGTAAACATTAGTTTTGTTAATTATGGCGTTTTCATTATGATGTTATATTTTGTTAATTATTTATGTTGTTAACTGTTTTTAATTATTCATCTCATGGCTTTTTTAACATGTCGTTTTTAAATTATGTCTTTATTATGTCTTGTTTATTATTCAATTAATGGCGTTTTAATGTATAATGTTATTACGAGACATCACTGTGTTTTTATGATTTTTCTGTTCCTCACTGTGTTTTCTCAGACGAAGTCTCTTCCTCGAGTCAAAGGCTTTACCCCAAAACTGGATTACCATTTATCATTCTTGACGTCAGTGAAGAATTAAAGCCCACAATAGACATGGTATTCTCAAGCCTTGATGATTGTTATTCAATGTATGTTAAGTATGCCAAGGAGTGTGGGTTCTCAGTCAGGAAAGGGACTACAAAGACAAACTCTAAAGGTGTCTTACATATTAAGTATTACTTGTGTACGAGATCTGGGTTATACAAGGACAAGAAGGTTGATACGTTGGACCCCAATCAAAAGGAGCGAGTAGTGCGATCCAACTTTTCAAAGAGGACTAATTGTGGTGCATTGTTATGTGTACTTTTTGAGGCTGGATCATGGAAGGTGTATAAGTTTGTCGAGGAGCACAATCATGAACTTGTTGAACGTCCCGATAAGCATTTTCTTCCAACTGAACGACACCGCACTCAGCTCCAGAAGCATGTTATACACAGCATGTCTAATCTGAATTTGGGTCATGTCAAGGCGTTTAATGTTATGAAGACTTGTTTTGGTAGTTTTGAAGACGTGGGTGCAAATAAAGTTGAATTTAAGAACTATAAGAGGCAAATTAACTTGTTTATAGGGGAATATTACGTCGATATGGTTGTGAGACATTTGAATGAAAAAAACATTCCCAGCTTAATTTCTCGTATGATTACATCACAGACAAAGAGAATCGTTTGAAGGGTCTTTTTTGGTGTGACGATCAAGCCAAACGTAATTACCACGTGTTTGGTGATGTGATTTCGTTTGACGCCTCGTATCGTTCGAACAAGTAATATTTTATAATTCAACTTCTTCTGTTTTTGGAGTTTTATTAATTTACATGCAATGGCGTTTTATTATTTTACATGCAATGGCGTTTTATTAGTTTACATGCAATGGCGTTTTATTAGTTTACATTCAATGACGTTTTATTATTGTTTCAGTTCTCATGGCGTTTTCATATGCAGATACTCTATGGTGTTTGTACCGTTCACTGGTATAGAAAATCATCACTGCAATGTTACATTTGGTGCAGCATTATTGGCGTCGAAAACTGCTGATACGTATATTTGGTTGTTAAGAGTTTTTCTAAAAGTTGTTGGTTCTCAACCAAAAGTTGTTGTCACTGACCAATATCCAGCGATGAAGAAGGCTATTTCTGTTGTATTTGTTGACACGAGGCATCGGTTATGCATATGGCATGTGATGCATAAACTTTATCTGAAGGTTGTTATGTTTTTTTTTACCTTTGGCGTTTTAGGATACACTGTGTTTTAAAATACATGGCGTTCTTTACCTTGTTAGTGTTTTTTTAATTAAGTTTTGTCTTTGTGTTTTTTTATGCATGGCGTTTTCGTGTTATATATAGGTTGGTGTTAGGCTATGCAATTCCACCAATTTTAAAGAACGTATTTGTGGTGTTGTGTGGACGGATATTCTCACACCTGAAGAGTTTGAATCAGAATGGGAAGCGGTTATCGCAGAGTTCAATTTAGAAGATAATGATTGGCTATCTGATATTTTTGCACTTAGGGAATCTTGGATCCCTGCATACTATAGAATGGAGCAGATGTCTGGTCTTATGCGAACGACATCCAGGTCAGAGAGTGAGAATCATTTTTTTGGTCATGTGTGCAATTCGAAAGCTACTCTTGTTGAGTTCAGACGCATTACGAGACTGCAATAGAAGCACAGCGTCACACACATCATAAAAATGATCATGAATCTCGATACAAAAGACCCCAGTTGAAGAGTAGTTACAAATTGTTGGAAGGGCAAGCGGTTGACATATACACAAAAAGTATTTTTTGTGACGTTCAAGCTGAGCTTATTGGAGTTGCGGATTGCATAAATCAACGTTTCGAAGATCAGCCTGATGAGTTTGTTAAGTATTACGTAAATGACTTCCAACAGCCTCGTACATCCTTATTTGTGGAAAATAATGGTGTTTTGGTTTTTATGGCGTTTTCTATTAGTGGCGTTTTATCATATGCAATGTGTTTTTTTTACTTTCTAGACAAACATTCAATGCATGGCGTTATAGAGATATTGTTTTTGGCGTTTTTCAGGTAATGTTCCGTAAGTCTGATTGCACATGTAGTTGCTCATGCAGGCGTTTTGAACAATTTAGTTTGCTATGTAGACATATATTCTATGTTTTGAGAATTATGGACATTAGGGAATTTCCAAAACAATACATTCTGAATAGATGGCGCAAAGAGGCTTCCCCAAACCGCTCTCCTGAATTCTCAATTAGTCGTGAATATATGACCGAGCTTGATCCTGATGTGCAAAGTATGATGCGAGATATTATTTTTTCAACCGAATAAACTTTGAACCGTTTATCTGGTAATAAAGAGGAGCTATCCTTATACAAGGATCATGTTCAATCTTATATGAAGAAGGTTCAAGATATGCAGATTGTTGCTCCTCCCGCTAGTTCTAGGGATAGATTTGCTGAGATAACCGGTTAATATAAAAATGACAAGAATCCGATAAGAGTCCCTGTTGGGTATAAATCCAAAGGTTCTGGTTCTCGGAAGCGCCTGAAATCTAAACAGGAGATAGCAATCGATAAAAAGAAATCAAAGTCGAAACCCGGGGCCAAAGAAAGACAGTGTCAGAACTGCAAAGGCTATGGACACTACGCATCGACATGCAAACATGCCGTAAATAAAAGAAGATCGACAAGGTCTTCGAGAGCCAGTGAAGAGTAGTTTGGCGTTTTGTATTTTTCATTCATACAGAACACACACAGATGGTCTTCGAGAGCCAGTGTATAGTAGTTTAGCGTTTTGTATATTTCAATCCTATAGAACACAGACAGATCTCAGTTTGGCATTTTAAATCATTTTTATACATCATTTTTTTTGCATCTTTTTCTTTTTTTCTACCTATTTGTTCATAACATGCTACTTTGAAGTTAAATAACAAACAATATAAGATCGGGCAAGGAAATCAAACGCCAAAAAAAAAAAAAAACAATAACGCCACTAAATATGTAACACCCCATGTTTCGAAAGTCAAAGTCAAAGTCAAGATTGAAGTCAAAGGGAGACAAGATTGCTAATTGCGATCTGTCACTCCTTGCTAGATTCCTGTTTTGACTTCTTTGACTTGTAGATAATCTTTTTATGCTTTTACGTTAGTTGTATTATGTGGAGTACTTATTAATAACCAATGTTTATCGCATGTGTTATCGCTTATCGCATCGCAATCGCACTCACAACTCGAATTACGCGTTCTGGATATTGTTTTATGTGTGTGTGCTACTTATGTGTTACTTGTGCTTGTTTATTTACGTTTATGTGTGGTGATTAATCGAAACGCAATCGCAACTCAATCGCAATCGAATCACAGACGCTAAACGCAAGTTAATTATGATGAATGTATGTTAGATATAGTAGTTGGGATTAAAAGTAATTTAATGAGAAACTCCATCGCATCGCAACGCTTAACACGCGAATCGAAACTGCAAAACTCGTCGCGCCAATCACTCCAATCGAGCTGCCACCCGATCGGGCTGCCACCCGATCGACCAGCCACTTTTGTCACACCCCCAAAATCCACACGCGGAGTACCACCGCTTGGAGGCGTGACATGACCAGGATCAAGCCACCAATCATATTGAACATAATTATATCAAAAGTCATTCATCAATACGATAGGTGTTTACAAAACCAAATATATACAAGTGTATAGCGGAAGCATTAATGTAAAACCCAACATAAGTTTAAGTACAAAATGTTATAATGTTTAACAAAACATCCACGTCCGTGCCCACAACGACTGCGCCTCCCGTGCAAGCTCCAAGAGTACCTATTGTCCTGCAAGGCATGTAACAGAGAGTCAACAACTAGTTGAGCGAGTTCACTGTTAGTTATTTAGTTATAATGTTCGTTTCGTAAATCGTAAGTAATAGCATCGCGGCCCTCTAGGCATGTTTGCGAAGTTTAGAAATTTGTATCGCGTTAGTCCTTGCTGCCAGTCCAGGCATGCGTGCGATAAATAGCGTTGACTAGTCGTATGTGTACGTGCCCTTCTTAATCCAAGGACCGTAGCGAGTGTGATTGTCCTACCCAAGGAGGACGAGCATGCGTTAATGTTTGTTGTCCTACCCAAGGAGGACGAACGTATGTTAAGGTTGTTGTCCTACCGGACGAACGTATGTTAAGGTTGTTGTCCTACCGGACGAACGTATGTATTCTACCCAAGGAGAATACATAGGATTTATATTGGCATCCTACCCATGGAGGATGGCGGTACATATCCTACCCAAGGAGAATATGTAGGTTCCGTTTTAATTTCTTTAACCCTGTCCTACCCAAGGAGGACGAACGTATGTTAAGGTTGTTGTCCTACCGGACGAACGTATGTTAAGGTTGTTGTCCTACCGGACGAACGTATGTATTCTACCCAAGGAGAATACATAGGATTTATATTGGCATCCTACCCATGGAGGATGGCGGTACATATCCTACCCAAGGAGAATATGTAGGTTCCGTTTTAATTTCTTTAACCCATTCCCAACCACCGGGAATCCCATGCCTTAGAAAGTGTGTGAACTCACCTTGTTTCGCTCGGTATGCTAGGTATGTGCTCAAAGTAAGTCAATCACGTCCTAAAGTATGCACGTATGTGAAATCAGTTTGTGACCAAATTATGCACGTATAAACATGTAGCACGTAATCACAATAATATACAAGATGGCTACACTTAACAGCAGTTAAATATTCCAGTTAGCATTTAACAGAATTAACTCAAGTTACTGCACAGATCAGCTATTCGGCGAAACACGCATGTTGGCGAAACACAGATAGTGGCGAAACACATATAGTGACGAATCACAATATTGGCGAAACACATTCTGTTTCGTCGAGGTGTCCCCTGGCGAAACAGAACTTCTGATTCGTCGACTACTCTTGGCGAAACACATTCTGTTTCGTCGAGAGTTCTGTTTCGTCGAACAGTTCAGTTTCGCAGACATCAGTTACAGCAGATGCGAAAAACACATAAACCCTAACAGCCGTAAAACAGCAATTCCTCAATCATACAGTAATCATTCAACGCAGAATCATCGTAACATCATCATAACAAAAGCATCACAGTTCTTAACATCTAGCACGAACCCTAAGTTATGTGTACAACATATAGATTAACATACAACATCATATCATCGATTCCTATCAAGATTCTAATGTGTATTCAGAATCAGGCCATATAAACAACATTCAGAACCGAGTATCATCAACATACCCTCCTACAATCCAGAAATCAAGCATATACACAACATGTATAAAGAAAACAAAGAACAAAGAAACCGATTAGACGAGCACGCACTAACCGAGATATCCGGGATGAACACGGGAGGATTCAAGAGAGAAAGATGATGGTTGAAGATGGTTATCGCCTTTTCAAAAGGGAGAGTTCTAGGGTTTCTATTTTTGTTAAAAGTGTGAAACAGGGAGTCGGTTCACGTTAATATACACGAATTACCGTTCTGGGCCCTTAATGGGCTTCGCGAATCAGTGGGCCGACGAAACACATCAGTTTCGTCGTGAAGTTCTATGGCGAAACACATTAGTTTCGTCGGGATGTATATGACGAAACAGTCTGTTTCGTCGGGTCCTTTCATGTTTTAAACAGTTTAAGTTTTCAACAGGTGTTTCATGTTATACAGCCAAAAACAAAATCATGCAACCACAATGCGTTCATTACAAAATAACGTATACAGTTACAAGTTAAACAAGTCAAACAACTACACAGTCAAAGTCAACGTGCACTTAATGCGAAAATGAAAGTCGGAAACTCGAGTTGTCACATTATCCCCAACTTGAAAGAAATTTCGTCCCGAAATTTAGCATGCGGTTACTGAGGAAGCTAGGTAAGTTATCGTTTACTGGTTTTCCTGGGGTGTCACATCATCCCCCCGTTGAGTTGGGATTTCATCCCGAACTTCTGTAGTAGCTTCAGCCTCAGTAGTAGTTGCATTGTTTTCGAACAACTGGGGATATTTGAGTTCCATTTGGTCTTCGCGTTCCCAGGTAAACTCTGGGCCACGACGGGAGTTCCAACGAACTCGAACAAGAGGTATTCTAGTGTTCTTGAGGACCTTAACATCCCGGTCCGTGATTTCAACTGGTTCTTCGACGAAATGCAACCGTTCGTCGATAGTGAGCTCCTTCAAAGGAACTATAAAGGTCTCATCTGACTGCCACTTCTTCAGATTCGACACATGAAAGACGTTGTGAACTGCACTGAGTTCAGCTGGTAAGTTCAGTCTGTAGGCCAATTTGCCTATCTTTTCTATGACTTCAAATGGTCCAACGTATCGTGGATTGAGCTTGCCTCGTTTGCCAAAACGAACAACACCCTTCCAGGGTGAAACTTTGAGTAGTGCTCGATCCCCAACTTGGAATTCGAGTATTTTCCTGTCTTTATCAGCGTATACTTTCTGACGGTCACGAGCTGCCGCCATGCGTTGTCGTATTTGAGCAATCTTTTCAGTAGTATCAACTACCATTTCCGGACCTGTGATCTGACTGTCACCCACCTCTGCCCAACAAAGAGGTGATCGGCATTTACGCCCGTACAATGCCTCAAAAGGAGCAGCTTTAATGCTGGTGTGGTAACTGTTGTTGTACGAAAATTCCACAAGTGGCAGATGTTTTTCCCAGCCTTTGCCAAAGTCAATTACGCACGCCCGAAGCATGCCTTCTAGAGTTTGAATAGTGCGCTCAGACTGCCCATCTGTCTGAGGATGATAAGCTGTGCTCATGTCCAATCGAGAGCCAAAAGATTTGTGCATTGCTTGCCACAGTTCTGAAGTAAAACGTGCATCACGATCAGAGATAATAGATGTGGGCACCCCGTGCCTCGAGACAACTTCCTTAAGGTATACGTCTGCTAGAGTGGAGAACTTATCCGTTTCCTTGATAGCCAAGAAGTGAGCAGACTTTGTGAGTCGATCCACGATCACCCAAATAGTATCATTTCCGCGCTGAGATCTAGGCAGGCCAGTAACAAAATCCATGGAAATTTGCTCCCATTTCCATTGTGGTATCTCAGGTTGTTGGAGTGGGCCTGATGGTTTCTGATATTCTGCTTTGACTCTCGCACAAGTCAAACACTTGCTAACGTAGGTTGCTATGTGGGCCTTCATGCTAGGCCACCAATATGTAGTTCTGATGTCGTGGTACATTTTATCTGCACCTGGATGTACCGAGTAACGGGACTTATGAGCTTCATCCATTACAAGCTCGCGTAAGTTACCATAGAGTGGGACCCAGATGTGTCCTGTTACATAGTAGGCTCCGTCTGCCTTTTGTTCTAACCGTTGCCTTGAGCCGCGTAGGGCTTCAGCCCTGACGTTTCCTGGTTTCAATGCTTCTACCTGAGCATCTCGTATCTGTGAAGGAAGACTAGACTGAATAGTGAGTTGCAACGCTCGTACACGCCTAGGTATAGTATCCTTTCGACTGAGGGCGTCGGCCACCACATTGGCCTTGCCTGGATGGTACTTTATAGCACATTCGTAATCGTTCAGTAACTCGACCCATCGACGTTGTCGCATGTTCAAATCTTTCTGCTTGAAAATATATTCGAGGCTCCTGTGATCGGTGTAGATGGTGCACTTAGTGCCATACAGATAATGTCGCCATATCTTGAGCGCAAAAACAACAGCTCCAAGCTCTAAATCGTGTGTAGTGTAATTCCGTTCGTGAATCTTAAGTTGGCGCGAAGCATAAGCAATAACTTTATCCCGTTGCATCAACACACATCCAAAACCTTGGATAGATGCATCACAGTAGACTACAAAATCGTCCGTGCCTTCAGGCAATGAGAGGATAGGTGCGCTACAAAGTCTATCCTTTAAGTGCTGAAATGCTGTATCCTGTGTATCACTCCAACGGTAAGCAATACCTTTCTGTGTCAGTAATGTAAGTGGCTGTGCAATCTTTGAGAAGTCTTTGATAAACCGTCTGTAATAACCCGCCAAACCCAAGAATTGGCGTATTTCTGTTGGTGTGCGAGGTGCAGGCCAGTTCTTGATCGAATCTACCTTGGATGGATCAACATGTATCCCATCCCTGTTTACCACGTGGCCTAGAAAGTGGACTTCACGAAGCCAGAAGTCGCATTTTGAAAACTTAGCGTACAGTTGTTCCGTTCGAAGGAGTTCCAGAATAAGTCGTAAATGTTGCTCATGTTCCTCCCGACTCTTCGAGTAAATCAGAATGTCATCAATGAAAACAATAACAAACTTGTCAAGATAAGGTTTGCACACCCTGTTCATAAGATCCATGAAAACCGCAGGCGCGTTCGTTAGCCCGAATGGCATGACCAAAAACTCATAATGACCGTAGCGAGTTCTGAATGCTGTTTTGGAGACGTCCTCATCCCGGACTCTCAGTTGATGGTAACCTGACCTTAGATCCATCTTTGAGTAATAGCTCGACCCTTGTAACTGGTCGAATAAGTCATCGATGCGTGGGAGTGGATAACGATTCTTCACGGTCACCTTGTTTAGTTCACGGTAATCTATGCACATACGAAAGGTACCGTCTTTCTTCTTTACAAATAATACTGGAGCTCCCCAGGGCGAAGAGCTAGGACGTATGAAACCCTTTTCCAAGAGTTCTTGCAATTGCTTAGACAGTTCTTCCAGTTCAGTTGGAGCTAAGCGGTAAGGCGCTCGAGCTATAGGTGCTGCTCCTGGAGCTAGCTCGATCTGAAATTCGACCTGGCGATGAGGCGGTAACCCAGGTAACTCTTCAGGAAACACTTGAGGAAAGTCGCGTACTACAGGAATATCCCAAATCTTTTTCTCTGTCGTCGATGTATCAGTAACGATGGCTAAAATAGCTATGTGGCCCTTTCGCAGACACTTCTGAGCCTTCAAGAAGGAGATGATGCCGCTCACGACACCACTCTTGTCGCCTTGAACTTCAAGAGGTTCTTTGCCAGAACGAGGAATACGAATGATCTTCTCCTTGCATAGGATCTCCGCTTGCTGTTGGGATAACCAATCCATACCGATGACAATGTCGAAACTACTCAGAGTTATAGGAATGAGATCGATAGAGAAAGTCTGACCAGCGAGGATAAGATTACAACCCTGAACTATGTGTGTGGCTTCTAAACTTTTACCGTTAGCTAACTCTACGACATGTTTGGTGCTTAACAGTGTTGGTGCGCGTTTAAGCATTTGACTAACATTCAGAGACATATAACTGGTATCCGCACCCGAATCAAATAATACGGTAACATAAAAGTCGTCGAGAAGAAACTTACCCGTAACCACATTAGGATCGTTCCTTGCGTCACTTTGGCCAATCACAAACATACGACCTTTTGCACCATTGTTGTTGTTGTTTCCCCCATTGATGTTCCCACTGCCCTGATTATTGTTATTGTTGCTTTGATTCTGGTTTGATTGGGGACAGTTCCGCTTGAAATGACCTTCAGCCCCACACTGAAAGCATGTCTTATTTCCTTGTTGTTGTTGCTGTGACTGGTTTCGTGGAACGGGTGACTGTTGTTGCTGGTTCTGATTCGCAGGCCTTAAGCTCCTGCAATCTTTAGCCTCATGACCTACTCTTAGACATCTCTGACAGCGGCCTCTACGACACTGACCACTGTGGTGTTTGTTGCACCTGTTACACAGTGGATGAATTCCCCGATATCCACTCTGCCCCTGACCACCAGACGATTGCTGACTCGAACTCTGATAATCACTAGTCTTGCGCTGTTGCTGTGCTTGAGACTGTACAATAGCTGAACCCCTGCTGGAATTCCCTTCCCATTTCCGCTTGTTGTCACTGGGAATAGCAGGAGTAACTGGAGTGGTAGCAGTAGTAGCGCTGATACGTTTAGGCAGCCTGTTTTGTTCAACCGCCTGATCGGTGAGGCGATGAGCTAGCTTGACGATCTGTTGAATAGTGCCAAGATTCGCTGAGGTTACGTGACTTTGAATTTCCGGCACCAAACCATTGAGATACAGTTCAGTACGCTTAATGGGAGGGTCCACCATAGTAGGACACAGAATAGCCAATTCATTCGATCTTCTGGTGTACGCTTCAATTTCTGACCCCGTCATTTTCAAGTGGTAAAACTCTACCTCCAGCTTATGAATGTCATCACGGCTACAGTATTCCTCTTTAATCAAATCCTTGAAATCATTCCAGGGTGTGGCGTTAGCAACAGCCAACCCTAACATCTGCACTTGCGCATTCCACCAAGTCAGCGCAATGCCTTCTAGTGTACCGGTGGCGTACTTCACCCTGCGAGCCTCAGGGCATTCGCACATTTCAAATACTGACTCGAGCTTTTCAAACCAATGGAGGAGTCCAACCGCTCCTTCCGTGCCACTAAAAGTAGTAGGACGACAGTCCATGAACGTTTTGAAGGTACAAACAGGTGGCTGAGCGTGCTGACCTCCTGCTTGTGCGGCTGCAAGTGCCGCAGCAATTTGCTCGTTAATGAGAGCCGTCAGTTGGGCTTGCGTCATGTTAATACGTCCAGACATGATCTTCATAGCAAATGTGACATAAGTGAGAGAGGTTCGAGAGTAGTGCGATAACAAAAGGGAATAGTCACACAAGTGTTCTCATGCAATAGTGTTAAGTTAACCTAAGCATACCCGGAGCAAGGTTCTATGCAATTCTAGCAAGTAGGCAAATAAAACATGTACCATATTACCTAGAGTGATGAGTCTTGCACGTGGAGCGAGGCGTCGTTGTGGATCGTTGAGCACTGTTTCGGTTATAGTCTGGTTTTAATAAAAAAAAGTTTTCCCCTTATTAAAACCGAGTTCTCTATAACCAATGGCTCTGATACCAATCTGTCACACCCCCAAAATCCACACGCGGAGTACCACCGCTTGGAGGCGTGACATGACCAGGATCAAGCCACCAATCATATTGAACATAATTATATCAAAAGTCATTCATCAATACGATAGGTGTTTACAAAACCAAATATATACAAGTGTATAGCGGAAGCATTAATGTAAAACCCAACATAAGTTTAAGTACAAAATGTTATAATGTTTAACAAAACATCCACGTCCGTGCCCACAACGACTGCGCCTCCCGTGCAAGCTCCAAGAGTACCTATTGTCCTGCAAGGCATGTAACAGAGAGTCAACAACTAGTTGAGCGAGTTCACTGTTAGTTATTTAGTTATAATGTTCGTTTCGTAAATCGTAAGTAATAGCATCGCGGCCCTCTAGGCATGTTTGCGAAGTTTAGAAATTTGTATCGCGTTAGTCCTTGCTGCCAGTCCAGGCATGCGTGCGATAAATAGCGTTGACTAGTCGTATGTGTACGTGCCCTTCTTAATCCAAGGACCGTAGCGAGTGTGATTGTCCTACCCAAGGAGGACGAGCATGCGTTAATGTTTGTTGTCCTACCCAAGGAGGACGAACGTATGTTAAGGTTGTTGTCCTACCGGACGAACGTATGTTAAGGTTGTTGTCCTACCGGACGAACGTATGTATTCTACCCAAGGAGAATACATAGGATTTATATTGGCATCCTACCCATGGAGGATGGCGGTACATATCCTACCCAAGGAGAATATGTAGGTTCCGTTTTAATGTCTTTAACCCTGTCCTACCCAAGGAGGACGAACGTATGTTAAGGTTGTTGTCCTACCGGACGAACGTATGTTAAGGTTGTTGTCCTACCGGACGAACGTATGTATTCTACCCAAGGAGAATACATAGGATTTATATTGGCATCCTACCCATGGAGGATGGCGGTACATATCCTACCCAAGGAGAATATGTAGGTTCCGTTTTAATTTCTTTAACCCATTCCCAACCACCGGGAATCCCATGCCTTAGAAAGTGTGTGAACTCACCTTGTTTCGCTCGGTATGCTAGGTATGTGCTCAAAGTAAGTCAATCACGTCCTAAAGTATGCACGTATGTGAAATCAGTTTGTGACCAAATTATGCACGTATAAACATGTAGCACGTAATCACAATAATATACAAGATGGCTACACTTAACAGCAGTTAAATATTCCAGTTAGCATTTAACAGAATTAACTCAAGTTACTGCACAGATCAGCTATTCGGCGAAACACGCATGTTGGCGAAACACAGATAGTGGCGAAACACATATAGTGACGAATCACAATATTGGCGAAACACATTCTGTTTCGTCGAGGTGTCCCCTGGCGAAACAGAACTTCTGATTCGTCGACTACTCTTGGCGAAACACATTCTGTTTCGCCGAGAGTTCTGTTTCGTCGAACAGTTCAGTTTCGCAGACATCAGTTACAGCAGATGCGAAAAACACATAAACCCTAACAGCCGTAAAACAGCAATTCCTCAATCATACAGTAATCATTCAACGCAGAATCATCGTAACATCATCATAACAAAAGCATCACAGTTCTTAACATCTAGCACGAACCCTAAGTTATGTGTACAACATATAGATTAACATACAACATCATATCATCGATTCCTATCAAGATTCTAATGTGTATTCAGAATCAGGCCATATAAACAACATTCAGAACCGAGTATCATCAACATACCCTCCTACAATCCAGAAATCAAGCATATACACAACATGTATAAAGAAAACAAAGAACAAAGAAACCGATTAGACAAGCACGCACTAACCGAGATATCCGGGATGAACACGGGAGGATTCAAGAGAGAAAGATGATGGTTGAAGATGGTTATCGCCTTTTCAAAAGGGAGAGTTCTAGGGTTTCTATTTTTGTTAAAAGTGTGAAACAGGGAGTCGGTTCACGTTAATATACACGAATTACCGTTCTGGGCCCTTAATGGGCTTCGCGAATCAGTGGGCCGACGAAACACATCAGTTTCGTCGTGAAGTTCTATGGCGAAACACATTAGTTTCGTCGGGATGTATATGACGAAACAGTCTGTTTCGTCGGGTCCTTTCATGTTTTAAACAGTTTAAGTTTTCAACAGGTGTTTCATGTTATACAGCCAAAAACAAAATCATGCAACCACAATGCGTTCATTACAAAATAACGTATACAGTTACAAGTTAAACAAGTCAAACAACTACACAGTCAAAGTCAACGTGCACTTAATGCGAAAATGAAAGTCGGAAACTCGAGTTGTCACAACTTTCGCCCACTTTCCATTTATGGGAACCCTATAAATACCACCATATGTCACATCATTTGATGTTGACAGCTCTCTCTCTACTCAACTTGCTCCAGCCGCTATTTCTTCAGATTTCTCGCGATTCTTGTAAGTTTTCAACCTAAATCTTGTACTTCCTTGATCTACACGCACTCCTACACCTTTCTATCTTTTGAATCTTAACTTTTAACCGTGAAATCACTAGATTTGAGGTGTTCTAGGATGATGTCATCATGGTGTTCATATGAACTTCATGTTTTGGCTTCAATCCACCAAGAACAACTTAGATCTGGACGATTTCCACATAAATAAACAAAGATCTTGTATAGATCTTGTGACAACCCGCACCAAATCAGGTATCCGTACGAATTAATTAATATTTAATTAATGATTAATTACTGTGCTTGCTTACAGTTGTGATTAAACTGCTACTTGAATTCTGATACATACACATACATGCGTCATACTTATTTGCCGTCACTCCATTATTTACACAGAACTTTAGTGAAAAACTTGATGCACAAAAGCACAGTAGCACAATGAACGGATAACCCAGTAAATATGCTGATATAGCCAGCACCAGACAGACACTGTCTCTGAGGCCATTATGAGCCGGGAATAGATTACTACACTAGTAGGGAGTGTAGGGAGATGAGGATTGTAGAACTGCGTCACTAGGTGATTGTTATAATGACCGAATGTGCCTAAAACGTACTTTAAGTACAAAATTCTGCACTTTAAATAAAAATTCAGCATTTAAATTAACTAGTAAAGTGCAAAAACATGGAAAAATAGTCCTAGACACTTTCCAAAGTGTTGGTAAATTAATGGGTCACTAAAAATAATATTAACGGCACTTTAAATGCTTATTAAGCACTTTAACGGATTGATATCCAACCGAACAACCAGACTTTACCCGGAACCTAAAAATATTGACATTGACATTGTTTTTCCTTTTCTGAGCCAGTTAGGGTCCCTGAATATCCTAACACCCGTTATTATACACTACACTCTAGTAACTAAATTAACCACCTAATTAACATAACTAGTGCTTAATTATATAATTGAAATGGAACCAAACCCCACCCCCCTTATAACCGTTCGGTTCCCCCTAGGGGACACACTCTTGAATTGTTTGATTATTTTAGTAAGCTTGCTAAATATCTAGATGACATTATATCTAATGGTTATTAGTGGAGAGTGGATTATATAGTTACATGCAAGATCTCAAACTCATTACATCAACACTTTACAAAAAAAAATAAAAAAATAAAAAAATAAAACTTGGCACTTCTCTCCCTCTTTGAAGCTCGACCGAGAGCACACCCACACCCACATCACTTTCAAATTTAGATATTGCAATTTTACATACAACCAAAGGTGAAGGATCACATACGAGGAGACCCGGTGCTTACGGAATCACAAGGACCTCTCTACGACGCTATTAACCACCCATTTTCCGTCTAGTTTCTTCCCTAACCTCGAGCTAGTAGTAAGTGTCTCTAAACATTCTCTTGTTCATATTTAACGTGGTTAATAAGAGATTCAACGGATAAAAATTATGAACACTAGAGATCAAAATTAAAAGTCTTGTAAGAATGATAAAATTGATGGATAAAAAGAAACTAGTAGTGTAAAACTTATGAAACTTGTTTTGTTATGATTAATTTATGTTGTTTGATGCTAGTAGTAGAAATATTTCGTCATCTAACCGGACTAGGTCATGTTCAAGAAACATGAACTAGTGTTATGTAAAGTGTAAAAATGGTAAGATGATGAACTCTACTACTTGTGAACATGAACTTGTGTAAAAGTGGTTTTTCTAGTGAAATGGAGTTCAAAACTAGTAGATCTATAGATCTACGAGTGGTATTTTCGAAGAACCAAGTGTAAAATGCAAATCATGTTTTAAAAGACGAGTCTTTCATAAACTAAAAGTATTTTAGTGACTAAACAAGTGTGTAAAACACTTGTGTAACAAAAGATTTAACAAAGAAATATTTTCGTAGATTTCAACTAGAAGTTGTAAAACTTCAAATTCCTTAAAAGTAAAGTTTTTAAGAAAACAAAGTTATTTTTAAAGATAACGAGATCTATTAAAACTATTGGAAAGTTACTACGTATTTTTACACAACTTGCAAGTTCGTGTGTTTGCGATTTATGTATACTTTTGACAGGTTTGAATATTGTTTGTTGATGATGGAAAATTGATTGGTTGAATTTTTAAAAGAAAATGATACGCTAGTAAGCGTGGCCACCTCCAGTTACAGAGGAAACTCTGGCGAAATTTTTCCAGAAAATAACACTTAGAATATTTTTGAGTAACAAGTGTTTATAAATATTTTTGACTTGTTTTCCGAACAAACTTCGCCATGATTTTCATTACAAAATTTCCAAGTGTCGGAGGTGGATTTTCTTAAGTAAAACTTGTTAAATATATATTGAGAATATATATTTCATAATAAAACACTTGTGTGATTTTATGATTATTTTGTGAACTATATATTATTTTTAGAGTAAAAATAATATAATTGGAATACATTGTGAAAGCACGACTCCAAAAAAAATACCAACGCCTTCACAAATAAATATCTGAGTTACATCGGTATTATTATTACCATCCGAACCTTAAAATGTAACTTACGTATTTTTTCGGAAAAATACTCTTAAATGTGTATTTTGACAAAGTATTATTTTGGAATTTTTATAAAGTAAAATTTAATATTTTTGGGGAAAATATGTATATTTTGGAGATAGAATATTTTAGACAGATGAATTAAAATATATTTTATTAAGTGAGACTTAATAATATATTTCGGAATCACAAAAAAACGCACATGTATTAAAACCCCCATCCTTGGGAAGGAATATAACTATAAGATAATTATAAAGTGTAAATACGAAACAGTTGCCTAACTGTTTCCCAAAAACATAGACCTTAAGCCAAGGCACGGCCGTCCGTCTAATAGAAGTTAGTACGTGTAGGTCGTCACGCAGCAGGTTACTTTGGGACAGACTATTTCGAGACGCACTTCAGTGAGTTCATATCCCCCTTTTCTCTTAACTGTTTTCAGTTTTTATACTTCGGGGGTGAAATACATGTTGTAATTATTAAGGACATTTTTATACACGGTATGGTTAGCTTAAGGAGGGTTAGGACGTACAGATCATGTGAGTGGGTAGGTGGAACTAAAGGCCATTAATCCTTGTTGTAGGACCGAGGGACATTAGTGATAGATCTATTTGGGTGTAGCGAGCCCCACTCCTGAGTTTGAATAAAGAAGTCATCCAGGGTTTATGTTGATTTTTCAAACTACATGTATTTCAGGAAACTAACGGATCTGGCACGGTATGTACGTATTTTCAAGCTGCGTTTAAATAAAGAAGTCATCCAGGGTTTAGAAGGTGTAACCTCTTCCTGGACGGGTTATATATCTCTAAACCTAGTATTGTTTAAAGCCTTTTGCTAAGTCTTTATGAACTCAATTAAATCAAGTTAAGGTTTGTAACTTATTTTGTGATTGTTGAAAATGAGATTTTTCTAAACTTTATTAATGGATGAATATCTCATGTTTTTATCATATAGCATTGTTATGATTGTTGCTATGGTATTAAGAAGTCACACCAAATAAACCCACGCTTCCGCAAAGCCAGGGTGTGACAGCTTGGTATCAGAGCCTCGATCATAGCGAACTAGGATTCTTTCTCGATTCTAGACTATGATCATCAGGGCTCTCACGAAAATGTTTTCAAACACTTTTACATTGCATACACTATACGTCCAGATCCAGGGGACAGGCCTTTTTACAAACAAAAAGGCACAAATACACATTCCCAAATTTAAATTTATAGCTCAGTCGGGGAGGCTGAGGGAGTCCAGTCGGGGAGACTGGGGAAAAATTAGGTCCGGGAGACCGGGAAAATTAGGTCGGGGAGACCGGGAAAAAATTAGGTCGGGGAGACCGGGAAAAAATTAGGTCGGGGAGACCGGGAGATTAGTCTGAGAGATTGGGAGATTTTAGTCTGAGAGACTGAGAATTCAATCTGAGAGATTGGGAGAATTTAGTCCAAGCGGCTAGGAAGTTCAGTCTGAGAGGCTGAGAGGATAGTCTGGGGAAGACTAGGATGATTACATGCTTACATTGTTACTGCTTAATTGATGAATATTGACATACGTGCACATGTGGTGAATATTTGCATACACTAATTGTTAATAACTACTATGGCTATACATGTTACGCACCGGCACACATGTCACTCTAATTAGAGAACGAGTTATCAGACATTGATAACCCTACGACCACCGCCACAGATAGTGAGACTGCATCTGCGCCAGAGACAAGTACGTCAGATACTGAGAGTGATCCTGATATGCTAAGGACAAGGACGACTCCTAACAGTCCATGCTACCAGATCTTGGTGGTACTTCATCTTAGCGGATGGTTTCTCTGACAAGAATCTTTCTGTCACTCTTGTTTCAATCCATGACCACTCCATCATTGGCCATCCTGATGATGGGCACACCAGGGATCCAATCCTCGATGACGCGTCTCCTGCGGACATGTCTACTGAAGGTTGGCTACTCGACAAACATTATATGACTACGTTGGCATGCTTATCGATGGTCCTCCTACCGACGCCCATAACAATAGAAAATTAGACGAGAACACTGTTACTAACTTCACTTCTTAGGACCCCTGTTAACAAGCCATCCTATGATTCTAGTATACACTCGATATCCGACTCCTTTGAGTCTGTGACGTTTTACAGCCTTACAGATGGCCGGATTACAACGTTCTACTACTGACACAAGACGACGATGACATGGCTGCTACACTATCACCTGCTCAAGGCACCACACCGTTACACGACCCAGGGCCTGCGCCTGAGCTAGCTTCTGCACCTTTTGAGCCAGCCTGATGTTGCAACTGCTGGTCCTACACCCTTGCTTGATTGTGACCCTGATACTTTTGGTTTACTAGACATTGCACCCCTACTATCTAATCCAGTACCAGCACCTGACAATCTCCTTATTGGTTGAAACGTTTGTTTTTGCATCCATAACCGCTGATGTTGCTCCTTTCCACTATGAAGACCGACGTCCATTGCGCCAACGTGCCTATCGCTTTCTTTCAAGACATATCTGTGCCCCGGAGAGGTACTCCAGGTCAGTACCCACGTAACGTTCCTTGTGCTACAGCAGCATTTTCTACGGCCTTACAGGCCTTACCGCTTACTTCTTTCACCTCTACATCGCCGTACGAGCCGATTTGATGGATCCTATAATACACTAAGCAGATTTTAGCCCCTTACCTCACGTGATGGAGGCCACATACAAGATAAGTTGCCCCTGTGACACCAACTACAGTTTGAGGATATGAGTCGCAGAATGATGGAGCTTGAACTGACGCCACAATAGGCAACTTCAAATGCAAAGCATTACATAACCGAAAACATGATATAGGTGCCTACATCACAAGAACACATTTTGTCAGAAAAGTTTATTTAAGACACCACGTCCTCCACCCTGTCTATTTTCAGCATACTTTGATTCGCCACATACATCAAGGTTCCTTTTGCGCTCTCGACCGTTGCTATTACACTGTTCCCAGGATTCTGATACTTATTTCTTTACTATCGAGCGGTAGAGTAGATAATTACTTCAACGTATATTCAAGCTCGAGGAGGGACTCAATCATGTTAGCAGTCACTTTTCTTTCCTCCTCCACCTCAGTCACCAGTATAGTTGGTTTCTGGATTATGCGGATTGCATTACACTTGGGTAAAGACACTAAAGATAAGCCGGGATTGCGGAGACTTTTGAGGACCACTTCTGACTACGTAATTTTGATGCACTAATATACTGTTGGACAAGGGTAGGGTGACCCTGTGTCCCTTCTGATGTGATACATTCTGTTAGACACAGTGATTGTGGCCGGAGGATAATGAAAGCCCAATCATCTTTAAACAAGCGACAACACTTATGACTAATAACTAATGAAAAACTCAGTCGCTATGTTCCCACTAAGCACGCTGTTGATCAGCATAATTGTGCTATAACTATAATGCCACATGAACTTGCAGTTATTGATCTATGTGTGTGTGCTATAATTATAATACTACGTGCTTACTTGCTAACCTCTCATTAAACATAATTACCGAATTGCTTGGTCATACTATGATTATACTATTATTGGATTGGTTGATATGGTAACCTGTTATGTGTATGTACTTATGACCACTAAACAACCAAATGCACGCGCGAAGCAAATTAGACCTGACCTAACCGACATTCTTCTAGGAAGATGTCGACTTAAGAGAACACCGATATCAACAACCCTCTACCGACAACAGAGGCAGAAATGCAAGAGCGCCTCTTACAGGCCATAGCATGGTACGAGGCCCGTCGCTCCGAATGCAACGAAGGTACCTCGAGAAATAACCCCCCCAACGGCTGCACCTACAAGCAGTTCTTGGACCACAAACCTCGAGAGTTCGACGGCACCGGGGGTGCCTTAACCTTCGTACGCTGGGTTGAAAAGACAGATCCTGTTTTACGATTGAGCAAATGTGACCCCGAACATCAAGTCAAGAATATAACTGGACTATTGGTGGATGAGGCTCTGTCATGGTGGAACCATCAAGTTCGGACAATGGGCAAGACCACTGCGTATGCTATGACGTGGGACGAACTGAAAGATCTGATGCGTAAGAGATATTGCTCGAGGGCAGAAGTCCAGAAGCTGGAAACAGAATGGTGGAACTTGAAAATGGAAGGACCAAAATAGCTGAGTATGTGCAGAGATTTAACGAATTATCACAAGTTGCCTTACTCCTGGGGGCACCAGAGTTTAAGAGAATTTAACAGTTCATAAGGGGATTGGCACCGCAGATTCTAAGCCTGGTAACAACATCAAAACCTTCAACGATCACCGAGGCCATCAACATAAGCATGGCACTCACGGAAGAAGCAGTTAGACGAGGAGAATTTTCCATTGCGGAGGAGAAAAAGGAGACTGCTATAGAGGCATTTGGGGATAACAGGAGAAAGCTCGCAAATTTCAAGATGGTTACTCGGGTAAGTAACAAGAAGAAGGCCAATAAGGGAAAAGATTACAAGGGTATCCTACCTAAGTGCGACAGTTGTTTACGTTATCATGTCGGGCGATGCAAATATGGAAATTGTGGTAACTGTGGCAAGGTGGGACATGTCAAGGAAACTTGTTGGCAAAATACTGAACATAGTAATGGGGGCCAAGACGGTAGTGAGAATCACGAAGGGGACAACGACAATGATAATTGTCGAGGCAGAATGAGTAATAAACAGAAACGTGCTCGAGGATGTTTAAAATGTGGAAGCAAAAAGCATTTCAGAAGATATTGCCCTAAAAACAATCAGGCGCAAGGATGAAAGCTCCCCACCGGAGCTAGGGAGACACGCCAGGGATCCAAGCATGGATATCGGTACGTCCCGAATTATTCAATATTACGCATCTGTATTGCCAAATACTGTTGCAAATTTTACAATTCTCGCCTCTAGAGTTCAAGAGTGTAATTGGTTTATGTAGTGAATTAGTAGATATTCCGGTACCCATAAGAACTAGCTTAGGGGAAGCTAGTGGAAGCCAACGCCGTAACTGGGAGCGACAAGATAAAAGCCGAAGAGCGTAAGTTTACGCTAGATCTATTGCCAGTTGAGTTGGGAAGCCTCAACGTGGTAATTGGATGGATTAGTTGCCAAGCGGTCGAGCGGAGGTTGATATCCGCACCTCGATGACGAATGAAGGATACGATCGTGATTCACGGAGCAGGACAAGCCACCACAGATCACGAATTGTTTAAGGCACGAAAGTTGTTGTGGGAAGAATGTGTTGTTTTCTGGCTCATGTCGGGGACAAGGGAGCCGAAGAACTAAAACTCGAAGATACCCCCGTGATCAGAGGATATCCTGAAGTCTTCCTCGAAGACTTGCCGGAATCACCTCCTCAACGATTAGTCGAATCTCGCATCGATTTAATTCCAGGTACCACACCTGTGGTCGATGCACCGTAGTGACTTACATTTTCGGAAATGCAAGGATTGACAGTGCAACCTCAGTGGTTGGTAGAGAAGGAAGATAACAGACCAAAACTTTTGTTTTGGATAACCTCAGTTCTGTTCGCCAAAAGAAAGGACGAATAACTTTCAAATGACCGGGAGTCGGACGAGCTAGCCAACCAGAGTCGGTGGCTCTTGCTGAGGACTAACGAACTCCTTACATAACTGACTGTGAGGACCCAACTACTATTACACGACTGGTCGACAATCGAGCGTCGTTAGCAGTGAATTCAAGAAGAAAGTTTACCGGTGAAAATTGTGGGACAATGATTAGTTCTTAGACGTACACAAAAAACGGTGCTTCCTACACAATGTACAAACCGGATCCACACGGGACACGAAATCTGGAGGATTTAGAAAACATATATTTAGGACCTTGGGAACCCAGGTCCAAACTCGTAAAGGTTTTTATTTTGGAACCCTATCTGTCAACTCAATCAACAATCATTAACCTGGCGCATATACCAGTTCCGTTGACCAAACAGAGAGTACTTGGATTTCTTTTACTTCTGGCAAATAGATGTTTACATCTCTACTCCCCTTAATGGTAGTTGCATCACAATAATTTTCTCGCTGAGAGCGAACACACATTTGCTTCGATATCTGGTCATTTCTTCACTTTAGCAGATACTCGTTGTTCCTTTTCTTGGAAACTTACCTGATATACATGCATCATTTGCTACGCATGTGATCTCGTTTTGAACAAACACATCATTGGAATTTACATATTATTTTTCTAAACCTAATTACTGATTCCTAATTCGAGCAACCTACATTATTGTTATTGTTGGCTCTTTTGTTACCAAGCCAACACACTTTCTTGAAACCGCTTTCTTTCAAGTTACATTCATGGTTTATTTTGCTACCATGCCGAGAATTCCTTATTGACACATACATTGTCGGGTTACGTTGAAACCAAGTTCAATTGCTTGAACTTATCCAGTTCACAGGTTTAACTTGAAACGCTATATGATGTATTGGGAGCATCATATTCAACTATTTTTGCAGAGATTCATTTATTTCAAGTCGTAGTAGATTTGGTTGGTCTACGACTCCACCAAAACGTTTGATTTGTTTCGATACCTTGCGGTGATATTTTCACAAAATTGAAGCTTGCGCTATTTGGTTACTCACTTCGTATACGGATTCAATTCCCTATTTAGTTGTTAACAATCCATTTTGGATCTTCACGATCAAAGCGGTCTCAACACAATTGTGTGTTAAGGCAATGGTACATATATTCATTTCGTAAGCACAATGTACCTCCTAACGATTCTTTCATTGTCAATCAAATGCCTTGCGATACTTATTACTTTTCATCTTCGATTGGAAACAGTGGTCCTTTGATGTTCCGTATTTAATTGGAAACTCTATAACATGGTATAAATCAAATCTTCAGATTGTCTCAGTACACTTTCATTTGGTTTCAAACGCGGTGAACATGTTCAGTCACCACTATTATTGGATAATGCCATTACGACACCTGTGGTGTCATCATAAACTTGTAGCTTGTGCTAACCATGGTAACCGTGTTACAGGAGATCACACATACTTTTGTATGATTTATCATTTAAACATTTCTGATGCAACTACGAATCAAGACAATGATACACCCGATTCGCTTGTATCTCATTTAGTGTATCTTCACCATTTAAAAATGTCAACACACTAAACCTTACCAGACATTTATTCAGGAGTTGACAGATCATTTTACTATTACGTTGAGTTGTTGCTTTGAGTTCATATAACGGGTGCTATGGTTTGTGAAAACTCGGCTGCATATTGCAACCGAGCGATTAAAAATCTTATTAGTCAAAACTCCACTTTTGTGGAACCCCTACTAGCTGGTTTACACTAGATTATACGTCAAGTACGTCTTGTGCCTTGACAACTAATGCTAAAAGCACATACCTTTTAACCCTAGGATTCGGGTTGACATATATTCTTGGACTCACCAAATGTGAGTAACGTTTGTTTCGATTTGATGATTACCTACTTCGATATTATTCATATACATACGTGTGTGACTTAACCATAAGGAGTAGGGTAGTACAAATTTCGAGGATGAAATTTCTTTAACGGGGGGAGAATGTGACAACCCGAACCAAATCAGGTATCCGTACGAATTAATTAATATTTAATTAATGATTAATTACTGTGCTTGCTTACAGTTGTAATTAAACTGCTACTTGAATTCTGATACATACACATACATGCATCATACTTATTTGCCGTCACTCCATTATTTACACAGAACTATAGTGACAAACTTGATGCACAAAAGCACAGTAGCACAACGAACGGATAACCCAGTAAATATGCTGATATAGCCGGCACCAGACAGACACTGTCTCTGAGGCCATTATGAGCCGGGAATAGATTACTACACTAGTAGGGAGTGTAGGGAGATGAGGATTGTAGAACTGCGTCACTAGGTAATTGTTATAGTGACCGGATGTGCCTAAAACGTACTTTAAGTACAAAATTCTGCACTTTAAAAAAAATTCAACATTTAAATTAACTAGTAAAGTGCAAAAACATGGAAAAATAGTCCTAGACACTTTCCAAAGTGTTGGTAAATTAATGGGTCACTAAAAATAATATTAACGGCACTTTAAATGCTTATTAAGCACTTTAACGGATTGATATCCAACCGAACAATCAGACTTTACCCGGAACCTAAAAATATTGACATTGACATTGTTTTTCCTTTTCTGAGCCAGTTAGGGTCCCCGAATACCCTAACACCCGTTATTATACACTACACTCTAGTAACTAAATTAACCACCTAATTAACATAACTAGTGCTTAATTATACAATTGAAATGGAACCAAACCCCACCCCCCCTTATAACCGTTCTGTTCCCCCTAGGGGACACACTCTTGAATTGTTTGATTATTTTAGTAAGCTTGCTAAATATCTAGATGACATTATATCTAATGGTTATTAGTGGAGAGTGGATTATATAGTTACATGCAAGATCTCAAACTCATTACATCAACACTTTACAAAAAAAAAAAAAAAAAAAAAAAAACTTGGCACTTCTCTCCCTCTTTGAAGCTCGACCGAGAGCACACCCACACCCACATCACTTTCAAATTTAGATATTGCAATTTTACATACAACCAAAGGTGAAGGATCACATACGAGGAGACCCGGTGCTTACGGAATCACAAGGACCTCTCTACGACGCTATTAACCACCCATTTTCCGTCTAGTTTCTTCCCTAGCCTCGAGCTAGTAGTAAGTGTCTCTAAACATTCTCTTGTTCATATTTAACGTGGTTAATAAGAGATTCAACGGATAAAAATTATGAACACTAGAGATCAAAATTAAAAGTCTTGTAAGAATGATAAAATTGATAGATAAAAAGAAACTAGTAGTGTAAAACTTATGAAACTTGTTTTGTTATGATTAATTTATGTTGTTTGATGCTAGTAGTAGAAATATTTCGTCATCTAACCGGACTAGGTCATGTTCATGAAACATGAACTAGTGTTATGTAAAGTGTAAAAATGGTAAGATGATGAACTCTACTACTTGTGAACATGAACTTGTGTAAAAGTGGTTTTTCTAGTGAAATGGAGTTCAAAACTAGTAGATCTATAGATCTACGAGTGGTATTTTCGAAGAACCAAGTGTAAAATGCAAATCATGTTTTAAAAGACGAGTCTTTCATAAACTAAAAGTATTTTAGTGACTAAACAAGTGTGTAAAACACTTGTGTAACAAAAGATTTAACAAAGAAATATTTTCGTAGATTTCAACTAAAAGTTGTAAAACTTCAAATTCCTTAAAAGTAAAGTTTTTAAGAAAACAAAGTTATTTTTAAAGATAACGAGATCTACTAAAACTATTGGAAAGTTACTACGTATTTTTACACAACTTGCAAGTTCGTGTGTTTGCGATTTATGTATACTTTTGACAGGTTTGAATATTGTTTGTTGATGATGGAAAATTGATTGGTTGAATTTTTAAAAGAAAATGATACGCTAGTAAGCGTGGCCACCTCCAGTTACAGAGGAAACTCTGGCGAAATTTTTCCAGAAAATAACACTTAGAATATTTTTGAGTAACAAGTGTTTATAAATATTTTTGACTTGTTTTCCGAACAAACTTCGCCATGATTTTCATTACAAAATTTCCAAGTGTCGGAGGTGGATTTTCTTAAGTAAAACTTGTTAAATATATATTGAGAATATATATTTCATAATAAAACACTTGTGTGATTTTATGATTATTTTGTGAACTATATATTATTTTTAGAGTAAAAATAATATAATTGGAATATATTGTGAAAGCACGACTCCAAAATAATACCAACGCCTTCACAAATAAATATCTGAGTTACATCTTACCATCCGAACCTTAAAATGTAACTTACGTATTTTATCGGAAAAATACTCTTAAATGTGTATTTTGACAAAGTATTATTTTGGAATTTGTATAAAGTAAAATATAATATTTTTGGGGAAAATATGTATATTTTGGAGATAGAATATTTTAGACAGATGAATTAAAATATATTTTATTAAGTGAGACTTAATAATATATTTCGGAATCACAAAAAAACGCACATGTATTAAAACCCCCATCCTTGGGAAGGAATATAACTATAAGATAATTACGAAGTGTAAATACGAAATAGTTGCCTAACTGTTTCCCAAAAACATAGACCTTAAGCCAAGGCACGGCTGTCCGTCTAATAGAAGTTAGTACGTGTAGGTCGTCACGCAGCAGGTTACTTTGGGACGGACTATTTCGAGACGCACTTCAGTGAGTTCATGTCCCCCTTTTCTCTTAACTGTTTTCAGTTTTTATACTTCGGGGGTGAAATACATGTTATAATTATTAAGGACATTTTTATACACGGTATGGTTAGCTTAAGGAGGGTTAGGACGTACAGATCATGTGAGTGGGTAGGTGGAACTAAAGGCCATTAATCCTCGTTGTAGGACCGAGGGACATTAGTGATAGATCTATTTGGGTGTAGCGAGCCCCACTCCTGAGTCCGCAGGGTGGACCAGGTGGTGACTAAGTGCCCGACGCACAAATCCGCTAGGGTTGAGTCTTCCTGCATCACTTCACACATATCATTGGCTTTGCAACCCAATGGTGATCTCATTTTCCTTATTGCTACATACCAGGGACATTTTTACATCGGGACGTACTTAAACGATTTTTACATCGGGACGTACTTAAACGATTTTTACATCGGGACGTACTTAAACGATTTTTACATCGGGACGTACTTTAAAGGTTTTACATACTCACTTTCACATGAACTCGCTCAACTTTATGTTGATTTTTCAAACTACATGTATTTCAGGAAACTAACGGATCTGGCACGGTATGCACGTATTTTCAAGCTGCGTTTGAATAAAGAAGTCATCCAGGGTTTAGAAGGTGTAACCTCTTCCTGGACGGGTTGCATATCTCTAAACCTAGTATTGTTTAAAGCCTTTTGCTAAGTCTTTATGAACTCAATTAAATCAAGTTAAGGTTTGTAACTTATTTTGTGATTGTTGAAAATGAGATTTTTCTAAACTTTATTAATGGATGAATATCTCATGTTTTTATCATATAGCATTGTTATGATTGTTGCTATGGTATTAAGAAGTCACACCAAATAAACCCACGCTTCCGCAAAGCCAGGGTGTGACAGATCTAAACATATTCATGGTGAAAAGGATTGAAAGATGGTTTTCCAACTTTCTTTCAACTCTTTTACACTCAATGTACTCAAACCCGATGGAATCGGAGCTTGTTCTGATCTTCTACTCATTTTTAGTGATGCATTAGTTCCAGATCTGAATTCTATCTGAGAGAGATGTTGATTTCGGGTTTGAACATGAACAACCGACTCAAACCGTGAACTGTTCGGACTAGGGTGATTCCTGTTCAGCCGGGTCACTTGGGACGAGATAAGGGTTCTGTTGTTCAAGCAAGATATCAAAACGTCTCGTTCAAAGCTACAACACTTCAAACAGAAACAAGTGTTAGAACGATCAGACCGTCGCAACGGATTGCCGTCCGATCGGGTTACCACCCGATCGGATTGCCGCCCGATCGACCGGCCATCCGATCGGGCTACACTTGGTTCCATACTTAAACTATTTCTCAAACTATTCAAAGGATCTGAACGTTGAAACGGATTACCACCCGATCGGATTGCCACCCGATCGAGTGACCGTCCGATCGTGTGACGTTTGGGACTTAAACAACTTTCAACATGTTCAATGCATACGGATTACCACTCGATTGGACAGCCATCCGATCGAGTGACCGTCCTGCGGTGAACTTGTTCTTAACCTGAGAAGCCTCGCCAATTGGATTGTTGTCCGATCGAACGGTCGTTCGATCGACCGACTTGAAGGGTAGTGATACTTCTCTGTTTTCAAAATGCTACAACGAAAACTTCAAAAGACAATCCATCATACACAAACACATCCTCACCAAGCGAGATGACAATCCAATCGAATGGCCACCCGATCGGGTGACCATCCGAACGGATTGACATCCGATCGACCGGCTACCCGATCGGATTGCCACCCGATCGGATTACCGTCCGATCCCTTGACACCTTGCACCATTTTACGCGTCGCTTATCGTTTGTGCTATCGTTCTGATCAGGCTAATCTCACTCTAGCGCTCCCTTCAATCCATCATCGCTGTGAGTATACTCGAACCCTTTTTGCTTTACGCACTTTTGGGTGTTACATACGTTACTTATTCTAAATCACATCGAACACACTACGCAATACTTTAACGCTAACCGTTATCGCATGTTATACGTGACTTAATGAATTCTTGTTTGTTATGTTTACACATGGATTGTTGTCTACCTGCCATAGCAACGATAGTACTATTGTTTGGACTCAGCACCTGTTCACTCAGGGGTTGTTAAGGACAATTAATTACATGGCTCACAGTGGTGACTGTGTATTACGAACTGCCTTGCGCAGTCAACCCGCAGTCATTGGTATTGATAGGATCATGTCGATAACTTACGTGCTTCATTTCACACTGTGTACGTGTTGGTTATGCGTAAACGATTTCGAACTCTGTTATATCTATTAAACTTGTATGCTCACCTTTACACTATGTGTATTGACTTTTAATTTAATGTATGTGGCATGTGCTTAAGATGTTTAAATGCTTGGCTTGCTGTGAAATCGAGGCTAGGAAAGGTCTAGAAACAAATAAACGAATTGTCTGTATTTGAAATCTGAGTTGTCGGAATAGAACAATTTGACATGATTTTGTCTGTAATAATTATGTTACTTATGATGTCATGGTATGGGACGTGATGTTTTAAATAATTGGTAATCATAGTTGTTATGGAAACTTCTGGACAATCTGTTTCGCTCAGTGCCACGCCCTGATGTTTCCGCCATCGGTTGGGGTGTGACAGATTGGTATCAGAGCCATAACTATAGGGAATTAGGCAAGGCTCGACCTAGTCCGGGTCGATGTCTTAGAGACGACCTAGTCTATAGTTAGGTACCAACAGACCGACTTGTGCACACCCTGTAGGGATTTTGTACGAGCTTATTTGATATTTCTCGCTATTCTCGCCTACGCTACACTATCACTACACTCTAATTTTCAAAAATGAACGAGCGATTAGGTCGAGATTAGGTGTGAAAACCGCAAACTCTCGACTAAATTGCTTGTTCGACCCGCATTTTTATCTATAAAAAGGAGAAATTGCGTCGAATCAGGAGTGAAATCCATACTTTGACGCATAATTCTTCCTTATTTTATCAAAACAGGAATGAAGTTGTCAAGTCAGGGGTGAAACCCGAACCTTGATGACTTATTCCAATCTCTATTTTGTTTTACAACACTCTCACCAAAGTCTCGACGGACTCCAACGACTTGACGTCTCACTAAACTGGAAGGATGCGTGCCGATCGCCCAGATTCGAGGAAAGAGCACAGTCCCGAAGGTCAAAGGGTGTACTGAAAGCCCTTGTGAATAGTCGAACCACTTTGGATAGTCGACGTCTAAATAGCCGCAGACAATCTATTCTCGATTTTTATGTGTTTCGATTCTGAGCTCACAACTGCTGACTCTGATTATTCGTCATTTTTATGTGGATTTTATGTGTGTTATGCGATTTTATTTGTTTATGTGTTACGTTTTTTTGTGATTTATTCGCTTCTCGCTTTCACTTTGATCGATATATACACCCCGCACTGCACACCTACCTCAAATCGCTAACAAATCGTTGCTATTGGTGGTTATACACACGCTATACTATACTCTATGTTACTCGCTTATGCTATACTACTACCTATATTACTCGCTAATCACAATCGCTATTCTCGAACACACGCGGACTTTGAATAATAGGTTTTTGTATTCTAACTGCCTCTTGTGCTTCTGTGCTTCTGTGTTTCTGTGCTTTACATGCTTATGTGCTTATGTGCCTATGTGATTTTGTGTTTAAGTATTAGACATGTGAGGTGAGATTCGATTATATTGTGTTTGAGTCCTATGGCGATGTCTGTTGCAGACAATGTCATCATCCGGACCCCGTTACCCCCGAACTACTCGTCAAGAACAGAGAGACAAACGCCTTACTGCTCTCGTCGCTAAGCAAGTGGCGAAGGTTGTTCCTCAGATCGTGAGTGAACTATACGAGAATGTGAACAAATCGTCTGAAGAGTCTAGGACTGAAACTCCTAAAGCTACTCCTAAAGCTGATTTTAGCTTCAAACAGTTCAAAGCTTCCAGACCGAAAGAATTCACTGGCGAAGATGGCCCTACGGCTTTATTTTAATGGTTTGATTCGATCGAGGTCACCCTGCGTAAGAGTGGATGTCCTGACAACCTCCGCACTCTGAATGCTACCGGCTTCTTCCAGTCCCGCGCTTTAGACTGGTGGACGGCCTAGAGGAACAAACGCGGAAACGACGCAGCTTATGGTCTGTCATGGGATGAGTTGAAGAACGTCATGTTGAAAGAGTTTTGCCCTCCCCATGAGCGCCAAAAGTTGGAGGATGAATTCTGGCACTTAAAGCAGAAGGATGGTGACAACGCTGCTTTAACTGCTCGCTTCAAGCAGCTCAGTATTATCTATCCTGATCAAGTCAAGACTGCTGATAAGACGATCAAGAAGTACATCCGAGCCCTGCCAGATTGTGTTGCAGATTTTTTGTATGCCTCAACGCCAGCAACAATCGAGGAAACTTACCTGCTTGCCGCTGAGATCAACGGCAAGCGAGTCAAGTCCGGCTTTTGGGATAAAGCTACCAAGAACCTGCACCAAGCTACCACCGCACCAACAGCCGAATCCGCCGCCGCTTCTCAATCATCAAAGTCCTCTCGTTGCAAGAGGAAGAATAGTAACTCCAGCAAGAAGAACTATACTGTCACTACTGCTGCCCAGCTTCAAGCTGTACCAGCTCCGCAGCAGATTCAGCACCGATCAGCTCCAGCACCAGTTACCCAAGCACCGCCTGCAAAGCGTGCTTACACGGGTCCTCACCCTGCTTGCCCGACATGTACCTACCATCATCCAGTGGGTATTGCTTGCCGATTTTGTGTGCATTGCAACATGTATGGCCATTTCATCGTCAACTGCCGTACAAGTCCTCGACAAGCACCAGCTCAAGCTACTGCTCATCAAGCTCTACTTCCTGCCCCACAAGGCCAGCAAGCGGCTTAGGCACCCGTGATCAACGCCAGAGTCTGCTTCGCGTGTGGTGATCCCAACCATTTCGCGAACATGTCCCTAGTATGCCGACTGGGGAGTTGGGAGTAATCGGAGTACTCGGAGAGTACTCGGGGAGTACACGGACATGGTAACTATAAAGAAAATTAATTGTTATATATTAAATATATGTTAAAATAAGCATAGTTCATGTCAACTAAGTATAATTTAAAATGAAACATGTTTAAAGTTCAAATATTCTGAATACAAGTCCGACTAGTCTGAGTACAAGGTCGAGTAATCCGAGTACAAGGTCGAGCAGTCCGAGTAGGCCGATGTTGACCGATTTTGACTAATTAAAAGTCAACAAACCACGTTGACCGCCTAGACCAACTAGGCCGACTCTTTCCGACTACGTCCGACTAGGCGCCGACTAGGCGCCGAGTTTGACCGAGGCCGACTAACTGAGTTCGCCTAGGAGGAAGTCTCCTCGGAGGGGTTCCGAGGACCGAGTACTCGGCCTTGGAATCCGACTTTTACAACACTGGCCTTAGCAACGATAGTACTATAGTTTGGACTCAGCACCTGTTCACTCAAGGGTTGTTAAGGACAATTATTTACATGGCTCACAGTGGTGAGTGTGTATTACGAACTGCCTTGCACAGTCAACCCGCAGTCATTGGTATTGATAGGATCATGTCGATAACTTACGTGCTTCATTTCACACTGTGTACGTGCTGGTTATGCGTAAACGATTTCGAACTCTATTATATCTATTAAACTTGTATGCTCACCTTTACACTATGTGTATTGACTTTTATTTTAACGTATGTGGCAGGTGCTTAAGATGTTTAAATGCTTGGCTTGCTGTGAAATCGAGGCTAGGAAAGGTCTAGAAACAAATAAACGAATTGTCTGTATTTGAAATCTGAGTTGTTGGAACAAATCAATTTGACCTGATTTTGTCTGTAATGATTATGTTACTTATTATGTCATGGTATGAGACGTTATGTTTTAAATAATTGGTAATCGTAGTTGTTATGGAAACTTCTGAACAATCTATTTCGCTAAGTGCCACGCCCCGATGTTTCCGCTATCGGTTGGGGTGTGACAAAATAAAACTACCATAAACTTCTAATTTTAGCCGTGCTAAACTCAATAATGTTTTGCTGAACGAGATGGATAACATTGTTAATCCTCAGTCAAGAAAGATGTGTAACAATGTTATCCATCCCGTTTAGCTAAACTTTATTGAGAACAAAAACTGAATCTCCATGAAATGACGTTTTTGAAGTTTTGTGGTTTTTGTACGTTTTGACGTTTATATTGAGGATCTTGCTCATTACATAGAGCAAAAGTTTATTGAGAAAATAGTGTATATCAAAGAAACATGGATTGGAATCTTTGATATTTTGGTCTTTTTTTCCGTTTATAAGATGAATGGTATAGAGGAAAATATAGGTTTTTGGGGTTTTGGTGTGGATTTTAGTAGTTCTGAGAGTTTGTTTATAAAGGAAGTTTTGGCACGTATTTTAGGCGCGATTTTTATTACAGTAAATGCTAGTAATTAAGTTCCGTCGTTTCAGTTCTGTTTATTCAGCTTTAACGGTTAAAAACAAAGTTTGGCGTTTTATATCTTTGGCGTTATATTATGATGAAGTGTGCTATGTGTGTTGAGGCGGGATTTTAATAGCCTGAGTTTGGCGTTTTGTATTAAGTCAAGAGACCCTTTTACCCTTAATGAAGCGCGCCGGATTAATAAAAGTGGTTTTATTTACGAAAAAGCCACTGCGTCATCTAGTCCATAGATTGTTTTGATCTGACGATCCATAAGCGTTCTCTCCGTTCTTACACTTTTGGGCGTTTTCTTTAAATCCTGACCCTATATATATATATATATATGGGTAAGGTTCATGCGAGAACCACCCTTATTGCGAGAACCGCGAGAACCAATGTGAACACAAAATAAATTCTAAAAAAATCAAAAAAGCACTCAAAATTTTTTTTTTTAATATTTTTTTTTTCAAAATATCGCTATATTTCGTTACCATTAAAAAAAACTTTTTTTTTCGAGAAACAGATATCTATGCACATGTGCATATGTATCATTACTTCGACAAATTTGGTAATACGTTATCAGGAATAGACAATTGCACTTTAATTTACAATACTATTCGCAATACACTACTTTTTACATTACTAATATTCAAAATGCACATGTGCATCATTAGGTATAAGTGTATAACCATGATATAACGTGTTTTGGTACAAAAAGTTTATGATTTTAAATGGAGAAGTAGGCCCATATACATGTTTTTTGGTTAGTTATATCTAGTGGTTGATGGTTTGGTTATAGTTGTCAATTTATGATGTAATATGTTGATTGGATGGTATAAATGGTGTTTACAAACATGTAATAAAGTGAAAATATCGGTAATGGTATTGTATTATGGATGGTAGGAGGTAATGGTATTGTATTATGGATGGTAGGAGGTAATGGTAGTGTATTATGGATGGTATGATAGATGAAAGGGAAAGTGTATTCAAAGTAGTGTACCAAAACACCGTATTTCATGTTGATACATATAAATGCACATGTGCATTTCTAATATTGGTAACGTAAAAAGTAATGTATTCCATATGGTAGTGTAAATGAAAGTGCAATTGTCTAATATGTGTAATGAATTACAGAATTTGTCAAATAAATGACAAAAAATGCACATGTGCATGCTTGTGTATTATGGATGGAATGATAGATGAAAGAGAAAGTAGTGTACCAACACACCTTATTTCATGTTGATACATATAGATGCACATGTGCATTTCTAATATTGGTAACGTAAAAAGTAGTGTATTACACGTGGTAGTGTAAATGAAAGTGCAATTGTCTAATATTTGAAATGAATTACGGAATTTGTCAAAGAAATGATACAAATGCACATGTGCATGGACAACTGTGACTCGAATTTTTTTTTTTGAATTTTTTTATTGTAAACAAAATATTGCGATTTTTACAAAAAAAAAATAGTAAAAAAAAAATTTGTTTTGGGTGTTTTGTATATTTTTTTAGGTATTACTGTTTGTGTTCACACTAATTCTCACGGTTCTCACAATAAAAGGTGGTTGCTAACGGATCTTTGTCCATATATATATATATATATATATATCATTTGGTTCTTAAATTCGGTTCAACCGGTCTGACTGCTCCGACCAATGGACCGGTAAGAAGACCAGTTCGACGTCCGGTCCGGTTATTAAAACATTGTCCACAGCGCATAGCCATTGCCGTAACAACTCATGGATGAGGCCCACCATAACCAACTTGATGAGAGAGCATGTAAACTATATCATCATTGTTAAAATACGCTCAAATTGATTTCTAACATTATATAAACTTGAAGTTGTTCCTATAAATTTGTATGTAAAAAACAGCATTAAGATATAAAATTCAAGTTTTAAGCTCGTTGTACACCCACACCGGCCCGATTGAAATAACCATCTTCCATATCTCCAGTCATTCTGAGTCCATTCAGATTCACGTTTTAGCTTCTTTTTTCGGTGACTTCTAGGAATTCGTGATGTTTGGATGAATTGGTTCACTTTTGTATTTGTACCTCGCTAATGAGGTACGAATTGTTGGTAGTCCTAGCGAAAATGCTTCTTCATTCTAGGGATAGTGTTTGATTCATGACATCACATTTCTTTGTAATTGTTACTTGAGGTACCGATGACCCAACCCACATTACATGAGTTATTGTTTTTGTTTTGAACATGAGTTATTGTTTTTTTTAACATGAATTATTGTTACATGTATCTTATCAAGTATTGCCATTGTTACGCCTAGGATGGGTTAAAATCATGCAACGTTTTGTAGAAGATGAACTTTTATATTCTTTCTTATTCAACGACTTATGGATTTACTCATAATAATTTCATTCAGTAGAATAAAGTCATGCAATGTGCACATGTCTATGATTGATCTCAGTTAATTCCAAACATTTAGTTTTCGTTTGAGTAAATAAATTAAATTAAGTAAGGTTCCAGTAGCAAAACTACAAAGCATAGACGAAAAATGTAATGTATAAAGACCTACTACCAACACCATAGTTTTAAATATATCACATCATGAATTGAGAACTCTACTTGAAATATAAGTTTGACTACAAGCCTAATTCAGCTTGTGAAAGAAAGATTAATTCATCAATGAACCTCAAAGGGAATCAATAACAGTATTTGGGATCACATATCTACATTTAAGGGGAAAAATTGCATGTCAATAGTTGCTAAAGGAAAAAAGATAGTGTGATGGAATGTCACCCATTTACGACAACATGAAATTCATTATATTACATATATATTGTGCAACTATATGTCAACGTAAGTTTACTAAACAATGAATGACTTAATGTTTCGATTCACTGGCTATACTATCATTGAAACTCAAGATCGTTATGATGTTTCGGTATATGTTATACACGAAAAATCCTCCCCATATACCATGGGTCGGATATTAGTTTTATCTGTTGAGGGAATATGTGACATTCGTATAGTTTCTAACTCTGTAGCTACTTCTTTCATTGTTGGTCTATACCTTCCATTGAGATTTAAGCATCGCATTGCCAAGTTAGCTACAACCAGAAGTTCATCCCTAGTACCCTCTTTAATCACCGTTGCATCAAAAATAGACATAACACGCTCTTCTTCCATAGCCAACATAAAGTGTGTAGCCAAACTTCTATGTTCACCAACTCTAGTTTGGGAAATTGGACTTTCTCCGGTTAAGAGTTCAACTAAAACAACTCCAAAACTATATACATCACTTTTTTCAGTGAATTGACTAGATTGGAAATACTCGGGATCAAGGTAGCCAAATGTACCTTTGACTAAGGTAGTCAAATGGGTTTGCTCTACTGAAACAAACCTAGAAGTTCCAAAGTCTGAAACTTTTGCCCTGTATTTCTCATCCAAAAGTATATTAGTGGTTTTAATGTCTCTATGGTATATTGGAATGGATGTTGCTGAATGCAAGTAAGCAAGTGCTCCTGAAACCTCTGTAGCTATCTGTAATCTCATGTTCAAAGAAATTGGGAATCCGTCTATTCCCTTGTGAAGTCGATCGTACAAGGTGCCGTTTGGAATGAATTCAGAAACAAGCAAAGGGACGTCTGTCTCTAAGCAGCATCCAAATAGTTTGACCACGTTTCTATGATTGACTTGGGATAGAATAACCACCTCATTAATGAATTGTTGTAATTGACTCTCATCAACAACCTTTGATTTCTTGATTGCTACAATCCTACCATCCACTAACATCCCTTTATACACTGTACCTTGTCCTCCACGTCCCAGAATTCTATTCTCATTGAAATTGTCTGTCGCCTTCTCTAGCTCGTGTGATGTGAAAAGTATGGTTTTACCAACTAAAGACGGGTCAGCAGCTTCCTGTTGCTTTAAAAGTAAACCGCCATTTCGTTTAAAGAATCTCTTTCTTTGTCTCCTTTCTTTTGTTTTCTTGAACCACTTGTACAATGCATAGCTAGTTGCCACAAGAAAAAGTACACCCACACTTATGCTAACACCTGAATCAAGGACAATACAATATGGCAAGTTAGTAACTAATTTAACCTATGAAAATAAGTCAATTTTTCATGTTCTGCTGCCTTTTTTGTTCTCTACTTTGTTTATGAACATAGAAGTTGTCCTTGAATGCTACAACTCTAAAGGGTTGCCTATTTCATATTTTGGACGCACATACAATATATACATAATCCAGCAGCGACTAGTCGAGTATGTAGAAGATCTCAAATCAAGTAGCCATTTCTACCTTATAAGACATCTAAGGTTGACGTTTTAAAGTCAAAACCAACTTAATTATGTATTCTAATTTTGCACTGTCAGAAATTTGCCACGCAAAATATCATACAAATTAACTTTGCATCCAAAACAGATCAAGAGACTGAACTTTTCATTTATCTCTTGATAAAGTCTTCATTGGTCATCGTATATTAAACTTGTGATGCAAAGCATTCTAGACAAATTAACAAAGATTTTGAACCAGCTAAAGAACTTAAGATAGTGCGCATATACTGATCATCACGAGCAAAGAGATCGAATTTAAATTACCTAGAATAACACCCGTGGATGATTTGCTGCCAAAACTTGTTGCAGACAGGTTTGGTCCACAACTGAAATTTGTTATTCTAACAAGTGAGCCATCGCCACCATATATTATATCATAGTTACATGAGGCATGATCAGGGCAGCTTGCACAGTCTTCAATTACTAGACACACATCATACATAGAAGTAATTAAAAGCCAGCAAAACAAGTTAATAAAAACATAATTAAATAGATGCTACAATACCTTCACATCCATCAAATAAGAAAGGATTTCCCTTGTAGCCTCTATGACGGGTACATCTCTGCGTCTCCACAAAAGTACTGTTACCCATATCCAGTTCCACATTCATAAGATCCGCCGCTCCTCGACAGCAATTTAGTGTGGTGCTATGTGGAAGCGTCCACATAAGGGACATTGGAATCAAAGCATCATTAGCTGCAACAGATTGGATAGAAAAGCTTCCTTTTAGATACGAATCGACATCCACCAAGAAGGCATACCCACAACCTCCATCTCTGCCCAGACCCGTGAGATTTATGCTGTAGGACTTCATAAAATGAGGAATTGTTGTTTGGCAACAACTAATGCCAAAACAGTCATTGTTTCTTTCACTAACAGTCTCATTCAGACAAGAAGTTGAACACCCGGTGAGCACACTCCCTTTATCCATAATAACCGCATTACCACATCCATTAAAAAGAAATCTATTGTTATAACTGCAGAACAGGAAGGGGCTCCCATGAAGATCGATGCTCATGATCTGACTCATATTCTGAACTGAGTTTTGGCAATTAGTGATTCTTGGCGTATTAACAACGACTGTTTGATTATTTAAGTCCACCCTCAAGACTTCCAGGTGGTTGAGTGCAGATAGATATGGCGTCGAGGATTCGCACTCAACGATGTACCATTCATTGGCAGAACAATCCGCACCAATTCCAAAAGGGTATGGAATCGTCACGTTGTTCCCACACGTATCGTTGCACCCTGTCTTGGCGAATTTTGAAACTGAAACTGATGTTATCGAAAGGAAAATGAGTAAATACGGATAAGGATGAAATAATTTCATGTTTCTAAAGAAGAAGGAATATGATATACAGCAGAAATTGTTACGAGGTTTTTATGTTTATAGTGGTAATTAATGGAGAGAAATAAACCAGAGACCAAACGGCCCTGAAATACTGTGGTTAGCAATGGTTAGTGGGAAACTGGGAATTGTTTAATGATAGATTAGTGATACTCTTTTTACATGGTCCAACTTCTAGTGCTTGCCATCAATATGAAAGTGTGGTTGTTTAATAATTATTGAGAAAGTGTGGTTGTTTAATAATTATTGGAGAAAAAAGTATTAATAAAACGTTTAGAATGCTGTTTATCAAATATAACACTTGCTTAATATCAATAATTTTAAATTAAGAAATATGTTTATTGAATGTTCTTTTTATTTGGGCATCAATAATCTCTCAAAAACAAAACCAAACGCGGCAAAACCAAACACCATGTTAAGGGGAGGGGGTGGTTATCACTTGCAAAAATTCCATCACTCACAACAACCAATCAAGTTTCGCCATGTCATCAATCATTATTCCATCACTCACAAATTTTTTAGTGGAAATGCCTACACCCAACAATAAACACTTACACCACCTCACATCCAATTATCACGGAATGCCCATTACGCGTTAATTTTATCACGCAATCCAATTATAACGCGTTACTTTGTTTGAGTGGTGGTGGTTTGTTTGTTTCACACGTGGAAGAAGTATATCACGTGCAAAAAAGGAACCATCCCGGGTCCCCTAATAATTTCACATGGTTGTCACATGCATTATTAGCTTATCAAAGACATGAATTGTCAGGATCATGTATGTCCTTTTATTAATTTTCGTCCACTTAATTCTCCTGCTTATAGAAAGTGGGATCATGATGTATGTCCAAGCCTGGTTATTCACACATCCTTTCATTTTACCTGGACATCCCTTGAACCATATAGGAAGCGTATAGAATAATACGGTTTCTTGGGCTTTCAAGCGTATTGAGCAATACACTTCCTATATGTATACTTGAAGTACAAACTTTTCAGAAGATGGTCAGCTAATGATTAGTGGACTAGAGGAATCATATAGGGCCATACATTCTCTTGAGGAATTTTTTTGCAAGAGCAGCATATTGTTTTTAGTATTTTTTGAACTTTATTTTTTTAAATTAATTAAGTTGTTTTTTTTTGTTATAAAACGATGTCGGTTTTTTTGTTATAAACTTATAAAAGACGTAGTGAAATTAAGCAATCCAAATAAACTAAACATATCCAAATTAAATAAATATTACAAATACTTAAAATTAGATACAATTGTTCGTACAGTACTGCATCATATAATAATAACATAAACCACTATCGTCAGCAATCCTCGTCAGACTCAGCGAGCTCCTCCTCCGTAAAGTTCGGGCCAGGAGCGTAGCTTTCAAGGGGCCGAGGGGCGCCCGACCCCCTGAACTTTTCGCTCAGTAGTGTTATGTATGTACGTTTCGTATAGAATTTTTTAGGTATATAGGTTTTCAACCCCCCCAGTTTTATGAAAGAATTACTTATATAGAATTTTTAGATCCGGTGACTTCCGACCCCAGGTGGAAATTTTCAAGCTTAGCCACTGGTTCGGGCCACGCCTAGTAGAGGGTGACGGGCTGTGCCACGTATAGGACGTGTCAGGAGCCGATAAAAAATTAAACAAAATACTCATTACATAACATTAAAATTGTTCGTAGAAAATGAAATAAAAACAAAATAACATACATGCATGGAAAGGTCGGACAGAGGAAAGAGTGGCATGGTCTGGCCAGACTGAGGAAAATGTGGCATGGAAAGGTCGGGCTGAGTATAGGACAGGCCGTAAGCCTATAAAAATTTAAACTAAATACCTATTTCATAACATTAAATTGCTCGTAGATAAATGAAATAAAAATAAGATAACATACATGCATGGACGAGATGGGTCGGGTAAAGGATGGCATAGACGGGTCGGGCTGCTGCGTAAAGAACGGGCCCTGGTCCGGATAAACTCGTGGTGGTAGACGAGGTGGAACCGATATACCCATATACTTATTCATTTCACCCATGCTAGTCATCAGCCCCGCATGTCATCATGCGTCTGGTCCATCTGGCGACCGCGGGATGTTATCTCCTAACAAAAGTACCGACCAACACTTTGGGCTATCCGGCCGATAAACGATCCTCCATATATACTACCACAACGCTGTTTTTTTCAACGTGTAACAAAATAATCCACCAGGTAGAGATGGAAGGAGCACAGACGACCAGTAAATAAACAATATAGATAGAAAAGATCGGCCTTGGTTACGTGCTCGCAACTTTTTCCACGGGCCGCGACGCCCGTGCTAAAGCAACGATGCAAGTAACGAACTAATGGGTCGCGAACCTCCGAGGATCGGACCTCCTCCGCCTTGGTGTATGGACCTTCACCGATGGTGGGCCACCAGGCAATTAACTCATCCTCGAGCATATGATCGATAGCCGTGGTATACACGTCCTGAACCAACTCCGCGTCTGTGTAAAAACCGGTGGGAATCATATATGGCAATACGGTTCCTCTGGGTCCAGGCGTATTGATGTACGCCTCTAGTTATTTTATTAATATATATATATATATATATATATATACACTAATAGATAATTTGAGCCAACCGAGTCGAACCGAACTGAGCGGACCTTTGTTCATGCTCGGTTCGTTTCAAACCGAAGCGATCCGAACCGAGCGCTTTTTTCAATCGAGTTGAATCGAACAATCAAATTCCGAATATTTTTCGATCGAGCATCAAACGAGTCTCGAGCTCGAGCAATTTGATCACCCTAGATAGGTGTATATGTATATAGGGATAAGCTCAATAACGGATTAGAGGATTAGAGGACCAGGGGAACCATATTGCCCTATACGTTTCCTATACTTTACTGACAGGGGAATCGTATTGCCATATACGCAGCTTCCTATACTTTACTGACAGGGGAACCATATTGTCCAATACGCGTCCTATACAACTCACAGACCTTTTCAGACCTTTGGGAATCATATTACCCCATACGCTTTCTATTAGGGTCACTTTTTAGACCTTTACACTTTGGGTAATGGTTTCCAGTTGATTTCTGATCAGACAATAGTTAACCTTTTGGGGTTTTCTTATCAGCGATTGTTTTTGGTGTTGTCTCCGATTGAACCTCCGTTGAGATATGGTTAACCATTGACTGGTTGAAAATATCCCTTAACTGCCAGTTTTAGTTTTCTAAAAGCCTTTAGGATGTGTGCGACATGCTTCTTTTTTTGGGTTTTTGCTTTTGTGGCTTAGGTGACGATGATGATGATACTTTAGCGTCTTGATGAAGATGACTATGGGCTTATCGGTGAGATTTTGCAATGTATGTCTATGACAGCTATGATGATGCTTCGTCATTGGGCCTGGCAACCCTTGTTGCAGCCATGACGGAGATCTGAGCATTTAACCTAGGAATCGTATTACGTTTTGGTTTGTTTGGATGTTGACGAATGTTAAGACAGGCATTGATCATTTTGGAGAGAATAGCCTTTAGTTTGGAGCCTTATGGTTTTGTATTCACGAGATTATGACGGGTATTCTAAGCCTATAATTCATGGATGTGAACTTGGTTATGCATGTTAGTATTGTACATTATGCTTTAGAGGTTTTTGTGGTCCTTGATTTTGTACGTTGGTTGTGTGGAAGCCTACCTCTCTCTTATTTACACATTACAAATGTTGTATTGATGAGGTTGTGATGGTGAGTATTCGGAGCCTATGATTCACTGATGTGAACCACACACTTGATTATGCATGTTGGTGTTGTGCTTTATGCGTGGTGGGTTTTTTTGTTATTGTTGTTGAACATTGCTTTGTGGTGTCGTACATTGGTTTGTTTATATAACCTATACGTCTCCCTCATTTATGCTTTCTACCGCCTATGTGGTGTAGGGCTGTAAACGGACCAAACGTTCGCGAACAGTTCGTGAACCGTTCTATAGTAAGTTCGTTTGTGTTTGTCCGTTTAATAAATAAATGAACATGAACATAGGTCACGTTTGTTCATTTATGTTCGTGAACATTCGGTAACGTGTTCGTTTGTGTTCTATAGTTCATTAGTTTTTTTCATATATTTTATTTAAATACTTCAAAATTCCGAGAAATAAAATACTTAATAAGTGTCAGCGTATTATATATTCTGTCATGAATGCTTGTTTGTGTTCATTTGTTTCCATTTGTGTTCATTAACATTAGTTTGTGCTCATTTGTGTTCATCAACGTTCATTTTCGTTCATTTCCTAAAATTAACAAACAAACACAAACAAACACAAACATAAAATCTTATTCGGTAAGTGTGCATGAACAGTTTGTGAACACAAATATTTCTTAACAAACAAAAACCGAGCAAGGTCCTGTCCATGTATATTGCCAATGATGATGTGTTTTTTGACGAAGTAACTGTGGTGGATTGAAACAAGCAATCGGTTGCAGCCAATTTTCTAAGCCTTTTAAATGAAATTTGCTATTGGGTTATGCAAGTTTAAGTTACAAATTAATACTATATATATATATATATATATATATATATATATATATATATATATAGGATGGGAGTCTGCTACAAAGTCTGTTTTTCTTATAAAGTGTAAAAAGTCATAAAACACCATAATGTGAGTTTTGTGTTTTGTTTCGGATGATAAGGCTTTGATTTTTGAATGACTAACATTAATGTGTTTTATGTTGATTATCATGTTGTGTTTTATATTCATACTTATACAATGTTGTGTTTGAAGTTTTTAAGAACTGTTAGGGTTTGGATATTGTGTTTTAGTGATCTACACTATGTTATTTATGGGTTTTGAGTGTGTTTTATGGCTGAAATTATAGTGTTTTATGACTTTCTACACTTTGTAGGAAAAATGGACTTTGTAACCAAACTCCACCATATATATATATATATATATATATATATATATATAGGATTAGGTTCAAGAGTGAACACTAGTGTATCTTGCGAACTGAGTGAACTAATCATGGCCATACACGTATGTAGATCAATGGCCATGATTTGATGATAAAATACACTAGTGTATTTTACGATTTGATGATTGAATCCTAGCCATACATGCGTGTAAATCAACGGCCAAGATTTGTTCACTCAGTTCGCAAATACACTGGTGTTCACTCTAGAACCTCACCCTATATATATATATATATATATATATATATATATAGGGTGGGGTTCTAGAGTGAACACTAATGTATTTGCAAACTGAGTGAATAAATCCTGGCCATTGATCTACACACGAGTATGGCCAGGATCTCATCATCAAATCGTAAAATAAACTAGTGTATTTCAACATCAAATCCTGGCCATTGATCTACACACGTGTATGGCCAGGATTAGTTCACTCAGTTCGCAAGCTACACTAGTGTTCACTCTTGAACCTAATCTTCTATATATATATATATATGTATGTATATATATATATATATAGGGTAGGGTTGTCACACCCCAACCGATGGCGGAAACATCGGAGTGAGACGAAATAGATTGCTCGAGACATCATAACACTAATAATGGTGACAAGTATTTAAATAGTAAATTTCATTTCATTTCTAAAGAATAAATTAGAAGAATTTGATGTAAATACAACATCATGAATAATGAAATACAATGCAATAAGAATAGAAATTAAAGTGTGTATCTAAGCATCCTACTAGATTTCATGCATCACCAACATCATCGTTAAACCTGTAACATCTTTTAAAAAGCATAGTTCAATACAAAGGTATTGGCGAGTACACAAGTTTTAGACTCGTGTCATGTGTATAAAAGTAATTTCAATCCAACATGGCATTTGGTATTCAAGGTCAAACTATCATGCATAACAATATGTCAACTCTAGTGTCTACTAGTATTTAGCATCCCTCGTTACAAAAGCAACGAGACCGTTATAGAATAAAGACTTAACAAAACCCCGTCTGGTGGTGTGCTACATCTATAGCGCTATAATTGTTTAAGCCAAGTTAACAAGTAGTATGTATTCTAGCATGAACCTAAGCATAACAAGGCATGTATACGGATCGAATGATTAAAAGCATGTTTGTGAATTGTGCGGTTTAACAAGTAAAACATGTTGCACCCAAAGTGTATTTAAAAGTGATGTATGTAAAATGCAACATATAAATTACATCAAATGAGGCATAAAACTAACACTTTTTAAGTACTAATATTGGAAAAAGAGTGTTTTTGTCTTCCTTTTGTATTTTCAGGATTAAATGAGCTCAAAAACGCAAAAGAAGCAAAAAGACAGCTAAATCCAACATAAATACAAGAAAATGAATATTAGTGGACTGCCCGACCCCTCAACGGCACCTTCCAAAGCAAAATAGAGAAATCAGAAGACTGAACACGCCCCGTGCTCAGCCAGCACGGGGCCGTGCCCAAGAAGCAGCAGAAAAGACAAACCTATAGAAGCTTCTATTGCCCACCACGGGCCGTGCTCAGCGGACACGGGGGCGTGTCGAAAGTACAGCAGGCGCATTTATTGTAATTGCGAATTACAATTAATGAGGAGAGAGATTGTCAGACGGACACGGGGCCGTGCCCAGCGGACACGGGGCTGTGCCCAGCTCTCTGTTCAGCCTATAAATAGGAGTGCTTGGATTCATTTCATCTCATCCCTTGGCACACCACCTCTCTCACACTTCATCCACCACCCACCACCATCACAACACCATCATCCACCACCATCATCCATTGTCCATCGTAGAGTGTGTGAGTCGTCTCGGGATCCAAGATTGATCGTAAGAGTTCTTGACAATCAAGGCCATGTTTGCCTAAGTCTCTTACATCACTTGGTGAAGACAAAGTGTCTAGTATAATACTTTTTATTTCTAATCTTTTGCACTTTTTATTTGGTTTTGTATTAATGACTTTAATAACTAGTTACTTATGTTGAAGGTGATCTTTCCTTATCGTTTGTCCGTGGTGTCTTGGCATTATTTTACTGTCTATATAAAATAAAGGATTTTCACCATTCATATCTCCACGGTCTATATGGAGATATGTTGGCTACCTGGTAGGTGGTTAAGGGAACGGTTTGGTAAAGGTCTTGCCATTGTTCAGCGTTTAGAGGTCCTGCAATGGACCTGGGTCAAATTTAGTAGGACCTCCTTCAATACTTCACGGTATTGGATGGCGGGGGTCCAAACTCTTTGATCCCCTCATAAGTTAACAACTATTAATACTATAACCCGGCTATTTAGGACTGTATCCCTGCTGACTCAGACTACTTAGCTGAGGGTAACGTCACCGCCAAAAGCGGGGCCTACCACAATACTGCATTAATAACTTAATTCATTATCTTCCAATAATCCACCCTTTTAGGATTGTATCCCTGCTGACTCAAACTACTGGGGTGAGGGTAACGTCACCTCCAAAAGAGGGGCCTACTACAATAACTAAGATAATCTCTTAATTATGTGCAAAAGTGCGGAAATAATCAAAGGTTATACTAGATACGAGTCGGAACCAAGTGATTCATCTTGTCTATCTGTTTTTCTTTTATTTTTATTTTCAGCATTTTAGTTAGTTCTTAATTTTCTTAGTTTAAAACAATTTTTCTAAACTTTTATTTTGGTTAGACGTTGAGGATAAACCGGTACTAAAAGCTCTTGTGTCCTTGGACGACCTCGGTATCTTACCAACGCTATACTACACTCAACGATGGGTGCACTTGCCCATATGTGTGTTTAGTGTTAGTGAAATATCGTGTTTTATAAATTTAAAACTTGGCTAAAATAAGTGTTAAAAAGGGCTTAAAATATACACCTAAAATATACGACACTTCACACGCATCAAGTTTTTGGCGCCGTTGCCGGGGACACAAGGATTTTAAGAAAGTTAGGAATCAACGGCCTAATCATTTTTTTTATTTTTTTTTAGGTTTTTTTTCTTAGTTTTTCAGCTTCTGCAGAGCTCAGCACGGGCCGTGCCCGGTCAGACACGGGCCGTGCCCAGCATCATCACTGGCAGTTTTTATTTTCTGAGTTACAGAGAGCTGAACACGGGGCCGTGTCGGTGCAACACGGGGTCGTGTCCAACTCCCAGTAACTGGGAATCCAGAAAACAATTACTGTATCTCTGACCATGGGCCGTGTTCACTGAGCACGGGGCCGTGGTGAACTTTCTGACCAACGTTCTTTTCTGTTTTTATTGCAGGACTTGGAACCCAGGTGCCACATTTGACCCTCCTACGTAGTGCATGAGCTCCAGTTCTAGTAGAGACATAAAAGAACCCTTAGAAGAACCCGAACGCTTTCTCAGAAAAAGACTTAAAGCTAAAAATCAAGAGAAAGCTTCGGGGGACCCAATTCCAATGGCGGACCAACGTACCCTCATGGATTACCTACGGCCTACCGTAGGCAATCTCGGCGCCGCTATCAATGCACCAAATGTCGAGGCCAACAACTTCGAACTTCGGCCGCATTTGATACAAATGCTCCAAAACTCCGCAACCTTCCACGGGCTTGCGGACGAGGATCCCCATCTACATATTACTAACTTCTTAGAAATATGTGATACCTTTCGGATCAATGGAGCATCAAATGACGCCATCCGCCTTCGAATGTTTCCTTTTTCACTAAAAGACCGAGCTAAGGCTTGGCTTAACACCCTCCCAGTTGGTTCGGTAAATACCTGGGATGAACTCGCCCAAAAGTTTTTGTATAAGTATTTCCCTCCTGCTAAAACGGCTAAATTAATTACTGAAATTAATACATACTCACAAGAGGATGGGGAATCCTTATATGAAACTTGGGAAAGGTTCAAGGAGCTTCTAAGAAAGTGTCCTCACCACGGTCTAGCGGTATGGCAACAAGTATCCACTTTCTACAATGGATTGTTGCCACACACAAGACAAACACTTGATTCAAGCTCCGGGGGACTTTTAGGTAATCGTCGTCCAAATGAAATATATAACCAAATTGAGGAAATTGCTCAAACCAATTTTCAATGGCACACTCCCCGAGGTAATAAATCCATTGCCCCGGGCGCCCATAAGGTTGATGAAAGCACCTCTTTACAAGCCCAAATCGAGGCCCTCTCTTCAAAAATCAAAAAGCTAGAAATGACAAAAACAGCCTCGGTTATGGCTTGTGAAGGGTGTGGTGGGTCACATGAAAATTGGAGTTGTATGAAAGAATTAGATGAACAAACTGAAACGGTAAACTACATGGATAATAGACCTAGGCCGTCGGGTCCTCCAACGGGTACCTACAACCAAGGATGGCGTAACCACCCAAATCTTGGTTGGAGAGATCCCGGCAATAGTAGTAACCAACAAAACCAACGAACTAATTTTCAACAACCGCAAAATTTTTCTCAACAACAAGGTGGAAGAGAAAGGCTTGAAGATACTGTATCTCGCCTCATCTCTGACACTGAAAAGAAAAACTCGGATCGATTTCAACAATTGGAATCGAATTTCAGAAATCAACAAGCTAGCATTCAAAACGTTGAAAAACAATTAAATCAACTAGCTCAAAATTTCTCCGAGAGACCACAAGGCGCGTTACCTAGTAATACCGAAACGAACCCGAAGGCACAAGTACATCTCATCACATTAAGAAGTCGAACCGTGGGACCCGAGGATGCTCCATTACCGCCAACTGAAAGAAGCCATTCTGGCCAGCCTATGACTCCTCCTGCGCCAGAAAAAGCTTCTACAACAAATCAAGAGGCCACCAAGACTCCTCAAATTCCATACCCCGGTAGGTTAAATTGTCAAAAGACTGATGAGCAATTCGCGAAGTTCGAAAGTTTACTAAAACAATTGCATGTTAATATTCCTTTTATTGAGGTCCTAACCCAAATGCCTAAATATGCAAAATTCATGAGGGATTTCCTCACTCACAAAAGGAAAATTGAATCATTGCAATTAGTTAACTTAGGCGAAGAATGCTCAGCTCTAGTACTCAACAAACTTCCACAAAAGAAAATCGACCCCGGGAGCTTCACAATCCCTTGTTCGATTGGAAAGTCCCCCGTCAGAAATGCTTTAGCCGATCTTGGGGCTAGCATCAACCTCATGCCCACATCAATGTTCAAGCGACTCGGCCTAGGAACAACAAGCCCTACAAAGATGAGCATACAACTCGCCGACAGGTCCGTCAAATTCCCACAAGGTGTCGCCGAAAATCTGCTCGTTAAGGTTGACAAATTCGTCTTTCCAACCGACTTTGTCTTCCTAGATATGGAGGAAGACACCGATGTCCCTCTCATCCTCGGGAGGCCATTTCTAGCCACCGCCCAAGCGTTGGTAGATATGAATGACGGAACTCTTACATTGAAGTTTGGGGATGTGGAAGTGAAATTTGAATGTGGAAAGCGAGTAGAGGAAGAAGATCCGGTCAACTACATGAAGGTCATAGACTCGAGCTTGGATAACGCTCTCCGACGGTGTAACATGGGATGCAACACATCCCACTTGGGTAACATATGACCAGGCTTTGGGTCTAGCCAAGGACCCTTATAAACGTGGCGCACCATGGAGGCATTCCACGGAACTATCCTTAGTTTTATTTAGATTAATTTTTATATTTTTTTTTAGTTAGTTTAACTTTCATGAATAAAACACACTCATGGTGGTAAAGGATGAAAAGGGGAACGAGAAAAATGAACCCATGCACAAGAACAAGGCATCCCGACAATTTCAGAAGGTTCAACACGGGCCGTGCTCAACCAACACGGCCCCGTGCTGAGCACCCTGCAGAAAACGCCCAGTTCAGGTAACTGGACACGGGCCGTGTTCACCCAACACGCCCCCGTGTCCAGGCTTCTGTTTCTCTTGTTTTAATTCTGTTACTGGCACTTGAACACGGGGCCGTTCCCGGACAACACGGGGTCGTGTTCAGTGCCCAGTAACACATTTTTTTGCTTTTTAAACATTATTTTACACATCTAATCAACCTAAAAATTTATTTTTGGGACACATTGAGGACAATGTGTAATTTAAGTGTGGGGGGGATGCTAAAAGCTTGAATTTTGCAAGTCCTAAATACAAGCCTTACACAAAACTCTATTGGAACCGCTAATCACCCCAAATTTTTTTCAAAAATTTCATTTTTTTTACTTGTCTAGGTTTAACTCGGAAAATTCAAGTTCTCAAAAAGGTTATATTTTTACAAATTTACAACCGATAGCGTAGTGATAAAAAGAACCAACATAAGAAAATTATGAAAAGGCATAGCAAACTTATTTAAAATTTGATTATATATACTTGATCACATAAAAACCCATTCCCACAAAAGTGAGTTTTGAGCCTTTATTGAGCACACAATTACATATCATTTGACTAAATGCTCATTTTTCGTTTCTTGTGTGAATAGCCGCTTGGTTCTTACGACTCTAGAACTTGCCATGACAATACATTCCCGGTCCTTATCAACTTAAACCCAAGTAAGTAAATGATGGAGGCATTAGGACTAACCCTTTTTATTTCTACACCATTATTTTTCTTTTTCTTTTACCACCTACCCAAAAATCCCCCTAGTTAGCCCCTTTGAGCCTAAACATTTTCGTTTCATCACCCAAACAAAAACCCTTTTACCCACCAAAACCTTTTTCTTTTTTTTACCCTTTATTTTAGTAACAAGTTCGGTTTTTCGTAAAAAAAAAATAATAAAAAAAAAATAATAATTTGTGTGATAATGATGAAGCAAAAAGAAAATAAACAAACAAGTTAATCAAAAATAACTTAGTTTGAATAAAAGCTTCATCAAAATAAAAAGTTGCAAAAATACGAAAACCGACACTTGTTACGCTTTAAGCCCTTTTTCCACTAACCACTAACCCAACCACCTACCTTTAACCCTAGCCTAACCCTTAACCCACAAAGTCCTCTTGATATCTACAAAGGTATAAAAGTTAAAAATGAGGAGGATTGATTTCTTGGCAAGCCTATGGTAGGAATAAGTTCCATGCCGCTCTCGAGTGATTCACTAAAAATACACCTTCGGCCGAGTGTGAGTGATTTCCCCGTGAGGTATGTGAACTTGTATATAAATAGAATTTTAAAAAAGGCATGTTATGTCCAAATAAGTAATTTCTTTTATGAAAAGTTCTAAATAAATCATTACGAATAGGAGTGTAAATAAATAAAAATAAAACCCAAAAAGATCTTGGAAATCCCGACACTCTACGACAAGCCCAAAACCTTCTCTTCTACCTATTCCATTTGGGAGTGTAAGCCACATATTAAAGAGTTTTGCTTGAGGACAAGCAAAAGTTCAAGTGTGGGGGTATTTGATGTATGTAAAATGCAACATATAAATTACATCAAATGAGGCATAAAACTAACCCTTTTTAAGTACTAATATTGGAAAAAGAGTGTTTTTGTCTTCCTTTTGTATTTTCAGGATTAAATGAGCTCAAAAACGCAAAAGAAGCAAAAAGACAGCTAAATCCAACATAAATACAAGAAAAGGAATATTAGTGGACTGCCCGACCCCTCAACGGCACCTTCCAAAGCAAAATAGATAAATCAGAAGACTGAACACGCCCCGTGCTCAGCCAGCACGGGGCCGTGCCCAAGAAGCAGCAGAAAAGACAAACCTATAGAAGCTTCTATTGCCCACCACGGGCCGTGCTCAGCGGACACGGGGGCGTGTCGAAAGTACAGCAGGCGCATTTATTGTAATTGCGAATTACAATTAATGAGGAGAGAGATTGTCAGACGGACACGGGGCCGTGCCCAGCGGACACGGGGCCGTGCCCAGCTCTCTGTTCAGCCTATAAATAGGAGTGCTTGGATTCATTTCATCTCATCCCTTGGCACACCACCTCTCTCACACTTCATCCACCACCCACCACCATCACAACACCATCATCCACCACCATCATCCATTGTCCATCGTAGAGTGTGTGAGTCGTCTCGGGATCCAAGATTGATCGTAAGAGTTCTTGACAATCAAGGCCATGTTTGCCTAAGTCTCTTACATCACTTGGTGAAGACAAAGTGTCTAGTATAATACTTTTTATTTCTAATCTTTTGCACTTTTTATTTGGTTTTGTATTAATGACTTTAATAACTAGTTACTTATGTTGAAGGTGATCTTTCCTTATCGTTTGTCCGTGGTGTCTTGGCATTATTTTACTGTCTATATAAAATAAAGGATTTTCACCATTCATATCTCCACGGTCTATATGGAGATATGTTGGCTACCTGGTAGGTGGTTAAGGGAACGGTTTGGTAAAGGTCTTGCCATTGTTCAGCGTTTAGAGGTCCTGCAATGGACCTGGGTCAAATTTAGTAGGACCTCCTTCAATACTTCACGGTATTGGATGGCGGGGGTCCAAACTCTTTGATCCCCTCATAAGTTAACTACTATTAATACTATAACCCGGCTATTTAGGACTGTATCCCTGCTGACTCAGACTACTTAGCTGAGGGTAACGTCACCGCCAAAAGCGGGGCCTACCACAATACTGCATTAATAACTTAATTCATTATCTTCCAATAATCCACCCTTTTAGGATTGTATCCCTGCTGACTCAAACTACTGGGGTGAGGGTAACGTCACCTCCAAAAGAGGGGCCTACTACAATAACTAAGATAATCTCTTAATTATGTGCAAAAGTGCGGAAATAATCAAAGGTTATACTAGATACGAGTCGGAACCAAGTGATTCATCTTGTCTATCTGTTTTTCTTTTATTTTTATTTTCAGCATTTTAGTTAGTTCTTAATTTTCTTAGTTTAAAACAATTTTTCTAAACTTTTATTTTGGTTAGACGTTGAGGATAAACCGGTACTAAAAGCTCTTGTGTCCTTGGACGACCTCGGTATCTTACCAACGCTATACTACACTCAACGATGGGTGCACTTGCCCATATGTGTGTTTAGTGTTAGTGAAATATCGTGTTTTATAAATTTAAAACTTGGCTAAAATAAGTGTTAAAGAGGGCTTAAAATATACACCTAAAATATACGACACTTCACACGCATCAAAAAGGGAAATGGGTCAAGTGTACTCACAGAATTTGCTAAGTCTTCCTATTATCCAAGTATGACGAGTTGACCAGTTTAGGAGGATGGAACACCGAGGTCACCCTATATGGGCAAACGAGGGTGCATGAGTAAACGGGATTATGACGGAGGATTTGAAGTTGGATTTAAAGTATATCTAGCTGATATAAATGTATATGTATAGGGTCATGATTTAGAGAAAACGGCAGAAAGTGTGAGAACGGTGAGAACGCTTATTGATCGTCCGATCAAAACAATCTATGGACTAGATTGGCGCGGTGGCATTTTGTTAAATACCATCATTTTTATTACGTGGACGCGCTTCATTAAGGGTAAAAAAGGTAAAACACCATTTCTCACATAAACGCCATTGAAAAATAAAACACCAAATAAATACAAAACGCCAATTTTATCACTGCGTAATTTTTTCTGGGTTTTATTTAAGCTCTTTGGCTACAAAAACGCCATAAAATATAAAACACCATAATATATAACGCCAAACCTTACATTTTTTGTTAAAAAATAATATCCCGCCTAAACTACGCGCCAAAAAAATTCTATAAATAGAAACGTCTCACCACCTTCCGTTTATCACACAAAAAAAAACACACAAAAAAACACAGTGGTTGCTAAAAAATACAACTAAATGTAAAACGCCAAAAAATACAACGACGGCAAAACATCTTTTCTTTGATACTCAGTAAATGTTCTGCATGAAGTTTCGCTGAACGATTTGTTACGTGGATGTAGAAAGATTTTGCTGCATGAGATGGACAAAATTGAAAAAAGAGGGACTGATGACACCCAAATGTCATTCTGTCATCTTTGTTCTTGAAGAAGGTTTGGATGATAAGAAGACACCTATACCAGTGTAAATGCTACTTTGGCCTCGATGATTATAATGAAGACGACGAGCAGATAGCATCCACCCACAAACGGTTGATCTATATCTCTAACATCCACAAAGACACTTCAACACATGAACAAAGAAAATAAACAACGCCAAACCCAAAACGCCATTTATTTGTCACAGTTCTTGTAGTTTCAAAAGACAAAAGAGACTGATGACACTGAAGATTTAAATCATAAATTGCTTCTACTTTGTTTTTTTTTCTTTATCTGTTGTTTGTTTTGTAATTTCAGTTAATAAACAACAAAAGTATTTTAATAGTATATAATAAAATGCCAAAATGAGCAAATGCTTGTAAAACGCCATAATGCCATAAAAACGCGCCCAAAAAACTACCAAACTATAATAAAATTACTTTGAACAACTACTATTTTTAAAAATAAATAAATAAGCGTGAAACAATGTGCAAAGAATATAAAACAAAAAAAGTTCAATCGTTATCTAACCGCCATTGGAAAACAAAACGCCATAATTACAGCCGTCAAAAGATTTGACGTGTTATACCATAAAACACAGTTGAGTCTAAAAACAAAACACGGTAAAACTGCAAAAAACAGTAAAATAAAACGACGGAAAACATAATTACTAACATTTATAATATTAAAAGCCAAATTCTTGGGAAATTAAATTTATTTAACTTTTTCAAAACGCCATAATTACCTGTCATGCGCGGGAAAAAAAACCAATATAAAAGAAGACCATGAGAACACAAGATCAAACAGGCCAAAAAATTTGACTAAAACGCCACATATTATCCAAAACTCCAAAAACTTTTAAAATGGCTAAAGTTATTGCATGGAGGTTTGAAAGAAAAGAGAAACGATTCATCATAAAGTTACCTAATAGGAGAAGGGTAAAGGTAAGGACAATCAAAGCAATGCTTGGAATGAATGAAAAGGTTCAGAAGGATATCCTGACCCTTGGGGTTCCGATGGACAACGATTGTGAAAGAACCAGAACTGTAATAAAAAGACTAAAGAGAAAATTTCCGGCAGAAGATGATGAAGATGATGATGATATTGACGACACTCCTATACCAAAACTTAGAAGTTGGGTATTGCATGAGGAAGAAGGAACACTTGAAGTTACTTATAAAAACGGGGTGCAATATTCAAGGCCAATAGAAGAAATGTTGAAGACAGGGTTGCTATCTATCATTGAACAACTCTGTGATTTAGCACCTTCAAACGATCCAAAATCCAAAGATGCAGTGATATTCAAGAATAGGCTGCAGTAAAGAAGAGAGGAGCTAATGGCATTATACGCAAATATGAAATTTGATGATGAAGAATCTGAAGAAATTGATGAACAAAGCGATGGGTACATCTCTGATGTAATCCCACCTACGGAAGACTATAAGTTAATTTTGATTTCGTATTATTGTAATTTTATAAAATATTAATCTATGGTTATCAATTATTAGCAAAAAGATACAAAACGCCAAAAAATGACATGGAAAAAGTCACAACGCCAAAAAAGTTAACTATGTGACACAAAAAAAATTAATTCAACGAGAAGAAATCTGAGAAAAACAGTAAAACGCCAAATAATTAATAATTATAGATAACGCCAAAATTATCTTGCACGGAAAAAATAAAGCAACATGTCAAACGTGAAAATCGGGAAATGCGAAGACTTAACAAAACCCCGTCGGGTGGTGTGCTACTCCTATAGCGCTATAATTGTTTAAGCCGAGTTAACAAGTAGTATGTATTCTAGCATGAACCTAAGAATAACAAGGCATGTATACGGATCGAATGAATAAAAGCATGTTTGTGAATTGTGCGGTTTAACAAGTAAAACATGTTGCACCCAAAGTGTATTTAAAAGGGAAATGGGTCAAGTGTACTCACAGAATTTGCTAAGTCTTCCGATTATCCAAGTATGACGAGTTGACGAGTTTAGGAGGATGGAACACCGAGGTCACCCTATATGGGCAAACGAGGGTGCATGAGTAAACGGGATTATGACGGAGGATTTGAAGTGGGATTTAAAGTATATCTAGTTGATATAAATGTGTATTTATATATATATATATATATATATATATAAATATTTATATATGTATTTTATATAGTCTAGGTAATATTTCTAAATTAATTCTATCAAAAGTATTGTTGAAATATTAAATAAAAATAAAAATAATTATACACTTATATCTATTTTATAAAAATTAATCTAATTTGATAGGTTTCGTTTTATAAAATTTACACATTTCATTTTACGGAATCTTACGAAAAACGGGCAGAGTTTCCTCTGTTTTTGGACAACCCCGACAACACAAGTTGTCGATATAATATTCAAAACGCAACAATAAGCAGACAACAAACACCATATATATTTCTATATACAAATTTTGTAAATACGACAAGCGTACAAATAATTTGTTTTACACTCTCATTAGTCGGTTCGGATTGAGAGTTTGTGTGACATATGTGCTTGTAATCATTACATAAACTCTAATCTGTTCATTATCAATAAAACAATGTTATTTGGCCTCAATGTTTGTTTATTTATGTTTGACATTTTGCTCGTTTCGATTTTGTTCAATTTCAAACTCTACATCGTTTTCTAGAAAGTTATACGCAAACTGATGCGTAAACGTAATCAGTTTAACGCGACAAACACTACGGAACATCAATATATGCTTAACATACCTTAAATAACCTTTACATAACTTAGAAATAAGTTTTGAAAGCTTTGGTATGGCAAAATCAAGTTTATTCGATCGCAGGGACTATTTGTGTCAAACTGCGAAAGTATACCGATTCGTATGGTAATGAACATTCTGGAACATGATCATAAGTTAAACATACCCTAAATATCCTTCACATAGCTTAGAAATAGGCTTTGAGGGGTTCGGTGTGCAAAAATAAACTTTTTGGTCAAACAGGGACTAAAAGCGTCAAAAAGTGCATAAGTTTGCATTTTTGCGCGTATCTTACGTTCTGAACATATCCGGACATCCAAAAATTTTTGTAATCATTAAAATATTTTATTTTAGTGATTAGCATGATAAAATTCCATTCGTCGCGTAATTTGGATCGTTTTTCGCGTCCGTTCGTGTTTCGTCGTAAATAACCGAACAACGCAACCGTACTACCAAACGAACCGACATCCGTGATGTTTTCAAGCATATTTCATGCCTCCTATACTTAAAATTCATTATTGAGCCTTGAAAATAGGTTAACAGGGTTTAAACGCATCGAAAATGGCCTAAAAGTGTTGCAGGGACCATTTCTGCCATTTTGGCAAACTTTCTGGAACTGGGGAACTTTGGCGTTGCGCCACAGCCTAATGGTTGTGTGGTGGCGGCATGCCACCCCCTCATCTGGGCAAAACCATCATTTTTGACAACTAGGTTGATTTACAGGGGCCTTTATGTAACTTTCTCAATACCGTGTGATGGTTTTGGGCACCCATAGTATTCCAAATCAGTGTGCCTTACATGTATGGTCCAGATCGAAGCTCAATTATCAAGGAATGATCCTAATGGTTTTGAGAAATCTATATAAACCCACCTTGAATTCTTGCATTCCCCACAATTGATCTCAAATTTATTCTCTAAGTTGAAGCTCTCCTTGTGAAGCTTCATAACTGAGAATTTTTGAGTTCAAACCTTCCTTGCTTGGACCTCTTGTAAGCTTATTTCATTCTTTTATGCGTTTCAAGCACGAGAGTCAAACAGTGTTTGACTTTCTACTCTAACCAGTCAATGGTCAACACGAAGTTCGTTTGAACTTCGCAACGTGAGCGTAATCACGATGGTCATAGTCCATTGTGACTATACCTACTGATTACCACGTTATTTAGGCATAGTGACGAGTCATAGTTTCAGTCAAAAAACGCATTTATGCGTATTTTGCAACCAAACTATTCTTGGGTATCAAAACCGTTTGTTTTGATATCAAACTTGTTTTCTAACTTCGTTAAACATGTTTTAACATGTTTAACTCATCACATTTAGTTTAGTGCTTATATAGGGTCGTAAGATAAGCGGTCTAAAAAACGCTTAGACTTTCGAACCCGACCCGTTTGGTCGATCATTAGGATCCGACCAAACATATTTTATGACCATAGTTGTATAGGGAATAACCTTCCGAGGTTATACCCTATGGTCACTACGTTTAGGAAAATGACCAAAATACCCTTTTTACGCATAATTTCATTTTAAGAATATGTAACTTAAATTTTGACATCTAAACTGATTAGGCAACATTATTAGACTTGTTAAGGCATATAATACTTGTCATAGGACTCGTTAAGCGGTCCGAACGGGTTTTACGCAAACGACACGTTAAAGTAGCGTAAGCTACCTTAACGAGTCGTAATGGGTCGTAAGCACTTGGGATAGGTTCCGATTTAGAATGTAGGCTTTGTTAAACCATATTACATGAGTTCCTATACTCATTTGGTTTACGAAACCTCATTTTATCCAATCTTCCGATTTAAGTCCGGTTTATTAACATAGTTACCTATATTAGGTGCCGATTGATTCTGTGATCCTTCTAGCTTTGCTTGGTTGTTACTCCAAGACTCTTAAGCATTATCAAGTGAGTACATAGACCCCTCTTTTACTGTTTTCAAACATTTTGGGGTGAAACACATGTGCCTACTTGTTACTTTCGTGCTTTTCATGTTTTTATATCATATGCTTGCTATGGTCATATAGTATATGTATAGTAGATGATTTCATCCATGTTTTTGCTATGTATGTTTTATTAACATACTAGTACATTGATTTCATAAACACATTTGTTTCATATGTTCAATTCAGCATATGTACACATTGATTTACAACATATTCATGCTATGTATGTTCATTTTCTGCATACTTAGTACATTGTTTTCACATAACATGCTTCTATTTGGTATGACATTTGGTTTGTTTAACGGGAAAAAAGTACGTTCATTAACATTGGCCATGCCACCCGGTAGTAAGTAGTGGTACCATAGGAATTGACAACTCCCATTTCTGGCTTCCTAGGTTTGTTTGGAAGTAGGAAATGACTGAATCCGATATTCATAAATTTTGATAAACCTTTAATTTGTTTAAGGGTTTGTCTCCACAGTCGCAAGGCTTGAATGTATGCGTTTTAACAATACCGCATAGATGTTTGTATCAATAGAGCATTGATTTTACAAAACATAACTTTGATTTAAACTATGATTTATTCAAATACATTGTTTTGTACATTTTACATATGGTTTGAGTAGACACTTTTATTAGCCATACATAACATTTGATTATACATGAACATGATTTACATTTGGCATTTGACATTGTATACACATAAACATTTTGACATTAGTTTAAACAACACAATTTGGTGGTTTGTTTGGGTAAGTGATTTAAAAAACGAGGCGTGTGTAATGCGATAAAAGCATGGTGGATACGCCGCTGGTACTTCCTATATATAAGTGTTTTTATGATATTACATGTCGTAGCATTATGTAAACCATTTCAATTTAGACACATTACATTTTATACAAAGAACATAACTTCACAAAACATTGTATTACAAACAACATATCTTATACAAATTCTTTTTACTTGGTTATTTATTTAACCACACATCTTTCTTTTATGACATCTGAATTCCTTATCGAATTTTCGTATGATTTATAAAAGAAAACACTTTTAATAAGATTCATGACTAACTTTTTGTTAAACATTTCTTTCAAATACAAGTCATGAATTCTAAATCAATAAACCTATGTATCTCACAGGCATTTTTATGCTGGCGTACCTATTTTCACATGTGTTTTCAGGAGCTGATGCATAGGAATGATCAAGATACACTTAGGCGGACATGTGCCTTAGTGATATAAAATGAAGACTAGAATAGTTTAACTTTGTTATGTACTCTTTGCTTCTTTGTTTTAAGACAATGTAACCACTTTGTTAATAAATAAAACAAAACTTTAAATACCATGGTTGTGAAACAATAATTTTGTTGCTCGACTCCTCGACGTTTCCGCCGCGGTTTGTTGGTTTACGCGGTCGGGTGTGACAGTTTGGTTCCGCGATTAAAACAATAACTAAATCCAAAACAATATAACTAATATTCGCGTCATTAAAACACCGAGGCTCGCGTTTATAAAATATCGTTAACATAAATAATATGACGAACTTCAACACGTTAGAATTTACCGAACATCGAATCTGACCGATTTGACTATTTGACCTGGTTTGACCAGTCAACCTGCTGTGTTTACTGTTGTTGACCCGGCAAAACCCGAACCAAATCTGAAATAAAACCCGGATTAAAATGGATCGAACGAGAACCGAATAAATCGAAATGAACCGAACCGAAACCTGAAACTGACCTGATAGTCTGATCGGAGTGAACACTATACTCAAACTCGAACAGAAAACCCCAGCTAAGCCAACTCCACTGCCGACGTCGGCTACCGCCGCGCGTCGGCTATCACCGCGCGTCGGCTCTGTTGTTCGTTGTAGACCCAAGCCAAAACAAACCAAAATTCAAACCAATCAATCCGAACCTTTAACATGTGGAACCGAGACCCGCATCAATCGAAACCGGAACAATTTGAACCCATAATCAAAGAAAAAGAACAAAAAAATGAAAGATAGGTGAACTTACCAGAGAAGAAGACTCGACGACGTATCTGTTCGGAGCTCGAAACTGCCTCCTTCGGTGCTCCGATGGGGAAACCGACACCAAAAACGGAATCGGAAGGTCTGATTTAGGGGGGTACGCCCCATGATGTGTGTAAAATGCAACATATAAATTACATAAAATGAGGCATAAAACTAACCCTTTTTAAGTACTAATGTTGGAAAAAGTGTGCTTTTGTCTTTCTTTTGTATTTTCAGGATTAAATGAGAGTAAATGAACAAAAGGAGCAAAAATGCAGCCAAATCTAACATAAATACAAGAAAAGGAATAAACATGGCATGCCCGACCCCTCGACAGCATCTTCCCAAGCAAACACAAGAGATCAAAAGGCTGAACACGGCCCCGTGCCCAGCGGACACGGGGGCGTGGTCAGATGTCTGCAGAAAAGACAAAGCTAAAGAAGCTTCTATTTCCCAACACGGGGGCGTGCCCAGCTCAACACGGCCGTGGTCAACGCTAAGATTCGCAGAATCCAAGCAAATCTTGATAGTACAGATTCGCTTCTGCACACGGGGCCGTGCCCAGCTGACACGGGGGCGTGTGGAGCTAATGCAGACAAATTGTATTTAATGAAGAAAGAGAAAGTGGACGAACACGGGGCCGTGCCCACTGGACACGGGGCCGTGTCCGAGCTTCTGTGCAGGCTATAAATAGAGGTGCTTGGTTCACTTCAAAGGCATCCCTTGGCAAACCACCTCTCTCCCACTTCACCCACACTCCACCACCACTACAACCCACATCCACCACCATCATCCATCATCCATCATCCATCTTAGAGTGTGTGTAGTAGTCTTGGGATCCAAGATTGATAGTAAGAGTTCTTAACAATCAAAGGCCATGTTTGCCTAAGTCTCTTACATCACTTGGTGAAGACAAGCATTGAGTGTAATACTTTTGTTTTTTAATCTTTTCGCACTTTTTATTTGGTTTTGTATTAATGACTTTAATAACTAGTTTCTTATGTTGAAGGTGAAACTTCCTTATCATTTGTCCGTGGTGTCTTGGCGTTATTTTACTTTCTATATATAAAAAAAGATTTACACCATTCATATCTCTACGGTCTATATAGAGATATGTTGGCTACCTGGTCGGGGGTTAAGGGAATGGATTGGTAAGGTTCTTGCCTTGTTCAGTGTATAGATCATGCAAGGACCTGGGTTAAGCTTACTATGACCTCCTTCAATACCCACTAGTATTGGATGGCAGGGGTGCGAATGGCGTGATCCCCTCATATGTAAACTACTATTAATACATTAACCCGACTACTTGGGATTGTATCCCTGCTGACTCAAACCACTTAGCCGAGGGTAACGTCACGTTCAAAAGAGGGGCCTACCACATTACGCATTAATAACTTAATTAATTATCTTTCAATATTCCGACCCTTTAGGATTGTATCCTTGCTGACTCAAACTACTGGGTTGAGTGTAACGTTACCTTCAAAAGAGGGGCCTACTACTACTGTAACTAAGATAATCTCTTAAAAAGTGCAAACGTGCGGAAATCGTCAAAGGTTACACTACAGGCGAGTCGGATCCAAGTGATTCATCTTGTCTATCTGTTTTTATTTTTATTTTATTTTTCAGCATATTTAGTTTTTTTTTCATGTTAAAACATTTTTCTAAACTTTTGATTTGATTAGACGTTGAGGATAAACCGGTACTAAAAGCTCTTGTGTCCTTGGACGACCTCGGTATCTTACCAACGCTATACTACGCTCACATGGGTGCACTTGCCCATATGTGTGTTTAGTGTTAGTAGAATATCGTGTTTTATAAATTTAAAACTTGACTAAAGTGTTAAAAAGGGCTTAAAATATACATAAAAATTATATCACACCTAACGCACATCAAGTTTTTGGCGCCGCTGCCGGGGACACAAGGATTTTAAGAAAGTTAGGAATCAACGGCCTAATCGTTTTCTTATTTTTCTATTTTTTTTAGGATTTTTCTTAAAATTTCAGTTTCTGCAGAGCTCAGCATGGGGTCGTGCCTGGTCGGACACGGGCCGTGCCCAGCATCGTTACTTGCAGTTTTTATTTTCCGAGTTACAGAGTGTTGAGCACGGGGCGTATCGGTGCAGCATGGGGCCATGTTAAACTCTCCAGTAACAGGGATCTGGAAAACAATCACTGTAACTCCAACCACGGGCCGTGTTCATCTGAGCACGGGGCCGTGGTGAAACTTCTAACCGACATTCTTTTTGTTTTTATTGCAGGGCTTGGAACCCAGGCGCTGCACCTGAACTTTCTACGCAGTGTATGAGCTCCAGTTCCAGTAAAGACATAAAAGAACCTCTAGACGAACCCGAACGCTTTCTAAGGAAAAGACTTAAACCTAAAAACCAAAAGAAAGTTTCAGAGGACCCACTTCCAATGGCGGATCAACGTACCCTCATGGATTACCTACGACCCACTGTAGGTAATCTTGGCGTCGCTATCAATGCACCGAATGTCGATGCCAACAACTTCGAACTTCGGCCACATTTGATCAAAATGCTCCAAAACTCCGCAACTTTCCACGGGCTCGCGGACAAAGATCCCCATTTACATATTACCAACTTTTTGTAAATATGTGATACTTTTCGGATCAACGGAGCATCAAATGATGCCATCCGCCTTTGAATGTTTCCATTTTCACTAAAAGACCGAGCTAAGGCTTGGCTTAATACCCTCCCAGTTGGTTCGGTAAACACCTGGGATGAACTACCCCAAAAGTTTTTGTATAAGTATTTCCCTCTTGCTAAAACGGCTAAATTAATGACTGAAATTAATACATACTCACAAGAAGACGGGGAATCCTTATATGAAACTTGGGAAAGGTTCAAGGAGCTACTAAGAAAGTGTCCTCATCATGGTCTTGCAGTATGGCAACAAGTATCCACTTTCTATAATGGGTTGTTGCCACACACAAGACAAACACTTAACTCTAGCTCCGGGGGACTTTTAGGTAATTGTCGCCCAAATGAAATTTATAATCAAATTAAGGAAATTGCTCAAAACAATTTTCAGTGGCACACTCCCCGAGGCACAAAATCTATTGCCCCGGGCGCCCATAAGGTTGACGAAAGCACTTCTTTGCAAGCCCAAATCGAGGCCTTTCTTCGAAAATCAAAAAGTTAGAAATGGCAAAAACGGCCTCGGTTATGGCTTGTGAAGGGTGTGGTGGACCACATGAAAATTGGAGTTGTATGAAAGAAATGGATAATCAAACAGAAACTGTAAACTACATTGATAATAGACCTAGGCCGTCAGGTCCGCCAACAGGTACCTACAACCAAGGATGGCATAACCACCCTAACCTTGGTTGGAGAAAACTTGGCATTAATAGTAACCAACAGAATCAAAACCAACGAATAAACTTTCAACAACCAAGAAACGAGTCACAAAATTTCTCTCAACAACAAGGGGGACGAGAGAGGCTTGAAGATACTATCTCTCGCCTCATCTCCGAATCCGAAAAGAAAAACTTGGATCGATTTCAACAAATGGAATCGAACTTTAGAAATCAACAAGCTAGTATTCAAAACTTTGAAAAACAACTAAATCAACTAGCTCAAAATGTCTCCGAAAGACCACAAGGCACATTACCCAGCAATACCGAAACCAACCCAAAGGCGCAAGTACATCTCATCACATTAAGAAACCGTACCGTAGGTCCATACGAGGCTCCGCTACCTCCAAATGAAAAGAGCCAGTCTAACCAAACTGCAACTTCGCCGACGCCCCAACAAGAGACGGCTCCTCCACCAAATCAAGAGCCTACCAAGAATCCCTCGGTACCGTACCCCGGTCGGTTACTTCGCCAAAAGACCGATGAGCAATTCACAAAGTTCATAAATTTACTAAAACAATTGCATGTTAATATTCCATTTGTCGAAGTCCTAACTCAAATGCCTAAATATTCAAAATTTATGAGGGACTTCCTCCCTCACAAAAGGAAAATCAAATCATTGCAATTAGTTAATTTAAGCGAAGAATGCTCCACCTTGCTACTCAACAAAACCCCACAAAAGAAGATCGATCCCGGAAGCTTCACCATCCCTTGTTCGATTGGGGGATCACCCATACGCAATGCACTAGCCGATCTTGGGGCTAGTATTAACCTCATGCCCGCATCAATGTTCGACCGACTTGGACTAGGGAAAACAAACCCTGCAAAAATAAGCATGCAACTCGCCGATAGGTCCAATAAATATCCATAAGGTGTCGTCGAAAATCTATTGGTCAAAGTTGGAGACTTTGTCTTCCTGGCCGACTTTGTCATACTAGATATAGAGGAAGTTACCGAAGTAGCTCTCATCTTAGGGAGGCCATGACGAACCTGAACGGTTTCTAAGGAAAAGACTTAAAGCTAAAAACCAAGAGAAAGTTTCAGAGGACCCACTTCCAATGGCGGATCAACGTACCCTCATGGATTACCTATGACCCACTGTAGGTAATCTGGGCGTCGCTATCAATGCACCGAATGTCGATGCCAACAACTTCGAACTTCGGCCACATTTGATCCAAATGCTCCAAAACTCCGCAACTTTCCACGGGCTCGCGGACGAAGATCCCCATTTACATATTACCAACTTTTTGTAAATATGTGATACTTTTCGGATCAACGGAGCCTCAAATGATGCCCTCCGCCTCTGAATGTTTCCATTTTCACTAAAAGACCGAGCTAAGGCTTGGCTTAATACCCTCCCAGTTGGTTCGGTAAACACCTGGGATGAACTACCCCAAAAGTTTTTGTATAAGTATTTCCCTCTTGCTAAAACGGCTAAATTAATGACTGAAATTAATACATACTCACAAGAGGACTGGGAATCCTTATATGAAACTTGGGAAAGGTTCAAGGAGCTACTAAGAAAGTGTCCTCATCATGGTCTTGCAGTATGGCAACAAGTATCCACTTTCTATAATGGGTTGTTGCCACACACAAGACAAACACTTAACTCTAGCTCCGGGGGACTTTTAGGTAATTGTCGCCCAAATGAAATTTATAATCAAATTGAGGAAATTGCTCAAAACAATTTTCAGTGGCACACTCCCCGAGGCACAAAATCTATTGCCCCGGGCGCCCATAAGGTTGACGAAAGCACTTCTTTGCAAGCCCAAATCGAGGCCTTTCTTCGAAAATCAAAAAGTTATAAATGGCAAAAACGGCCTCGGTTATGGCTTGTGAAGGGTGTGGTGGACCACATGAAAATTGGAGTTGTATGAAAGAAATGGATAATCAAACAGAAACTATAAACTACATTGATAATAGACCTAGGCCGTCAGGTCCGCCAACAGGTACCTACAACCAAGGATGGCGTAACCACCCTAACCTTGGTTGGAGAAAACCCGTCATTAATAGTAACCAACAGAATCAAAACCAACGAATAAACTTTCAACAACCAAGAAACGAGTCACAAAATTTCTCTCAATAACAAGGGGGACGAGAGAGGCTTGAAGATACTATCTCTCGCCTCATCTCCGACACCGAAAAGAAAAACTTGGATCGATTTCAACAAATGGAATCGAACTTTAGAAATCAACAAGCTAGTATTCAAAACTTTGAAAAACAACTAAATCAACTAGCTCAAGATTTCTCCGAAAGACCACAAGGCGCATTACCCAGCAATACCGAAAACAACCCAAAGGCGCAAGTACATCTCATCACATTGAGAAACCGTACCGTTGGTCCCGAGGAGGCTCCGCTACCTCCAAATGAAAAGAGCCAGTCTAACCAAACTGCAACTTCGCCGACGCCCCAACAAGAGACGGCTCCTCCACCAAATCAAGAGCCTACCAAGAATCCCCCGGTACCGTACCCCGGTCGGTTACTTCGCCAAAAGACCGATGAGCAATTCACAAAGTTCATAAATTTACTAAAACAATTGCATGTTAATATTCCATTTGTCGAAGTCCTAACTCAAATGCCTAAATATTCAAAATTTATGAGGGACTTCCTCACTCACAAAAGGAAAATCAAATCATTGCAATTAGTTAATTTAAGCGAATAATGCTCCGCCTTGCTACTCAACAAAACCCCACAAAAGAAGATCGATCCCGGAAGCTTCACCATCCCTTGTTCGATTGGGGGATCACCCATACGCAATGCACTAGCCGATCTTGGGGCTAGTATTAACCTCATGCCCGCATCAATGTTCGACCGACTTGGACTAGGGAAAACAAGCCCTGCAAAAATAAGCATGCAACTCGCCGATAGGTCCAATAAATATCCATAAGGTGTCGTTGAAAATCTATTGGTCAAAGTTGGAGACTTTGTCTTCCTGGCCGACTTTGTCATACTAGATATAGAGGAAGTTACCGAAGTAGCTCTCATCTTAGGGAGGCCATGACGAACCTGAACGGTTTCTAAGGAAAATACTTAAAGCTAAAAACCAAGAGAAAGTTTCAGAGGACCCACTTCCAATGGCGGATCAACGTACCCTCATGGATTACCTATGACCCACTGTAGGTAATCTGGGCGTCGCTATCAATGCACCGAATGTCGATGCCAACAACTTCGAACTTCGGCCACATTTGATCCAAATGCTCCAAAACTCCGCAACTTTCCACGGGCTCGCGGACGAAGATCCCCATTTACATATTACCAACTTTTTGTAAATATGTGATACTTTTCGGATCAACGGAGCCTCAACTGATGCCCTCCGCCTCTGAATGTTTCCATTTTCACTAAAAGACCGAGCTAAGGCTTGGCTTAATACCCTCCCAGTTGGTTCGGTAAACACCTGGGATGAACTACCCCAAAAGTTTTTGTATAAGTATTTCCCTCTTGCTAAAACGGCTAAATTAATGACTGAAATTAATACATACTCACAAGAGGACTGGGAATCCTTATATGAAACTTGGGAAAGGTTCAAGGAGCTACTAAGAAAGTGTCCTCATCATGGTCTTGCAGTATGGCAACAAGTATCCACTTTCTATAATGGGTTGTTGCCACACACAAGACAAACACTTAACTCTAGCTCCGGGGGACTTTTAGGTAATTGTCGCCCAAATGAAATTTATAATCAAATTGAGGAAATTGCTCAAAACAATTTTCAGTGGCACACTCCCCGAGGCACAAAATCTATTGCCCCGGGCGCCCATAAGGTTGACGAAAGCACTTCTTTGCAAGCCCAAATCGAGGCCTTTCTTCGAAAATCAAAAAGTTATAAATGGCAAAAACGGCCTATGTTATGGCTTGTGAAGGGTGTGGTGGACCACATGAAAATTGGAGTTGTATGAAAGAAATGGATAATCAAACAGAAACTATAAACTACATTGATAATAGACCTAGGCCGTCAGGTCCGCCAACAGGTACCTACAACCAAGGATGGCGTAACCACCCTAACCTTGGTTGGAGAAAACCCGTCATTAATAGTAACCAACAGAATCAAAACCAACGAATAAACTTTCAACAACCAAGAAACGAGTCACAAAATTTCTCTCAATAACAAGGGGGACGAGAGAGGCTTGAAGATACTATCTCTCGCCTCATCTCCGACACCGAAAAGAAAAACTTGGATCGATTTCAACAAATGGAATCGAACTTTAGAAATCAACAAGCTAGTATTCAAAACTTTGAAAAACAACTAAATCAACTAGCTCAAGATTTCTCCGAAAGACCACAAGGCGCATTACCCAGCAATACCGAAAACAACCCAAAGGCGCAAGTACATCTCATCACATTGAGAAACCGTACCGTTGGTCCCGAGGAGGCTCCGCTACCTCCAAATGAAAAGAGCCAGTCTAACCAAACTGCAACTTCGCCGACGCCCCAACAAGAGACGGCTCCTCCACCAAATCAAGAGCCTACCAAGAATCCCCCGGTACCGTACCCCGGTCGGTTACTTCGCCAAAAGACCGATGAGCAATTCACAAAGTTCATAAATTTACTAAAACAATTGCATGTTAATATTCCATTTGTCGAAGTCCTAACTCAAATGCCTAAATATTCAAAATTTATGAGGGACTTCCTCACTCACAAAAGGAAAATCAAATCATTGCAATTAGTTAATTTAAGCGAATAATGCTCCGCCTTGCTACTCAACAAAACCCCACAAAAGAAGATCGATCCCGGAAGCTTCACCATCCCTTGTTCGATTGGGGGATCACCCATACGCAATGCACTAGCCGATCTTGGGGCTAGTATTAACCTCATGCCCGCATCAATGTTCGACCGACTTGGACTAGGGAAAACAAGCCCTGCAAAAATAAGCATGCAACTCGCCGATAGGTCCAATAAATATCCATAAGGTGTCGTTGAAAATCTATTGGTCAAAGTTGGAGACTTTGTCTTCCTGGCCGACTTTGTCATACTAGATATAGAGGAAGTTACCGAAGTAGCTCTCATCTTAGGGAGGCCATGACGAACCTGAACGGTTTCTAAGGAAAAGACTTAAAGCTAAAAACCAAGAGAAAGTTTCAGAGGACCCACTTCCAATGGCGGATCAACGTACCCTCATGGATTACCTATGACCCACTGTAGGTAATCTGGGCGTCGCTATCAATGCACCGAATGTCGATGCCAACAACTTCGAACTTCGGCCACATTTGATCCAAATGCTCCAAAACTCCGCAACTTTCCACGGGCTCGCGGACGAAGATCCCCATTTACATATTACCAACTTTTTGTAAATATGTGATACTTTTCGGATCAACGGAGCCTCAAATGATGCCCTCCGCCTCTGAATGTTTCCATTTTCACTAAAAGACCGAGCTAAGGCTTGGCTTAATACCCTCCCAGTTGGTTCGGTAAACACCTGGGATGAACTACCCCAAAAGTTTTTGTATAAGTATTTCCCTCTTGCTAAAACGACTAAATTAATGACTGAAATTAATACATACTCACAAGAGGACTGGGAATCCTTATATGAAACTTGGGAAAGGTTCAAGGAGCTACTAAGAAAGTGTCCTCATCATGGTCTTGCAGTATGGCAACAAGTATCCACTTTCTATAATGGGTTGTTGCCACACACAAGACAAACACTTAACTCTAGCTCCGGGGGACTTTTAGGTAATTGTCGCCCAAATGAAATTTATAATCAAATTGAGGAAATTGCTCAAAACAATTTTCAGTGGCACACTCCCCGAGGCACAAAATCTATTGCCCCGGGCGCCCATAAGGTTGACGAAAGCACTTCTTTGCAAGCCCAAATCGAGGCCTTTCTTCGAAAATCAAAAAGTTATAAATGGCAAAAACGGCCTCGGTTATGGCTTGTGAAGGGTGTGGTGGACCACATGAAAATTGGAGTTGTATGAAAGAAATGGATAATCAAACAGAAACTATAAACTACATTGATAATAGACCTAGGCCGTCAGGTCCGCCAACAGGTACCTACAACCAAGGATGGCGTAACCACCCTAACCTTGGTTGGAGAAAACCCGTCATTAATAGTAACCAACAGAATCAAAACCAACGAATAAACTTTCAACAACCAAGAAACGAGTCACAAAATTTCTCTCAATAACAAGGGGGACGAGAGAGGCTTGAAGATACTATCTCTCGCCTCATCTCCGACACCGAAAAGAAAAACTTGGATCGATTTCAACAAATGGAATCGAACTTTAGAAATCAACAAGCTAGTATTCAAAACTTTGAAAAACAACTAAATCAACTAGCTCAAGATTTCTCCGAAAGACCACAAGGCGCATTACCCAGCAATACCGAAAACAACCCAAAGGCGCAAGTACATCTCATCACATTGAGAAACCGTACCGTTGGTCCCGAGGAGGCTCCGCTACCTCCAAATGAAAAGAGCCAGTCTAACCAAACTGCAACTTCGCCGACGCCCCAACAAGAGACGGCTCCTCCACCAAATCAAGAGCCTACCAAGAATCCCCCGGTACCGTACCCCGGTCGGTTACTTCGCCAAAAGACCGATGAGCAATTCACAAAGTTCATAAATTTACTAAAACAATTGCATGTTAATATTCCATTTGTCGAAGTCCTAACTCAAATGCCTAAATATTCAAAATTTATGAGGGACTTCCTCACTCACAAAAGGAAAATCAAATCATTGCAATTAGTTAATTTAAGCGAATAATGCTCCGCCTTGCTACTCAACAAAACCCCACAAAAGAAGATCGATCCCGGAAGCTTCACCATCCCTTGTTCGATTGGGGGATCACCCATACGCAATGCACTAGCCGATCTTGGGGCTAGTATTAACCTCATGCCCGCATCAATGTTCGACCGACTTGGACTAGGGAAAACAAGCCCTGCAAAAATAAGCATGCAACTCGCCGATAGGTCCAATAAATATCCATAAGGTGTCGTTGAAAATCTATTGGTCAAAGTTGGAGACTTTGTCTTCCTGGCCGACTTTGTCATACTAGATATAGAGGAAGTTACCGAAGTAGCTCTCATCTTAGGGAGGCCATGACGAACCTGAACGGTTTCTAAGGAAAAGACTTAAAGCTAAAAACCAAGAGAAAGTTTCAGAGGACCCACTTCCAATGGCGGATCAACGTACCCTCATGGATTACCTATGACCCACTGTAGGTAATCTGGGCGTCGCTATCAATGCACCGAATGTCGATGCCAACAACTTCGAACTTCGGCCACATTTGATCCAAATGCTCCAAAACTCCGCAACTTTCCACGGGCTCGCGGACGAAGATCCCCATTTACATATTACCAACTTTTTGTAAATATGTGATACTTTTCGGATCAACGGAGCCTCAAATGATGCCCTCCGCCTCTGAATGTTTCCATTTTCACTAAAAGACCGAGCTAAGGCTTGGCTTAATACCCCCCCCAGTTGGTTCGGTAAACACCTGGGATGAACTACCCCAAAAGTTTTTGTATAAGTATTTCCCTCTTGCTAAAACGGCTAAATTAATGACTGAAATTAATACATACTCACAAGAGGACTGAGAATCCTTATATGAAACTTGGGAAAGGTTCAAGGAGCTACTAAGAAAGTGTCCTCATCATGGTCTTGCAGTATGGCAACAAGTACCCACTTTCTATAATGGGTTGTTGCCACACACAAGACAAACACTTAACTCTAGCTCCGGGGGACTTTTAGGTAATTGTCGCCCAAATGAAATTTATAATCAAATTGAGGAAATTGTTCAAACCAATTTTCAGTGGCACACTCCCCGAGGCACAAAATCTATTGCCCCGGGCGCCCATAAGGTTGACGAAAGCACTTCTTTGCAAGCCCAAATCGAGGCCTTTCTTCGAAAATCAAAAAGTTATAAATGGCAAAAACGGCCTCGGTTATGGCTTGTGAAGGGTGTGGTGGACCACATGAAAATTGGAGTTGTATGAAAGAAATGGATAATCAAACAGAAACTATAAACTACATTGATAATAGACCTAGGCCGTTAGGTCCGCCAACAGGTACCTACAACCAAGGATGGCGTAACCACCCTAACCTTGGTTGGAGAAAACCCGTCATTAATAGTAACCAACAGAATCAAAACCAACGAATAAACTTTCAACAACCAAGAAACGAGTCACAAAATTTCTCTCAATAACAAGGGGGACGAGAGAGGCTTGAAGATACTATCTCTCGCCTCATCTCCGACACCGAAAAGAAAAACTTGGATCGATTTCAACAAATGGAATCGAACTTTAGAAATCAACAAGCTAGTATTCAAAACTTTGAAAAACAACTAAATCAACTAGCTCAAGATTTCTCCGAAAGACCACAAGGCGCATTACCCAGCAATACCGAAACCAACCCAAAGGCGCAAGTACATCTCATCACATTAAGAAACCGTACCGTAGGTCCATACGAGGCTCCGCTACCTCCAAATGAAAAGAGCCAGTCTAACCAAACTGCAACTTCGCCGACGCCCCAACAAGAGACGGCTCCTCCACCAAATCAAGAGCCTACCAAGAATCCCCCGGTACCGTACCCCGGTCGGTTACTTCGCCAAAAGACCGATGAGCAATTCACAAAGTTCATAAATTTACTAAAACAATTGCATGTTAATATTCCATTTGTCGAAGTCCTAACTCAAATGCCTAAATATTCAAAATTTATGAGGGACTTCCTCACTCACAAAAGGAAAATCGAATCATTGCAATTAGTTAATTTAAGCGAAGAATGCTCTGCCTTGCTACTCAACAAAACCCCACAAAAGAAGATCGATCCCGGAAGCTTCACCATCCCTTGTTCGATTGGGGGATCACCCATACGCAATGCACTAGCCGATCTTGGGGCTAGTATTAACCTCATGCCCGCATCAATGTTCGACCGACTTGGACTAGGGAAAACAAGCCCTGCAAAAATAAGCATACAACTCGCCGATAGGTCCAATAAATATCCATAAGGTGTCGTCGAAAATCTATTGGTCAAAGTCGGAGACTTTGTCTTCCTGGCCGACTTTGTCATACTAGATATGGAGGAAGATACCGAAGTAGCACTCATCTTAGGGAGGCCATTCTTAGCTACGGCCCATGCAATGGTAGATATGAATGGTGGGACACTAACATTGAGGGTTAGGGACAAGGCAATGAAGTTTGGGGTTGGGAAAAGAGTATAAGACGATGACCCGGTCAGTTACATGAAAGTCATAGACTCAAGTTTGGATGATGCTCTCTGACGGTGCAACGTGGGATGCAAAACATCCCACTTGGGTAACATATGACTGACTTTGGGTCTAGCCAAGGACCCTTATAAACGTGGCGCACCACGGAGGCATTCCGTGGAACTATCCTTAGTTCTAGTTTAGATTAACTTTTATGCTTTCTAGTTTACTTTTAATTTTTAGGAATAAAACACACTCGGGATGATGGAGGTTACTAAGGGAAACTTAAACCCACACCCCATGCACAAAAACAGAGTCTCCCGACATTTTTTCTTCACTACAGCAAGCTCAGCACGGGGCCGTGCTCATCCAACACGCCCTGTGCTCATGGTTCTGCAGAAAATGCCCAGTTCAGGTAACTGGACTTGGCGCCGTGTTCACTGAACACGCCCCCGTGCCCAGCCTTCTGTAAACTATGATACTGGCAATCTGAACACGGGGCCGTGCCCGGTAACCATGGCCCGTGTCCAGATGCCCAGTAACATAAAATTTTGCTTTTAACACCTTTTACACATTCAATCAACCTAAAAACTTATTTTTGGGAGACATTGAGGACAATGTGTAATTTAAGTGTGGGGGAGATGCTAAAACCTTGAATTTTACAAGTCCTAATAACAAGCCTTACACAAAACTCTATTGGAACAGCTAATCACCCCAATTTTTTTCAAAAACTTCTCATTTTTTTACTTGTCTTGGTTTAATTTGGAAATAACTAGTTCTAAAAAGGTTATATTTTTACAAATTCACAATCGATAGCGTCGTGATAAAAAGAATCAACATAAGAAGATTATGAAACGGCATGACAAATCTAGTTAAAATTTGATTATATATACTTGATCACATTAAAAAACCCATTCCCACAAAAAGTGAGTTTTGAGACTTTATTGAGCATACAAATACACATCTTTAAACTAAATGCTCATTTTTCGTTTCTTGTGTGAATAGCCGCTTGGTTTCTTACGACTCTAAAACTTGCCATGACGATACATTCCCGGTCCTTACCAACTTAAACCCAAGTAAGTAAATGATGGAGGCATTAGGACTAACCTTTTTTCTTTTCAACACCATTATTTTTCTTTTTTTTTTTACCACCTAACCAAAATCCTCCTAGTTAACCCCTTGGATCCTAAACATTTTCCTTTCTAAACCCATAAAACAAACACCCTTTACCCACCAAAAACCCTTTTTTTTATTTTAAACCCTTTATTTTGGTAAAAAGCTCGGTCTTCATGTGACATTCATTATAAAAAAAAATGAAGTATAGCAATAAACAATCAGGTTCCTCAAAAGAAACTTTGTTTAAAAATGCTTTGTTTGAATAAAAGTCACAAAAACAAAAAGTTTTACGACGACGATGCTTTTAGCCCTTTCTACTAACCACTAACCCAAAACCACCTACCTTTAACCCAACCCTAACCCTTCCCCAAGTCCTCTTGATATTTACAAAGGTGTATAGTTAAAAAGGAGGAGGATTGATTGCTTGGCAAGCATATGGTAGAAGTAAGTTCCATGCCGGTCTCGAGTGTTTCACAAAAATACATATTCGGCCGAGTGTTGAGTGATCTCCCGTGAGGTATGTGAACTTGTATATAAATGGAATTTTAAAAAGGCATGTTATGCCCAAATAAGTAATTTCTCTTATGAAATGTTCAAAATAAATCATAACGAATAGGATTGTAAATAGCATAAAAATAAAACCTAATAAAGATCTTGGAATCCCGACACTCAAGACAAGCCCAAAACTTCTCTTCTACCCATTCCATTTGGGAGTGTAAGCCACATTATAAAGAGTTTTGCTTGAGGACAAGCAAAGATTCAAGTGTGGGGGTATTTGATGTGTGTAAAATGCAACATATAAATTACATCAAATGAGGCATAAAACTAACCATTTTTAAGTACTAATGTTGGAAAAAGTGTGCTTTTGTCTTCCGTTTGTATTTTCAGGATTAAATGAGCGTAAATGAACAAAAGGAGCAAAAATGCAGACAAATCTAACATAAATACAAGAAAAGGAATAAACGTGGCATGCCCGACCCCTCGACAATATCTTCCCAAGCAAAAACAAGAGATCAGAAGGCTGAACACGGCCCCGTGCCCAGCGGACACGAGGGCATGGTCAGGTGTCTGCAGAAAAGAAAAAGTTATAGAAGCTTCTATTTCCCAACACTGGGGTGTGCCCAGCTCAACACGGCTGTGGTCAATGCTAAGATTAGCAGAATCTAAGCAAATCTTGATAGTACAGATACGCTTCTGCACACGGGGCCATGTCCAGCGGACACGCGGGCGTGTGGAGCTAATGCAGATAAATTGCAATTAATGAAGAAAGAGAAAGTGGACGAACACGGGGCCGTGCCCGGGCTTCTGTACAGGCTATAAATAGAGGTGCTTGGTTCACTTCAAAGGCATCCCTTGGCAAACCACCTCTCTCCCACTTCACCTACACTCCACCACCACTGTAACCCACATCCACCACCATCATCCATCATCCATCTTAGAGTGTGTGTAGTAGTCTTGGGATCCAAGATTGATAGTAAGAGTTCTTGACAATCAAAGGCCATGTTTGCCTAAGTCTCTTACATCACTTGGTGAAGACAAGCATTTAGTGTAATACTTTTGTTTTTTAATCTTTTCGCACTTTTTATTTGGTTTTGTATTAATGACTTTAATAACTAGATTCTTATGTTGAAGGTGAAACTTCCTTATCATTTGTCCGTCGTGTCTTGGCGTTATTTTACTGTCTATATAAAATAAAATATTTACACAATTCATATCTCTATGGTCTATATAGAGATATGTTGGCTACCTGGTCGGGGGTTAAGGGAATGGTTTGGTAAGGTTCTTGCCTTGTTCAGTGTATAGATCCTGCAAGGACCTGGGTCAAGCTTACTAGGACCTCCTTCAATACCCACTAGTATTGGATGGCGGGGGTGCGAATGGCTTGATCCCCTCTTATGTAAACTACTATTAATACATTAACCCGGCTATTTGGGATTGTATCCCTGCTGACTCAAACCACTTAGCCGAGGGTAACGTCACCTTCAAAAGAGGGGCCTACCACATTACGCATTAATAACTTAATTAATTATCTTTCAATATTCCGACCCTTTAGGATTGTATCCTTGCTGAGTCAAACTACTGGGTTGAGGGTAACGTCACCTTCAAAAGAGGGGCCTACTACTGTAACTAAGATAATCTCTTAAAAAGTGCAAAAGTGCGGAAATCATCAAAGGTTACACTAAAGGCGAGTCGGATCCAACTGATTCATCTTGTCTATCTGTTTTTATTTTTATTTTATTTTTCAGCATTTTTAGTTTTTATTTTTTTTCATGTTAAAACCTTTTTCTAAACTTTTGATTTGATTTGAAGTTGAGGATAAAACGGTACTAAAAGTTCTTATGTCCTTGAATGACCTCGGTATCTTACCAACGCTACACTACACTCACAATGGGTGCACTTGCCCATATGTGTGTTTAGTGTTAGTAGATTATCGTGTTTTATAAATTTAAAACTTGACTTAACTGTTAAAAAGGGCTTAAAATATACATAAAAATTATATCACACCTAACGCACATCACCCCACGTCCGTCGTGAGAACCCCACCGGAGCTCCGCCACCGACGCCGTCCGTCGTACTGCCGCCGTCATCACCGCCGGTCGCCAGAATTCGCAGGGAGAGAGGTTGGAGAGCACGTGCGACTGTGTGTGTGAATGAGTGTGTGTGTGTGTGTGTGTGTGTTAGAGTGTTTATATAGTTAGGGTTTGGTGAGTTGGGCCTAAGGCCCGTTAACTTGTTTCTAGCGTTTTCATGCGGCCCGATCGCGTCTACGAGGTCTGTTTTCGAACCCGAGCGTCGTAAGATGTCGTAAAATATAGTTTTAGGTTCAAAAAGTGTGTAAAATGATGCCGATATTCAATATTAGTCGTGTAAAAAGTGCGTAAAATGCGTAGTTTTTCGTTTTTAAACCGTTTTTTTTTTCGAACAGATTTCAACTGCGTTTCTAAAAATAGGAAATGAACCCGAATTTATAAAAATATGGAATTACGGAAATACGAGGCGTTACAGTCTCCCATCCTTTAGGAAATTTCGTCCCAAAATTTGTTCAGAAGGTAGACTCGAAGGGTTTCTGCAAACCGAAGAAGACTGTTTAAAATTGAGGCTTTGGAGTTTGAGAGAACGGAGAATAATTGAGGTATAAGGGTGAACGATTGATCTAATAAACGATTATGAGTATAGGAATAGTATAAGTATCGAATAGACAGAAGTAGCGTGCTAAGAATGAAGTCTCGTCGTGGATAATCAGATATAATGCATTTGTGAGTGGTGTAAAGTTGTATTGGGTCAAAAAGGCTTGCAAAACACTGAATTTCTCATGGCACGTTTTACGAAAGTTTAGTAACATGGTGAAAACACTTATATATAGGATGTACCAGCGGCGTATCCACCATGTTTTGACCATATTACGTCCGTCTCGTATTTGGTGTCATGTTATGTTCCCTGTTTCACCATATGCAGTAGTACACTCTATAGTTCTCATACGCCTATCTCTATAATCCCGTGTGCACCCACGATTATTTTGATCGTCTCATGATCCGCATAGCTTGTACTAGTTGTGTATGAATCAGGGTATACATAATTTAAAAAATAAGAATGTGTACGTATAAGAATATAGTATATAAGCAAGTCCATGCTTAAGTATGTATGGGACCCACGTAATCGAACCACTCGGATTGCGCTCGCGTACGGGTAGAATGTATGAATCATGAGTATGAATGAAAGTATGAGCATAAGTATAAGTTTAAGTATGAATATGCACGTAAGTATGAGTATAAACATAAAAGTATGAGTATAAGTATAAGCATAAAACGTATCCGTATAAGTGTAGGTACGAATTATAAAATTTACGTATATAGTGTACGTTGGGACATAGCGGATTTAAGCATATAAAAGCATTCAAAAGGTTGAGTATGTAAATACGACCGATATGAATGATGTTATCGCGAGATATCGACTAAAATGTGTATGATGATATGCATGTGTAGTTGTTTAAACGAAACGTTGAGTTTATCGGATCAAAATTAGATTGAGCTTGATTTGAAGGGTAGAATATAGTTTGTATATGTAAGAGGATATAAAGTACTCATTGGTTAAGCATAATGTATTTTGTAATGAATGGAAATGCTACTTTTGTTTTAAAAGAGTTTACGTAATCCGAAGATGGTCTTGAAGTCTTCTTGCCCACGTGTATTGTAAATTGGTGTAGGAAAAAGGTTTTCGATAAAAAGTAAGTTTGTTTCATCAAACAAGAAATTATGAATTTAGGAGGTTCTTGTGAAAACGAGGATCCTTAGAAAAGAAATTTAGCAAAAGGAGTTAGTGATTGTTAAAATTTTTAACAAATGATTTGTTGATGTTGAAAAGAGTATTTGGTAAAACGATCATATAACATCTATAAGATCTTATAAGTAATTAAGAAAGGTTGGTTTGATTTCGATTAAGAATGGAAGTCTCTAGTATGATGATATAACGTGTGCGTGTTTTGGTGATTAAGTTGAATATGAAATTCATGGGCCAGAGATTCATTGGACCGATTAAATTGATAGGTACCATTTTGGTAAGGTTTTGAAATTTGGGTAATAAAACGTTTTAAGACATGATTAAGAATCTCATGTATATGAGTTGAGTGAAAATAGATTGTAGAACGTTTGATAAAACAATGTATTTTGAAATCGGTATAAGTAGGTATTTTGAACAATGATAATTGATTTAGGTTTAAAACATGATCGGGTTTGCATAATAAAATATTTTGAAGGAAAGTTTTGGTAACGATCACCTAGGTAAGGGAACCACCCCTAACTAGTTGGTGAGGTCGTTTTAAGGAAGAGGGAGTGGAGTTAATCGTCAAGGTAAGGAATTCACTCCTATCTTGATGATATGTCTCCATTTGTTGTTATAAGAAATATAAATAAAATTTTGTGAAATCATGCATATGTATAAATGTATGAAATGATTTAATATGTTGTGCGTGTGAAAGATAATATCAGAAATAAGTTTGAATTTGAAAGATTACATCGTATAAGATAAACAATAGAAACACATGTTTGATTAAAATTTGGATGGTTCCAAAACGGAACTTTGATTAACCAAAGTGGTCAAAAAGTCTTTCGAATTTTAGGAGTATGCTTTGGCCAAATAGGTAAAATACTCTCGCCGACAAGTCGGTTAACGGTATTTACCCTTCCGGTTACTACATGTCCCAAATCAATTGAAATTTCGAGACTTGGCGGGATTTATGAAAATCAAGGAGTGGAACTAGTTGACAAGGTGCGGGTTTCACCCCTAACTTGGCGATTTCGTATCCTAAGTGTGGTTGGTACTCGTCGGGTCAAAATTTAATTTCGACGCGATGACGAGGATCCACTAGAATTTGAAATTTGAAATTACCATTAAGATATGGATTTCACTCCTAACTTAATAGTGTAATTTCGTGAAAAATAGAATTAAACGGAATGAGAGTCGTTTACCAAATTGTGGGTTTCACGCCTATTTTTTTTAAACTCGTCTCGTTTGTATAATATGAGTGTTTTCGAGTTTAGCAAAATCAAGTAAAATGCATTAGGAAGCGTAAATTGAGGAACAATAAAACAAGTATAATCACATAAGAAAACACGTCAAGAATAGCACATAAGGAATAGAATAATGAAACAAGTATCATCACATAATAAAACAAGTATAGCATGTCAAGTGTTAACACCTAAGCGATATATATGTTTAAAAGATTAAAAGGGAGTAAATAAATGCAATTAAAGTAGCATGCAAGTATAAGAGAATAAATAAAGGTTATGTGTGCAAAATGCAACATATAAATTACATCAATTGTGGCATAAAACTAATCTTTTTTTAGTACTAATGTTGGAAAAAGTGTGCTTTTGTCTTCCTTTTGTATTTTCAGGATTAAATGAGCTCAAATTAACAAAAGAAGCAAAAAGGCAGCTAAATCTAACATAAATACAAGAAAAGGAACAAACGTGGCATGCCTGACCTCCCCGACAGCATCTTCCCAAGCAAAACAAGAGAACAGAAGGCTGAACACGCCCCGTGCTCAGTGAACACGGGGGCGTGCCCAAGTGCCAGCATAAAAGACAAAGCTATAGAAGCTTCTATCGCCCACCACGGGGCCGTGCTCTGCGGACACATGGCCGTGGTCAACTATAAGATTCGTAGAATCCAGGCAAATCTTGATAGTACAGATATGCTTCTGCACACGGGGGCGTGCCCAGCGGACACGGGGGTGTGGTCAACTAATGCAGACAAACTGCAATTAATGAAGACAGAGAAGAGGATGGACACGGGGCCGTGCCCACTAGACACGGGGTCGTGCCCGAGCTGCTGTTCAGGCTATAAATAGGGGTGCTTGGCTCATTTGCAAACCATCCCTTGGCACATCACCTCTCTCACACTTCACCCACCACCCACCACCATCACAATACCATCATCCACCACCATCATCCATTGTCCATCATAGAGTGTGTGAGTCGTCTCGGGATCCAAGATTGATCGTAAGAGTTCTTGACAATCAAAGGCCATGTTTGCCTAAGTCTCTTACATCACTTGGTGAAGACAAGTGTCTAGTGTAATACTATTTATTTTTAATCTTTTCGCACTTTTTACTTGGTTATGCATTAATGACTTTAATAACTAGTTTCTTATGTTGAAGGTGATTCTTCCTTATCGTTTGTCCATGGTGTCTTGGCATTATTTTACTGTCTATATAAAATAAAAGATTTTCACCATTCATATCTCCACGGTCTATATGGAGGTATGTTGGCTACCTGGTCGGCGGTTAAGGGAACGGTTTGGTAAGAGTCTTGCCTTGTTTAGTGTATAGATCCTGCAAGGACCTGGGTCAAATTTAGTAGGACCTCCTTCAATACCCACCGGTATTGGATGGCGGGGGTCCAAACTCTTTGATCCCCTCATATGTAAGCTACTATTAATACTTTAATCCGGCTACTTATGACTGTATCCCTGCTGACTCAGACTACTTAGCCGAGGGTAACGTCACCTTCAAAAGAGGGGCCTACCATAATATGCATTAATAACTTAATTAATTATCTTTCAATAATCCGACCCTTTAGGATTGTATCCTTGCTGACTCAAACTACTGGGTTGAGGGTAACGTCACCTTCAAAAGAAGGGCCTACTACAATAACTAAGATAATCTCTTAAAAAGTGCAAAAGTGCGGAAATAATCAAAGCTTACACTAAACGCGAGTCGGGGCCAAGTGATTCATCTTGTCTATCTGTTTTTACTTTTATTTTTATTTTTCAGTATTTTAGTTAGTTTTTATTTTTTTTAGTTTAAAACTATTTCTAAACTTTTGATTTGATTAGACGTTGAGGATAAACCGGTACTAAAACCTCTTGTGTCCTTGGACGACCTCGGTATCTTACCAACACTATACTACGCTCACGATGGGTGCACTTGCCCATATGTGTGTTTAGTGTTAGTAAATATCGTATTTTATAAATTTAAAACTTGGCTAAAAAGTGTAAAAGGGCTTAAAATATACTTAAGCTTATATACACACTTCACACGCATCAAAAGGCAAATAAAGTAGCATGCTATTAGTTTCAAGCAAAACATAAGAATAAAGCTCTAAAACTATAGACTAGGTTAAAGCATTCCTACTTTTCCTAATTCCCTATAGTTATGGCTCTGATACCAATCTGTCACACCCCAACCGATGGTGGAAACATCGGAGTGAGACGAAATAGATTGATCGAGACATTATAACACTAATAATGGTGACAAGTATTTAAATAGTAAATTTCATTTCATTTCTAAAGAATAAATTACAAGAATTTGAAGTAAATACAACATCATGAATAATGAAATACAATGCAATAAGAATACAAATTAAAGTGTGTATCTAAGCATCCTACTAGATTCCATGCAACACCAACATCATCGTTAAACCTGCAACATGTTTTAAAAAGCATAGTTCAATACAAAGGTATTGGCGAGTACACAAGTTTTAGACTCGTGTCATGTGTATAAAAGTAATTTCAATCCAACATAGCATTTGGTATACAAGGTCAAACTATCATGCATAACAATATGTCAACTCCAGTGTCCACTAGTATTTAGCATCCCTCGTCACAAAAGCAACGAGACCGTTATAGAATAAAGACTTAACAAAACTCCGTCGGCTGGTGTGCTACTCCTATAGCGCTATAATTGTTTAAGCCGAGTTAACAAGTAGTATGTATTCTAGCATGAACCTAAGCATAATAAGGAATGTATACGGATCGAATGAATAAAAGCATGTTTGTGAATTTTGCGGTTTAACAAGTAAAACATGTTGCACCCAAAGTGTATTTATAAGGGAAATGGGTCAAGTGTACTCACAAAATTGGCTAAGTCTTCCGATTATCCAAGTATGACGAGTTGACGAGTTTAGGAGGATGGAACACCGAGGTCACCCTATATAGGCAAACGAGGGTGCATGAGTAAACGGGATTATGACGGAGGATTTGAAGTGAGATTTAAAGTATGTCTAGTTGATATAAATGTTTATATATATATATATAAATATTTATATATGTATTTTATATAGTCTAGGTAATATTTCTAAAGTAATTCTATCAAAAGTATTGTTGAAATGTTAAATAAAAATAAAAAAAATTATACACTTATATCTATTTTATGAAAATTAATCGAATTTGATAGGTTTCGTTTTATAAAATTTACACATTTCATTTTAAGGAATCTGACGAAAAACGGGTAGAGTTTCCTCTGTTTTTGGACGACTCCGACAACACAAGTTGTCGATATAATATTCAAAACTCAACAATAAACGGACAACAAACACCATATATATTTCTATATACAAATTTTGTAAATACGACAAGCGTACAAATAATTTGTTTTACACTCTCATTAGTCGGTTCGGATTGAGAGTTTGGTTCCGCGATTAAAACAATAACTAAATCCAAAACAATATAACTAATATTCGTGTCATTAAAACACCGAGGCTCGCGTTTATAAAATATCGTTAACATAAATAATATGACGAACTTCAAGACGTTAGAATTAACCGAACATCGAATTTGATCGATTTGACTGTTTGACCAGGTTTGACCAGTCAACCTGGTGTGTTGATTGTTGTTGACCACAGTTGACCCGACAATACCCGAACCAAATCTAAAACGAAACCCGGATTAAAATGGACCGAATGAGAACCGAATAAATGGAAATGAACCGAACCGAAACCTAAAACTGACCTGATAGTCTGATCGGAGTGAACACTAAACTCAAACTCGAACCGAAAACCCCAGCTGAGCCAGCTCCACTGCTGACGCCGGCTACCGCCGCCCATCGGCTCTGTTGTTTGTTGTAGACCCGAGCCAAAACAAACCAAAATTCAAACCAATCAATCTGAACCTTTAACCTGTGGAACCGAGACCCGCATCAACCGAAACCAGAACAATCTGAACCCGGAATCAAAGAAAAAGAACGAAAAATGAAAGATCGGTGAACTTACCGGAGAAGAAGACTCGGCGACGTATCTGTTCGGAGCTCGAAACTACCTCCTTCGTTGCTCCGATGGGGAAACTAACACCAAAAACAGACTCGGAAGGTCTGATTTAGGGGGGTACGCCCCATGTCCGCCGTGAGAACCCCACCTGAGCTCCGCCGCCACCACCGTCCATCGTAGCGCCACCGTCATCACCATCGGCTCCGCCAGCCTCGCCGGCCGTAGTCCAGTGTAACACCCTGTGTTTCGAAAGTCAAAGTCAAGATTGAAGTCAAATGAAGAAAAGATTGCTAATTGCGATATGTCACTCCTTGCTTAATTATTGATTTGACTTGTAATTGAATCTTTTATTTTGTTTACTTTAGTTGTATTATGTGGAGTATCTGTGAATAATCGAGGTTTTATCGCATGTTCGCTTATCGCATCACAATCGCATTCGCAACTCGAATTATGCATTCTGGATATTGTTTTACGTGTGTGTGCTATTTATGTGTTACTTGTGCATGTTTATTTATGTTTTGTGGAGAATAATCGAAACGCAATCGCAACTCTATCGCAATCGTAGTCTAATCGCAAACGCTAAACACAAGTTAATTATGATGATTGTATGTTAGATATAGTATTGTGTGGTTATTATTAATCTACCGCATCGCATAATCGAAACTCGCTTAAACGCATCGTAAAACCCAACACACGAAACGAAACGCCGAAACTCAACTCGTCGGACCACCGCGGTCGAATGGCCGATCGATCAAATGGCCATCCTATTGAAGCGCCATCCAATCGGTGGCCTATCCGACACCTCTGCACTTTCCCTTTTTGGCAACCTATAGATACCCCTCCTGTCACATCACTTGATGTGACAGCTTCCTCATTCGACCAGCTACGTTCCAAGCCTTCTTTCTTTGGATTTCTCGTGATTCTTGTAAGTTTTCAACTCAAATCATGTACTTCTATAATCTACACGCACTTCTTCATCATTTTCACCTGTGAATCCTAACTTTTAACCGTGAAATCAATGGATTTGAGGTGTTCTAGGATGATGTCATCATGGAGTTCTCATGAACTTCAAGTTTTGGCCTCATTCCACCAAGAACAACTCAGATCTGAAGGATTTCACATGATTAAACAATGATTTCGCATAGATCTAAACATTTCCAAAGTTGAAAGGATTGAAAGATGGTTTTCCAACTTTCTTTCAACTCTTTTACACCCAATGCACTTAAAACCGATAGAATCGGAGCTTGTACAGACCTTCAACTCTTTCTTAGTGATGTGTTGGTTCAAGATCCGTTTTCTATCAAAGAGACAATCGATTTCGGGGTAAACATGAACCACCGTCACGAACCAGTAAACTGATCGGACTTGGGTGATTCCTGTTCAATCGGACGAATTGGGACTTGACGAAGTTCCGTTGTTTAGTGCGTTGTCACATCGTCTCGAGCAAACCGCAAAACTTTTCAAAATAATCAAGTTCAAGACAATCAGATTCGTTTGGATGGATTGTCGTCCGATCAGATTGCCATCCGATCGATCCGCAATCCGATTGGACTGCACTTGGTTCCACACTTAAAACTTTTTCTTCAAACTTTCAAAGGTCTGAACGTCGAACGGATTACCATCCGACCATTTGACTTTTGGATCATCAACACTTAATCATTTTCATAATTTTCAAAGAACATCAGTTTCTAACAGATTGCCATCCGATCGGTAGACCATCTGATCGAGTGATAATCCTGCTCTGAACTTGTTCTCTGAGAAATACCTCACTGAACGGATCGCCATTCGATCGAACGACCTGAAAGGTAGAGATACTACAACGAAAACTTCAAAGCCATCATACACAAACACATACTTACCAAACAAAATGTCAATCCGACCGAATGGCCATCCGATCAGATGATCATCCGAACGGATTGACATCCGATCGAATGACCATCCGATCGGATTACCGTTCGACACTTGGTTCTTTTGCACCATTTACGTGCCGTTCTACGCTTATGCTATCGTTAACTGTTCAGGCTAATCTCTCAGCGCTCCCTTCAATCCAAGAGAGTGCTTACTTGTTAAGCACGATCTGTGAGTATATTCGAACCCTTTTTGCTTTACGCACTTCTAGGTGTTACATACGTTACTTATTCTAAATCACAATCGACACACAATGCAAACACTATTTACACGCTGACTGTTATTGCATGTTACGTGTTATTCAATGAATGATTGTATGTTATGTTAACACAGTGATTGTTTCCTGACCCCTTAGCAACGATAGTACTATAGTTTGGACTCAGCACCTGTCGTGGACAGGGGTTGTTAAGGGCTTTACTTCACGTGTCCCAGTGGGGATATGTGTTGCACATTCTACCACTCGCAGTCACGTCTGTGCATATTTCTCTGTCGATAACCTACTTGCCTTCACTTTGTACATGGTACATGCTGGTTATGCGTAAACGATTTCGAACTCTATAATATCAATCAAACTTGTATGCTAACCTTTACACTATGTGTATTGACCTTTATTTTAACGTATGTGGCAGGTGTTTGAGATGCTAGGATGTTGCTTGCTTTCATGGAAATCGAATAGGAGAGTCTTGAAACAAAGACAAAATATTTATTTGAATCTAAGTTGTCAAAACATGTTTTGTTTTGAGGATATCTATGTCTATAATAATTAATTGCTTGGTAGGTTATGGTATGGGACATAATATTAACTATCCGGTAATTTAGTTGTTATGGAATTTCTCTTGACAATCTGTTTCGCTCAGTGCCATGCCCCGATGTTTCCGTAATCGGTTGGGGTGTGACAGATTGGTATCAGAGCCATAACTATAGGGAATTAGGCAAGACTCGACCTAGTCCGGGTCGATGTCTTAGAAATGACCTAGTCTATAGTCTAAGTACCTATAGGCCGACTTGTGCATACCCTGTAGGGGTTATGTACTAGCTTACTCGCTATTCTCGCTTGCACTCACTGAACACTACACTATCATTGCACTATTTTTCGAAAACGAACGAGTGATTAGGTCGAGATTAGGTGTGAAAACCACAGACTCTCGACTGAATCGCTTGTTCGACCCGCAATTTTTATCTATAAACAGGAGAATTTGCGTTGAATCAGGAGTGAAATCCGCACTTTGACGCAAATCTTCCTCTCTATTTTATCAAAACAGGAACGAAGTTGTTAAGTCAAGGGTGAAACCCGAACCTTGACGACTTGTTCCGTCCGATATTTGGGGTTTTACAAAACTCTCACCAAACTCTCGACGGACTCCAATGACTTGAAGTCACACTGTAACCGGAAGGATGCGTGCCGTTCGCCCAAATCGAGGTGAGAGCACAGTCCCGAAAGCCAAAAGTGTGTACCAAAAGTCCTTGTAAATAGTCAAATCACTTTGGGTTGTCGACGTCTATCAAGCCTTAGACAATCTCTATTCGATTTCAAGCTTGCAATCGCTGATTTTATGTGTTTTTGATTCTAAGCCGCTTTCGCTGACTCTGATATTTATCGTTTTATGTGGATCTCATGTGTTTTATGTGATTTTACCCATTTATGTGTTTCAGATTTTGGTGATTTAAACGCTTTTCGCTTCTCACTTTGATCGACACACACTACTCACATTGCACATCTACCTCAAATCGCTAACAAATCGCTGCTACTTGTGGATGATCGCATGCTATGTTACTCGCTTATGTTATGCTACTCGATGTGTACTCGCTAATCGCAATCACTATTCTCGAACGCACAAAACTTGAATGATAAAGGAACACATCGGATGTATATAGGTGAATACGTGCAAAATATAGTGTGGTTTCTGTGGTTTGCGTGCTCTTGTGCTCTATGTGCTTATGTGTATTCATGCTTATGTGATTACGTGCTTCTGTGATTATGTGCCTACTTAAATATGTGCTTAAGTGATTGAATGTGTTCCTGTGCTTTATAAAGAGTAGCTTTGGGTTAGATATTAGGCTATACTCGACTTAATCAAAATAGTGATTGAGTCCTATGGCGATGTCGGTTGCAGACAATGTCGTCATTTGGATCGTTTCACTCTTGCTCCGCTCGCCGCAATCATGAAGTCAAGCGAATCGCTGCTCTCGTCGCTAAGCAGATGGCGAAAGTCATACCGCAAATTGTTACCGAACTGAACGAGAGTACTAGCAAGTCTTCTGAAGAGTCCAGGACTGATTCGCCAAAGTCTACTTTGAGCTTCAAGCAGTTCAAAGCCTGCAGCCTGAAAGAATTTACTGGCGAAGATAGGCCTACGGCCATGTTTCAATGGTTTGATTCGATCGAAGTCACCCTTCGCCAGAGTGGCTGTCCTGATAATCTCTGTACTCTTAACGCCACTGGCGTCTTCCAATCCCGAGCTCTAGATTGGTGGACGGCTGAGAGAAACAAGCACGGAAATGATGCAGCTTACGGGCTGACGTGGCATGAGTTGAAGGGCGTTATGATGCAAGAGCTCTACCCTCCCCATGAGCGCCAAAAGCTGGAGGAAGAGTTCTAGCATATCAAGCAAAAGGATGGTGACAACGCTGGTTTAACTGCTTGCTTCAAGCAGCTAAGCATAATCTATCCAGGTCAAGTTACTACGCCCGAAATCACCATCAAGAAGTATAGCCATGCTCTTCCGGATTGCGTGGCCGATTTCGTTCAAGCTGCGAAGACGACAACTATTGAGGAAACCTTCTTACTCGCTGCTGAAATAAACGACAAGCGAGTCAAGTCTGGTTACTGGGATAAAGCCTCCAAGAATCTGCATTAAGTCACCGCTGCTTCAACCCCTGAAACCGCTGCCGCACCACAGTCTTCAAAGTCCTCTCTTCGCAAGAGGAAGAACAACAACAACAGTAGCAAGAATTGCGCTGTCACCACTGTCACTCCACTCCAAGCAGTACCTGCCCCACCGCAGCCTCAACACCGCCAAGTAGTGGCACCAGTTACCCATGCATCGCCGGCCAAGCGTGCATATACGGGTCCTCACCCGGCTTTCCCTACTTGTACTTATCACCATCCAGTGGGAATCACTTGCAGATACTGTGTGCACTACAATATGTACGGCCATTTCACCGCCAACTATCGTACATGTCCACGTCAAGCTCTAGCCCCAGCTCAAGATCAAGCTCCTGCTCAACAAGCTCTCCTTCCAGCTCCTCAAGGCCAACAAGCAGCTCCTGCACCTGCGATCCATGCTAGAGCTTGCTTTGCATGTGGTGATCCCAACCACTTCGCAAACATGTGCCCGAATCGAGTGGTGAAGCAAGAGCCACAACAGCAGCAGCCACAGCAGCCCGCGGATGAACTTTGAACATCAATGTCCGCCAAGCTCAAGCCGATAACAACGTGGTTAATGGTACGTGCCTTGTGAATGGTATATATGCTTCGTGTTTATTTGATACTTGAGCCGATAACTGTTATGTGTCGTTAGAATTCGGAAAGCTCCTTAATCGTAAGCGCGTCCATCTCCCCTCGTCATTCGACGTTGAAGTTGCCACCGGAAGAACCGTCGCTGTCAATTCTGTTCTTCGTGATTGTACTCTCGAACTCAATAATCACATCTTTCCTATCGACCTTATTCCGATGCAGCTCGGTAGTTTCGATATCATAGTAGGCATGGATTTTCTTCGTGAGAATCATGCTGAAATTGTCTGTTTCGATAAGATGATTCGCTTCTCGCTCGCTAATGGTGATCTATTGTGTGTTTATGGTGAAACTCCTTCGAAAGGTCTCAAACTCATGTCATGCATCCAAGCGAGCAAGTATCTCCACAAGGAATACAAAGCTTTCTTGGCAAACATTGTAGTAGCGGAGGAGGAAAAGAAAGAGAAGACGACAGTGAAAGATGTCCCCGTTGTTCATGAATTTCCTAATGTATTTCCTGATGAGTTACCTGGTTTACCCCTGAGCCGTGACATTGACTTTCGCATTGATCTCATTCCTGGAGCAAATCCTGTTGCTAGAGCTCCTTATCGACTCACTCCGTCCGAAATGCGCGAACTCTCGAGTCAACTCCAGGAATTACTTGACAAAGGCTTTATTCTCCCTAGCACCTCTCCTTGGGGCACACCAGTCCTTTTCGTCAAAAGGAAGGATGGGTCGTTCCGGATGTGCATCGACTATAGGGAGTTGAATAAGCTGTCAACCAAGAATCGTTATCCCCTGCCTCGAATCGATGATTTGTTTGATCCATTACAAGGTGCTTCGTGTTTCTCGAAGATCGACCTATGCTCAGGATATCACCAATTACGCATTCAAGAGGAGGATATACCCAAAACCGCTTTTCGCACTCGTTACGGCCACTATGAGTTTGTTGTTATGCCTTTTGGATTAACCAATTCACCCGCGGTTTTCATGGATCTGATGAATCGCGTGTGTAAACCTTTTTTCGACCGCTTCATCATCGTGTTCATCAATGATATCTTGATCTATTCTAAGTCAAAAACCGAACACGCGCAACATCTACGTTTGGTTCTCCAACTGCTCCAAGGGAATCGACTCTATGCCAAGTTCTCCAGGTGTGAATTCTGGCTAGAGGAGGTTCAATTCCTCGGTCACATTGTCAATAGTCAAGGTATTCACGTCGACCCCATGAAGATCGAAGCTGTTAAGAGTTGGGTTACACCTAAGAACCCGTCTGAAGTCTGTTCTTTTTTCGGACTAGCGGGCTATTATCGTTGATTTATCGAAGGATTCTCTAAAATCGTCGTGCCGCTTACTTCTCTCACGCACAAGGACAAGCCTTTTGTTTGGGGAACTGAACAAGAGACTGCCTTTCGAACTCTCAAGCATATGCTCTGCAATGCTCTTGTACTCGTTTTACTCGATGGAAATGATGATTTCGTTGTCTACTGCGATGCCTCGAACCTTGGGCTTGGTTGTGTTCTTATGCAACGAGACAAGGTTATCGCTTACGCATCTTGTCAGCTCAAGATCCACGAGAAGAACTATACAACCCACGACCTCGAGCTAGGCGTAGTTGTTTTTGCATTGAAGATTTGGCGACACTACCTCTATGGTACCAAGTGTACGATCTTCACAGATCATAAGAGCCTGCAACACATCCTCAGCCAAAAAGAACTGAATATGCGCCAACGCCGATGGGTAGAACTTCTCAACGATTACGACTGTGAGACCCGTTATCATCCTGGCAAAACAAATGTCGTTGCCGACGCTCTAAGCCGACGAAGCTATTTGCATAGTGTTCGTAATATCCAAGCCCAACATCATCTCGAAACTCTTATCCGTGACGCCCAACATGCTTGTTTTACCGAACGCACTTTGAAGAATGAAAGGATTCACCATAACGGCGAGTAGTTAGTGAATAAATCAAACGGGATATTCCATTATTTGGAAAAATACTGTTGGATGAAGCCCACAAGTCCCGATATTCTATTCATCCTGGTGCCGACAAAATGTGCAATGACCTCCGTCAACGGTATTGGTGGCCTGGAATGAAGAAAGATATCGATATCTATGTTTCGAAGTGCCTGACTTTCTAGAAAGTCAAGGCCGAACAACAAAGACACTCTGGCTTGCTTGTGCAACCCGAAATCCCTATGTGGAAATGGGAAAATATAGCCATGGACTTTATTACAAAACTCCCACGTACAACTTTAGGTCACGATAGCATTTAGGTTATCGTTGACCGATTGACTAAATCCGCTCATTTTTTACCGATACGAGAAGACTTCAAGGTAGAAAAATTAGCCCGAATCTACACCGACGAGATCATCTGTCGACATGGTACACCTCGTGAGATCATCTGTCGACATGGTACACCTCGTGACATCATCTCTGACCGCGATGGTCGGTTTACCTCACGTCTTTGGGAAACGTTTCAATTTGCTCTCGGTACTACTCTTAATCTAAGTACCGCTTTCCATCCGCTCATTTTCTACCGAATTCTCGTATAATAACAGTTATCATTCTAGCATACAAATGGCACCATTTGAGGCATTATACAGAAGAAAAATGTCGATCGCCGATTTTGTGGCATGAGATCGGAGATGCGTAACTAACTGGTCCTGAGCTACTGCAAGAAACGACCGAAAAAATCCTCCAAATTCGAGACAATCTGCTGAAAGCTCGGAGTCATCAGAAAAGTTACACCGATAGACATCACAAGCCCCTTGAATTTGATGTTGGCGATCACGTACTCCTAAAGGTATCACCTTGGAAGGGTGTGATCAGATTCAGCAAGAAAGGAAAGCTCGCGCCTCGATATGTTTGACCCTTTAAGATTATGGAAAGGATCAGTAAGGTGGCCTACAGACTCGAACTACCGGAGGAACTTAGTAACGTCCACCCGACTTTCCATGTATTGAACCTCAGAAAGTGTCTAGCCGAGCAGGATTTACAAGTTCCACTAGAGGATCTGCAAGTGGAAGAAACATTACATTTCATGGAAAAGCCTGTCGAGATCATGGACCGAGAAACCAAGAAGCTCAGGCGCCCACGCATTCCCATTGTGAAGGTTTGCTGGGAAGGCAAACACGGTGCAAAGTTCACTTGTGAACTCGAAAGCGACATGAAGGCGAAGTACCCGCATTTGTTTGTTACGGCTAAAGCCTAATTTCGGGACGTAATTCCCAAAAGTAGGGGAGGCTGTGACACCCGTGTTTCGAAAGTCAAAGTTAAAGTCAAGATTGAAGTCAAAGGAAGAAAAGATTGCTAATTGCGATCTGTCACTCCTTGCTTAATTACTGATTTGACTTGAAATTGAATCTTTTATTTTGTTTACTTTAGTTGTATTATGTGGAGTATCTGTGAATAATCGAGGTTTTATCGCATGTTCGCTTATCGCATCGCAATCGCATTCGCAACTCGAATTATGCGTTCTGGATATTGTTTTATGTGTGTGTGCTATTTATGTATTACTTGTGCATGTTTATTTATGTTTTTTGGTGAATAATCGAAACATAATCGCAACTCTATCGCAATCGCAGTCTAATCGCAAACGCTAAAAGCAAGTTAATTATGATGATTGTATGTTAGATATAGTATTGTGTGGTTATTATTAATCTATCGCATCGCACTATCGAAACTCGCTTAAACGCATCGCAAAACCTAACACACGAAACGAAACGCCGAAACTCAACTCGTCGGACCACCGCGGTCGAATGGCCGATCGATCGAATGGCCGATCGATCGAATGGCCATCCGATCGGATTGCCATCCGATCGAAGCGCCATCCGATTGGTGGCCTATCCGACACCTCTGCACTTTCCCTTTTTGGCAACCTATAAATACCCCTCCTTTCACATCACTTGATGTGACAGCTTCCTCATTCGACCAACAGCGTTCCAAGCCTTCTTTCTCTCGATTTCTCGCGATTCTTGTAAGTTTTCAACTCAAATCTTGTACTTCTATGATCTACAAGCACTTCTTCATCATTTTCACCTGTGAATCCTAACTTTTAACCATGAAATCAGTGGATTTGAGGTGTTCTAGGATGATGTCATCATGGAGTTCTCATGAACTTCAAGTTTTGGCCCCATTCCACCAAGAACAACTCAGATCTGAAGGATTTCCACATGATTAAACAACGATTTCGCATAGATCTAAACATTTCCAAAGTTGAAAGGATTAAAAGATGGTTTTCCAACTTTCTTTCAACTCTTTTACACTCAATGCACTCAAAACTGATAGAATCGGAGCTTGTACAGACCTTCTACTCTTTCTTAGTGATGTGTTGGTTCAAGATCCGCTTTCTATCAAAGAGACAATCGATTTTGGGTTAAACATGAACCACCGTCACGAGCCAGTAAACTGATCGGACTTGGGTGATTCCTGTTCGATCGGACGACTTGGGAGAAGTTCCGTTGTTTAATGCGTTGTCACATCGACTCGAGCAAACTGCAAAACTTTTCAAAATAATCAAGTTCAAGACAATCAGATTCGTTGGGACGGATTGCCGTCCGATCGGATTGCCATCCGATCGAACCGCAATCCGATTGGATTGCACTTGCTTCCACACTTAAAACTTTTTCTTCAAACTTTCAAAGGTCTGAACGTCGAACGGATTACCGTCCGATCGGATTGCATCCGATCGAACGATCATCCGACCAGTTGACTTTTGGATCTTCAACACTTAATCATTTTCATAATTTTCAAAGAACATCAGTTTCTAACGGATTGCCATCCGATCAGTAGACCATCCGATCGAGTGACAATCCTGCTGTGAACTAGTTCTCTAAGAAATACCTCGCCGAATGGATCGCTATCCGATTGAACTGCCGTTTTATCGAACGGCCTGAAAGGTAGAGATACTTCTCTGTTTACAAAATACTACAACGAAAACTTCAAAGCCATCATACACAAATACATCCTTACCAAACAAAATGTCAATCCGACCGAATGACCATCCGAACAGATTAACATCTGATCGAATGACCATCCGATCGGATTACCGTTCGACACTTGGTTCTTTTGCACCATTTTACGCGCCGTTCTTCGCTTATGCTATCATTAACTGTCACAACCCCCGATCCCTGATCCCCGGGAACGGGCGGACGTGATCTCAGAGTTAGGTGGTATCAGTTTTAATTAGTCTCGCAACGGAATTTACATCAGGACCGTAGTTAGGAAATGTTTATCAGAGTAAAAACCACCATATTTCATATTAATAAATAACAAGGGCAAAACCCAAGTTTCTTATTACAATACATTTATAGGGACAAACCCTATTTTATTTAATTTAAAACATCGTTTATTTGGTAACTTTTATAGCCACATTATCCCCAAGCCCTCAGTGCTCTCCAGCTGGCTTTTAATAATTGGCTGTCACATTGGGTTACCTGAAACGCGTTTTAAAAACATTTGTCAGTCGGAAATACTGGTGAGTGAATCCCAAATTAATTAAGTTTAAAGTCACAGTGAACAGTATTGAGAGCGATCACATTGTTTATGTCTACACAATTACTCCATTTGGTACTATCAATCCTGACTTGTGGGTCATATTACCCATTGGCTAACTCATTGTCCAATGGTAACGTATTGTCATCCCGACTTACTACTCGCAAGTAGTACAAATTTTGTATACAAAACCCCAACATACCGGCAGTAATTGAATAACTACAAAGACTCAATCACTGCTAATTTTCATAGTAAAATATTTAAGGTTTGGTAAAACATTAACAAAAAGAGGATAAACTCACATTGCTGTCTTAGGCTTTTCGTAAGGGTTTCCTGGCTATAATCTATAATTTATACAAATGTACATTGATTAGTACCATAACCCTTTGAAATTATTAATAATACCCTCCCCGAGACGGCATTCCAACAACTACGTCGGGCAGAACCACGACAGTTGTTACGGAACCCTAAATCAATCGGGCAGCGTAACTATTATGAAAGCGGGGTTATAATACTTACAATGGAGCAGAACCTCGCTAATTAGGGTTATAATACCCAAAATATTACTTCCAATATCAGAGATTTCGAGATTGAGAATAAAATGTGAGCGACGGAATTCGTAAACTGATGCCTTCTATTTATACTTGTGAAATTGGGTTCTGTCGCGGCCCGCGTGAAAGACAAGCAGGGCTTACGCGGCCCGCGTCAAAGCTGGTCAACGGACTAGCTTAGCTGAGTCGTTGAGTAGGTCCGCCACGATGTCGACACGTGTCGGCCTCTGGTGCAATCGCGTGTACAGGTCTCTCGCGGCCCGCATGAATTAAACATAACCCTTACGCGGCCCGCTTCAACTAAAGGTTTCAGCGGAGTCCGGTCAACACTCTCATACGGCCCGCGTGAGCTTGAGGTGGGATCCTACGCGGCCCGCCTCAGCTCTATTTTTCTTGTTTTTATTTTATTTAATAATTATAACATAACTAGGGCTCGGTTTTCACATACGGGGTATAATATAAAACATATTGAGACATTTTATAGTATATTTAGAGAGTCGGAATATTATGAGGGTATTGATTTTACCGAGGGTTGTTACATTCTCCCCACCTTGTTTAGAGCTCGTCCTCGAGATCTACTGAAATAAGTGTGAATATTTCCTTTTCATTTCTGATTCGAGTTCCCATGTATACTCAGGTCCTCTTTTGGAATCCCACTTCACTTTGACTAGAACTAGTCTTTTATGTTTGAGATTCTTGATTTTCCTGTCTTCAATTTGTAGAGGTCTTTCTACAAATTTGAGTTGTTCATTTACCTCTATATCCTTAAGAGGCACTATCAATGATTCATCAGCTAAACACTTTTTAAGATTAGATACATGAAACACATCATGTATTCCTGCCATTTCCTCTGGCAATTGTAGCTGATAGGCTACAGGTCCTATTCTTCTAATAATCTTAAAAGGTCCAACATACCTGGGACTTAGCTTTCCCCGTTTGATGAATCTTACCACTCCTTTCCAAGGAGAGACTTTTAACAATACTCTATCTCCTACTTGAAATTCCAACGGCTTGCATCGGTTATCAGCATAACTCTTTTGTCGATCACGTGCTGCTTTCAATCGTTCCTTGACTTGAATAATCTTATCAGTTGTTTCCTGCACTATCTCAGGTCCAGATAGTTGCTTTTCCCCAATTTCTGCCCAACAGACTGGGGTTCGACATTTTCGTCCATAAAGTGCTTCAAATGGTGCAGCATTGATACTTGTGTGATAACTATTATTATAAGAAAATTCTATTAAAGGTAAGTGATCGTCCCAATTACCTCCAAAGTCAATTACACAAGCTCTAAGCATATCTTCCATTGTCTGAATTGTCCTTTCACTTTGTTCATCTGTTTGTGGATGATAAGCCGTACTTAGCTTTATCTTAGTTCCCATTGCTTTTTGGAAACTTGACCAAAAATGAGATGTAAAGCGACTATCTCTGTCAGAAACAATTGATAAAGGAATGCCATGTAAAGAAACAATTTCATTTACATACAATTTAGATAATTGTTCCATACTAATTGTTTCCTTCATTGGTAGAAAATGAGCTGACTTAGTTAGTCTATCTACAATCACCCAGATTGTATCATTTCCTTTCTTAGTTTTGGGTAATTTAGTAACAAAATCCATTGTTATTAATTCCCATTTCCACACTGGCATTTCTAATTGCTGTAACAAACCTGAGGGTTTCTGATGTTCAGCTTTAACTTGTGAGCAAGTTAAACATTTAGAAACATAGGTTGCTATATCCTTTTTCATTCCTATCCACCAGAAATTTTTCCTTAAATCCTAGTACATTTTATCACTTCCTGGATGCATCGTATATTTAGATTTATGGGCTTCTTCTAATATACGATTACGCAGGTTTCCTAATTTAGGTATCCACATTCTCTTTTCATGGAACCTCCAAATTCCATCTGTTCCTTGTTTTAATTCTTTTAACATACCTTTTAATTTTTCAGAATCATCCTTGATTACTGATTCTTGTGCTTCTCTTATCTGATCATTTAAATCTACTTGCAGATTTAATTTAAGAGAACGTACCCTTTTTGTTTTTTCATAATACTTGCGGCTTAAAGCATTTGCCACTACATTTGCTTTTCCTTCATGATACTGGATATTACAATCATAGTCACTAAGAAATTCCATCCAGCGTCTTTGTCTCATATTCAACTCCTTTTGTCCGAAAACATACCTTAAACTCTTATGATCAGTGAATATGGTAAACTTACTACCATAAAGATAATGTCTCCAAATCTTAAGAGCAAAAATTATAGCTCCTAATTCTAAATCATGGGTTGAATAATTCTCTTCATGATTCTTAAGTTGTCTAGATGCGTAAGCTATAACCTTTTGACGTTGCATCAACACACATCCATAACCTAATTTAGAAGCATCACAATAGACTACAAAGTCTTCAGTTCCTTCTGGTAATGCTAATATTGGTGTATGGGTTAATCTTTGCTTAAGAATTCTAAAGGCTTCTTCTTGTTTTATTCCCCATTCAAACTTAACAGATTTACAGGTTAACTTAGTTAAGGGAATGGCTATTCTAGAGAAATCTTTAATAAATCTTCTATAATAACCGGCCAATCCTAAGAAACTTCTAACCTCGGTTGGTGACTCAGGGGTTTTCCATTTCGTAATTGCCTCGATTTTGGTTGGGTCTACATGAATTCCTTCATGATTAACTAGGTGTCCAAGAAATTGTACCTGTTCTAACCAAAATTCACATTTTGAAAACTTAGCATACAGTTTTTCTTTTCTTAACAGACTTAAAAGTACGTGCAAATGTTTTGCATGATCCTCTTTACTCTTAGAATAAATTAGAATATCATCTATGAATACAATTATGAATTTATCCAAATATGGCTTACATATTCGGTTCATCATGTCCATAAATGCAGCTGGGGCATTGGTTAGACCAAATGGCATGACAGTAAATTCATAATGACCATACCTTGTTCTAAATGCGGTTTTAGGAATGTCCTCTTCCTGTACCTTTAATTGATGATATCCTGACCTTAAATCGATCTTAGAGAAAAATCGAGCTCCTTGCAGTTGATCAAACAAATCATCGATTCTCGGTAATGGATACCGATTCTTAATCGTGACCTTGTTTAATTCACGGTAGTCAATGCACATCCGCATTGATCCGTCCTTCTTTTTAACAAACAGTATTGGCGCTCCCCATGGCGACGAACTTGGCTGTATGAATCCTTTTTCTAATAATTCATCTAATTGTTTCTTTAATTCTTGCATTTCTGCAGGTGCCAAACGGTAAGGTGCTTTGGCAATTGGTGACGTTCCTGGTATTAAATGGATTCTGAATTCAGCTTCTCTATCCGGAGGTAGTCCTGGTAATTCTTCTGGAAAGACATCTGAAAACTGAGAGACTACTGGAATATCTTTTAAATCCTTTCCTTTAGTGTTAGTGATTATAGAAATCAGATACACTATAGAACCTTTTCTTATACAGCTTGCAGTTTTCATCACAGAGATGAATTTATTGGATTTAGAAGACTTATCTCCTTTAATTGTGATCGTTTTACCTTTTGGTGAATTTACTTGAATTACCTTTTTATCACACAAAATATTGGCTTTATTGGCTATTAACCAATCCATTCCTAAAACAACATCAAACCCTACCAGATTCATGGGATATAGGTTTGCAATAAATTTCTGATTTAATATTTCTATGCTTGCTCCCTGCAAGATTTCAGAAATCCTAATGGTTTCTCCATTGGCTGTTTCTACTAAGCATTCATGTGGTAGTTTAGTTAATGACTGATTTAAAAATTTGCAAAACGATGTATTAATAAAACTTTGGTTTACACCAGAGTCAAATAATACTTTAGCAAAAACATCATTAACTAAAAACGTACCAGCTATAACATCTGGGATCATCTTGGCTTCTTCTGCAGTCAGAACAAATGCTCTAGCATTTCTAGTATTCTTGTTATCTGTGGCTGGAGCTAATTTTGGACAATTTGGCCTGATATGACCTTTTTCTCCACAGTTGTAGCATAATCCATTACTGGTTTTCTTCCTGCAATTTTCTTCCTTGTGTCCTGGCATCTTACAATGATTGCAGAGAATGGAGCATTTTCCCGAATGCTTTTTCTTGCAATTTCTGCAGTATGGTGTAGAGGTAGAACTTGTATTCCTACGATTGTAATTCCCCGAACGGAATTCTTGAGTAAGCCTTTGGGTTAGGTTCCTTCTCTGGTCTTCTTCTCTAGTACGGACTAATTCATCAGTCAAGGTATTTGTTAATTCTACAGCTTCTTCTATGGTTTGAGGTCTAGCTGCCATGACTATGTGTCTAATCTCCCCAATTATTCCCCAAATATAACGAGAGATTAACACTGGTTCTGGTGATGCAAGAGTTGGCACTATCCTAGCATATTCGAAAAATAGCTTTGTGTACCCTTTGCTATCTACACCAGTCATCCTAAGGTTTAGGAATTTGTTTGCTATCTGTTCCTTCTCATTGGGTGGGCAGAATTTCCTTTCTACCTTATCCTTAAATTCTTTCCATGTCATATTATAGGTTCTATCACTTCCTTTTGTTTGGAGAATAGTGTTCCACCATTCTAGTGCTGCGTTCTTAAACAGATTAGAAGCAAACAGTATCTTATCTTCTTCAGCACACTTACTTATTCTTAAGACTGCCTCAGTCTTCTCTATCCAACGTAAGGTTGCAATGGCCCCTTCATTGCCCGAGAATTCCATTGGTTTACAAGACCAAAATTCTTTATAAGAACAACCATAAGGCATGGTTCTTCTTCTTTTGGGAATAGGCATTTGAAGTACCGGTCCATTGTTCACACTGTTTTCTGGTTCAAGTGGTCGCTTACTGCTATGCTTACTTTTATTATCAGCATCCTTAACAGTTTGTAGTATAAATGGCATAGCATCTATAATTCCCTGTGCTACTATATGTTGAATAGCACTATTGTCCACTTGATTTCCATTGTTATTGTTGTTTGGGTTCCCATTATTCAGATTATCATCATTCTGAATATTATCATTCTGGATTTCCGGGTTATTATCCAAATTGACTTGATTTCCTTGATCTGACATCTGAATTTTAAACATTTATACCATATTAATATCACAATTAATATCTTAATATAATTAATTACACGACACGCAATTTTGCCAAAATCGTAGATCATTGCTACTTACTCTTTTCATATACTTATGCGTCTATTACACACTAGTACAGAAATAAAGATTACAATACCAACAGAAATAAAATAGTAATATGCATCCGTACACACATATTTTATTTTATTTTTATTATATTATTATTACTACCACTTCCTCCATTCAAACATTCACGGATATGGATTTATCCAAAAATCCATATTGCGCTCATCGTATTTCCATACGAGACGCTCTCCTACCTGACGCATCCTCTCACTGTTCTCCAGAATTTCCTCCCCGAAAGTCCTAAGTTCTTGAACGTTTTCTGCACTCATTGGGGGTGCAGGTTCTTGGACTGGGTTGGGAATCTGGGGTACGGGTTCCTGATATGGGGGTGACATTTCCTGAAATTGGTAAGGATCCTCTAATATTTCCCTAATATAGTCATTTTGATAATAGGGATCTAAAGGGTCCATACCTGGGTAAGTTTCTATGTTCTGTATGGGTGGATAATCCTGAATAGGGTAACGTTGCACAAAGTCTCTATTATCGTCCCACCAGGGGTCGTAATTCGGGTCTAGTGGGTTTGGTGCAGGTACCCGAGGGATTTCTTCTGGGTTAAAATCATGCATTTCTACCTGGTTTTCCTGATTTTCTATCTCCATAGGATGTTCTGGGTTTTGTGGTTGTGGGGCTACTAATTGTTCCAGACCTGGGTCAGCAGCAGTCGTAGCTAAGATATGGAAATTAGCTAATCTTCTATTTAGCATATCTTGAGTATGGGCATCTGTCTCTCTCTTAATGGCTGCTAAAGTCCTTTGATGTTGCAATTTCCTCATTCTTTTCCTACGAGCAAAAGCTTCTTTACTGAACCATTCTCGCTTCTTAGTAGGAAATGGTTCTTCAGATTGAGCTCTAAAAGCAAATATCCCGTCTTCCTGATCAGCAACATACCCTGAAAGGGCAGGCTGTGATGATGTACCTTCACTCTTAGGTGAATCAGCTAACTGACGATTCACGTCTGATGGCCCTTGATCACTCATACTGAAAACTAACAGATAGTCAAATAACACATAACACATAATTACAATTATGCATTTATTTCGTAATTTATTTCCTAACACAAGTTTTATAATTTAAGTGTCAGCAGAACACTTCTTTGGCTTGAACCAGTGGCTAGGCTCTGATACCACCTTCTGTCACAACCCCCGATCCCTGATCCCCGGGAACGGGCGGACGTGATCTCAGAGTTAGGTGGTATCAGTTTTAATTAGTCTCGCAACGGAATTTACATCAGGACCGTAGTTAGGAAATGTTTATCAGAGTAAAAACCACCATATTTCATATTAATAAATAACAAGGGCAAAACCCAAGTTTCTTATTACAATACATTTATAGGGACAAACCCTATTTTATTTAATTTAAAACATCGTTTATTTGGTAACTTTTATAGCCACATTATCCCCAAGCCCTCAGTGCTCTCCAGCTGGCTTTTAATAATTGGCTGTCACATTGGGTTACCTGAAACGCGTTTTAAAAACATTTGTCAGTCGGAAATACTAGTGAGTGAATCCCAAATTAATTAAGTTTAAAGTCACAGTGAACAGTATTGAGAGCGATCACATTGTTTATGTCTACACAATTACTCCATTTGGTACTATCAATCCTGACTTGTGGGTCATATTACCCATTGGCTAACTCATTGTCCAATGGTAACGTATTGTCATCCCGACTTACTACTCGCAAGTAGTACAAATTTTGTATACAAAACCCCAACATACCGGCAGTAATTGAATAACTACAAAGACTCAATCACTAGGTTTTCCATGCTTCGTGAAGTTTTTCGCCGACATTGGTTCGGTTCATTATGATACTGATAACATACGAGCATTTACTATAACAGCCGAAATAGATACAAACGAATACATGTGCGAATACAACTTAATTTTTGACTAACTTTATACCAATTATGATAGTAGCAACTGACAACGGTTTTACCAGTACTGTGTTATCCAGGTATTAATTAATAGATAATAAACGAGTCGAGCTTGAGCTTGAGAAAATACAAACGAGCTCGAGCCCGAGCTCTCAAAAGTTAATCGAGAAAATACCGTATCGAACTAAAACTACTCGTACTGAAAACTCCAAAAGGTGGGTACTTAATCGGTACCGAAAACAATTTTGTAGGGAATATTCGGTACGAGTACTAATATGCATATTAACGTATTATTTAGAATAAACTGAGTAATAAAAAAGTTGGTTTAAAATATATAATATTTAATAATAGGAATTTTAAATACATAGTAATATTTTTTTAATACTAAATAATTTAATTATTTAAATGAGAATATTATTTGAGAGGGAAGTTTTAGTATGAGATATTTTGGGGGGAAATTTTAGTATGAAATATTTTGGGGAATTTTTAAAACGAAATATTTTAGGGGAGGGGGGAGTTTAAATTTTAGGATGAAATATTTTGGGGGGGATTTTTAAAGATGTAGTAAGTTTAATATCTGGTCACACTTTTTTTTCCGTGACATTTGATATCATTTCGTCACACATAATAAACAAAGTGATTATGGTGTGACGAATATATATGTTAAGCCATATGAAATTTTGTAATTTTAAATGTGGCGGTTGTCTATCTTTGGTCATACAAAATAATATACGTGTCATTTGAATTAGCTTTTAACAACATTTTCAAACATGTAATGTGCCCGTAGATCATATTTGGCCACACTTTTCTAGTGTGACTGTTTTTTCTTAACGTGTGGCTAAAGGTCTCGAATATATCTGTTTTTAGTCACATGAAACAAATATTGTGGCTGTAGATCGTATTTGGCCACACATTGCTAGTGTGGCTAATAAAAGTCATTGTTTCTTTCTTAAAGTGTGGCTAGATGTGTTGAATACATGTGTTATTGGTCACATGAATACAATATTGTGGTCGTAGATCACATTTGGCCACACTTTGCTAGCGTGGCTAATAATTGTCACAAATGTTTTTCTTAAAGTGTGGCTAAAAGTGTCAAATACATGTACTTTTGGTCACATGAAACAAAAATATGTGGCTATAGATCACCTTTGCCCACAAATTTCGAGTTGTGGCTAATACATGTCACATAATTTTCTAAAAGTGTGGCTAAATGTTCTGGACTGGTATACAATTGTCACATTAATAATATAATGTGTGGCTAAAAGTGTTTTAAAATGTTATGAATGACCTTTAGCCACACAATTTTTCAAATGTGTGACTGGGCGGTTTTGCCAAAAGTGTGGCCGTAGCCTACTTTTGACGTAGTGATAGATCCATCGATACCAATGACTGCGGGTTGACTGCCCGAGGCAGTTCTCAATACATGATTACCACCTTAATCCATGCAAGTAAAAGATCCTTAACAACCCCCGTGTGAACGGGTGCTGAGTCCAAACTATAGTACTATCGTTGCTAAGGCAGGTAGACAGCATTCCATGTGTAAACATAACAAACAAGCATTCATAAGCCACGTATAACATGCATAAATGGTTTAGCGTTAAAAATAGCTTGAGTAGTGTGATAGTTGTAGTTTGAATAGTTGTAACGTATGTAACACCCAAAAGTGCTAAAAGCAAAAAGGGTTCGAGTATACTCACAACGATTGTGGATTGAAGGGAGCGCTTTTCAGCGAGTACGGTTAGCCTGAATAGATTCGATAACGTAATGATAAGTGGCGCGTAAAACAGTACAAAGTGAGAGTGGTTAGGATGGCTGATCGTGCGGATCAGCTATCCGTGAGAGGGAGTCATCCGTGCGCATGAACTATCCGTGCGGATGGTGATGCGTGCGGATGGTGATCCATCTGGATAAGCTATCCGTGCGTGCGAGCTGTCCGTGCGGATGGTAATCCGTGCGGATTAGTTGTGCGTGCGGATGGCTTATCCGTACGGACATGTTGTTTGTGTGGATAAACGTTCAAGTGGATTGTTTCTTCCTGAGTGTGAGATGTGTTTGTGTATGATGGCTTGTGCTTTGGAGTTTTCGTTGTGGTATTTAGAAAACACATAAGTGTTTCTACCTTTCAAGCCGGTCGCGCGGACGACAATCCGTGCGTATGGTAGTCCGTGCGGACAATGGTGATCCGTACGGACAGTCTGTGCGCGCGGGCAGAGACAGTCCGTCCGGATAGCCTGTCCGTGCGGACGACTTGGCCGTGCGGATGAACACTATTTGAATTTATTTTAAGGCCTTAGTATCTCAAGATCCGAAGAGTAATCCATTCAGAGGTCGTCCGTCCGGATTGCTCATTCGTCGATACTCAAACCTTGTTTGGAAAGTGGGTCCCAAGGGTAGCTCGTCCGGGTGACAACCCGTCCGTATGGCCTGTGCGTGCGGACAGCTTGTCTGTGCGGGCAGCTTGGCCGTGCGGACAACTTGTCCGTGCGGATAACTGGTCCGTGCGGACAGCCTCTTGTCTGATTGTTCCGTTCGTCTACTCTGGGTTCTGTTGCCGTTTATCGAGACGTTCTGATTACGTGGCAACCACTTGGAATTGTATTCTCACCCGCGTGACTAGACCGTTAGGAACCACCCTAACTCGGCCTGTCGGCGACTCAGAACGGTAGTTCCGGTTGACCCCGAAATCAGGTGTCTGTGGGTAGAATCCAGATCCAGGACTAGTGCTTCACTATTATCGAGTAGAAGACTAGAACCGATCAGATTCGTACCGTTTCTAAGGGAAAAAGATGGAGAGAACTTAGGTTTATTTCTTTCAACTCTTTTATCCTTAGAAAAGTTTAGATCTAGGTGAAGTTATTGTGAAATCTTGTAGAAATCGTTTAGATCTGAGTTATTCTTGGTGGGATGAGGTCAAGCTTGAAGTTCATAAGAACTTCATGATGACGTCACCCGAGAATACCTCAAATCCGGATGATTTCATGGTTAAAAGTGAAGATTTGAAAGATGGAAATGTGTGGAATTGTGTAGTGATCAAAGATGTACAAGAATTAGTGCAAGATCTTACCTGGATTGAGAGAAATCTGAGAAAAAGTGAAGAATGCGTGCGGTTCGGACGTTACTTGCCAAAAGTGGAAAAGTTGGAGAGTGACCCGTGTATTTATAGGATGCCAAAAAGGGAAAGGGTGAGCCGTGCGCATGGCACGTACCCGGATAGGCTATCCGCGTGGATAGGTCATCCGTGCGGATTGGCAATCCGTGCGGATTGGCAATCCGTGCGGATTGGCCATCCGTGCGGATTGGCCATCCGTGCGGATGCCACCTGCTTTGGTGCGTTCGGTGCGATGTTGCTTCGGTTTCGATTTGCGAGCGATTCGATAGCGTTTCCTAGTCAAATTACTTTCAGTCCCAACTACTTCTTATATGGTTCGACTCGGAATTCGGGTTCGGGTTCGTTTACATTCGAGTTAGACTTCGAGTTCGATTGAGTTTGCTTGATTATCACAACATAACATAAAATAAACATGCACAGGTAACACGTAAGGCACACACACACGTATAAATGACAAGTAAAATACATAGTTCGAGTTACGGTTCGATGTCGATTTTGATTAGCATAGCTTGATTAACTTTATCGCATTGTTACTTCCTCTCATTCACAGTCGTAGGTCGATTGAAATACGGTTAGCATGATTCGATTATTGTAATGAACGACATTTACTCCACATAATATAAATAAAATAAAAACATTTCTACGAGTCAAGTCGCGCGAAATCGGTCGTTGACTTTGACCTTGACTTTGACTTTCACTCGTGAAAACACGGGGTGTTACAAATTTCTCTTGACAATCTGTTTCGCTCAGTGCCATGCCCCGATGTTTCCGTCATCGGTTGGGGTGTGACATCCGGTCACCGGAATTCGCAGGGAGAGAGGTGGGAGAGCATGTGCGGATGTGTGTGTGAATGAGTGTGTGAGTGTGTGTGTTAGAGTGTTTATATAGTTAGGGTTTGGTGAGTTGGGCCCAAGGCCCGTTAACTTGTTTCTTGCGTTTTCGAGCGGCCCTATCGCGTCTAGGAGGTCTGTTTTCAAACCTGAGCGTCGTAAGATGTCGTAAAATATAGTTTAGGTTCAAAAACGTATAAAATGATGCCGATATTCAATATTAGTCGCGTACGTTCGTCGTTTCGTCAAAAGTGTGTAAAATGCATAGTTTTCCGTTTTTAAACCGTTTTTTTTCAAACAGATTTCAACTGCGTTTCTAAAAATAGGAAAGGAACCCGAATTTATAAAACAAGGAATTACGGAAATACGAGGCTTTACAAGGGTTCATGCGAGAAACACCTTTATTGCGAGAATCAATGTGAACACAACAAAATAAACCCACTACACCACCAAAAATCTAAAAGAACCTAACCCCCCACCCAAAAAAAAAACCTAACCCCCCCGGGCTAAGCTAAAATCTAAACCCCCAAAAACCTACCCCCCACAAACCTACACCCCCCTCCCAAGCTAATGCTAACAATCTAAAAACTAAACCCCCAGAAAACCTATAAAAATCTTAAAAAATCTAAAAACAACAAATTTTTTAATATTTTTTGTGGTAAAATTGCTACTTTTAGTAGCAAAAAAAAATTAATTTTTTTTAATAACGAAAAGTAGCGATATTACTTTAAAAAATATTAAAAAATTGTGTGTTTTTTAGATTTTTTAAGTTATTTTTTGTTGTGTTCACATTGGTTCACGCAATAAAAGGTCCTAACCCCCCACCCCACCCCCACCCACCCAAGCTAAATGCTAAAAAGTAAACCATAAAGCTAACCCCCCCCCCCCCCCCCCCAAAAAAAAAAAAAAACCTTTAAAAAATCTAAAAAACACACAATTTTTTTAAATATTTTTTATAAAAAAAATACTAATTTTCGTCATAATTTTTTTATGACGAAAAGCAGCGATTTTTTTATAAAAAATAATAAAAAAATGTGTGTTTTTTAGATTGTTTTGGGTATTTTTGGTTGTGTTTACATTGGTTCTCACGAATAACACTGCAAAATCACCATTAATCACATTCAATAAGTATATAACACCACTAAATAAGTATATAACACTATTAAAGAAACCACCTCCATTTCCACTAAATAAGTATATAACACTATTAAAGACACCACCTCCATTTCCAAAATGTGTTCTTATAATAATGTTCATAGTATGGTTATTGTACATGGTGTTTTAAACCTGCATGCATGGTGTTTTACATCTGCATGCTAGTAGATGTTCCAGATTCCATATGTTAAAACACCATAGTATTTTAAACCTACATTCCAGTAGATGTTCTTCGCATGTTCATCGTATAGTGTTTTACACCTGCATTCCAGTATGTGTTTAAAACACCACGCTTTGAATCATAATACAATTAAAACACCACTGTATGAACATAGACAAAATATCACGGACTAAAAATCTGATCGAAACATATTTTTTCTCTTACCATTAAAACACCACTGTATGAACATAGACAAAACATCATAGACTAAACATCTGATCGAAACATATTTTTTCTCTATATATGTATAGCAATATGGTACTCATATTAAAGATAATCGCTCGTTATTATGGTGTAATTGTTTTTAAAAAAAAAGTTACGTATAAAAAGTTATTGATGTTTAAAAAGACCAGGGGAAGTTGCGATGATGCTTTAATGTTAGTTTCTTAATTTAAAAATGTTAAATTTACCTGTATACCCTTAATCTAGAAAGTTAATATGTTTAATAGTAAACATTATTTACAATTTTGCATTATGATCCCAACCATTAGATCAAAGATCTTATGGTGTAGATTCTTTCTTACCTTTCTCACAAAGACCCCTTTTTTACAGGAACCTCTACATATATATATATATATACACACACACATAGGGTAGGGTTCTAGAGTGAACACTAGGTTAAGAGTGAACTGTGTGAACTAATCTGGGCAATTGGATTACATCATCTAAAGATTTTTAAACAATGGCAAGATTGTAATTATAATGTTGTAACTCACCCTTTAAAATAAACGACAGAAGGTTAGTTGTGTCATTTGTAGATTGCATTTATTAAACAATATAATCAAAATCCCTAAAATCTCGCTAGTTTCCGTATATACAAGATACATAGTTGTTAGTGTATACACATGTGTACAGTCTCGCTAGTATCCGTTTATACAATATACACAGCAGTTAGTTTATACACATGTGTACAGTTTCGCTAACTATCAGTTTATACAAGATACACAGCTGTTAGTTTATACACATGTGTATAGTCTTTTATACATCTGTGTATTATATTCAGAAATTGTTACATATATGTATATTAACAACATATAGTATATAATGCATGCACACGAGTAGATTCATATAAAAATTATGAAATTAATGAAATGAAACATATCACATGTATGCAAAAATAAATAACTTCATCACATATTAAAAACAAATTAATGCCTAAAAATAATTACAATTTCAATCTCAGAGAAATTTTTTAATGTTTATTGAAAATTATAACAAGTTAAAAACAATGTATTATGATATCTTATATACGGATGATAAAAGAAAAACAATATTCAACTTAAAAGTAAAACAAAATCTATAGATAAAGTTATAATGGAGAAATATTAAAAAAATGAGAGAGAGAGATAGAGGGAGAGGGAGAGAGAGAGAGAGAGAAAGGGAGTTAAGAGATGAGAAAATTAGGGGATTTTAATTAAACATACTTGGGTAATGTCAATCTTACCCTTTTAATCTAAAAAATGATCAATGACCAAGATTAGTTCACTCAGTTCTCTCTCAAGAAGTTGTTCACTCTTGATCCTAATCCTATATACATATATATATATATACATATGTAGGGTCGGGATTTAGAGAAAACGTAGAGAGTGTAAGAACGGTGAGAACGCTAACGATCGTCCGATCAAAACAATCTATGGACTAGATTGGCGCGGTGACATTTTCGTAAATAACATCAATTTATATTACGTGGACGCGCTACATTAAGGGTAAGAGCGTCTTTTGACTACTCCAAACAAAACGTCATCTCATGAAAATAAAACGCCAAAACAAAAATCGCACAACATCTGCTAAAAACGCCATTAGATATAAAACGCCAAACTTAATTATAGTAAAATCCCGCCTAAAAAAACCGCCAAAAAATCATATATATACAACAACTCAGACCTTCAATTAAAAAACACAAAACAAAAACCACAAACGCCATATTTAATATATACCATTAGACTGAAAAACGCCAGAAAACCCAAACATCAAATATATTGCTCTCAATAAAGTGTAGCTGTATGGTGTGGACAACATTGTCAGTTATCTTACTTAACTGAGGATTAACAATGTTATCCAACACCATACAACAACACTTTATTGATTTTAGCATGATCAAATTTAAAGTTTTAAGATGTTTTATTTTGTGGCGTTCTTTTCCTCAGAAAAACGCCAAAAAATATAACATTTTCGCTGAAAGGGTGTAAACTCAATAACATTTTGCTGCATGAGATGGACAAAAATTATAGAAAAAGAGGATGATTTCAAACGAAAGTCGAAAAAACAGTTAAGATGCTTCATAAGAAGAAGAGAGTGGTGACAGTGAAGATTTGAAGATCAATATTTATTTAGTTTAATTTTCTTTTTCAGTTGATTGTTATTTAATAAAAAAACGTCATATCTAATAAAAACGCCAAAAAGGCAAATGTCTTACACCTTTGGCGTTTATCAAACCATCATAAAAATTAGTTTGTAACAAGTATTATAAAAAAACTTTTTTTATGTATTCTTTTTTTTCCTTTTCAGTTGATTGTTGAATAATAAAAACGCCAAAACAACCAAAATGGTTGTTTAAAACGATATCATCCCGTTAAACGCCACCAAAAACTCCCAACTATAATAAAATTAGTTTAAAAAAGTATTATAAAAAACCCAAAAAAAATAAAAATAAATAAAAATAAACTTGAAAATGTAACTAGAAAACAGTAACTTCAAATCAGAAAACTGAAGATAGGGGAAATTTATTATATTAGAATCTAAAACGCCAAACTTGAAAGATGGGACGTGTTATAGACTTCAGAGATAAAGCTTGTCAAAAACAATAATTACAAACAGTAACTGAAAAGACAAATACTTTATTATAATAACGCACCGCCTAACTTAGGCGCCAAAAAGAGATCCTATAAAATGATACATCTCAGCAACTTCCATTTGATCAAACCAAAAAAAAAAAAAAAAAAACGCCAATACTACTAAAATACCACTCACTTTAAAACGCCAAAAAAAATTGTTAGGGGAGGCGAGTAACTCAGTAAGATTTTGCTGCATGAGATGGACAAAAATTCAAGAAAAAATACTAATGCCAATCATATGGCATTTTGTATTTTTTGTTCTTGAAGAAGGCTTGGATGAGGAGAAGAGATCAATGACACTGAAGAGTGGGATGATGATAAAGATGAAGATTAACATGAAGAAAAAGCGAAAAACCCACCCACACGTCATAGATCTATGTCCCCAAACATCCACAAAAAAAACAACTTCAACAGACGAGCAGGCAAAATAATCAAACCGATGGGTTTGTTAAGTTTTACATAAAACGCCATATTTTGGTGTCAGTTCTTGTAGTATTAAAGAACAGAGAGACTGATGACAGTGAATAATGTGAAGAGAGATCAGATTAGGATTTTTAATTTATTTTCTTCGCTTGTATTTTTTTACTGTGGCTGAAAATATAATCCAACAATTATAAAACGCCAAGATAACCCAAACGCCAAAATGTTTATAAAAAATAATAGAACAATGGGCCAGCTTGTTTAAAACCCCTTGAAAAAACGCCATTCATATAGATTTCCTGCCCCCTGAGTTCCAATTGGCATACGATGTGAATAAACGTCATAAACGCCATAATGTTGATACAATGAAACTATTAAAACGCCATTAATTATTGAATTTGGTTAACGCCAAAAATCTTAAAAACCAAAAATTAAAACAACATTGGGAAAAAACGGAACTGGAAAAGCAGAAGATGAAAGGACAAAAAAGCCCCTCCGCCCTTTTCTAAGCGGCGGGACACGTGTTGGGCCAGGAAGCGTTCTCACCGTTCTCACACTTTTAAGCGTTTTCTTCAGATCTCGTTTCTATATATGTATATATATATATATAGGGGAAGGTTCATTGGGGAACACTAAAAAAGTGGGGAACAGCGGGAACCGGCTCAAACGAACTTCGATTGGACTCATTCCAGTGGCGTTGGAACCGGCACATCGAATCCTAACTAAGACCTCTTAACCCTAAACCCTAAATCCTAAATCCTAAACTCTAAACCCTAAAGCTAAAAAATAAGGCTAAAACGTAAGCTAAACCGTAAAATCTAAACTATAAACCCTAAAAGCTAAACCCTGAAGGCTTAACCTAAAGCTAAACCCTAAAGCTAAACTCTAAACCCTAAAGCTAAACCATAAGGCTAAACCCTAAGGCTAAACCCTAAAGCTAAACCCTAAAAGCCAAACCCTAATATATTTAGGGTTTAGGGGTTATGATTTAGGGTTTAGGGTTAAGAGATCCTAGTTAGGGTTCGACGAGACGATTCCAACGCCGCTGGAATGAGTCCAATCGGAGTTCGTTTGAGTCGGTTCCCCACTGTTCCCCACTTTTTTAGTGTTCCCCAATGAACCTCACACTATATATATATATATATATATATATATATATAGGACAAAGATCCGTTAGGAACTACCCTTTATTGCGAGAACCGCGAGAACCAGTGTGAACACAAACAGAAACACCTAAAAAAATCTAAAAAACACCAAAAAAAAATTTTAATTTTTTTTTACAATTTTTGTAAAAATCGTTATATTTTGTTTAAAATAAAAAAATTAAAAAAAAAAACTTCGAGTCACAGTTATCCATGCACATGTGCATTTGCATCATTGCTTTGACAAATTTCGTAATTCATTACAAATATTAGACAATTGCACTTTCATTTACACTACCACGTGTAATACACTACTTTTTACGTTAACAATATTAGAAATGCACATGCGCATCTATATGTATCAACATGAAATAAGGTGTTTTGGTACACTACTTCTCTTTCATCTATCATTCCATCCATATACACAAACATGCACATGTGCATTTTTGTCGTTTCTTTGACAAATTCCGTAATTCATTACAACTATTAGACAATTGCACTTTCATTTACACTACCATGTGTAATACAATACTTTTTACATTACCAATATTAGAAATGCACATGTGCATCTATATGTATCAACATGAAATAAGGTGTTTTGGTACACTACTTTGAATACACTTTCCCTTTCATCTATTAACCATCCATAATACACTACCATTACCTCCTACCATACATAATACAATACCATTACCTCCTATCATCCATAATACAATGCCATTACCAATATTTTCACTCTATTACACATATGTAAACACCATTTATACCATCTAATCAACATATTACATCATAAATTGACAACTATAACCAAACATCAACCACTAGATATAACTAACCAAAAAACATGTATATGGGCCTACTTCTTCATTCAAAATCACAAACTTTTTGTACCAAAACACGTTATATCATGGTTATACCTAATGATGCACATGTGCATTTTGAATATTGGTAATGTAAAAAGTAGTGTATTACGAATGGTATTGTAAATTAAAGTGCAATTGTCTATTCCTGATAACGTATTACCGAATTTGTCGAATTAATGATACATATGCACATGTGCATGGATAACTGCTACTCGAAAAAAAAAGTTTTTTTTTTATGCTAACGAAATATAGCGATTTTTTCAAGAAAAATATTAAAAAAAATTGAGTGCTTTTTTGATTTTTTTAGAATTTATTTTGTGTTCACATTGGTTCTCGCGGTTCTCGCAATAAGGGTGGTTTTCGCTTGCGAGAACCAATGTGAACACAACCTAAAATAGCCAAAAAAACCTAACCCCCACCCCCACCCCCCCCCCCCCCCCCGATAAAAAAACCTAAACCCTCCCCCACCCCCAAAAAAAAAAAAACCTAAGCCCCCCTCCCCCACCCCCCCCAAAAACCTAACCCCCCCCCCCCCCCACACACACACACAAAGCTAAAATGCTAAAAACTAAACACACAAAAAACCTTAAAAAAATAAAAAAAAAACACAAAAAAAAAAAAATTTAGTATTTTTTACATTAAAATCGCTACTTTTAGTAGCAAAAAAAAATAAAAATTTTTTGCCTACTAAAAGTAGCGATTTTTTTTATAAAAGAAGTTAAAAAAAATTAAAAATTTTGTGTGTTTTTTAGGTATTTTTGGTTGTGTTCACATTGGTTCTCGCGGTTCTCGCAATAAAGGGTGGTTCCTAATGTATCATTCTCCTATATATATATATATATATATATAAGGAGAAGGTTCATTGGGGAACATTAAAAAAGTGGGGACCAGCGGAGAACCGACTCAAACGAACTCCGATTGGACTCATACCAGCGGCGTTGGAATCGGCTCGTCGAACCCTAACTAAGATCTCTTAACCCTAAACCCTGAATCCTAACTCCTAAACTCTAAACCCTAAAGCTAAAAAATAAGGCTAAAACCTAAGCTAAACCGAAAAATCTAAACTATAAACCCTAAAAGCTAAACTCTAAAGGCTAAACCTAAAACTAAACCCTAAACCCTAAGCTAAACCCTAAAGCCAAACCCTAAAAGCCAAATCCTAATATATTTAGGGTTTAGGGGTATGATTTAGGGTTTAGGGTTAAGAGATCCTAGTTAGGGTTCGACGAGCCGGTTCTAACACCGCTAGAATGAGTCCAATCGGAGTTCGTTTGAGTCAGTTCCCCACTATTCCCCACTTTTTTAGTATTCCCCAATGAACCTCACACTATATATATATATATATATATATATATATAGGTAAAGGATCCTGTAAAAAGTGCTCAAAGTGTGAGAAGTGTATTATAACACTATATATAATACTATATAACACCATATAAACACTGTACACCAATATGTAACACCATATAATACCATATAACACTATATAACACTATATATCATTATATAACAAATATAACACTATAGGTTGTCTGATAGCATGTCTATGATAGATGTATAGTGTTATATTTGTTATATAATGATATATAGTGTTACATAGTGTTATATGGTATTATATGGTGTTACATATTGTTATACGGTGTTTATATGGTGTTATATAGTATTATATATAGTGTTATAATACACTTCTCACACTTTAGGCCCTTTTTACACTATCCTTACCCTATATATATATATATATATATATATATATATATATATAGGGGACCGCTAAAACGAGAACCACCTCCAGTTGTAAGAACCGTGAGAACTTTTTGATCCGGGGCGAGTTGGACCAATTTTTTTTTTCGTAAACGTAGATGCTTGTATTATAAACACATTTGTAAAAAAAAAATGTCGTGTGTGTAGTTTTGAGCACCACAAGTTTGTGTTTACGGGTACCGTAAATTTTAAATTGTTTACGGGTACCGTTAATTTTAAATAAAATTTACGGTACCCGAAAACACAAACTTGGGGTGCTCAAAACTACACACCCAAAATTATTTTTTTTGAATTTTTTTTTTTTACAAATGTGTTTATAATACATGCATCTACGTTTATGAAAAAAAAAATTTGGTCCACCTCGCCCCGTACGGTGTAGTTCTCACGGTTCTTACAACTGGAGGTGGTTCTCATTTTAGCGGTCCCATATATATATATATATATATATATATATATATATATATATATATATATATATATATATATATATATATATATATTTGTCGAAGTTGTGAATTAGGGTTCAAAACTCAATTTGTCTACAATTTCTGTATCTTTTTCAATTCAAGTGCTTGTATTTTTTTCAGATTCAGACCACATTACTGTCTGATCTTATTTAAACATTTGATTTGTATGTTCTTTGATTTTGAATAAAACCTATATATATATATATATTTGTCCAAGTTGTGAATTAGGGTTCAAAACTCAATTTGTCTACAATTTCTGTATCTTTTTCAGTTCAAGTGCTTGTATTTTTTTCAGATTCAGACCACATTACTGTCTGATCTTATTTAAACATTTGATTTGTATGTTCTTTGATTTTGAATAAAAACGATGATCCAATTGGGCTCAGGTAATGTACTAGATATCGTTCTATTAGATTTTTTGTGACACTTCGGGTTCTTCCCGCACAAATGTATTGTACAAAACGATTATGTAAAATTATTAAATTAGAAATATAAATTGTAACCCTTCCTTTATTTTTTCATTTATTGATTTCGTAATTATGAGAATCATAGAACTGTCATAACAAACCAGCAAATGGGTCGCACACCCTTGATTTGCTCAGCCCAACAGAAACCCAAGCCCAACCATCTTACCCTAAATTGAAACGCACGCTAAATGAATGAAGGGTTCATTCAAGTGTGCGATCCATCCTCATGAGACTATATAAACAACCTCAGCCGACAACTTAGAATGTTTGCCATCATTCTCATTCTTTTCGTAATCCGTAGACATCTCTCTCTCTTTCCTTAAATTCCCCCTCCCCCACCGGAGCCGCACGTTCCGTGATACGGACTCTTCATGACCCGTTAAACAACCGGTCAAGACTAATCAATTCTCCATGTTCTCAATTGTCCATTTTCCCACGATCTTTTAGTTTTGGTCATGCATATGTCACATGTTTACATTATTTCCTTATTTCATGTTATCCACGTAGTAGTAGGTTTTGCATCTAGTTTCTTTAAATACCATGTTTTTCATTGTAATGAGCAAAAGAAAGTTGATATAAATAAAATGTCTTGTTCTTTACTTCATTTCTTGGGAGTGTTTGCCTACTAAAAAAAGCTAAATCCATTTGGAGATTGACCATCTCGAATCGGTCCCTGTCATTCCGCTCCGTCGCGCACCGGCCCCCTCCCTCCGTCGCGTTGCTGTCGTCCATCTGCGGACGTTGGAGACGAGCCCATTGATTGGCTGATGGTGGGCCCCCTTAGTTCTTCTCTCTCTCTCCTTTATTTTATATATTAATTTTTTATTATTGGGTAGTCCCCACACCCTTGGGTAGTCTTCTTTGGATGGTACTTCATCGAATGTGACGTGGCGCCTACGTGGCGAATAGTCCCCAAAGGGACTACCCAAACCATATCCTATGTTCTAATCCTTTCCTCTCAATAGACTTAAACCTGCAAACATATTCACCTCCATATCGGAAAAACCCAGTTCTGTTGGAAGCCATCCGGCCACCCGTTTCTCCATTCAGTCTCCGGTTATTTCTTTTCACTCCGGTAGTTCGACGGCGACAATGGTGCTCTCCGTTCAACCTCCGGTAGCTCACGACACTCCGATTCGGAACTCCGTTCATTTCCCGTCTTAACGCACACTCTGTTACGGCATCAAAATCAGGTTAGGACACCGTCTTTATTTGTGTGCTCGATGAATGATGATTCTGTGTAAATCTTGATATTTGCTAATAAGTGTAATGATGAGATTCATGATTTTCTTGTTACGTAAATAATGGTCTTAACTGGATAGCAAGAGCTTTTGCAATGAATGTTGATATTTATGTCCGTTAATTGCTGAAAATTATATGAATAATGATAAAATAGCGATATTAAGATGTTGATGCTTTGTATTTGCTGGGTTCTTGAAAGAGTACAACTATAAAGGCTCTGTGTACAACCTGGTCATGCATAATATTTGAAGTATGAAAGATAATAAAGACATGATACTGTATTCTTTTGATCGATATTTAGGTCCATTAATCATGACTTCTTTAATTAGTTGTTAACGGTAACAAAATAATGACAAATCGTTGAATGATGTATTATAATATCTGAGATATGGAATTGTTTTTCAAGGATGTCGATCTCTGTTTAAATCTCTGTTTAGTGCTTCGTATGATAATGATTTTAGAATATGTAAGATTGTGATTTTGCTTCAATATTCAGTAGTGGAAATGTAAATCTGGGTAGGTTATGAATGAAGGTATGAATGTAGAAGATGGGTTTGAAGGGAGAATGTACAAGTATCACTAGCTTGGTGTACCCACCTTTTGTCACATGAAATGAAATCTGGAAACTTAAATGAAATTTGTCTTTTCTGTTTGAATTATGTGAATATGATAATTGTTGGATCGCACACTCAAGAAATTCCCAATCAGATGGAGCCGTACACTCATAATGAGACCGGATGCACACCACTGTTTCATTAGCACATTCATTTCTTGGGCCCACTTCTTTCCTTTCCTGTGATTTAGCCGCACACTCCCAAATGCCTGACTATGTTCCGTACAGTTGATTGGTCGCACATCCTTCTTTCAATCGCACACTTAATTATCTTGAAAGCATACACTATTTTCCTTGGCTTAAAACATACAAACCATCTGTATATATATATGATAAAAAGTAAGTTGAATGAATAATGATTTTACCTATTTTTTTTTTTGAACGGTAAATTTGGATCACTAACGGACCACTGGAGTATTATCGTGCCACCAGCGGAACCACCCGATCATATCCATCTCCACTAGGCATAATGCCTATACACCAATTCAGGAGGAAACCCAATAAATATGGGAAAACCCCCTTTGTGGGAATCGAACCCAGGACCTATTGATCCTAAAGTCTTATCCCACCCTCAAGATTTGGCCTACTGTTGTTTTTTTTTTTTTTTTGGCTTCAGGTCATTTTACTTTTATTTAAAAAACTTATATTTATATAACATAACAATAGTGTTTAAATAAACAAAAAGTTTTATACGTAAAATTGTTATTGTTATTTTTAGAAAATTGTTATTTTTTTTTAAATTGTTCTTAAAAATTAAATATAAACTAGAATATTGACCAGCGCGCGTTGCGCCGCGGCCAACGAAATTGACATGTTGTTGATTAGATTCACATTTACAATGTGTTAAAGATGTTTTTGTCGGTTAAGTCTGTATTACTATCTTATACAAATAAGTAATTCACCAAATAATCTTAATACAATTAATGGTATCATAATTAATACGTTACATGACTTGTATCCATATAAATAACCTATTGTATTAAGCTCCCCGCGTTGCGGCGGGGTGTAAACCGTAACAAATAGCACCAATGCCACACTATAGCCAATTATTAATTATTATTATTATTATTATTATTATTATTATTATTATTAAATTAAAAAAGCAAATGAAATGAATAGTTACTATAATATATTATAATCATATATTAATAATTATTATTATTTTCTTTGCTTTCTAAGTTGGATAAGTTTGGTGTCAATCAATACTGGTATCGAAAATACTAGTACAGTCCGGTTCATTATCGGTACGTGAAGGTAAAAATCGGTACCAACCTTATACAAAAAACGCCAAAAGTCGGTACCAGATTGAGTTTGAAAATCTTTTAGTTCGGGAAATTCGGTACTGCTACACGGTACCATTTGCTCATCCGTGATCAGAGCTCTGTGGCAACCGATACCGAAAATACCGGTTACGGTACCGTTATATGAAGGTAAAAATCGGTAGCGAACCGGTACTAGAAACGCCAAAAGTCGGTACCGAATTGGTACTTAGGATCCTTCTGTTCGGGAAATTCGGTACCGGTACCCAATATTATTTGCTCATCTCTGACCACGGGTTTCATACGGACAACATCATTAACATACAACTTTTTTGGTTGATTTTCTTTGGATTATTTTTTTACAGTTTTTTACATTTTCTTTTTATTCTTGTTAGTGGTTCTATGTGCAACGCGCTCGTAGTGATTTTAAAACACATGTAAACACAGACTAAATAACAAAAGAAGTTCGCCGCAACGCGGCTAGGGTGATAAACCTAGTTTTATTAATTAGGCTCATCTTTGTGGACTGCCCAAGTTCAGTGGGCCGCACATGGGAGGGAAACCATGTAAACAGAAGGAGTAGCACACTACACTTAGCTTTAATCGAACAATCTGGTTTGGGCCCTTATTAACTTGGGGCCATGTTTATTTTAGAGTAAACTGTAATTTTACTCCCTGAGGTTAGGGGTCATTGGTATGTCTACTCCCCCCCTAAGGAAATAATTGCAATTTTACCCCCCACGGTTTGCTGTTATGTTGCAACCTTACCCCCCGGCCTCAAATTTGATGACTAATCTGTTGACTATAACTTGAAATGACTATAATGCCCTTTCAAATTACCCCCTGTGTTTTGTGCACCCTGTGAGATTACCCCCTGCCACCACTGCCACTGCCATTCACCACCACTGCCACCTCCAGCCACCACCCTCAACCATTTTTCAGTGTTTTGTCACTAATTAAGCAATCTTGCACATGTTTATCATAATAAATTAAGCAATCTTAACATCCTCCGTAGCAACTTCCATCAACACCGGTCATCTTCTCCGACCACTCATCTCCGGTGTTGATGGTGGAGCACGGCGTCCAATGGCAACCAGATCTCAGTTCAACTCCCAAAATGCTTTTAGGAGGACGTGTTCGATTCTGAAACAATATTAATATCAAAGCAGATGGTTAATACCTTTTTTACTTGCATTACATATAATAACAGAGTATAACTTCATATTTCAAAAGCACAATTATCTCACTGAAATTGTAAAAATTTTATTTGGCGATTTTTACTTGCCTACTGTCATGATTAAATATTATTATACTAAACTAACAATATAGCATATAATACAATAACATAGATCATCCTCATCTTCTTTCTTCTCACATACAAGCTATTCTCTAGCAAAATGCACTTGCACTGCTAAATCAATACCTAATTTCTAGTCTCTTTCTTAAACCTGCTATAACTAATCTTCTTCATCATCATAACATCACTGAAATCCTCTATGTGTTTTCATGCAATCCACAAGCCTAAAACCTACTCAAAATTAACTCAGATCCAATTCACACAACTTCAAAAACGTAAAAACAACACAAATCTTCACCGAATTCAGCTTATGGAGACTTCAATTCATCATAATAATCAATCGTAACAGATTTGAAACAAACAGTGACATATAAATCGCATGAATGAGATGCAATTGATGAATCAAGTTGAAAACGTGAAGCTGTTGATGAAATGCATAACTAAATTCAGTGGATTAAGGAGGAAACGGATCGAAGAAGAGAAATTAAAGCTTACCTTTGTACGCATCATTCAGAGTGAGTGATGAAGTTCTTTGTGGGGGAATTGAAGATCACAAAGGGGGAGATCGTTTCTGAGGCATATTGTCATACGGTTGATGACAAAGCACGGCGGAGATGATCAGGTGGCAGAGCACGGCGTGATGATCAGCCACCACCATCCATCTTTGTGTGATGATCAGCCACCACCATCCATCTTTGTGTGTTTTGGCTGATCAGATAACCTGATCATCATGGTTTTTACTTGCATTACATATGATAAACATGTGCAAGATTCCTTAATTAGTGACAAAACACTGAAAAATGGTTGAGGGTGGTGGCTGGAGCTGGCAGTGGTGGTTGTGGTGGTGAATGGCGGTGGCAGTGGTGGTAGGGGGTAATATCACAGAGTGCACAAAACACAAGGGGTAATATGAAAGTGCATTATAGTCATTTCAAGTTATAGTCAACAGATTAGTCAACAAATTTGAGGCCGGGGGATAAGGTTGCAACATAACAGCAAACAGTGGGGGGTAAAATTGCAATTATTTCCTTAGGAGGGGTAGACATGCCAATGACCCCTAACCTCAGGGGGTAAAATTGCAGTTTACTCTTTATTTTACGAACCTGTCGCACACTCCATTTGAAATCGCACACCTGAATTGTGAATGTGATATGCCCGAATGTGATGCATTAGATATGTAAAGACTAGTGTGTGAAGTGTTATATAATTGTATATGAGATGATACTTGCATACAAGCCTAATGTTATATGGAATCAATAATAGGACGTGGTCGGTCTTAATAACTAAAACAAGTGAAACACTCTGTCGAGCAAACCAAGGTGAGTTCACACACACTAAAACCATGCGTCCCGGGGAGGGACACGAACAAACTACTATCCTTGCAAAGGATACTTTTAAACTACTATTCCCGGGAGGGAATACGTTTGGATATTATTTATAAATCACAACTAGCAAAACTAAACGAATCTCTATCATGAAGTCCCTACTTTACGATACCGATTAGTTGCCGGAGGCGAAAGGGATATTAGTTGATAGCGCTATTAGGTTTGACAAACCTCACACCGTGACTGGGGGGATCGGGCGAGAACTAGTAGTCCTTAATCTTGGTTAATAACGATAGACATTGACTTGAGGCACAACAACATAACGTCTCAGGATTCGGTATTGCAGTTTAGTGAGCTTACAGATGGGGTAGCTCCCCATAACGTGATTATAAATGTTTTATCTAAACAACTTACGTTTTTCTTAAAACTTAAAACTGGGAAACTCGTGAACTCGCCAACTTTACGTTGACACCATACTGCATGCTTTGCAGGTAATCCTTGATGGCAGGAGCTTGCGGATTGAGGAGTGTAGTGGTTGCATTAATCCGTGTCGGGTTTTAAATAAATTTAAACTTTGGGCTTTTGGAATTAACTGTTGAACTATGCTTCCGCTATTTCCTTTTTATGGTGTTTTAAAATTTAAGACTGAGATGTGGACTTTGTTATGCCACTAATCGTATTTTTGATAAACTGTTTTATATTTGTGAATGTTCGATATGATTGGTGGCTGGATCCTTGTTAGTCACACGACTCGCAGTAATACTCCGCACGTGGAATTTGTGGGTGTGACATTTTTTTCCTTGAATAGTAATACTACACCAAATTAATCCTGATTTCAAATGATTTTTGCAGCTATTTTTGTTTATGCAGTGTAATCTATAATTTATATTTCTTCCATGGGCTTCTTCATAGAATCTTCCTCGGTCGTTATCAATTTATCTAGTGTGACAACTCGTATCTCGAACCTATCTTTGTACTTAGTGTAACATGTTTTGAACGCTACATGATTATGTGATGCATTGATTTAATGTATGTGTTATGTTTATATGTTATGTGTAATGTATGTGTGTACGTGATCGCACAAGCCCATTCGGGCCACACTGTTTGCACTCGAGAACACAAGGGCAACCCATGAAGGGTTCGACCCACTCCTTTATGTTATCTAGGGTGTTAGTATAAATTCTATACTCCACCAACTCACATAAGTTTAGCAAACCCTAAATCCCTCTCATCCTCTCTCTCAAACTCGACGGCAAACACACCCTCTCCATCGAAGCTTTCTTATTCGGATCAACCTTTGTTATCCTCTAATCCGGTTAGTGTTTTATTGTTGTTAATGTTATGCATGATGAGATGATGAATGATTAATCTAAATCCGTTTAAATACTATGAGATTAGTATTGGCTTGGAATTAGGGATTTTGTGTGTGATGTTTAAACAAATTATATTTGCATGATTATGATCTAGACCCGATTGAATGTTAACCGGCTGTGTTATGTCCCTGTTCGAATGAATTGTGGGGGGGGGGATTGTTATGTTAGTATGCATGTTAGTGACCAAGAATATGAATCATGTTTAAGTGTTATGATTATTGTTCATGTTTTGATTATGTTAGGGTTCATAAGAATAGATGTTAAAACCCTTGTTTGATCGATCAAATGTATGAATGGAAACTGTTAGTGATGTTGATTGATTGAATAATTGTAAAACAAGAAACTTTCCAAATTATTATAACTAATATGCATGAAATTCGGAAGTAATAACCAATCGCACAAGAATCCTTGGTCGCACAAGATCAGATCATACAAGATCTGATCTGATCGCACAAGGCAGTCGCACAAGCTAGGTACAACAGGGTTTAGCACAGTGTACAACATATTTATTGCATGATCGCACAAGACCTTGTGGATCGCACAAGACAGTGCTGATCGCACAAGGCCTTGGGCCACACACACAAACACTTAGGTTGTTGGGCCTCAAAGCCCAATCTCAGTCACACAAGTCTTGATCAGTCGCACAAGATGTCCCGAGTCACACAAGATAGATTATCTGTTTTGGGCTTTCTAGTTATTGGGCCGGGTACGATTTGACTTTAATGGGTGAATCGCACAAGGTTGTTGAACTTGTGCGAGCCTAATACATCCTGATCGCACAAGTTTGGATATGCTATGTACTTGACTGTTAATGTGTTTGCCATGATCAATACGTGTTTGCAACCTGTTAGCTTGTGTGTAAACATATGTGCACCACTTGAACCTAGACCTGACTTGTATGGTAACCATGTTAGGACGTGGTTGACCACTAAGAGCTCAATCGACCTTTACTTATCTGCCGAGCTAACCTAAGGTGAGTTCACACTTTCTACAAAGCATGGGATTCCCAGGGGTTGGGAATGGGTTAAGGAATATGGATTCCTCGTCCTTCTTGGGTAGGACAGTACGGGTTCAGGAATATAATTCCTCGTCCTCATGGACAGTTAACTTTCACTAGACCAAAACTCTATCACGAAGTCCCTCCTTTTTATATCGACTTAATCGTCGGGCCAATGGCGAGCGGGTCATTAGTTAGATAGCGGTATTTAGGCCTGACAAGCCTCACACCATGCCGCAGAGGACAGGCGTGAACTAATGGATCTGGGCACATCAATGATGATAGGCATTTACGCTAAGGGCACCTAAACATGACTAAAGTCAGTGGTCGATATGGTAACGAGTCTAGTAGTATATACATGGGGTAGCCCCCATGGCCGAAAGGCCAGATAATTAAACATGGGGTAGCCCCCACGGCTGAATAGCCAGAGTAAAATGGGATTTAAACAGAACACGTTTTCAACTATGGGGTAACCCCCACGGCAGGAGGCCAGCTAAAGGAAACCGTTTTTGGAACAACTTAAAACAAACACCCAACTGTGAACTCGCTCAAGATTATTGTTGACTCGTTACTACATGCTTTGCAGGTCATTAGGCTATCAGGAGCTTGCATGCGGAAGAGTCGTTGTGGAGCATGGACATTGAGTGTTCATGATGAACTTAAACATTATTAACTTATACATTGGTTTTTGACATTATGCTTCCGCTTACAACTTTAACTACGTTTTGTTTGGCCACCAATTGTATTGTGTTGGATATTATTATTATTTACATGCTTGTTCAATATGATTGGTGGCTTGATCCTGGTCAGTCACGCCTCCAAGCGGTGATACTCCGCAGGTGGATTTTGGGGGTGTGACAGATTGGTATCAAAGCCATTGGTTATAGCGAACTTGGTTTTAATAAGGGAAAAAGTTTTGTTAAAACCAGACTATAACCTGTACAGTGCTCAACGGTCCACAACGACGCTTCACTCCACGTGCAAGACTCGACATTCTAGGTGATATGGTTTATGTTTTATTGCCTACTTGCTAGATTACATAGAACTTTGCTTATGGTATGCTTAGATAACTGTAGCAACGATAGTTTGAAAACACATGTGTGCTTACTCTCTTCTGTCATCGCACTTCCACGAACCTCTCTCACTCATGTTTCCCTTTGATATGAAGATCTTGAGTGGACGTGTTAACATGACTCAAGCCCAGTTGACGGATCTGATTAACCAACAATTTGCTGCGGCACTTGCAGCCGCACAAGCAGGAGGTATACCCTACAGTCTAAACTCACTCTAGGATCTTTAGGTCCTACTCTCGTAAACCAACACTTGTGCTTAACCTTGTCCCTTCTTACACCCACAACAGGTCAACATGCTCAGCCACCTGTGTCACACCCCCAAAATCCACATGCGGAGTATCACCGCTTGGAGGCGTGACTGACCAGGATCAAGCCACCAATCATATTAAACAATGTAAATAATAAGTGTAATTCAACCAAACAATATGAAAGGTGTTCCAAAAACCAAAGTATAGTATCAATGTTTAGCGGAAACATAAATGTAAAAACCCAACATAAGTATTAAGTTCACAAAGTGTAAGTGTTTATCATGGAACTCAACAGTCCATGTGCCCACAACGATCGCGCCTCCTGTGCAAGCTCCAAGAGTACCTATGGTCCTGCAAGGCATGTAACATAAAGTCAACAACTAGTTGAGCGAGTTCACAGTTGGTTGTTCAGTTATAGTAATCGTATTGTAAACCGTATGTTCATTTAGTAACCAATGTATCGTGTCTGTTTGTATCGCGGCCTTCCCGGCATGCCTGCGAAGATTAGTGGGGGTCTCCCATGTTTTCTAGACTAGGTATATTTATATCGCAGCCCACCCGGCATGTGTGCGAAGTTTAGAGTATGGTTCGCAACCATTCTAGGCATGTGTGCGAAGATTAGTTCTATTACCGCAGCCATTCCCGGCGTGTGTGCGAAGAGAAGTATATGTATCACTAGTCTAGCAGTACCTACCAATAACCTTCCTCTCCCGAGGCCTATGGTATGTAATTCCGATAACAATTTAAGCATAAGTATTCATCCAAACCCATTCCCAACCCCGGGAATCCCATGCCTTGGTAAGAGTGTGAACTCACCTTGGTTTGCTCGGTATGATAAAGAAATACACGCTCACAAATAATCAATCACGACCTATAGTACGCACGTATATACAATCAGTTTCGTTCGTATAGGATCACATGCCGTTTATGTCACGAAGTGTGTTTAAGCAATTATCACGTATCATATAAGCAGTTAATCAACATACTTAGCAGAGTTAACATATTTAACTGGATTAACAAACTAACGGAGTTAAGAACTAACAGAGTTAACCAAGTAACTAACTTAACTGAGTAACAGTCTTAACGAAGCTAACATGCCCGAACACTTAACGAAATCATATGTGTGTTGCATGTGAAAGTTGTAGTGGGATTGCATTTAATAAAACTTTTGAGTTGATCATTGTTTGCATGTGAAACATATCACAGACCCATGTGGGTCGATTGAATAAATAAATCGGTGCAATGAAATTTAGTAAATGTGCATGTAAAATGAAATAACAATCCACTAGTTTGAAAGGTCCAATTAAATGTGAATGTTCTAGAAGTTTGTCGGCCATTACTAAACATTGAAAATGGTTTTCAATTTTGTGAGGTCCAATAGAATTCAAGTTGCATTATTTGGAGAAATCTCCTAAGTGACGAAATCCCAAAGTGATTTCAGCGGGTATGTGTTTTCGGTGGTCCCTGTGTTTTCGTCGACTTCAACAGTAACAATAAAACAGTTACACACATACCGTAACCCTAATCATCATCTACAACAGTTACAAATCACAACATATCCAACAGTTACAACGTCTACAATCATTCAGCCAAACCAACTCATGTAATCATGTGAATTACTAAATCATTATACCACCATGATTCTCATTCAGTCAATCATTATGTAATTCGAATCATCATTCAGTTGTCATTTAGACCTACATATATACATATATATATCATCCAGTCAAACATGATCAGTTGTACAATTGATCAGACCTAGTCTAACGATTCACAACAGAATTATCAACCCTGTCAATCAACCCAAAGAATTATCAATCCGATGTAACAATCTCGTCATCTAATCGAACATGAACATACAGCCATACAATAACTTTCTAAGGAACCATTCAAGAATCAAGCAACAGTGCAAACTAACCGAGATGGAGAGATCACTATACTGATCGAAAGGAAAAGACTTGAAAGCTTGTAGTTGCCGTCGCACAGGGAAAACAATAGGGCTCTAGGGTTTGGCTACTAAAACTTTTTTTTTACGTAACAGTGGGGAACAAGTTATTAAAATAGGTTGCTACTGGGCCAAAGCCCATTTGTTGTTTTTCGGCAATTAAAAGTGGACGAAAACACACTAAAGTTTTTTCGGACATGGGGTGTTTTCGGGTGGGGCATTTGGATTGGGGTGGTTTCGAGTGGGGTGGTTGTTTGGCAAAGTTACATATTTATTCACATTACACTCAAACCGAATATAATACATAGAACACATATCAACATGATTCCATTTTGTTTTATATTAAATACACCAAACATGTTATCAGCATACACACTTATAAGGCACACCATATAAACATAACAATCACAACACGATTTAACATATTACAGACGAGACAAACGAGTCGTGTTAACAAACAACTTAAACAATTAACGTGCAATCAATACGAAGATGGGATCTTGGAAACTCGAGTTGTCACATTATCCCCAACTTGAAAGAAATTTCGTCCTGAAATTTAGCACGCGGTTACTGAGGAAGCTAGTAGTGTTGTGTAGTTTACTGGTTTTCCTGGGGTGTCACATCATCCCCCCGTTGATTTGGAATTTCGTCCTGAAATTCTGTAGTAGCTTCAGCCTCAGTAGTAGTTGTACTTTTCCGAATAACTGGGGATATTTGAGTTTCATTTGGTCTTCTCGTTCCCAGGTGAACTCTGGGCCACGACGGGAGTTCCAACGAACTCGAACAAGAGGTATTCTAGTGTTCTTGAGGACCTTAACATCCCGGTCCGTGATTTCAACTGGTTCCTCGACGAATCGCAACTGTTCATCGATAGTAAGCTCCTTCAAAGGAACTATGAGGGTCTCATCCGACAGACACTTCTTCAGATTCGACACGTGAAAGACGTTGTGAACTGCACTGAGTTCAGCTGGTAAGTTCAGTCTGTAGGCCACTTTGCCTATTTTCTCAATGATTTCGAATGGTCCGACATATCGCGGATTGAGCTTGCCTCGTTTGCCAAAACGAACCACAACCTTCCAGGGTGAAACTTTGAGTAGCACTCGATCCCCAACGTGGAACTCGAGTGGTTTCCTGTCTTTATCGGCGTATGCTTTCTGACGGTCACGAGCTGCCGCCATGCGTTGTCGTATCTGAGCGATCTTTTCAGTAGTATCAACTACAAGTTCTGGGCCCGTGATCTGACTATCACCCACCTCTGCCCAACAAAGAGGTGACCGACATTTACGTCCGTACAATGCCTCAAATGGAGCAGCTTTAATGCTGGTGTGGTAGTTGTTGTTGTACGAGAACTCCACTAACGGGAGATGTTTTTCCCAGCCGTTGCCGAAATCGATTACACACGCACGAAGCATGTCTTCTAAAGTTTGAATAGTGTGCTCAGACTGCCCATCCGTCTGAGGGTGATAAGCTGTGCTCATGTCTAAACGAGAGCCAAAAGATTTGTGCATTGCTTGCCACAGTTCTGAAGTAAAACGTGCGTCACGATCGGAAATAATAGAGGTGGGCACCCCGTGCCTCGAAACCACTTCCTTCAAGTAAACGTCTGCTAAAGTAGAGAACTTGTCTGTTTCCTTGATAGCCAAGAAGTGTGCAGACTTTATGAGTCGATCCACGATCACCCAAATAGTGTCATTTCCGCGCTGAGATCTAGGTAGGCCAGTAACAAAATCCATGGAAATTTGTTCCCATTTCCATTGTGGTATCTCAGGTTGTTGGAGTGAGCCTGAAGGTTTCTGATATTCCGCTTTGACTCTCGCATAAGTCAAACACTTGCTAACGTAAGTTGCTATGTGAGCTTTCATGCTAGGCCACCAATATGTAGTTTTCAAATCATGGTACATCTTATCCGAACCAGGATGTACTGAGTAGCGAGACTTATGAGCTTCATCCATTACAAGCTCGCGTAAGTTGCCGTAGAGTGGGACCCAAATGCGTCCTGTTACATAGTAGGCACCGTCTGCCTTTTGTTCTAACCGTTGCCTTGAGCCGCGTAGGGCTTCAGCCCTGACGTTTTCTGGTTTCAATGCTTCTACCTGAGCATCTCGTATCTGTGCAGGAAGACCAGACTGAATAGTGAGTTGCAACGCTCGTACACGCCTAGGCGTAGTATCCTTTCGACTGAGGGCATCGGCCACCACATTGGCTTTTCCCGGATGGTACTTGATGGCACATTCGTAATCGTTCAGTAACTCGACCCATCGACGTTGTCGCATGTTCAACTCTTTCTACTTGAAGATATGCTCGAGACTCCTGTGGTCGGTGTAGATAGTGCACTTGGTGCCATACAGGTAATGTCGCCATATCTTGAGCGCAAAAAGAACAGCTCCCAACTCTAAATCATGTGTAGTGTAATTCCGTTCGTGAATCTTAAGTTGGCGCGAAGCATAAGCAATGACTTTATCCCGTTGCATCAACACACATCCAAGACCTTGGATAGATGCGTCGCAGTAGACTACAAAATTGTCCGTGCCTTCAGGCAATGAGAGGATAGGTGTGCTACAAAGTCTATCCTTTAAGTGCTGAAACGCTGTTTCCTGTGTATTACCCCAACGGTAAGCAACCCCTTTCTGTGTCAGTAGTGTAAGCGGCTGTGCAATCTTTGAGAAGTCTTTGATGAACCGTCTTTAATAACCCGCCAAACCCAAGAATTGGCATATTTCGGTTGGTGTGCGAGGTGCAGGCCAGTTCTTGATCGAATCTACCTTGGATGGATCAACATGAATCCCATCCTTGTTTACCACCTGGCCTAGGAAGTGGACTTCACGAAGCCAGAAGTCACATTTTGAAAACTTGGCGTACAGCTGTTCCGTTCGAAGGAGTTCTAAAATAAGTCGTAAATGATGCTCGTGTTCCTCCTGACTCTTCGAATAGATCAGGATGTCATCGATGAAGACAATAACAAACTTGTCAAGATAAGGTTTGCACACCCTGTTCATAAGATCCATGAAAACCGCAGGTGCGTTCGTTAACCCGAATGGCATGACCAAAAACTCGTAATGGCCGTAGCGAGTTCTGAATGCTGTTTTGGAGACGTCCTCGTCCCAGACACTCAATTGATGATAGCCTGACCTCATGTCAATCTTCGAGTAATAGCTCGACCCTTGCAACTGGTCGAATATGTCGTCGATGCGTGGAAGAGGATAGCGATTCTTCACAGTCACCTTGTTCAGTTCGCGGTAATCAATACACATGCGGAAGGTACCGTCTTTCTTCTTCACAAAAAATACTGGAGCTCCCCAGGGTGAAGAGCTAGGACGTATGAAACCCTTTTCCAAAAGTTCTTGCAATTGCTTAGATAATTCTTCCAGTTCAGTTGGAGCTAAGCGATAAGGTGCTCGAGCTATGGGTGCTGCTCCTGGAGCTAGCTTGATCTGAAATTCGACCTGGCGATGAGGCGGTAACCCAGGTAACTCTTCAGGAAACACTTGAGGAAAGTCGCGTACAACAGGAATATCCTCTAACTTCTTCTCTTTCGTCGATGTATCTGTAACGAGTGCTAAAATAGCTGTGTGGCCCTTTCGCAAACACTTTTGTGCCTTCAAGAAGGAGATGATGCCACTCACGACACCACTCTTGTCGCCTTGAACTTCGAGAGGTTCTTTTCCAGTACGGGGAATGCAAATGATCTTCTCCTTGCATAGGATCTCTGCTTGCTGTTGGGATAACCAATCCATACCAATGACGATGTCAAAACTACCCAGAGTTATAGGAATGAGATCGATGGTGAAAGTCTGACCAGCGAGGATAAGGTTACAGCCCTGAACTATGTGTGTGGCCTCTAGACTTTTACCGTTAGCTAACTCTACGACATGTTTGGTATTCAAAAGTGTTCGTGCGCGTTTAAGCATTTGATTAACTTTTAGAGACATATAACTGGTATCCGCACCCGAATCAAATAATACAGTAACATAAAAGTCGTCGAGAAGAAACTTACCCATAACCACATTAGGATCGTTCCTTGCATCACCCTGACCAATCACAAATGCACGACCCCTAGCATCATTGTTGTTGTTTCCCCCATTGTTGTTCCCATTGCCCTGATTATTGTTGTTGTTATTCTGATTCTGGTTTAACTGGGGGCAGTCCCGCTTGAAGTGGCCTTCAGCCCCACATTGAAAGCATCCCCTATTGCCACGCTGTTGTTGTTGCTGGTTTCGTGGAGCTGGTGGCTGTTGTTGCTGGTTCTGATTCGCAGGCCTTGAGCTCCTGCAATCTTTAGCTTCATGACCTATCTTGAGACATCTCTGACAGCGGCCCTTGCGACACTGACCACTGTGGTGTCTGTTGCACCTGTTACACAGTGGGTGAATTCCCCGATATCCACCCTGCCCCTGACCACCAGAAGATTGCTGACTCGGACTCTGGTAATCATTAGTCTTGCGCTGCTGCTGTGCTTGAGACAGAACAGTAGCTGAACCCCTGCTGGAATCCCCCTCCCATTTCCGCTTGTTGTCACTGGGAGTAGCAGGAGTAGCTGAAGTGGTAGCGGTAGTAGTAGCGCTGATACGTTTAGGCAGCCTGTTCTGTTCCACTGCCTGGTCGGTGAGGCGATGAGCTAACTTGACGATCTGTTGAATGGTGCCAAGATTCGCTGAGGTTACGTGACTTTGAATCTCTGGCACTAGACCCTTGAGATACAGCTCGATACGCTTAATGGGAGGGTCTACCATAGTGGGACACAGAATAGCCAACTCATTCGATCTTTTGGTGTATGCTTCAATTTCCGATCCCGTCATCTGCAAATTGTAAAACTCTACCTCCAACTTATGAATGTCATCACGGCTACAGTATTCCTCTTTGATCAACTCCTTGAAATTGTTCCAGGGTGTGGCGTTAGTAACTGCCAACCCTAACATCTGAACTTGCGCCTTCCACCAAGTCAGCACAATGCCTTCTAGAGTACCAGTGGCGTACTTCACCCTGCGAGCCTCAGGGCATTCACACATCTCAAAAACGGACTCGAGCTTTTCAAACCAATGGAGGAGTCTAACTGCTCCTTCCGTGCCACTAAAAGTAGTAGGACGACAGTCCATGAAAGTCTTGAAGGTGCAAACAGGTGGCTGACTTGTTGGGTATAAGAATCAGGACAAGATTAAACACAAGAGTTGGTTTAGGAGTGTAGGATCTAAAGATCCTAGTGTTAGTTACAACTGCAGGGTATACCTCCTGCTTGTGCAGCTGCAAGTGCCGCAGCAACTTGTTCGTTAATGAGAGCCGTCAACTGGGCTTGTGTCATGTTAATGCGTCCAGCCATGATCTTCATAGCAAGGATAACATAAGTAAGAGAGGTTTCGCGAATAGTGCGATGACAGAAGAGAGTGAGCACACAAGTATTCTCAAGCAATAGGGGATATGTGTATCTAAGCATGCCATGAGCAAAGTTCTATGTAATTCTAGCAAGTAGGCAATAAAACATGTACCATATTACCTAGAATGTTGAGTCTTGCACGTGGAGCGAGGCGTCGTTGTGGATCGTTGAGCACTGTACAGGTTATAGTCTGGTTTTAATAAAAACGTTTTCCCCTTATTAAAACCGAGTTCTCTATAACCAATGGCTCTGATACCAATCTGTCACACCCCCAAAATCCACATGCGGAGTATCACCGCTTGGAGGCGTGACTGACCAGGATCAAGCCACCAATCATATTAAACAATGTAAATAATAAGTGTAATTCAACCAAACAATATGAAAGGTGTTCCAAAAACCAAAGTATAGTATCAATGTTTAGCGGAACCATAAATGTAAAAACCCAACATAAGTATTAAGTTCACAAAGTGTAAGTGTTTATCATGGAACTCAACAGTCCATGTGCCCACAACGATCGCGCCTCCCGTGCAAGCTCCAAGAGTACCTATGGTCCTGCAAGGCATGTAACTGAAAGTCAACAACTAGTTGAGCGAGTTCACAGTTGGTTGTTCAGTTATAGTAATCGTATTGTAAACCGTATGTTCATTTAGTAACCAATGTATCGTGTCTGTTTGTATCACGGCCATCCCGGCATGCGTGCGAAGATTAGTGGGGGTCTCCCATGTTTTCTAGACTAGGTATATTTGTATCGCAGCCCACCCGGCATGTGTGCGAAGTTTAGAGTATGGTTCGCAGCCATTCCAGGCATGTGTGCGAAGATTAGTTCTATTCCCGGCGTGTGTGCGAAGAGAAGTATATGTATCACTAGTCTAGCAGTACCTACCAATAACCTTCCTCTCCCGAGGCCTATGGTATGAAATTCCGATAACAATTTAAGCATAAGTAATCATCCAAACCCATTCCCAACCCCGGGAATCCCATGCCTTGGTAAGAGTGTGAACTCACCTTGGTTTGCTCGGTATGATAAAGAAATACACGCTCACAAATAATCAATCACGACCTATAGTACGCACGTATATACAATCAGTTTCGTTCGTATAGGATCACATGCCATTTATGTCACGAAGTGTGTTTAAGCAATTATCACGTATCATATAAGCAGTTAATCAACATACTTAGCAGAGTTAACATATTTAACTGGATTAACAAACTAACGGAGTTAAGAACTAACAGAGTTAACCAAGTAACTAACTTAACTGAGTAACAGTCTTAACGAAGCTAACATGCCCGAACACTTAACGAAATCATATGTGTGTTGCATGTGAAAGCTGTAGTGGGATTGCATTTAATAAAACTTTTGAGTTGATCATTGTTTGCATGTGAAACATATCACAGACCCATGTGGTTCGATTGAATAAATAAATCGGTGCAATGAAATTTAGTAAATGTGCATATAAAATGAAATAACAATCCACTAGTTTGAAAGGTCCAATTAAATGTGAATGTTCTAGAAGTTTGTCGGCCATTACTAAACATTGAAAATGGTTTTCAATTTTGTGAGGTCCAATAGAATTCAAGTTGCATTATTTGGCGAAATCTCCTAAGTGACGAAATCCCAAAGTGATTTCAGCGGGTATGTGTTTTCGGTGGTCCCTGTGTTTTCGTCGACTTCAACAGCAACAATAAAACAGTTACACACATACCGTAACCCTAATCATCATCTACAACAGTTACAAATCACAGCATATCCAACAGTTACAACATCTACAATCATTCAGCCAAACCAACTCATGTAATCATGTGAATTACTAAATCATTATACCACCATCATTCTCATTCAGTCAATCATTATGTAATTCGAATCATCATTCAGTTGCCATTTAGACCTACATATATACATATATATATCATCCAGTCAAACATGATCAGTTGTACAATTGATCAGACCTAGTCTAACGATTCACAACAGAATTATTAACCCTATCAATCAACCCAAAGAATTATCAATCCGATGTAACAATCTCGTCATCTAATCGAACATGAACATACAGCCATACAATAACTTTCTAAGGAACCATTCAAGAATCAAGCAACATTGCAAACTAACCGAGATGGAGAGATCACTATACTGATCGAAAGGAAAAGACTTGAAAGCTTGTAGTTGCCGTCGCATAGGGAAAACAATAGGGCTCTAGGGTTTGGCTACTAAAACTTTTTTTTTTACGTAACAGTGGGGAACAAGTTATTAAAATAGGTTGCTACTGGGCCAAAGCCCATTTGTTGTTTTTCGGCAATTAACAGTGGACGAAAACACACTAAAGTGTTTTCGGACATGGGGTGTTTTCTGGTGGGGCATTTGGGTTGGGGTGGTTGTTTGGCAAAGTTACATATTTATTCACATTACACTCAAACCTAATATAATACACAGAACACATATCAACATGATTCCATTTTGTTTTATATTAAATACACCAAACTTGTTATCAGCATACACACTTATAAGGCACACCATATAAACATAACAATCACAACACGATTTAACATATTACAGACGAGTCAAACGAGTCGTGTTAACAAACAACTTAAACAATTAACGTGCAATCAATACGAAGATGGAATCTTGGAAACTCAAGTTGTCACAACCTGTGTGCACCTTCAAAACTTTTATGGACTGCCGACCTACTACTTTCAGCGGCACCGAAGGAGCCGTAGGCCTCCTCCACTGGTTCGAGAAACTCGAATCTATCTTCGAGATGTGTGAATGCCCTGAGGTTCGCAGGGTGAAATATGCTACTGGTACTCTTGAGGGGATAGCGCTCACGTGGTGGAACGCTCAGGTCCAAATGCTGGGGTTGGTTGCTGCTAACGCCACCCCATGGAACGATTTCAAGGAAATGATCAAAGAAGAATACTGTAGCCGTGATGACATTCATAAGCTGGAGGTAGAGTTCTTCAACCTAAAGATGACGGGGTCAGAAATCGAAGCTTATACGAGAAGATCAAACGAGTTGGCTATTCTGTGTCCTACTATGGTGGATCCTCCCATTAAACGTATCGAACTGTATCTCAAGGGTTTAGTGCCAGAGATTCAAAGTCACGTAACCTCAGCAAACCTTGGCACCATTCAACAGATCATCAAGTTGGCTCATCGTCTCATGGATCAGGCGGTGGAGCAGAACAGGTTACCAAAGCGCATTAGTGCTACTACTTCTGATACTCCCAGCGACAACAAGCGTAAGTGGGATGGAACTTCAAGCAAAGGTTCAACTCCTGTTCAGTCTCAGTCTCAGTAGAGAAGGACTGACGACTACAAGAGCCCTAGTCAGTAATCAACTGGTAGCCAAAGTCAAGGTGGGTACAAGGGAATTCACCCCAAATGCAATCGCTGTAACCTACACCACAGCGGGCCATGTACCAAGAGTAACTGTCATCGGTGCAACAAGCTAGGCCACGCCGCAAAGGATTGCAGAAGTTTGTACCCCGCAAATCAGAATCGTCAGCAACAACAAGCCCCACAGAATCAACGCCAGCAGCAGCAGCAGGGTATCAACAAAAGGTGCTTTCAGTGTGGAGCTGAAGGCCACTTCAAGAGAGATTGTCCCCAACTGAATCGGAACCAGAACAACAACAACAATAATAACAACCAGGGGAATGGAAACAACGGGGGTAACAACGGCAATGGTGCAAGGGGTCGTGTGTTCGTTATTGGTCAGGGTGAAGCGAGGAACGATCCCAACGTTGTGATGGATAAGTTCCTACTGGAGGACTTTTATGTTACTGTTTTATTTGATTCGGGTGCCGATACTAGCTACGTGTCCTTAAGAGTTAGTCAAATCCTTAAGCGTACCCCAACATTATTGAACACCAAGCACACTGTAGAGCTAGCTAATGGTAAGAGTTTAGAGGCCACACACGTAGTCAAGGGTTGTAATCTTGTTCTTACTAATTAGACCTTCTATATCGACCTCATTCCTATCGTCCTGGGTAGTTTCGACGTTGTTATTGGGATGGACTGGTTATCCCAACACCAAGCAGAGATTCTTTGCAACGAGAAGATCGTCCGTATTCCTCGCTCAGGTGATGAACCTCTCTTGATTCGTGGCGACAAGAGCGGTGCTGTTATGAGCATCATCTCTTTCCTTAAGGCTCAGAAGTGTTTGCGAAAGGGCCACAGTGCTATTTTGGCTCTCGTTACTGACACCTCGAAGAAAGAGAAGAAGATAGAAGATTTTCCGATCGTATGTGACTTTCCTGAGGTATTCCCTGAGGAATTACCTGGCCTTCTGCCTCATCGTCAAGTCGAGTTTCAAATCGAGATAGCTCCTGGAGCAGCACCTATAGCTCGTGCACCTTATCGCCTAGCTCCATCAGAATTGGAAGAACTGTCCATGCAACTACAAGAGCTTTTGAATAAGGGTTTTATTCGTCCTAGCTCTTCGCCATGGGGAGCTTCAGTGTTATTTGTGAAGAAGAAAGATGGTACATTCAGAATGTGCATCGACTACCGTGAACTCAACAAAGTGACCGTGAAGAATCGCTATCCTCTTCCACGTATTGATGACCTGTTCGACCAGCTGCAAGGGTCGAGCTACTACTCGAAGATTGATCTGAGATCGGGATATCACCAGCTGAGAGTCCGAGAAGAGGACGTCTCTAAAACAGCCTTTAGAACTCGATATGGACACTACGAGTTTTTGGTCATGCCTTTTGGGCTGACAAACGCACCTGCAGTTTTCATGGACCTTATGAATCGAGTGTGCAAGCCTTACCTAGACAAGTTCGTTATAGTGTTCATCGATGACATCCTGATCTATTCTAAGAGTCAGGAGGAACACGAGCAGCATCTACGAATTATTTTGGAACTCCTTCGAACAGAACAGCTTTACCCAAAGTTCTCAAAATGCGACTTCTGGCTTCGTGAAGTCCATTTCCTAGGCCACGTGGTAAACAAGGATAGGATTCCCGTTGATCCATCCAAGGTTGATTCAATCAGGAACTGGCCTGCACCCCGTACACCAACAGAAATTCGCCAATTCTTGGGCTTGGCAGGTTACTACAGAAGGTTTATCAAGGATTTCTCCAAGATTGCACAACCTCTCACCTCACTAACACAGAAAGGTGTCACCTATCATTGGGGTGATGCACAGGAAACTGCATTTCAACACTTAAAGGATAGACTTTGTAGCGCCCCTATCCTCTCATTGCCAGAGGGCACAGATGACTTTGTGGTTTACTGTGACGCATCAAGTCAGGGTCTTGGGTGTGTATTGATGCAACGGGATAAAGTTATTGCGTACGCCTCATGCCAACTTAAATTTCATGAAAGGAACTACACTACACACGATTTAGAGCTGGGAGCTGTTGTTTTTGCACTTAAGATATGGAGACATTACCTGTACGGTACCAAGTGCGCCATTTACACCGATCACAGGAGTCTCGAGCATATCTTCAAACAGAAGGAGTTGAACATGCGACAACGTCGATGGATCGAGCTACTGAATGATTACGAATGCTCGATCAGATACCATCTGGGCAAAGCCAATGTGGTGGCCGATGCCCTCAGTCGAAAGGATACTACACCTAAACGTGTACGAGCTTTACAACTCACTATCCAATCTAGTCTTCCTGCACAGATACGAGATGCTCAAGTGGAAGCATTGAAACCAGAAAACGTCAGGGTTGAAGCCCTACGCGGCTCAAGACAACGGTTAGAACAAAAGGCAGAAGGTGCCTATTACGTAACATGACGCATTTGGGTCCCACTCTATGGCAACCTACGAGAGCTTGTGATGGATGAAGCACATAAGTCTCGCTACTCAGTACATCATGGTTTAGATAAGATGTACCACGACTTAAGAACTACGTACTGGTGGCCTAGCATGAAAGCTCACATAGCAACCTACGTTAGTAAATGTTTGACTTGTGCGAGAGTCAAAGTCGAATACCAGAAACCCTCAGGCCTACTCCAACAACCTGAGATACCACAATGGAAATGGGAGCAGATTTCCATGGATTTCGTTACTGGCTTGCCTAGGTCTCAACGTGGAAATAATACTATTTGGGTGATCGTGGATCGACTCACAAAGTCTGCACACTTTCTGGCTATCAAAGAAACAGACAAGTTCTCTACTTTAGCAGACGTTTACTTGAATGAAGTGGTTTCGAGGCACGGGGTACCCACATCTATTATCTCTGATTGTGATGCACGTTTTACTTCTGAACTGTGGCAAGCAATGCACAAGTCCTTTGGCTCACGTTTAGATATGAGCACAGCTTATCACCCGCAAACGGATGGGCAGTCTGAACGCACCATCCAGACCCTTGAAGACATGCTTAGGGCATGTGTGATTGACTTTGGCAACGGTTGGGAAAAACATCTGCCACTAGTGGAATTCTCGTATAATAACAGTTACCACACCAGCATTCGGGCCGCTCCATTTGAGGCATTGTACGGGCGTAAATGCCGATAACCTCTTTGTTGGGCAGAGGTGGGGGATAATCAGATCACTGGCCCAGAACTTGTGGTAGACACAACAGAAAGGAAACCACTCGAGTTCCAGGTTGGGGATCGAGTGCTACTCAAAGTCTCACCCTGGAAGGGTGTTGTTCGTTTTGGCAAACGAGTCAAACTTAACCCACGATATGTTGGACCATTCGACATCATAGAGAAAATAGGCAAGGTAGCCTACAAACTGAACCTACCCACAGAACTCAGTGCAGTTCACAACGTTTTCCACGTGTCGAATCTGAAGAAGTGTCTGTCAGATGAGACCCTCATAGTTCCTTTGAAGGAACTCACTATTGACGATCAGTTGCGATTCGTCGAGGAACCAGTTGAAATCATGGACCGGGATGTTAAGGTCCTCAAGCGCACTAGAATTCCTCTTGTTCGAGTTCGTTGGAACTCACGTCGTGGCCCAGAGTTCACCTGGGAACGCGAAGACCAAATGAAACAAAAGTATCCCCAATTGTTCGAAAACATTACAACCACTACTGAGGCTGAAGCTACTGCGGAATTTCGGGACGAAATTCCAGATCAACGGGGGGAGGATGTGACACCCCAGGAAAACCAGGAAACATAACTAGCTTCCTCAGTGAGTACGTACCAAATTTCGGGACGAAATTTATTTCAAATTGGGGATAATGTGACAACTCGTATCTCGAACCTATCTTTGTACTTAGTGTAACATGTTTTGAACGCTACGTGATTATGTGATGCATTGATTTAATGTATGTGTAATGTTTATATGTTATGTGTAATGTATGTGTGTACGTGATCGCACAAGCCCATTCGGGCCACACTGTTTGCACTCGAGAACACAAGGGCAACCCATGAAGGGTTCGGCCCACTCCTTTATGTTATCTAGGGTGTTAGTATAAATTCTATACTCCACCAACTCACATAAGTTTAGCAAACCCTAAATCCCTCTCATCCTCTCTCTCTCAAACTCGACGGCAAACACACCCTCTCCATCGAAGCTTTCTTGTTCGAATCAACCTTTGTTATCCTCTAATTCGGTTAGTGTTTTATTGTTGTTAATGTTATGCATGATGAGATGATGAATGATTGTTTGATGTCTCCGTATGATTAATCTAAATCCGTTTAAATACTATGAGATTAGTATTGGCTTGGAATTAGGGATTTTGTGTGTGTTGTTTAAACAAATTCGATTTGCATGATTATGATCTAGACCCGATTGAATGTTAACCGGCTGTGTTATGTCCCTGTTCGAATAAATTGTGGGGGGGCGGGGGCGGGATTGTTATGTTAGTATGCATGTTAGTGACCAAGAATATGAATCATGTTTAAGTGTTATGATTATTGTTCATGTTTTGATTATGTTAGGGTTCATAAGAATAGATGTTAAAACCCTTGTTTGATCGATCAAATGTATGAATGGAAACTATTAGTGATGTTAATTGATTGAATAATTGTAAAACAAGAAACTGTCCAAATTATTATAACTAATATGCATGAAATTCGGAAGTAATAACCAATCGCACAAGACTCCTTGGTCGCACAAGATCAGATCATACAAGATCTGATCTGATCGCACAAGGCAGTCGCACAAGCTAGGTACAACAGGGTTTAGCACAGTGTACAACATATTTATTGCATGATCGCACAAGACCTTGTGGATCGCACAAGACAGTGCTGATCGCACAAGGCCTTGGGCCACACACACGAACACTTAGGCTGTTGGGCCTCAAAGCCCAATCTCAGTCGCACAAGTCTTGATCAGTCGCACAAGATGTCCCGAGTCGCATAAGATAGATTATCTGGTTTGAGCTTTCTAGTTATTGGGTCGGGTACTATTGGACTTTAATGGGTGAATCGCACAAGGTTGTTGAACTTGTGCGAGCCCAATACATCCTGATCGCACAAGTTCGGATATGCTATGTACTTGACTGTTAATGTGTTTGCCATGATCAATACGTGTTTGCAACCTGTTAGCTTGTGTGTAAACATATGTGCACTACTTGAACCTAGACCTGACTTGTATGGTAACCATGTTAGGACGTGGTTGACCACTAAGAGCTCAATCGACCTTTACTTATCTGCCGAGCTAACCTAAGGTGAGTTCACACTTTCTACAAAGCATGGGATTCCCAGGGGTTGGGAATGGGTTAAGGAATATGGATTCCTCGTCCTTCTTGGGTAAGACAGTACGGGTTCAGGAATATAATTCCTCGTCCTCATGGACAGTTAACTTTCACTAGACCAAAACTCTATCACGAAGTCCCTCCTTTTTATATCGACTTAATCGTCGGGCCAATGGCGAGCGGGTCATTAGTTAGATAGCGGTATTTAGGCCTGACAAGCCTCACACCATGCCGCAGAGGACGGGCGTGAACTAATGGATCTGGGCACGTCAATGATGATAGACATTGACGCTAAGGGCACCTAAACATGACTAAAGTCAGTGGTCGATATGGTAACGAGTCTAGTAGTATATACATGGGGTAGCCCCCACGGCCGAAAGGCCAAATAATTAAACATGGGGTAGCCCCCACGGCTGAATAGCCAGAGTAAAATGGGATTTAAACAGAACACGTTTTCAACTATGGGGTAACCCCCACGGCAAGAGGCCAGCTAAAGGAAACCGTTTTTGGAACAACTTAAAACAAACACCCAACTGTGAACTCGCTTAACATTATTGTTGACTCGTTACTACATGCTTTGCAGGTCATTAGGTTATCAGGAGCTTGCATGGGGAAGAGTCGTTGTGGAGCATGGACATTGAGTGTTCATGCTGAACTTAAACATTATTAACTTATACATTGGTTTTTGACATTATGCTTCCGCTTACAACTTTAACTATGTTTTGTTTGGACACCAATTGTATTGTGTTGGATTTTGTTATTATTTACATGCTTGTTCAATATGATTGGTGGCTTGATCCTGGTCAGTCACGCCTCCAAGCGGTGATACTCCGCTGGTGGATTTTGGGGGTGTGACATCTAGACCACTAAGGGAACTCTAGACTAGATGAGTTAAAACTTATGCTGGTAAAAAAAGACTTGGGCCAACCTGGGGCTTAAAGGGCTAGCTTGTTTAAAAATCCTTGTGGACCGTCTAGAAGTATGAACTCATAGGTTTAAAATGTTGTGATGCTTTATCAATTAAACGAGTTGAAGTAAACATGCACGTTGCGTCGGGATGTTGATTATCATTGTCTTTAGTGTCACAATGTGAAATTATGAGATACGAAAATCTTTAATTTTATGCAAAACATTATCCTATATATTAAAAAACCAACGTTATGAATAGTACCAGGGGCATTTCAGGGATTTAACCTCTTCCTCCCTCACTTCACCATCTCTTTTGTAGCCCTAAACCACACAAGAAACATCAGCAAGCAACATATTACACAGATAGAGATGAGCAGCGGTGCACCTCATCGACCCCTTTCATCTTCTCCACCCTAATTTCATCTGAGATACCCCCAACCTACCATCACCGTTCCACCAACCATCTCCGGCAATAGTATCCTGGGACACGTGACATGCCACGTATGGCGGCAACTGCACAAGAAGAGAGAAGAGAGAGAAACGAAGAGCGTGAGAGATGAGAAAGAGAAATCAGAGACGGCGACGATCCGCCGTCAGCGGCGGAGCCGCGGCGGTGGCAGCGATGTTTGGCCGAAGATGTTTACGGTAACACCCCCTGCTACTTCTCATTCTATTCCATTTTTATTGAATGTCCGATAATGTTCTGTTGGTTGTTCACTCGGTTCAGGTTTTGGGTTTCCGTTCACTCGAGCCTCGGGTCAGCGATTTCGGTTCAGTTTGTGACGGTATGTCTCACCTCAAATTGCTTTGTATCCGCATATAAACTTAGCGAAAGGGATATATGTTTCAATCCAACCATCATGAATTTCTAAATGGTATGTTCTTTCTTACTGATATTGTAAACATATTGCTGGTGTTCACAAATCTTGTCTTTTTAATACGTAAAATAATGTCGCTGTGATGAAACAACATATAGAGAAAAATGATTGGAATCTATTTTTTTTTTCCCAAAAGAGGATGAATTTGGGATAAAAGTGAAGGTTTCGTATTTCAATACATATCAAGTTCACGTTACGGTTCAACTTCATTTCGGACGACTTAGGTCAACTCAGCTTTGGTTCGGTTCGACAAGTCAACATCGGTCAGCATTGATTTGGGTCAGCTTAGGTCTCAGCTCAAGTGCGGGTCTCGGTGCTGCTTGGTTCAACCCGGTCCGACTCGGTATAACGCGTATGTTAATTTCACTATTTTGTATTTTGAACACAGATTTCAGTTGATTGTTCATAGATCGTTTTTCTCAGCTTGCGGATTATTAAATCCTAGCATTTTATGAAATTATTGAATAATTGGAATTGAATTTGATTGTTGATGTGTTGTTTTGACTTTTGACAGTCTATGGCTTGTGGATTTCAAATTCTGGCATTGAAGTCTTATTCGTTGTCGTCGGCGATTGTGAATGAGAGTGATGAATGTGCTATTGTGAAGGAGAATTTCGATTCGGTGAGGCACCGGAAAGAGAAACATAGTATGTTTACAAGCGTATCGCCTCTCGGTAGCCGAAGGTAACTAACTACCTTCAACTATATGCTATGCTTGAATGATTACATTTCATATACTATTCTTTGCATCATGTTGAGTAATGCAGAATGTGACAGATAAGCTCTTTGGTACCTGGTTAGAATGGTGCATTTGGTGTTATAGGTATGTATTCAGTTTAGTTGGAGAATGTGAATAGAAATTTCAGCTAAGATATGGAAGTTTGTGAGATACAAACATTAAACTGCTGTAGTGGTTGAATATATCACCAGTCACCTAAATGACTTGTTCTGGGTCAATGAATACCATTTATCACACAGGCATTATCACTAAGAAGGGCGTTTGGTCAACACAACACGTTTCAAAGGGACCTTAAGTTAAGAAGCGTGGCGCAACGCGCGCGCCGAAAAATACCTAGTTCTTTTAATTTGCATTTCCCCCGGCCTACAACACCACATTAAAGAATTTAACTTCAAAAGACAAAAGTTAGATGGTTTAGGCGTAATTCAAAGTAACCAACATTATAAAATTATATTCGTACCAACATTAAATTATTTCATTGATATAACATACCTTTAGATGGTGTATTTGATTTAGGATGATTTTTTTTTCATTTTGTTTTGTGATGCTTAATTCATCCTTATTTTGTAATAATAGCCTACTTTTTTTTAGTTTGTATCAAGGACACAATAAACGTGTTATGAATCAAAGAAATTTTCAACTATTTCAACTAAAATGCATAGAATAATGTTAAGTTTAAAGAAGATTTAGTTATTGTTTACAATAAACGATCAAAAGATTTTACCAGTTTGTATTAAAATTACACAAACCCAAGTATCACATATGAAAACAAAAGCCCCTACAACAGTATCAACATATGTATTGTATAATTCTTTTACATAAACAGTACAACAAAAAAATGTTGAAACAGTATACCTCCGTTTACAAAATATTATATATTTGTAGTTATTTAACTGATGTTATTTAGCCCTAACGAAGTCTATCATGTAAAATCTTATATGATTTCAATTGTATCCGCATAACGCTTACCCAAACAATATCACACTGAATCAGCAAACCTAATCCAATGGAGTGTCACTGTCAATAATTTACATTATCATACACGCACTTCATCAAAATTCTACAAATATTTATAAAATCGTTGTGTAAAATTTGAATTAAATCATATTTTTGCATAATGCTCACGCAAACGAAATCACACTGAAACAACCTATTGTAACAGATTGATTATCAACAATTTATACATTCATGCATGCAATTCATTGAAAGCGTATAGAAGCAAAACTAAAATCAGAAACCACTTATCTCATACTCAATGGATTGGAAAAGAGTAAATTTCAAAGTTCGTCCTTTATGTATGTCTAATATATCAAAGTATGTCCTTTGTCTTTAATAACCTCAGAAAACATCCTTAATGTTTGAAAAACCAATCAAGTTATGTCCTTTACCCTAAACCTTGTTTGTTTTCCCAGTTAAGTCAGGTCATGTGAGAAGCACATGAGGGTATATTGGTCATTTTACCCTAAATACTAAAAAAATTATAAAAAATTCAGATCTTCCTCTCTCTCTCTCTATCTCTTTGAACGCAGACCTTTATTTCATCATCATCTGCACACTCCTCAGCCAATTCATATCTAAACAAAACCACACACAAAATCAAAAACCCAAATCAAGATAAGTCTTTCTCATACACTCCATTAAATTCAAGACCCACCTCCATCTCCCCCATTTCTGTAAATACAAAACAACTTTACTCCAACAAAACCCAACTACACACATGAACCAAAAACCCAACAATAAAGAGTATAAAAGAGGCTCAGATCTGTAAAGAATCAGAACAAAGAGGATAAATCCGCCATGGCTGCAACTCTCTCGGCTGAATCAATGGTAGATTTCTACCACAAAACAGCCGGAGAATCGCCCCGCCAAGTTACGGAGCATCTCAAACTTTGCTGATTTACTCATACAACAAGAAATTCATCATCACCGCCTCATATTAGGCTCGTTTCTATAGCTTTCTTTAAACGATGAAATCGAGACTCTGGCCAAATCACAGGAACCAGAGAAAAGGGTTGTCGATTTGGGGGCAAATCGAAAGTCATCGGCGGCGTAGGGCGGCGACCACCCTTCAGAAACCTTCCCTCCGCTGCCTCATTTCTTGGTTGTATTGTTTACCCCAAACCCTCGTTCTTAGACGAAAGGCGTGTTTTGTAACTGACTTTGTAGATCAATTTACTGTTTTGCCCCAAACATCGTGGAAGCAGGTGTAGTGGAGGCGGTTATTGACAGACTACCGGATTTTGAAAAATGCGACGCCGGATTTTGCGGTGGTGGTGGTGGTGGTGTGGTGGTGGTAGTAGAGAGAGAGAGAGAGAGAGAGCAGAGAGAAAGATGAGTGTGTGTTCTGTATGTATGTGTAATGTGTGGGTGTATATATATATATATTGGTAGGTAGAATGACATTAATGCCCTCATGTGCTTCACATGTGACCTGACTTAACTGGGAAAACAAACAAGGTTTAGGGTAAAGGACATAACTTGATTGGTTTTTCAAACATTAAGGATGTTTTCTGAGGTTATTAAAGACAAAGGACATACTTTGATATATTAGACATACATAAAGGACGAACTTTGAAATTTACTCATTGGAAAATAATAATGGAATGTTTTCGGTCAATTAATAACAAAAGTAAAATTGATAATTCACAAAGTAGGAATATTCGCATAATGCTTACACAAACGAAATTAAATTGAATCAACAAACCTATAGTCCGATTGATTATCAACAATTAACATGATTATACACTCGATCTATCGACATTATACTTGTGATACGCAAACTGATTAAAATTGCTACCACCTAACAACCTTGTCAATCCTCCAATAAGAAACACAACATATTGAAATCATGGACAAACATATCATTGAATCGATTTAACTAAATTCAAATTATTACTTTAGATGAGATGTCGATAATTGTGACAACTCGTATTTCAGAACCTATCTTTGTGTTAATGTAACGTATGTGGATCCTATGTGATTATGTGAACTTGGCTGATTAATGAAATGTTGTGTTTGATATGTGTTATGTGTAATGTATGTATGTACGTATATGAATGAACCGGTCGCACAACACAACCCGATCGCACAAGCCCATTCGGGCTACACTCTTTTGTAATCGAACCGTATGGGCAGCCCATTATGATGGGTTCGGCCCACCTCTCACACGCATAACCTCAGGAGGAGGTTAACACTTTTCATTTGTTGCAAAATCTCATAACACACAAACCCTACTCCTCTCCTCTTGAAGCCGACGACAACACATCCCTATCTCTCGAAGCTTTCTTACTTGGATCGATCCTATCCTTCTCTTAACCGGTTAGTGTTTGTAGTATTAGTTGTATGATATTGTGATATATATGCGTTACATGATGATTTAGTGTTATCTTGTGATTGAATATGATGAAAGTTGTTGAGTTTTAGTATATGTAAATCGGCTCACATGTATGGCATCTTAGATCAATATGGAGTTGTTAATCATATGATGTTGTTGATGATCTAGAATCGATGGAATGTTCATCGGCTGATTAGACGAGTATATGTGGATAATGTGTTGGATTATTATGATGATATGTATGATAGTGATCTAGAACGTGAATCTGCGAATTTGATTAAAGGTTAAGTTTGTGTTTATGCTTGAACATGTCTAGGGTTCATAGGAAATTGAAGTAAAAACCCTTGTTGATCGATTATTGTTTATGATTGGAAACTGTTAAGTGTTAGCTTTGATTGATCGAATGAAGAGGAAACTATTCGAATTGAATGTAACTTATTTGCATGAATCATGGAAATACTAAAACTAATCGCACAAGACTCCCTGATCGCACAAGATCAGATCATACAAGATCTGATCTAATCGCACAAGTTGGGTACAAACACATAAAGCACATAGTACTGTTTTATTATGCATGATCGCACAAGACTTGTGGATCGCACAAGACAGTGCCAATCGCACAAGGCTTGGGCCTCACACGAACGTTAGGGCTGTTGGGCCTTAAAGCCCAATGTCCATTCGCACAACCCAACAGGATCGCACAAGTTCATCCGGATCGCAAAAGACTCATGTTTATTTGTTTGGGCCGTTTACATGTTGGGACTTTATTTATATTGGGCCGGGCTTATGATTGGATCGCACAACATGCTGTGGATCGCACAAGGTTGTGCTGATCGCACAACATGTTGGGCCGAGTTATGTTTGGACTTCATATGTTAAACAGTTATCTTCCAAAGTGTTCTATGTGTATGCCATGTATGCCATGATCGTTACGTGTTCTTGATTTGTTAAAATCTGTGTAAACATACGTGCCTCACTTGAACCTAGACCTGACTTGTATGGTAACCATGTTAGGACGTGGTTGACCCTAGCAGCTCGATTTACCTTTCGTTTATCTGCCGAGCTAACCTAAGGTGAGTTCACACTTTCTACAAAGCATGGGATTCCCAGGGGTCGGGAATGGGTTAAGGAAGATGGATTCCTCGTCCTTTCTTGGGTAGGACAGTACGGGTTCAGGAATATAATTCCTCGTCCTCATGGACAGTTAACTTTCACTAGAGCAAAACTCTATCACGAAGTCCCTCATTTTTATATCGACTTAATCGCCGGGCCAATGGTGAGCGGGTCATTAGTTAGATAGCGCTATTTAGGTCTGACAAGTCTCACACCATGCCGCAGAGGACGGGCGTGAACTAATGGATCTGGGCATGTCAATGATGATAGACATTGACGCTAAAGGCACATAAACATGACTAAAGTCAGTGGTCGATATGGTAACGAGTCTAGTAGTATATACATGGGGTAGCCCCCATGGCTGAAGAGCCAGATAATTAAACATGGGGTAGCCCCCACGGCCGAAGAGCCAGATAATTAAACATGGGGTAGCCCCCACGGCTGAATAGCCAGAGTAAACGGGATTTAAACAGAACACGTTTTCAACTATGGGGTAACCCCCACGGCAGGATGCCAGCTAAAGGAAACTGTTTTTGGAACAACTTAAAACAAACACCCAACTGTGAACTCGCTCAACGTTGTTGTTGACTCGTTACTACATGCTTTGCAGGTCACTAGGTACTTAGCTGGAGCTTGCATGGGGAAGAGTCGTTGTGGGACATGGACAGCTGCGTGCCATGTTAAACATTGAAATGTTTTAAACTTATGTTTTGGTTTTAAACATTATGCCTCCGCTTGCAACTTAAACTATGTTTTGTTTGGACACCAATTGTATTGTGTTGGTTTTTATTATTACTTACATGCTTGTTCAATATGATTGGTGGCTTGATCCTGGTCAACCACGCCTCCAAGCGGTGATACTCCGCAGGTGGATTTTGGGGGTGTGACAGATTGGTATCAGAGCCATTGGTTATAGTGAACTTGGTTTTAATAAGGGAAAAAGTTTTTTTTGTTAAAACCAGACTATAACCTGTACAGTGCTCAACGATCCACAACGACGCTTCACTCCACGTGCAAGGCTTGACATTCTAGGTGATATGATTTATGTTTATATTACCTACTTTCTAGTTACATAGAACTTTACTCATGGTATGCTTAGATAAACGTAGCAACTATTAATTGAAAACACGTGTGTGCTCACTCCCTTCTGTCATCGCACTTTCGCGAACCCCTCTCACTCATGTTTCCCTTTATATGAAGATCATGTCTGGACGCGTTAACATGACACAAGCCAAGTTGACGGCTCTGATTAACCAATAAGTTGCTGCGGCACTTGCAGCCGCTCAGGCAGGAGGTATACCCTGCCATCTCAACTCACTCTAGGATCTCTGGATCCTACTCTTGTGAACCAACCTTTGTGTTAAACTTTAGCCTTTCTTACTCTCACGACAGGTCAACCTGCACAGCCTCCTGTGTGCACTTTCAAGACCTTTATGGACTGTCGACCTAGTACCTTCAGTGGTACCGAAGGAGCTGTAGGTCTCCTCCACTGGTTTGAGAAGCTCGAATCTGTTTTCGAGATGTGTGAATGCCCTGAGGCTCGCAGGGTGAAGTATGCTACTGGTACTCTCGAGGGTATAGCGCTCACGTGGTGGAACGCTCAGGTTCAGATGCTGGGGTTGGTTGCTGCTAACGCCACCCCATGGAACAATTTTAAGGAAATGATTAAGGAAGATTACTGCAATCGTGATGACATTCACAAACTGGAAGTAGAGTTCTTCAACTTAAAGATGACGGGGTCAGAAATTGAAGCGTATACAAAAAGATCGAATGAGCTAGCTATCTTATGTCCTACTATGGTGGATCCTACCATCAAACGCATCGAACTATACCTCAAGGGTGTAATGCCCGAGATTCAAAGTCATGTGACTTCAGCTAACCTCGCCACCATTCAGCAAGTTGTTCAATTGGCTCACCGTCTCACTGATCAGGTGGTGGAGCAGAACAGGTTACCAAAATGCATTAGTGCTACAGTGACTTCAGATGTTCCTAGTGACAACAAGAGAAAATGGGATGGAGCTTCAAACAAAGGTTCAACTTCTATTCAATCTCAGTCGCAGCAGAGAAGGACTGACGACTACAAGAGCCCTAGTCAGCAATCATCTGGTAGTCAAAGTCAAGGAGGGTACAGGGGAGTTCACCCAAAATGCAATCGATGTAACCTACACCACAGCGGGCCATGCACCAGGAGTAATTGTCATCGGTGCAACAAGCTAGGCCACGCTGCAAAGGATTGCAGAAGTTTACGCCCCGCGAATCAGAATCGCCAACAACAACAAGCCCCACAGAATCAACACCAGCAGCAGTAGCAGCAAGGTAACAACAGAGGGTGCTATCAGTGTGGAGCTGAAGGCCACTTCAAGAGAGATTGTTCCCAACTGAACCAGAACCAGAACAACAACAACAATAATAACAACAAAGGGAATGGAAACAACGGGGGTAACAATGGCAATGGTGCAAGGGGTCGTGTGTTCGTTATTGGTCAGGGTGAAGCGAGGAATGATCCCAATGTTGTGACGGGTAAGTTCCTTCTTGACGACTTTTATGTTACTGTCTTATTTGCTTCGGGTGCTGATACTAGCTACGTGTCCTTAAAAGTTAGTCAAATGCTTAAGCGTACCCCCAACACTTTTGAAGACCAAGCACACTGTAGAGTTAGCTAATGGTAAGAGTTTAGAGGCCACACACGTAGTCAAGGGTTGTAATCTTGTTCTTGCTGGTCACACTTTCTCTATCGACCTCCTTCCTATCGTTCTGGGTAGTTTCGACGTTGTCATTGGGATGGATTGGTTATCCCAACACCAAGCAGAGATTCTTTGCAATGAGAAGATTGTCTGTATTCCTCATTTAGGTGATGAACCTCTCATGATTCGTGGCGACAAGAGGGGTGCTGTTGAGAGCATCATCTCTATCCTTAAGGCCCAGAAATGTTTGCGTAATGGCCACACTGCTGTTTTGGCTCTCGTTACTAACACCTCGAAGAAAGAGAAGAAGATAGAAGATTTTCCGATTGTACGCGATTATCCTGAGGTATTTCCTGAGGAACTACCTGGTCTTCCGCCTCATCGACAAGTCGAGTTTTAAATCGAGCTAGCTCCTGGAGCAGCGCCCATAGCTCGAGCACCCTATCGTCTAGCTCCATCTGAATTGGAAGAACTATCTGCGCAACTACAAGAACTCTTGGATAAGGGTTTTATTCGTCCTAGCTCTTCGCCCTGGGGAGCTCCAGTCTTGTTTGTGAAGAAGAAGGACGGTACCTTCTGTATGTGTATCGACTATCGCGAACTCAACAAGGTGACTGTGAAGAATCGTTATCCTCTTCCACGCATTGATGACCTATTCGACCAGCTGCAAGGGTCGAGCTACTACTCGAAGATTGATCTGAGATCGGGATATCACCAGCTGAGAGTCCGAGAAGAGGACGTCTCCAAAACAGCCTTTAGAACTCGTTATGGACACTACGAGTTTTTGGTCATGCCTTTCGGGCTGACAAACGCACCTGCGGTTTTCATGGACCTTATGAATCGAGTGTGCAAGCCTTACCTAGATAAGTTCGTTATAGTTTTCATCGACGACATCCTGATCTATTCGAAGAGTCAGGAGGAACACGAGCAGCATCTATGACTTATTTTGGAACTCCTTCGAACAAAACAGCTTTATGCAAAGTTCTCGAAATGCGACTTCTGGCTTCATGAAGTCCACTTTCTAGGCCACGTGGTAAACAAGGATGGGATACACGTTGATCCATCTAAGGTAGACTCGATTAAGAACTGGCCTGCACCTCGCACACCAACAGAAATTCGCCAATTCTTGGGTTTGGCAGGTTACTACAGGAGGTTCATTAAGGATTTTTCCAAGATTGCACAACCTCTCACCTCACTAACGCAGAAGGGCGTTACTTATCGATGGGGAAATGCACAAGAATCGACATTTCAGCACCTAAAGGATAGACTTTGCAGCGCACCTATTCTTTCATTGCCAGAGGGCACAGACGACTTCGTGGTTTACTGCGACGCATCAATTCAGGGTCTTGGTTGTGTGTTAATGCAGCGGGATAAAGTTATTGCGTACGCCTCACGCCAACTTAAAGTTCATGAAAGGAACTACACTACACACGATTTAGAGCTGGGAGCTGTTGTTTTTGCACTTAAGATATGGAGACATTACCTGTACGGTACCAAGTGTGCCATTTACACCGATCACAGGAGTCTCGAGCATATCTTCAAACAGAAGGAGTTGAACATGCGACAACGTTGATGGGTCGAGTTATTAAATGATTACGAATGCTCGATCAGATATCATCCGGGCAAAGCCAATGTTGTGGCCGATGCCCTCAGTCGAAAGGATACTACACTTAAACGCGTACGAGCTTTACAACTCACTATCCAATCTAGTCTTCCTGCACAGATACGACATGCTCAGGTAGAAGCATTGAAACCAGAAAACGTCTGGGCTGAAGCCCTACGCGGCTCAAGACAGCGGTTAGAACAAGAGGCAGATGGTGCCTACTACGTAAAAGAGCGCATCTGGGTCCCACTCTATGGCAACCTACGAGAGCTTGTGATGGATGAGGCACACAAGTCTCGTTACTAAGTACATCCTGGTTCGGATAAGATGTACCACGATCTAAAAACTACATATTGGTGGCCTAGCATGAAAGCTCACATAGCAACCTACGTTAGCAAGTGCTTGACTTGTGCGAGAGTCAAGAATGAATACCAGAAACCCTCAGGCCTACTCCAACAACCAGAGATACCACTATGGAAATGGGAGCAAATTTCCATGGATTTTGTTACTGGCCTGCCTAGATCTCAACGGAGGAACGATACTATTTGGGTGATCGTGGATCGACTCACGAAGTCTGCACACTTCTTGGCTATCAAGGAAACGGATAAGTTCTCCACTCTAGCAGACGTATATCTTAAGGAAGTTGTCTCGAGGCACGGGGTGCCCACCTCTATTATCTCCGATCGTGATGCACGTTTCACTTCAGAACTTTGGCAAGCGATGTACAAATCCTTTGGCTCACGTTTAGATATGAGCACAGCTTATCACCCGCAAACGGATGGGCAGTCTGAACGCACCATCCAGACCCTTGAAGACATGCTTAGGGCATGTGTGATTGACTTTGGCAATGGCTGGGAAAAACATCTGCCACTAGTGGAATTCTCGTATAATAACAGTTACCACACCAGCTTTCGGGCCGCTCCATTTGAGGCATTGTACGGGAATAAGTGTCGATCACCTCTTTGTTGGGCAGAGGTTGGCGACAGCCAGATCACTGGCCCAGAACTTGTGGTAGACACAACAGAAAGGATTGCTCAGATACGAAAACGAATGGCGGCAGCTCGTGAGCATCAGAAAAGCTACGCTGATAAGGGCAGGAAACCACTCGAGTTCCAGGTTGGGGATCGAGTGCTACTCAAAGTCTCACCCTGGAAGGGTGTTGTTCGTTTTGGCAAACGAGGCAAACTTAACCTACGATATGTTGGAGTATTTGAAATCATAGAGAAAATAGGCAAGGTGGCCTACAAACTAAACTTGCCAGCAGAACTCAGTGGAGTTCACAACGTTTTCCACGTGTCGAATCTGAAGAAGTGTCTGTCAGATGAGACCCTCATAGTTCCTTTGAAGGAGCTCACTATCGACGAGCAGTTACGATTCGTCGAGGAACCAGTTGAAATCACGGACCGGGACGTTAAGGTCCTCAAGCGCACTAGAATACCTCTCATTCGAGTTCGTTGGAACTCCCGTCGTGGCCCAGAGTTCACCTGGGAACGCGAAGATCAAATGAAACAAAGGTATCCCCAATTGTTTGCAAACAGTACAACCACTACTGAGGCTGAAGCTACTGCGGAATTTCGGGACGAAATTCCAGATCAACGGGGGGAGGATGTGACACCCCAGGAAAACCAGGAAAACCATGCAACTTAACTAGCTTCCTCAGTGAGTACATAACAAATTTCAGGACGAAATTTCTTTCAACTTGGGGATAATGTGACAACTCGTAATTCAGAACCTATCTTTATGTTAATGTAACGTATGTGGATCCTATCTGATTATGTGAACTTGGTTGATTAATGAAATGTTGTGTTTGATATGTGTTATGTGTAATGTATGTATGTATATGAATGAACCGGTCGCACAACACAACCCGATCGCACAAGCCCATTCGGGCTACACTCTTTTGTAATCGAACCGTATGGGTAGCCCATTATGATGGGTTCGGCCCACCTCTCACACGCATAACCTCAGGGGGAGGTTAACACTTTTCATTTGTTGCAAAATCTCTAACACACAAACCCTACTCCTCTCCTCTTGAAGCCGACGACAACACATCCCTATCTCTCGAAGCTTTCTTACTTGGATCGATCCTATCCTTCTCTTAACCGGTTAGTGTTTGTAGTATTAGTTGTATGATAATGTGATATATATGCGTTACATGATGATTTAGTGTTATCTTGTGATTGAATATGATGAAAGTTGTTGAGTTTTAGTATATGTAAATCGGCTCACATGTATGGCATCTTAGATCAATACGGAGTTGTTAATCATACGATGTTGTTGACGATCTAGAATCGATGGAATGTTCATCGGCTGATTAGACGAGTATATGTGGATAATGTGTTGGATTATTATGATGATATGTATGATAGTGATCTAGAACGTGAATCTGCGAATTTGATTAAAGGTTAAGTTTGTGTTTATGCTTGAACATGTCTAGGGTTCATAGGAAATTGATGTAAAAACCCTTGTTGATCGATTATTGTTTATGATTGGAAAATGTTAAGTGTTAGCTTTGATTGATCGAATGAAAATAGGAAACTATTCGAATTGATTGTAACTGATTTGCATGAATCATGGAAATACTAAAACTAATGGCACAAGACTCCCTGATCGCACAAGATCAGATCATACAAGATCTGATCTAATCGCACAAGTGCAATCGCACAAGTTGGTACAAACACATAAAGCACATAGTAATGTTTTATTATGCATGATCGCACAAGACTTGTGGATCACACAAGACAGTGCCGATCGCACAAGGCTTGGGCCTCACACAAGACAGTGCCGATCGCACAAGGCTTGGGCCTCACACGAACGTTAGGGCTGTTGGGCCTTAAAGCCCAATGTCCATTCGCACAACCCAACAGGATCGCACAAGTCGTTCGGATCGCACAAGTTCATCCGGATCGCACAAGACTCATGTTTATTTGTTTGGGTCGTTTACATGTTGGGACTTTATTTATATTGGGCGGCCGGGCTTATGATTGGATCGCACAACATGCTGTGGATCGCACAAGGTTGTGCTGATCGCACAACATGTTGGGCCGAGTTATGTTTGGACTTCATATGTTAAACAGTTATCTTCCAAAGTGTTCTATGTGTATGCCATGTATGCCTTGATCGTTACGTGTTCTTGATCTGTTAAAATCTGTGTAAACATACGTGCCTCACTTGAACCTAGACCTGACTTGTATGGTAACCATGTTAGGACGTGGTTGACCCTAGCAGCTCGATTTACCTTTCGTTTATCTGCCGAGCTAACCTAAGGTGATTTCACACTTTCTACAAAGCATGGGATTCCCAGGGGTCGGGAATGGGTTAAGGAAGATGGATTCCTCGTCCTTTCTTGGGTAGGACAGTACGGGTTCAGGAATATAATTCCTCGTCCTCATGGACAGTTAACTTTCACTAGACCAAAACTCTATCACGAAGTCCCTCCTTTTTATATCGACTTAATCGCCGGGCCAATGGCGAGCGGGTCATTAGTTAGATAGCGCTATTTAGGTCTGACAAGTCTCACACCGTGCCACGGAGGACGGGCGTGAACTAATGGATCTGGGCACGTCAATGATGATAGACATTGACGCTAAGGGCACATAAACATGACTAAAGTCAGTGGTCGATATGGTAACGAGTCTAGTAGTATATACATGGGGTAGCCCCCACGGCCGAAGAGCCAGATAATTAAACATGGGGTAGCCCCCACGGCCGAAGAGCCAGATAATTAAACATGGGGTAGCCTCCACGGCTGAATAGCCAGAGTAAACGGGATTTAAACAGAACACGTTTTCAACTATGGGGTAACCCCCACGGCAGGATGCCAGCTAAAGGAAACTGTTTTTGGAACAACTTAAAACAAACACCCAACTGTGAACTCGCTCAACGTTGTTGTTGACTCGTTACTACATGCTTTGCAGGTCACTAGGTACTTAGCTGGAGCTTGCATGGGGAAGAGTCGTTGTGGGACATGGACAACTGCGTGCCATGTTAAACATTGAAACGTTTTAAACTTATGTTTTGGTTTTAAACATTATGCTTCCGCTTGCAACTTAAACTATGTTTTGTTTGGACACCAATTGTATTGTGTTGGTTTTTATTATTACTTACATGCTTGTTCAATATGATTGGTGGCTTGATCCTGGTCAGTCACGCCTCCAAGCGGTGATACTCCGCAGGTGGATTTTGGGGGTGTGACAATAATAACTGTAACTGGTGTATTAGTTTTTATATGCGAAAGATGATATTGAAGAAAGGGATGTGGGGATGTCAAAGAATCTGGTTTCGGCGGAGGAGGTGATTTTGCGTATCTGGTTATTTGGAATAAAGTAAGGAGTTGTTTGGTAGCCTCTTAATGACAATTCAGATGATACCTCTTAATGGTTTAAATCCTCTGAATGAATAAGAGGTAACCTCAAATCTGAAATGGTTAAGAGGTAACCTCTGCATGGTAAATCATCACATGTCACATTCTTTTACCTTCTCATTGGTAAAATTCTTAATGGTTCCATTATGAGGTAGCCTCTTAATGACCATTCATAGGCTACCAAACAGCCCTAAGAAATATTGAGTTTAATTAAAATGATCTGTGTTGTTCAATATTATAATAAAAATTAAATGGTGTGTGATCGGGTAAAATTGAATAGGTGTTTGACAATGGATTTTAATTAGTTTCTTTAATACGTTATTTGGAATAAAGCGATGATTCCATACGAACAGATCAACATACCCTTTGTTTTCATGCAAAATTGTAAGGGATGCGATATATTTAAAAGTAGTTTGAAGAGTTATGATTTTTTAAAAGGTGTGATATATATAGGGTAGGGATCCTAAGAGAAGTCCACCCTATTTGAGAAACTTGAGAAGCAATCTGGACCACACATTTTCCCTAAGCAAAAAATGAAAAAAAAGGTGAAAAAAATGCAAATTTTTTTTTGGAAAAATCGCAGCTTTTTCTTTAAGAATTAAAATTTTCCTTTTTAAATTTTTTTTTATTTATACACATGTGTATATTGTTAATCTTTTAACTATACATATATGTATATTGTCAATTATACATATATGTGTATACATGTTTAAAATTGAAAAAATATGTGTTATAAATCCTAAACCTTATACCATAAACACTAAAGCTAAACCTTAATGCTAAATCCTAAACCCTAAAGCTAAACCCTAATCTAAACCCTAATGCTAAGTCCTAAAGCTAAACCCTAATTCTAAACCCTAAAGCTAAACCCTAATGCTAAACCCTAAAGCTAAAACTAAACCCTAAAGCTAAACCCTTAATTCTAAACCCTAATGCAAACCCTAAAGATAAAGCTAAACCCAAAAGTTAAAGCTAAACCCAAAAGCTAAACCCTAATGCTAAACCCTAAATATTATTGCTAAACCCTAATGCTAAATCCTAATGCAAAACCATAAAGCTTAACCCTAAACCATAAAGCTAAACCCTAATGCTAAACCCTAAATACTAATGCTAAACCCTAATAACACTTATTTTTCAATTTTAAACATGTATATACATATATGTATAATTGACAATATACATATATGTATAGTTAAAAGATTAACAATATACACATGTGTATAAATCCAAATTTTTTTTTTTAAATAAAAATTTAAATCCTTAAAGAAAAAGCTGCGATTTTTCCAAAAAAAAAAATAAAAATTTGCATTTTTAACCTTTTTTTTGCATTTTTTTGCTTAGGGAAAATGTGTGGTCTAAAATGCTTCTCAAGTTTCTCAAATAGCCTACTACTTCTCACATGATCCTTATCATATATATATATATATATATATATATATAGTGTGAGGTTCATTGGGGAACACTAAAAAAGTGGAGAACAATGAGGAGCCGACTCAAACGAACTCCGATTGGACTCATTCCAGCGGTGTTGGAACCGGCTCGTCGAACCCTAACTAGGATCTCTTAACCCTAAACCATAAATCATAACCCCTAAACACTAAATATATTAGGGTTTGGCTTTTAGGGTTTAACTTTAGGGTTTAGCTTTATAGTTTAGCTTTAGGGTTTAGTTTTAGGGTTTAGCTTTAGGTTTAGCCTTTAGGGTTTAGCTTTTAGGGTTTATAGTTTAGATTTTACGGTTTAGCTTAGGTTTTAGACTTATTTTTTAACTTAGGGTTTAGAGTTTAGGAGTTCGGATTTAGGGGTTTAGGGTTAAGAGATCCTAGTTAGGTTTCGACGAGCCGGTTTCAACGCCGCTGGAATGAGTGCAATCGGAGTTCGTTTCAGTCGGTTCCCGGCTGTTCCCCACTTTTTTAGTGTTCCCCAATGAACCTTCCCCTATATATATATATATATATATATATATATATATATATATATATATATATATGTAAGATCATATAAAAGGTTTATTTTGCCTAAGTAGGATGAGAATGAATCTTAACCATTCATTTTTCAAATCAATGGTTAAGATGAAAGTATAGGAGAAAGGAGGAGTGCAACGGGTATCTTGGGAAAATCCTATTTATAAATTTCTCTCTCCACATGCAAGTCACATGCATATTCCACCCTCATTTTTTAAACGTTCATAACTTTTTTATACAACATTATTTTTTCATAAAAAATGCACCGTAAAATCGAGCGTCTTTTTATCTTTAATTTAAGTACAATATTGCTATATAAAATATGAAAACTAAAAAACCCACTAAAATGTGTTGTATGTCTATGTTGTATAACATTTTTTGTGCTGCATTTTTGTAATATATTTTTGTGAACTAAAATTTTCGTGCTGAATTTTTTTGTCTTAAATTTTTTTTTATCAATTTTGTGTGCGGTATTTTTTTGTACTACATTTTTTTGCTGATTTTTTTCGTGCTATATCTTTTTGTGCTAGATTTTTTTGTGCTATATTTTTTTGTACTAGACTTTTTGTGCTAGATTTTTTTGTACTAGATTTTTTGTTGTTGTATTTTTAAAAAACAAAAGGTTGCCACACGTTATTTTCACTCCTATGTATAAGAACCAAAATACCATTCATTCCTACTTATTAGGAGTGGCACATGTCATTATCACAATCTTTCTTAGGCTACTTAGGCAAAATTCACTTTTTAGTGGATCCTTCCCCTATATATATATAATACTTTGAAGAGTTGTGACTTTTTAAAAGTGTGTGATCCAAACCATTGTGTCTTAATTTACTTATTGTATGTATATGAAAGTTAATAATTGCTAGTTATGTGAAGGGGTGGGAATTAATTGCTGGTGACCTTTGTTACTTTTTGTAGTTATATGAAAAGGCATGTGTATGTCATGGCACTCTAAATTACTAATTGTACAAGAGTTGGCATGTATATGCACCTTAAGTTACTAATTGTATAAGAATATAATATAATGAGAACCTTGTAATCGTCATGAAAGTTCAGTTGATATGAATAACTCAGGAAGATTTACTTAAGCCAAATTCAAATGGAATGTCGATGTGAATAAACACTTCAAATCTTCCAAGGCATTAACAACAAATTGAGGAGATCAAGAATTAACGAGATTTCGTTAAGGGTGGAGGGAGTGGTCTCGGTGAGTCAATCGGGAGGAGAGTTTACTGCGCGATGATGTATTGCCAGGGATTATCGGTGATCGGGGAGGGGCTTTAGCGGTGAGTACTCACCGAGTCGGCGAAGAGGAGAAGAGTTGGGAGAGAGAGGGTTAATGGTGGGCCCCAACTCCTTTCAACAAATCACATTTTTTTTTAAATTGTTTACCACTCTCCATGTGTTTGACCGTCTAGGGCTGTTCACGAGCCGAGCCGAACCGAGCGGACCTATGCTCATGCTTGGCTCGTTTACAAACAGAACCGAGCGGAGCGGCTCATTTAAAACCGAGCCTCCAATCAAGCGAGCGTTTTTCGAGCAGTAAATATTCCGAGCGAGCGTCGAGCGAAGTTTGAGCGATTTGGATAACCGTGTCGCCCGATTGAATTTCATTAAGAGAGCTAGTGACAATGTTCGATCTCAAGTTTTTATGTCTTTAAAAACATGCACGTTTCATGACATAATATTTTTCTTATGAATAACAATGTTGTGGCCGATGAGGCGATGATCATATTGCACGAACAATTACGTTGAGAGCAGGAGACGATCGACTTAGGGTAACGTCATAAAACATTGAGACGATGAGCAGCTTGTCATTTATCGATTTAGGATTTAACTTTTAGGTTTTGATATTAATTTGTATTGGCGTGATTGGGCTAGTACATTTTAGATATAGTTGTAAATTTGTATATAGTGGACCAAAATCTAATAGAGTGGTATATATAAACCTATAAATTTAAGGTATATTTAAGTATATATGTATGTGTAATATGTGTGTATATATAGGTGTGTGTGTGTGTGTGTGCATATATGTATAATTTATATTTGTGTATATATATGTGTATATACATGTTTATACATGTTTATATATGTATGTGTATGTATATATATATACTAATTATTAATTAAAAATAATAATTTGAGCCGAACCGAGCAGAGCGAATCTTTGCTCATGCTTGGCTCGTTTACAAACCGAACCGAGCAGAGCGGTTCGTTTACGACCGAGCGTCAAATCGAACGAGCATTTGCCGAGCAATTTCCATACTAGCGACGAGCGATTTGAACAGCCCTAGTTTGACCATTGCTAGTGATTGAGTGCAAAATAGGGAGTGGAGTGGGGACTTGACATGGCATGACATTATTGGCTAGAAAATAAGTTAAACACTCCCCAAATGGTAACCATTCCCTCCACCCTAATACTTCTTGGAAATCAGAATCTATTTATTAAAGTTTGGAATTTGATTATCACTAAGGTAAGTCTTACTCGATGTACTCGTTATTGATATTTTTCCCCCTTATTTAGCATGGCTTGATCACTTAAATTGTAATGCTAATATGAATAGAATCAGCAATTGGGATCTAATTGTTGAGATTTTTGATAAAAGGTTATCGGTTTGAAAAGCTAAAACTACGACTATAGGGGGAGACTTACTTTGATTAATTCAGTTCTTGAGAGTCTACTATATATTACTTTTCTTTATATAAAGCCCCAGTAGGTATAATTAAGATTCTTGAAGCCAAGATGAGAAAGTTTCTTTGGAAAAAATCTAATGAAAAGAACAAAATGAACTGAGTGGCTTGGGATTGGGTAACTTGGCCCAAGAAAAAAAAGGGGTTGAGTATTAATAGACTTAAATAAGTCAATGAGGTGCTCCTTTATAAGTGGGGTTGGAGATATAGGGTCGAAAACCAAAATCTGTGGAGGAAAGTGGTGGAAACTTGTCATAGAAAAAACAATCAAAGAAGCTTTCTGCCGCTAAACGGTTATTCTGCGGGTTGCTGGAATAACATTGTGAAATTGATTTCCAAAATGAAACTAAATGGGGAAGGTATAAATCGGGTGATTCTGGGTAAAGTGGGGAAGGGGGTAGATATTCTTTTTTAGCTAGACACATGGGTGGGTGATCTTCCTTTCATAGAAAGATTGTCACATCTGTTTGTTTTGGATTCGTTTAAATCTTGCAGGGTTACGGAGAGAATTGGGTCGGGACAAGGAGATGGTGGACATTCTTGGAATCGGGTTAGACAACCTAAGTCTGATTCAGAGCTTAAGGAATGGTAGGAATGTCAAGACGTTATCAACATGGTGAGATTGTCAAATGATAAGGACTCATGGTTATGGAAGTTTGACAGAAATGATGGTTTTTCGGTCAATTCTGTGAAAAAGGCATTAATTTCAGATAGGGGGAGCAGCCATCTCCCAAATTTTGAGTGGTGCAAATAAGTGCCAATCAAATGTAATATTATGGCTTGGAGAGGTAACTTAGATACTTGCTGTCACACCCCAACCGATGACGGAAACATCGGGGCATGGCACTGAGCGAAACAGATTGTCAAGAGAAATTCCATAACAACTAAATTACCGGATAGTTAATGTTATGTCCCATACCATAACCCATCAAGTAATCAATTATTATAGACATAGATATCTCAAAACAAAACATTGTTCCGACAACTCAGATTTAAATAAATAAATTGTGTTTGTTTCTAGACTCTCATTCCTACTTGATTCCTCAAAAGCAGGTAAAGCACAACATCCTAAGCACCTGTCACATACGTTAAAATAGAGGTTAATACACATCGTGTAAAGGTGAACATACAAGTTTAATAGTATATTAGATTTCGAAATCGTTTACGCATAACCAGCAAGTAACATGTAACAAAGTGAAGGCTAGTAGGTTATCGACAGAGAAATATGCACAGACGTGACTGCGAGTTGTAGAATGCGCAACACATATCCCCACTGGGACACGTGAAGTAAAGCCCTTAACAACCCCTGTCCACGACAGGTGCTGAGTCCAAACTATAGTACTATCATTGCTAAGGTGTCAGGCAACAATCACTGTGTTAACATAACATACAAGCATTCATCGAATAACATGTAGCATGCAATAACGGTCAGCGTATAAATAGTGTTTGCGTTGTGTGTCGATTGTGGTTTGGATAAGTAACGTATGTAACACCCAAAAGTGCGTAAAGCAAAAAGGGTTCGAGTATACTCACAGATAGCGTTTAAATTAATAAACACTGCCTTGGATTGAAGGGAGCACTGAAAGATTAGCCTGAACAGTTAACGATAGCATAGGCGAAGAACGGTGCGATAAACGCTGCAATGTGACCAAGTGTCGAATGGTAATCCGATCGGATGGCAATCCGATCGGATGGTCACTCGATCGGATGTCAATCCGTTCGGATGGTCATCCGATCGGATGGCCATTCGGTCGGATTGACATTAGTTTGAGAAGGATGTGTTTGTATATGATGGCTTTGAAGTTTTTGTTGTAGCATTTTGAAAACAGAGAAGTATCTCTACCCTTCAGGTCGTCGATCGAACGGTCGCTCGATCGGACAGCGATCTGATTGGCGGCATACTTAGTGAGAACAAGTTCACAGCAGGATGGTCACTCGATCAGATAGCAATCCGATCGGATGGAAATCCGTTAGAAACTGATGTTCTTTGAAAATTAAGAAAATGATTAAGTGTGGAACCAAGTGCAACCCGATCGGATTGCAGTTCGATCGGATGGCAATCCGATCAGACGACAATCCGTCCCAACGATCTGATCGTCTTGTACTTGCTTATTTTGAAAAGTTTTACGGTTTGTTCGAGACGACATGAGAACGTACTGAACAACGGAACCGCGTCAAGTCCCAAGTCGTCCAATCGAACAAGAATCACCCAAATCCGACTAGTTTACTGGTTCGTGACGGTTGTTCATGTTTAACCCAAAATCGGTTGTCTCTTTGATAGAAACCGGATCTTAGACCGATGCTTTACTAAGAAATAAGTAGAAGACCTGAACGAGCTCCGATTCTATTGGTTTTGAGTGCATTGAGTGTAAAATAGTATAAAGAAAGTTGGAAAATCTTCTTTCAATCATTTTAACTTTGAAAATGTTTAGATCTATGCAAGATCATTGTGAAATCATGTAGAAATCCTTCAGATCTGAGTTATTCTTGGTGGAATGAGGTCAAAACTTGAAGTTCATAAGAACTCCATGATGACATCACCCTAGAACACCTCAAATCCGTTGATTTCACGGTTAGAAATTAGTATTCAAATGTGAAAATGATGAAGAAGTGTGTGTAGATCATAGAAGTAAAAGATTTGAGTTGGAAACTTACAAGAATCGTGAGAAATCGAAGGGAAACTGAGCTTGAGCGTGCTGGTCAAGTGAGAGGGAGTTGTCATATCACTTGTGTTGTGACAGGGGGTATTTATAGGTTGCCAAAAGAGGAAAGTCCACAAGTGTCGGATAGGATGGCACCGATCAGATGGCACTTCGATCGGATGGCCATCCGATCGGATGGCCATCCGATCGAGTGGCCATCCGATCGAGTGGCCACTCGATCGAGTGGCTCCGACGAGTTGCGTTTCGACGTTTTGTTTCGCGTGTTAAGCGTTGCGATGCGTTTAAGCGAGGGTCGATTAGGCGACGCGATAGTTTGATAATAACCACACAAATACTATATCTAACTTACAATCATCATAATTAACTTGCGTTTAGGGTTTGTGATTAAATTGCGATAGAGTTGCGATTGCGTTTTGATTAATCACCACAATCATAAAGTAAACATGCACAAGTAACACATAAGTAATCACACACACGTAAACAATATTCAGAAACTACCAATCAAGCTGCAAGTGCGATTGCGATGCGATTAGCGATAAAGCGATAAAACATGCGATTATTAATAGATACTCCACATAATACAACTAAAGCGATTAAAATAAAAGATTTGATTACAAGTCAAAGAAGTCAAATCAGTAATTAAGCAAGGAGTGACAGATCGCAATTAGCAATCTTTTCTTCCTTTGACTTTAATCTTGACTTTGACTTTGACTTTCGTAACACGGGGTGTTACAGCCTCCCCTACTTAAGAGAATTTCGTCCCGAAATTAGGCTTTAGTCGTAACAAACAACTACGGGTACCTCCCCTTCATGTCACTTTCGAGTTCCCAGGTGAACTCTGCGCCTCGTTTGCCTTCCCAGCGAACCTTCACAATGGGAATGCGTGAGCGCCTGAGCTTCTTGGTTTCTTGGTCCATGATCTTGACAGGCTTCTACACGAAGTGTAATGTTTCGTCCACTTGTAGATCCTCTAGTGGAACTTGTAAATCCTGCTAGGCTAGGCACTTTCTAAGGTTCGATACATGGAAAGTCGGGTGGACGTTGCTAATTTCCTCCGGTAGTTCGAGTCTGTAGGCCACTTTTTCGATCCTTTCCAGAATCTTAAAGGGTACAACATATCGAGGCGTGAGCTTTCCTTTCTTTCTGAATCTGATCACACCCTTCCAAGGTGATACCTTTAGGAGTATGTGATCGCCAACGTCAAATTCAAGGGGCTTGCGTCGTCTATCGGCGTAACTTTTCTGACGACGCCGAGCTTTCAATAGATTGTCTCGAATTTGGTGAATCTTGTCAGTCGTTTCTTGAAGTAGCTCAGGACCGGTTAGTTGCGCATCTCCCATCTCGTGCCACACAATCGACGATCGACATTTTCTTCCGTATAATGGCTCAAATGGTGCCATTTGTATGCTAGAATGATAATTGTTATTGTACGAGAATTCGACCAAAGGTAAGTGCGCGTCCCAATTACCACCGAAATCTGTGACACACGAGCGAAGCATGTCTTCAAGAGTACGAATCGTTTTTTTCAGTCTGACCGTCGGTTTGGGGATGGAATGCGGTACTTAGATTAAGTGTCGTACCTAGAGCAGATTGAAATGTTTCCCAAAGACGCGAGGTAAACCGACCATCTCGGTCAGAGATGATGTCACGAGGTGTACCATGTCGACAGATAATCTCGTTGGTGTAGATTTGGGCTAATTTTTCTACCTTAAAGTCTTCTCGTATCGGCAGGAAATGAGCAGATTTAGTCAAACGGCCAACGATAACCCAGATGCTATCGTGACCTGAGGTCGTACGCGGGAGTTTTGTGATAAAGTCAATGGCTATGCTTTCCCATTTCCACATCGGGATTTCGGGTTGCACATGAGCAGATTTAGTCAAACGGCCAACGATAACCCAGATGCTATCGTGACCTGAGGTCGTACGCGGGAGTTTTGTGATAAAGTCCATGGCTATGCTTTCCCATTTCCACATCGGGATTTCGGGTTGCACAAGCAAGCCAGAGGGTCTTTGTAAAAACTCTCATTAAAATTAATATTTCTTATTTTATTATGTCCAATAGGAAACCCTAATTGAGACCCCCAAATAATATTGCATGACCCCTAAAATTTTCAGAACAATCGGAACTAGGATCAGGGCCCCCTAAAACTCAGGGGGGGTATTCCCTAATTGGTATTATCCTCAATGTTTGTTGTCGAATGTGAATTTCGTCGAACGGCTGACTCACCTAGGCTAGAAATACACAAGGCTACCCTATCCTAGAAGTGACCCATCGCGCCACGCGAGAGCCTCTCGTGACACGCGACAGGGACCATTTTTCAGTATAAGTATCAGGGGTTTGGCATTTGCATTTTGGCGTTGGTTCGACGTAAAAATTCGTTTTGTACGTTGAGATATCATCAGTTTACTCCAAAAACACACACAAGCACGAAATTCTGCCGTGATAACAGGGTAATAACTCGATCACTGCTACGATTCAATGTCCGAACGATAAAAACCAATCCGATGGATGTTTAAGTTTTACCCGTATTTGGGCTATACTTTGTCATTCGTCGTGAAGGTTTTGATCTCGTGAGTTGTCGTAAAAGTTGTATTAAGTTACTGACCTAGTTTTCGTGTGCATTGTTATTTGAATTAGGTTAACCAGGCTAAAATCAGTAGGCTAAACGTTGCCCGTCTAAGCTTGCAATGTGAGTCATTCTCTTTTTATCAAATTGTTTTCTTAAAACTCTACTTGTTTTCAAAGTTATAATTACAGGGATTAAGTCTTTGTAATCTTTAATTACTGCCGGTATGTGGGGTTTTGTATACATTACTTGATACCCGTCACCATTGGACAACGGGTTAGCCAATGGGTGATCTGACCATAGTCGCAGATACAATCGAGTGACAAATACCGATTTAGGGTAATTGGTTGATAGAAACAATGTAATCACCCTTAATACTGTATATCATAACAATGTGTCGTTTTGTGCAACTTGAGTGACTCGCCAGTATTTCCCTGTTGATAAAACCTTTTTAAAACATGTTTCAGGTGATCTGCTGTGATCAAGGAAAAAGTGCCATGTAGCACTGCAAGATTGAAGAAGTGGCTCAATAAAATAAAGAATATGTTTTTGTAAAACAGGGGTTTCCCAGTGAAATCACATTTATTGTAAGTTACGGGTGTTATCCCCAAATTATGAAATAAAATAAATTGGGCCTTTTCAAGTTTTAAAAGATCCTGTTAAAAATTCCGCTGCCAACATATTAATTACCACGGGTTTCTGTCCCGCGGCTCCTAAAACGGGTAAAACCGGGCCGGGGGCCGTGACAGTCTTTGCTGCTCGGACTTGACTTTCTAGCAAGTCAGGCACTTCGAAACATAGATAGCGATATCTTTCTTCATTCCAGGCCACCAATACCGTTGACGGAGGTCATGGTACATTTTCTCAGCACTAGGATGAATGGAATATCGGGACTTGTGGGCTTCGTCCAGCAGATTTGTCGTAGGTTAGTACGCTCGGAAATCCAAGTTCGGTCTAGAAAATGGAATATACCATTCGATTTATTTTCCAGCTGGGCGCCATCGTTAAGAATCCTTTTCCTTCTTCAAGGTGCATTCGGTAAAACAAGCATGTTAAGCGTCGCATATAAGAGTTTCGAGATGATGCTGAGCATGGATATTACGAGCGCTATGCAAATAGCTTCGTCTGCTGAGGGTGTCAGTAACGACATTTGTTTTGTCAGGGTGATAACGAATCTCACAGTCGTAATCGTTGAGAAGTTCTACCCATCGGCGTTGGCGCATATTCAGTTCTTTTTGGCTGAGGATGTGCTATCGGCTCTTATGATCTGTGAAGATCATACACTTGGTACCATAAAGGTAGTGTTGCCAAATTTTCAATGCAAAAACAACTGCGTCTAGCTAGAGGTCGCGGGTTGTATAGTTCTTCTCATGGATCTTGAGCTGACGAGACGCGTAGGCGATAACCTTGTCCTATTGCATGTGGACACAACCAAGACCAAGGTTTGAGGCATCGCAATAGACAATGAAGTCATTGGTCCCGTCGGGTAAAGCGAGAACGGGAGCATTGCAGAGCATATGCTTGAGAGTTTGAAAGGCAGTCTCTTGTTTAGTTCCCCAAACAAAAGGCTTGTCTTTATGTGTCAACGAAGTAAGCGGGACAACAATTTTCGAGAAGTCAGCGATGAATCGACAGTAATAGCCTGCCAATCCGAGGAACGAACAAACATCAGATGGTGATTTTGGAGTAACCCAACCCTTAACAGCTTCGATCTTCACGGGGTCGACGTGAATACCTTAACTATTGACGATGTGACCGAGGAATTGAACCTCCTCCAGCCAGAATTCACACTTGGAGAACTTGGCTTAGAGTTGATTCCCTTGGAGTAGCTCGAGAACGAAACGTAGATGTTTCGCGTGTTCGGTTTTCGACTTCGAATAGATAAGGATATCGTCGATGAATACGATGATGAAGCGGTCAAGAAACGGTTTACTCACACGGTTCATCAAATCCATGAAAACCGCAGGAGCATTGGTTAAACCAAAGGGCATTACGATGATTCATAATGGCCATAATGAGTTCGGAGAGCGGTTTTCGGTATATCTTCCTCCTGAATGCATAACTGGTAATAGCCTGAGCGTAAATCAATCTTCAAAAAACATGTAGCACCTTGTAACTGATCAAACAAATCATTGATTCGAGGCAGGGGGTAACGATTCTTGATAGTCAGCTTGTTCAACTCCCTATAGTCGATGCATATCCGGAACGACTCATCCTTCTTTTTGACGAAAAGGATTGGTGTGCCCCAAGGAGAGGTGCTAGGGCGAATGAAGCCTTTGTCAACCAGTTCCTGGAGTTGACTCGAGAGTTGGCGCATTTTGGACGGAGCGAGGCGATAAGGAGATTTAGCAACAGGGTTGGCTCCAGTAATGAGGTCAATACGAAAATCAATATCACGGCTCGGGGGTAAACCAGGTAACTCATCAGGAAAGACTCTAGGAAAATCACGAACCACAGGCACCTTATCGATTGCCTTAACTTCCTTTTTCTCCACTACTACAATGTGTGCCAAGAAAGCTTGGTATTCCTTGCGGAGATACTTGCTAGCCTGAACACACGACATGTGTTGGAGTTTCTTCGAAGCAACTTCACCGTAGACACACAATTGATCACCATTAGCGAGCGAGAAACGAATCATCTTAGCAAAACAAACAACTTCAGCATGATTCTCACGAAGAAAATCCATGCCTACTATGACATCAAAACTACCAAGCTGCATCGGGATGAGATCGATAGGAAAGATGTGATTGTTGAATTCGAGAGTACAATCACGAAGAACAGAATTGACAGCGATGTTTCTTCCAGTGGCAACTTCAACATCGAACGTCGAGGGGAGATGGGCGTGCTTACGATTAAGGAGCTTTTTGAATTCAAATGATACAAAACATTTATCGGCTCCAGTATCAAATAAACACGAAGCATATATACCATTCACAAGGAACGTACCATTAACCACATTGTTGTCTGCTTGAGCTTAGCGGGCGTTGATGTTGAAAGCACATCCGCGGGCTGCTGGCTGCTGCTGTTGTTGTGGCTCTTGTTTCACCACTCGATTCGGGCACATGTTTGCGAAGTGGTTGGGATCACCACACGCAAAGCAAGCTCTAGCGTGGATCGCGGGTGAAGGAGCCGCTTGTTGACCTTGAAGAGCAGGAAGTAGAGTTTGCTGAGCAGGAGCAGGAGCTTGACCTTGAGCTGGAGCTTGACGTGGACCTGCACGGCAGTTGCCGGTGAAGTGGCCGTACATATTGCAGTGCACACAATATCTGCAAGCGATTCCCACTAGATGGTGATAGGTACAAGTAGGGCAAGCCGGGTGAGGACCAGTGTATGCACGCTTGGCCAGTGGTGCATGGGTAACCGGTGACGCTACTTGGCGGTGTTGAGGCTATGATTGAGCTGGAATAGCTTGAAGAGGAGCGACAGCTGTGACAGCGCAATTTTTGCTACTGTTGTTGTTGTTCTTCCTCTTGTGATGAGGGGACTTTGAAGACTGCGGATCGGTGGCGGTTTCAGTGGTTGGAGCAGCGGTAACTTGATGCAGATTCTTGGAGGCTTTATCCCAGTAACCAGCCTTGACTCGCTTGTCTTTTATCTCAGCAGCGAGTAAGAAGGTTTCCTCAATAGTCGTCGTCTTCACAGCTTGAACGAAATCAGCCACGCAATCCGGAAGAGCACGAATATACTTCTTGATGGTGATTTCGGGGGTAGTAACTTGACCTGGACAGATTATGCTTAGCTGCTTGAAGCGAGCAGTTAAACCAGCGTTGTCACCATCCTTATGTTTGATGTGCCAGAACTCGTCCTCCAACTTTTGAAGCTCATGGGGAGGGCAGAACTATTTCATCATTATGTCATTCAACTCGTCCCACGTAAGCCCGTAAGCTGCATCATTTCCACGCTTGTTTCTCTCGGCAGTCCACCAGTCTAGAGCCCTGGACGGGAAAACGCCGGTGGCGTTAACAGTGAGGAGATTATCAGGAAAATTGCTCTGACGCAGGGTGACTTCAATAGAATCAAACCATTGAAACATGGCAGTTAGTCCATCTTCTCCGGTGAATTCTTTGGGTCCGCAGGCTTTGAACTGCTTGAAGCTAAAAGTGGCTTTGGGCGAATCAGTCCTGGACTCTTCAGAGGACTTGCTATCGTTTTCATTCAACTCACTAACGATTTGCGGGATAACCTTCGCAATTTGCTTGGCGACAAGTGAAGCGATACGCTTATCCTCATGATTGCGGTGAGCAGTTCGGGAGTGAAACGATCCAAATGAAGACATTGTCTGCAACAGACATCGCCATAGGACTCAAACACTATATAATCGAATCTCACCTCATACTTAATACTAAAGCTCAGGAACACAATCAATCATATAAACACATAATCACATAGGCAGATAAACCACAGAAGCACATAGAGCACATAGAACACAGAAACCTCACTACATTTTGCACGTATTCACCTACATATATTGCACGTATTCACCTATCATTCAAAGTTCGCGAGTTCGAGAATTGCGATTGCGAGTACACAGCGAGTAGCATAGAGAATAGTATAGCATAAGCGAGTAACATAACATGCGATTTGTTAACGTTTTGAGATAGATATACAGTGCGAGTCGGTGTGTCGATCAAAGCGAACAACGAAAAGCGTATAAATCACCAAAATCAAAACACATAAACATACAAAACCACACAAAAGATCCACATAAAACGACAAATATCAGAGTCAGCAGTTGTGGGCTCAGAATCGAAAACACATAAAATCAGCGATTGCGAGCTTGAAATCGAAAGTAGAGTGTCTTAGACTGATAGACGTTGACTACCAAAGTGATTCGACTATTCTCAAACATATACTTATAGTCCATTTTGGCCTAGTAGACTGTGCTCTATCACCGGTTCACGGTGAATGGCACGCATCCTTTCGGTTAATCAAGCACTCAAGTCATTGGAATCATCAAGATTTGGGTTTCACCCCTAGCTTAACGACTACGTTCCGGTTTGTATGTTAAAACCACGAGATTTAGAGAGAAAATTTGCGTCGAAGTACGGATTTCACCCCTAGCTTAACGACTACGTTCCGGTTTGTATGTTAAAACCACGAGATTTAGAGAGAAAATTTGCATTGAAGTACGGATTTCACTCTTGATTCAGCGCAGTTTCCCTTGTTTATAGTAAAAATGCGGGTCGAACAAGCGATTTAATTGAGAGTTTATGGTTTTCACACCTAATCTAGATCTAATCACTCGTTCATTTTCAAAATAGTGCAGTGCGACTGCCTTAGGAAAGGCAGTTGTGATCATATAGAATGAGTGCGAGCGAGAATAGCAAGTAGGCTCGTACAATACCCCTACTTGGTATGCACAAGTCGGTCTGTTGGTACTTAGACTATAGACTAGGTTGTTTCTAAGACATCGGCCCAGACTAGGTTGAGTCTTGCCTAATTCCTTATAGTTATGGCTCTGATACCAATATGTCACACCCCAACCGATGACGAAACATTGGGGCATGGCACTGAGCGAAACAGATTGTCAAGAGAAATTCCATAACAACTAAATTACCGGATAGTTAATATTATGTCCCATACCATAACCCATCAAGTAATCAATTATTACAGACATAGATATCTCAAAACAAAACATTGTTCTGACAACTCAGATTTAAATAAATAAATTGTCTTTGTTTTTAGACTCTCATTCCTACTTGATTCCTCAAAAGCAGGTAAAGCACAGCATCCTAAGCACCTGTCACATATGTTAAAATAGAGGTCAATACACATAGTGTAAAGGTGAGCATACAAGTTTAATATTAAAATAGAGTTCGAAATCGTTTACGCATAACCAGCAAGTAACATCTAACAAAGTGAAGGCTAGTAGGTTATCGATTGAGAAATATGCACAGACGTGACTGCGAGTTGTAGAATGCGCAACACATATCCCCACTGGGACACGTGAAGTAAAGCCCTTAAAAACCCCTGTCCACGACAGGTGCTGAGTCCAAACTATAGTACTATCGTTGCTAAGGTGTCAGGAAACAATCACTGTGTTAACATAACATACAAGCATTCATCGAATAACACGTAGCATGCAATAACGGTCAGCGTATAAATAGTGTTTGCGTTGTGTGTCGATTGTGGTTTGGATAAGTAACGTATGTAAAAGAGTTTTGAGTGCATTGAGTGTAAAAGAGTTGAATGAAAGTTGGAAAAGCTTCTTTCAATCCTTTTAACTTTGAAAATGTTTAGATCTATGCAAGATCGTTGTGAAATCATGTGAAAATCCTTCAGATCTGAGTTATTCTTGGTGGAATGAGGTCCAAACTTGAAGTTCATAAGGACTCCATGATGACATCACCCTAGAACACCTCAAATCCGTTGATTTCACGGTTAGAAATTAAGATTCAAAGTTGAAAATGATGAAGAAGTGTGTGTAGATCATAGAAGTACAAGATTTGAGTTGGAAACTTACGAGAATCGCGAGAAATCGAAGGAAAAGTGAGCTTGAGTGTGCTGGTCGTGTAAGAGGGAGCTGTCACATCACTAGTGATGTGACAGGGGGTATTTATAGGTTACCAAAATAGGAAAGTGCACAAGTGTTGGATAGGATGGCACCGATCTGATGGTTATCCGATCGAATGGCAATCCGATCGGATGGTCACTCGATCGAGTGGCTCCGACGAGTTGCGTTTTGATGTTTTGTTTCGCGTGTTGGGCATTGCGATGCATTTAAGCGAGGGTCGATTAGGCGACGCGATAGTTTGATAATAACCACACAAATACTATATCTAACATACAATCATCATAATTAACTTGCGTTTAGCGTTTGAGATTAAATTGCGATAGAGTTGCGATTGCGTTTCGATTAATCACCACAATCACAAAGTAAACATGCACAAGTAACACATAAGTAATCACACACACGTAAAACAATATTCAGAAACTACCAATCAAGGTGCGAGTGCGATTGCGATGCGATTAGCGATAAAGCAATATAACATGCAATAAACATCGATTAAACCTCGATTACTAATAGATACTCCACATAATACAACTAAAGCGATTAAAATAAAAGATTCGATTACAAGTCAAAGAAGTCAAATCAGTAATTAAGCAAGGAGTGACAGATCGCAATTAGCAATCTTTTCTTCCTTTGACTTTAATCTTGACTTTGACTTTGACTTTCGTAACACGGGGTGTTACACTTGCAACTAGAGTCAATTTGAGAAGAAGGAACATGGATATTTCATCGGTTATGTGCCCTTTCTGCAACAAGTACGAGGAAACAATGGATCATTTGTTTACAGCATGTCTGGTGGCTATTCGGGTGTGGGCGGCTATCAATGATTGGTGCAACACTCCCCCGATCTTCGCTTTCGAATTTAAAGATTTAATGGATACACATAATTCTATTCAGGGTGTCAAAAAATGAAGAAAATAATCCTTGGGTTGGTTATTATTTCGTATTGAAGTATTTGGAAAGACAGAAACGAGTTGGTTTTCAATCAGATCAGGAGAAGTCCGCAAGATATTTTTATAGAGATTAAGTCGAGAGATTTGAATGGTTTAAAAATAGATCGCCATGTAAATTTATTAGTTAGAAATTTTGCCCTTGACCGTTTGGGTTGGGGATGTTTTGTATTGGCTTTTTACCCATTTAGTTCGAAGGTTTGTTTTAATGAAGTTTTATTTTCAAAAAATAAAAAATAAAAAAAGACATTAAATTGTAAGGGATAGAAATTATTAACAGGCCGCTTTGCCTTATGGTGGATACAATTATTTCTCGAGTCACTAAGCAGTAGGGAAAAAATGCTTTTCGTTTAATTTTGATAAAACTTTCGAGACTAGTACTTTTTGTATATCTTCTTGGATGAGATAGATAAAAAGTAGTTGCTTATATTAACGCTAACTGATCTAGATGCTCTAAAACCTAGTAGTACACCTTTTAAAAAAAAAAACCTAGTAGTCAAATCTTTAATGCTTATATTTTAGGCAAATTGGATTTAAATAATCCCAACTCACTGTTATTGGTCAATAATAATCCCAACTCATTTAATCACCAATAATAATCCGAACTATTCACTTTTATTTGCAAAATACTCCCAGTTAAAAAAAACACTAACTAGGTTAAAAAATTGCTGATGTGGCTTGCCACGTCACCTGCCACATCAGTTGCCACATAATCGAAAAATGTCACGTAGACTTCCACATCAGCTGCCACGTCATCAAAAAATACCACGTAGACTGCCACATCAGCTGTCACGTCATCAAAAAATGTTACATCATCTGCCACGTCATATGACACATCAGCTAAAAGGGCCACATCAGATGCCACATCAGCAATTTTTTAACCTAGTTAGTGTTTTTTTAACTGGGAGTATTTTACAAACAAAAGTGAATAGTTCGGATTATTATTGGTAATTAAATGAGTTAGGATTATTATTGGCCAATAACAGTGAGTTGGAATTATTTAAATCCAATTTGCCTATATTTTATCCCATGAAATTATAGTCTAATAGCATATTGGGGTGAGATAAGGTTTAGAGAACATAAGGTCTATTTTTCCCAGATTTATGCTAGTAGTACGATGATACTCTATTTGTACGTCAACGATCCAAATTTATCGTTTCTTAAAAAAACAAATCTTTAACATTTTCACCTTTCTGGGTGATAACTGATAACTGATACCCTTATCTTGTGATCCTACAAACGTTTACATGTTTTCCGGTCTAGAGTTGTGATGGACTACCAAACATAGGGGTGAGCAAGAAAACCGAAATATGTTGGAACCTCAAGGTTTATACATTGAGAGATATTAAAGTTTAGGGTTGATCTTGTAATGTTTAACTAAGTTGTTTTGGGTCAAATGTAGTTAGTGGGTTTTGGTGAGATCTCGAGTGGGCCTAGGTTGGTTTCGATCCACCTTAGGTAGTATATAAGTAAACCCTTATGATGTTTAGAGGGTTGATCGCTTGGTAGAAGGTTAGAGGCCACTCGAGATCGGTTGCATATCTTGTATTAGTCATCGACTCTAAGGTGAATGCAAGATAGTATTTTGGTTTGATTATTGTTCTTATTCTACTTTATTGTTTATTGTTTTCTTGAATCCACTTGTGTTTGGATTCCGCACTCACACAAGTTAACATTGATATCGTTGAAAGATCCTCTTAGGTTTTACAATTGGTATCAGAGCCAAGAAACCAAGTATTGGTTCGGTTTTGATATCATTGGATTCAAGAAGGCTTTATTCGTTACTGATCTTGTTTGCTAAGTGTTTTACAGAATTCTAAGTATTATTATTGTGTTCGGACTCAAGCGGTTCTTCGAAAATATTGATTAAAGTTGCTGATTTTGGATTGTGACTCGTTGTCTAAGGTGTTTGCTGAATTAACGGAAGTTTGTTGAGGATAAAAGATTCAAAGATTTCATATCTTTGAATTTTTGGAAGCTGCTGAAAATCAGGAATCACAGTTACGTTTATCTTACAAGTTTGTTTTGCAGGGTCTCGACTTACATTCAGCTTAGTCTCGACTCAAGTTCATTCGTCTCGAGTGGAAATAGCGATCTTGTCTCGGCTCGCAACTGCTGTGGTCTCGAGTTGGCATCTTTAACTCGAAACCATTTGTCTCGACTGGCTTCAAGTTTAATTGTTCCTGATCTCGACTCGCAATCTCGGTCTCGACTCAGAATTCAGTTCACTCGCAACAACTGTCTCGACTCAGGATTGTACACGCTTACTGATTCAGTCTCGATTCTTGTCTCGACTCGCAACGACTCTTGCAACGTTATTTAGACTTTGGACTTTTGGACTCTTGGACTCTTGAACTTAAATAATTAATTAATTAGTAAATTAATTAAGTTATTGAGTAACCATGACTTCAAATAATCAAAGTGTTGACCTGGCAGCTATGTCTAAGCATCAAGAATTGGATTCCATCATTGGAACCACCACTCGTGTTCCCCGGTTGTTAGATGGAAATAAATTCCCTGAGTGGAAGTGGCGTTTCGAAAAACATGTTAAGGTCAAAGATGCAAAAATCTGGCGAAGTATTCTCAGAGGCCCAAGAGAAATTATGATGGATAGTCCCACTGATGAAGGTGTGAAAGTGAAAAAGCCTATTGATCGGTATACTGAAGAAGATTTTAAAATTGTTGAGGAAGATGATATGGCATTTTCTTACCTGACAATGGCATTGGGACCAGACATTGCTATTGGTTTTCGCACTTGCAAATCTGCTAAGGAATTGTGGGAATCATTGATAGATGTTTATGAAGGCAATGAAGATATGAAAGAGAGTCGCAAAAATCTACTGAGTCAAAGTTTCAACAATTTTAATCATATATATGGAGAGACTGTTGACAATCAAATTCAGAGATTCGTTAAGTTAGTGACTCAAATGCAAATGGAGGAAATGCACACGTCAAATGCTTCATCTAATAGACAGCTTCTAAATGCTTTACCAAAAAGTTGGGATCATCACGTCGCAATGATCAAGAAAACCAAGGATCTAGCAAGATGTAGCTTATCTGAAATGATTTCTCACATTAAGGCTTGCGAGCTGGATGATAAACAAAGAGAAACAAATTACAAGAATAACATGTTGGCTGCTGGATTCACTGCAACACCCTCGACATCAAGCAATAATACAACTTTTGTGTCTCACGCTGGTTTTCAAATGTTCAGCAACTCTGCTTCTGCTAAAGCTGCTCCTACCTCACCAAATGCTTACTACTCTGGAACTCCAGCACCTGCTGCTGCTGCTGCATCACCTTCTGCTAATGCTACTGCTACTGCTGCTGCATCGTCAACTCCCACTGCTAAAAACGAGATGATTGCTTTCTTCTCGCAACAGTCAAAAGAATATCTTGATATAGCTGCTTCTGTCATAAATTGCTTGAATGCTTTTGTTGCTGGTAAACTCAATCCTCCTAGGTTTTCTATGGATGACTTAGATCAAATTCATTCCGAAGATGTAGAAGAAATGGATATAACTTGGCAGATAGCTATGGCAGCATTTAGAGCCAAAAATTTTGTGAATAAAACCGAGAGAAACAAATGGAAAAATCTTACCTTTACTGGACCCATAAAAATGCCATTTGAGTTTTGTTGCTACAATTGTCAAGAACCAGGTCATGTGGCAAGAAACTGTACCAAACCTAGGGTCAATAGTGAACAAACTCCAGCCCAACCTGCTACACCTAATCAAGAGAGAGCTCTTGTGACCACATCGAATATGTCTGCTGATGCTGCTGCCAGTGGAAGTCCTCAACCTCTGGGATTAGCTCAAGCCTTGGTGGTTCAGCCTGATTCGTACTTTAATTGGAATTTGGAAATTGAGCGACTAAACATCTCAGCTCCTGAAAATCAGACTGATTCAAACAACATTGCTTTCGTGGCCTCAAATGATCAAGCTTCTGTTTCTGAGGATGAGACTTCAGCACCTGAGGAGGAGGTTTCAGCTGAAAACCTTGCTCTCATGACTCAGATTCTTTCAGCTCCAGTCAGAGGTCTCACCAAAGAAGAGGTAATTTCTGTTTTCTGTACTCCTGAATGTAGAGAACGAGTTGAAGCCTATAGAATACACAACGCTGAGCTAATTGAAGACTACAATGACATTAAAAGGAAAAATTTTACTTTGGCTAATAATGAAAAACTTTTTAAAGAGAAAATCGAAGCTCAGCGAAAAGACATCATCCAACTCAAGGATGATGTTAGTGTAACAACAGCCCAACTCTTCATGGTTAAAGAAAAACTATGCAATGTGACTAAAGAACTGGAGGATATCAGAGATAGATATCAAATAAATGAGCTAAATATTAAAAATTTTGATTCTTCCAGTAAATTAGTCAAAAACATGTGTAATCAACAACTAGAATACCAGGAAAGGAAAGGGTTGGGATTGGGTTTTAATCAGGCTCCTCCTCCTTATAATGACAATTACACTTACTTACCTATGACTGAGGAGGAGATGATGAATGAAAGCAAAATGACTTATGGTCCCAAAAACTGTAAGCCATCAGTAAATGTCAGACCTGTTGAAAAACAGGAGGTTAAACCACTTTGTTTTGTGTCCAAGGGTACTTTTGATCCTAACGTTTCTTCATCATGTGCAGATGAAGTACCTGAAGTAAGTTGGGGAGATATATTTGGGAATGAACCACCTTTAGATTCTGATGTTTCTAAACCTACTTTTGATAAAACTGATTCTGGTTGTGTGTTTGGACAGTCGTTTTTGAACTCGTTTCATAGTTATATTTCGTCTTCTTTTGAGCCTGATGTTTTGGGCAAGACTGTGAATGCTTGTGATGAAACTTTGAATAATGTGCATGATGATGGATGTTTTTCAGTAGATAAAAATTGTGATTCTAATGTTTCTAACTCTTCAGCTGATGACAGCGTGACAGGTGAGGTCCCTCAGGACGCATTCAGTGCAACCACTGATACTTCTTCTCAAGAAAATCAACAGTGTTCTGATTCTTCTTCTGAATCGGTCTCAGTGGACGTCCCTAATGTTGAACCTAGTGGGACCCCATTGGAAACCGAGGTTGAAAAGGAACCTTTATCAAATTCAGATGATACATGTGTTGATGAAATACGTGTTGATGAAGTTTTAACATCTTCTGAGATTAAAACTGAATCTGATTTTCAAAAGGAAGAAGTAGTGATTTTAAATGAAAAATTGCAAGAAACGGTTTCTGAAAATAAAAGTAAAACTGAATCTGAAACATCCTTTCAAAATGATTCTGATAAAGATAAATCTAGTCCATCTGAATCTCATACTTGTGCCAGTGTTAGTTCTGATCAACAGGTACCTAAATGCTCAGAAAAGGCACAAGTTAACCAAGCAAGAAACATCAATCAAGCTCATTCTTCTAAACCCAACAGATACACATCTGCTATGAAGCATCAAAACTTCCACAAATTGAAACGTCAAACATGTTTCAATTGTGGAGTTGCTGGACACATCGCCAGAAACTGTGTTCATCTCCCAAGTGTGCAGTCTAAAAATAAATATGCACAAAATCAGAAAGTCAAGCCAAACCGATATCGTTATTCAGAGTCAGTGACGACTGAAAAGTCTAAGACAATGAGGAATAACTATCGTAAGGCTAAGCCTTCTGATCAAGATTGGAATGCAGCCAAACGTAGAAATCAAAATCAACAAAAGGATTTTCGGAAAGAAAAATATAAAGTGTTTGGTAACTACAATTCTCAGTGGTCAAATAAGCATTGGAAACCTAAAGCTAAGGCCATGCATTCCGATTCGTCCCATCGAAATTCTGCCATTAAAAATCCTTCGAAATTTTTAAACAAAGATAATTTGTTATGGCAGAGAGTGACTTACTTTGATGCACAAGGGAAACCCAGATCCACTATGGGCTGGGTTCCTAAATCTAACTGATCCCGCTAATCGTGCAGGAACAACTGTGGAGGACTACCGCTAATCGTACATGGCATATGACGGGAGACTTGTCTCAACTGGTCAATGTAAAAGAATTTGACGGTGGATATGTCTCTTTTGCGGGAGGAGAATATGGAAGAATCACGTTGAAGGGAACAGTGAAAAACGGCGTTTTAAGCTTCGAAAATGTGAATTATGTTCCAGAACTGAAACACAATCTGCTGAGCATTTCACAAATCTGTGATCGAGGAAATTCTGTTCATTTTACAAAGAAAGGATGCTACGTATTGAAACCAGGGATTGTCATTCCTGAAGATTGGTTTTTGATGACAGCTGAGAGACGGGGAAATGCTTATGTCATTGATATGAACAAGAAGCCGTGTGAAGAAATTACTTGTCTATTTTCGAAGATTTCAGAACATGATGGTTTATTATGGCATCGTCGCCTTGGACATGTGAATATGAAGAATTTGAATCGACTTGCCAAAGGTCAACTGGTCCGTGATCTACCAATCAAAGATTTTATGTTGGTAGAAAAGTGTGTTGCTTGTGCAAAGGGAAAAGCACATCAAAAGCCTCATAAATCTAAGTCTACACCCTCAACCAAAGCTGTGCTTGAATTACTTCACATGGATCTCTTTGGTCCGGTGAATGTGTTAAGTATTGGCAAGAAGGCTTATTGTCTCGTGATAGTCGATGATTTCTCACGCTACACCTGGGTGTACTTTCTAAGTCACAAGAATGAGGCTGCGGGTTTGATCAAACAATTCATTACTCTAGTGGAAAATCAAGCCAGTACGAAAGTAAAGGCTATTCGATCAGACAATGGGACGGAATTCAAAAATGTCACCATGGACACATTTTGTGCTGAAAAAGGAATTGAACAACAGTACAGTGCACCACGAACTCCACAACAAAATGGAGTGGCAGAAAGATGAAATCGTACTCTTATAGAGGTTGCGCGTACTATGCTGGCTGATTCGAAGCTTCCTAGTTTCTTTTGGGCTGAAGCTGTTAGCACGGCTTGTTACGTCCAGAATCATGCTTTAGTAAATAAACGACATATGAAAACTCCTTATGAGATTCTGGAAGGACGTAAACCTTCGGTTTCACACTTTCGCATCTTTGGTTGTCCATATGTGTTACTACTTATGGACGCTAATGGAAAGTTTGAAGTCAAAGGGGATGAGTGTTACTTTGTTGGATATGCTAAAGGTTCAGCCTATAGAGTATACAACAAGGTACCTAAAAAGGTCGTCGAGTCGTGCAACATTGAATGGCTCGAAGAAAATGCTACGGACGCTAGAGTTGGACCAGATTGGTTATATGATTATGCTGAATTATTTAAATCTTTTAACATTTTGTCAAGTGTCCCTACAGTTGCAGGTGTGTCTACACCAAAACAACCGCTGTCTATTGGTGATACTGAAGAGGAAGAACAAGCTGAAGGAAGATTAAGAAACCATACCATTGACCCACCGGGAATGGTTTTCACTCGGCATCCTACGCCTCAGCAGATGTCCCATCATTCCCCTGAAGGTGCTTCCTCAAGTGGTGCTGTACCTAATGGTTCAGGATCTGCACTATTTCCTGAATCCATTCCTGAAGATTGCATCGTTACAACTCCATTAGTTCGTCACACTACAGCATCTAATGAGGGGGAGTCTAGCAACATCACTGATAATAATCAAAATGCTGAAGACGAGACCGTACCTGACATGGCAATACCTACAAGTGTCCAACGAAATCACCCTATAGAGAATGTGATTGGTCCTGTAAATGCATGAGTTTTAACCAGGAGCCAATCAGGAACCATCAATACATGTTTATATTCTTGCTACATCTCACAAATAGAACCTAAAACTGTTGATATAGCTTTGTAGGAACCAGGCTGGGTAGATGCTATGCATGAAGAGCTAAACCAGTTTGAAAAGCTTGGAGTATGGAAACTTGTCGAGTTACCAAAAGGAAAGCGTAAACTTGGAACTAGATGGGTGTTCAGAAACAAGCAAGACTCTGCATGGGTTATTGTTCGAAATAAAGCAAGACTGGTGGTTCAGGGTTTTCGACAAATAGAGGGTCTGGATAATGATGAAGTATATGCTCCGGTTGCTCGACTTGAAGCCATCCGGATCTTCTTAGCTTACGCGTCATATATGGGGTTCACTGTGTATCAGATGGATGTCAAGACAGCGTTTCTATATGGAGATGTGAAGGAAGAAATCTTTGTTGAGCAGCCACCGGGTTTTGTGCATCCAGATCATCCAGAATATGCCTACAAGCTAGATAAGGCATTGTATGGATTACATAAGCACCACGAGCTTGGTATGCTACTCTAACTGAACATCTTTTGGATCATGGGTACACACGTGGCACGATAGACCAGACTCTATTTATCAAGAAAGTGGGCAAGGATCAGATCTTGGTTCAAATTTATGTCGATGATATTATCTTCGGATCTACAAGTGAGGCGCTTTGCAAGGAGTTTGAGAGAGTTATGAAAAATAAGTTTGAGATGAGTGCTCTCGGAGAAATGACACTGTTTTTGGGTTTACAAGTCAAACAGAATTCTCAAGGCATTCTTATTCATCAAGGGAAGTATGTGGATGATGTGCTAGCCAAATTCAAACTTTCAGACTCAAAGTCAGCTGAAACACCAATGGCAGAGAGACCTTTATTGACTGAAGATAAAGAAGGCTCTTCTGTTGATCAACGTCTGTATAGGTCTATGATCGGGTCGTTGATGTATCTGACAGCTAGCCGTCCAGATATCATGTTTGCTGTCTGCAACTGCGCAAGATATCAGGCTAATCCTAAAACTTATCATCTTACTGCTGTTAAACGAATCTTTCGGTACCTTAAAGGCCGACCTCGGTTTGGTCTGTGGTATCCGAGGGATTCAAATTTTGACTTGTTTGCGTTTTCTGATAGCAACTTTGAAGGTACTGATAGTGACAGGAAATCTACATCAGCTGGATGTCAATTTCTGGGTGACAGGCTAATTCCTTGGCAATGCAAGAAACAACAAACGGTGGCGATTTCTACAGCTGAAGCTGAGTACGTTGCCGCCTCTGCATCTTGCTCTCAAGTGGTATGGATGCAACATCAATTGCAGGACTACGGTTTGACATATCTCAATACTACTATTTACTGCGATAATGATGCTGCAATACAAATTGTTAAAAATCCTGTTTTTCACTCCAAAACCAAGCACATAGACATAAAAGTTCATTTCATTAGAGACTGCTTTGACAGAGGTCTTATTAAACTCGAGCAAATCAACACAGATGCAAATGCTGCCGATTTGTTTACAAAACCTGTCAGCAGCGCAAAATTCAAAGTGCTTGTTGATTTTCTGAAAATGATCCGGTATACCGACTGAGCATGGTTGTTTTTGTTTTCGTAAATTTGTTCATAAAGTTTTCTATTCTTAGGTAGTTTTTATTTATGCACAAATTTAGGGGGAGAAATTTTGAAAAATACAAAAACATTAAAAAATTTAAAACATCCAAAAAGAAAAAACATTGCATGACTGGGAAATGAAATGAATTTTCACATTATGGTTGAGGGCTGACTCATGTAAGACCAGTATCGAAATAGTTTGACTCTAGCACGATGTGTTGGTAGGCTCTATCCTTAAAGACTGGAAACATTGGCTGTGTCTGTTTAGCTCATATCTATTTGAATGTCTGTATGTTGTCCCGATACACACAATTTTGGTCTGACTCTGAAATCTTCTCTGAAAAAGTCGTGTATCTCCTCTGCTGCATCCAGATATATGCTGACCTGGAGGTGCTAGGCAACGTCAGCTTCTGCTGCATCCAGATACATGCTGACCTAGCTGTACGTTGTCGCGCTGTAGATCAATTAAACACCCGAAAGAGGCCCTCAAGTGCCCAAAAGAAACCCAAGAAACCTATATCAAATTGAGAAAAACTCATTTGATCTGTATATTATACCATCTCTGCTTAAGATCTATTCTGTTCTCTTCTCAATCTATTCCCAGTTAAGATTTCAGAGATCTGGATTGGACTTGTGAAATATGTGGTAGGGAAGCTACTTGCATGATAGAGTGTGCTGTATATAATTCCGGGAATTGATTAGTATTTGTTTGGGTGTTCATTGTTAAGAAATCAAAACATGATAAAATTTGTTACAGGCAGTTATATGGAAAAGATCTAGGGAGGTGAGTTTAGGAGGACAAATATACTGGCAATTGTCTAGATCATTCAGTAATAGATCAGTGTTGATAAGTGTGGTCAAGCCCGAAACCCGTGATTTGATCCCTGAGCAAATTATGATATTTCCTTATTTTATTTTTGTAAATAATATTTCGATATTATTTAATTTTATGTTTGTAGGTTTTGGTCTAATAAAACATGCTCAGGAAGTTGAAGGGTTAGATAAGAAAATATTGATTTTTAAATTAGATTGCTGATATAATTAAAAAATTTATTTAATAAATCCAATTTCAAATTGATGAGTGGTCTCGAATCGAGACTGTGGTCTCGGCCCATGTCATTAAAGGCCCGGCCCACAGGTTTGAAATATTTAAAGGGATCTCGACTCGAGACCCCTACTGTGCACTCGAAACAAATCAATTGTCACTTTCAAACTCTCTCTCACTCTCCGGCGATATTGTCTGTTTTTCCGGCAACACTCCGTTCTCGACTTGCTGTTTTGAGTTTATTGAAGGTATTTTGATAGATTTAATGATGAATATCTTGAAGTTTTGCAGGATTTGATGAAGATTTTTTTTGAATATCATATGAATGATTGAAGATGCTCAAGAACCCTAATTTTGATATTATGTTGGTCTTCAAAGAAATCATGGGGTGTTTGATCCAAAACTCAATGGATTAAAGTTGTTTGTAGGGTCTCGACTAGGATTTCGACTGAACACATGTGAAGACTCGAGACATAAAGTTGCGAGTCGCAACCTCGTCTGTCTCAATTGGGGTCTCGACTCAAAGTTGATTGGTCTCGACTGAGGTCTCGGTTTAAGTTAACTCAGTCTCGATTGAGGTATCGACTCGAAATCTCATGGTTTCGACTCGAAACCTCATAGTCTCGAGTTGATTCATGTGTGTTAATCGATAGCCTATGTTTTGACTGCTGATTCAGTGTGATCTGTTTTTGAATTAAGTTGACTAAAATTTTATTCACATGTCTTTATGCTTAGTGTTTCCGTTTGGTGTAGGATATGGACTTAAAATTTATATCAACACACAATCAAGCTGGTTATCTAGCAACTCCTCCAGAGAAGCACAAGAGGTTATATACATCGCTGATTAAAGGGTTGAATAGATGCCGACTTGTTCATGCACTGAGAGATAATCCAGTTGTCTATGAAGATCTCGTTCAAGATTTTTGGAAGACAGCAAGATTTGAAGCACAAGGAGCTAACGGAAAGGAAATGATAGAAGCTGAAATTCAGAAGAAGAAGATCGTCATTACTGAGCAAATGATAAGAGAAGTTCTACAGTTTGGTGATACTGAATCTGATTCGATTGAGCTTCCAAGTGATACTATAGAGGCTGTTTTACCTCATTTGAGTTACGAAGGAAAATATCCATCACTCGTTAAGAAGTTTCTGCACCCGTATTGGCGCTTGTTGGCACACATGCTTATCTTGTGTATGACAGAAAATCGAGGGGGAAGAGATCAACTGAACATTACACAAACGACTGCTTTTATTGCACTTATTACGAATGAGTCGTTCAACTACTCGAAGTACATTTTTGAAGGGATGAGGAGGAATGTTACTGGAGTTCGAAAGGATAAATTTATTATGTATCCAAGGTTTTTTGCAGATGATTTTCAATGCTCGCTATTCTGATTTGACGCGATCCGGTGATACCTTGGAGCTAAAACCTATGGGTCCTTCTAGTTTTGGTGCTCTCACAACTAAGAAGGGTACAGAAAAGAAGTTTGAGGGGTTGATTCCTTTGGAGAAATTTGGTAGGTTTGCAGAAACTGAAGTTGTAGCTGCTGATCCTGTGATAGATCAACCAATTCGAGTGAATGCAATGGTTGCTGAAGAACATGATGTTCAGGGGTCTACTGTTAATGAGCCTGAGACAGAGATTTTGACAATTAACTCTGACGATGAGGGCATAGAGATTATGTGTGATTTAGGAGATGATGAAGAGCTACCTCCTGAAAAGGAAGCTGATGTTGCTGTTTCAACTGTTCCTTCTATGATTACTGCTGAAAATTTGGCCTCGTTATTAAAGTCTGTAACTGATAAGATGGGAAATCCTCCTTCCAATCTTATAGTATCTACTGAAGAGCCTAGTGAAAACCCAAAGGATCCTGATTCATTGCCATTGAAACGAAAAAGACGGGATCCTCGACTCGGAATGTATGTTGAACAAAACAAAGATCAATCTATGAACATTGCTGAAGATGATAATGGATTGTATGATTTCGATTTTGAGAAGAATGTCACTGACACCACCACCACAACTGAAGATATCTTTGAGTTCAACACTGACACTCAAAGAAATGTTTTGGAGGCCACCACTGCAGATGTTCAGGTTACAAATTTTGATACTGATACTGTTGTTGAGACAATGCCACTTGGTGTTTCTGAATCTGCAGGTCCTTCTAGAGTTGTTCTTGATGTACCTAGTAGTTCAAGTGGTAAGAGACCTGAAGAGTCGTTTAGAATGCCATTTGATGATGATTCAAGCGATGATGATGATTTCATTAGTATGAGAGAAATGAAGAAAAGGTTAATTGTGGTTGAGCAAGATTCTATTCATAAAGATGCCAAGATCATCCAACTTGAAGATACTTTAGTGCAAAAGAATCAACAAATTGAACAGCTTCAAGGAGATGTTACTTTACTGTTCAATATGGTGTATGATTTACGTGGAAAGCTTGAGAAGAAATTTGGGAATGAATTCTCTGATCCTACTGATGTGGAAAATAGAAGAAAAGCCTTTGAAAAGGATGATGCTGAGAGAAGTGCTGCTATGGAACAATACTTTAAAAGAGTTACTGATCCAGTTGCAGATAAAGAGAAGGCTGAAAGAATTAAGAAGAAAAGGGAGTTTGTAATCTTGAAGAACAAGAATCTTAATCCAGATGATGATGATGCTCAAGCAACATATCATTTAATGGATGTTGGTGAAACTCTCTATGATCAAGTTGGAAATAGATCTGGTGTAGTCAGCTGGGGTTTTGATCATGATCGTCAAAGATGGTGGATAAAAAGGAAGATTGGACCTGTTGAGTGGTATAAAAATCCAGGCCAGTTTCAGTCTTTCACTAAGATTGATTTGACTGATCTGTCTAAAGCACCTTATGTAGATGATAAGCCTGGAGGTCCTGGATATATGTTTTTCGAGAGATTGAAGAGGGAAGTTCTTCGTAACTTTTCTTCAATGCGTACGGCAGAGTCCATTGTTAAACCAGCTAAAGGTGTTAGAGATTCATATACACACAAGCGAATGAAGATTGTGCACTGGCCAGTAACTGATAAGGAAAAGGTGATTCCTTTGGTGAGAAAGATTCCAAAAGGTGCTTTGAAGTCCTTGCATTTCTAGACTTATGATGAGCGTCTAGGGTAGGCAGTGATTGTTTGTGATGGTGATGTGAATTTTCGCTTGGTGGATCAAGTTGATTTGCTGAATCTTGCTTATGAAGACCTGGAAGTGTTAGCTCGTCATCAAATTAGAGCTACTGAAAAATATGAAGAAATTGCAAAAGCATGGACTAGTGCTGTTGCTTCAGCGATACATATTCGCACAAAAGGTTTTGGTGGGCTCAAAGATCGTTTGGATGGTGTTGGTGATAGTTGAAGTTTCAAGACTCTCTATGCATAAACCTAGGGGGAGATTGTTGGAACCTCAAGGTTTATACATTGAGAGATATGAAAGTTTAGGGTTGATCTTGTAATGTTTAACTAAGTTGTTTTGGGTCAAATGTAGTTAGTGGGTTTTGGTGAGATCTCGAGTGGGCCTAGGTTGGTTTCGATCCACCTTAGGTAGTATATAAGTAAACCCTTATGATGTTTAGAGGGTTGATCGCTTGGTAGAAGGTTAGAGGCCACTCGAGATCGGTTGCATATCTTGTATTAGTCATCGACTCTAAGGTGAATGCAAGATCGTATTTTGGTTTGATTATTGTTCTTATTCTACTTTATTGTTTATTGTTTTCTTGAATCCACTTGTGTTTGGATTCCGCACTCACACAAGTTAACATTGATATCGTTGAAAGATCCTCTTGGGTTTTACAAAATAACCGAACCGTAACCGAATAACCGAACCGAAAAACCGAATTGAAACAAAAACCGACGGTTCGGTTTTCGGATTTTTAATAACTGAAAATTTCGGTTCTGTTTTCGGATAAACGTTTTCAATAACCGAAAAAAACCGAACCGAACCGATAAGTTACAATCCATATATTTTTATGTTTAAGTTTAAATTGTTTAAGTGTTTAACCTAATGCTAGTAGAAAATGTTAATTTTATTCTTTGAATGTAAAGTGTTTATAATAAAAACATTATAACTAAAATGATTTATTATTACCTATAAGATATAACAAAATTTAATATAAAAATTAAATTTAATAGAACTTTGAAGAAACATAAAAATATATTAGAAGGTTAAGTTTATGTAAACAATACTAATTAAAGAGATGAACTATAATAACTTAAATATAAACATATAAAAAGATTGTTATAATATAAATTATACTTTTTTTATTTTTTGAATCTTACATAATTTTGTTCCAAAAACCGAAATAACCGAAAAAACCGAACCGAACCGACGTAAAAACCGAAAAACCGAAACCGAACGGTTTTTAAAACCCAAAAACCGACATTTCGGTTTCGGTTTTGATTTTACCCAAAAACCGAACCGAACCGAATCGTGCACACCCCTAACCAAACATATGGAAATTGATCGACCTGTGTGGATGACGTTTCATGGAAATGGAAAGTTGTATGTGGTAGGTTGTCAATAAATATTTTCGAATTGTATGATGCTTGCCTTCTAATGATAGATAATAAAAATTATAAATAATTATGTTTTTAAATGCGATATAATCTTCTCCTAATTTTACTTTTTTTTAACCGTTAAATTTGCACACAATGGGGATTGAACTATTGACCTTCTACAACCTAAACTCTATCTAACTCAACAACATTAGACTATTCCCAAGTGAATCCTAATTCTACTTTATACGTTCTCTCGACACAAAATCTCGACCTCATAGAGATAGACTCCATTTAACGCACCCACATAGTGGCGGACCTAGAATTTATTTCCAGGGGTGCGATCAGAGGGCTTTACCATATTAGAGCATCCACAATAATACTTTTTTTGGTGTTGTTTTTACTCATTTTTCCACATCATCCATTTTTTCTTACTGTGGACCTTGTTTTTTGTACTCCATTTTTTAGATATGTTTGTCAGCAAAAATGACTAAAAACAACAAAATGGTGGGACCCATGTACTTTTAATATATATAATATAGAGAGAGAGAATAAGTGGTGTAAATTTGTGGTTAAAAATTAAAAAGGTTGTGATGATGTGGTAATGTTTTTAAGTGTTTTTGTGTTTTCTTAATGGATAGGTTTTTGATGTTTTTGAAGGGTGAGCGTTTTTCTGATGTGGCATCTGACTGGACATGTTTTTAGGTGTTTTTAATGGACCCTATTGTGGATGCTCTTATATATATTATAGACACCGTGGTTTGTAAAATAACCTACTTGTTAAATTTAATCATGACCATGAGATTTGCTAAAGATTTAATCCTAGCCTTTTAAACTCTCTAAAATAACCGTAAAATCAGCGGTTGAGGGAGGTTGCACACTACTCCGTTAGCGTTCTTTTCGTGCAGTTAGCGTAGGTTGAGTACCCACTACTCCTTTATTCATGGAATATGGTTGTTCCCTCACGTATAAACCCTAATTGATGAGAAGAACCTGCAATTCGTCTTCCTGCGGTATCACGAACACACACATATCCACTTTTCACCCTATAACCGTTAATTTCTTCCTCTCAAAACTCATTACCCCCTATCCATCCAGAAATTGATAAATACGCTTTGAAATCTCATGTGTCCACCGTGTATTGGTGGTGAAATTGGATCGATTAAAGCGGTTACGAGGTACGGGTTTGCTTACTTGAGCTTTTTCCGTTCGAATTTTGTTGTAATATGTTTATGTTCAGATATTTGTTTTTGATTATGTGTTGTAATTCCATCATCAACGACTAGGAATCCTATCCAAAATTATGTATTCAACACAATATCAACACTCATACCTTCAAAATGGTTCCAGATTTCTATCTTAATCTCCAAGAAGTTACCAGGTACAAATTTGATTAATTGATGTTTGTTTTGTTCACTTCATTCAATATTTATCATGTTTGTTCATAGGTACTGATTCAATCAAACTCTCAGATCATTATTTTATTGTTTTTACTAGTATTAAGCCCATGCGTTGCAGCGGTTGTTGTAAAACTGTGTTAAATAGTACCAATGCTATATCACAGTCAGCGACCACCAACACTGGAAAAACTCGTAAAAACAAATTAAATATAAACGAAAAAATAACGCCGAGCGAAAAGCAGACGTAAAATATTTGAATCATGAACGCTCGTTGCAGAGAAATTAAACCGAAACGTAAAACATAGAAAAAAATAACTAAGTCAATCCAGGACCCTCGCGTTGGTTGAACTTGTTAAAAAGAGAAAAATAGATGTGTTGCGACGGGCCAGTCAAACGAGAAAAATATACGAAATAATGTTAAACCTCACACGCACGTTGCGGTCAGTAACTCACAAAATTTAGAACGAAACGAAAAACTTGGGAAAGATGATAAGTATGGTGGACCAAAATGGAAAATAAAAAAGAGTTGGAATTAAATTGCAAAAGATGAAACACTTTGGATTAAAAGTAAAACAACAAAGGGTTTAAATTGCAAAATTGAAGTTATTTATTAATCTTGGATAAAGATAAGGATAAAAACAAGTGATATCTATATATTAGTTATTAATATTAAAAGATAAAAGAAATTTATTAAATAATTATAAATAAATTTTATGAGATTGAAGGAGAGAATGACATGTGGCATTATTTGGAGTCTTTTATTATAAGTTAGATTGTGTTTGCAGTGAGTGTGTTGAGTGGAGGAGGGGTTTTAGCTAACATGAAAAAGGTTGAACGGTTGAAAGTCGCCTAAAGTGTATTTTTGATGCATAAAACTTCTTAAATTGTTTAGACAACCGTAGCTATCAAACCTGTTTCCAACCTTTGTGTGACTACTTTATTGAGTATTTCCCAGACTCGTATGTGCCCTCTTGAAGCTTTTGTTCTTACGTATATTTCATTTTGTCCCTTTTTGTAGAATTTATCTTATAGTCATGTAACCATAATGATTATTGGTAATTAACTTTTTTTTTTATTTGGTGATAAGAGTTGAAGGAGTATATAGCCACTGCATACTCAAGCATCAGGCGTGAAGAGGCAAAACAAACAGCCCACACTCATACACCACTGTCAGAACTCTTCTCAGTATTCTAATGATATCAGCTGTGAGGTTTTTTTTACCTTTTTTCGCTAAAAGTATGTTGTATAGCACATCTATTTTTTCCGGTTTTTAACGGTCCCGTCGCAACCACAAAAATATAAAATAGGAAACTTATCCGTCATCTAATTTTTGGCTGAAGCATCATGAATCTTCATATGGTAGTTATTTATTTCAGGTGCATTTTCAAAGAGTCAGTCGCCCATTGAAATTTACAGAAGTAAAATTCATCCAGAAGGTATCTTAAACAGCAGAAATATTACAGTTAATGTTTTAGAACTTTCCCTATATCAAATCTTTCACATTTCAGAATATTTCAGTATGTAAAGTGTGTTTTTGTATGTAATGCAGAAAATACCCTCCAGCAACATTTAAAAGTTTGTACAAAAAGAAAACTCACTTGATGTACGATTCGATCACTAACTTATCGATCCCCGCAACATCAAACTCATATGACTTTGGGAAGAAGAAGAAGACTGTACGTCTTTATCTTATTTCTTGCTTATTTTTCAAATATAAAGAAATGTCTTAGTGTATTCTTCTTGGAGAATGTTTGTTATTGTTTTCCCTTTTGTTGTTATTCCTATTTTGACCTAGATGCGTGCATCTTTGTGGGGTTTGGTTAAGTTATGAATAGGACGGAACTAGGGTTAGGTGATTTTGGACAATTGAGAATGAGATGATGTTGATTGTTATGGTGGTGGATGTTGGGACGTGATTGTTGCGTGAATGCTTAAGATTGTTGTGGCGAATAGACGATGAATTCGGATGTTAGTAGGACCGGAGGTTGAAAGGGACATTGAGCAGGTAACTTGATTTTAGTGTACTTTGAGGTTTGAATATTATTGTAGGTTATGATATTATTGTGTTTTATCAGTTTATGTGATGTTATGGACTATTAGTTGGTTACCTGGTACCAACCAAACTTCCACCAGTTAACCCTTCAACAAAACCAGTTAATTGATTTTCGGGTAGTTTTTATACTAAAGTTGGTCATTTTTTTATTGTTTGAAAAAGTTTATCTTTGTAGTTTAAGAGACTTTTGCTTTCTCCAGAAGAACAATTTTGAGGAGGGGGATTCTGTTTCATGTCAAATAAGTGTAGGGGGCTAAATGTAAATGTTAGTTAGTACAGGGGGTTGTAGTGAATTGTATGATTGTACATATACAGAAGTCGGACAACTAAATGAGATATCGATGAATTGAATTGGGTTTTACCCTTCTTCTTCTCTTAGTGTTCTTCTTGTTCTCTTTATCGTTCTTGTATACTTTGATGACCAATTGTGTTCGTAACAGTGGTATCAGAGCCAGGTTCGAACCTCTTGGACGCTCTTCCGACAACCAATTCCGGCGATAACAACAATTCACGACATCAATTCACGGTGGCGATTGATTCAGTTCGTATCCAATCAGTGATTCTACAACGAGGTGGTGATCTCAATTGATGATTCAAGGATCGTATTTGTGAAATTAGGGCAACAACAAGAACAACAAATCTGATATCGGTAACAAATCAAGATAGCGACCAAGACATCGCTGAGACAACTAATTAAGATCAGGCAACTGTAGAATCAAATTAAAATTCAGAGACTACCATGGAAATCTCTATGCAGGAGATCATATCAATAAGGCAAGAAGGTACAGTTTTCGATTACTGTTGTCTGTTTCAATCTTTGTTTGAACGGGTTAAGATCTGAAGATATGAGTGAGGTCTATGTTATATACCTTTTCATTGATGGTCTAGAACCAAGAATTAGAGAAATGTTCATCACATGGAATCAATGTTATAACAACCTTAAAGAAAACCGACACCCTCGAATTTTCCCGACACCCTAATATATTTTAAAATATCCCAATATGTCCCAAAATACACCCCATACGTGAAAACGGGCCCCGAATACCCTAAATATTAATAAAAATAATTAAAAAATGAAATTTTGGGTTTAGGCGGGCCGCGTAAGCCACCCCTTAAGCTTAAGCGGGCCGCGTGAACTTAAAAACCTGGCAAAGCCCGGTGCGGCCACGTGGCCCAACACCCGGCAGACCTATGTGATGACCCAGCCCAGCTACGCGTTGACCTGGTTTGACGCGGGCCGCGACAAAGTGAGGTTTCAGCACTATAAGTAAAGGCCATCAGATCTTCAGTCGAACTCGCTCACAAACGTTTTTTTTCTCTCAAATCTGAATAGTAGGCTTATTACACGGGTCTAATACCCCCCTGAATAGCGAAGTTCTGCTCCGTTGTAAGTATTATAACCCCTGGATACGTATTAGATACGCTGCCCGATTGATCGAGGGTTCCGTAACGGCTGTCGTGGTTCTGCCCGACGTAGTCGTTGGAATGTCGTCTCGGGGAGGGTATTACTAATGTTAAAATGGGTTATTATACTAACACATGTGCATTTGCGTAAATTATTGATTGTCACCAGGAAACCCTTACGGAAAATCTAAGACAGCAATGTGAGTTGATCCGTTTTTTGTTAACTGTTTTTACAAAACCTCTTAATTAATTATATATTAAACATTGATTGAGTATTAGTAAGAATACAATTATCATGAGTATGTTGGGGTTATGTATACAAAATTTGTTACCACCTGGTCAAGGAGTAACAATTCCACAAGTCGGGTTCGACAGTACCATGGATGTTAATTGATATGTCTTGGAAACAAAAATAATTGCGGGATCGCCCCAATACTGTACAATGAGTTTTACTTAAACTTGATTAAACTGGGATTCACTCACCAGTATTTTCCACTGACAAATGTTTTTAAAACGCGTTTCAGGTAACAAACTGTGAAAGCCAAATATAAGCCAGCTGGACAGCACTGAAGACTTGGAAAAGTGACAATAAAGTTACCCAAAATAAAATAGACGTTTTTATTAATAAAATATGATTTATTCCTATGAAAACGTGTGTACTACGAACTTGGGTTTTAACCCATTTGTTTAATGTTATGAAAATGTGGTATTTTACTCTGATCAATATTTCCTAACTACGGTCCCGATGAAAAACTCTGCTGCCAAATTAGACAATACGAGATACCATCGAAACTGGCTCGCGGCCGCCCGTTCCCGTGGAATCAGGGATCGGGGGTTGCGACAGAAGGTGGTATCAGAGCTAAACCACTGATTCAGCCACAGAAGTGTTCTGCTGGCATCAAAATTCAATCTGTTAGGAAATAAATTATGGGAATACGTGCATAGTTGCATTTTATTGTTATGTGTTATTTGACTATTTGTTAGTTACAGTATGAGCGACCAAGGACCATCTGACGCGTATCGTCAATTGTCTGGTTCGCCTAGAAGCGAAGGCACCTCCTCTTCTCAGCCTGCCCTCTCAGGGTACTCTGCTGATACGGAAGAAGGAATATTTGTGTTTAAGGCTCAACCCGAGGAGCCATTTTCTCAGAAAAAGAGGGGATGATTCAGTCGAGGGGCACACGAGCGTAGGAAGCGTATGAAAAAGTTACAGGAACAGAGGGTACTAGCAGCAGCCAAAAGAGAAACCGATGCCTATGCCCAGGATATGATAAATAGGGGTATAGCCAACATCCATAACCTAGCAACCACTGCAGCTGACCCTAATCTGGAGCAAATAATAGCACCCCAACCACAACTGTCAATCCCTGACCAACCCGTGGAGATAGAAAACCCTGAAAACCAAGTAGAAATGCATGACTTCAGTCCGGAAGAAATCCCTAGGGTACCAGCACCAAACCCCCTAGACCCAAATTACGATTCCTGGTGGGATGACGTTTGGGACTATGTGCAACGTTACTCGATACATGAAGACACACCCATGCAGAACATAGGAGCCTACCCAGGTATGGACCCCTTAGTCCTTAGATCCCTATTACCACGATGAATACATTAGGGAGATTTTAGAAGATCCTTACCAATTTCAGGCACCTGCACCCTCATATCAGGAACCCGCACCCCAGATTCCAAACCCAGTCCTAGAACCTGCACCCCCAATGAGTGCAGAAAACGTACAAGAAGTTAGGACATTTGGTGAGGAAATTTTAGAAAGTAGTGAACGAATGAGACAGGTGGGAGAGCGACTCGTCTGGAAGTATGACGAGCGCAATATGGATTTTTGGATGAATCCATATCCGTGAATGTAAGGATGAAAACGGTAGTAGTAATAATAATAATAATAATAATAATAATAATAATAATAATAATAATAATTATAATAATAAAATATGTGTGTACGGATGCCTATTACTATTAGTGTAATTTTATTTTAGTTGGTATTGTAAATTTTATTTCAGTACTGGTGTGTAATAGATACATAGTAGATGAATAGAGTAAGTCGCAATGATCGACGCTTTTGGCAAAAATGCGTGTCATGTGATTGACTATATTAATATTATTTATTATATAAAATTACATTTATGCAACCCGTGTAATACACGGGGTTCTAACCTAGTACACATATATAAAAGAACACTATGTCACTATCTAGTTCTACTTTAGCGTTTTTTGTTTAAAATTATTATTATTATTATTATTTAATATGAGAGATAAATAGGAAAATAAGATGAAGTGTTCAAAAATAGTACATCAAAGTTGATTTTTAAAAGATAAACTTGACGGCTAGTGAAAAATCAAACTAATCAAAGGTGTTATAATACCAATGATTGAAACTTTAGACTTAAATTGCTAAATATTAAAACTTTAGAGTTAAAAAGGAAATCAATTTCAAATTATGAAAAAAAGAGATAAATAGAGATATGTATTATTATTATTATTATTATTATTATTATTATTAAATAAAAGAGATAAATAAAAAAAATAAGATGAGAAATTACGAGAGAACGACAAGTGTCCAAAAAGGATTTTTGTTTATTAGTATAGGAAGATTTTGTGATATTAATACGGGGTAACTGTTTAAAATTCAGATGGCCGACGAAGGAAATCAAGGAAATCTGAATAACGATAACCAGAGTAACATTAACGTGGTTAATGAGAATCCGAGTATCAATAACAATGGAAACCAAGTGGATAATAGTGCTATCCAACACATAGTAGCTCAAGGAATTATAGATGCAATGCCATTTATTATTCAAACGGTTCAAGAAGCGAATAATAAAAGTAAACATAGCAGTAAGCGACCAATTGAACCAGAAAACAGCGTGAACAATGGACTCGTACTTCAGGTGCCCATTCCCAAAAGATGAAGAACCATGCCTTATGGTTGTTCTTACAAAGAATTCTGGTCCTGTAAACAAATAGAATTCTCGGGCAATGAAGGACTCATTGCAGCCCTACGCTGGATAGAAAAGACTGAGGTTGTTTTAAAAATTAGCAAGTGTGCTGAAGAAGACATGATAATGTTTGCTTCTAATTTGTTTAAGAACTCAGCCTTAGAATGGTAGAACACTATCCTCCAGTTAAGAGGAAGTGATAGAGTATACAACATGGGATGGGAATAATTTAAAAATATGGTAGAAAGGAAATTCTGCCATCCCAATGAAAAGGAAAAGATTGCTAATAAGTTTCTGAACCTTAGGATGACTGGGGTAGATAGTAAGGGCTATACTACCACATTCTTTGAATATGCTAGAATAGTACCAACCCTTGCATCACCTGAACCAGTATTAATCTCCCGTTACATCTGGGGATTAATCGGAGAGATTAGACATGTAGTCAAGGCAGCTAGACCTCAAACTATAGAAGAAGCTGTAGATCTAGCCAACACCTTGACAGATGAATTAATCCATACTAGAGAAGAAGACCAGAGGATAAACCTAACCCAGAGGCTTACCCAAGAATTCCGTTCTGGAAATTACAACCGTAGGAATATGGGTTCTACCTCTGCACCGTTCTGCAAGGTCTGCAAGAAAAAGCATTCGGGAAAATGCTCCACTCTTTGCAATTTCTGCAAGATGCCAGGACACAAGGAAGAAGATTGCAGGAGGAAATCCAGTAATAGACTGTGCTTCAGCTGTAGAGAAAAAGGTCATATCAGGCCAAACTGTCCAAAACTAGCTCCAACTGTGAACAACAAGAACACTAAAAATGCTAGAGCATTTGTTCTGACTGCAGATGAAGCTAAGATGATTCCAGACTTGATAGCTGATACGTTTTTAGTTAATGATGTATTTGCTAAAGTATTATTTGACTCTGGTGCGAACCAAAGTTTTATTAATACTTCGTTTTGCAAACTTCTAAACCAGTCATTAACTAAACTACCACAAGAATGTCTAGTTGAGACAGGAAATGGAGAAACTGTTAGGATTTCTGAAGTCTTGCAGGGATCAAGAATAGAAATTTTAAATCAAAAGTTTATTACAAACCTTTATCCCATGAATCTGGCAGGATTTGATGTCGTATTAGGAATGGATTGGTTAATAGCCAATAAAGCCAGTATTTTATGTGATCAAAAGTCAATCCAAGTAAATTCACCAAAAAGTGAAAAGATCACAATTAAAGGTGATAAGCCGTCCAAGTCCACAAAATTCATCTCTGTTATGAAAACTGCAAGTTATATAAGAAAATGATCTATAGTGTATTTGATTTCTATAATCATTAACACTAAAGGAAAAGAACTAAAAGACATTCCAGTAGTATCTCAGTTTTCAGATGTATTTCCAGAAGAATTACCAGGACTACCTCCAGATAGAGAAGTTGAATTCAGAATACACATGCTACTAGGAACAGCACCAATTGCCAAAGCATCTTACCGTTGGCACCCGCCGAAATGCAGGAACTGAAGAAACAGTTAGATGAATTATTAGAGAAAGGATTCATATAGCCAAGTTCATCACCATGGGGAGCGCCGATTTTATTCGTTAAAAAGAAGGACGGATCAATGCGTATGCGCATTGATTACCGCGAATTGAACAAGGTCACAATTTGTAAGACCCTTGTTAAAAGGACGAGATTTAATACTAATTTACATGAATTTCATACTAACTTTGAACTTACAAAAGATTTTTCATGTTTGTAGACCAACATAATCATGATACGTACAAAACAAGTTTTAAAGTAACATCTACTAGTCAACTACCGACTAGTTTTAAACAATGTTGTAGAAGGCGCTAGTCGGGCGGTGAGGTACCGCCTAGGGATTAATCGGAATGGGATTTTTATATGTATTTTTTCAAAATTATATATATATACCCAATAATATAAAAATAATACTTCAAAATTCACATAAATACTCCAAGTTTCAGATAGTATGGTTCGATTTTGACCGATTTTGACCAATTTTGACCGCCTAGTACCGCTTAAGACCGATTTTGACCGATTAATATAGTCCGATTAATCCGATTTTTGACCGCCTAGGTACCGCCTTTGACCGACTTTGACCATGGGTGATTAATTGACCGACTAGCTCAAAATTAGGCAGTAAGTGGCCGCCTAGCACCTAATCACCGATTAATCGGCCGCCTAGGCCGATTTCTACAACACTGGTTTTAAACATTCAAAACATGGATAACGAATCATTTACAGCATAAACATTGTCTAGACAAAGTTAAGTTTAGCGCGGAAGCTTCAAAAATTAGTGTTCGGTTCTTGAAAGCATGCTTGATCACCATCCGGAAAGCCCACACTTTTACCTAGGGTCAAAACCACTTAAAAAGTTAGTATTGACATGATTATAATGAATATAAACAAGTTCTAGTATCAAACCATTGAAATAAAAATAAAATTTCAGTTCTGCTCCTGTCGCGTGTCGCGACAGGTCTTCGCGTGGCGCGAGGACTTTTCGCGTGTCGCGCCGATTCAAGCAGTCCCCTCGTGTGGCGCGAGGGAAATGGTTTTCCAGCAGGTCCATTTTCTAGACCTGCATTTCACCCAGCTCCAAAATTTGTCAAAATTCTAACTTTAAACGATCATAACTTTTTACTCGCTAGTCCGTTTTAATCGATTCTTTTTCCTACGAGTCCGTAATAAAATTACGGATCCAACCATGTAAATTTCACATCACAAAAACCGAGTTACTAGTGATCGGTTCACAATTTCCTTATTTCAATTATCCAACCCACTAGCAATAAGTGCATAATACCACTTTTCAGTTCTTAAGACCTTTTAGACATAGTTACCCAATTCCCCGGGCTTATAACCTTGGCGTATTCGCTCCTTTCCATGGCTTTGCGTTTCCTTAGAACTAAATGCTTGTTTCCTCAGAATTCAAGCATTCCGTTTCAAGCGACACTTTCAATTGACTTCTATTGTTTGACCCGATATCCCGGATTCGTAAACTTAAATTAACATAACCAATTCATTGGCGTGGTACAATCTAACACTTAACGAACTATGAGACTTTCAAGTCTCTACTCACATGATCCTTTTAAAAGCATCATTTCGACCCGTTTGGCTATCTAGTGAAAACCATCACTTTATTGACAAGCCAAACCCACTTCCAACCTTTATTTTGGCCCATTTGATTGTCGAGTGAACTTCGCCACTTCAAAGACACATCAAACGCATCTGTTACACTATGACTCCATTTATACATTAAACCCAAACATGTATGCATAATCTAACGAGACTAAAGTCACGTACCTTTAGAGCACACCCTTCAAACGCGTATCTCCCCCGGCGTGTCTGCTTGACGTTCTGGATTCTTTGCCTAAAGAGTTCAATTCACAATAAGTTTAGAACTCTTTCATAAGCTTTAACGCATAATTCTCTACAATGATCAAATCTGCGTTTTTTACCCAACTTTTAACATTTTAACCCTCACTTAGGCGTTCCATCAAACACCCAGCGGGTCAGATTTTTATATAAACAAAACCAAGTTCATGACTTGTAATTATCATCTAAACTAACTTCAATTAGTCAATTCTACACATGTCTTAATCATCAATATTTCTGAAATTTATTCTTAAATTCAGATTTATGTTAGAACAAGATCATAATTCTAGAGCTTATCAAGTTTTCTTCAAGTTCATTAATCACCTACAATGGTGGTTATAAACTCTATAATTATCATGCAATCTTTTAACAAGATTTCACATAGGGTTCATCCCTAGACACCATATCTCTTCTAATTACATTCATGCAAGACACAATCAAGCTAAATTTTGATTTTTCGTAATTAACCTAGAACTTGAGATTAATCAAAACATCAAGATTTAACATACCTTATGATCCTCTCAACTAGGTGATCATTAATTTGTGCTTGAAAATCGATTTGGACTTGATTTATGCCTTCAATTTGTGGTTTTTGTGAGGATTAGGGTTGGGTGAGAACCTCTTGTCGCCCCCCCCCCTGCTTCTTGATCGACCAGACATCCCAAAGTGGGTGTTTGGTGTGTTTTAATTTTGTTTCAATTTTAATTATGTTTCAAGTTCTACACATAAGCCCCTCAACTTTCATTTAGTTTATAATTTAGGCTTTTTTATTCATTCGTGTGTTACTACAAGACTCCTAACTAACTGGGTTACTTATCCTAGTTAGCTTATTCTTGTTTATTTTACACTTTATAATTCTAATATAAAGCTTCATATTTTCGGGATGTTAGAAGTCCACCCCCCTTAAAAGGGTTTCGTCCCCGAAACCGAAATACGTACCAAATAGTGTAGGGTAGAGCCGTTGCATCTCCTCTTCGGACTCCCAGGTGGTATCCGAACCCTTTCTGTGTTCCCATTTGACCTTTACTTGGTTGATCACTTTATTCCTTAAGCTTTTTGCTTTTCGGTCTAGAATTTTGATTGGTTTTACCGCGTAGTTGAGACTGTTATCCACCTCGATGTCATCGTAGTGGATATGAGCGGTTTCGTCGGCTAGACATTTTCGGAGATGTGACACGTGGAATGTGCTATGTATACCACACAACTCCTCGGGCAGTTCGAGACGATACGCTACTTTACCAACCCGTTCTATGATTCTGAATGGTCCAATAAATCTTGGGCTCAACTTTCCTCTTTTTCTAAAACGAATTATTCCTTTCCATGGCGATACTTTCAACATCACCTTATCGCCCACTTGAAATTCAATCGGTCTTCTTCTTTTATCCGCATACGACTTTTGCCGATCCTGAGTTGCTTTTACGTGAGTCCGCACCAAGACGATTTTCTCATTCGTAGTTTGAATTATATCAGTATGTGCTAGTTCACGTGGACCCACTTCTCCCCAACACACCGGGGTTCGGCACTTCCTACCATATAGCATTTCATACGGGGCCATTCTAATGCTCGCGTGATAACTGTTGTTATATGAAAATTCGACCAAGGGTAGATAGACATCCCAACTACCCCTGAAGTCGATAATGCAAGCCCGCAACATATCCTCCAACGTTTGTATCATTCTTTCACTTTGCCCATCCGTTTGTGGATGGTAAGCGGTGCTAATGAACAGTTTAGTTCCCATTTGTTCTTGGAATTCACGCCAAAAATTTGAAGTAAACCGAGTATCTCTGTCTGATACAATGGATATCGGTACCCCATGACGTGCTATGATTTCATTGGTGTACACCTCCGACATCTTCTCGGATGTATAAGTCTCACGAATCGGATTGAAGTGAGCACTTTTCGTCAATCTATCCACGACTACCCATATAGCATCAAACCCGCGGTTGGTTTTGGGCAATTTGGTTAACAAATCCATTGTGATTTGTTCCCATTTCCAAACTGGGATGTCCAATGGTTGCAACTTACCATATGGCTTCTGGTGCTCCGCTTTGACTTGCAAACAGGTCAAACACCTCTCCACATATTTCACAATATCTCTTTTCATTCCGGGCCACCAATAGTTTTGTTTTAAATCATTATACATCTTGTTCGCACCCGGATGGATCGAATAACGAGATTTATGGGCCTCGTCAAGAAGAAGCGCCTTGGCTCCACACGAATTTGGAACCCATATCCTCCCGAATCGAGTTTTCAAACCTTGGTTACCATCTGCTAAGTCTTTCAACTGGCCAACTATTCTTTCCTTCTTCACATTTTCTTCCTTCATTGTTTCAGTTTGAGATTTCTGGATTTGTTCAAGCAAACCCGATGTCACAATTAATTGCATCGATCGCACTCTAATAGGCGTATAATCTGTCTTTCGGCTCAACGCGTCTGCCACTACATTAGCCTTCCCGGGGTGGTAATGTATATCACAATCAAAGTCTTTGACGGTTTCTAACCACCGCCTCTGCCTCATATTCAATTCCTTCTGATCGAAGAAATACTTCAAGCTTTTATGGTCGGTAAAGATAGTGCATTTTACCCCATACAAATAATGCCTCTATATTTTTAAGGCGAACACCACCGCTGCCAACTCGAGGTCGTGTGTAGGATATTTCTTTTCATGAATCTTTAGCTGCCTCGAGGCATAGGCTATAACCTTGCCTCGTTGCATCAAAACGCAGCCAAGCCTCGAATGCGATACATCTGAGTAAACTACCATATCCTCCGTTCCATCCGGTAATGACAATACCGGTGCATGGGTCAGATTTTCCTTAAGCATTTGGAACGCCATTTCTTGATCCTCGCCCCAAATAAACTTTTCGTCCTTATGGGTTAGTTTGGTTAATGGCATAGAAATTTTGGAGAAATCCTGTATGAATCTCCGATAATAACCCGCAAGCCCCAAGAAGCTTCTGATTTCTAGAGGATTATGCGGTGGATTCCATCTTGCCACAACTTCTATTTTCGACGGGTCTACTAACACCCCGTTTGCACTAATGATGTGCCCGAGAAATTGCACCTCTCGTAACCAGAAGGCACATTTCAAGAATTTTGTATACAATTTCTCTCTCCTGAGCGTCTCCAACACTTCACGCAAATGACTTGTGTGTTCTGCTTTATTCTTTGAATATATAAAGATGTCGTCAATGAACACTATCATTGACTTGTCTAGCATAGGCTTGCAAACCCGGTTCATATGGTCCATGAAAGCCGTGGGTGCATTAGTTAATCCGAAGGACATCACGAGGAACTCGTAATGTCCGTATCGTGTACGGAAAGCCGTTTTCCGTATATCCTCCTCTTTGACTTTCAATTGACGGTACCCCGATCTAAGGTCGATCTTGGAGAACCAATTTGCGCCTTGCAATTGGTCAAATAAGTCGTCAATTCTTGGGAGCGGATATCGATTCTTCACCGTGAGTTTGTTCAACTCCCGGTAATCAATGCACATACGCATGCTCCCATCCTTCTTTTTCACGAACAACACCGGTGCGCCCCATGGGGACACACTTGGCCGAATAAATCCCTTGTCAAGCAGGTCTTGGATTTCGGACATCAACTCTTGCAATTCTGATGGCGCGAGCCGATATGGCGCCTTGGCCACAGGTTTCGCGCCCGGAATCAATTCAATTCCGAACTCTACCTCCCGTTCTGGCGGTAGTCCCGGTAAATCTTCCGGAAATACATCAGCGTATTCACGTACCACTGGTACGTCTTCAATCTTCGGCGTCTCTTTATCAGGTTCGTTTGCGTATATCATGAATGCTCTACACCCGCGCCTCATAAGTTTGTGAGCTGTTAGCATTGAGCACATAACGGGACTACCCCCTTTTTCGCCATAGATGGTAACGTGCTTTCCACTTGGAGATGTCAATTTTATCTCCTTGCGGAAACATATCACTTTCGCATGATGTCGGGATAACTAATCCATCCCGACCACTACTTGAAATTCTCCCATCGACATAGGGATCAAGTCTATTAAATATTCCTCATCGTCAACGCTTATCTTGCAATCTCGACATACATCACATACAAGGAAACTTTTGTTATCACCTATTTCTACCTCTAATGGCATAGACAATTTTGTTAGTACAAAAGAAGGACGTCGAATAAATCCATGTGAAACAAAGGATTTATTCGCACTCGTATCAAATAACACATGGGCCGAAATTGAGTTTATAGCAAATATACCTAAAACCACATCGGGTTCCACCTTTGCCTCGGCTGCCGTTAACTGGAAGGATCTGGCTTTTGCTTTCGGAGTCTCCGTGTGTGAATCCTAACCTTCCTTTTTCCCGACTAGTTCCGGGCACTCTGATTTCTTGTGACCCGGTTGATAGCATTTATAGCACACCGATACCTTCCCCGTGCATAATGCAGCCGTGTGCCCAGTTTTTGTCACGGCCCCTACCCGGTTTGACCCGTTTCAGGAGCCGAGGGATAGAAATCCCTTGGTATTTATTTAACAGCGGAAGTCTTTATCAGGATCTTTTTAAAACTGCAAATTTCCCGATTATTTTATTTCACAACTCGGGATAAAACCCCGGTAATTTACAATCATAAGATTTCACGGAGAAATCTTTATTTTTACAATACATGTTTCTTTATTTTATATTGAGCCACTTCCTTAAGCTTGTAGTGCTTCGCGGCACTTTTTCTTGGATCACAATAGATCACCTGAAACATGTTTGAAAAAGGTTTTGTCAGCGGGAAATACTGGTGAATCATTCTTTTTACTAAAATGACATATTTGTTATAATTTACAGTATTAAGAGCGATTACAATGTTTCCTGATATCAAACCAACTACCCACGGTATTTTGTCACTCGACCCATTGGCCCTCTCATTGTCCAATGGTGTCTGTGACTATGGTCATATCACCCCTTGGCTGCCCCAATGGTGAAGATTATCAAGTAATGTATACAAAACCCCACATACCGGCTGTAATTTGGTGATTACAAAGACTTAATCCCTGTAATTATAACTTTGAAAACATTTAGGAATTTATAAAGCACTTTGATAAAAAGAGAATGACTCACATTGCAGATTTAATATGAACAGAGCCTAGCCTACTGATTAGCTTTGATAACCTAGTTTAAATAACAATGCACACAAACTAGGTTAGTAACTAATACAGCATTTACGATAACTCACGAGATTAAACCCTCACATCGAATGACAAAGTGAGATACTTAAACATCCATCGATTTAACGACGAATGACAAAGCATAAACCCTAATGTGGGCAGCACTTAAACATCCATTGGATAGTTTAATCGATCGGACATTGAATCGTAGCAGCGATCGAGTTATTACCCTGTTTTGCGGCAGCACTTCGTGAATTGGGTGTGTTGTGGGACTGTTTATGCTATAACTCAACGTATAATTTGAATTTTTACGTCGAACTGAAGCCAGGAATCAAGTCCCAGACTCTACCATTTATACATAAAATTTGACCCCCTCGCGTGACGCGAGGGGTACCCCTATGGGCGTCGCGTGGCGCGAGGGGTCACCACCTACCATAGGGTAGCCCCTAGACAGAATTGTAAAATTCGATTTTGACAGCTTTTTATTTGGATAATCGTAACTAGGGAAAACCCCCCATGAGTTTTAGGGGCCCTGATCCTGATTCCGGTTGTTCTGAAATTTTTAGGGTCTATACAGAATCACTTAAGTGTCTCAATTTGGGTTTCCTTTTGGATAAACTAATATAATAATTAGGACTTTTGATAAGAGTTGTTACATCCTTCCCACTTTAATAAAAATCTCGTCCTCGAGATTTACTGGAATAAGTAGGGATACTTTCGCTTCATCTCAGATTCCAGCTCCCAAGTGTATTCGGGTCCTCTTTTCGAATCCCACTTGACTTTAACCAGTTTTAATCTCTTGTGCTTGAGAAACTTGATCTTTCTATCTTCAATTTGAAGAGGTTTTTCTACGAATTTCAGTTTTTCATTTACCTCTACATCTTGAAGAGGTACTATCAGAGATTCATCAGACAAACATTTCTTGAGATTGGATACATGAAATACGTCATGTACTCCTGCCAGTTCTTCTGGTAGTTGTAACCGATAAGCAACTGGTCCTATACGTTGGATCACGGAAAATGGTCCTACGTATCGAGGACTTAGCTTTCCTTTCTTTCCAAATCGAACTATTCCTTTCCAAGGAGATACTTTTAATAGTACTTTGTCTCCAATTTGGATTTCCAATGGCTTCCGTCTATTGTCTGCATAACTTTTCTGACGATCTCGAGCCGTCTTCAATCTTTCCTTGATTTGAGTGATTTTGTCTGTAGTTTCTTGTACTATCTGATGATTGAAGATTATCGATGCCACACAGCTCTGATACCATCTGTAAGCACCGGATCGATGACGAACATCAAACATTGCACTTGATTCAAGACATGAAGAACAAACATAAGATGAACAAGATAGAAATATGTAGAAGATGAATCCTTTATTATGAATCAGTCATCACAGATTACACAAACCAAAGGAGTATACATCATCTACAAGCTGGATTTAGATCACAAAGATCTAAACCCTAGCTTTCTCTCACTAACACATAGTCTCTCTCTCTAGAATTCACACCAGGAGAATAAGTTGGGAGAGGAGCACAAAGCTTCAAGAGTTGTTGTTGTCGTTCACCGCTTGCCCTATTCCTATACAACACATATATATAGACTAGGGACAAAACTCAGACAAAAACCAAACCCCTGACCAAAGTTCTAGACCAAAACTTGCACAAAATGTCCAAGGATAAACCTTGGACTAAGTTTCAAGACTTGTACAATAAAGACCATAACAATTGGAAAGCATGCACTTATCACCCAAAGTGCACTAACAAACTCCCCCTTGATCAGTGCATGGTCTTCGTGTGGTCTTGAATTCTTCATTATGTTGACTTTAACTTGGACTTCTGCTTTGGTTGACCAGAACCGATAAGCGACAGTTACCCGGCAGGAACTGCACTTACAGTCTTCCCCTTAACTGTTGCAATCAGTTCTGTCTAACACTGATATCTTCAGTCACCGAATCCTGCACTTACAGACTCCCCCTTGACTGATGATATCATGCATGCTTTCAACTTTAGCTGAGACCTGATCTTTTAGGTAGAGCACAGCGATCTTCAACCCTTCTAATTAAAGACTTGCTGACGATCACTTAAATGGCCGCTTTGTGAAACCCGAAGAATCCGACATCAAACACTACAGATCTTCCCCCTCAAACTACTCCCGAAACAAGTTAACGCGAACCGACCTACAACCACATGTAGGAATATCGCTCGATACATTAATCTTCAAACCTAACCGATAGCAGAAAGAAACATTGGATTTCCAATGCCCAACCTTGAACACTTCAAACTTCACAAAGACATGAAGCTCAGTTCGATAAGTTAATAACAAACTGAACTTTGTAAAAGTACATCCACCATCTTGATCAGAGTCTTCAACCCTTCATGTATGATCTCATCTCGTCATGTATCCTCATGATCAATCTCCTATCTTCACAAATCCGCTGAATCCCCGATGGCTTTCATCTCCGACCTTCCCCTCAAATCAAGAAGCCCCACATTATTTCGAGACCAGAACTAATCTTCTCTACTCTAAAAAGCAACTTAATAAGGCTCAATCTTCAACTAGTCGTCAACCGAGAATTCAGCTTCATCACGTCAACATTTGATTAATAACATAAACATACGTGACAAAACTCCATCACACACGAGCTATTTCACGCACAAGCTTTATATTTACGAAGAAAATATAAAATTTTTACTCCCCCTTTTTCTTTGTAAACTGTCAGCGTCCAAGCAAGCCCACTGTTGTTGCAGCCACTAACCAGCTAAGGTATGTAATGTAAGATTCAGTTTCCTGAGTACCAAACCCGGGTTGCAGAAGGTCCCCTTTCTACCATGGCCATAGCCACACATCCAATTAGCACTATGTCAGCAAGAGGAACAAGACATGAACACACCACAAAATTTCTTCCCATTTTTCTAGCAACATATCCATCGAACCAGTCTGTTTCCCAGACACAACAAGCCCAATAAATACAGGAGGATGCATATCTTGCATGATCATCCATCTAAGAACTGGACCAGAAACCGATCTTAAAGTTTCACAAAGAAACTCGGACGGTTTGAGCTCAAGGAAACTCGGATGAGGGAATCTCAAAGCTAAAACTCGGAACTGTGAAAGCTCAAAATAAACACGCAAAGTTCAAGACTCGGAACATTTGAGAGATTCAAGAATAACTCGGAACATCACTCACACAGTTCAAAACTCGAAACATTGAACCGACAAGTAAAAAATCGGAACCTACAACTGTAAAACTCGGACCTGTTGAACATTCCTTAAAAACTCGGAAGAACTTGATATCAGAATTGAAACATATCGGAACTGATTAAAAAACTCGGAATGTATAGCTAAAACTCGGACAGAGAAACTTTAAAACCTTTACTCGGAACCAATCCATATTATAACTCGGAACAAATCCGTTGAGCAAACTGCCTTCAACAACAAAACTCGGATAAACAGTTGAACAAGAACTCGGAAACTGCTGAACTATGCTGAAATGATTAAAAACTCGGAATCACTATTGAACTCCGAGCTTAGAACAATAAAAACTCGGACTCACTTAAGAAGTTAAAACTCGGACAGAGAAGATTTAAACAACTCAGAGCTGGTGCTGTTTTAAAAAGTTAGTTCGTCATCAGTAGCTGGTGCTGTTTTAAAAACCAGTTATAACCGGTTTGTTGCACCTCGGAAAAACGACTGATCATAAACTTGAACACACAGTTAATCAGATTTATAAAAATAAATCCTCAACACCCAAACCCGGAAAAACCTGATCCAATTCATATCAGACCATCACCCTGAATCAATTAAACTAAACCCTGAATCACAGTTTCCCGTACTGTGTACTCGGACCAGCTAATACTGTTTAAAACTCAGAACAAGGCTGTACTGTTTAAAAACTCTGAACAAAGCTGTACTGTTTGAAAACTTGGAATAACTACTGAACTGTTTAAAACTCGGAACAATGCTGAACTGATTAAAACTCGAAACTTAGTCTGAACTGATTAAAACTCTCAAGTTCGGGATTTAAAACTCAGACTTACTCTGAACTGATTAAAACTCAGACTCACTAAAATCTCGGAGCTGAACAACATCACTAAAACTCGGACTCACTAAAATCTCGGACTCACTAAAACATTCAGTTAAACAACTCGGAATCACTAAAATCTCGGACTCCCAAACTTTCTTTAAAACTCGGAACAGTTGACACAACTGTCAAACCTCGGAATGTTAACTAAGCCAAAAATCGGACAAGTTGAACTTGTTAAAAACCTCGGAACATCTGTTTAAAAAACTCGGAACTGAAGAATGTAATACTCGGACTCAATGAGGTGGAAAGAAACTCAGATAAAATTAAAACCAAACCACAGACTCTTGAAACTCAGAACAGTGAAAAACTCAAACAAGGTAAGAGAATTAAACTCGGAACATTGCAAAACTCAGACATGCAAAACTCAGACATGCAAAACTCAGAACAACGTAAGAGTTTCTCTAAAAGTCGGAAAGGATTGAATCTAAAGAAGACTCGGAACTGATAACTGCAATACATGGAACAAAAACTCGGACACTTTCAGGTTTCAAAGCTCTGACCTTTTGGAGTTTCCAAAACTCTGACCATTTGAAGTTTCTAAAACTCGGACAAAGCTCAGAAACAAGTCTCCGGACTATCTCCCTAGTGTGACTTCACACTAGTTCACCAAAACCCCGGAACCACAAACACAGAGTCTTAAACTCAGACAAACCTTTTTGGATCAAAACCCTAGATCTCCAAACCAACACAGCCGACGAACAGCTTCATTTTCTTCAAGTTTTCTCCTGAATCTTCAAGTCTTCAGGATCTTTGGCGGAAACAAACATCAAATCAAGAGCAATGGTGATTCGGAAGGCGGTTAGACCATTCCGAATCGGTAACCATGCTCTGATACCACTGTTTAAGCACCGGATCGATGACGAACATCAAACATTGCACTTGATTCAAGACATGAAGAACAAACATAAGATGAACAAGATAGAAATATGTAGAAGATGAATCCTTTATTATGAATCAGTCATCACAGATTACACAAACCAAAGGAGTATACATCATCTACAAGCTGGATTTAGATCACAAAGATCTAAACCCTAGCTTTCTCTCACTAACACATAGTCTCTCTCTCTAGAATTCACACCAGGAGAATAAGTTGGGAGAGGAGCACAAAGCTTCAAGAGTTGTTGTTGTCGTTCACCGCTTGCCCTATTCCTATACAACACATATATATAGACTAGGGACAAAACTCAGACAAAAACCAAACCCCTGACCAAAGTTCTAGACCAAAACTTGGACAAAATGTCCAAGGATAAACCTTGGACTAAGTTTCAAGACTTGTACAATAAAGACCATAACAATTGGAAAGCATGCACTTATCACCCAAAGTGCACTAACACTAGTCCTGATAATTGACTTTCTCCTATTTCTGCCCAACATACTGGAGTTCTGCATTTACGTCCGTATAGTGCTTCGAATGGGGCAGATTCGATACTTGAATGATAACTATTATTATAGGAGAATTCAATTAAAGGTAGGTGTTCATCCCAGTTTCCACCAAAATCTATCACACATGCTCGGAGCATGTCTTCTAGAGTTTGGATTGTCCTTTCACTTTGTCCGTCTGTCTGAGGATGATATGCCGTACTTAAATTTAGTCGGGTTCCCATAGCTTCTTGGAAACTTTTCCAGAAGTGGGAAGTGAAACGACTATCCCTATCCGATACAATGGAGAGTGGAACTCCATGTAAAGATACTACTTCATCTACATACAATTTTGCCAACCTTTCCATGCTAAAGGTTTCTTTCATAGGTAGGAAATGAGCTGATTTGGTTAATCGATCCACAATTACCCAAATCGCATCATTACCTTTTCTGGTTTTAGGTAACTTAGTAACAAAATCCATTGTTATGAGTTCCCATTTCCATAATGGCATTTCTAATTGTTGTAGTAGCCCTGAAGGTTGCTGATGTTCTGCCTTAACTTGTGAACAAGTAAGACACCTAGAAACATATCTAGCTATATCCTTTTTCATGCCTATCCACCAGAAGTTATTTCTTAAATCTTGGTACATTTTATTGTTTCCAGGGTGCATGGTATACCTAGATTTATGAGCTTTTTCTAAAATTTTATTTCTTAATTCTCCCTGCTTTGGTACCCAAATTCTTCTTTGGTGGAATCTCCAAATTCCATCATTTCCTTGCTCTAATTCTTTTATTCGTCCCTTCATTCCTTCAGCATCATCCTTGATTGCTGTAGCTTGAACATTTTTCAATTGTTCTATTAAATCTAATTGTAGATTTAATCTGAGAGCACGGACTCGCTTTTGCTTTTCATGATATTTACGACTTAAGGCATCTGCAACTACATTTGCCTTTCCTTCATGATACTGAATATCACAGTCGTAGTTATTTAGGATTTCCATCCATCTCCTTTGCCTCATGTTTAACTCTTTTTTCCCAAATATGTACCTTAAACTTTTATGATCTGTATAGACAGTAAATTTACTTCCGTACAGATAATCTCTCCAAATCTTAAGGGCAAAAATTATGGCTCCTAATTCTAAGTCACGAGTCGTATAATTTTCTTCGTGCTTTTTCAATTGTCTTGAAGCATATGTAATTACCTTCTTGCGTTGCATTAGCACACATCCAAATCCTAGTTTTGAAGCATCACAGTAAACTTCAAAATCTTCAGTTCCTTCTGGTAAAGCTAGGATTGGAGCATTTGTTAATTTCTGTTTCAAGATCCTAAAGGCTTCTTCTTGTTTAGGTCCCCATTCAAACTTAACTGCTTTACAGGTTAGCTTAGTTAATGGTACAGCTATCTTGGAAAAATCCTTAATAAACTGTCTATAGTATCCAGCTAAACCAATAAAACTTCTAATTTCTATTGCGGATTGCGGGACCTTCCATTTGGTAATTGCCTCTATTTTAGCAGGATCTACATGAATGCCTTCGTGATTCACCATGTGACCTAGAAATTGCACTTTTTGCAACCAAAATTCACACTTCGAGAATTTGGCGTATAGCTTTTCTTTTCTTAACAAAGTTAAAAGTGCATGCAAATGCTGACAATGCTCATTCTGACTTTTGGAATAAATAAGTATATCGTCTATGAATGCGGCAGGTGCATTCGTTAAGCTAAAGGGCATGACTGTAAACTCGTAATGACCATACCTAGTTCTGAAAGCAGTTTTAGGTATGTCTTCTTCTTGTACCTTCAATTGATGATATCCGGAGCGTAAATCGATCTTAGAAAAGTATCTAGCTCCCTGAAGTTGATCGAAAAGATCCTAAATCCTAGGTAATGGGTATCGATTCTTAATTGTAACCTTATTCAATTCTCTATAATCAATACACATTCTCATTGAACCATCCTTTTTCTTAACAAACAACACTGGTGCTCCCCACGGGGATGAACTAGGTTGTATGAAACCTTTACTTAGTAATTCATCTAATTGCTTTTTCAGTTCTAACATTTATGTGGGAGCTAACCGATAAGGTGCCTTAGCTATAGGTGTAGTTCCGGGAATTAAATGAATCCTAAACTCTACTTCCCTGTCGGGTGGTAATCCCGGGAGTTCTTCTAGGAATACATCTGGGTATTCTGAGACTACAGGAATCTCCTTAAGTTCTTTACCCTTAGTATTAATGATTACTGAAACCATATATACTATTCCTTGCTTTCGTTCATAACTAGTAATTTTCATTACTGATATGAACTTCATGGGTTTACGTGGTTTATCTCCTGTAATAATGATTACTTCTCCGGTAGGTGCCTGAATTTCTATAGAGTTCTTATCACAAAGGATTCGAACATCGTTGGCTACTAACCAATCCATTCCTAACACAACATCGAATCCAGCTAAATTCATTGGCAATAGGTTTGCATGAAATTTATGACCTGAAAGTTCTATATTTTCTTTCTGCAAAATCTTATCTATTTTGACAGAATTTCCATCTGCCGTTTCGACTGTAAAAATCTGCCTAAGTTGGGTTAAAGGTAAGTTAAGAGCTTGACATAATGAAGTATTGATAAAACTTTGGTTTGCACCAGAGTCAAATAATACTTTTGAATACACGTTGTGAACTAAGAACGTACCAGCTATCACATCTGGAATGAGTTCTGCTTCTTAAGTGGTTAGCTGGAATGCTCTAACATTCTTTTTAGTAGCTCCTTCGGCTGTCTTGGCTTTGTTGTCTGCTGGTTTGACCAATTTAGGACATTCTGTTTTGAAATGCCCATTTTCTCCACAGTTGAAGCAGGTTATGGTTTTCTTTCAGCAGTTTTCTTCATGATGTCCTATAGTTTTGTAAAAGTTGCAGGTTACATTACATCTTCCATAATGTTTCCTTTTGCAATTCCTGCAGAAAGGCGGATTTGAGGATTGCCCTGTTCCTCTTCTCTTGAAGTTGCTATTATTACCCGTACGAAATCCTTGGGTAATTTTCTGAGCCAATTCCTTTTTCCTGTTTTCATCTCTCGTGCGCACCAATTCGTCAGTTAAGGTATTAGCTAATTCTACCGCATCGTCAATAGTACGAGGTCTCGTAGCTTTAATGATATTACGGATTTCACTAATTAATCCCCAAATATAGCGAGAAATAAGTACCGGTTCTGGCAAAGCCAGTGTTGGTACTACTCTAGCATATTCAAAGAATGTCGAAGTATATCCCCGACAGTCTACACCCATCATACGATGGTTCAGGAACTTATTTGCCATTTGAACTTTTTCATACTCGGGACATAATTTTCTTTCCACAAGACTCTTAAATTCTTCCCAATTCATGGCATAGGCCACATTTCTTCCTTAGGCTTGAAGTACTGTGTTCCACCATTCTAGCGCCCCTTCTTTAAAAAGATTCGACGCGTACATGACTTTGTCGTTTTCGGCACATTTACTGATTATAATCACTGCCTCGGTTTTCTCGAACCAACGCAGTGCTGCAGTCGCTCCTTCATTGCCTGCAAATTCAGCGGGTTTACAAGCAAGAAATTCTTTGTAAGTGCAACCAGGTGTTGCAGCTTTCATTTTCTTAGGGAGTGGAGCCTGCCGTGGATTATTATCGTGATTAGTATGATTACCGCCTTCGTTTACGCTATTACTGAAGTTATCTTCAGAAATATGTTTGCTAGGAATGATTTGTTGAGGTTCGATTGGATTTCTAACAGCAGCAACTATTGCTGGAATAGCGTTGGCTATCCCTTGAGAAACGATATTTTCTATATCTTGCCTATTTAGAAATTGATCCTCCGGGTGTTGTTCAGATTGATTAACTTCATTAACTGGTTCGTTATTAGCGTTTTCCATCTGATATATATATAATTTATTAGTATCAAATAAATAACAATTATACATAAAATAATAATACAAATTTCACATCACACATATAGTCAAAACTTATCGATTTCTTGATTCCATTTTATATATTATAATATGCGTCATTACACAACATATCTTACAAAGTTTTATTTGTAGTTATTTCACAAGATTTATATTTTAGTATTTTATTATACAACCATAGTTTTAATAAACCCATTACCCTTCGTCAGTTGGTATTTTAGTAACGACGTTCCCTCTCGTCGTATTTCCAGGAGATCTGTTCTCCTACTTCCCTGATCCTATTTCCTGCATCCATTAACTCCTCGCCGAAGTGGCGGAGTTCAGCTAAATTCTCATTGCTCATAGGTGGATTAAGTATAGGTTCTGGGTCGAATTGAGGAAGAAAGGAATAAGGACTGTTGAGCAGGTTTTGGAACTGTCAATCATTAGTCCACCATTCGTCCATTCCTAAAGGCTGGGTGTGAATTATAGGTTCTGGGATTGCTGGTTCCAAATTTATTGGAAGTTGAGTTTCAATAGGATGAGTAAAAACATTTTTATTGACAGGCTTAATAGTATCACAACTTGCCAATATAAAATCTAGCTCTTCCTGTAATGTCATTTCCTGGGTTTGCTTAGAGCTTTCTCCAATTTCTATCTGTGTTTGTTTAGAACCCCCTCCAATCTCCATTTCTATTTGCTTAGAATATTCTTCAAACTGTATTCCCATCTGCCTAGACTCTTCCCCGACTTCAATTCCCTTCCCTTTGTCTAAGGGATTTTCTATTTTTGAAATCTTTCTAGGAACGGGTTTCCTCCTACGCACACGCCTCCATTCCACAAATCTCCTCCTTTTCTTGGGCTTGGGTTTCTCCGGAGGTGGAGCATTGAATTCCATAGGTTCTTCTATATCTGGTACATACCTATTGAAATCTCTGGAAACCTCTATTTTTACCGGATAGAGATTTAAATTCTGAAGGGCTTCAGATAAGTCACTCATGCTTTTTAACATATATACAAAATACACAAAAATTGCTAAGTTAAAAATTTTATAACAAAATTTCATAAATAACTTTTAAATATTATTTAATACTGTGTAATCAATTTAACACAAAGACAACTGACAATTAAAACATATTAAGTTTTATTGTAAACTTATTTATTTATTGGGTAAAGCTTCTAGCTTGTAGGTGATAAGGGTGCTAAAACTTGAGTCAAAGTATTTAAAGATTTGAATTTACTGCTACAGTGGCTAGCATATAGAGATCTGCCCATTTTTCATCTAACTTGTCTTCCCATGGTGGGTTACTGCCTAGTTCTTGGGTATTCTTATTAACTCTATTTTCTTTTGGTTGTGATTTCCTTAATTTCTCCTGACTTTTCCTAATAATTAAACTTCTTTTATTAGGAGAAAGTGGTTCCTCATATTGTGCCTTTCGGACAAATATTCCTTCTTCAGGATTTACAGAGTGAGTTGAGGATTTGGTTTGGGATGAACTTCCCTTCTCGTTTGATGACCTATCTAATTTAAGATAGATGTTTGAAAGCTTTTGCTTCCCCATACTGTACACAATTATTCAAATAATAAAACACATAATCAAAAAATGACAATTAATTAAGTATTTGCTAAATACTTAATTGGCTTAAATCAGTGGCTCTGATACCACCTTTTTCTGTCACGGCCCCCTACCCGGTTTGACCCGTTTCAGGAGCCGCGGGACAGAAATTCCGTGGTATTTATTTAACAGCGGAAGTCTTTATCAGGATCTTTTTAAAACTGCAAATTTCCCGATTATTTTATTTCACAACTCGGGATAAAACCCCGGTAATTTACAATCATAAGATTTCACGGAGAAATCTTTATTTTTACAAAACATGTTTCTTTATTTTATATTGAGCCACTTCCTTAAGCTTGTAGTGCTTCGCGACACTTTTCTTGGATCACAATAGATCACCTGAAACATGTTTGAAAAAGGTTTTGTCAACGGGAAATACTGGTGAATCATTCTTTTTACTAAAATGACATATTTGTTATAATTTACAGTATTAAGAGCGATTACAATGTTTCCTGGTATCAAACCAACTACCCACGGTATTTTGTCACTCGACCCATTGGCCCTCTCATTGTCCAATGGTGTCTGTGACTATGGTCATATCACCCCCTGGCTGCCCCAATGGTGAAGATTATCAAGTAATGTATACAAAACCCCACATACCGGCTGTAATTTGGTGATTACAAAGACTTAATCCCTGTAATTATAACTTTGAAAACATTTAAGAATTTATAAAGCACTTTGATAAAAAGAGAATGACTCACATTGCAGATTTAATATGAACAGAGCTTAGCCTACTGATTAGCTTTGATAACCTAGTTTAAATAACAATGCACACAAACTAGGTTAGTAACTAATACAACATTTACGATAACTCACGAGATTAAACCCTCACATCGAATGACAAAGTGCGATACTTAAACATCCATCGATTTAACGACGAATGACAAAGCATAAACCCTAATGTGGGCAGCACTTAAACATCCATTGGATAGTTTAATCGATCGGACATTGAATCGTAGCAGCGATCGAGTTATTACCCTGTTTTGCGGCAGCACTTCGTGAATTGTGTGTGTTGTGGGACTGTTTATGCTATAACTCAACGTACAATTTGAATTTTTACGTCAAACTGAAGCCAGGAATCAAGTCCCAGACTCTACTATTTATACATAAAATTTGACCCCCTCGCGTGACGCGAGGGGTACCCCTATGGGCGTCGCGTGGAGCGAGGGGTCACCACCTACCATAGGGTAGCCCCGTGTGTTTGTAGGCTTGCTGAGTCGACAGAATTGTAAAATTCGATTTTGACAGCTTTTTATTTGGATAATCGTAACTAGGGAAAACCCCCCCTGAGTTTTAGGGCCCTGATCCTCATTCCGATTGTTCTGAAATTTTTAGGGTTTATACAGAATCACTTAAGTGTCTCAATTAGGGTTTCCTTTTGGATAAACTAATATAATAATTAGGACTTTTGATAAGAGTTGTGACAGTTTTCCCACTTATTGGGCATGGTTTATCTTTAAACCGGCACTCACCCTTGTGCCCTTTCCCGCATACCCTGCAGCTTGGCGACTCGCTCTTTCCCTCTTGTTTCTTTGACGACTCAGTCGTGCATGCCTTTTTTGTGGGGCTTGGATTAACCACTTGCGCCATTCTTTCTCCCCTTTCAATTTGCTTCTTCAATTCTATCTCTCATTCCCGAGCAACATTTATGATCTCGGGGAGGGTCTCATACTTTGAAGGAGTCATAAACTCCCTATACTCGGCGCTTAACATATTATAGTAATAATATATTTTCTGCTCTTCGTTTGTTATCAGTTCATCACAAAACTTCATTTTATCCATGAACATTCCCGTGATTTTATCGATAGATTCACCCTTGTGTCGAAGCTGCATGAACTCTTCCTTGATTTTGTTAATGACTGCCTTGGGACTATGATGTTTAAGAAACGGCGTCTTAAACTCTTCCCATGTCATAGCCATAGTCGCTTCACTTCCAATCTCTTTCTTCTTGTTATCCCACCAGTCTTTCGCCTGACCCCTTAACTAACCCGTGCCATAGGCCACGTAGTCATCTGTATCACAATGGGTCCTCTCAAATACTCCTTCCATATCGCTTAGCCACCGTTGGCATACTATCGGGTCAACCTCCCCATTGTAAATTGGCGGTTTGCACGCCATAAACTCTTTATATGAACAAGGTTTTCGTCCTCCCGACTTTTCCTTTGCTAAATTGGTATTATCCTCCTATTTCTTGATTCTCTCTTCCACCACTGATAATACCGTGTTTTGAATTTTATCGATGAAATCCGACAAACTGTTTTCGATTGCCTTTCCTACCTCCTCAGCAATCACTTCTCTCAATTGCTAGGTGACTCTCGGCACCGTATCATCGTTACCTCCATCCGTCATCTTTAAACTGAAATGTTTACATCGAGCGTTAAACATTTCATCTATAGTATATGGTTTATTTACTTCGGTTTATTCAAGTTCATAACTTGTTTTCACCGTTCTTATTTAATGCACTTTCCGGGTTTGAGTGTGTTAACACGCTCTTCCCATGCATATCCGTTCATGTCTCCTCTTTTATACTTAATAACTCTACTTAGAACGATTAACTCTTACCGGATGCTAGATCAAGCTTGAACCGAACACACTTTGTTAACAACCTTAAGCTCTGATTACCAACTTGTAAGACCCTTGTTAACAGGACGGGATTTAATAATAATTTACATGAATTTCATACTAACTTTGAACTTACAAAAGATTTTTCATGTTTGTAGACCAACATAATCATGATACGTACAAAACAAGTTTTAAAGTAACACCTACTAGTCAACTACCAACTAGTTTTAAACATTCAAAACATGGATAACGAATCATTTACAGCATAAACATTGTCTAGACAAAGTTAAGTTTAGCGCGGAAGCTTCAAAAATTAGTGTTCGGTTCTTGAAAGCATGCTTGATCACCATCCGGAAAGCCCACACTTTTACCTAGGGTCAAAACCACTTAAAAGGTTAGCATTGACATGATTATAATGCATATAAACAAGTTCTAGTAACAAACCATTGAAATAAAAATAAAATTTCAGTTCTGCTCCTGTCGCGTGTCGCGACAGGTCTTCGCGTGGCGCGAGGACTTCTCGCGTGTCGCGCCAATTCAAGCGGTCCCCTCGTGTGGCGCGGGGGAAATGGTTTTCCAGCAGGTCCATTTTTTGGACCTGCATTTCACCCAGCTCCGAAATTTGTCAAAATTCTAACTTTAAACGATCATAACTTTTTACTCGCTAGTCCGTTTTAATCGATTCTTTTTCCTATGAGTCCATAATAAAATTACAGATCCAACCATGTAAATTTCACATCACGGAAACCGAGTTACCAGTGATCGGTTCACAATTTCCTTATTTCAATTATCCAACCCATTAGCAATAAGTGCATAATACCACTTTTCAGTTCTTAAGACCTTTTAGACATAGTTACCCAATTCCACGGGCTTATAACCTTGGAGTATTCGCGCCATTCCATGGCTTTGCGTTTCCTTAGAACTAAATGCCTGTTTCCTCGGAATTCAAGCATTTCGTTTCAAGCGATACTTTCAATTGACTTCTATTGTTTGACCCGATATCCCGGATTCGTAAACTTAAATTAACATAAGCAATTCATTGGCGTGGTACAATCTAACACTTAACGAAATATGAGACTTTCAAGTCTCTACTCACATGATCCTTTTAAAAGCATCATTTCGACCCGTTTGGCTATCTAGTGAAAACCATCACTTTATTGACAAGCCAAACCGACTTCCAACCTTTATTTTGGTCCGTTTGATTGTCGAGTGAACTTCGCCACTTCAAAGACACATCAAACGCATCTGTTACACTACGAATCCATTTATACATTAAACCCAAAGATGTATGCATAATCTAACGAGACTAAAGTCACGTAACTTTAGAGCACACCCTTCAAACGCGTATCTCCCCCGACGTGTCCGCTTGACGTTCCGGATTCTTTGCCTAAAGAGTTCAATTCACAATAAGTTTAGAACTCTTTCATAAGATTTAACGCATAGTTCTCTACAATGATCAAATCTGCGTTTTTTACCCAACTTTTAACATTTTAACACTCACTTAGGCGTTCCATCAAACACCTAGCGGGTCAGATTTTTATATAAACAAAACCAAGTTCATGACTTGTAATTATCATCTAAACTAACTTCAAATAGTCAATTCTACACATGTCTTAATCATCAATATTTCTGAAATTTATTCTTAAATTCAGATTTATGTTAGAACAAGATCATAATTCTAGAGCTTATCAAGTTTTATTCAAGTTCATTAATCACCTACAATGGTGGTTATAAACTCTATAATTATCATGCAATCTTTTAACAAGATTTCACCAAGGGTTCATCCCTAGACACCATATCTCTTCTAATTACATTCATGCAAGACACAATCAAGCTAAATTTCGATTTTTCATAATTAACCTAGAACTTGAGATGAATCAAAACATCAAGATTTTACATACCTTATGATCCCCTCAACTAGGTGATCATTAATTTGTGCTTGAAAATCGATTTGGACTTGATTTATGCCTTCAATTTGTGGTTTTTGTGAGGATTAGGGTTGGGTGAGAACCTCTTGTCGCCCCCCCTGCTTCTTGATCGACCAGATATCCCAAAGTGGGTGTTTGGTGTGTTTTAATTTTTTTCAATTTTAATTAAGTTTCAAGTTCTACACATAAGCCCCTCAACTTTCATTTAGTTTATAATTTAGGCTTTTCTATTCATTCGTGTGTTACTACAAGACTCCTAACTAACTGGGTTACTTATCCTAGTTAGCTTATTCTTGTTTATTTTACACTTTATAATTCTAATATAAAGCTTTATATTTTCGGGATGTTACACAATTAAGAATCGGTACCCATTACCGAGAATCGATGATCTGTTCCATCAACTGTAAGGAGCTCGATTTTTCTCTAAAATCGATTTAAGGTCACGATATCATCAATTAAAGGTACAGGAAGAGGACATTCCTAAGACCGTATTCAGAACGAGGTATGGTCATTATGAATTTACTGTCATGCCATTTGGTTTAACCAATGCCCCAGCCCCATTTATGGACATGATGAACCGAATATATAAGCCATATTTGGATAAATTCATAATTCTCTTCATAGATGATATTTTGATTTACTCTTAAAGTAAAGAGAAACATGCAAAGAATTTGCACGCACTTTTAAGTCTATTAAGAAAGGAAAAGCTTTATGCTAAATTTTCAAAGTGCGAATTTTGGTTAGAACAGGTATAGTTTCTTGGACATTTAGTAAACCATGAAGGAATTCATGTGGATCCCACAAAGATAGAGGCAATTACCAAATGGAAAACACCTGAATCACCAACCGAGGTTAGAAGTTTCTTAGGATTGGCAGGTTATTATAAAAGATTTATTCGAGATTTCTCTAGAATAGCCATTCCTTTAACTAAGTTAACTTGTAAATCCATTAAGTTTGAATGGGGACCAAAACAAGAAGAAGCCTTTAGAATTCTTAAACAAAGATTAACTAATACACCCATATTAGCGTTACCAGAAGGAACTAAAGACTTTGTAGTCTATTGTGACACTTCTAAATTAGGTTATGGATGTGTATTAATGCAACGTCAAAAGGTTATAGCTTACGCATCTAGACAACTTAAGAATCATGAAGAGAATTATTCAACCCATGATCTAGAATTAGGAGCAATAATTTTTGCCCTTAAGATTTGGAGAGATTACCTTTATGGTAGTAAGTTTACCATATTCACAGATCATAAAAGTTTAAGGTATGTTTTTGGGTAAAAGGAGTTAAATATGAGACAAAGACGTTGGATGGAAATGCTTAGTGATTATGATTGTGATATCCAGTATCATGAAGGAAAAGCAAATATAGTGGCAGATGCTTTAAGCCGAAGGTATCATGAAAAGCCAAAAAGGGTACGTTCTCTTAAATTAAATCTACAAGTAGATTTAAATGATCAGATAAGAGAAGCATAAGAATCAGTAATCAAGGAAGATACTGAAAAGTTAAAAGGTATGATTAAGGAATTAGAACAAGGAACAGATGGAATTTGGAAATTCCATAAGAAGAGAATGTGGATACCTAAATTAGGAAACTTATGTCATCGTATATTAGAAGAAGCCCATAAGTCTAAGTATACGATGCATCCAGGAAATGATAAAATGTATCAGGATTTAAGAAAGAATTTCTGGTGGATAGGAATGAAAAAGGACATAGCAGCCTATGTTTCTAAATGTTTAACTTGTTCACAAGTTAAAGCTGAACACCAGAAACCCTCAGGTTTGTTACAACAGTTAGAAATGACAGTGTGGAAATGAGAATTGATAACAATGGATTTTGTTACCAAATTACCCAAAACAAGGAAAGGTAATGATACAATCTGGGTGATTGTAGATAGGCTAACCAAGTCAGCTCATTTCTTACCAATGAAGGAAACTTTCAGTATGGAACAGCTAGCTAAATTGTATGTAAATGAAATTGTTTCATTACATGGAATTCCTTTATCAATTGTTTCTGATAGAGATAGCCGCTTTACCTCTCATTTTTGGTCAAGTTTCCAAAAAGCCATGGGAACCAAGTTGAATCTAAGCACAGCTTATCATCCTCAAACAGACGGACAAAGCGAAAGAACGATTCAGACAATGGAGGACATGCTTAGAGCTTGTGTAATTGATTTCATAGGTAATTGGGACGATCACTTACCTTTAATAGAATATTCTTATAATAATAGTTATCACACAAGTATCAATGTTGCACCATTCGAAGCACTTTATGGACGAAAGTGCCGAACCCCAGTCTGTTGGGCAGAAAATGGGGAAAAACAATTATCTGGACCTGAGATAGTGCAAGAAACAACTGACAAGATCATTCAAGTTAATGAACGACTGAAAGCAGCACGTGATCGACAGAAGAGCTATGCCGATAACCGACGCAAGCCATTGGAATTTCAAGTAGGAGATAAAGTATTATTAAAATTCTCTCCTTGGAAAGGAGTAGTAAGATTCATCAAAAGAGGAAAGCTAAGTCCCAGGTATATTGGACCTTTTGAGATTATTAGAAGAATAGGACCTGTAGCCTATCAGCTACAACTGCCAGAGGAAATGGCAGGAATACATGATGTATTTCATGTATCTAATCTCAAAAAGTGTTTAGCTGATGAATCATTAGTAGTGCCTCTTAAGGACATAGAGGTAAATGAACAACTCAAGTTTGTAGAAAGGCCTCTACAGATTGAAGACAGGAAAGTCAAGAATCTCAAACATAAGAGATTAGTTCTAGTCAAAGTGAAGTGGGACTCCAAAAGAGGACCTGAGTACACATGGGAGCTTGAATCTGAAATGCAATGGAAATATCCACACTTGTTCCAGTAGATCTCGAGGACGAGCTCTAAAACAAGGTGGGGAGGATATAACAACCTTAAAGAAAACCGACACCCACGAATTTTTCCGACACCCTAATATTTTTTAAAATATCCCAATATGTCCCAAAATACACCTCATACGTGAAAACGGGCCCCGAATACCCTAAATATTAATAAAAATAATTAAAAATTGAAATTTGGGGTTTAGGCGGGCCGCGTAAGCCACCCCTTAAGCTTACGCGGGTCGTGTGAACTTAAAAACCTGGCAAAGCCCGGTGCGGCCACGTGGCCCAACACCCGGCAGACCTATGTGATGACCCAGCCCAGCTACGCGTTGACCTGGTTTGACGCAGGCCGCGTAAGCCTTAGCTTACATTTATTCGGGCCGCAACAAAGTGAGGTTTCAGCACTATAAGTAAAGGCCATCAGATCTTCAGTCGAACTCGCTCACAAACGTTTCTTTTCTCTCATATCTGAATAGTAGGCTTATTACACGGGTCTAATACCCCCCCCCCCCCTAAATAGCGAAGTTCTGCTCCGTTGTAAGTATTATAACCCCTGGATACGTATTAGGTACGCTGATCGATTGATCTAGGGTTCCGTAACGGCTGTCGTGGTTCTGCCCGACGAAGTCGTTGGAATGCCGTCTCGAGGAGGGTATTACTAATGTTAAAATGGGTTATTATACTAACACGTGTGCATTTGTGTAAATTATAGATTGTCACCAGGAAACCCTTACGGAAAATCTAAGACATCAATGTGAGTTGATCCGCTTTTTGTTAACTGTTTTTACAAAACCACATTTAATTAATTATATATTAAACAGTGATTGAGTATTTGTAAGAATACAATTATCATGAGTATGTTGGGGTTTTGTATACAAAATTTGTTACCACCTGGTCAAGGAGTAACAATTCCACAAGTCGGGTTCGACAGTACCATGGATGTTAATTGATATGTCTTGGAAACAAATATAATTGCGGGATCGCCCTCAATACTGTACAATGAGTTTTACTTAAACTTGATTAAACTGGGATTCACTCACCAGTATTTCCCACTGACAAATGTTTTTAAAACGCGTTTTAGGTAACAAACTATGAAAGCCAAATATAAGCCAGCTGGACAGCACTAAAGGCTTGGAAAAGTGGCAATAAAGTTACCAAAAATAAAATAGATGTTTTTATTAATAAAATAGGATTTATTCCTATGAAAACGTGTGTACTACGAACTTGGGTTTTAACCCATTTGTTTAATGTTATGAAAATGGGGTATTTTACTCTGATCAATATTTCCTAAATACGGTCCTGATGAAAAATTCCGCTGCCAAATTAGACAATACGAGATACTACCGAAACTGGCTCGCGGCCGCCCGTTCCCGGGGAATCAGGGATCGGGGGTTGCGACAAATATAGTTATCATAAGGTGAAAGACTTTATTTCTTTAGCCTTAAAAATAGATGCTAATAAATTGCTAGATTCATTTTCTCCGTTTGATCCTAAATCTTCATTCTACGTAAAGGAATTAGTTTTTGATTCTAGGAAAATTCTTGATGAAATAATGAAAGGTAATGAATCCTTTAAGGATGGTAAGATTCAAGAAATTAGTAATGAAGATAGGGTGTTTGATGGATCCGCCTACAAGGTGTTTGATGAAATGCTTGAAAGGTTTGATGGTAAGATCCAAGAACTCAGTAGTGAATATGAAAATGACATTCAAAAATAACTTGATCAGGAATTGTATGCATCTGATTATAGTGATAAGATTGTAGAGACAACTGGTGTTTCTTATGGTACTTTAAATCAAAATAAGAGTGTTGAAACTGTGATCGTTGATCAAGAAATAAGGAAGAAGATGTTAGTTTCCATGTTTTTACCTGATGTAATAATCATGAATAAGGGTCTTGGGTCAGATCATCAAGTGAAATTGGGTGAGCATGTTCGAGTCTTGGGTTTAGCAAAAGCATTAGTTTCATGAAAAAGGAAGAAACGAGTAAATTGGATAGATACAGGTTGGTTTTTAACACAAAATGTAAACGTGGAGAGATTGTTGAGTTAAAATTTGTTGCAAGTCTTGTAGACAAAAACAGGGTCTCGGAAGTTGGATTACAGTTGGACTCAGACCTAAAATTATCAGACCTGGATTGGGTGAAACAGCCTAAGGCTTGCAGAATTATTCCAAGAATTAAGCCTAAAATCATGGGTGTCTTTTTAAGTCTATTAAGAATACTATTTGGCATTGAAATTAACTTCTTAAACAATCAAATGGTGATAAAAAGGTGTTCTGTCATAGACTGCATTAGAAGTGGTGAGGTTGATATATTAACTGCTGTGAAGGCTTGTGCAAAAGGCAATACGTGTGGTGTATGTTTTGGTCTTAGAACCAAACATGTCAGGTTGGTTGGGTTTAGATATTCGGTCACTCAAAATTCCAATTTATCTAAAGGAGCAACACGCAAAGTTAAAAATCAAGATAGTGTTTCCTATCAACAATTGGGTGTAGCTGGTAATGTTCTTGTTCAGGGTCCAACGGGTGCTCATAATCAGCTTAACAATAGTAAAACAAGTGTTTTTAACAGTTTGCGTTGGTATGTTGGGCCTTTGTGGGATGGTGTTATATTATGGACAACAAGGTAGTGGTGGTAATGTGGTTGTAGGCTTTTCAACAGAAGCTGGTTCTTCTAAGCAACATTGTTTTAAGCATAATATTGGCATTGGTAGTGTGAAACAACGAGCTGATATAAGTAATAATGGTGTTGGTAATTCTTCATTGAGTGAGAATGCTCATATGAATGATTTGGGTAACTCGAACGCCAAATGGTTGAGAGTGAAGAAGGTTAATAAACAAAATAAGAACAAAGCTACTGATAAGAATTTTAAATTGCAGAACTTGAAGGGTCAAGTAATTCAATGGACTTTGACAGGGATTTTAAGGATAAATAGCATGGAAATGGAAAGAGGTTATACAACAGGTCCTAATTTTCACGAAAAGGAATCCATGCAAGATTGCAATTTGTTGATGATGAGTCTCAATAGATCTTTAAAGGGTCAAACTTGCCGGACAATTGACCACTATCAAGATGGGAGTGACAACTTGGTGCTGCTACTTTGTTTCTCAACACTTGATTCTTTTCACATTTTTTTTCTTTCACAATTTGCATTTGATACTTTTGATTAGCAAATTTTGGTTTACCATTTCTTATTTTTGGGGACAAAAATCTTTTGAGGAGGGAGTATTGTTACATGTCAAATAAGTGTTAGGGTCTAAATGTAAATGTTAGTTAGTACAGGGGGTTGTAGTGAATAGTATGATTGTACATATACAGAAGTCGGACAACTAAATTAGATATCGATGAATTGAATTGGGTTTTACCCTTCTTCTTCTCTTAGTGTTCTTCTTGTTCCCTTTATCGATCTTGTATACTTTGATTACCAATTGTGTTCGTAACAGATTCTCATTGGCAAGCTTAACAAGGTAAGAATGGATTCAACTTTGTTTTGTAAGGGAGTTGTTCATTGTTGAGTTCATGTATGAATTTTGTAATTTGTTTGGGAATCTCATTGGCAAGCAATAAGCACATCTGACTCAAAAGTAGTTGGTCTTGTATCCTTTTTAAACTTGACAATAAAATCTCTAAAATAATCAATGTATCAGCTTGCTGGAACTAACATATCCAGAAGGAACATCTTATTAGACAATTTCTTGAAAGTTTTATCAGAACATCTTATAATCGGTAGTGAAAGGAATAGCTGATGCATATTGAGGATTTAATGGTAGTGAAAGGAATAGCTGATGCATATTGAGGATTCAATGGTTGTAACTAATTTCTTTTAACATAGTTTTGTTCTTTTCTTTATTTTTTTTTAATGAAGATCGTGTTTAATTTTGATATTTTTAGTGTATGTTGTGGAGGACCGAGATTTAAGCCCAATTTCTGATAAACTATGGAAGAACTTTTATATGCTATACTTTGGGTCCAAATGTACCAGTGTTGTGGTTGAAAAGATGAAAGAAAAGAAAGTTCGTTTAAATGGAGACCATGGAAGATTTAAGACTTAGTTAAAAATTGGGTTGATTGCAGATGAAGTTCATAATTTAATAACATGACATTTATGTTTAATAATCATGAACTGGGACTTGTAGAATTGAATTTTTAATTACTAAGTTGCCCCTCCATAAGCATTTTAGAATACAGGGTGAAATTGGTAATGTTGGATTACAGAGGATCAAGTTGGTAAATTTGGATCGGAATCAGTTACTAAATTAAAATGCTTTTAATTGGTTAATGTAGATTAAGTTGTGCAAGATGCCGGGGAAATGTTGGTTAATCCTATGAGAACCACTTGAGTGTGGATGAATGTTGTTTATTTGTGTTTTTTGTTTATTATTTCATTTTTATCTAAGCAAAATGTTTTTTTATCAATATGATTAGATGGAGTGTTGACATTATGATGCTGAAGTAAGTACTAGTTTTTAAGGGATGCGATCGGTAATTTTGTCTAAATATTAGACTATTATTTTTTTCACGGTGGGCGCCTAGTACTACACGGACCGTATTTTTTTAGCGACAAATTTGGATCATTGAGGGACCCCTAGGGTATCATCGTGCTATCAACGGAACCCCCCGATCATATTTATCTCCACTAGGCAATAATTTATATACACCAGTTCAGGGGAAACCCAATAAACCTGAGAAACCCCCTTTTAAGAATCGAACCAGAACCTAATGGTCTATAAGCCTTATCCACCCTTAAAATACCACTAGACTATAATTCCAGGGGTACTCCACCACGAACCACGAAGTATAGTATGTGGGCCCCTGCACACATACCTTGGTAACTGATACGGACCAGTCCAGCCCAGTGCAAGAACGGGCCCAATCATTGCTGAGTGAGCGGCCCAAACGTGACAGGAAGAAGCCCAGCCGCTTGTTGGACTAGAAGCCCAATCACAACACCACGTTTATTTTAGTTATTTGGTTATTTTTTATTTTGAATTCCTCAATTATGTTGCATGCATGTAGGGTAAGTTAGTGGGTAGATCATGGCTGAGAATAAGGGAAGGGACATGGTGAACATGCTATCATGGCTTGGTGGACATGTATTCCCATGTATGTTTAAATATTTGTCTTGTTTGCATTTGGAATATATCATAAAATTGTCCCAAAGCTCTTGTTCTTCCCCTATTTTCTTTGGAGTGTTTGCCTACTAAAAAAGGCTACAACATCTTGGTGCTTTCATTCACGTCTCAACCCTACCGCCGTCGCTATGCCACCCCACATAGATGCAACCGGTACCGACGATACCTCACCATCCCTTTCCGGTCAACTTACCCAGTTGGTAACCATCAGCACTAACGCCGCCAATTCCCAAGCCAACCTTAATGCTCAGATCGCCGCCCTTGTCCAAGCGACAACCGGGCTACATGCGAAATTAGACACCCAAACCGAAAACACTTCTCGTTTGATTAACCATGTCACCAAACTTACGGACCGATTATCATCCGGCTCCGATGATGATGATAACTCGACGTCCAAACCAAACAATAACACCAATCAACCACGCAACCCGCGCCCACCAAAAATTATACTTCCACTCTTTGATGGCACCAATCCCTTGGCATGGATTTTCCAAGCTGAAAATTACTTTACCTATTATCAAATTCCACCTCCTGAACGGGTCACCCTGTCGGCGTTTCACTTTATTGGTGACGCGTTAACATGGTACCAAAACCAATCTGCCAGCGGTTCGCTCGGTAACTGGACAGCCTTCAAATGATCTGTTGAGCTTCGATTCGGTCCCTCGACGTTTGATAATCATGAAGCCACATTATTCAAGTTACAACAAAAAACCACCGTGCCGGAATATCAAACAGAATTTGAACGGCTGAGCAATAGAATCACAGGTCTGACGGCTCAAACCCTACTCAACTGTTTTATTTCTGGGCTCAAACGTGAGGCCGAAATAGCCATCATTAAGCCCACTTCGTTTGAGGAGGCTTGTGGCTTGGCCTGAAGAATTGAGTACAAATTTAACCACCTGTTTAAAACAAAACCACCTTTTTTCCCAAAACCCTACTCCACAACAAACTCAACGTCTTCAACTGTTTCTCCGATTCCTCCGATGTCGTCCACCACCCCCACCACCCCCACCACTCTCACCAAACCAACTACCACCACACCACACCGCCACCCGCTACCAATCCACCATTCCCACCACTCCTGCCATCACCACCCAAACCTCTACCCTTCACTAAACTCTCCCCAGAAGCTATTCAACAATGTCGGAAAGACGGATTATGTTTTCAGTGTCCCGAAAAGTTTTTTCCTGGTCACAAATGTTCCCCTCCACAATTCTTGTTTATCATGGATAACGACGATCAGGTTGCTTCTTTCGATGAATCGTCCGATCAACAGGAGAACCAGGTCACCCCACAATTCATGTCCTTATCTGACGCCGCCTATTTTGGTATGTCCTCTTTGCAAACTCTCCGTATAACGGGATTTATCAATGGAATACCGGTTACAGTTTTAGTGGATTGCGGCAGTACCCATAATATTATCCAACCGCGTATTGCTTCTAGTTTTGGTTTACCAACGAAACCGTTTACTGTTATGGTTGGAAATGGCTAACATATTTACTGTCAAGGACATTGTCCTGATGTCCTATTGCAATTGCACAAGGCATCTTTCCAAATTTTGTTCTTTGTTTTTCCGGTTCACGGAGCCGACGTTGTTCTGGGCATCTCTTGGTTGGGAACTCTTGGTCCCATCACAGCCGACTTTTCCGTTCCGGAACTCTCCTTTACCATTAATGGCATACAAACCACCCTCAAAGGTGAACCCATGACTAAGCAGGCAACTCCCAGTTCATTATCTTCTATGCTTCGTCCTGGTTCCGTTGTTTCGATTCATGCCCTGCTTGTAGAATCACATCAAAACACTTTACCTTCCACCGATATACCGCCCCACACTGATCCTATTATTACCGACCTCCTAGCCAAGTTCCAACCAGTTTTTGACACACCACATACCCTCCCACCTTCACGGCCTCACGACCATCACATTCCCCTACTCAATGACAACCAACCCGTCAATGTTAAACCATACCGGTACCCTCATTTTCAGAAACAAGTCATGACCCAATTAATTCAGACGATGCTTCGTGATGGGATTATCCGTCCTAGCCAGAGTCCTTTTTCCTCACCGGTCTTCTTGGTGAAGAAGAAGGACGGTACGTGGCGTTTTTGCGTCGACTACCGGGCTCTAAACACGGTTACAATCCGTGATCGCTTTCCAATTCCAACCATCGATGAACTCCTAGATGAACTGCATGGAGCAACTATCTTTTCCAAGATTGATCTCCGGTCCTGCTACCATCAAATTCGCGTTGCACAGCAAGACATTCACAAAACCGCATTCCGCACCACGGATGGCCATTGTGAATTCTTAGTGATGCCGTTTGGTCTTACAAACGCCCCATCTACGTTCCAATCGGCTATGAACGATCTCTTCCCGTCTTCCGCTCGGTTGGACTAGAAGCCCAATCACAACACCACGTTTATTTTAGTTATTTGATTATTTGTTATTTTGAATTCCTCGATTCTGTTGCATGCATGTAGGGTAAGTTAGTGGGTAGATCATGGCTGAGAATAAGGGAAGGGACACGGTGAACATGCTATCATGGCATGGTGGACATGTATTCCCATGCATATTTAAATATTTATCTTGTTTGCATTTGGAATATATCAGAAAATTGCCCCAAAGCTCTTGTTATTCCCCTATTTTCTTTAGAGTATTTGCCTACTAAAAAAAGCTACAACACTAACATGCAAAAGGCCATTTGAGGTAAATAATATAAATAAAAATATCTAACATCAGATTATTTTCATCTCAAGTTTACGAACCAGCTACGAAGTAATAAATTTCAAGCCAAATGAGTATCTGCGAGGGTTTATCAATATAATAAAAAAAATTCAAACATAATGGTCTCATCTTTTTTTTTTTTTTTTAACGGCTAACAAACTAAATCTCGAGAACTCTCGGAGCACCCACTGGACAAACGGAGTACTCCGAGAGTAACCCGAGTCCACCACCAATTCCGGGGAAAACCCGGTAACCCACCCGTAGGCACGATGGTGAAATTACCGGTAAAACCCGTTTGGCTCAAGGATCCAACCCAGGTTTCTCTGGGTCTCCTATCACTACCCACCAGTGCCTCACTCTGCACCAAGTGGGAGTCGAACCTGCATCTCTCAAGAGAAATGCAACTGCTCCACCACTTGTTCTAGAGATCATTGGCGGTCTCATACTCTCATCTAATCGCACTTTCCCTGCTTGAATTTCAAATTTCATTGAAGAAAAATCTAATTCAACTAGAAAAAAAAAATTGTAATGAGAGAGTTTTCCCTAATATATTCTGCAACACCCCACGCTACCATCTACACAAAAACACAAACAATTTGATATTGATGATCACCAAGAAGAAAGGTACCAGAAAATCTCTGTTTTTATTTTTCGTGTCTCATACTTCAAACAAAAAGAAACTAAGATCATATTTTTTCGAGATCAGATGGGCTCATGGGGATCATCATGTAGAAATATCGTTTGCAAGGACGACAGAAGTGGTGGATGAGCAAAGGAAGAGGACTTCCTCCAAACAGATTGAACACATATCTACTATTAAAAAAATAAAGTGAGTATTTGTTTATAGAAAAATGTAAGTACTTTGCTTTCCCAAACTTAACCTGATCATACAAACATAATTCAATTAAATGTCCTGCAACTATATGACAACATATGTTTATTAAACAATAAACAATGACAGAGCTTTTTGTGTGACTGACTAATGCTATCAAATTGAAACTAGTTAATGTTGATGATGTTTCGCCATAAGGTAGCATCGATAGTTCCTACCCATACACCACGGAACTTGTATTTGGTTGAATGATAGAAGGAATGTGTGACCTTCGTATACTTTCCAACTCTATAGCAACTTCTTTCATTGTTGGTCTATACTTTCCATTCAGATTTAAGCATCGCAATGCCAGGTTAGCTGCAATCAAAAGCTCATCCCTAGTACCCTCTTTTATCACTATTGCATCAAAAATGTGAAGATCGTTATGGTAATCAAGATCATCCGAGTTACATGTTTGGGCCTCGGGCCTGTTTATGTTTATTTATTTTCGTTTATTTAGTAATGGGTCAAAACACTAGTATGTTATGTTTATTGTCATTTGGGCCGTAGGCCACACACATGTATGGGTCGAACAGAAGTGTTATGTCTAGTTCATTAGATTAGCGGTTAAACACAAGGGATTGGGCCGGAACTTATGAAACGTCACGACCCTTATCAGCAAATAACCACCAGGCGGTTATTTTGGAACATCGCAACTATTCATGAACGGTTGTGACTGGGAAACGACGTGACTGTTCATCCCTATAAAAGCCGGCTGCCAAACTCCCTTGTTAATCGGGTTATTCAGTCAGTTTGTAATCAGAACGTGGTTACAAGTTATCTATATTCAAAGTTCTAGTTTATTCAAGTTTCATTCGGTTAGTTTATTTTTTCTGCAAATCGTTTCGTTTCAATTCATAATCATGAACTCGTGTGAATGTTGTGGATTGTTCGTTAGTGATTGTGTTTGTGGTCACAAGTCCATCCGTTCCGAATGGTCCTGGGTTTCCGATGACGATGATACCAACATTGGTATCAGAGCCAAAGGTTTAACAGGAACCGGAAGGAATTGTGATCAAGGAGAAAACCGAATCGGTGGAAACAAAGGAAAATCGGTTATGACCGATTATGGTGATGATGTGTTTGTTCGTAGTGGAGAGTGCGGCCGGGCGGCGGAAGCGGATGAGTACGCGCAGGGGAAGCCAACCATGCGGACCGGGGTATCACCAATGAAAAAGTTTCCAAAGAAAGCGTTTCAAAGGGGTTTCGTGAAGAAGTCCGGGAAGAAACCTAATGCACCAGTGGGTAGGCCAAGAAAACCGGGGGTTCGGTGTTTCAAGTGCAAGAAGTTTGGCCACATCGCGTCAATTTGCCCTAGTAAGTATATTATATTATCACCATTACCAGTCGAGAATGATTATATTGTGAAGGATACTTGCGGGGGTAAATGGGATTCAATCTGGGTTGTGGATCCCACGTTTAAGACGCACATGACGGGAAACCGTAATTTGTTCAAGTGTTTTAAAAGACACTTCGGGGTTGTAACGAATGAAAGCAAGAAAGATGTTTCGTTTGTTCATGGAATTGGTGAAGTAAGGGTGCCGGTGGACGGCAAGGATAAGACAATCCCGTATGTTAGTTACGCACCAAAACTTGACAGGAATGTTCTAAGTTTGGAACAACTCTTGTTTCAAGGGATTGAGACGGTTACTATGGGTGAGAAGTGCGTATTGAAGAAGATGTTCGGTTGTCGATCAAAGGGTTTCGACATATATGAAGACAAGTCGGAAACCGACTTGGAACAAGATTATCTTAACGCCTTTTACGATAATCTTGGGCTCGATAATGGGTACAAGAAAGAAAAAGAAGAGTTTCAAGAGTGTTTGGGTGATTATTATGAGCGAGAATTTGAAAAGTCGAAAAATAAAAAGAAAGTGTATGACGAACGTCCAAGCGCTAGGAAGATTGTGTACTCGAAGAAAGCAAAAAAGGCTTTATTGATCTACATCGAAGGGGAGAAGGATAATCCACGCCAATCAAGGCAAATGCTTCGGGAACGGGCAATAACTCTCTCTCAACTCGAGGAGGACGTTGTTGAAAGGGGGTTAATCATGGAAAGTTGCGTTGAACCAGGGGATCTTATCACACTACACGAAGAAATTAAGAAGCACCCAAGATTCTTCGACGCACCGTTTGAAGAAATCTTAGTTTGGTTTATCACAAATTTTCTAGGGATTGTTTGTGAGAAAGCAATGCCACCGGAGTTAATTGATGGACGTGATGTTAGCCTCATACTACTACACCGCATCGTGAAGCACAACGGTGGGTTTGATGAGATAATGGCAAAAGACAAATGGGGCGAGATATCGGTGAAGTATGGCTATGAAACGGACGACGCTTACGAGATGAAGGTCGCCTACGTTTATTATCTAGAGTTGGTCGAATGGTATTTTGATTACATCAAGAAGGAGCGTGCAAGAGAGAAAGTTGGAATGGCCGAAAGCTCAAGCAATTGCGGATGGATCAACGATTCAAGTGATGATGACGTGGTGGTGAAGATCGAAGTCACCAACAACCGCAAGGAGTAATCGGAATTGAAGGGCTCGGATGTTCTTGCTTAAGGGGGAGAATGAAGATCGTTATGGTAATCAAGATCATCCGGGTTACATGTTTGGGCCTCGGGCCTGTTTATGTTTATTTATTTTCGTTTATTTAGTAATGGGTCAAAACACTAGTATGTTATGTTTATTGTCATTTGGGCCGTAGGCCACACACATGTATGGGTCGAACAGAAGTGTTATGTCTAGTTCATTAGATTAGCGGTTAAACACAAGGGATTGGGCCGGAACTTATGAAACGTCACGACCCTTATCAGCAAATAACCACCAGGCGGTTATTTTGGAACATCGCAACTATTCATGAACGGTTGTGACTGGGAAACGACGTGACTGTTCATCCCTATAAAAGCCGGCTGCCAAACTCCCTTGTTAATCGGGTTATTCAGTCAGTTTGTAATCAGAACGTGGTTACAAGTTATCTATATTCAAAGTTCTAGTTTATTCAAGTTTCATTCGGTTAGTTTATTTTTTCTGCAAATCGTTTCGTTTCAATTCATAATCATGAACTCGTGTGAATGTTGTGGATTGTTCGTTAGTGATTGTGTTTGTGGTCACAAGTCCATCCGTTCCGAATGGTCCTGGGTTTCCGATGACGATGATACCAACAAAATGGACATAACGCGTCCTTCTTCCATGGCCAACATAAAGTGAGTAGCCAAACTTCTGTTTTCGCCAAATCTTGTTAGAGAAATTGGCTTTTCTCCGGTTAAAAGTTCTACTAAAACAACTCCAAAACTATAAACATCACTCTTTTCAGTGAATTGGCTGGATTGAAAATACTCAGGATCAAGATAGCCAACCGTACCTTTGACTAGGGTAGTCAAATGAGTTTGATCCATTGAAACAAACCTTGAAGTTCCGAAGTCGGAAACTTTGGCCCTGTATTTTTCATCCAAAAGTATATTCGTGGTTTTGATGTCTCTATGGTAAATTGGAATGGAAGTTGCTGAATGCAAGTAAGCAAGTGCTCCTGCAACCTCAGTAGCTATTTGTAACCTCATGTCCAAAGAAATTGGAACCTCATCAATGTCATTATGAAGTCGATCATATAAGGTGCCATTTGGAATGAACTCGGACACAAGGAGAGGGACGTTTGTCTCTAGACAACATCCCAATAATTTGACCACGTTCCTATGATTGATTTGAGAAAGAACGACGACCTCATTGATGAACTGCTCTAACTGACTTTCATCAACTACTTTTGATTTCTTGACTGCCACAATCCTTCCATCTACCAACATCCCTTTATAGACTGTACCCTGACCTCCTCTGCCAAGAATTCTGTTTTCATTAAAGTTGTCAGTGGCCTTTTCCAACTCACGTGATGTAAAATGTATTGTTTTATCAATTAAAGATGAGTCGGCTTCTTGTTGTTGTTTTAAAAGTAAACCACCGTTGCGTTTAAAAAATCTCTTTCTTCGCCTCCTTTCTTTTGTTTTTTTGATCAGTTTGTACAATACATAGCTAATTGCAATAAGAAAAAGTACACCCATGCTTATGCTAACACCTGAATAAAGACCAATACAAAGTCAATGGTTAATAAGTAGACTAAACAGTCTTTGTTTAGTAATGTATTAATCTGATTTGAATTGAATGCAATTTTGTTACAAGTAACCATAATTAAATTATTCATCTAGTGGTTTCATGTTCTTCTTTCTTTGTGGTCACAATGTAAGGTATTAATATCTTTACAAAGTTACAAGGTTTATGTTGCCAAAAGATACAAATAGGAAAATCTCAAATTAAATAGCCGTTTTCAATTGTTTAGTGAGCTAAGGAATTACATGTTAAGCACAGGATTTGTCGTTTGGCAGCCAAACCCAGATCAATGTTGCATTTTCAATTGGCATAATAAGAAATAAGACATGTGGAGCAACAATTATGAAACCAATAAAGCGGTCATTTCCCAAAGTTTAAATATAAATGAAAATTTTTATTTTTAAATAGAAATTCATACACCATATCTACCAAGTTAAAAAGGTAATTATTTTTTTTTTTTTTTTTTTTGAATATTCGCCATTAAGGAAAAAAAGTAATCTTTATCTTACATTGGTAGTGTAGTCTGGTGTCCGTTGTGCGAATAGACTAAATTGCATGCTAGGCTGAATATGTAATAGTTAGGGAGTGGTCAAACGAATGTGTTTAGACCCATTCGTTTGAAATGTTCAAACGAAAGGGTTTTCCGTTTGACTTTGTGTGTTTGCAAGTGAGATAAGTATGGTCAAACAACAAGGGATTGTTATTGTTTGACTATTAGGGGATGTTGTTTGGAATTTACAAAAGATATTGGATGTTGTTTGGAATTTCCAAAGGACATTAGACCTATATATACTTGTTCGTGTTTCATTTGCAAATAAGGGTTTTAGAGTTTGGGGAGAGACCACTACTTTGGTCTCTCCCAGTTTTCACGACGTATGCTCTTTCGATATGTTGGATAGCTTATCATATGACTAATTGTAACATTATGTTGTCCAAATTTATAAAAGAAAGCGTTTATCTATCTCTCACATTCCATCTATGAACTAATCTTGCACTAAACCATGATTAACGGTCCTAAACACGGAATATATTTCAATTGGTATATGGTGTGATTTTTTGTGATTTTTCATTGCTGATTTTTGTTCAAGATGTAAAAAGGTGTGAAAAACCTAGATCTGGAAATCAAAGCTAAGGCCAGAGGGCGTGGAGGGCGCCATCACTGCCACCTCACCAACGATAGCGTCGGTGGGGCGCCACCGTCCATACCCACCGATTTAAGAGGGGGCGCCATGGTGGTTTCGCCAACATGTAAACGAAGAAAATTTGGCAGGATCGAGGGGTGATTGGTTGCAGGTGGGGGCGCTATAGTTTGAAGGGGGGCTTTATCCCACACCCTGCAAGTTAAGAGAATGCGTGATAAAGCCTCCTGGCTGACGTGGATCTGATGTGACGCTGACGTGGCGTGATAAAGCCCCTAGGGGCTTTATTGTTAGGTTTTTTGGCTATATGAAAAATGTCCCCATCCCACATTGGTGCAAGGATGAAAGCTTGGGAGGACTCCAAGCCTATAAAAGAAGTCCAAGGCTTTGGTTTCAAAGTGCCCCAACCAAAAATACACTTGAAGTGTTTGGTTCTTTCTTTCTTTTCTAGTTCTCTTGTTTTAGAGTGTAGAAAGGTTTTAGTTAAACGCTTCGGAGAGTGTGGTTGTAATTGGGCGGGGGGAGGCTTGAGAGATTACTCTATGTGATTGTAAAAAATTTGTCGCATAGTGGATCTTTCTCTCTGGAGGCCCGTGGTTTTTCTCCGGTTTTGGAGTTTCCATGTATATTCTTGTGTTCAGATATATTTCTATATTGTTAGCTTTGGGAGGGTTGTTGGGAATCCTGAGACCGCTTGTTTCCCAACAAGTGGTTTCAGAGCTCCAGGTTTTGGGGGAGGTCTCGGTTTAGAAGGTTCGTAGTATGCTCTGTGGTTGCAGCTTAGTCTGATCTTCCACATCAGAAACGAATTTTCTTGGAGGGTGTCTTGGTATTTTGAAGGTTCGTAGTATGCTCTGTGGTTGCAGCTTAGTCTGATCTTCCACATCAGAAACGAGGATTCGGTTGACTATGTATACGATTGAATTATACAGGAGCTGGATATACGCATTTTATCCTGGGAAGGTTCTGGCTAGGAAAGACTTGGTACTTAAGTGTGTCCATTGTGACCCACCTCTCTTTCCTGGGAATCCTTTGTTGGGTGTACTGCTTATAGGCTTGGTGCATATTTTCTAGTATACAATACTGGTTTTGAAGATACGGATACGATGTCGAAATACAGTCCCATGAGGTTCGTCGTAGAGAAATATGATGGAAGGATCAACTTTGGTTTGTGGCAAGTTCAAGTCAAGGATGTGTTGATTCAATCTGGGTTACACAAGGCGTTGAGGGGGAAACCGACCTCTGTTTCAAGCAAGGATTCAAGCGGAACCAGTAAAGACGATGATGAAGAATGGGAAGATTTGGATTTGAGAGCGGCAAGTGCGATTCGTTTGTGTCTAGCAAAGAATGTTCTTGCAAATGTGCATGGGATATCAACTGCAAAGGATTTGTGGGAGAAGCTTGAGCAGTTGTATCAAGGCAAAGGCATCTCAAATCGGATGTATCTCAAGGAACAGTTTCATACCCTTCGTATGGATGGAGATACAAAAATTTTAGATCATCTAAGTGTTCTTAATAATATCGTGTCAGAAGTGGAGGCTATTGGAGTGAAGGTTGAAGATGAGGATAAAGCACTGAGGCTCATATTATCTTTGACATCTTCCTATGAGCATATGAAGCCCATTCTGATGTATGGGAAAGAGACTCTGAAGTATGCGGATGTTACTGAGAAGCTATTGTCTGAAGAGAAAAGACTGGGTAGTAGCGGTCATACTTCGTCAGAATGAACGGTTTTAATATACGGGAACGGGAAGAAGAAGCACTCACAGAAGATTCCTGTATGCTGGAAGTGTGGACAGTCTGGGCATGTCAAGAGAAATTGTCCAGGTGGAGCAGATTCGGCAAGCAGCTCCAAGACAGCTAACAATGTCGCCGTCGTTGACGGTGATGATTTCTTTTGAAGTTATGTCATCCCTATGGTATGTCCGCGCTACCATGAAAGGGATGCAATTTTGTTAGCGGGTTCACGGGTTGGCATAGATGCAAGATGTGTGGTGAAAAATTGATGTTGATGGCTGATGAACTTCCGGGTATGCCAAGCGGGGAAGTTGCACCATAAATTTTCAGCAGGTTTTTTCAACATGTGCCGAGAAGAAATTCTTAGAATGGTCTATTCTAAGTGGCGATACTTTTTATGGTGGAGTATGATCGTCGGTTGAAGACGGTGTTCCTTTAATGTGGTTGTTTTTTTTCATATATCCAAGGTGGAGATTTGTTAGGTTTTTTGGCTATATGAAAAATGTCCCCATCCCACATTGGTGCAAGGATGAAAGCTTGGGAGGACTCCAAGCCTATAAAAGAAGTCCAAGGTTTTGGTTTCAAAGTGCCCCAACCAAAAATACACTTGAAATGTTTGGTTCTTTCTTTCTTTTCTAGTTCTCTTGTTTTAGAGTGTAGAAATGTTTTAGTTAAACGCTTCGGAGAGTGTGGTTGTAATTGGGCGGGGGGAGGCTTGAGAGATTAGTCTATGTGATTGTAAAAAAATTGTCGCATAGTGGATCTTTCTCTCTGGAGGACCGTGGTTTTTCTCCGGTTTTGGAGTTTCCACGTATATTCTTGTGTTCAGATATATTTCTCTATTGTTAGCTTTGGGAGGGTTGTTGGGAATCCTGAGACCGCTTGTTTCCCAACATTTATTCCACACCCCATAGCCTAAATGCACAGATCTAGAATGAAATGGACCATACATGAGTGTTAGGTTTCATATAACATATTGATCCTCAAACGACATACCATATCTTCAAACATTGCCCAACTTTCAAACGACAACTGATCTTCAAACAACACTGATTTTCAAACAACACTAACCTTCAAACGTATCCGGTGTTCTACGATATTGACGATGGTGGTTTCAATGGTACCCATGGTGGTTTCCGGCGATGATAGATGGTGATTATATGGTTGATAACGGAGACACGAACTCCGGCGACAAAGGGTGTTGTTTCTGGCTCGGAACGATACAAAATAGTAGGTGATGGCGGAGGTGTACGGTGGCGAAGTAGGGTGGCTGACGGTGGTCTGTTGGTTGGGTACGATGATGGTGGCTGCAGAATTCGTTTTGCAGCTAAGGTGTCATGTTGTGACCTAACTTGCATATACTGATTGGATCTATCACGTATCTTGGGGGTGGGCTACATGCTGATTATTATGTAAATATTATAATTATTCAAGTGAGGTCCACCATTTGTGGATGATGATAATGATTACTTTTGACGCTAGGATTTCTCTATTCAGCATGCAAGGGTTTTCATAATAGGCCTTTGGCTTATTGGTTTATGGTTTTTGGTTTGTTTTGGTTACTCTGGTACACGTATACTAGGTATGGACTCAATATTTGATATAGATGTTGGTTGGTTTGTTTTGGTTTCTCTGGTACACGTATACTAGGTATGGACTCAATATTTGATATAGATGTAGGTTGTCCGAATATATTGGATTGCACAAAATTTGGACTCATATGTTTGGGCTGCATTGTAGCGAAAATTCTAGGTTTGGTTCGATTGGGCTTTGGCAATGGATAAATTTTATGGGCATGTGTTTAAGTAGAGCTTAAGGATTGGATCTTGGTAGATGGTTGCATGAGCTAGATTGAGAACACAGGTGCACAAACCGGTAAATTTTAATAACCGGATCGGTTAACCAGTTATACCGGTTAATTTGACTTTTTGACTTTAACCGGTTAATGCTTTAACCGGTTATTACTTTAACCGGTTATTATTTTAACTGGTACGGTTAATTACTTTAACCGGTTCGGTTAATTAACCGGTTATTTTCGGTTATTAACCGGTTTTTTTGCCTTTTTTTTGAATTTTTCGGTTAACCAGTCTATCGATTAAAAAACCGGTTTAAAAAAACCGGTTAATAACCGGTTATTATACTAAACACTTATAACCGGTTACTAACCTACGGTTAAATAACCTATTGAACCGGTTATTCCTAAATCGGTTATTAACCGGTTACGGTTTCGGTTAATAACCGGTTACGGTTAATTAACCGGTTATTTTGAGCACCTCTACTATTAATTGGATCTTTTTTTTATATTGAGAACACTATTAATTGGATCTTTTCTACTTGGGGGGGGGGGGGGGGTATGTTGTGATTGGGTTTAGTTAGAAAGTTGAGGTGGTTATTAATATTGATTGGACCTTGCAAATACTCGAGTACTAGCGACTTTGGGTATCCGTTTCATTTGTGGGCAAAGAATTTCAAGTGTTGACTCTGACTTCAGGAGCGTGTCGGATCAGTTTGGGATGATGAAAACACTTGATATTGAAGAATGTGAGGTAGTCACAGAATTCATATAATAAAGAGGTGTTCCAATATCCTTAGCAGCAGAATATTGATGTTTCAACTTGCTGACGTTACTATTATGGGCCAAAACGTTAAATTTATTTCAGCATGACAAAATTCCACTTTGTGGAGGGAATTTCTTTAGAGAAGAAAACGACACCTCTGCTCTGAGGAGGGAAACTGTTAAGGTTTACATAATTCACCAAAGAAATGAAAGGGGGGTTAAAAAAATTTATATAATCAGATTTCTTTCGTAAATTCCTAAATGCAATCATGGGTGGTAAAGTTATTGATTTTCTGGTGATACCTAAGGGTTTATGTGAAATGTTTTGCACATACTTATATTTGAGAATTTTAATTAATTCTCCAGCAAGCGTGAAGAGTTTCATACGGAAATATACATGTATCTAAAGTCGACAGTATAACTACATAACGTTGTTCACTAAAGACCCTTGGAATCATTATGAGCGCTGATAGTTCGAAGCTGACAAGTGTGGATTCCGACTCTATCATATGACGATTAGGTTTTGGATCAAGAGGATTAGGGCAATGACACCTTACGGAGGGAGATTGCTGAAACTTAACGCTAATGAGGTTATAGTTGAGGCGGAATTTGAAGGACTCGGTATTGGGTTTGATGTTTTCATTAGGATTTTACAGAGATCTGGGGGTAATTCAACTAGTTGAATTTTCAAATGATGTACATAGTCAAGCTGATATCCTGAGTACTGATGTTGAAGATCCGTAATGCATTACGTGGTCGACTTCACAAAGGCGTGACAATGAGATCTTGATGTAGTTCAGCTTAGCGTGCTGGTTCAGCTTGCAAATGATATACTTGATCAAGCTGACTTACTGAATATTAATGTTGCGGATTCGTTATAGTCCCCCTGTGATACTCCAATCGCCCTAGGAATTTGTTATTCCTAAACGAGTCATGAAAGGTATAACGAACATACTATATCTCCACATTGGATCAAGAACAGGGCCAGAAGGATTAAAAACTGCTAATTTATATAGGGCCATCGAACCGGCCCAACCAGCAAGATCAAAGTGCATTACTTGGTCGCCTCCACAAAGATGGTTTACAGAAGATATTTCACCAGAAAACCTTACCAATGCAGTATGCTTTGATATGGAATAGAGCTTTTATGACAAGGCCGAGACTTGGTGCAGATTGTTGAAGATGGAAACGTAATGAAATGTCGGTTAGAGTATTGGAAGATCAGCAGAAGATCGGACAATGATGCCTTGCTGGGACATTGCACAGCACTCAACAAGGATATGTGTATTTTGTGGGGGAAATCTGATACAAGAAGCTTCAGGGATTTGATTTTGATGTGAAGACTGAAATAAAGATTCAGCTTACTTGGATTATTAGTCAAGAGAGAATCTATTAACAAAGCAGAGCTGACATCAACAGATGATTGATTGAAGATCGACTGCAGTTGCATATTCAGTATTCGACAACAACGGACAATGGGGAATTTGTTAGTGTAGGCAAACGAAGGGTAAGCAAAAAGGTGGCAAAATCAATGGAAGAGGCATGGACGTTACCTTTACTGCCAGCAGTACAGTTTAACATATTCAAGCACTACCAACGGTTCATTCCACCTTGCTTCTATCCATACCTAAGTCACATACATGATGTTCGGGGCGATGGTAATTGTGGGTTTCGATCTATAGCGGTCGGCTTGTCGCATCATGAGACGGAGTGGCCGTTAATATAGAAGGAGCTTCTAGGTGAGTGCAACCAGTACCAAAAACTGTGGAATAGAATAGATTCAGTTGAGTTTCAGTTAGTTCGAAACTCCTTGGATTGGAATGGTATAGAGTTTGCACCAAAGACGAAGTGGCTGCTAATGCCTTTCACGGGATTCTGATAGCTAACCGGTGGAATGTGATTTATCACTTATGAAGCGACGTCAGTTGTAGTACGTTTTTCCCTTGTTGACAACATCCGAATAGAGTGTTCCTCATCAAACCGTTACGCGCGTGCATGTTACCACGAACCATTTTATTCACGTCAAGTTAGAGGGGGAATATCCAATGCCAACCCCGTTAGGGTTCTAGCGACAACCCACACGGCATACATTGGCAGCGAGCTGGGAAAGCTTTTACAAGAAACGTATAACTTGATATCAGAATCTCGTTGATGAATACAAGGCGCAGGAATTCGTGGACATAGGTTGGATGTAATGATGAAAAGTTTGAGTTAAGGTGACTAGTGGATAAGAGTTGTTTGGTTTCTGTAGTCGTTGGTTATGATCTTATTTGATGTTTCGACAATTTGTAATGATGAATAGTTTGAGTTAATGAAAAGTATGATCTTATTTGATGTTCCGACAATTTGTAATGATGAAAAGTTTGAGTTAAGGTGATCAGTTGATAAACATAAAGCAAAAGCAAGATAAGCTTGATCTTATTTCTTGTTCTGAACACATACCGACTACGTTTTCGTCAATTCCAAATATACTGATTAAAAAAAAGTTGGTTAATTGTATACGGGTCATATAACGTTATACACCCTGTATACAAGAAATAAAACAGTGCTTGTATATTGAGTATACGAGCAAATAAAAAATTAATAAAGGTTGTATACGACCCGTATACAATCAAAAAATGATCGTATAATAAGCTATACGACCACTTAACCACCATACGACCTCAAAATTCACTTAAATTCTCTCTATTTTCTCTTGGACCATTCTTGGATATCGTTCTTCGGCGTACGTGACGTTTTCTTCTCGTTTTTCTATTACGGTCCGTTTCTAAGCCTCGTTCGTAGAATAGACTTTCAGATTACGTAACTTGTTAGATTATGGTATTGTATAGCATATCGAATAGCGTAGATTAGCGTAACGAAATTGATTGTTTGATTGAATTTGAAAAAAAAAACTGAAAATTCAAGTATATACGGTCGTATACATCTTGAACATTAAAGATATCGATCGTATACTTCTTGAATTTTCAGTTTTGTTTCTTCTTCTTTTTCCTTGATTGTTTTTAGTGTATACGGGACGCATAATACGTCCGTATACGAAACGTAAACTTGCTGTGCACGAATCATATACGGGACATATAATACGTCCGTATACGAAACGTATACGCCCATCATACGAATCGTATACGAGTTTTGTACAGATCGTATACACCTCGTAGAATACGTGAGCGTTAATCATATAGTCCTTACCGACATGTGATTGTTATTGTTTACAGATGATATGGCTGAGTCATCAGCGGCTGGAGCACGTCGACGAGGGGCAGGTCGGGGACGCAAACGCGGACGGGGACGAGGTTAGGAGGAGGAGGAGGTTGTGGATGATTTTACGGAGACGACACCGTTAGTTTGCGCGATCCCCCAAGGTACGCTTGCCCACAGGTATTGGGGTAGATTACGAGAGATGGAGCTGGATGCGCCCCAGACCATTGATATAGGTTTTTTGACCTAGTTTAGATCGATCGGTCGGGTCCGGGAGTTCATGCCAGCTACCTCTGTGTGGGCCTGTTTATTTGAAGCCGACCGAGAGCGGGCCCACAGGGAGATTACATTAGAGTTTTTATGTAGGTTCGCGTTTACAGACACCCGGGGTAGGGGTTTACAGCATTTTTTGGATACCACCACGGTGTTGTTTACTCTATGCGGGGAGCCTCTCCGGATGACGCTTCCCCAGTTTGTCGTTGCCTCTGGTCTATACACATCGGATGAGTCAGTGTCCCAGGCATTTATGGATGCGCCGACCACCACGTTCTTAGACGAGTTGTGGACCTGGTGGCACACTATTGGTTTCAGGGAGTTCGCGACACCACGTTTGCGATCCCTGAAGGAGCGGGTGTCGCACATTTACGACCCGTTGCACTGATACCTATATCAGTGTATCGTCGTGACGATTGTGGGTCATCACGATAGTAGGGAGTGGGTCACCCAAAATGACCTGTTCTTCTTGCACGACCTACTTACCGGCGGGGAGGCCAACTTGGCAAACAAGTTGGCCACATACTTCGCCGAGCATGCTTTTAAGCGTACCTTGAGCCACATTAGTTGTGGTGACTTCCTCACCCGTCTGGCAAGGACTGTCGGCGCCTCTTGTCCCCGCAGGTGGCTCGGGATATGACCATCACACGTCAGGTTGATCTGGTAGGTAGAGCCACAACAGTCTCGATGGGGATCACTTACGAGGTGCCACCAAACAAGGTCTGGGTGATTTGGTTGCTTCACGACGGTTGTATCGAGTGGTACCAAGGGCAGCCACTGGAGAGGGAGGCGGGCAAGGGAGGTGAAGGTGATGGTGAGGGTGATAGGGGAGAGGGAGGTGCGGGAGTTGATGCTGCGATCGACAGATCTCAGCAGGATGTGCAGGATGTACAGCGTGATCGCTCGTACGAGAGACGAAGCGTGAGACCACGTGTCATGACTCCAGCGGGGGTGGATGAGGGACTGGCTCAGGTCGGGTCGGATTTAGCTGTTATACGGGACGTATCACGTATGCAAAGCGACATACAGTGGATGGTGGAGGCGATTATTGCTATGCATTCTGGCACGACTCCACCTCCACGAGCTGGCGTTGCACCACAACAACCACCACTATCGCCGTAGCTGCTTATTGTATTTTGGTTTTGTTGTTTTACATTTATAACATTGTAAATATTTCTCTTTTTTTTTAGATGTAAAACATTGTAAATATTAATCTTATCTTTACATTTTATCTTGTTTGTTCACTAATTATTATTGTATTGTTTATTATCTTTTTTGTTTAATAATTGTTATGGGATTGTTTATCATATGCACATGTTTTGCTTATCCTATATATATAAAAAATAATACGGAAAATACTATTGTAACATAGACGTTTTACAAACTCGTAACATAATCCGATATATCTAAATAAACAGCAAACACTATCTAAAGAATTACTAAAACTTATTAAACGGTTGTTCGGTTTTACAAAAAAAAAAAAAAAAAAAAAAAAAAAACCTTATATCCGGGTCATATAACATTATACGGCACCGTATACAAATCTTTAAAACACAAAAATCTGATCAAACCTCACAAAAACAAACACATTTGGTCGTATAACATTATTTTGCTCGTATATAATTATATACAGCTCGTATAAGGTTATACGGTCTGTATACCTGTAAAAAAACATTTCACTTCATTTATTTCTTTCTGTGGCACAACATTCTATGCGGACGTATAAGTTTATACGACATTAGTGATGTGAAAATAAGATTATAGAAGTGTGGGAATTTAAAACCCATAAAAAAACGTTTACATCATCATGTGATGGCACGAATGGATTATAAGCTTAAAAAGGATATTACCTAGAATTACAGCCAACGAAGTTCTTCGTCCATCGTGAATACAACTGAGCTTCCGATTAAAAAGTAAACCGTCAACGTCATATATCCTTTCATGTCGACAGTAACCACCGTTTTCTTCGCACCTTTTACATTCCTCCGTGTGATCTACTTCATCTACAAGAGGAAGTGCCATGTCACTAAACAAACATAAAACGTAAACATTTGTTGCTATATATTGAATTACATACCATCGCTGTACTTGCATCCATCTATTAAATAAGGGTTTCCTTCTAATGACTCTGAATAGTAGCAAGACCATGTAAACGTCGTAGTACCATTGAAAATATCCATTGTGCGTCTTGACTTAATGTCACAACAAGTTACTTGATTGGAGTCTGTTAGAGTCCATAGAAGTACTACGGGAGTAAAAGAGGTATTTTTGACAGTTAACCTTCCCTCGTCATATGACGTTTGATCCACCAAGAAAGCGGACCCACAACCTTCGTCTTTCTCTTCCAAGCCGGTGAAGTTGATGCTATACGACTTGAGATACTTAGGATTTGTGGTTTGACAACAACCGATTCCAAAGCAATCGCTAATTCTACTGCTAGGTGTAGCATTGTAACAAACCGCTGAACACCCAGTGAGCACATTCCCATTATCCATCATCGTAGCAGTTCCACACCCCTCAAAAACAAATTTATTCTGTAACTTGGAGAACAAGAAGGGGCTCCTACCAAGATCGATACTCATCGTGGGGCTGCTATTCTGAATAGCGGTTTGGCAACCAGCGATCCTTGGCATACTAACAGTGACTGTTTGATTTTCCAAGCTCACATCCAAAACTTGCAGGTGGTTGAATGCATGTAGATATGGTGTGGAGGAGTTGCAATCAACCACATACCATTGGTTAAGAGAACAACCCACACCGATTCCAAAAGGGAATGGAATTCTAATGTTCCCGCACATAGCATTGCACCCTGTCTTTGCGTATTTCGGAGTGGCTATTGAAAGGCAAAAAAGAATAAACGGTAAGCTTGTTATAACAAAATTGTAAGTGGGAGCTTATGTTTATAATAACGGTCTTGATTGGAGGTGATTCACGGTATTATAATCATAGCTTGCTGATGTGTGTCAGCATTATTGGAGAGATAAAGTTTTTGGGCTTTCTGTGGTTATAGGTCTAAGACCATGTGTAGTGGTAGAGGGTTATAATGGCCCCACCATGGGGCATTATACGACACGTGGCGTCCTAGTCAGCAAGGGGGCATTATAGCAAAAGTGGCGTAGTGGGGCATTATGCCAATAACCCCATTCAATCATTAAAAAAAAAAAAAAAAAAAAAAAAAAAGAAAGGAAACATCACAAAAGTCAAAAAGTTTTGTCAGAACACTTCCATTTGCAAGCCACACACAATAGTCAAAATTATGTCAGACCATACTCAAATATGATTGGCTCAAGCAAATGAATGGGGCTCAAGAATTAAAACGCGAATTCGATTTTTTTTCCAAAATAACGCCCCAAAACGCCCCCTGTAATGGGGCGTTATAGGGCGTTTTCGAGCAAAAATTTTTAAAAAAAACGCCCCACTACGGGCGGTCTAAGTATATGGATTTAAATTGGCTGATTGGTGTAAATTTCATATGTGCATGTTGGGTTTAGTCTCCTGGCTCCTGTATGTTTGGTTAGTTTGTAGTTTATGTAGTGGATGTTTATTTTGCAGGTGTTGTGTTGTGAATGAAAGTTTAAGATTAAAAATTAAAAAAAATTAAATTAAAAATTAAAATTAAAAAAACTAATAAATGAAAATGAGAGTACATTGGCCACTCATAGCCTAGCTTCTTTTATTTTTGGCTATATTTAGGTCTCTTAGAGCATTCACATCCAATCCATCAAATTATACATACATTTCACTAAAAAATAACTCCTATATCAATATACTTTCACTAAAAACAAATACTTTTTCTCTCTCCTTTTAATTAAATAATATTATCATTACATTTTTCTCTCATTTCCACTCACAACCACTTTCAAAATATATTAAAATATTATAACGGGTGAACAGTGTCCCCCCAAATATACAGATGAACAGTAACATTTTCTCTCTCCTCTACTCACAACCACTTTTTATACCCTTTATAATATAAAAACCCCTCCTCACATAATTTGATGGTTAGGATGTGAATGCTCTTATATGTTGACAAGTGGCAAGGATATTTAACTTCATTTCGTTTATATGACCACGCGTAGTGGAAGACACCCTACCCTTGAGTGTTTTGCGTTATTTGTCAGTTCAGTCAGTAATGGAACATTATGAGGCGTTTTATAAAATGAGTGTAGTGGAGATGTGGGCATTGTGGAACATTATGTTAAAAAGGGTGTTAAAAAATTATAAAATGAGCGGCTGAGGTTGAAGGAGAGGTACAAGAAGGCCAAAAGGGAGGCGAAGAAGGCAGTGGCCGAGGCAAAGAACACCGCTTATAAGAATATGTATGAACGCCTGGAGACGAAGGAAGGGGAACATGCCATGTTCAAGATTGCCAAAGCTAGGGAGCGTAGAAAGCAAGATTTAGGGGTAGTGAAATTTATAAAGGGAGAGGATGGGCAGGTCCTAGTAAAAGAACCAGACATTAAGTTGAGATGGCAAACCTACTTTTCTAATCTTTTTAATGGGGGGAGGGAAGTCCAACATGAAAGCGACAACAACAACACTCAAGGACGACAACGAAATAACTGCTATTGTCGGAGTATTACAGTGGGAGAAGTAAGGACAGCACTCAAGAAGATGGGAAGGGCTAAGGCAGTTGGCCCTGACAACATACCGATAGAAGTGTGGAAGTGTTTGGGAGAGGATGGAGTTCGATGGCTAGCTACTTTGTTTAATCTTATTTTCAAATCTGGAAAAATCCCGGAGCAGTGGAGGAGTAATGACGTAGTGCCCTTGTATAAGAATAAAGGAGATGCCCAGTGTTGTGAGAACTACAGAGGGATTAAGCTATTAAGCCACACTATGAAACTTTGGGAACGGGTAATTGACACTAGGATTAGAAAAGAAACTCAGGTTACAGTAAACCAGTTTGGTTTCATGCCAGGGCGTGCAACTACGGAGGCGATTCATATTCTAAGGAGATTAATGGAAAAGTATAGGGACAAAAAGCGAGATCTACATATGGTTTTCATTGACCTTGAAAAGGCATATGACAGTGTGCCACGTAGACTGATTTGGGAAAGCTTGGAGGGTAGGGGAGTCCCGGGGAAGTATATAGACTTAATTAGGGATATGTATGATAGGACTGTGACTAGGGTTCGTGCGCCTGTAGGAGATACAAAGTCTTTCCCTGTGGAAGTAGGACTCCACCAGGGGTCCGCGTTGAGTCCGTTTCTTTTTTGCGGTTGTCTTGGATGAGTTGTCCAAGTCTATTCAAGAGACAGTTCCGTGGTGCATGTTTTTTGCGGATGATATAGTGTTAGTGGCTGAAACTAGACAAACCCTAAATGCCAGGATAGGGGAATGGAGAGCAGCCTTAGAAGGCAATGGTTTAAGGATTAGTCGGTCTAAGACTGAATATCTTTATTGCAATTTCAGCGGTGCAGGTGACAACGAGGACACTCAGGTTACCATTGAGGGTCAAGTGGTCCCACAAACGACTAAGTTCAAGTACTTAGGATCGTTTGTGCAAGGGGACGGGGAGATAGATAGTGACGTATCTCACCGCATCCAGGTTGGCTGGTGTAGGTGGAGAGCAGCCACTCGAATTTTGTGTGACAGGAGGTTCCCAACAAAATTAAAGGGAAAATTTTATAGGGTAGCAGTTAGACCGGCTATGTTGTACGGGACAGATTGTTGGGCCATCAAGAAAACACAAGGGCGCAAGATGGAGGTGGCGGAGATGAGGATGTTAAGGTGGATGTGTGGCCACACGATGTTAGACCGAATAAGAAATGAGGTTTTTAGGGATTGGTTAGGAGTAGCTAGTATAACAGACAAGTTAAAAGAGGGGAGGTTAAGATGGTTTGGGCATGTGAAGAGGAGACAGTTGACAGAACCAGTTAGAGCAGTGGAAACCATGACTGTGGAAGGAAGGAGGAGTAGAGGCAGGCCCAAGTTGACTTGGGATGAAAGACTTAGACAAGATTTGTTAGAATTGCACCTCTCTGAGGACATGGTTCATGATAGGAGTTCGTGGAGACGTAAGATTAAGGTTAAGGACTAGTAGGTGAGGGTATGGACGTGTCCTACCTGTGCCTTGGGAAGGGGGGGGGGGGGGGTTAGATTCTTTTCCACATTAGGTAGACCAACATATGATGATTTTCTTGTATATATGCATATATGTTGCTTACTGATGACTTATTTGCCTACTGCTACGTGATTTACTTACCCGTTTTTCGGGTATCTGTTTGTTGGTGGTTTTGGAGCCGGGGGTCTCTCAGGAAGTAGCCTCTCTATTCTTGAATAGAGGAAAGGTTTGCCTACATCCCATCTCCCCAGACCCTACCAATAGTTCTGCTATTTGTGGGATTTACTGGGTATGGTTGTTGTTGTTGTTGCATAAAAAAAATCTTATTGGCCAAACAAAAAGGATATTACTGCGATTGGCCAAAACAAAATCAACTAGGCGTGGAATAAAGAACGTCTCAAGCAATTTTTTGGGAAAAAAAACGCCCCTGAGGGTATGTGGGCTTGGTTGGGCGTGCATTTGCAAAAAAACGCCCGAAAATTAGACGACTACGCATGTTCTAAGGTACACTAATTAAAAGGCTAGTTGGAATTTTTAAAAATTAATGACTGCGAAAAATACTATTAATATTCTTCTAATTTGTACTAAAAATACGCTGGCTATAATGACACTGTAAAAGGAATGAATAGCAAATTAACTAAAGGTTGTAGAAGCTTTGAGCTGTAAATCTGCCGTTGAACTTACCTTTGAATTGACAAAAATGCCCTCATGTGCAAAGCATATGACCAAATTTAACTGAAAAAACTAACTGGGTTAGGCCTAAAGGACAAAACGTGTATGATATGAAAACATAAAGGAAAAAACTAGTCAATTTTGAACATAAAGGACAACGCCTGAAAACTGTAATGAAAATAAAGGACAATCCTTGAAATTCACTCGTTTATTTATAAATTTAATACTGACAAATTTTAATCTTAATCTATCTTACCTTGTATTTACATTAATGCATATTAAGATTCAAACTTATAAAATGCCCAATTTTTTTAAGATATCATCGGAATAGTTGTTAACATATACAATATGGTGAAAGAGAACTTGGATAAGGCTATAGGGTGTGGTCATGACCCTCATGGTCAAAATGACCCTTCATATCAACGTCATGTCACCCACTTCTAATCTATCATCCAAAACCACTACCCTAAGGGTGTGGTCATGACCTAAACCACTATATTCTTTTTTAATTTATTTTTGTGAAAAGGAAAAGGAAATATTGAAAACGGAAATGAGGCTCATGGTTGTCATGGTTTAATCCATGCCAACTATTGTGGATGAGACAAGGGGGTGGTATAGGAATCCAATAATGGTCCTATGTGGCATTAATGACCCAAACCATGGCCCCCACAGTGGGGTGTTCATCGAATTGAATATCGAATTTTCGAATTATTCGAATCGAATTATTCGAATAATTTTTAATTTTCCTTGAATTCGAATTCGATTCGTATTCGATTAAAATCTACCCAATTCGATTTGAATCGTATTCGAATAAAAATCCCAATTCGTATTCGATTCCTATTCGAATAAAAAACCCAATTAGTATTCGATTCGTATTCGATTAAAAATCCGAATTCGAATCGAATTCGAATAAATTTGATTTGATTCAGTTTCTTTTAAAACATGTAAATAACTATTAAAATAAAACATAAGTTTTAAAGCAGCCATAAAACATTCCAAACAAAGTACCATAAGTCTAACATTCAAAACGAGAATTCGGGAATAACCACTACAAGTTAATATTTTTAGGGTTAGAAATATACTTATAGATTTACTACATAGGTTTAATTATGGGCCATGTAGTGGGTTCGGTAATAGGTAATTTTAATACTTGGAATAAATTTTGAAAATAATTTATAGTATAGCCCAATAATAGTTATATATGTAGTGTATATAAAAATAATAAATAAAATGTATAATTTTTATTCGAATTTCGAATCGAATCGAAATTTGAAATTATAAATTCTTATTCGATTCGTATTCGATTTACTTGACTAGAATTGAATTGAATTCGAATTCTTATAATTGAAACGAATTCCTGATAATTGAATCGAATTTAGTCGAATTTCGATTTTTTCGAATTCGAAACGAATTCTGAACACCCCTACCCCACACCCTTTAGCCTAATGGCAACATATTAAAATGAATCAACCACAAATTAGAAGACCTAAGGGTTGTTTGTTTTGGCTTTTAATGAGCTATTAATAGTTTAGACTTCTAACTATAACTAGTTCAACACTTAATGGTTTAAATTGTTTGTTTCGCGAGCAGATGTCTTAATGGTTCAGACATGTCTTTAATTTAAAATTCAAATTCATAAATCTTATACCATCCCCAATAATTAGATGGCAAAAAAACGACCACATTATCTTGTTTTTTTTTAATGACCAACGAAATTTCATTCAAAAGAAAAAAATAGCCTAACAAGATGCTAGATACATACATGATCCATGAAAAACAGGCACAAAAATCAAACACAAGAGACAAGCTACATTCGTAGGATCAGGGTCGGTTCTAAAAATTTAGGTGTCCTGGCCGAGCCTAGAAAAATGCGTCCCCTCAGAGCAATGGATCCTTGCGTTGTTCGATGTTTGCAATTGCAGCTCATTGAAACACCGTTATTATATTATTTATTTAATTTTTTTAAAAATCACATGGATATTAGGCTTTTTTTGTTGTTTTTTAGTTTTTCATTTAAACTAGTTTATATATATATATATATATATATATATATATATATCGAGATGATCATGAGAAAACTAGTTATAAATGAGGGGGTGAGAGGGGGGTTAAGTTTTTGGCGGCGGCGGTGTTAAGGTGGGTTAGGGTTTAGGTTTTTTCGTAATAATGCACATGTATAGTACTTAATTTTTTATATATATTTTTTAAAAATTATATACTAAAAATAGCGAAATTTAATAAAATAATTGTAAAAATAAAAACAAATTGTGTGTTTTTTGGTATATATAGGATCAAAATCAAGGGAAAACCCTTCCGAGTTGTGAGAACTTAGAGAATTCGGTGTTTTCGTCCGAGTTTTGCCCCCACTTTTTTCACACCCTTAGATTAAAATGTTAGAAAAAACTGTCATAAAAATTAAAAAAAAAAAGTTTCGAAGTGGTATTTTTCGGCCCCTTACAGCAACTGTAAAAAGCTGACGACATAAGCATGACATCACTTTTTACAGCATTTACGGTTGCCGTAAATGAAAACAAAGCTAGTTTTGTTTTAGTTTTTTTATCTTTTTTAGAAAAGTTGATTTTTTTGGGTTTTTGGTAAAAACAATTTTTTTTTGAAAAAACCTTTCGTAAGGCCGAGTTCTCTAAGTTCTCACAACTCGTATAAGTTTTCATTTTACCCTAACTATATATTATATACACACACACACACACACACGGTAGGTTCATTTGAGAACCACTCTTATTGCGAAAACCACAAGAACCACGAGAACCAATGTGAACACAAAAAATACTAAAAAACACACAATTTTTTAAACAATTTTTTTAAAAGAAATAGCTATATTTTGTCACTAATTTTTTTTTCGAGTAACAATTATCAATTCACATTGCATATGTATAAATTTCTTCGACAAATTATTTAATACATTACCGATATTCTACAATTGTACTTTCATTTACATTACCATCTGTAATACACTATTTTTTACATTACCAATATTAGAAATGCAGATGTGCATCTATGTGTATTGTTGGGATTGAACCCTATCAGAGGAACATATAATTAAAGCCAAAACTGGTTCAGAGCAGTGGATCCAGAATAAGCAGATGTTATGTAATCAAGTCTCTCCCCTTGAAAGTGATTTCAACATCTGATGACCTCCAATCCACTGATCGGTACAACTGCTGATCAAGTCTATGACTAATGAAGACTAAAGCCCTGCTGTTCAATCTACTACTATGGGTCAAGCACTGCTGGTTATAACAAGTGCTGTTGGGTTCACATCAGTGGAAGGATTCAGCAGTAGTTAGTTTGTCTTTATGTAATGTATTGTAATAACAGTTGTTAGCATAGCAGTACTTGTATAGATCAGATGTTAGAATTTGTTAGGAGGTTAGATGTCACTTTCATGGTGACGTCAGCAAAGATGTCACAGTGGTTTGTCCGTGCCTATAAATAGAACAGTACCCTGTACTGTTCTATTAGCTCTTCACCATCTTTCTTCCTGTACGAACAAATCACTATGAGCTCAGGCTGAGGGGGAGTTTGTTGCATACATGCAATTGTAATCGTTGATGAAATAAATTCAATCATTCGGTTCATTGTTGAAAATGTGTGTTGAAAGCAATTCTCCAATTTGATTGTGAAAAGTTTGCTTGCATTTATATTCCGCTGCACTACTCATTCATTATTCATCTTAATTCAAACATAAAACACAATCAAACCAAACTCAGATCCTAACAATTGGTATCAGAGCTCGGACAGTCAAATTTGATTTAACAATCATTTTGACATAAATAGTTCAGCTCATAATCGTTGATACTGATAGTTTGTTCATTTTGTTAAAAAACAGTGTAAGGTTTAATCACCATCAAAGTTGATTAATCAGTGCCTGTAAAACAACCAGGATGACGTCACAATCACAAGATGATAAGAATAACATTGGCTCTCTTTTCAAACCACCCATGCTTAAACGTAATGAATACAACATCTGGGAGAGAATGATGGGTCACATCCTTGCTCAACAGAATACTGGATGTTGGAGATCTGTTGTTTTTGGACCACACGTTCCCATGGTGCCAAGTGCTGAGGATACAAAGAAGTTCGAACCTAAAAAAACCTGAAAATTATACTGAAACTGATTTCCAAAAGTTTGAACTCGATGCCAAAGCATTTAGCATCATTGCATCTGCATTACCTAATGAAATCTATGCTGGGCTGTTACATTGTAACAGTGCTAAAGAGCTATGAGATGCACTAAAGGAACAGTTTGGGGGAACGGAAGAAGTAATTGAGAATAATAGGGAAATTCTGAATCAGCAGTATGAAACCTTTTGTCACATCAAGGGTGAATCATTGACCCAACAGTTTGAGCGATTTAGCTGTCTCATTAGTGAGCTAAGACTTGTTAAAGTTACATTTCCTAATTCAACACAAAATAGCAGGTTTCTTAGATCACTACTTGAAAAATGGGATACAATTGCTTTTGTAACTAGAAATTCAGCTGAGTTCAAAGATCTGACCCTGACCCAACTTCATGGTAGACTCCTGACCTATGAAAGGGAGTTAAACCAGAAAAAGAAGTTGCAAGAGTCTGGCAAAGTTGCTGATGACTATGCATTTGGCAGCACAACTCTCTTTGGTCAGGAAGAATCTGGTAGCAGTAGTAAGGATCAGAGTTATGATCATTTTATTGATATAACTGCTGGTGGAAAATTTATGCTTTTACTGCAAATTGTGAAAACCAGATGTCAGATAACTTGTGTTTTGAACTAAATGATCTGCAACACTTTGATCCCACTGACTTAGAGGAGATGGACATTTTGCATCAATTGGCTTTGCTTAGTGTAAGAACAAGCAAATTCTATAAAAGAACAGGGAGAAAATTCCCAGGTTACATGGGAATTTAAGAGTGGGGTTGGATAAATCAAAACTGACGTGTTACAAGTGCAATAGGCTAGGTCATTTTGCTAGGGAATGCAGGAGTCAAACCACTGGTCCAATAATAACTCATCCCAGCTCAAACCCTAGACCACAACATCAAAGCACTGTGCACTATACCCAATATACCCCTGCAGCACATGTTAACACTGCTCACTATGCTGCAACCCCTGTGCCTGTGCATTATGTTTAAACCACTGTTCCACAAATTCAGTATGTTCAAGCCCCTGTCCCTCAGGCACAAGTGCAACCTGTTGCACCTCAACAAGCTGCTCCAACAGTGGTTCAACCAGATCAGCAAAGCTTTTTCACCCAAGGCTTTGTTGACTGGAGCAGTATGCCTGATGAGCTTGGTGATGAAAATTTTGCACTCTATGCTTCTAACGATACTTTTAATGATGAATTTTGTTTGATGGCATTAGAGTCAATACCAGAAGGGGTAGAAACTGAAGGTGAACAGCTAAGTGCTGAAACAGTGGATGAAGTGGCTGAAGTAGTGGTTACTGCAGTTGCTGGTGAACTACTGCTGGGAGAAAATTCAGAAACCCTGATTGAACCACTGTCTGACCCCTAGTCCAAAGAAGACAAAGAAGAAGAGGAAGAGAAGAAAGCAGGTGAGAAAGAAGTTAGAGCTGATGAAGAAGGTAATCATCAATGTGATTGTGCCATGATGGCTGCTGCTAAGGTATCACCTCAAGTTCTTGAAAAATTGTGTTCAGACAAATGCATTATTGCATTTGCTAGCATTAAAGAGGTAAATGAAAACCTTAGGGATAAAGTCGTAACTGATGAAGTCAAATTTGAAAAGTCATTGAAAGAACTTAAAAATAAATTGGCTGAAAAAGACAAAGAAATCAGCAGTCTCAAAGAAGAGCAAAGCATAACCAAGAACCAACTCCAAACTATGGTAGAAAAATACCAAGTTTGCAAAAAGGAGTTGGAGTCCACCCAGATCACTTGTGAAAGATGGGTGGAATCTTGCAAAGGTTATGAGGTTATGCTTGAGAAACATCTTGAAAGCAATGTCAAGTTTGGTATAGGATATAGAAAATATGATGGTCTTGAAAACACTGCTGTCAAACAAGCTGGTTCAATTGAAATAATACCAGCCAACAAGAATGGCCAAGAAGTAAAGATTACTGACAAACTTGGTAACAAAATCACTCTGGAAAGATCATCTGTGGGGTCCTCAACTGTTGAGGAAATTGAGAAATACGAATTTAAACCCACATGGTCTGATGAGTGTGACATTCTTGAAAATTTCAAACCCATGGATTTCACAACCACTGATGGTGTCACAGCTCCAAAAGCAAAGGTCATTCCTATCAAAGACATCCCAATAGTGGTTCAAAACTCTGTTGCTAAGGAGTCTGAGAAAAGGAAGAAAAGAGAAAAGATCAAAAACCTGTTTTGTGATTTTTGTGAAAAGAGGAATCATCTAACAAAAGATTGTTTTCATCTAAAAGCATATGATCTAAACAAAACAAGTATCATTGTACCTGCTGAAAGCTGCACCATCTGTGGTAAAAATAACCACAAAACTCAAGAATGTGTGTATCGCAAGAACTTTGATGTGAAAAAGAATGAGTACACTGCTAAAACATCCTTGAGTCCATCAACATCATCTGTCAAATTCACCAAGAATCAACCACTGTTTGTGCCAGTCCAAACAGCTGTTACAAAACAGCTGAATCAAACATCTGTCCAAAGAGATGTTCAAGTGACTGATGCACCTCCTGCCAACCAATACAGAAGGGGCAAGGGACAACCACCATACCAAAGAATCCCACATGTTTATGAGACCTACAAAAGGCCATCTAAACCAAGAGTGAACAGGCATCCTTTTGGTTATCAACAGGTGATTGGTCAAGAACCCCAACAGTGGTTAGAGAAAAACAGTCCTAAAACTGTCCAAACCCCTGACCTAACCACTGCCCATCCATCTGAACTCATCCCAGACATTGTTGAGACCCCATCCAAAGCCTTATTGGCTTTGGAGACCCTAATGAACTAATCCTTTTACTTCATGTGCAGGGAGCTTCTGCATGCTTAGATAGCCTTTGGTATGTAGATAGTGGAGGCTCCAGGCACATGACAGGATGTAAAGCCCATCTCAAAGATTTCAAAATCCATGGAGGGGGTGATATATCCTTTGGTAATAATAGTAAAGGAAAAGTTCTGGGATCTGGTACAGTACAGTCTGGTAATGTAAAATTTGAAAATGTCAATCTGATAGACAATCTAAAATTCAACCTTCTGAGTGTTTCACAAATGAGTGATAAGGGGTATGGATCATTCTTCACAAAGGAGTGTTGTAGGATTGTTGGACCAAAAATGATTGAAAAGATTGAAACAATAATAAAAACTGGAAAAACCAAACTTGTTGCTCAAAGAAGTGGCAATGTTTATGTGGTAGATATGTCAAAAGAGAGCTCTAGAACTGTAGGATCGTGTTCTGACCCAAACGAGTCGTTCAGAGGTGTTCAACTTCGTTTCAGGTGCGGAATAACAAGAAACGGAGGTAGAAATAGCTGATTCTTCACTTTTAACACTGATTGTATTGATTAACACTTGATTACACGCAGTTCTTCACACCGGCAGAGCTTCGATGTGGAATACAAGACAACTAATATGGTTTCGCTCATGGGAACCCCTATATATAGATGCTGAGGTCTTGCTTATACGTACATGACCACATAAGCGAAACCATCAGGTGACAGATAAGCGAAACCTTCAGTCTATGTCTCTATGAGCGAAACCTGCTCACTAAACACTATACACTTCCTGTTTTCTCGTAAAACGTGCCCTAAACTATACAATGCAATGTAAGACTCGATCCAAGATGAAGTCGACAGATGTAGTGTACCAACAGACTCCCCTCAGATGTTGACGAGTCGACTATCGAGTCACGACAATGCTGTGTCTTCACTTCTTCAGTCTTGATCAGTCTCTGGGCTTTTCTCTCTTTATCTTCATCTTCATCAACAGACTCCCCTTCTTGATTTGCTGGCATTCCTTTGTTCTTCAGCAACATCTGCTTCAGAATCTTTGTCTGTCTGTTCTTAGCTGCATCAAACAAAGAGACATAATTATGGCACAGGAGATTGGGGCACACAAATCTCAAGACAATCACTGCCATTTCAAAACAGGGGTTAGTAAGAGGTTTACTTCAAAAACCGTTCACCTGTCCTGAGCATTGAGTTTCCTGCCTAAAAGGAAAACAACATAAAAGCTCCTACAAATCCATTGATGAGTCCAAAACAACCAAATGTTTGCAAATGCTTCATATGGATTTGTTTGGCCCAGTTAAAGTCATGAGTCTTAAGAAAAAGAGGTATTGTTTGGTTATTGTTGATGTCTTTTCTAGGTTTACATGGACTTACTTTTTACACTTAAAAGATGAGACTGCAGGCATTCTGCAAGACTTTGTGAAACAGGTTGAAAAGCAGTTTGACCTTCCAGTAAAAATCTTCAGAAGTGACAATGGCACAGAGTTCAGGAACAAGGAGTTAGATGATTTCTGTGTGTCAAAAGGAATTGTGAGGCAATACAGCATTCCAAGAACACCAGAACAAAATGGGGTTGTTGAAAGAAAGAACAGAACTTTGATTGAGGCTGCCAGAACCATGCTTGCTGATTCAGGTTTGCCATTAACTTTTTGGGCAAAGGCAGTAAACACTGCTTGCTATGTCCAAAACAGATTTTTAATCAACCCCAGGTATCAAAAGAATGCCTATGAACTGCTGTATAAAATAAAGCCATTAATTTCATATTTCAAAGTCTTTGGCTACCCATGCTTCATTTTAAACTTAAAAGATTCCATCTCAAAGTTTGTAGCCAAAATTGATTGTGGTTATCATCTAGGATACTCAACCACTGCTAAGGCCTACAAAGTGTTTAACACAAGGACCAGAACAGTGGAAGAGACTTTGAATGTAAAGTTTAATGAACTTTCATCAATGAAAATACCAGCAAACCCTGCAGATTTGTTTGATCTTGATAAATTCACTTTTGAAAATACTGCTATCAAGACTAACAGTGCAGGTCCATCAGAGGATTCATCACCAGACTATGGGTATGAGATCATCATTCCTCAACAAAAGTCTGTCACAATGGGAAGAGCAACAGATGTTCAAAACAGCTGTCAAAGCTTAACCACTGCTACCTCAACAATTGTTGAACAAAGTAGCCCATTTACCCCTGCTTCCACATCATCAAACACTGTTGACAAAAGTCCTCAAACAGTGGATCAAAGTCAACATGTGTCCACACCATTACCTCCTATTCCACCACCTTTTGAAGCCACTGCTAGATCATCAAAGTCACCAGCAGTGGTTAGCTCAGATGATTCACATCTGCAGCCTTCACCATTAAATGCCATTCTTCCATACCAAGGAGATCTTATCTTCTTGAAATCTCATCCACCAGACCAAATCATTGGCAACATCAATGAAGGGGTGCTCACAAGAAGTCAATCCCAAAACATTTTTCTTTTTGCTGGTTTTCTATCTCTCCATCAGCCAATCAAGTACCAAGAGGCACTAAAAGACAATAGCTGGGTAGAAGCCATGCAAGAGGAGCTCCAACAGTTTAGAAGACAGCAAGTTTGGGAGCTTGTACCATTGCAAGAGGGTGTAAGTCCTATTGGCACAAAATGGGTCTTCAAAAATAAAACTGATGAAAGGGGTATTGTTGTCAAGAATAAAGCCAGACTTGTGGTTCAAGGGTTCAGACAAGAAGAGGGCATTGACTATGATGAAACATTTACCCCTGTAGCAAGACTTGAAGCTATCAGATTATTTCTGGCCTTTGCTGTCAACCACAACATCAAGGTGTACCAAATGGATATCAAATGTGCATTCCTCTATGGTAAGATTCAAGAGGAGGTTTATGTTTGTCAACCTCCAGGCTTTGAGGATCCATTTAATCCAAATCATGTCTACAAGCTGAATAAAGCTTTGTATGGCCTGAAACAAGCACCAAGGGCCTGGTATGAAACTCTTTCCACCTTTCTAATTTCCATTGGTTTCACAAGAGGTAAGATAGACAAAACTTTGTTTCTAAAATGGAGAGGAAAGGATTTGATGATTGTCCAGATTTATGTGGATGACATCATCTTTGGAAGCACATGTAATAAAATGTGTGAAGAGTTTAGGCAACTCATGACAGCTGAGTTTGAAATGAGTGCAATGGGTGAACTCCAGTGCTTTCTTGGTCTCCAAGTAAGGCACCTGCACAATGGCACTTTTATCCATCAAGGCAAATATGCCAAAGAACTCTTAAAGAAATTTGAGATGGATGATTGTAAGCCATGTGACACCCATTGCAACTAATAAAGTAGTCATGTCTGATGAGAAGGATAATTTGGTTGATCAAACTTTATCTAGAAGCATGATTGGGTCTTTATTGTTCCTAACTGCATCTAGGCCAGACATCATGTTTGCAACATGTGTTTGTGCAAGATCCCAATCAGCCCCTAGAAAGTCAAACCTTATTGCTGTAAAAAGGATATTCAGATACCAAAAAGGTGCTCCCACACTTGGTATCTGGTATCCAGCTGATGGTAAAATTGAGCTTTCAGGTTTCTCAGATAGTGACTTTGCTGGATGTGATAAGACAAGGAAGTCCACTTCAGGAGGGTGCCAATTCCTAGGCAGTTGTTTAGTGTCTTGGCAAAGCAAAAAGCAAGCAGTTGTTTCAACATCCACTGCTGAGGCAGAATATATAGCTGCTGCAAGCTGTACAGCCCAACCGCTTTGCCTTCAAAATCAGTTGCTGGATTTTGGTATCACTGCCTTAAAGACACCACTCATGTCGGATAGCCAGGCAGCAGAAAATATCATTAAAAATCCAGTTTCCCACTCAACCACCAAGCACATTGACATCAGACATCACTTTGTGAGGGATTGCTATGAAAAAGGTTTGATTTCTCTACACCATGTTCCAACTAAGGATCAGCTGGCAGATGTGCTAACCAAAGCATTAGACACGTCCACCGTTGAAAGCTTGATCTCTAGGATTGGCATGCTAAACATGGAATAACAGGCAAAACCCTGTTTTTCTATGAATAAAAGCATTAAAATGTTTTCAGAAAATCAAAAATCCATCCTTAAAAATAGCTAAAAATGAATTTTTCATTAAATCCTTAAAACCCTGCCATAACCACTGCTTTGTTCAAAAGTCTGTTCTACTAAAAACTATGTCCACTGCTGAAAGTTAACCCATGTTCTCTCATTTTCTTGATAAGCACTGTTGTTCAAAATCAGTGTTTTATCCACTGATGTGCTATCCACTGATAGTAAAAATCACCCACTGCTTTCATTTTTACCATTACAACCACTGGTCTTGTTCCATCAGTGGTCTTCATAAAAAACAACTTGTCCTTCATCTCATCAGGGTTTGGAACGTGGACAGTACATAGCGGTCAGATCTTTTGTAACCACTGCCACGTCAGCATTCACTTTTTCTCTTATAAAACCCTTTTCCAAAACCCCAAACAGGGTTTTACTGTCGAATCGAATTCATAAAAATTCCTTTCTCAAAACAGTTTCCATTTCCCTCTCTCAAATCCTTCAAAATCTTCATCAACCTTCTTCTCCAAAATGACAAAATCAAAGTCATCCGCAAAATCCACTTCACAATCTTCTCGTAAAAAGGCCGCTCAAACGGCTACACCCATCGAAATCCCATACAAAGCACCGCACAATTATCTGGGTCTTTTGACAAAACCAGGCACCACCGATTCATTTGACTCCATCATTGACACCATGTCTGCGTCAAAGTACAAAACTTTGTTAACATCAGATGCTCCAATTTATCTGCAAACCCAAAGAGAGTTTTGGAAAAATACTACCCTTGAAAAACAAGGAGAAGATGTCATAGACATTAACTCTTCTCTAATGGGTAAAGCTATCAAAATCACACCACAATCCATCTTGGAGGTCTTTGAACTCAATGATCAGCAAGGTAAAACTTCTTTTCCCAAAAATGAGTTAAAAACTGATTTCCTTGAAAGGGGTTATGCAGAACAAAAAAAAAGGATACCTTACAAAAAGGTAATTTTCCACCTGCAACAAGATTTTTGTTCCATACTTTGCTTATGTGTGTTTCAAACAAAACCACTTCTTTTAATGAGATACCATTAAAGATTCAAAACCTGGGATATGCTATTCTTCAAGATGAAAATTTAAATTACTCCCAGGAAATCTTTAATGAGTTGGTTAAAAATGTTGATAAAAAGCCATTCTTACTTTTTCCAAGATTTCTAAGCTATTATTTTGAAAAGAAATTTGGTAAGGATGATGCTTCTGCAATAAAACAAGGTGCATCTTTTCAAATAAACAGCTTAACTGCTGAAACTTTTACAAGAATGTCAACACCTTGCAAAACACATGCAGAGGTGCCTGAGCAGACTTTAGCAGCTACCACTGCTCCTCAGGTATTTGCTGCTGAGCCCACTGCTCAAGGTGATCATAGCAGCAAAACAACTGCTTTGAAACCCACACCTAAAATCACCAAAAGGCCAACACAAAAGAAAACTCAAAAGCCCCCCAAACCTACCAAAAAGGCAACTCTGGAGGATGAGATACCAGAGCAACTGCCAGTGACAGCACAAAAGTCACAAGAAACCACTGCTGCTACTTCCTCACAGCTGTTGGTAGAAATATCTCAACCCATTCCTGAAACTCCTCCAGCTTCTTCTCAAAAAAGAACAGGTTGTACAAATAGGGACACCACAATATGATGCTCTGGAATCACTTGCTTCCATCATCCACAGCCCAATCCCCGGGGCCAATTCTCTTTCTACACCCAACCTCACCTCCACAATTCCCCCGCCAACAAAATTATTGTTGGATGCTATTGATCTGAACCAGGCATAAACCAGTCCTTCTCACTCACCTCTCAATGAGAACATACTTCAACAAGTGACTGGGTCTGATGTATCAATCATTGCTAACCCACCAACAAGACCTGAGGAGGTTACACCCCTTGAGTTACAAGTAACTCTTGGTGGTAGTCCAAGTGAAGCAGCCACTACAAGTGCTGAACCCACTGGTTTGCATTTGGACAGTGGTTACATCAATAAGATTTCCTTGGAGGCAATTCCTTCTAAAGCACCTTTGATAACCACTAGTGAGTTTGTTTTGACCACTGGTACCATCAAAAGGTTATCAAGTGTTGAAGGAAGAAGTCCCCAGTACCAAGACAAAGGGGCATCAGTGGATGACTTTTGGAATACAATCCCTGAGTCAACCACTGTTACAACCACTGTTAGTGGGAAATCAGATGATCCCATTAAGTTGGGTGATGGTTTAAAGTACCTAGAATTGACGGGGAGAATTGACAAACTGGATACCTCTGTTGCAGAAATCAAAGAAATGCTGCAATAGTTGTTGAAAGTTCAAAAGGTGCAACCCACTGCTGTTCCAGCTCAAGCATCTGCTCCACCACAAGCACCTGCTGCAAATGAGTTATGGAATCTATTTCAACCCCTGCTCCAACAACAAAGACAAATGGCTGATCAGCAGCATGAAAAACATGTTCAAATGCTGAGAAATATGATGGAGTCAAGGTTCAAAGATACCCAAGCTGACATCAAGGCTATAAAGGCCCACATACTAAATACCACTGGCACTGCTCCTCCCACTGTTCTCTTCATTGATAATCCCCCTCCAGATAATGCCAAAAAGGGGGAGAAAATCAAGCAGTGGAAGAAGAAGGGAATTGAAGATGGGCTCTATATTGCACCAGAAAAAGAAAATATGACTAAAAATATCCCTTTGCCAGATGGTAGTAAGAAGATGGATGTCACCACAAATGCACTTGCTGAAGCACAAGCAAGTGTAAAAAGGGATAGACATGCTAAGGATAAAGCCAGGTAGGAACAGGAGAAGAAAGCTTTCATGGAGCTGAATGCACAGGGTACTTCTGAACCTATGAATGATGAAAATTCCAAGGATGAAAAAAAGAAGCCCACTAGACAAGTGAGGCAACCCAAACACATACCATCCAGACCTACAAAGCATGCCTCCAAACCACCTACTAAAGGCTCCAAACCTCAAACTGCAACACAAACAGCTGTTGTAACTCCTGCTGTATCAACAACTGCTGGTACTCAAGTAGTTTCAACAACTGCCAACCAAACACATGCCATCTCTTTAATACACACCACTTCAACACACATCACAACCACTGTCTTACCACCACCACCACCAAAAATCACTTCACCACCAAAAACAACCTCACCACCATCACCTCCTGCTAAAAAGCAGAAGACATCAGATGTTACAACAACTGTTAGTCAGCCACCTTCTACCACTCAAATCACCACCACTGATCCACCCAAAACATCATCAGCCTCTCCAACAATAAAAAGGAGAAGGATTTTTATACCTGATGATGATTCTCCATCACCACCACCAGCATCTTCAAAATCTCTTGCACTTATTCCAAACCCTATTCCTCTCTCTTCAGCTCAAGTACAACAACCAATCATTACCATCACTCCTGCAGGTTTCCAATATCCTCTTGAACTCATTGCAGTCAGAGAAGAGATCAAATCCTTCTACTATGAGGATGATCCTTCTAAAAGGAGGTTGCCATCAGTTGAAGGATATCCTAGGCCCAACAACATAGAAGAGTACTTGAAAGTTAAGGCTCAACAGGCAGAGGATATCTCCAAAAGAAACTCTCAAGGAAAGACTGGCAAAGAAATTCAAAGGCATTACCAATTTTTATTTACTCAAGTCAGATCCTTAGAGCAGTTTGCAAAGAATGTATGTAGACAAATTTCAGAAAAAGTTGATGAGCCTTTGAGAAAAGACTATATTGAAAACATCATGGCTCATAAGAAATACAAGGGGGAAAAACATATGTACAAAGAGTGGACCATTCCTGAGCTTGAAAGTGAAGCAGCCAGGATTCAAGAAATGATTAAGAATAAGGTCAAACACACTCCTCCAGATTGGTCAAAGTTCAAAAAGAATGTGCCTGAAAAGTCATTGGAGCTGAAGAGAATGAAAGAGGAATTAGTTGCTGCTGATTATGGGTCCAAAAATCAAGTGATGAGATGGAGAGAAGACAAAGTCAGGACCACCTACAAAAGGTTGGAGGAATTAAGGAAGAAAGATCCTAAAGTTCCACAAAAACCTGACTACCCTGAAGCAGAGGTTTCTACAAGACCACCAAAGCTGCAAATCAGGAGATCCACCGCTCCAGCTGGTGCTGCCATCTATAAAAGAAGACAACAACAGTTGGATACTGAAACAGTGGCAGAATTAATGGCAGGAGATGCCCAATGATAGCTGAAACTCTTGGCCTAAATCAACCTGCAAGCACTGCTCAGTCAGTCATCACAAGGCCAGCATCACCAAACTCCTCATCTAATAAAAATCTCCCAAGAAACCCACCAGACTCAAAAGTACTAAAGTGGAAAACTGACAAACAGACCCATGTACTGACAGTGATCAAGTCTAGTGGAGAAGTGAAGAAAATAACAAGGGAACAAGCACTTAGCCTAAGTCTTGAAGATTTGCAGGATCTCCTTGATCTTCCACTGTGCAGGGATGAAGATGACACAGATGCCTTAGCCTTTGAGTTACAACTAAAAGGGCAAATAAGGGAACAGTTGATGAGGCAATAAAGATCTACCAATAATGAAGAGTTTTGGCATTATCTGTTCCAGGGGGAGATTGTTGGGATTGAACCCTATCAGAGGAACATATAATTAGAGCCAAAACTGGTTCAGAGCAGTGGATCCAGAATAAGCAGATGTTATGTAATCAAGTCTCTCCCCTTGAAAGTGATTTCAACATCCGATGACCTCCAATCCACTGATCGGTATAACTGTTGACCTACAACTGCTGATCAAGTCTATGACTAATGAAGACTAAAGCCCTGCTGTTCAATCTACTGCTATGGGTCAAGCACTGTTGGTTATAACAAGTGCTGCTGGGTTCACATCAGTGGAAGGATTCAGCAGTAGTTAGTTTGTCTTTATGTAATGTATTGTAATAACAGTTGTTAGCATAGTAGTACTTGTATAGATCAGATGTTAGAGTTTGTTAGGAGGTTAGATGTCACTTTCATGGTGACGTCAGCAAAGATGCCACAGTGGTTTGTCCGTGCCTATAAATAGAACAGTACCCTGTACTGTTCTATTAGCTCTTCACCATCTTTCTTCCTGTACGAACAAATCACTGTGAGCTCAGGCTGAGGGGGAGTTTGTTGCATACATGCAATTGTAATCGTTGATGAAATAAGTTCAATCATTCGGTTCATTGGTGAAAATGTGTGTTGAAAGCAATTCTCCTATTTGATTGTGAAAAGTTTGCTTCCATTTATATTCCGCTGCACTACTCATTCATTGTTCATCTTAATTCAAACATAAAACACAATCAAAACCAAACTCAGATCCTAACATGTATGAACATGATATAACGTGTTTTGGTACAAAAAGTTTGAGATTTTGAATGATGAAGTAGGCACATATACATGTTTTTAGTTAATTATATCTAGTGGTTGATTCTTTGGTTATATTTGTCACTTTATGATGTAATATGTTATTTGGTATGGTATGAAGGGTATTGATGTACATGTGCATAACATGAAAATATTATACATATTGGTAATTGTAGTGTATTATGTATAGTAGGAGGTAATGGTAGTGTATTATGGATGTTATGATAGATGAAAAAGAAATTGTATTCAAAGTAGTGTACCAAAACACGTTATATAATATTCATACATATAGATGCACATGTGCATTTGTATTATTGGTAATGTAAAAAGTAGTGTATTACGGATGGTAGTGTAAATGAAAGTGCAATTGTCTAATACTGGTAATGTATTAAGGAATTTGTCAAAGAAATGATACATATGCACATGTGTATCGATAATTGCTACTCGAATTTTTTTTAAGTGACGAAATATAGCAATTTAAAAAAATATTAATTTTTCTTTTTGTGTTTTTTAATTTTTTGGTATTTTTTGTTGTGTTCACGTTGGTTTTCATGGTTTTCGCAATAAAAGGGTGGTTCCTAATTGATTCTTATCCTATATATATATATATGTTTCTAAAATTGTGCTCCCGGTAAACACGTGCCCTGACTGGTGGTGCTCTCCGCTCACGCCCAAGGCCGTCCATCAGTAGAATTAGCACCTAGGGACGGCCGGTGACACCCAACCCCGTCGGGGAACACCACCCCTGGGTCTTTTTTCACCGGAAATCGATAAGCAATCACCCATCTTCAGGGAAATGGGGAAAATTGGATGGATTCCTTTTACTTGGTTTCGTAACTTCTTTTAAATTTGTGTGTTTCACAAATCGGAGGAGGAATAAGGGTGTGTTTGAGATTGTTTTTTCAACCTGATTTTTTGATTACTGTGTTTTGAAATCGTAAAAAATCTATTTTGAGTGTTTGTTAAAAAATTAATAAAAACTGATTTTTTACGTTTTGTAGAGATCAAAACGTGATAATCCAAAAGTAGGTCACCCCTTACTTCAGGAAAACATGATAATCCAAAAACTGATTTTTTGCGTTTTCACTTATTTAATTTTTAAAATATATATACTTGCCAAACACTCAAATAGTTGATTATCTGATTATTGTGATATCAAACAACATAATCAAATCCAAACACTGTTAGTTATCTGATTATTGTAATATCAAACACCATAATCAAATCCAAACACTATCTTTCTACAACACATTTTGTTACAGCTAATTATCTGATTCTGATTATTTAAAATGCTTAATATATTTTCAAAACTCAACCCCAAACCCCCTCTAAGACTGCTTACACATTTATCTTCTCAGCCAGCTAAATGGAGTAGCAAGAAAGAATTATTTTTAGAATCTTCCTATATAATAAAGGAAGAGTTTGAAATCCAACGTGTCAACATATCAAGTCTCACCTTTATTTTTATCCTATGTGGCATTTTCTTAGAATTTTCAATTTTCATGTTTTATTAAAAATATTGCATCTCAAACCAGCTTTATCTCGTTCAAATGTCAGACGGCTATGCCTTTCCAGCTTTCCTCAAACAACTAAACTCATTCAAAATTCAAATTTATTCCCAAACCAGATGTGGAAAACAAATTCCAAAACCTAGAGAAAAGAGCATGAGAGAAGAGATGAGATGAGAGTTGAAGGGATCCAGGCAAATCACCGCCATCCGGAACAGAGCTGCAAAGACAACCGCCCGAACTCCGAAGAAGGCTAGGGTTCCGGCAAATGATCGTGTCGGACTCATAAACGTCGTAAAGGTTCGATATTGTTGGATCTGTTTGTATGTGTTTTAAAGGTCTCTTGGTCGCCTCTGTTTTCTGCATTGCTCATTGGGTTTTGTGTTTGTTTGAAAAAAAGACCTTTGATTTCTGTTGTTGAGGTAATTTTTCAGTTGAATAGCTTATAAATATATTGTATATGATATATTTGATTGTTGTATTTTCCTTATTAGGGTTCAAATTGCATATGGATGCTACTTGATAAGTTGAATATTACTTCTGGTGGTTTTTTCAATTGCAACCTCCCACCAAGCTTTTAGGTATTTTTTGTTTCCTTACTTTGTTCGTAGGTCTAATGATGTATTTTGGAATCTAATTGAAGATTTTGTTCTTGTTTATTTAAAATATATTTGATGATTTTGTGTTTGCATAATTTTTATGTTCTTATTTAGGCATCTCACATCTCATACAAATTAAGTGTGCCCATCACTTTTGTGTTCTTAATTGAATATATCGTAGTCATATATCAGCAAATTTGTCAAAAGTTTTAGTAATCATAGGCTGATTTGGGTTAACAGCCGAATTGGGCGTGAAATATGCTAATACAACGTTTAATACCGGTACATCGACCCTCCGTATAGTAATATATGTGTGTGTATATATATTATAAATGAAAATGGTTGTGTAACACTAATGTATGTAGATGCCTAAGCTGAGTTCTTTTACCTTATTAATATTAATGTGTATATTGTATGCATTCTTAGGAAAAACATATGTTTTGAAGAGATAAATGAAGAACATGACCTGGGATGAGGATTGATGAAATTACCATTTGATGTGATAGAACTACTGATGAACAATCATTAAAGGTATTGTTCAAGTAATTTAATAATTTAATTATGTAAACAAAATAATAGATATAAATTCCGTAATTCATGCTTCAGTTGACCTTTTCTGTTCTTCAAAATTTACTTTTCCTCTTAGGGCTTCTTAATCGGAGAGTTGGGCCAAACAATCGCCCCTCAATAATCTAATAGTAAAATTGAGTCTGTTACTTGATTTCTTTGGATTAAGGTGTTCCTATTTTTCATCATTTTTGGTTATAGATAGATTTCAGAATTCAAATTCAACTCCATGCTATTTTGCTTTCGATCCCGCTACCGGAGCTATATATATGTGATAGGTATCGTTATCTAATTATCTAATGCATACGGCTTCTCTCAATTGCGAGTATCAGCTTAAGTTTCAGGTTAGTGTTTTTTTATTTTTTTGCGAGTATCAGTTGTGCAATAGTTTTCTAATTTTGAAGCTTTACAATTATTTTTCGAACAAGAGTATAAGCTGCACAATTGTTTTCTTATTTTGCAACATTCTACTTATTGTGTATTTGAATGATGATTTCATTTTATTGCTTCTGTAATGAATTGAGAGCTACATATTTGCCATAGTTTTAGTTTGATTGTAGGATAATATTGATTGGATTAGTAGTTTCTTGAAGAACAATTTGTTACTTAGATTTATGTACAGTAAAAGCTTTAGGGTAGTTATGTGGCATTTATTGTTGTTCCTTGACCCTGCTCTTTTGTGTCTTTATAATTAAATGGTTTGTTCATATTTAACCTCTGATCATTTCTGCTTACTAGACATGGGGATAGGATCTTATGTGCTGGAGTAAGCTTTACCCAAGGAGACATAAGGATATGGATCAGGACAATGAGTTTAGTGATTATTTTCCACCCATAGGATGGTTTACAAGGTTCTTGTATTTCCTATTTAAGGGCTCCTTAAAGAAACCACATACCCATTTGTATGACAAGTTATTTTAATATTAATTATGTATTGTTTAGAAATAGAAATTTTATTTCGTATAATTAGTGGAACATCCATATGAATTGAGCTACTAATGACACAGATCAAAATTACCTTAGGCAATAAACTTGTATAAATTGCCTAAGCATCATTATTGTAACTTCCTTTATTTTTGTGTTTACACTGTGCTATTTAAATAAACTTGGTAAAGAAATAAATAAGTACTACCATGTCAAGTGTGTGTATATTTCTATTACATTATTATTATATGATACTTGCCACATATTTAATTTTTTTTTTAAAATAATAAGTTTTAAACATTCAATCTATGTTACAGTTTTATAAATTTTACCAATTTTATTGTTCAACCTGTTTTTCTTTGACTTAATTGTGTCATTGGCACATCGTGGTTGTTTGTTAAAGTCTTATTCCTTTTACATTTGTTTTCTGGACATATGTATTACCTGAAGATAAAGTCTTAAAGAGCCCATGTTAGGGATAAAGCTGTTGATTTCAGTTACAACAAGTGGGTATGTACACGAGTTCTGATGCTTAACACTAAGCTTTTTGCATATTCTGCTAATGAGTTTACCAAGTTTGCATCGTGCTTTGCAACGCGAGTATTCTCTCTCTATCTATGCACACATATCAGCGGTGGTAGTTACTAACATAACCAAAACACTACAATATTAATAAACAAGTTTAAATTCTCATTGACTCATTTCTAATCGTATTAACCAGGTCGTATTCAGGTTAACCTATTTAACTATTTTAATTAAACAGGTTGTGTTGGGGATCGCCTGGTTTACATATTTGGTTTAACAGATCGACTTTTTTTAAAATTAGAAAAAAATTTACAAAAAATATTAAAATAACTATATTATATGGTCAACTCGCCATTCCATTTATGACCAGTTTAACCCATTTACAACCCGTTTGACTCAATTACATAAATGGGTTACACGATTTTAAGTGTGTTCGTGCTAACGTTGTTGTTTTTTACATGAATAAATATATGGGATGCCCTTACGTCACACATATAATTGAGCCAGTATTAATCATTTTTATTCTAATAATTTCTTCGATAATTGAGCCATTATTAATCGTTTTTATTCTAATAATTTCTTCGAAGGTTGATGCATTTCCGATCATTGTGATGTTTGGAACGTGCTCCGCTTTCTTCTTCCTTGCATTTCCGATCATCTATATGTTGTAAAGGCGTCTATTGAAGGTTGCAAAAAGATCAAGTATGTTCTATATCTTCCAGTAAGTTCTACTATTCCTAAACAAATTTAGTTGCCAAGTTGCTAAATTTATATGTTATGGTTTCAGGGCAAGATAAAGTGAGGGCATTGGAGGCTGAACCACTCAATATTTCAAAAATTAGAGATTTTCATAAAAAATGGTCAAAGTCAACAAATGATTTCTTATTCAAAGGTGTTTGTAATGTATTGTCTCTTGGAAATAAGAAGATTTGAGGGGCATAACTGCTCTGATGCATTCATTCATTCACTTGATCGTTGTTATTATTTAGATATTCATGATTAATTGCCTCTTATATAGAAAATTAAAGTTTCTTGATAACAAATCTCAGCCACCCGGATACCCCCAAAGGCAAAAAGCCACCCATGATCGCAATTGGTAGTATTGTATGGTATTTTTGGACCATTGAAATTTCATCTTCCTTCATTGCACATGTTAAAGCAAGAAGTTGGGGTTCAGTAATTTAAGATTCTTTTAATGATCATGTTAACGAATATGATCAACTTTGTTCTTTCTCTTATATTTGATAACTATTTTTAATTTTGAAGACGTTCTTAATGTTTAATTAATATACCTTAGTCATCACGCATTATTCATTTTTTAAAAATATATATACAATTGTGTTTCATAAAATTTAAATTTCCAAACCCGTGAGTATTCACGGGTGATAACCTATTAATATGTTATATTTAAAAAGTATAAAGTTTTAGTAAGTAATAAAATAAAACCACTTGGGAAGTCCCGGGTGATAATAAAATAAAACTACCCGGGAACACACGTCAATTGTATTCTTTTAATGATTTAGCTTGCAATTTATATAAATTAAATTGATATAGAAACAATCGGTATGGATTCTATATACGTGTAACTTTTGAAAACATGTATTTTTATTTTGTTTATATAAATTAATTTTTCCTACCCAGGAAGTTTCCGGGTGATAACCTAGTTTTCAATAAAGCCTCTCAACTTATCATGGTGATAGTGACACAATCAAACACCTTCGGGTTTGATTTTAATTTTAAATAGACCCTATAGTTTATTTGAATTTTATAAAGCATCTTAAACTATAATAAATCAAATATATCAAAACATTTTAAATATACTAAAATTCTAAAAGTTTATATTTAATTATAATTAGGTTCGTTAACGGTCGCGCGTTGCGGCGAAATGGAACAAAAATATTACTTATAAATAAAACATGTTATTTAAATGCCAAACCGTTAATTTTTTTTGAAAAACGTATATATGGTTCGAATAATAATTATAATAATTATAATATTAACAGTAACAATATAATTTTAACAACAACAACGATAATAATAATAATAATAATAATAATAATAATAATAATAATAATAATAATAATAATAATAATAATAATAATAATAATAATAATAATAATAATAATACCCTTCTATAGAAGGGTAACTCTATATGTTGAGTATTGGTCTATACGCAGCGTAGGTAAACCCTAAGTGTGCAGTTAGCCAACCAAGGTTTGTAGATAGTTCCCTATTTTTTCTCCACCCAGTCATCTCTCCTTCTATTGTAGATGTTCTTAACAAGCAAGAAAAAAAACCAACAAGCAAATTTATACTACATAAAGATTTACATACCTTGGTCCTTGCATCCGTCTTTTAAATAAGGGTTTTTTTCTAATGCCGGTTCGTAGGATGCACATTTCAATGTATCCACTGGAGTACCATTAAACATATTCACTGTGCGTATATCGGTGTTATCGCTATCACAACAAGTTACTCGATCGGAGTCTGTTAGAGTCCACAGAAGTGATACAGGAATAAAAGAGGTATTCCTCTTAACAATAAAAGGGTTAGAAAGTCTTCCTTCGTCATATAAAGTTTTATCCACCAAGAAGGCAGAACCACAACCTCCATCCTCCCCTTGCCTTTCCATGTCTGTCAAGTTAATGCTGTACGACTTGACATAATGAGGAATTTCAGTTTGGCAACAACCGATTCCAAAACAGTTGTTTCTATCACCATCTGTAACATTGCTACAAGTAGATGAGCACCCTGTGACCACACTCCCATTATTCATCATAGCAGCACTTCCACACCCCTCCAAAACAAACTTATTGTGTGATCTGGAAAACAAGAACGGGCTCCCATCAAGATCGAAGCTTGTGGTCTGACTGCTATTCCGAACTGGGTTTTGGCAATCAGAGATCCTTGGCATACTAACAGTGACCGTTTGATTTGTCAAGTCTACACCCAAGATTTGGAGGTCCTTGAGTGCAGGTAGATATGGAGCCGAGTTTTTGCAATCAATGATGTACCATTTATTGACGGAACATTCAGCACCGAGTCCAAAAGGGTATGGAATGGTCACGTTCCCGCACTTATCATCGCACCCTTTTTTGGCGTACTTTGCAAGTGCAGGTGGTGTTGCCGTTAGTGAAAGGAAAATGAGTAAATTATGCAGGTAAGCGTGAAATAACTTCATATTTGTAAGGAAAAAGGTTATACTTGAGAGTTAAAACTAGAAGAGAGGTGTTTATATTTATAATCGTATGTATGAATGTATGTATGATTCGAGAGAAATAAGCAAGAGATCTACGAGTCAAAGGACTTGCGTGGAAAAACGTGGACGTGGAATATTATGGATTTTTTCAACACGGAGAATTATTATGTTTATTATTCTTCTTCTCCATAATTAATGGCGGACTCAGAAATTTTTTCCTGAGGGTGCGTAATATTTTTAAAAATTTTAGCCCCCTAGCTATATAAAAAAATCCGTTCATAGCGGGTCGGGTCATGTAAGACAAAAGAACATCAAACTAAAATTTATATAATCATCAAAAAACACGTCAAACGTCATTACAAATGTACACTATAGGTTTTCGTTTTTTGAAATATATCTAAAACATCATCTAGAGATACTAAAGACTCCATAAGTTCATTACATTCTTACTCATGGTTCCTATCAAATATAAATCACTCCATAAGTTTCATAAAACAACACTAAACACTTAAAAAAATAAACAATCATGTTCAACGATAGTCTATAATTTTCAATTTTATTTTCAAACATTCAAGCTCTAGTATTAAATGTTGATTACCTGTAATTATTCAGTTAAACAAACAAAGCTATAAATAAAACAATAAAATTATTTAACTACAAGTCTAGAACAACAAAAAAAACATCAAAAATATAAAACGATCAAACCCTTATACATCTATATTTTCTCCTAATCATCTCATAAAACAACAAAAACAAAATCAATAAAGAAACCATACTAGTTTTATATGGGAATTTTGGCGTAATATAGGTCGTTCGTGAGCAGTGGCGTAAAGTCGCTGAGAGTTTTTTTTTTTTTTTTTTGAAGCGAGATTTGGAATTGTAATGGGTGGATGAGTTTGAGTTATTTTATTTAGTGCATATTTCTTTGGGTTGGGTTAAAAAAATAGACTGTAGATTGGGCTTTGATTGGGTTAAGTAATTAAGTGAATTAGTGGTTAAAGAATAATTATATAAATTGTGTTATATACTTATATATTAAACAATAATGAGTATTTAACTTTTTATAAATTCATAATTTTTTTCTAAGTGGGGCGGTTGAAAATTTTCAAGGGGTGCGGTCGGAATTTTTGGCGAAAAATTACACTAAAAATTATTTTTTCAAGAGGTGCGTCCGTCCATCCATGGCTTGGGGTGGGTACGCTCCTGTGTATAATAATAATTTGCTACCATCAGAATAGTATCCTGTTGTTATTTTGTGCTTCTAGGTTTTGATTGGCCCATTATGTTTATTATTCTGTTATAATAAGGGTGTATGATCAAATACAAAAACTTTTAAAAATAAGAGGTCATAGAAAGGATATTAAACGGACTTCGATTGACCTCATTAAAGCGGCGTTGACCGTCTTATCGAACTCTACAATGTGAGATTTTAGGTTTTCACTTTTTCATTTATAGGTTATAGATTTTAGAAGTTTTGTGTATTATTATCATTGTGTCTTTTATTTATCATTTTGTCTTTTCTGCGATTTATTGTGTCTTTTTTCGTCAACATTGTGTTATATTTTTCGGCATTATGTTATATTTTGCTCGACATTGTGTCATCTTATGCAATCCATTATTTCTTTGTACACTTCTTGTGGATACGTGTAGGGCTCTTTAACTAACATGTAACAACCTAACTTCAATTAAGTATTAAACATAAATAAATGCTATATTGTTTTCGTCATATTGTTATTTAATTTTTGCGTTTTATCTTTCAATTGCTGTATCATGCGCCACGATCGTATCAAATACTATAACACGAACCGAAGCCGACAAAACTCTCGCCACGTTTCCGCGCAACATGCGGGTTAAATAACTAGTTTTATATGCAGTAGACCATCGTATTAGCTTCATTAAATTAAATTCACGTAGGTGTGTCACAGTCCAACCATAGCCTGCCAAGCAACCAGGTGAGGCCTTTATCTTACACTTAATTAAAAGTTTGCCATCACATTATATATTGTGATAAACAAAACAGGATGCGCGGTTGTTTTTTTGTCTTTTTGTAAAAAAAAAAATTGTATTCAAAATTGGGTATATTTTGGTATTGTATGTTAGCGAGTGACATAATTATTGTGTTACCGTGACAGACCTAACCACTTATGAGCAAACAACATTATTACCGGTATTTAGCCATAGTGGAAAAAATATGGGTGTTCTTTATGTTTTTTGATAAGCCAACCCAATAATGACTAAACTCCTATCGCATTGTTTGGGAAAAATATGACCATACTCCTGCCGCAAAACGCAGGAGGAGATCCTAGTTATATAAAATAAGAATAACTTAGATAAATTTAATTAATGGCCCGGCGTGTTAAAAATTATTGATATTGTTTCCTGTTTTTCCACTTGAATTTCTCTTAAAACTTGTATTTGATTTAAAATTTAAATTCATAAATCTCAAGAAATATCCAAAAACAATCGGTTTGTACACCATATTCTATACTACTTACTGTGAGAAAGAAATTAATGTGTATTATATGTCATTTATTTATTTATCAGAAACATTTATTTTTTAATCTTTCTATTTTTCTCTCTTACTTATCTTATATTAAATAAAAATATTATATAAAATTAGTGTTTATTGAATGCATATAATATACGAGGTTCTAACCTAGTATTATATATATTAAAACTAAAATTAAACAACAACAGCAACAACAACAACAATAATAATCAAACCAAAATGTCCTTTCTCGTCCTAATTATTAAGCATCCCATACCTCTTCAAACAGCCTTTGAATCAATCTAAAACATTTCATATAATATGTGTAAATGACAAGTATTTATTTTGAAATAACATCGTTTTGCATAACTAATTGAATTGTGGGCCTTATTGTCATGACATGAAGAACAATTGCCATACGCATTTGATCGAAGACTTCCAAGTCTACATTTAGTTAGAACCACAAAAATGATTGTAAATTTTTATATTTTGTTATGATATTTTACTATATTCAATAATCGCTTTTTTCTTTAGTATGTTATATACAAGAATACTAAATACACCAATGTGAACACACTAGTTATTTATTTAAGTGTTAGAAAGTATACAATAACAACAATAACCATATCCATCAAATCCCACAAATAACAAAATTATTGGTAGAGTCTGGTTGGAAGGATGAGATGTATGCAAACCTTACATCTATCTACAAAAAAAAAAAGTCTGCTTCCAGAGAGACCTCCAATTTAACACCAAACAACAAACATTACTAAAAAGACATAGGTAAGAAGCAACCAAATAACACAAGCAGCAATGATAGAGTACCATAGTGGAACATAAACATATATGTAGCATAAAGAAAACACATATAAACATACATAATGGCAGGAAATCACATGTATAGTCCACCTAAAGTGTAGGATAGACTAACTCCTAAGACTCAGTTAGGCTAGAGGTATGGTGCCCATCCTCTCTTGGAGGATGATCTGCCACGTAGGCGTCACATCATAGTCCTCCCAAGGATGGTGCATCCCACAAAACTAGAGGGTATGAGAGGATAGTCCTAGATGATCCTACCCCACCACTTTTATATTTTTTTAATCTTCAACTTTTTTTTAACATTTAAAAAATAAATTAACAAAATATTTTCATTAATATTAAAAACCATTACATAAACTTCAAAAAAAAAACATAAACTAAAAAAAACATAAATTTAATAAAAAAACATAGACTTATATAATTTGATGCTTCTTCATGATGTCGGTTTGTAGTTTTTTCAACATCGAACGTTTCGGCTCGGGATAATTATCGACATCCATCGTTATTATTTCACATTCCTTGAGCCGAATCTTTTCATCGGACAATCGGACCTTTTCGCGTAACTTTTCTTCCGCTACACGATCGTCGTATCCCAGAACCGATAAAACATTCGGTTGCGTCGGGTTGTTGGGATTGTTCGGGTTGTTTGGGACGTTCGGGTTGTTGAAGGGATCCATGGTAGAATATAACTTTATAAAAGTGGAAGATGTTTTATAAAAAAAATAAAGGGAGAGAGATGAAAAAAAAGGGGTTAAAATGGTGAATGGAGGTGAAAAGGGGTTTGAAATTTATAGATTTGGGGAAAATGACCGTTGCATTTTGAAATAAATTTGGTAAATTAAATTATTTTTATTTAACGGCAATTGAAGGGGGCCCCACCATTGGAGGATCGTCTCCAACGTCAAGACCCCTTACGGAGAGGACGAGGACGGGGATGAGGGGGATGGTGTTTCGGCGTCGCCGGTCCTCGACGGGGATGGGGACGGACCTCATACCCACCAGCCTTAGAGCCTTACTCTACTCTCTCCTAAACGTCCTTAAAGTTAATCCTACGCCTGAATGTGTTCTTTTCCTGGATCATGTCTCAGAGAATGGCAACTCTAGTAAATCATGTCTAATTCGCTCATCCCAAGTCAATTCGGGTCTAACTTTACTCCTCATCCCCTCCACACTAAGGATTTCAACTGGTCTTACAGGTGTCATGGTCTGTCACATCTTCACATGTCCAAACCATCTTAATCTCCCCTTTATCTTATCTGAAATACTAGTCACTCTTAATATCTACCTAACAAATTCATTTCTAATTCAGTGTAACCTCGTATGCCCACACATCCATATTGTGTGCATGTGTCTTCTTGATGGCCCAACAATCTATTCCATAAATAATAGCATGTCTAACTGCAACCCTATAAAATTTATCTTTTAGCTTAGTTGGTAATCTTTTGTCACACAATATCCATGTAACAGCTCTCCACCTACACCAACTAACTTGTATGTGGTGGACTATGTCATTATCTAACTCCTCGTCCTTTTGTACAAAAGATCCCAAATACTTAAACTTCAAAACGGGGAACCACTTGACCCTCAATGGTAATCTCTGAGTTTCATCGTCATCGCCTACACCACTAAAATCACATTAAAGATACTTACTCTTAGAGAATCTAATCCATAGGCCATGACCCTTTAAAATTATGCGCCACTTCACTAACCTCACATTCTGAAGGGGTATGGTCCCAAAAACCCAGCGCCAGCGCAGAGGACCATACCATCATTATGCTCTAGGACCATCTTAAGCAGGTCTTGCGTGCCCCGCGCAATCGATCTAAACAGATATGGGAAGATCAATTCTTAACAACTATGCGCCGGAGATAAGAGAAGGCTAATATTCATTTAACACCCTTATGTGGGCCCGCGCAAGGGTACAATTAAGCCTGAAGATATGACGACTAAAGTCAAGTTCCAAACATATCCGCGTGCATGAAGAAATAAGGAATTGAGCAAAAGGAATCTTTTTTGTTATAACCAACTGGACAAGTGGCAACTGATCAAAGGTGCACAGCTGTAGATCTTTTAGAAGCAATAAATGACCATCGTGCAAGGCCTCATTCGGTTACAACCGAATATGACCTAGTAGCATCTTGAGCACTCATCTAATTGCATGATGATGGGATGCAGATCTAGATTAAATCACTTTCCACGTGGCATCTCCTCGGCCATCGATCAACTCACGATCCGTGTGCATGCATGGGGAAATAACCGCTGACGGAAAAGAAGATTCCGTTAACTCTCTGTTACATTTTAAGCGCCAAAACCTTCGGCTATAAATAAGAGACTTTAGGTACAAGTTACTCATTCACTTTCACATACTTCACTCTTTAGTACTTCATCTTCTTCAATCACTGTACTTATTCTCATACTGGAGGATGGTCACGGAGAGAACCCCTATTCTCCTCGTGGTGAGGCTGACGGTGTTGTCTGTTTTGCAGTGATTCAGGTGAAGAGTTATCCGACAAGTCATCAACGAGGAGATTAACCATTTTTATGCAGAAACCATGTCCTCAGATCTAGATTGATTACGGTCATCTTAGATCTAGTGTTTCTTCATTGGCGTCCACCGATAACTTCTTTTCTGTTTTCATCTTCTCATTTGATTTATTTCTTTTCTGTTTCCATGGCAGAAATCCCATGAAATCAGCCACAAGGTCCTCGGTCTGAGATCAGAGGCAACTTTGCTTATGCTTCTCGTACCGACGGACACGTGGAGGAAGAAGTTTCCGGTGATAATGTTGTTCATCATGATAATAATCATGTTAATAATCCTGTCACTCTTGGAGTTCAACCAGAAATTCCAATTAGTTCAATACTACCTCCCGTCGAAACTCCAGTCTCGTGGTATGTCAAATCTCAAGGTGCTTTAAATGCCGTTTATGCATAACTTTGTGCACAAACTGGTAAAGCAGCACCGCAGGTACAACTACCTGCAGCTCAGGTGCGAGCTTCGCCTACACCTCGAGTGATGAGCTATGATTCACCATCATACATGTCGGTAGAAGACACAAAGATTTATTCTCAGTCAAGAACCAAATACAAGTCTACGCATTCCGGCACTAGGCATCGAGATTATCGGGAGGAGCAACATTCTCAGAAAAGTGCATCTGTTCATTCGAGGCTGGGCCCGCGCATGTCGCAAAAGCGGGACACCCAATCCGATGAATATGATAAAACATATGATGAGGGCGATAGCACGAGTGTTTTTAACTGATTGTAGAAGGATCATGCTGATTATAAGCCAAATATACGCGCGGTGTATAACCCAGAGGTTGAGCATAATTATAATTTGATCTATCGACCGACTGAAGCAGCAGAACAGTCTAAGTTCGTCAAGGAAATCGCGTTAGCTCCCCTTGAACGCCCAAAGTTACCATCCAACGTGGGGAAGTTTAACGGCATGACTGATCCAGACGATCATTTGCGCTTGTTCACCAGCACGGGGCTTATTGGCGGATGGACGTTGCCTATGTGGTGTCACATCTTTGTTCAAACCCTCACAGGTGCTACGCGCCTCTGGTTGACAACTTGCCAACAGGTAAACTAACTTTCTGGAATGATCTCAAGGATAAATTCTTAGTTCATTTTAGTCAACAATAGCGATCTATCAGAGACTCTGCAGTTGTCATGAACATCTGGCGGAGAGATGACGAAAGTTTAGAGGATTTTATTACGCGATATAACAAAGAGGTCATTGAGATTGGTGATGTTGGTGAGGATTTGATTCGCGCACAGTTCAAGTATGTTGTACGCTGTGACGAGATGATCAAAGTTTTATGAAGAAGTGTAGGGTTACCAAAAAATTGGGAAAATCTTATGGCGGCAGCCAAGGTTTACACTCAAACTGAGCGAAACTTAAGTTCCAACCGACCTCCTTTGCCTCAGAACCGTCCGCAAGATATGAGCAAAAATAATGGTCGAAAATTCAAAAAGAATTGGAAGGACTCAAGTCAAAACGCGTACTCCTCAGTAGACGCTCACGCAACGATCAACAAGATTGCTACTCAAAAAGCAATCAAGCAGGAAAATCGTGAAAGGCTGTGGGCGCAAGAAAGTTCGCCAAATCACCCATGGTGATGACGGTCCAAGCAATAAGAAAGCAAAACAAGTCAGCATGATTCAGGGTGGCCTATCGCGCAGGCGCAAACAAAAACAAAGTTACAACGAGCGCTGGCATGAGCAGCAAGTGATTTTTCCTGTTGTACCTGGAGGCCCACAAGAAGAACGACCGGTCGTAATAACTGCTATTTTTGGTCATTACCGCACAGACTATATGTTTATCGACCCAGGAAGTTCTATGGATATCATTTATGAGCAATGTTTCAAGCAGCTGGATCCAGAGGACAAGGCGCGCTTAGAGCCAGTTGATTTCCCGTTAACTTGTTTCTGCAATGAAGCCGTTTTCCCGCTGGGTCAAATTTCTTTCCTTGTTACGCTTTCGGATGGCAAGCACACTGTTCCTGTTAATTTTATGGTAATGCCAGCCATATCTCATCATGACGTTTTGCTGGGTAGGCGTGCACAAAGAAATTTTAGCATGATCACTTCCACACCACACGCTACTTGTGGTTTTCCAACAGAAACAGGCGTAGCAATCCTGTATTCAAGAAAGGAGATCATGTCTGTTGATGATGAACCTCCAGTAAAGGTTGCGAAACCATCTTCTTCCGATGAGCCGGAGAAGTGGGTACTTAACAACAAATATTCAGAGCAAACAGTTTTGCTAGGACCTGCCATGTCTCCAGCAATTTGCGCGCGACTCAAACAACTCTTATTCCAAAATATGGATATTTTTGCATGGTCTCCACCTGATATGACTGGTGTACCAAAGGATGTGGCAGAACACTGGTTAAACACTTTTCCTTCAGCAGAACCAGTGGTACAGGCGAAACGCAGTCTAGGTCCAGAAAAGACTCGCACAATGAATGAACAATTAGCTGAGTTACTTCAGGCAGGTATATTACGAAAGGTCCGATATCAAACATGGGTGGCTAACATAGTGATGGTGCAAAAACACAATGGCGGATGGCGCATGTGTGTTGACTTCAAAGATCTTAACAAAGCATGTCCAAAGGATTGTTATTCTCTTCCGGAGATTGACAAGAAGGTAGATTCTTTGGCTTCTTTCCGCTGGAAACGTTTTTTGGATTATTACAAGGGCTATCATCAAGTTCAGATGAAAAAAGAAGACAAGGATAAAACGGCTTTTCGCACGGAGAAAACTATGTTTTTGTTATACAAAGATACCTTTTGGTCTTCGCAATGCGAGAGCCACGTATCAATGCTTGATGGATAAGGTTTTTGGAGAAGACATCGGCGTCACAGACAAAGTTTATATTGATGATCTAGTCATCATGAGCCCTGATGAAGAATTGATGCTCAAGAATATCGAGCTCACCTTCTCTTTTTGCGCAAGGTCAATCTAAAGCTAAACCTAGGAAAATGTTCTTTTGGTATGGAAGAGGGGAAAATTTTGGGTTTCATTGTAACTAAAGACGGTTTTAAGGTTAACCCGGAGAAAGTGGAAGCTATCCAGCACATGCCATCACCAACAACTATCAAAGAAATGCAATGATTAGATGGTCTACATGCTGCGCTTAATCGATTTTTGGCAAATCATGCTGCTAAGTCTTTCCCCTTCATTAGCACGCTGCACAACTGTGTAAAAAAGAGTCAATTCTAGTGGACTCCAGAAGCTGGAAAAGCTTTTCAAGAGATGAAAGAGTGCTTAATTCAATTACCAACTTTGACAGCTCCGCGGAAGGAAGAGCCGTTGATTTTGTATCTCTCTGCGTCCGACATTGCTGTCGTCGTAGTATTATTAGTAGAATGAGACGGAGTCCAAACGCCGATCTATTATGTCAGTAAGATGTTAACTAATCCTAAAACTCGTTACTCAATAATGGAGAAGCTCATTCTGGCACTAGTTCATGCTTCGCGCAGGCTGCACAGGTATTTTCTGGTCATGTTATAACTATTCTTACAAACTACCACCTAGGCCAAATTCTGTCTAAGCCTGATGTTGCTGGCTGATTGGCGAAATTGGCTTTTGAATTGGGAGGATATAACATTATGTATAAGCTGCGCCCAGCCATCAAGGGTCAAGTCTTGGCCATTTTTTTTATTGAAGTACCAGTGATGCGTGCGAAGTGTTACTTATATTAGGTGTATATTTTAAGCCCTTTTTTTAACACTTATTTTAGCCAAGTTTTAAATTTATAAAACACGATATTTCACTAACACTAAACACACATATGGGCAAGTGCACCCATCGTTGAGTGTAGTATAGCGTTGGTAAGATACCGAGGTCGTCCAAGGACACAAGAGCTTTTAGTACCGGTTTATCCTCAACGTCTAACCAAAATAAAAGTTTAGAAAAATGTTTTAAACTAAGAAAAATTAAAAACTAACTAAAATGCTGAAAATAAAAATAAAAGAAAAACAGATAGACAAGATGAATCACTTGGTTCCGACTCGTATCTAGTATAACCTTTGATTATTTCCGCACTTTTGCACATAATTAAGAGATTATCTTAGTTATTGTAATAGGCCCCTCTTTTGAAGGTGACGTTACCCTCACCCCAGTAGTTTGAGTCAGCGGGGATACAATCCTAAAAGGGTGGATTATTGGAAGATAATGAATTAAGTTATTAATGCAGTATTGTGGTAGGCCCCGCTTTTGGCGGTGACGTTACCCTCGGCTAAGTAGTCTGAGTCAGCAGGGATACAGTCCTAAATAGCCGGGTTATAGTATTAATAGTAGCTAACTTATAAGGGGATCAAAGAGTTTGGACCCCCGCCATCCAATACCATGAAGTATTGAAGGAGGTCCTACTAAATTTGACCCAGGTCCATTGCAGGACCTCTAAACGCTGAACAATGGCAAGACCTTTACCAAACCGTTCCCTTAACCCCCTACCAGGTAGCCAACATATCTCCATATAGACCGTGGAGATATGAATGGTGAAAATCCTTTATTTTATATAGACAGTAAAATAATGCCAAGACACCACGGACAAACGATAAGGAAAGATCACCTTCAACATAAGTAACTAGTTATTAAAGTCATTAATACAAAACCAAATAAAAAGTGCAAAAGATTAGAAATAAAAAGTATTATACTAGACACTTTGTCTTCACCAAGTGATGTAAGAGACTTAGGAAAACATGGCCTTGATTGTCAAGAACTCTTACGATCAATCTTGGATCCCGAGACGACTCACACACTCTACGATGGACAATGGATGATGGTGGTGGATGATGGTGTTGTGATGGTGGTGGGTGGTGGATGAAGTGTGAGAGAGGTGGTGTGCCAAGGGATGAGATGAAATGAATCCAAGCACTCCTATTTATAGGCTGAACAGAGAGCTGGGCACGGCCTCGTGTCCGCTGGGCACGGCCCCGTGTCCGTCTGACAATCTCTCTCCTCATTAATTGTAATTCGCAATTACAATAAATGCGCCTGCTGTACTTTCGACACGCCCCCGTGTCCGCTGAGCACGGCCCGTGGTGGGCAATAGAAGCTTCTATAGGTTTGTCTTTTCTGCTGCTTCTTGGGCACGGCCCCGTGCTGGCTGAGCACGGGGCGTGTTCAGTCTTCTGTCTTCTCTAATTTGCTTTGGAAGGTGCCGTTGAGGGGTCGGGCAGTCCACTAATATTCCTTTTCTTGTATTTATGTTGGATTTAGCTGTCTCTTTGCTTCTTTTGCGTTTTTGAGCTCATTTAATCCTGAAAATACAAAAGGAAGACAAAAACACTCTTTTTCCAATATTAGTACTTAAAAAGGGTTAGTTTTATGCCTCATTTGATGTAATTTATATGTTGCATTTTACATACATCAAATACCCCCACACTTGAACTTTTGCTTGTCCTCAAGCAAAACTCTTTAATATGTGGCTTACACTCCCAAATGGAATAGGTAGAAGAGAAGGTTTTGGGCTTGTCGTAGAGTGTCGGGATTTCCAAGATCTTTTTGGGTTTTATTTTTATTTATTTACACTCCTATTCGTAATGATTTATTTAGAACTTTTCATAAAAGAAATTACTTATTTGGGCATAACATGCCTTTTTAAAATTCTATTTATATACAAGTTCACATACCTCACGGGGAAATCACTCACACTCGGCCGAAGGTGTATTTTTAGTGAATCACTCGAGAGCGGCATGGAACTTATTCCTACCATAGGCTTGCCAAGAAATCAATCCTCCTCCTTTTTAACTTTTATACCTTTGTAGGTATCAAGAGGACTTTGTGGGTTAAGGGTTAGGCTAGGGTTAAAGGTAGGTGGTTGGGTTAGTGGTTAGTAGGAAAAGGGCTAAAAGCGTAACAAGTGTCGGTTTTCGTATTTTTGCAACTTTTTATTTTGATGAAGCTTTTATTCAAACTAAGTTATTTTTGATTAACTTGTTTGTTTATTTTCTTTTTGCTTCATCATTATCACACAATTTTTTTTTTTTTTATGAAGAACCGAACTTGTTACTAAAATAAAGGGTTAAAAATGAAAAAGGTTTTGGTGGGTAAAAGGGTTTTTGTTTGGGTGATGAAACGAAAAGGTTTAGGCTCAAAGGGGCTAACTAGGGGGATTTTTGGGTAGGTGGTAAAAGAAAAAGAAAAATAATGGTGTAGAAATAAAAAGGGTTAATCCTAATGCCTCCATCATTTACTTACTCGGGTTTAAGTTGATAAGGACCGGGAATGTATTGTCATGGCAAGTTCTAGAGTCGTAAGAACCAAGCGGCTATTCACACAAGAAACGAAAAATGAGCATTTAGTCAAATGATATGTAATTGTGTGCTCAATAAAGGCTCAAAACTCACTTTTGTGGGAATGGGTTTTTATGTGATCAAGTATATATAATCAAATTTTAAATAAGTTTGCTATGCCTTTTCATAATTTTCTTATGTTGGTTCTTTTTATCACTACGCTATCGGTTGTAAATTTGTAAAAATATAACCTTTTTGAGAACTTGAATTTTCCGAATTAAACCTAGACAAGTAAAAAAATGAAATTTTTGAAAAAAATTTGGGGTGATTAGCGGTTTCAATAGAGTTTTGTGTAAGGCTTGTATTTAGGACTTGCAAAATTCAAGGTTTTAGCATCCCCCCACACTTAAATTACACATTGTCCTCAATGTGTCCCAAAAATAAATTTTTAGGTTGATTAGATGTGTAAAATAGTGTTTAAAAAGCAAAAATTTGTGTTACTGGGCACTGAACACGGCCCCGTGTTGTCCGGGCACGGCCCCGTGTTCAAGTGCCAGTAACAGAATTAAAACAAGAGAAACAGAAGCCTGGACATGGGGGCGTGTTGGGTGAACACGGCCCGTGTCCAGTTACCTGAACTGGGCGTTTTCTGCAGGGTGCTCAGCACGGGGCCGTGTTGGTTGGGCACGGCCCGTGTTGAACCTTCTGAAATGGTGAGAATTGTCGGGTTGCCTTGTTCTTGTGCATGGGTTCATTTTTCTCGTTCCCCTTTTCATCCTTTACTACCACGAGTGTGTTTTATTCATGAAAGTTAAACTAACTAAAAAAAACATAAAAATTAATCTAAATAAAACTAAGGATAGTTCCGTGGAATGCCTCCATGGTGCGCCACGTTTATAAGGGTCCTTGGCTAGACCCAAAGCCTGGTCATATGTTACCCAAGTGGGATGTGTTGCATCCCATGTTACACCGTCGGAGAGCGTCATCCAAGCTTGAGTCTATGACCTTCATGTAGTTGACCGGATCTTCTTCCTCTACTCGCTTTCCACATTCAAATTTCACTTCCTCATCCCCAAACTTTAATGTAAGAGTTCCGTCATTCATATCTACCAACGCTTGGGCGGTGGCTAGAAATGGCCTCCCGAGGATGAGAGGGACATCAGTGTCTTCCTCCATGTCTAGGATGACAAAGTCGGTTGGAAAGACGAATTTGTCAACCTTAACGAGCAGATTTTCGGCGACACCTTGTGGGAATTTGACGGACCTGTCGGCGAGTTGTATGCTCATCTTTGTAGGGCTTGTTGTTCCTAGGCCGAGTCGCTTGAACATTGATGTGGGCATGAGGTTGATGCTAGCCCCAAGATCGGCTAAAGCATTTCTGACGGGGGACTTTCCAATCGAACAAGGGATTGTGAAGCTCCCGGGGTCGATTTTCTTTTGTGGAAGTTTGTTGAGTACTAGAGCTGAGCATTCTTCGCCTAAGTTAACTAATTGCAATGATTCAATTTTCCTTTTGTGAGTGAGGAAATCCCTCATGAATTTTGCATATTTAGGCATTTGGGTTAGGACCTCAATAAAAGGAATATTAACATGCAATTGTTTTAGTAAATTTTCGAACTTCGCGAATTGCTCATCAGTCTTTTGACGATTTAACCTACCGGGGTATGGAATTTGAGGAGTCTTGGTGGCCTCTTGATTTGTTGTAGAAGCTTTTTCTGGCGCAGGAGGAGTCATAGGCTGGCCAGAATGGCTTCTTTCAGTTGGCGGTAATGGAGCATCCTCGGGTCCCACGGTTCGACTTCTTAATGTGATGAGATGTACTTGTGCCTTCGGGTTCGTTTCGGTATTACTAGGTAACGCGCCTTGTGGTCTCTCGGAGAAATTTTGAGCTAGTTGATTTAATTGTTTTTCAACGTTTTGAATGCTAGCTTGTTGATTTCTGAAATTCGATTCCAATTGTTGAAATCGATCCGAGTTTTTCTTTTCAGTGTCAGAGATGAGGCGAGATACAGTATCTTCAAGCCTTTCTCTTCCACCTTGTTGTTGAGAAAAATTTTGCGGTTGTTGAAAATTAGTTCGTTGGTTTTGTTGGTTACTACTATTGCCGGGATCTCTCCAACCAAGATTTGGGTGGTTACGCCATCCTTGGTTGTAGGTACCCGTTGGAGGACCCGACGGCCTAGGTCTATTATCCATGTAGTTTACCGTTTCAGTTTGTTCATCTAATTCTTTCATACAACTCCAATTTTCATGTGACCCACCACACCCTTCACAAGCCATAACCGAGGCCGTTTTTGTCATTTCTAGCTTTTTGATTTTTGAAGAGAGGGCCTCGATTTGGGCTTGTAAAGAGGTGCTTTCATCAATCTTATGGGCGCCCGGGGCAATGGATTTATTACCTCGGGGAGTGTGCCATTGAAAATTGGTTTGAGCAATTTCCTCAATTTGGTTATATATTTCATTTGGACGACGATTACCTAAAAGTCCCCCGGAGCTTGAATCAAGTGTTTGTCTTGTGTGTGGCAACAATCCATTGTAGAAAGTGGATACTTGTTGCCATACCGCTAGACCGTGGTGAGGACACTTTCTTAGAAGCTCCTTGAACCTTTCCCAAGTTTCATATAAGGATTCCCCATCCTCTTGTGAGTATGTATTAATTTCAGTCATTAATTTAGCCGTTTTAGCAGGAGGGAAATACTTATACAAAAACTTTTGGGCGAGTTCATCCCAGGTGTTTACCGATCCAACTGGGAGGGTGTTAAGCCAAGCCTTAGCTCGGTCTTTTAGTGAAAAAGGAAACATTCGAAGGCGGATGGCGTCATTTGATGCTCCATTGATCCGAAAGGTATCACATATTTCTAAGAAGTTAGTAATATGTAGATGGGGATCCTCGTCCGCAAGCCCGTGGAAGGTTGCGGAGTTTTGGAGCATTTGTATCAAATGCGGCCGAAGTTCGAAGTTGTTGGCCTCGACATTTGGTGCATTGATAGCGGCGCCGAGATTGCCTACGGTAGGCCGTAGGTAATCCATGAGGGTACGTTGGTCCGCCATTGGAATTGGGTCCCCCGAAGCTTTCTCTTGATTTTTAGCTTTAAGTCTTTTTCTGAGAAAGCGTTCGGGTTCTTCTAAGGGTTCTTTTATGTCTCTACTAGAACTGGAGCTCATGCACTACGTAGGAGGGTCAAATGTGGCACTTGGGTTCCAAGTCCAGCAATAAAAACAGAAAAGAACGTTGGTCAGAAAGCTCACCACGGCCCCGTGCTCAGTGAACACGGCCCGTGGTCAGAGATACAGTAGTTGTTTTCTAGATTCCCAGTTACTGGGAGTTGGACACGACCCCGTGTTGCACCGACACGGCCCCGTGTTCAGCTCTCTGTAACTCAGAAAATAAAAACTGCCAGTGATGATGCTGGGCACGGCCCGTGTCTGACCGGGCACGGCCCGTGCTAAGCTCTGCAGAAGCTGAAAAACTAAGAAAAAACCTAAAAAAATAAAAAATGATTAGGCCGTTGATTCCTAACTTTCTTAAAATCCTTGTGTCCCCGGCAACGGCGCCAAAAACTTGATGCGTGCGAAGTGTTACTTATATTAGGTGTATATTTTAAGCCCTTTTTTAACACTTATTTTAGCCAAGTTTTAAATTTATAAAACACGATATTTCACTAACACTAAACACACATATGGGTAAGTGCACCCATCGTTGAGTGTAGTATAGCGTTGGTAAGATACCGAGGTCGTCCAAGGACACAAGAGCTTTTAGTACCGGTTTATCCTCAACGTCTAACCAAAATAAAAGTTTAGAAAAATGTTTTAAACTAAGAAAAATTAAAAACTAACTAAAATGCTGAAAATAAAAATAAAAGAAAAACAGATAGACAAGATGAATCACTTGGTTCCGACTCGTATCTAGTATAACCTTTGATTATTTCCGCACTTTTGCACATAATTAAGAGATTATCTTAGTTATTGTAATAGGCCCCTCTTTTGAAGGTGACGTTACCCTCACCCCGGTAGTTTGAGTCAGCGGGTATACAATCCTAAAAGGGTGGATTATTGGAAGATAATGAATTAAGTTATTAATGCAGTATTGTGGTAGGCCCCGCTTTTGGCGGTGACGTTACCCTCGGCTAAGTAGTCTGAGTCAGCAGGGATACAGTCCTAAATAGCCGGGTTATAGTATTAATAGTAGCTAACTTATAAGGGGATCAAAGAGTTTGGACCCCCGCCATCCAATACCATGAAGTATTGAAGGAGGTCCTACTAAATTTGACCCAGGTCCATTGCAGGACCTCTAAACGCTGAACAATGGCAAGACCTTTACCAAACCGTTCCCTTAACCCCCTACCAGGTAGCCAACATATCTCCATATAGACCGTGGAGATATGAATGGTGAAAATCCTTTATTTTATATAGACAGTAAAATAATGCCAAGACACCACGGACAAACGATAAGGAAAGATCACCTTCAACATAAGTAACTAGTTATTAAAGTCATTAATACAAAACCAAATAAAAAGTGCAAAAGATTAGAAATAAAAAGTATTATACTAGACACTTTGTCTTCACCAAGTGATGTAAGAGACTTAGGAAAACATGGCCTTGATTGTCAAGAACTCTTACGATCAATCTTGGATCCCGAGACGACTCACACACTCTACGATGGACAATGGATGATGGTGGTGGATGATGGTGTTGTGATGGTGGTGGGTGGTGGATGAAGTGTGAGAGAGGTGGTGTGCCAAGGGATGAGATGAAATGAATCCAAGCACTCCTATTTATAGGCTGAACAGAGAGCTGGGCACGGCCTCGTGTCCGCTGGGCACGGCCCCGTGTCCGTCTGACAATCACTCTCCTCATTAATTGTAATTCGCAATTACAATAAATGCGCCTGCTGTACTTTCGACACGCCCCCGTGTCCGCTGAGCACGGCCCGTGGTGGGCAATAGAAGCTTCTATAGGTTTGTCTTTTCTGCTGCTTCTTGGGCACGGCCCCGTGCTGGCTGAGCACGGGGCGTGTTCAGTCTTCTGTCTTCTCTAATTTGCTTTGGAAGGTGCCGTTGAGGGGTCGGGCAGTCCACTAATATTCCTTTTCTTGTATTTATGTTGGATTTAGCTGTCTTTTTGCTTCTTTTGCGTTTTTGAGCTCATTTAATCCTGAAAATACAAAAGGAAGACAAAAACACTCTTTTTCCAATATTAGTACTTAAAAAGGGTTAGTTTTATGCCTCATTTGATGTAATTTATATGTTGCATTTTACATACATCAAATACCCCCACACTTGAACTTTTGCTTGTCCTCAAGCAAAACTCTTTAATATGTGGCTTACACTCCCAAATGGAATAGGTAGAAGAGAAGGTTTTGGGCTTGTCGTAGAGTGTCGGGATTTCCAAGATCTTTTTGGGTTTTATTTTTATTTATTTACACTCCTATTCGTAATGATTTATTTAGAACTTTTCATAAAAGAAATTACTTATTTGGGCATAACATGCCTTTTTAAAATTCTATTTATATACAAGTTCACATACCTCACGGGGAAATCACTCACACTCGGCCGAAGGTGTATTTTTAGTGAATCACTCGAGAGCGGCATGGAACTTATTCCTACCATAGGCTTGCCAAGAAATCAATCCTCCTCCTTTTTAACTTTTATACCTTTGTAGGTATCAAGAGGACTTTGTGGGTTAAGGGTTAGGCTAGGGTTAAAGGTAGGTGGTTGGGTTAGTGGTTAGTAGGAAAAGGGCTAAAAGCGTAACAAGTGTCGGTTTTCGTATTTTTGCAACTTTTTATTTTGATGAAGCTTTTATTCAAACTAAGTTATTTTTGATTAACTTGTTTGTTTATTTTCTTTTTGCTTCATCATTATCACACAATTTTTTTTTTTTTTTTTACGAAGAACCGAACTTGTTACTAAAATAAAGGGTTAAAAATGAAAAAGGTTTTGGTGGGTAAAAGGGTTTTTGTTTGGGTGATGAAACGAAAAGGTTTAGGCTCAAAGGGGCTAACTAGGGGGATTTTTGGGTAGGTGGTAAAAGAAAAAGAAAAATAATGGTGTAGAAATAAAAAGGGTTAATCCTAATGCCTCCATCATTTACTTACTCGGGTTTAAGTTGATAAGGACCGGGAATATATTGTCATGGCAAGTTCTAGAGTCGTAAGAACCAAGCGGCTATTCACACAAGAAACGAAAAATGAGCATTTAGTCAAATGATATGTAATTGTGTGCTCAATAAAGGCTCAAAACTCACTTTTGTGGGAATGGGTTTTTATGTGATCAAGTATATATAATCAAATTTTAAATAAGTTTGCTATGCCTTTTCATAATTTTCTTATGTTGGTTCTTTTTATCACTACGCTATCGGTTGTAAATTTGTAAAAATATAACCTTTTTGAGAACTTGAATTTTCCGAATTAAACCTAGACAAGTAAAAAAATGAAATTTTTGAAAAAAATTTGGGGTGATTAGCGGTTTCAATAGAGTTTTGTGTAAGGCTTGTATTTAGGACTTGCAAAATTCAAGGTTTTAGCATCCCCCCACACTTAAATTACACATTGTCCTCAATGTGTCCCAAAAATAAATTTTTAGGTTGATTAGATGTGTAAAATAGTGTTTAAAAAGCAAAAATTTGTGTTACTGGGCACTGAACACGGCCCCGTGTTGTCCGGGCACGGCCCCGTGTTCAAGTGCCAGTAACAGAATTAAAACAAGAGAAACAGAAGCCTGGACATGGGGGCGTGTTGGGTGAACACGGCCCGTGTCCAGTTACCTGAACTGGGCGTTTTCTGCAGGGTGCTCAGCACGGGGCCGTGTTGGTTGGGCACGGCCCGTGTTGAACCTTCTGAAATGGTGAGAATTGTCGGGTTGCCTTGTTCTTGTGCATGGGTTCATTTTTATCGTTCCCCTTTTCATCCTTTACTACCACGAGTGTGTTTTATTCATGAAAGTTAAACTAACTAAAAAAAACATAAAAATTAATCTAAATAAAACTAAGGATAGTTCCGTGGAATGCCTCCATGGTGCGCCACGTTTATAAGGGTCCTTGGCTAGACCCAAAGCCTGGTCATATGTTACCCAAGTGGGATGTGTTGCATCCCATGTTACACCGTCGGAGAGCGTCATCCAAGCTTGAGTCTATGACCTTCATGTAGTTGACCGGATCTTCTTCCTCTACTCGCTTTCCACATTCAAATTTCACTTCCTCATCCCCAAACTTTAATGTAAGAGTTCCGTCATTCATATCTACCAACGCTTGGGCGGTGGCTAGAAATGGCCTCCCGAGGATGAGAGGGACATCAGTGTCTTCCTCCATGTCTAGGATGACAAAGTCGGTTGGAAAGACGAATTTGTCAACCTTAACGAGCAGATTTTCGGCGACACCTTGTGGGAATTTGACGGACCTGTCGGCGAGTTGTATGCTCATCTTTGTAGGGCTTGTTGTTCCTAGGCCGAGTCGCTTGAACATTGATGTGGGCATGAGGTTGATGCTAGCCCCAAGATCGGCTAAAGCATTTCTGACGGGGGACTTTCCAATCGAACAAGGGATTGTGAAGCTCCCGGGGTGGATTTTCTTTTGTGGAAGTTTGTTGAGTACTAGAGCTGAGCATTCTTCGCCTAAGTTAACTAATTGCAATGATTCAATTTTCCTTTTGTGAGTGAGGAAATCCCTCATGAATTTTGCATATTTAGGCATTTGGGTTAGGACCTCAATAAAAGGAATATTAACATGCAATTGTTTTAGTAAACTTTCGAACTTCGCGAATTGCTCATCAGTCTTTTGACGATTTAACCTACCGGGGTATGGAATTTGAGGAGTCTTGGTGGCCTCTTGATTTGTTGTAGAAGCTTTTTCTGGCGCAGGAGGAGTCATAGGCTGGCCAGAATGGCTTCTTTTAGTTGGCGGTAATGGAGCATCCTCGGGTCCCACGGTTCGACTTCTTAATGTGATGAGATGTACTTGTGCCTTCGGGTTCGTTTCGGTATTACTAGGTAACGCGCCTTGTGGTCTCTCGGAGAAATTTTGAGCTAGTTGATTTAATTGTTTTTCAACGTTTTGAATGCTAGCTTGTTGATTTCTGAAATTCGATTCCAATTGTTGAAATCGATCCGAGTTTTTCTTTTCAGTGTCAGAGATGAGGCGAGATACAGTATCTTCAAGCCTTTCTCTTCCACCTTGTTGTTGAGAAAAATTTTGCGGTTGTTGAAAATTAGTTCGTTGGTTTTGTTGGTTACTACTATTGCCGGGATCTCTCCAACCAAGATTTGGGTGGTTACGCCATCCTTGGTTGTAGGTACCCGTTGGAGGACCCGACGGCCTAGGTCTATTATCCATGTAGTTTACCGTTTCAGTTTGTTCATCTAATTCTTTCATACAACTCCAATTTTCATGTGACCCACCACACCCTTCACAAGCCATAACCGAGGCCGTTTTTGTCATTTCTAGCTTTTTGATTTTTGAAGAGAGGGCCTCGATTTGGGCTTGTAAAGAGGTGCTTTCATCAATCTTATGGGCGCCCGGGGCAATGGATTTATTACCTCGGGGAGTGTGCCATTGAAAATTGGTTTGAGCAATTTCCTCAATTTGGTTATATATTTCATTTGGACGACGATTACCTAAAAGTCCCCCGGAGCTTGAATCAAGTGTTTGTCTTGTGTGTGGCAACAATCCATTGTAGAAAGTGGATACTTGTTGCCATACCGCTAGACCGTGGTGAGGACACTTTCTTAGAAGCTCCTTGAACCTTTCCCAAGTTTCATATAAGGATTCCCCATCCTCTTGTGAGTATGTATTAATTTCAGTCATTAATTTAGCCGATTTAGCAGGAGGGAAATACTTATACAAAAACTTTTGGGCGAGTTCATCCCAGGTGTTTACCGATCCAACTGGGAGGGTGTTAAGCCAAGCCTTAGCTCGGTCTTTTAGTGAAAAAGGAAACATTCGAAGGCGGATGGCGTCATTTGATGCTCCATTGATCCGAAAGGTATCACATATTTCTAAGAAGTTAGTAATATGTAGATAGGGATCCTCGTCCGCAAGCCCGTGGAAGGTTGCGGAGTTTTGGAGCATTTGTATCAAATGCGGCCGAAGTTCGAAGTTGTTGGCCTCGACATTTGGTGCATTGATAGCGGCGCCGAGATTGCCTACGGTAGGCCGTAGGTAATCCATGAGGGTACGTTGGTCCGCCATTGGAATTGGGTCCCCCGAAGCTTTCTCTTGATTTTTAGCTTTAAGTCTTTTTCTGAGAAAGCGTTCGGGTTCTTCTAAGGGTTCTTTTATGTCTCTACTAGAACTGGAGCTCATGCACTACGTAGGAGGGTCAAATGTGGCACCTGGGTTCCAAGTCCAGCAATAAAAACAGAAAAGAACGTTGGTCAGAAAGCTCACCACGGCCCCGTGCTCAGTGAACACGGCCCGTGGTCAGAGATACAGTAGTTGTTTTCTAGATTCCCAGTTACTGGGAGTTGGACACGACCCCGTGTTGCACCGACACGGCCCCGTGTTCAGCTCTCTGTAACTCAGAAAATAAAAACTGCCAGTGATGATGCTGGGCACGGCCCGTGTCTGACCGGGCACGGCCCGTGCTGAGCTCTGCAGAAGCTGAAAAACTAAGAAAAAACCTAAAAAAATAAAAAAAAATAAAAAATGATTAGGCCGTTGATTCCTAACTTTCTTAAAATCCTTCTGTCCCCGGCAACGGCGCCAAAAACTTGATGCGTCCGAAGTGTTACTTATATTAGGTGTATATTTTAAGCCCTTTTTTTAACACTTATTTTAGCCAAGTTTTAAATTGATAAAACACGATATTTCACTAACACTAAACACACATATGGGCAAGTGCACCCATCGTTGAGTGTAGCATAGCGTTGGTAAGATACCGAGGTCGTCCAAGGACACAAGAGCTTTTAGTACCGGTTTATCCTCAACGTCTAAACAAAATAAAAGTTTAGAAAAATGTTTTAAACTAAGAAAAATTAAAAACTAACTAAAATGCTGAAAATAAAAATAAAAGAAAAACAGATAGACAAGATGAATCACTTGGTTCCGACTCGTATCTAGTATAACCTTTTTGATTATTTCCGCACTTTTGCACATAATTAAGAGATTATCTTAGTTATTGTAGTAGGCCCCTCTTTTGAAGGTGACGTTACCCTCACCCCAGTAGTTTGAGTCAGCAGGGATACAATCCTAAAAGGGTGGATTATTGGAAGATAATGAATTAAGTTATTAATGCAGTATTGTGGTAGGCCCCGCTTTTGGCGGTGACGTTACCCTCGGCTAAGTAGTCTGAGTCAGCAGGGATACAGTCCTAAATAGCCGGGTTATAGTATTAATAGTAGCTAACTTATGAGGGGATCAAAGAGTTTGGACCCCCGCCATCCAATACCGTGAAGTATTGAAGGAGGTCCTACTAAATTTGACCCAGGTCCATTGCAGGACCTCTAAACGCTGAACAATGGCAAGACCTTTACCAAACCGTTCCCTTAACCCCCTACCAGGTAGCCAACATATCTCCATATAGACCGTGGAGATGTGAATGGTGAAAATCCTTTATTTTATATAGACAGTAAAATAATGCCAAGACACCACGGACAAACGATAAGGAAAGATCACCTTCAACATAAGTAACTAGTTATTAAAGTCATTAATACAAAACCAAATAAAAAGTGCAAAAGATTAGAAATAAAAAGTATTATACTAGACACTTTGTCTTCACCAAGTGATGTAAGAGACTTAGGAAAACATGGCCTTGATTGTCAAGAACTCTTACGATCAATCTTGGATCCCGAGACGACTCACACACTCTACGATGGACAATGGATGGTGGTGGTGGATGATGGTGTTGTGATGGTGGTGGGTGGTGGATGAAGTGTGAGAGAGGTGGTGTGCCAAGGGATGAGATGAAATGAATCCAAGCACTCCTATTTATAGGCTGAACAGAGAGCTGGGCACGGCCTCGTGTCCGCTGGGCACGGCCCTGTGTCCGTCTGACAATCTCTCTCCTCATTAATTGTAATTCGCAATTACAATAAATGCGCCTGCTGTACTTTCGACACGCCCCCGTGTCCGCTGAGCACGGCCCGTGGTGGGCAATAGAAGCTTCTATAGGTTTGTCTTTTCTGCTGCTTCTTGGGCACGGCCCCGTGCTGGCTGAGCACGGGGCGTGTTCAGTCTTCTGTCTTCTCTAATTTGCTTTGGAAGGTGCCGTTGAGGGGTCGGGCAGTCCACTAATATTCCTTTTCTTGTATTTATGTTGGATTTAGCTGTCTTTTTGCTTCTTTTGCGTTTTTGAGCTCATTTAATCCTGAAAATACAAAAGGAAGACAAAAACACTCTTTTTCCAATATTAGTACTTAAAAAGGGTTAGTTTTATGCCTCATTTGATGTAATTTATATGTTGCATTTTACATACATCAACCAGCGGATAATAGTGTTTAGGTCTTAGACACGGATGGTGCTTCTAATGACGATGGCACAGGGGCTGGTCTTCGTTTAGTCAGTCCCGATAATCATGAGTTTACTTATGGCATCAGATTGGATTTCAAAAGTACCAATAATGTGGCGGAATACGAACCTTTATTGCTGGACTTCGTTTAGCAATAAAGATGGGGGCAAAAAATCTGGAGGCCCATGTTGATTCCTTGTTAGTCGCTGGACAGATCAACGACCTCTATGATGCAAAGGGCGAAACAATGGCTATGTACCTCGAACAGGAGAAAACTTTAATTGCCAAGCTTCAGACCTTCAAAGTAATTCAAATCAATCGCAGTGAAAACAAACATGTGGATGCGTTCAGCAAGCTGGCAGCCACAAGTTTCAAGCATTTAGCTAAAGAAGTGCGCATTGAGGTACTCAAGAACCCGTCTGTGCCTTTAGGTCATGTGAATTTACTAGAGATTGGGAATTCATCTTGGATGTCCCCAATTATCATGTTCCTGCTACACAATTCTCTTCCAGAAGGGAAGGCAGAGGCAAGGAAAATTCGAAACAAGGCATTGCATTACAAGATGTCAGACGGAATACTATACAGGAAATCGTATCTGGGTCCTCTCTTGCGCTGTGTCGATAAACAAGATGCTCAATACCTAGTTCGAGAAATTCATGAAGGATTGTGTGGAATACATGCCGGTCTGCGCATGGTTGTTGCCAAACTCATGAGCGCATGGTATTATTGGCCTGGTATGCACTTAGATGCTGTGGAAATTCTACGAAAAATGCACATCGTGCTAGCGTCATGCTCCAAAAACATTGTGCCCAAAAAATCTGTTGGTCCCAGTAACAACGGCTTGGCCTTTTCAGTAGTGGGCCATAGATTTGGTGGGTCCATTTCCTGATGCGCCTGGCGCTGTAAAATTCATTATAGTGGTTGTGGATTACTGATGTGTGTAAAATGCAACATATAAATTACATCAAATGAGGCAAAAAACTAACCCTTTTTTAGTACTAATGTTGGAAAAAATGTGTGCTTTTGTCTTCCTTTTGTATTTTCAGGATTAAATGAACTCAAATGAATAAAAGAAGCAAAAATACAACTAAATCTAACATGAATACAAGAAAAGGAATAAACATGGCATGCCTGACCCCTCGACAGCATCTTCCCAAGCAAAAACAAGACAACAGAAGACTAAACATGCCCCATTCTCAGTGAGCACGGGGGCGTGCCCAAGTGTCTGCAGAAAAGACAAAGTTGTAGAAGCTTCTATTTCCCAACACGGGGGCGTGTCCAGCAGATACGGGGTCGTGGTCAACGCAAAGATTCGCAGAATCTGAGCAAATCTTGATAGTACAGATACACTTCTGCACACGGGGTCGTGCCCAGCGGACACGGGGGCGTGGTCAACTAATGCAGACAAACTGCAATTAATGAAGAAAGAGATGATGGATGGACACGGGGCCGTGCCCAATGGACAAGGGGCTGTGTCCGGGCTTCTGTGCAGGCTATAAATAGGGGTGCTTGGCTCATTTGCAAATCATCCCTTGACAAACCACCTCTCTCACACTTCACCCATCCTCCACCACCATCACAACCCATATCCACCACCATCACCCATCATCCATCATAGAGTGTGTGTAGTAGTCTCGGGATCCAAGATTGATAGTAAGAGTTCTTGACAATCAAATACTATGTTTGCCTAAGTCTCTTACATCACTTGGTGAAGACAAGCATTTAGTGTAATACTTTTGTTTTTTAATCTTTTCGCACTTTTTATTTGGTTTTGTATTAATGACATTAATAACTAGTTTCTTATGTTGAAGGTGAAACTTCCTTATCATTTGTCTGTGGTGTCTTGGCGTTATTTTACTGTCTATATAAAATAAAAGATTTACACCATTCATATCTCTAAGGTCTATATAGAGATATGTTGGCTACCTGGTTGGGGGTTAAGGGAATGGTTTGGTAAGGTTCTTGCCTTGTTCAGTGTATAGATCCTGCAAGGACCCGGGTCAAGCTTACTAGGACCTCCTTCAATACCCACTGGTATTGGATGGCGGGGGTGCGAATAGCTTGATCCCCTCATATGTAAACTACTATTATTACGTTAACCCGGCTACTTGGGATTGTATCCCTGCTAACTCAAACCACTTAGCCGAGGGTAACGTCACCTTCAAAAGAGGGGCCTACCACATTACGCATTAATAACTTAATTAATTATCTTCCAATATTCCGACCCTTTAGGATTGTATCCTTGCTGACTCAAACTACTGGGTTGAGGGTAACGTCACCTTCAAAAGAGGGGCCTACTACTATAACTAAGATAATCTCTTAAAAAGTGCAAAAGTGCGAAATTCATCAAAGGTTACACTAAAGGCGAGTCGGATCCAAGTGATTCATCTTGTCTATCTGGTTTTTTTTTCAGCATCTTTTTTTAGTTAGTTCTATTTTCATGTTTAAAACCTTTTTCCAAACTTTTGATTTGATTAGACGTTGAGGATAAACCGGTACTAAAAGCTCTTGTGTCCTTGGACGACCTCGGTATCTTACCAACGCTATACTACACTCACGATGGGTGCACTTGCCCATATGTGTGTTTAGTGTTAGTAAAATATCGTGTTTTATAAATTTAAAACTTGACTAGGGTGTTAAAAAGGGCGAAAAATATACATTAAAATATAACACACTCGACACGCATCAATTACTTTACCAAGTGGGTAGAGGCTAAACCCTTGGCTTCAACTACTACAATGGTCATCCAAAAGTTTATTTGGGAACATATTATCTGTCGTTTTGGCCTACCACTGCACATCATAACAGACAATGGTACTAACGTTGCATCTGAAGACTTACAGATGTAGATGAAGGAGAAGAGCATAGAGCACACCTTTGCCTCTGTGGTGCATCCACAAACCAATGGCCAAGTCGAAAGTATCAACAAGCAAATTGTTGATGGAATCAAAGCAAGGCTGGGAACAGCGCGAAGGGGCTGGGTGGATGAGTTGCCTAGTATCCTCTGGGCTCATCACACTATGCCAAAAACCAGCACTGGTGAGACTCCTTTCAGTCTTGTATATTGAACGTAGGCAGTAATTCCCGCTAAAATTGGGCTTCCTTCACCACGCATGCTGACAATGGAAAAGCAAAATAACGAGCATGAACAAAGACTTTATTTGGACCTTGATGCGTGTGAAGTGTTATATAGTTTTAATGTATATTTTAAGCCCCTTAACACTTTTTTTTAGCCAACTTTTAAATTTATAAAACACGATATCTACTAACACTAAACACACATATGGGCAAGTACACCCATCGTGAGCGTAGTATAGTGTTGGTAAGATACCGAGGTCGTCCAAGGACATAAGAGCTTTTAATATCGGTTTATCCTCAATGTCTAATCAAATCAAAAGTTTAGAAAAAAGTTTTTAAACTAGAAAAATAAAAATAACTAAAATGCTGAAAAATAAAATAAAAATAAAAACAGATAGACAAGATGAATCACTTGGATCCGACTCGTGTGTAGTGTAACATTTGATTATTTCCGCACTTTTGCACTTTTTAAGAGATTATCTTAGTTATTGTAGTAGGCCCCTCTTTTGAAGGTGACGTTACCCTCAACCCAGTAGTTTGAGTCAGCAAGGATACAATCCTAAAGGGTCGGATTATTGAAAGATAATTAATTAAGTTATTAATGCATAATGTGGTAGGCCCCTCTTTTGAAGGTGACGTTACCCTCGGCTAAGTAGTCTGAGTCAGCAGGGATACAGTCCTAAGTAGCCGGGTTAAAGTATTAATAGTAGTTTACATATGAGGGGATCAAAGAGTTTGGACCCCCCGCCATCCAATACCGGTGGGTATCGAAGGAGGTCCTACTAAATTTGACCCAGGTCCTTGCAGGATCTATACACTGAACAAGGCAAGACTCTTACCAAACCGTTCCCTTAACCCCCGACCAGGTAGCCAACATACCTCCATATAGACCGTGGAGATATGAATGGTGAAAATCTTTTATTTTATATAGACAGTAAAATAATGCCAAGACACCACGGACAAACGATAAGGAAGAATCACCTTCAACATAAGAAACTAGTTATTAAATTCATTAATACATAACCAAATAAAAAGTGCGAAAAGATTAAAAATAAAAAGTATTACACTAGACACTTGTCTTCACCAAGTGATGTAAGAGACTTAGGCAAACATGGCCTTTGATTGTCAAGAACTCTTACGATCAATCTTGGATCCCGAGACGACTCACACACTCTATGATGGACGATGGATGATGGTGTTGTGATGGTGGTGGGTGGCGGGTGAAGTGTGAGAGAGGTGGTGTGCCAAGGGATGGTTTGCAAATGAGCCAAGCACCCCTATTTATAGCCTGAACAGCAGCTCGGGCACGGCCCCGTGTCTATCCTTCTTCTCTTTCTTCATTAATTGCAGTTTGTCTGCATTAGTTGACCACGCCCCCGTGTCCGCTGGGCACGAACCCGTGTGCATAAGCGTATCTGTACTATCAAGATTTCCTCAGATTCTGCGAATCTTTGAGTTGACCACGGCACCGTGTCCGCTGGGCACGCCCCCGTGGTGGGTGATAGAAGCTTCTACAGCTTTGTCTTCACGCCCCCGTGCTCATTTAGCACACGGCGTGTTCGGCCTTCTGTTCTTCTGTTTTGCTTGGGAAGATGCTGTCGGGGGGTCGGGCATTCCACGTTTATCCCTCTTCTTGTATTTTTGTTAGATTTGGCTGCCTTTTTTCTTCTTTTGTTCATTTGAGGTCATTTAATCCTGAAAATACAAAAGGAAGACGAAAGCACACTTTTTTTCGAACATTAGTACTAAAAAAGGGTTAGTTTTATGCCTCATTTGATGTAATTTATATGTTGCATTTTGCACACATCAGACCTCTTAGAAGAACGACGTGAAAATGCTGCTATAAACGAGGCCAAGTACAAGTTGAAGTTAGAGAAATATTACAACGCGCGGGTCCGCATGTGTACTTTCCTGCAAGGGGATTTCGTGTTTAGAGATTATGAAGCTTTAAACGTTGAACGCCCAGGGAAGCTTGCACCCAAGTGGGAAGGGCCGTATGTAATCAATGAAGTTCTTGGGAAAGGATCTTACACATTGTGGAGGTTAGATGGAACCGAGATCCCTCGGACATGGAATGCGCAACAACTGTGCAGATGATATATGTAATCTTAACGTCCTTTATACTTATCAGGATTCATGTGCCTTATCAAAGTATAGTACGATGATCGTTACTTACATTAATTATCTTATTTATTTTCTAGTGTAATCTTAACGTCTTTGTACTCTTTGGCCCCTGCAGCCTATCAACTATAATACAAATATTGTTACTTACAATGCGCCTTTTTTATGTGTTGTTACAAATGCATGCAATTACTTTTGGTAAGCACAAAAACATTATGGTAACTCTAAACAAGTCTCATGAACAGTATGCGGTCACAAGTTACTACGCTAGGTCTAGTCCTATGTTCACACATGAGCTTTATGCCATCTTTATTTGTCTCACTTAAACAAAGCAATTGAACTCACGCAGATATTGTAATCAATACATACGTTATATTTATAACAAAATGTAAGTTACATGCGCACGAGCGCATTAACAATTACAACAAAAGGGAATCAACGTCCCAAAAGTTTAGTACAAAAGCAACCACCACATGTTGCAACTGCTTAACTACATCTTCATCTCCTGAGATTTCCGCTTCATCAGGAAAGATCTCCTTCAGCCGGTCCACATAATTTTCATGCTGTAGCACATCGGTCACCAGGTCCATCACGGACACTCGAAGGTTATCATATTCTCTTTTGGCGGCAGCAAAAGCCGCATTAGTATCAACTCCACTGGTGGCAGACCGACTGGTATACCACTCTATCTTTAGTGCATTTGTCACATGGAGGGCACACTCCTCATAGCCCTACGCGCAACCATCATGGCGCACTGTCACCATTATTTTTGCAACTAATTCATCCAACTCAGTAGAGTTCAGAATCGAGTTTGCGATCTGCGCATGCAAATTCAGAAAATAAGTTTACATATTCGAAATGATACGAAGGGTTTGAGACACTTACATTTATATCCCCATGATGCTGCATCCATGACATGTTGTTAGACAGTGGCTCCACCATGCTCTCAGCTGTCACCCGGGCCGTTTCAACACCTCCGAGCTTCTCCTTAGTTTCCGAGAGGCGGCGCGTTAACTCAGCTGTTTCCACTTGCACAAGTTGCAAGTCCTTTCTTGCAGCATCAAGTTCTGCCTTTGTTTGTTCCTACTCAAGTAGTAAAGTGGTAACTTCCGCAATCTCTTTATTTCTAAGAGCAAGAGTTGCACAATTTTCTACCTCTTTCTGTTCACTCCGCTCTCGGTGAGACCAGGCTTCATCTACGGCAGCTTCAGCATTAACTTTCTCTTTCTTCAGTGTATCAATCTCCGCCTTGATATTGAACGCCTTGTTTCAGAGAGTTCTTTTTTCATTATTGTCTCTCTCTCACACGCATCCTTCCATCGCTTGCGCTCCTCCGCAAGTAAAGCATCCTCGGCTTTAGTTTTTTTCTTCCAACCCATGGCGGACCATTCCTCCGTCTTTTGTTCATCTTCAAACTTGGCTTTATCAGCTTCAAGTTTAGCTTTTAACACAGCCATCTATGCTTTCTCTTTGGCAATCTCTTTCTTTGAAGCTTCAAAAGCTTCCTATCCTTTCTACATGCTGCGCCATTCACGCGCAATCCAGTGAGTGGTTGAAGAAGCGCTGGCAGTTTCTTGCAAATATGCGCGATATGTGCGCTCATATGTTTGCTCCTCTTGGAACTTAATCTCTGCAGGAGGAAAGGCACCCTTGAACCACTCCCGGCACACTTGCCAATCTAAAAAAGTATCTCCTTGTTTCAACTTCCAAACAGGCGTGTGAAGGTCAGCAGCTCTTTTGTCCGTATATGACCGATAATAATAGTCACCCAGAGTCTCATCCGGTGAATCGGAGACTCTTCCTCCACATGAACTGGTCCACCAGTTCCTTCTTCTTGATCTCCCTGCACATTCTCCTTTGGAAGCTTGGATATATGCGTAGAGGCAGATGGAGCAGTCACTATAGGTGACTCATCAACAACAACAGTTTTTTCCTTTCCAGGGCCTTGCGCGGCCTCGGTAACTTTAGGAGAAGCTGGTTTGATTGTATCAACACCAGTTGTCTCCACTTCCATTTCCACAGTCTTTTTACCCTCTATGTTTCCCTTGCTGAGCTTAGGGGGGAGGGGAGGGGACACACTCATCAGAAAAGGAGAATAATGTCTCCGCCTGAACTGATGCAACAGTTTTCTCTGTACAAAATTAACAATGTTAGTTTGTTAAATATGTCGTAGTCCCTGACCCCTACCCCGGGAGCGGCTGTCGCGAGATCAGATGGATGGTATCGGTGTTTATTAATTTGGCAGCGGAATACATCAGGACCGTAGTTAGGAATTATTTTTATCAGAGTAAAACACCAAACTTTTTATAACACATCTTTGGGATAAAACCCAAGTTCATTTAACAATGCATTTGTAGGGATAAACCCTAATTATTGAAAACAAAAACTCATTTTTATTTAGGTAACTTTTATAGCCACTTTTCCAAGCCTTTAGTGCTCTCCAGCTGGCTTCTATTCGCTTTCAAATTTTGTTACCTGAAATGCGTTTTAAAAAAAATTTATCAGCAAGAAATACTGGCAAGTACATTCCATTTAGTAAAGCATCATTTATTACACATTACACTATTAAGGGCGATTACAATGTTTATATCTACACAATTACTCGGTCAGTACGTGTCACTCAATGGATCTGTGACTATGGTCATATCACACATTGGATACCCGTTCCCAATTGTGAAGGTTATCAAGTACTGTATACAAACCCCATAATATTGGCAGCAATTATAGAATTAAAAAGACTTAATCACTGTAATTGTATTTGAAAACATTTGAGGTTTTGGTAAAACAATTTGACTCACAAAAAGTGTTTGTAAAAGAAAATGTACTCACAAATATTGAGAAAAAGTGAATGTACTTACATTGTTGACTTAGGTGATACTACTATAGCTTCCTGGTGATTCTCCTGGTTATTATTTATTAAAATTAAACAATGCACACGTGTTAGTAAAATAACCCAAATCACATTAACCGTACAACTCGAGACAGAATTCCAATGACTGAGTCAGGCAGAGCGTTGACATCCATTATGGAATCCTAAATCAATCGGGTGTAACACAAGACAGAACTCCAATGACTGAGTCAGGCGGAGCCTTGACATGCGTTACGGAGCCCTAGATCGACCGTGTAGGGTAACAACAGGGTTATAATACTTACAACGAGGCAGAGCTTCGTTTTAAAGGGGTATAATGTCCGGGTATAATAATATCTATCAGAATTTTGAGAGAGAATTCAATTTCTGAACATTGAACAAATGAGCCGATTGACCTCTATATATAGGCGGATTTAATGGCGGCTCGCGGCCCGCGAGGGCCTTCTCTTGTTCTTTTGTGGCCCGCGAGGGACTGCGTGTCATTTATAGCTTGGTTGAGTCAACGTATAGGTCTGCTGAGTCATCTGCCACATGGCGGTATGACTTGACCGACAATCCAAGCCAGTCGCGGCCCGCGAAAGACAAAGCTAAAGGGGTCGCGCCCCGCGAGCGACTCCTAAACTTTGTTTTTCTTGATTTTTTAAAAGTATAAGGGTATTTCGGGCTCGTTTCTCACATACTAGGTATATAAAGAACCTTTAGGGTCACGTAAAGGGTTCTAGGAGGGTTGTTATATCCTCCCCACCTTGTTTTATATCTCGTCCTCGAGGTATACTAGAACAGGTGTGGGTATTTTCTGTTCATCTCGGACTCGAGTTCCCAAGGGTATTCTGGTCCTCTCTTGGAATCCCATTTTACTTTGACCAGAACTAGTATCTTGTGTTTTAGATTCTTGATCTTTCTTTCTTCAATCTGAACGAGTTTTTCGATAAACTTAAGTTTCTCATTTACCTCTATGTCCTTAAGAAGTATCACTAATGATTCGTCTGCTAAGAACTTTTTGAGATTACATACATGAAACACATTATGTATTCCTGCCATTTCCTCTAGCAGTTGTAGCTTTCAGGCTACGGGTCCTATTCTTCTAATAATCTCAAATGGTCCAACATACCTGGGGCTTAGCTTTCCTCTTTTAACAAATCTGACTATTCCCTTCCATGGAGAAACTTTTAACAATACCCTATCTCCTACTTGAAATTCTAAAGGTTTTCTTCTATTATCTGCATAACTCTTTTGACGATATCGTGCTGCTTTTAGTGTTTCCTTGACTTGAATTATATCATCTGTTGTTTCTTGCACTATCTCTAGTCCAGATAATTGCTTTTCTCCAATCTCTTCCCAACAGACTGGAGTTCGGCATTTTCGTCCATAAAGTGCTTCAAAAGGTGCAGCATTAATGCTAGTATGATAGCTGTTATTATAGGAAAATTCTATTAATGGTAAATGATCGTCCCAATTTCCTCTGAAATCAATTACACGGGCTCTAAGCATATCCTCAATCGTTTGAATTGTCCTTTTGCTTTGTCCGTCCGTTTGAGGATGATAAGCTGTGCTTAGATGATTTAACCTGGTTCCCATTGCTTTTTGGAAACTTGTCCAAAAATTTTGGTGCATATGTATGTCGACTTCGTCTTGTATCGAGTCTTGTACTAGATTAGAAAGATCAGGTCACGAAGTACGTGAAATTAGGTTTTAGGGGTATTTCGCACGAAATAGGAAACAACTATTTCGTATGAAATCAGTTGTTCATTTCGCACGAAATGACTATTTCGTGTGAAACTGATTTCGTGCGAAATAGGCAGCCCTATAAATACTTGCATTGTTTGTTTCATTTGTAACTTTCGAATTCCAGAGCCGAACTGCTGCTGAAGTGTCTACTCGTTGTAAAACGTTGTTATATCAATCTAAAGACAGTTTAAAGTGAATCTCTAGCTGAATCACTCGATACATTTGTTTCCGCCTCTCGTATTGAGCAAAAACTCTTCTAAACGACTCGTTTGGTTGTGAAAACGATCCTACAAGTGGTATCAGAGCTCAGGAGGAAGAGTTCTTACCGATTCAGCTCAAAATTCTGATTTCTACACCTTCTTTTTCAAAATTAACAAGTTTTTACGGATAAAATGGCTTGATTTTCACACATTGTATGCGAATCACTATTTTAACAAAGCCTTGAAAGAATCAGATCTAAAATCAACCTAAAACTTGTTCTATTTGACAAAATCATGGCCGAGTTGATGACATCAGCAGTATTTCGCACAAATTGAAGATTTCATTTCGCACGAAATCACATTTTAGACATCTATTTCGCAAGAAATAGATCCATTTCGTATCAGATTGTTATTTCGTTTGAAAGAGTACGTCATTTCGTACGAAATCATTCATTTCGTACGAAATCACTTCATTTCGAGTGGAAATCCTTCTATTTCGCACGAAATCACAATTTCATTTGGTTATTTCACACGAAATCAGTCATTTCGTGTGAAAGTTCCTATTTCGTGTGAATCATTTCGTTTGAAATTGTCTTGCAGGTTCATTTCGCACCAAATCCGTTTCGCGTGAAATTCGTTTCGTTTGAAAAAGGTTGTTTGTGAATTTTTGAGAACCGAATCATGGAAGAGGAATTTTACAATGCGTTCGCAACTGCCCCGAGTACTCCTACTGCTGTTGCTCAAAGCATGAACATGGAAAATGAAACATGAACTTTGCAAAAACCCCCAAAGCTAATGGGAATTGAAGAATACTATGGTTGGAAAGACCGGTTTGAAAACTGGGTTCAAGCTAATCATTTGAGGTCTTGGGAATGTATACAGAAGAAGTATGTTAAACCTCGTACATAAGTGGGAATTAATAAAACGATTTCTGAATTGTCGAATAAAGAACGAGACATGTACAAAACAGAAAAGATAGAGAATGAAAGAATCAGACGTTTGTTGCAAAGTTATTCTAGTTCTGATTATTTGATTGATAGAATTTATCCAACTGTTGCAGGTTTTGAAGCATTTCAAGAAAAGAAGACCGAAGTGAAGGATACTGGTAAGAAACAGAGTGTCAGTTATAACAAGTGTCCGCCTCCGATTTGGGAAGGTTATTCTCCCAGAAAACCAAATGAGGAACAAGTCAAAAAGGTAGTCAATATAAAGTTAAAGTCCAAAACAACTGATGATTTACCAGAAAACATTGACGTCACATTCACATCGTCTGACACTGATCATGAGTCTGAGTTAATAAAGAAAGTGGTTGATCAGGTGTTGGATAAGGATGTGGAGTCAGAGTTAAATTCTGGGTTAGAAAGTTCGAGTTCGTTGGTCAACAGTTCAAAACCATTGGTTAAAAGGGTTTACAATAAAGAATTCCTGTTATCAAAATCTAATTTGAATGACGAACCAATCAAAGTGGCTTATACTTTGAATGATTCAGACAAATTATATTCTGATGAAGAATTTCCAATATGAAGTGTTCAAATCGAAAAGATTAAAAAGGTTTTCAAATTAACAGAAATTAATATTTCTGAAATAAAAGATGTAAATCTTTTTGAAAAACCTAAAAAGTACACTTCAAGAGTTCAACAACGTTTAAACAAGAAAAAGGGTTACAGTTCTGGTTCTGGTTTTCAAAAGAAACCAAATCATAACGGTAATTTCAAAAAGAAAGGTCTTGGTTTCATTCCACCCAAAAACAATAAAAATGAGAAAATTTCTAAAACAAACACTAAATTTGTTTCAGGAGCAAGTTGTGAAGAAGAAGCAAAGAGCTCATTCTGGAAGCAATCAAACAAAGAGTTTCTTGTTGATAAACAAAGGTTTGAAAAGAATGGAGGTTATCAGAAAAAGGAGACAAGAACCTGTTACCGATGTCAAGAAGTTGGTCACATTGCCTAGAATTGTCCAATGGCAACCAACACAAAACAGGATGTTGTTTCTAAACTGAAAGAAAAAGTTGTTGATAAAACCAAACTTCCAACTGAAAAGTTCAAAAGTTTTAAAAACTCAACATATGAAGTTGGTGAATCTTCAAAGAGATTTTACAAAAGAAGGGTGAATCTTGACAAACAAAAATGGATTGTTAAGAAATCTGAAGTGAAATCTGGCAATGAATCTGACTCGTCAAAGTCAGAGGAGCCACAAGTTGAGATTAAAAGTGATAATTCAGTTCCTCCAATGGATGATGTCAATTTTCCACCATTGAGGACTGAAAACTTTAAACAAAAAGTTGGAAAAGTTGAGATCTCAAATCAATTCTATTCTGAAAAGAAAGAATTTGATGTCGAGAAAACATTTAATGGGAAAGTGAAACATATTTTTGGGAAAATGGTCGAGGGAAAGGCCAAAGGGGTGAAAGAATTTTATGAAGAAAAAAGAAATATTGAAACCCCAAATAAGATTGAAAAGGACACATCCAAGTTTGGTCAGGCTTGGATGTCTGTGTTTCATATGTAAAAATCCTGACTTGCCGGAACTCCCAGGTTGGTAAGTGTGGAGTAGGAATCGGCATCTTTCTTGAGAAATTCACAGTTGCGATGTTTTTTTACCTACAAGTGGTTAATCAAGGTCATTAAGTTGAACTTGATTTAACTTTCATACAAGTGGTTGAAAATCAATGTGATGAAACCCCAACAAAACTAATTTTCCGGAAAAACCATTTTGATTAAAACAAACTTAAATGTTTTGAAATTTTAATGGGAAAATAGTTTGTTGACAGGGGGAGTTCTGATTGTTTATGCTAAGTGGATGGCGATTGGAAGCAATTCACGACAATTGTCACTTTATTTTGTATAGTTTGTTTTCAAATTTTTCTTTAAATGGTTTTCAATTTTAGGGGGAGTAAGAAAATTTCCGAAAATCCAAAAACATTAGAAAATTTGAAAAAGTCAAAAACATGATAAATCAAAAATGAGTTTTGTTGTGAAAAAGAGGAAATGATAGTACATCAGTAGACAATCACAGCATGCTAAAGAATTGGAAAGTTAAAATGTGATAAACGGTTTCACTGATGATATGCCAGTAGGTTTTTTCACATTTAGTAGATTGTTTTCGAGATATAAACCTAAATTTCAAACTTACTTATCTTGTGGGGAATATCTCTCGGATATATGGGTAACCCCCGAAATCTTGTTTGAAAGACCCCTCTTTCTGAGATACTAGGTCTTTATGCTTAGTGATATCTGGGTATTATCCCAGGACTTCTGATTTTTCGGAAGCAATGGCCTAGTCCCTTGTAGGATCGTTGTTTGACCCAACTGAGTCGTTCAGAAGAGCTTGTAATCCGATTCAAAGGCGGAATCAGTGAAACGGACGTGGAAACAGCTTGATACTATTAAATCTGTCACTTTGATTGATTATAACAATAATTACAACCTGAACAGATTTTGGCAGCACTTCGTTACAAATCCAGAAGTCGTACCAAATGAAATGTCAAGTGCCCTATATATAGGTGTGGAGGTTCGCTTGAAATGGACAAAGGCATGTTCAAGCGAACTCAGCCATGTTGGTTTCGCTTGAACTTGACCTTGATACTTTCAAGCGAACTCACCATATATTTCCACAAAATCTGTTTCTCGAATCTTGGGCACTGATAATTCTATCCTATCCTATTACATGATACAAGACGAAGTCAATAGACGTAGTGCACTAACAGACTCCCCCTCGGATATGGCAAAGTTTAAGAATCCAACTCCCTCACAGTTAATCATCCAAGTCCAAACTAATGACCTTGGAGATATCACAAACTGTTTTAGAAATTTTTTATTTTAATTCAAGTTTCAAATTAATGAACTTGTTTTATTTTCAGAAACACGGTCAACTTACTTAGATTTTGAAACTCAGCATTTCAAACATCAGTTGTCGAAAATAAAGCAAAATCAAAAATCTTTTTGTATTTTTCTGAAAATATAAAGCAATAAAGAAATATGTACAAATATATTTACAGACAATATTTTTGTTTGAGTATGCGTCAGAGGATCATATCAATTTTTGACAAGTCACAAGTACCGTTGAGCTTAGTTACACATTAAGAATTAAACAATTTACTTAGATTGTCGATATACTGATCCACTTAAATTTTCACACAAATTTCAACTGATTCAGGATACGAATTAGGTGAATTAAGAACTTAAACTCATTCATGTGTCCCACCTCTTGAATATACTCCCGTATCCAGATCCCAATATTCAGTCTTACAGGTGAGTATACCTAGATGATATCTGTAAGGGGTTAAATTGCGAAGTACTCAGGTCAGAACTTCCGTTCAGCAGAGAGATAACGGCTTCGACTTTTAGTGTGTCCCCTTTAGAGGATCTTTTCTTCAACAGCTCATGATTAGCATATTTTTTTCCATGTTTCATCATTTTTATGCTGAGGGTAGGCTATATTTCAAGCAAGCATAAAGTATTCTCCAGGAACTAGGCCATTGCTTCCGCAAAATCAGAAGTCCCGGGATAATACCCCAGATATCACTAAGCATAAAGACCTAGTATCTCAGAAAGAGAGGTCCTTCAAACGAGATTTCAGGGGTTACCTATATATCCAAGTAGTGTTTCCCACGAAATAAACAAGTTTGAATTTAGATTTATATCCCGAAAAAGTTTACTGAATGTATAAAAATCTACCGACATATCCACGGTAAGATTGTTTAACACATTTTAACTTTCCAATTCTTTAGCGTACTGTAACTGTCTACTGATGTACTAACATTTCCTCTTTTTACACAAAAACTCAATTTTTGAATTTTATCATGTTTTTGGCATTTTCAACTTTTCAAATGTTTTTGGATTTTTCTTTTATCATGTTTTTGGCACTTTCAAATTTTCAATTGTTTTTGGATTTTTCTCACAACAATATATCTCCCCCTAAAATACAAAATCATTTAAAGAAAAATTTGACAACCAACACCTATAGCTTTGTCTCGCCATCCATTTTCTGCTAAAAGTGCTCTGATTTGCAGAAAAAAAATGTACCCCCATGATTTACAACACATTGATATTTACAGTTTGAAAACCGTTTTTCAATCTTGTGAAAATAATCATGTTTGTTCAGCCGTGAGGGTTTTGGCGTATTCAATCAACACATATTTTTGTAATTATCTATTATTTTTTTCACAAAAATTAAAAACAAACATATTTTTGGTTTTTCAAAATTTTTCAATTTTTAGGGTTTTTGAAATATTGTTTATTTATATACAGAAAAACAAATAAACTCCCTGTTCAACCAAACCAGGGTCCAGCAGCAGCCTCCTCCTTTTGTTGTGCCAGGTTGCTCTGAGTTCCAAACTTATAATCTTCAAATTCCATGAGCACCTGCATAAACAAACTACTCAATTACTTGAACAATTTAGCCCAGGTCTGTTGAACCTTAGGCATTTCAACACAATAATTTCCATTCGATGCTAGAAACTCTTTGTCATCTTTCACAAAAATATTTTCAACTTTTTCATCTTTTTTCAAGAATCACCTGTTTCTTTGCACTCCATGTTTGACCTTTAGGAGTACCACGTTTGTAAAAATGTGAATCTTTTTGAACACTTTGTTTTTGAACAACATTCGGTTTCCAGAATTGTTGTGGTTTTGTCATATCAACAATTGTTTTCCAACTTTGATTTGTTCTGACTCTTGGTGTGTGAGAATTTCAGGTCTGTCTTGAATCCAACCTATACGGGTTTGACTTCCAATTTTGATTCGAAGCAAACTTGTTTGTGTTGTACCTCCAAGTTTGTTTTGAGTCAAAACTGGTTGACCTATGTTTGACATCCTTAGGTTTCTGTTTCTCAACATCATCAGACTTCTTTTTATCAACATCCACAGGTTTCAGATTAGGACACTTGCGTGCAAGATGTCCTTTTTTATCACATTTAAAACATGTTCTCATGGACACATCTTTGACCTGTGGTTGTAGCTTTTTCTTTTGAGCTAAGAACTCTTCAATAGTCTGTCGTCCAATTTTAAGTTCTTTTTCTTTTTCTAAACTATCTCCTTGAACAAAACTCATTTTTGCCTGATAATTTTGCATTTCATTTTTCTTCCAATTCTGTTTCTTCTTATAACCCAACCCAGCCTTCATATTTTTCTTCTTGTAACCAGGTTTGTTATACGAACCTTTATGACTCTTACCAGCAAACTTTGAAATCTCAGACTTCTCAATCTCAACCATTTTGAAAACTTTATCAACCTTTACTGAAATCACATTCTGAATCGGGAATACAACATCTAAGAACAATTTGTCCGATCCAATCATGGTGTAAACCAATCCTTTTGAATCATCATTCAAACTTTTCTCGGATTTTGTGTTTTTCAGATAACTATCATGAAGATTTCCTTCATCTTCAACCTGTGATTCAGATTTACCTGTATCAATCGACTCTTCTTTCAACACACTTTCAACGACTTTACCTACCACCTCTGAATCATGAGAATCATCAGATTTGGAATAGGTTATGTCAATGTTCTCTGGAAATTGGTCTACCATGTTGAAAGCTTTTTCGACCTTTTCCTCATCATAAAATGAAAACGTTTCCGGTGGTGGAACTTGATGAAACTCTGAGCCAATGCCTTTCTTGTTTTGCTCAGACTCACCATCTCCCGGTTTTATATTGAAAATTCGTTCAAGCACATATGACGACACGTGATAACTTTTTAACTTGTTGTTATCCTGTTCTAGATCAGCAATCTGTCGCTTTAGCTTAGCAAGATCCTCAATATAGGAATTAACAACATCTTGTTTTATGGAATACATTCGTTTAAGTTCTTTAGTTGTTTCAGAAAGATAATTCATTCTTGATTGAGCAAATTTCATTTCATCTTTCACTTTTTCATATGACTCTTTTGTAATGTGATATGCCAATATCATTGAGTCATATTCCTTTTTCATTTCTTGACAAGCAATTTCTTTTTGAGAACACTCTTCTGTCATTTTAGAAACATTTTCTTTCAAAACTTCATTTTCTTTTTCTATCTTTTTACATTTTTTGGAAAGTTTTTCATCATTTTCTTTAAAAACTTTTTCTTTTTCTAGCATTTCTTTACATTTTTCTTTGAAAATGTTTTCAATTTTTGTGAATTCTAGGTTTCTTGTTCTGAATTGCTCATCTTTTTCAGTACAAGCTTTGCACGGTTCCATGCATTTCTTGCACTGATCAATTATTTTTAAGATTTCAGAATCAGAATGTACCTCAGTGATTGGCACTTCGATGTTTGATATAGTTGCCTCAGTTTGCTTCTGATCAGCATCCTGATTTTCTTCAACATCGACTTCATCACCAGCATTACCAGCTTCCAAATTCTCATTCTTTACTTCTTCTTCTGCTTTCTTCACATCTTCTCCAATTTGCTGTTCTTCAGTAACAGCTTTCTCAACCTCTTCATTCAAAACAACTTTTTCTTCAATCTTTTCTGTCTCACCAACTTTCAAAACTTCCTCTTTCACAACTTCAACTTCAATAACTTCAGCTTTAACCTCTTCAGCAATTTTCTTCAGATTGTTCACCATTTCTTCAACATTCTTCTTCATTCTCTCTTCATCCCTTTTTCTTAGACACGATGTCATGGCATATCTGAATTCCTTTTCATGCCTTTTAGCATATTTTTCATCTTTCATCACATTTCTATAATATTCAGCTCTCAAAGGAATTATGAGAAGAACATCGTCAAAAATTATGTCTTTCTTTGGAGCAATTGGTTCTCCTTCTCTGTTGAAGTAACATTCTCTCTTTTTATCCCATCTTTTGCTGCTGACAGCAATCTCATACTCTTCCTGCATTTCATCCATTCTGTTCAACACAATGTTTCTTTCTCTGTATGTCTTTTCTTCCAGAATCTCTTCTCTGGTTTTCACTTTGATCTTAGCTGTATCTTTGTCTTTGTTCTCATCCTGAATCTCAGCAACAAAAACAAACTTTCTTTCCTCTGTTATAGCTTTGCCATGAGTTGTTTTTCGAACATTCTCCAAACGATCTTCTTCTGGACAAATTGAGCTCCAATCAAAACCTTCATCATCTTGAATTACAAAACAAGCTCTTGATTTGGTTTTATCTTCAATCAATTTCGGCTCTTCTTTGCTTCGGTGATAGATCGCTTTTCGATAATAATCATCGTTAAAAGGACGTTCATTTCCTTCAGCAACTTCAGAATTTCTGCATTCTCTTTTAAAATGACCCTTTTGCTTGCATCTGAAGCAGGTCACTTTGGATTTGTCAAATCCAAGCTTTGTTGACGGACCACCAAAGATTGCTTCCCAGTAATCTCCATATATCTCAGAGCTCAGCGAATACAACTTGCCAAACACCAGCGAATATCTATGAGCTCAATTTCTTCCGGATCAATTTGGTCGTAGTCTTCTTTGGTCAACTCTGAGTTTCCAATTTTACCAGCTACAAGACCTTCATATGACTCTAGAACAGATGCAAGGAAACTCATTTGCTGCTAAGCTGCATTGATGCTCATCTACGGAGAATTCTTCAGTTTGAGAGCAATGTTGCACATAATTTCATCAGTTTCATCAGAACTTGATTTTGAAGAAGAATGATATCCAGAATTTTAATTTGATGAAGTTGTTTGAGGTTCTTTCATCTTCTCTCCACTGAATGTTGTCTTTGGTGAACCAACACCTTTCTCTGAAGGTACACTGCCTTTGTAGTACAAGCCAACATTTTGTTGATGTGAAGAACCAGTCATCTTGCTTTGCTTTTGTAGCTCCAGATCATGACTCTCTATCTTTTCAAACAATGCATCAAGAGAAATCGTATCTTATAAATCATCATTTTTCAAAATAAAAACAAACGTTTGCCACTGATCAGCTCGTGGTAACGCTTCAATCACTTTGTCAATAATTTCCTCTCTTGTTTTCACAATCTCAAACCTCTCAAGTTCAATTTTTAAATGACAAAATCTCTCAATCATTTGCCTCACTGTCTCTCCTTTTAAGCTATCAAATAGATCACATTCTTTCTTTAGTAAAGCAATTTTGTTCTTTTTGATTTGTTTACCCCCCTCAGCTTTAACTCGTAAAGCTTCCCAGACAGATTTCGAAGACCCATCATGATTAAGTAATGCAAAAATGTCATTTCTAATAGCCGACTGGATCAATGCAATCATTCTTTGTTCAGACGAGAATTCTTTTTTGTCCTCAATGCCTAATTTCTTCAAAGGAATTTCCTCTCCTTTGTCATCTTTTGGTCTCTCATATCCAAACTCTAAACAAAACCAGCTTTCATGAGCGTATGCTTTTGCCCAGTTAAGAAACCGTTCTTTCCACCAAGTATAATCTTCAATATTATCCAGTTTGGGTGGTTTGGAATAAGTCCCATAAAAATTGCCATGATTAATGTTTTCATTGACCACTTTTGTGATTGACTTTGCTGTGACCGTTGATGTTTCAGAAGAATCGGATGTGAACGCGTTGAAAAATGTGTTGTAGAATTCTTCAGCCATGATGTAATCCTAAACAGATACAATCTAACAAACACAATCAGTACAAACAATATCAAATATTCTGAAACAGACTGACACTCGATTGATGTGAAATGATATTGACTCGGAATTTTCACTTTCAAGCGAACTGAGACCTCAAGCGAAACAACAAGTTGAAGCGAAAACCCAAGTTGAAACTGAATATCAGCTTTCAAGCGAAATGCCTAGATAACCATTCAAGCAAGATAGCACTTCAAGCGAAAACTGATGAACTTTCAAGCGAAAACACTGATTCAAGCGAGATCAGGTCAAATGTCAAGCGAACATCGATTTGAAGCGAACTCAGCAAAGTTTTTCAAGCGAAACACTGAATTCAAGCGAGATCAGGTCTAATTTCAAGCGAAACCAATGTGTTCGTTCAAGCGAAATGTCATTTTTGGTCCAATTTAGTCACTTTTAAGCTGAAATTTGGTCTCAAACTTTCAAGGCTTTGTTATTATACTGTTTTGCATGTTCGGTGAAAAATTCATGCCATTTTGACCGTGAAATCTTGTTCAGAATGGAAAAGAAGGTGTAGAAGTCAGAAAATAAATGATATCAAGCTAAACTCTTCTTCCTGCGCTCTGATACCACTTGAAGGATCGTTGTTTGACCCAACTGAGTGAAACAGTGAAACGGACGTGGAAATAGCTTGATACTATTAAATCTGTCACTTTGATTGATTATAACAACAATTACAACCTGAACAGATTTTGGCAGCACTTCGTTACAAATCCAGAAGTCGTACCAAATGAAATGTCAAGTGCCCTATATATAGGTGTGGAGGTTCGCTTGAAATGGACAAAGGTATGTTCAAGCGAACTCAGCCATGTTGGTTTCGCTTGAACTTGACCTTGATACTTTCAAGCGAACTCACCATATATTTCCACAAAATCTGTTTCTCGAATCTTGGGCACTGATAATTCTATCATATCCTATTACATGATACAAGACGAAGTCAATAGACGTAGTGCACTAACATCCCTGTATAATACTTTTCGCTTGCTTGAAATAATAGCACCACCCTCAGCATAAAAATGATGAAACATTGCAAAATTCTAATCATGTTTTGTTGAAGAAAAGATTCTCTAAAGGGAACACACCTAAAGTCGAAGCCATCATCTCTCTGATTTTGCGAAAGCAATAGCCTGAGCTCTCATGGCCCTATTTAACCCTTTACAGATATCATCTAGGTATACTCACCTGTAAGACTGAATATTGGGATCTGGATACGGGAGTATATTCTGAGGTGGGACACACGTATAAGTTTAAGTCTCTAAAACATTAATTTCGTATCTCGAAACAGTTGAACTTTGTGTGAAGATTTAAGTGGATCAGTATACTGACAATCTAAGTGAATCGTTTAGAACTTAAAGTGTTTAAAGCTCAACGGTGCTAGTGATTTGTCTCAAAAACTGATATGATCCTCTTACGCAAACTCACAAAAATATTGTTTGTAAATATTTCTTTACTGCAATTCGTTAATTTCAAAATCCAAAAAGATTTTCAGTGTGTTTTAGCATAAATTTTGAAAATTCAAAAAAGATTTTCGACAACTGATGTTGAATAGCTGATTTTCAAAATTGCAAGTGCTGAACATGATGAACAGGTTTGGGAGAGTGTGTTTAGTAAAGAAAGTTGTTTTTACAAGTGGGTCATCAGAGATTAAATATGTTAAATCATTTTAGATGATATGTTCATGTGATGGTTTGTAATTGATTCTACATATGGTAAGCAGAGATTAAATTTGTCAAATTTTAAATTTGTGAAATATATTTTGAGGTTGAGATTGTACAGGTCCTTGTGCATAAAGCCTGAGCAGAGTGTGAACCAGGTCACGATCTTTGAACCTGTGAAAGCTAGACTACGATCCCAACACAATTCTAGGGGGAGTCTGCTAAGAAAAGGGGAGTCTGAAGTTTTGATCAACATCCAAGGGAGAGGATAGATGTTGATAGAAGAAAAAGAGAAGATTGAGGATGTGTTACACTGTTAGATACTTCAGAAAGAGCAAAAGGACTGATAAAGACTGAAGCCTTTGAAGACTCGACACTGAAGACTTCGTCAACATCCAAGGGAGCATTCTTAGCTTCTAACTATTTATGTTTCAGCTTGAAATATTCATTCTGCTCATCCCTTCAAGCCTTTTCTTCTTCCAATTCAGCTATTCGAACTTTCAGAATATCTATGTCGGCTTGATCAGCTTCAACCTTCTTCAATAAAGATGAATTTTCAGATTCAACAGACTTTACACGTTCTTCTAACTTCATTTTCTCACTTAACAACTCATTCACTTTCTTTTGTAACTTCTTCACAAGATCATCGTTCACAAAACTAAAATCCTGAAGCGATTCAAGAACTGTACTCTCTGGAATGTGTGGAAAATTTCCAAAGCCAGATGATCCAGGAGTAGTATGAACTGGTGGTTGTGTGGTTGGTGGTGTTTGTAAGACATGTGGTGAAGTTATTTGAGGTTGTTCATGAATGGGTGATTGTGGTGGTTGTACATGTTCAGGTGATGGTTGTTGTGGTGGTGGTGATATTGGTTGATTTTGTGGTTCTGGTAGTGATGGTTGTGGTGGTGGTGGTTGTTGTGGTGGTGGTGATGGTGGTGGTGGTTGTTGTTCTTGGATAGGTTTTGATTTCAGCTTGATTTTTAACTTTCGCACTGCAGGAGATACGACACGTTTTCTTGAAGTAGATTTCTTTCTACCTCCAGAAGGTGGTGTTTGAACACCCTGAACATTTTCTGGTGGAACATATGTTTCATCAGCATCGTCACCCGAACTCCTCTTTCTCTTCTTTTGTTTCTCTTTATCTCTTGGATCATGGTTTTCTTTGATCCAACGATCAACTTGAGCATCAATATCAACTTCTGAACCAGACAAACTTTCCTCTTCATCATCACCTACTTTCTCACTAGCTGCCTTTTCAGCTTCTAAAGTATCATCAATGTCTTTCAACAATTGTTCAGTTTCAGGAGTTAACGGATCTTGATCTTTTTCAACGTTAGCTTCTGTCTCATCTTCTTCTGGTTCATTAACCAACAAAGTTTCAACTGCTTTCTTTCTACGTTTTTTCTGTGGTTGAGAAGATGACCCTTCTTCAGCTTTAGGAGTTCTCTTTCCACCTCTTTTCTTATTTTCTTCTTTTGTATACCAATCATTTCAAGTTTCAACAAATTCTTCTAACTTTGTCAATTCATCAACTCACTCTTTTCTTTCATCTCAATATCATTCCTTCACTTCAAATGACTCACTGGATCTGGATCTTCATACTTCTCATCTTTGATGTACCCGAAAAACTTTGTTTTCTTCGGTTCAGGCCAATTCTTGGTATACTTGGATAACCTAATCAACGTTTCATTATCCATGTGATTTAGCAACATAAGATCATTATCTTCATCTTTCACCAGATTCGGATAGGCATGATCCAGCATCATCTGCACAAACCTGGGATACACCCAACTTTTACTGCCTGAAGTAATGTTTTCTTTCATGTAATGGAAAACAATTCTTGAAAAATTGTATTTCTTGTTCAACACCTACGTTGTTACCATACACATCTGATAATCTTTCATCACATCGTAACCACATTTCCTGTGACTAAGTGCATGAATCACCGAGTGAATAAAAAACTTGTATGGCTTCATAAAACAAGCTTTCAAATAATTTGCTTTGTTCAATGGACCATTGTAACCCATTCTCAGCATACAACCTTTGACCATCTTTTCTGGAAATCCTGTTGGTGAATTTTCATCATCTGGAAAATCTAACACCTCTCGAACAAGCTGTTCAGTAATAATGATTTCCTTATCTACACCATCAAGACTAACACTTGAATTAATCACATCATTCTCTTCATCGTAACTTGCATTCTTCCAGAAATGAGCAATATGAGATTTAAAAACTCTATGCTGATTCATCAAAGCTTTTTGAATCGGCAAAGGCTTCATGAACGGTAAAATATCCTTAAACACAATCATTTTTGGTAGAGTTTCATCGTAGACACATCAAATATTGTGCGATGGATCAAACTATACATTCGATGCCTGAAACATACACAAACAAAAACACAAGTTAAACATTTTGCACAATTTTCAAGATAAACAAACATTCATACGATCTGGTTCTCCTGCGATGTGGCTTTTCAAACGATCTAATATCCAAACAGTTTGAACTTATTCAAAAGGTTTGTTGTTCATACGAACTGAACAATTCAAACGATTTGGAACTCAAACGATGTGAAACTTCAAACGGTGTGAAGATTTTCAAACGGTGTGAAAACTTTAAACGAACTGACCAGTCCAAACGATCTGGAATCCAAACAAGTTGCCATTTCGTACGAACTGAGTCATCACCTCGTTTGAACACATGTATGAACATTAACTTTTGCAGGTTTTCAAAAACTTTGTTTGATAATGAAATTGAACCTCTAGATCTGTTCTACAACAAAAACCGAGTACATTGATATGTTTTTTATTCAATTTCATCCACAAAATAAACCTAGATCTAAGTTCAAAGAGCATGTTCGTTCGTGTTCATACGATTTCATGAAATCTGGTTCAGATTATAATCAATAAGTATCTTTCCCATGATATAAGTTGTGCTAACCAACTTATACAAGGATTTAGAACAACAGATTACAGGATTAACACTCGAAATCAAGAAATCTCTGGAAATCGCTCAGATCGTACGGAGAGAATGTGTGTGTGATGCGAAGTGAAAGTGAAAAGTGGTTTCACGCGATCTGTGTTCTCCTTATATAGGGAGACCAGGTCGTGCGAGTTGAGCAGGTTTGAGGTGTTCACACGATCTGACCATAGTTTGAAACGACCTGGCCAGCTCGTACGAGGTGACACCTCGTGTGAAACTTTTATATTTTCAAATTTTTCAATTTTTATTATTTTTAACTATTTACCAACACACTCAGTTAACCAAGTCCAAATTAATGACCCTGGTCAACTGTTTAGCCTGCCAAGTCCAAGTTAATGACCTTGGCTGACCAAATTATGATCTCGCTGACAATTTTGAAACATTTTAAGTTCAAATTTAATGAACTTTTAAACATTTTGAGCAATTACCAACAATTTTTCTCAAACTTTCTCTTATCCAACCCAAATGATCCAACATGTTTAGCACTGTGAGACTTTGATCATCAGATCTCCAATGTCTGTTGTCGAAAATAAGATGAAATAACAAATCTTTTTGGATTTTATAACATTTTGCTAAACAATCAGAACATCTTTTTGAATTTTTTTTATTTAAGAAACAGGAAACTGTGCAAACATATTTACAAACATCTTTTTTGTGAGTTTGTGTAAGAGGATCATATCAGTTTTGAGACTTATCACTAATACCGTTGATCTTGATTTAAACTTTAAGTTTTAAACGATTCACTTATATTGTCAGTATACTGATCCTCTTAAATTTTCACACAAAGTTCAACTACTTCGAGATATGAGATTAGTGTTTTAAGAACTTAAACTTATTCGCGTGTCCCACCTCAGAATATACTCTCGAATCCAGATTCCCCATATTCAGTCTTACAGGTGAATATACCTAGATGATATCTGTAAAAAGGTAAATGCGAAACCTTGAGAGCTCATATTTTTGTTTGAGATGAAGGATCGACTTTAGGTGTGTCCCCCTTGGGGATCTTCTTTTACAACAGCACTTGATTTTTTATCTTTTGATATTTTATCAATTTTTATGCTGAGTGGGGTGCTTATATTTCAAGCAAGCGTAAAGTATTATACGAGGACCAGGCTATTGCTCCCGCAAAATCAGAAGTCCTGGTATAATACCCCAGATATCACTAAGCAAAAGACCTAGTATGACAGAAATAGGTAATCTTTCAATCAAGATTTCAGGGGTTACCCATATATCCGAGAGATGTTCCCCACGAGATAAGTAAGTATGATATTTAGGTTTGTATCTCACAAACAATCTACTGAATGTGTAAAAACCTACTGGCATATCATCAGTGAGACCGTTTAAAAACATTTTGACTTTCCATTTCTTTAGCATGTTGTGATAGTCCACTGATGTACTATCATTTCCTCTTTTTCACAACAAAACTCATTTTTTATTTTTCAATGTTTTTGTATTTAAGAAATTTTATCATGTTTTTGTATTTTCTATAAAATTTCTCCCCCTAAAATCAAAAACATATTTTTGTGTTTTTGGTTTTATCAAAAACAGTAAAGAAACTGTACACAAAACATGACAACTAGACGCAGATCACTTCTGATCGCCGTCCTCCTCGGCCACACACTTTACCACCCTCCCAGAAAACAAATTCTTTAACCCGTTCAATTTTAAAAGATAATTAAGTCTTGTTTTATCAAAGGGTTTTGTGTAAAAATCAGCTCTCTGATCATCGGTGTGAATATAATCAATTCGAATCAATTTTTTCTCGTAGCAATCACGAACAAAATGATGTCGAATCTCAATATGTTTTGTTTTTTAATGTTGTACCGGATTTTAAGTGATATTAATGGCTGCCTCATTGTCCACAAAAATTGGTGTTTCTAAGAATTGCAAACTATAGTCCCTCATTTGCTGTTGAATCCAGAGGATCTAAGAACAACAGCTGGAAGCCGAAACGTATTCAGCCTCACAAGTCGAGAGAGCGACCGTGGTTTGTTTCTTACACTGCCAAGTGATTAGCCGAGTTCCGAAGAACTGACAACCAGCAGTTGTGGACTTAGCGTTTAGCTTACAGTTATCGAAATCAGAATCAGAATCAGCATATCCAGTTAGAGAGAAGTCACCGGATCGGGGATACCACATGCCGGTGCTTGGGTAACCTTTGAGATACCGTAAGATCCTCTTCACTATCATCATATGCGATGCTCTGGGACTTGACTGATAACGGGCACAGAGGCAGGTTGGATACATGATGTCCGGTCGTGATGCTATCAGATACATTAGTGATCCTATGATTGACCGATAAAGCATTTCATCCACTTTCTCACCACTTTCATCCGGACATATGCCATGATTCAAAGCTAGGGGTTGATATGGGAGATGATTCGGACATATTGAATTTGTCCAACACATCATTCACATATTTGGTCTGGTGTATGAAGATTCCATCGGGCAGTTGCTCAACTTGAAGCCCTAGGAAGAACTTCATCTCCCCCATTGAACTCATTTCAAACTTATTTTTCATGACCTTCTCAAACTCTTTGCACAACTCATCGTTTGTTGATCTGAAGATTATATCATCCACATAAATCTGCACGATAAGTAGATGTCCTGCAACCTCTTTATTGAACAAGGTACTATCTACATTCCCTCTGGTGAACCCGTTGGTCAGCAGATGCTGGGAAAGCGTCTCGTACCAGGCTCTCGGGGCCTGGTGTAATCCGTGTAACGCCTTATCGAGTAGATACACCTTGTCTTTATGTACAGGATCGGTAAACTCCGGTGGTTGTCCGACGTACACTTCTTCTTTGATCTTGCCGTAAAGGAATGCAGATTTGACATCCAGTAGGTAGACCTTGAATCCCTTCCATGACGCGAATGCCAAGAAGATTCTGATTGCCTCAAGTCGAGCAACGGGAGTATACACTTCAGTAAAGTCAATCCCTTCTTGCTGACTAAATCCTTGGACTACCAACCGTGCTTTGTTCCTTACTATAACCCCTCTATCGTCTCTTTTACACTTGAAGACCCACTTGGTCTTGATCAACTTTTGATTTTCTAGGAGATCAACAAACCTCCACACTCCAAGATTTTCAAACTGTAGTAATTCTTCTTGCATTGCATTTACCCAACTCTCTTCGGTTAATGCTTCTTTATAAGTCTTCGGCTCTACCTGCGAGATAAAACATTTTAATGAGAATTCTTCTTGTAAATGTTCTACAGAAGAATAAAAACATGTAAGCCCTTTGTTTATTTGTTCACGGGTTTTCACGCCGCTGTGAAGGTCACCAATGATTTACTCTGACGAATGGTAAGATAAAGTTCTTGGCATGACTGTATCCGGTATGCTCATTTCCGATTGCAAATTTGTTATATTTTGATCACCCGTGTGATCAACATCATTTGAAGTCTCAATATTTGGTTCCTCGTCATAAGTCGGATCGGTTTCCGATTCTGAGTCGTCAGATTGGTCAAATATTGGAGCTGTTTCTTCTGGGGATTCATGTGCAGTTCCACTAGGACCAGCCTCATGATCATTTGAACCCACGGTGGGTGAGGAAACTACCAACGGTCTCGGCACTTGTTCTTGTGAAAGAGACTGCTGTTGTTAGTATAGGAACGCCAGTTCCTCCTCATTCGGCTCTATCGGTAGATGGAATGACTCCAAGAGATTATCGTAATCAAATAGCAACCTGTTTCCGGGAAGTTGATTCGGAGCACAGTCAACGTGTTGAACTTGTATGATCTTCCCCAAACTCGGAACAAAAACTCTCTTTAACGGACTAGCGTAACCTACAAAAAAACCTTCATTAGCTTTTGCACCAAATTTACCGTCTGGATCAATGAATGTGCATGGTGATCCAAATGGTTCTAAAAATTTCAGATTTGGTTTGTAAAGATGTAGCAGTTCAAAACAAGTTTTCTTGTACTTCTTCACCGTAAGAACTCGATTGAGCGTGTAACATGCCGTGGCAACCGCTTCACTCCAAAAATATACCGGTAATTTCGAATCTGCTAACATGGTACGAGCCGTTTCGATCAACATACGATTTTTTCGTTCTGCGACACCGTTTTGTTGAGGAACATACGGTGCGATAAATTCATGAAGAATTCCTTTATCATTGCAGAATTCGAGCATAAGGTTGTTCTTGAATTCCGTGCCATTGTCGCTTCGAATACATCTAATCGGCAGTTTGTAAACATTCTCCATCTTTTTTAATAGCCTCATCAAAGAATCAAACATTTCGTCTTTTCTCTCTAGAAACATCACCCGGGAGAATCTTGTAAAGTCGTCAGTAACAACTAAACAGTATAGATCTCCACTTATGCTTTTCACATTTACCGGTCCGAAAAGATCCATATGGAGTCTTTCGAGCAGTAATCTGATGGAGTTCAAGAGCTTTTTCGGGTGTGATTTCTTCGTATGCTTCCCTTTCTTGCATTCAATACAGTCATCGTTGAGATGGAAGCTTTTCAAATACCTTCAACAAGATCATTATGAACAAAGAAGTTCATCTTTCTCACGTGAATATGCCCCATTTTACGATGCCACATGATGGATTCTTTCTCAGTTGCCTTCGTCTTACTTACAAAGCATTGAGCCTTTTTATCTGTCGTTGTTGCAACGCCCATGTCTAGTACATAAAGATCGTTTTCACGAGGAGCGCGCATCAACACCATTTCTTCAGGTATCTTAAACCCTGGTTTGAGAATCAGACATTCATCTTTTGTAAAATGAACAGTGAATGACTTATCACAAATCTGAGAGATGCTTAACAGATTGTTTTCTAACTCAGCAATGTAATTCACTTTTTCAAATGACACAATCCCGTTAGTGAGAATTCCTTCTCCAATAATTCTTCCACCTTGAGTTCCAGCAAACCCGACATAACCTCCATTGATTGATTTGACTTCATATAATAGTGCTAACATCCATGTCATGTGTCTTGAGGTGCCGCTATCCATTATCCATTTAGAAATGATAGACCTTAGAAGCCCCTGCACACATCAAAAGACATTTACTTAAACAATGATACCCATGATTTTTCAACATTTGGTACACTACCAAATACAAGACCATTTGGAATGTCAACTTTTGGGATGTCAAAAACAACATTTGGAACATCAGGTTTTGGTTTTGATTTTAGAGTTCCTTCTTTGATAGGTGGGAATTCTTCAATCAACTTATCTAACTCAAACTCAATTTTCTCATCAGTGGTTGCAAAGATTTTTTATTCAGATTTTAAAACCTCTTCCATTTTCTTTTCCTCAAAAGATTGTTTAGGTTTCTCCACCCATGATTGACTTTGAAAAGTCTTTGTTTTAGGATAAACCTATGAAGTCTTTTGTGATTTTGAAGATTCACCAATCTCAAAAGTTGATTTTATTTTGTCTTCCGACTTCAATGATTCACCTCGTTTAAGAATACGCACGGGGGATACCATAGGTGATTTTCCCTTAACATCTTTTGAAATTTTTTGTTTCGGTTTATGGAAAACTGGTTTTATTATCTTTTTGACACATTGTTTGGCCATGTGATCGATTTCATTGCATCGATAACAGATTCTTTTGTTATATTCAACAAAAGTTGATCTGTTGGTCTCATCTCTTATCTTTTTGGCTGCAATAAAATCGTCAATTGCTTGTTTACTAAAGATATAATGCTTTTCAACTTCTGTGTTATTACCAGCCACAAACACATCACTCAATTTTTCTTTTGGCTTAACTTCTTTCTTAGCCATTTTCTTCTCAAAACCAACACCTTTCTTTTTGTAATTATTCCCATGTCTCTTGTTATTACCATTGTCACCCACCCATTCATTTTTCTTTCCCGGGTTGTTTGTCGGTTGTTGTTTAACAAAATATTTTTTCGATTTTGATAGAAACAAGTTGTTGTTAACTTCTGAGATATCAATTTCCACAAGTTTAAAAACTTTTTCAACCTTTTCCATGTTCACATTCTGAATCGGGTACTCAAAATCAGTATACAGTTTGTCAGTTCCGGTCATTGTGTAAACCACAATAATCGAATCGTCATCCAAAACTTTATCTGATTTCGGTATAAACTTATCAAGAAAGTTTCTGTCATCTTCAGAAGCTGAACTGGAATTCTCAAAATAAGTTTTAACCGTTTTGAAATCAGTGTTATCACTCTCTTCATCCAACACTTGGTCTATAATTGTTTTAACCAGTTGTGACTCGTTGTCGGTGACTCGGTGTCAGACGGAGAGAATGTAACATCTATGCTTTCCGGTAACTCATTCTCTATTGTTCTCAATTTGAGATTCAATGCTTTCTCCACCCCGTCTGTATCTTTCTGAGTATAATGATTCCACATTGGGGGTGGAACATTGTTGAAAGCTTGTTGAGGAACGATCGGATCAATCACATATGAAGATGAAAGATAACTGATCAACTTTTTGTCGACTCTTTCTGTCTCAATGCGCATCAGTTCAAGTTCCTTCTTTAGAGATGCAATTGTGTCCAAATGAATGTTAATCGACATTTGCTTATCCATGACCGTACCTTTGAGCAGATTAACAATTTTATCATTTTCTATACTCTCATTGTGAATCGCTTTAATTGATCGTGACAAAGTGTCATAAGCTTCTTTAACATCATTAAAATCAAATTTTAATTTGTCGTGGAACTTTTTCAATTCTTGAAACTGCTTGTCTTTTTCAAGACAATCCATGCATGGTTTTAAACAGTTTTCGCATGGCTTTTCAAGAATTGGATCAACCTTTTCAAAAGCATTTTCTTGTTTATTATTTTTACTTTCTGATTTACCAAACTCTCCGGACTCAGACTCAGACTCAGATTTCTCTCCGGATTCGGACTCCACATTTTCTGATTTGCCATTGGACTCAGACTTCTCTCCTGACTCATACGTATCACATGTCTCGATAATTGTCTCCTTTTCGACTGACACTGACTCTTGAGTTGCACCTTTGGTCTCATTGTTATCAGAAAGTGTTTTAGTTTGTTCTACCTCTTGCAGCTTGACCATAAGAGCTTTGTCTGCTATTTCTTTCAATGTCTCTTCATTCATTTCCTTTGAGACATCGATGATCTCTTGAACCGAAGTTTGTTCAACTTCGTACTGTGGGCAAAAACCCGTAGTCGGTTCACCAAAGAAACCTGCAAAAGTATCAAACAAATAAGTTGGCATTATAGATTTAAATGAATTAACAATAACCTCCTCTTCAGACTGATATTAGTAGACAGCTGATGTCGCCTCTTCAAGATTAGCAAAACTTTCTTCATTCACCACTTCACTAACTTCTTCAACTTCAGGACCACATTCCTCGATTTCTGGTTCCGGCTCTTCAATGATTTCAGCCATCATTGCAAGACCATCTCCTGGAACGTACTTATCCCAACTGAAACCTTCTGGAATCTTTTCATCATCTTGATTCACCAAAAGAGCCTTTTCTGTTTTGGATGGACTGTTCTCAATTTGAGGTCGTGCATTGAATGGTTGTTGACTGTTTTTATGATAGATGGCATGTCGGTAGTAATCGTTGGCGAATGGATTCTGGTGATTATTAACTTCTCTGTTAGGACATTCGTGCTTGAAGTGCCCCTTCTCTTTGCACTTGAAAGAAGTCACCTTTGATTTATCGGATCCAAGCTTACAATCAGGACCTAAGAGACTATTTCTTCCCGTAATTTCCATGAACCTTTGAGCTCTTCTCACAAGACTCGTCGTACCCCATTTTATGTCGATAAGTTCTAGTTCCTCAGGATCAATTTGAACGTAATCTTCTTTCGTCATGTCTGGGTTACCAATTCGTCTGGCTACTAGACTTTCGTAAGACTCAAGTACAGAAGCAAGAAGTGCTATATGCTGCTTTGCGGCTGTCTTAGTAAAATCTTGACCGTTCTTGATATTAACAGCGATATTGCACATTATCCCATGACTATAACTCTGATTGTTTGAACTTGAAGAACTTTGAGAAGACACTTGTTCTTGAAAATTTTGAACCTTAGGATTCGGTTCGTAATTTGGAAACGGTGAAACGTTGTTGTTAGACATGCTTTGAGATACTCCTGATGAAGAATCTGCACTGAATGCCGTTTGAATCTTTGGACTCAGAGTAGATGTGGCAGATGAGCTTCCTTTGTAATAAAGCTGAACATCTTGCTGTACGTTTGCAGATTTCATTTTACTCATCTTCCGCATTTCAAGTTCATGAGCTTCAAGTCTCTCAATGAACGTACTCAAATTGAAACCCACGTATTCCAAGTTGTTCTTTAAAACCAATAAGAACGTACCCCACACTTCTTGTGGTAGTGCGTCAGCCAACTTATCAACCAACTCTTCGTCTGTTTTATCTATATTCAAACACTTCATCTCCACTACCAAGTGACAGTACCTCTCAATCAACTCTTTCGTTGATTCTCCACTGATGGCAGTAAAAATGTCGAATTCTTTTTTCAGCAGTGTCTTTTTACTTTTGATCATTTCAGCACTCCCAAGAAATTTCAGTTAAAGAGCATTCCAAATAGATTGAGTGTCATTCTGATGCTGTAACAGTACCAAAATATCTTCCTTAATTGCCTTTTGCAATATACTGACCATCTTCTTCTCGGCTTTAAAACTTTCTGCTTCAGCTGGAGTTAACGAGTTAAGTGTTTTCGGAATACCATCATCGTTCACAGGAACTACATACTTCGTTTCAACTTTCAACCAACATTCAAGCTGATTCGCCTGAACCCACGTGCGAAATCTATCCTTCCACCCCGAATAATCTTCAATGTTGAGCAGTTTTGGTCGTTTTTGCATGGTTCCGAGTTCATTCTCCATATTCACATTCTGTGCTATACTCGCTGGAGTTTGAACAGTCATACCTCCTCCGAAAAACGCATTGTAAAACTGTTGATTGTCCATTTTATACTTTGAAAAATGTTTCGAATTTTTTTTTTAAGTTTTGAAAAATCAGACTTTCAAGCGAACTGGACTTTCACACTTTATGGACTTTCAAACGAACTGAAATTCAAACGAAACGATCTGAGCTACCAATCCATGCGAAGTGGTAAGTTCACACGATCTGGATACTCACTTCGTGCGAGGTGTCACCCAAGTCATGCGAACTTGTCAAATAGTGTGAACTTTTCAAGTGATCTGGTCTAGTTTGTGCAAACTGGACACAATTTTCAAACGATTTGACAAAATTATAAAAACGATCTGGCTCATTTCGCATGATTTGGACATCATTTTCACACGATTTGAAGTTTTTGACACTTTTGGATCAGTTTTAGTTCGATTTATGGTCTGTAACTTTGAAGGATTGTTTAAAATGGTGTTTTACAAGTTATATCCAAAATTCAGTCCATTTTGTCCGTAAATTCGTCCAAAAATCCAAGAAAGAGTAGAAGTATAGAGTTCTAAACCATTCAAAACACTGATATCATCTGATTTGACTCATCCTGAGCTCTGATACCACTTGTAGGATCGAGATTCGATCAATACGAGTCAATCTGAGTCAAATCTGAGTCTCTAGAAAGGCGGAATCAGACTAGAAACCGTCAATCGGTGTTAGAATACGAGTAGAAGAGTAGAAAGTCACTTTAAACACGTTTACCATTGATTATAAACGTTTTCGTACAGAGAGAATTTATCAGCACTTCGTGGCAAGATTCTCTGGAAAGTTACAAATGAAAAACAACATCAGCCTATTTATAGGCAGCCCAGTTCGCACAGGATAACAACACTAGTTCGCACGAACTGGCAACATCCAGTTCATGCGACCTGACTTATAAACATGTCAGTTCGTGCGAACTAGCCTACAAACATATAAAACTTAACTTTTTAACACAATTACATATAAACGACATGACCTAGACTGATGACGCAGGCGATAGACATTATGCATCAACACTAGTCTCGACGATGGGTTAAGAAGGTTTGATTATGAACCCCCAAATCAATACCCGCTTCTAGACACAACGCATCTTAACTAATTCATCGTCTTCCATGATTGACCCTCAAATCAACCAAGTGTAGGGCTGCAATCGATGATGGTGGTAACAATGCCACCATGCATCTCCATCCCCATCTCTCTTTCGATCTACGATAAGAAGATAGAACAGATGAAGGTTCAATGTTTGCGCGCAGTGACAAAAACCATAAGCACAAATCGATCCAAATCTAATGTGAATGTTTTGTTGATTAAAAATAAGGTTTGAACTAGAAAATGCTGAACAGAGATTTTTTAGTTTTTTTTAAGTTTTATAATGATGGTATGCATGTCCATTAATGATAGAAAAAATTACATAAGAGTTGCAGGTAAACGGGTAACAAGCTGCGTCGCAACCCCCTTTTGAATAGCAAATCCGTTTCTACCGAAAGTAAAAGTATGGTTCCTTGAATTGTTGTGAACGACCTCTGTACTTTATCCAAAAATCCAATAGCTTTAGGCGCAAGGGAACCAAAGGTATCAAAGGCAAAGAGAATGAAGACATGTGGATGCTCAGCACAAGTTTTTTCATGCTTAGCAACTTTTCCTGATTTTGCCTTCAACACAGCCCGACTAGCCACTGAACGGTTTCCCTTGAGCCCAACAAAGGGGGATACTCCGGTAAGGTCTACACAAGTGTGTTTCCCTACTACCTAACCGAAAACAAGAACATTCGTCGGCCGCAAAGTGGACCTTCCTTCAAGTGAGTTTGTCAGAAAATTCACAGGGACCTTTTTTTTTTTTTTTTGCAGAGATTCCATCCCACTTGAGCATATCATATAGGACATCTATGACTAAGTCATGAGTGTATTTAAAACCTGGTAGCTCCTTACAATGGACCGCATGCTCCCTAAAGTTATCCAAATAATCCTTGCGGTGAACTGGGCAAGGCGATCGACTGGAAACAAAGGGATGATTAACCGATATTTAAGGATAGCTCCATACTCCACCGCTGACATGTGTTGGCCTAGGCCTTCAATAGGGATAACGGAGCATGAGGACCCCGTAGACAATCTAACACTGCTTTTCTGGCATAGAGATAGGTCAAACTTCTCTCCCAAACTTTGGACGGCTTTACTATAAAGAGCACTCGCCAAAGTATTTTGAGCCTCCATCTTTAGAAGGGCGGTGTCCTTATTAGCGAACCCGCCAAGTTTATTGCACATGAAGATTTTAGATGAGTAGATAAGTCAGATGACTACATATTCAATATGATAGGTTCAATAAAAATAAAAACTGTGATTAGTCATCCTCAGCATTCCAATAACATTCTCAACCAAGTTTGTTGGCTAATTCACGTTTTGGTTGTAGAACTACTTGCAACATTTTACTGTTGATTTTGTTGTGAGGTTTCATAAATGTTTACAAGTCGTGGTCATATTGTCTTTGCCTCACCAACTCGTGTTGTTCATTCAACAACGCTATAATTTTTTCTCTTTGTTGCTTTTGTAATTCCACTAAGTTGACTTCCTTCATTGATTTGTACCCCCTAAATTCGTCAACTAAAAGCTATTCTTTTTCATTTCCTTTCTTCTTGTTTTCAGAGGAACAACACCAAGCTTTTGCCAAATCTACTTCCTGCTCATTTGTCCATTGTCACAACCCCCGACCCCTATCCTTGGGAACGGGCTGGCGCGAACCAGTATCAGTGGTATCGGTGTTTATTAATTTGGCAGCAGAATTTACATCTGGACCTTAGCTAGGAAATAGGTTATCAGAGTAAACACCACATTCTTATAATAATAAATACATGGGAAATTCCCAAGTTTCCATTACAAACATATTTATAGGGATAGGATAAGGATCATGTGAGAAGTAGTAGGCTATTTGAGAAACTTGAGAAGCATTCTGGACCACACATTTTCCCTAAGCAAAAAAAATGCAAAAAAAATGTAAAAAAAATGCAATTTTTTTTTTTTTTTTTGAAAAAATCGCAGCTTTTTCTTTAAGGATTTAATTTTTTATTTTTTATTTAAAAAAAATTGGGAATTATACACATGTGTATATTGTTAATCTTCTAACTATACATATATGTATATTGTCAATTATACATATATGTATATACATGTTTAAAATTGAAAAATAAGTGTTATTTAGGGTTTAGCATTAGTATTTAGGGTTTAGCATTAGGGTTTAGGGTTTAGCTTTATGGTTTAGGATTTAGCTTTAGGGTTTAGCATTAGGGTTTAGTAATAGTATTTAGGGTTTAGCATTAGGGTTTAGCTTTTGGGTTTAGCATTAGGGTTTAGCTTTAACTTTTGGGTTTAGCTTTATCTTTAGGGTTTGCATTAGGGTTTAGCATTAAGGGTTTAGCTTTAGGGTTTAGCATTAGGGTTTAGCTTTAGGGTTTAGAATTAGGGTTTAACTTTAGGGTTTAGGGTTTAGCATTAAGGTTTAGCTTTAGTGTTTATGGTATAAGGTTTAGGATTTATAACACATATTTTTTCAATTTTAAACATGTATATACATATATGTATAATTGACAATATACATATATGTATAGTTAAAAGATTAACAATATACACATGTGTATAAATCCAAAAAAATAAAAAAAAATTAATCCTTAAAGAAAAAGCTGCGATTTTTCCAAAAAAAAAAAATTTTGCATTTTATTCACCTTTTTTTGCATTTTTTGCTTAGGGAAAATGTGTGGTCCAGATTGCTTCTCAAGTTTCTCAAATAGGGTGGACTTCTCTTAGGATCCCTACCCTATATATAGGGATAAACCCTAATTTATTGAATTAAAACATCTTCTTTATTTAGGTAACTTTTATAGCCACTTTTCCAAGCCTTCAGTGCTCTCCAGCTTGCTTCTAATTCGCTTTCACATTATGTTACCTGAGACGCGTTTAAAAACATTTTATCAGCAAAAAATACTGGCGAGTGAATCCTAGTTTAATCAAGAAAAGTTTTATCATTTTACAGCATTGAGGGTAATCCAGTAATTACATTTGTTTACATCTACTTTAATTACCACCCATGGTACTGTCAATCCTGACTGGTGGTAATGTTACTACTCACAGTGTAGTAACAAATTTTGTATACAAAACCACAACGTACCGACGATAATTGTAGATTTACAAATACTTTGTCACACCCCAACCGATGGCGGAAACATCGGGGCGCGATACTGAGCGAAACAGATTGTCCATGAGTATCCATAACAACTATTAATTACCAGATATGTAAACGTCATGTCCCATACCACAACATATCCAAATAAAACAGTTATTACAAATAATTGTCTCAAAAACAAACACTGTTCCGACAACTCAGATTAAGCGTGACATAACTAGACCGCTAGCTTGATAAGCAAGCATCCTAAACACCTGTCACATACGTTAAAATAAAGGTCAATACACATAGTGTAAAGGTGAGCATACAAGTTTAATAGTATAATAGAGTTCGAAATCGTTTACGCATAACCAGCATGTACCACGTATAATGTGAAGCATGTAAGTTATCGATAAAGATACTATCAATACCAATGACTGCGGGTTGACTGCGTGTAGCGAGTTCGCAACACATGTTCACCATCGTGAACACATGAAGTAATATCCTTAACAACCCCTGAATGAACATGTGCTGAGTCCAAACTATAGTACAATCGTTGCTAAGGCAGGTAGACAGAAATCATTATGTAAACATAACAAATAGGCATTCATCGAGTCACGTATAACATGCAATAGCGGTTAGCGTTAAATGTGTTTGCGTTGTGTGTTGATGTGATTTGAATATAGGTAACGTTTATCACACCCAAAAGTGCGTAAAGCAAAAAGGGATCGAGTATACTCAAAGATAGCGTTTAAATTAATAAACATCGTCTTGGATTGAAGGGAGCGCTGAGAGATTAGGCTGAACAGTTAACGATAGCATAAGCGAAGAACGGCGTGTAGAACGATGCAAGTGTACCAGGTGTCGAACGGTAATCCGATCGGATGGTTATTCTATCAGATGTCAATCCGTTCGGATGGTCATCCGATCGGATGGCCATTCGGTCGGACTGACATCTTGTTTGGTAAGGATGTGTTTGTGTATGATGGCTTATCCTTTGAAGTTTTCGTTGTAGCATTTTGAAAACAGAGAAGTATCTCTACCTTTCAGGTCGTTCGATCGAACGGCAGTTCGATCGGGTGGCGATCCGTCCGGCGAGGTATTTCTTAGAGAACAAGTTCACAGCAGGATTGTTACTCGATCGGATAGTCTACCGATCGGACGGCTATCCGTCAGAGCTGATGATCTTTGAAAATTTGTAAAATATTAAGTGTTGGAGTCCAAGTACAATCCGAACGGATTGTGGTTCGATCGGATGGCAATTCGATCGGACGGCAATCCGATCGGACGGCAATCCGTCCCGCAATCTGTCCGTCTTGCCGACTTCGTAGCTCTGAATGTTCTGCGGTTTGATTGAGACGGTATGACCTCGTATTAGACAACGGGAACCTCGTCAAGTCCCAAGTCGTCCGATCGAACAGGAATCACCCAAATCCGATCAGTTTACTGGTTTATGACGGCATTCATGTTCAATCCGAAATCGATGGTCTCTTTGATTGAAATCAGATCTCAGACCGACACTTCACTAAGAATGAGTAGAAGATCAGAACGAGCTCTGATTCTATCGGTTTTGAGTGCATTGAGTGTAAAAGAGTTGAAAGAAATCTAGAAAACCATCTTTCAATCCTTTTTTACATTAAAAATGTTTAGATCTATGCGAAAACATTGTTTAATAATGTGGAAATCTTCTAGATCTAAGTTGTTCTTGGTGGAATGAGGCCAAAACTTGAAGTTCATAAGAACTCCATGATGACATCACCCTAGAACACCTCAAATCCACTGATTTCTCGGTTAAAAGTTGAGATTTAAGGGTGAAAATGATGAAGAAGTGGGGTCATTCGATCGAAGTGGCTCAGCGAGTTGAGATTCGACGTTTCGTTCCGCGTGTTGAGCGTTGCGAAGCGTTTAAGCGAGAGTAGATTGAACGATACGATAGGTAAATTAATAACCACACAAATACTATATCTAACATACGATCATCGTAATTAACTTGCGTTTAGCGTTTGCGATTCGATTGTGATAGAGTTGTGATTGCGTTTCGATTGATCAGCACCAAACAATAAGTAAACATGCACAAGTAACACATAAGGAGCACACACACGTAAAACAATATCCAGAACACATAATTCGAGTTGCGATTAGATTGCGATGCGATTAGCGATAAAGTATGCGATAAACATCGATTAAACCTCGATTATTAATAGATACTCCACATAAAACAACTAAAGCAATTAAAATAAAAGATCCGATTACAAGTAATGGTCTACAACCCATAGTTAAGCAAGGAGTGACAGATCGCAATTAGCAATCTTTTATTCTTTTGACTTTGACTTTGACTTGTACTTTGACATCCAAACACGGGGTATTACATACTTAATCATTGTTAAATTTCAAGTAAAACAATTGAGGTTTTGTAAAAATAGTTTACAAAAAGGTTTCACAAAAAGGAGATTACTCACATTGCTAATTTAGGTATTTCCTTATGATTTCCTGGTTATAATCTAATAAATCAAACAATGCACGCGTGTTAGTATAATAACCCAAATTTACATTAGTTATACCATCCCCGAGACAGAACTCCAACGACTAAGTCAGGCAGAGCCTCGACATGCGTTACGGAGCACTAGATCAATCAGGCAGCATATCTAATACGTAACTGGGGGTAATAATACTTAGAATGAGGCAGAGCTTCGCTAATTAGGGGCGTATTATACCCGATATTACTTTTACTACTTCAGAAATTTGAGAGAGATTTGCGAGAATTGAACGACGAACAAATGAAGCTCGACTGCTCCATTTAAAGGGCCTGACCAGGGGTTCCTGGTGGCCCGCGAGAGAGGCAAAGGGGGCTCTCGCGCACCGCGAACTAGGTCAAGTAGAGTGTAGCTGGGCTGAGTCGACCCAGTAGCTTCGACACGCTGATGCCACGTGGCGGCATCGGGTTACGCCACTTATCCCTTCGCTCGCGCCCCGCGACGGATCAAGAGCAGTCTGTCGCGACCCGCGACAGACATAAAATACTGTTTTATTTGATTTTTATTAAAATAAAGGTATGTTGGGTCTGGTTTTCATATACGGGGTGTATTTTAGGGCGTATAGGGGTGTTATAAGTATTTTAGGAGGGTTATTATATTCTCCCCACCTTGTTTCAGAACTCGTCCTCGAGGTCTACTGGAACAGGTGTGGATATTTCATCTGCATCTCTGATTCAAGCTCCTAAGTGTACTCTGTTCCTCTCTTGGAATCCCATCTTACTTTGACTAGAACCAATCTCTTGTGTTTGAGATTCTTGATCTTTCTTTCTTCAATCTGTAGGGGTCTTTCTATAAATTTAAGTTTCTCATTTACCTCTATGTCCTTAAGAGATACTACTAATGACTCATGTGCTAAGCACTTTTTGAGATTACATACATGAAATGCATCATGTATTCCTGCCATTTCCTCTGGCAGTTGTAGCTGGTAAGCTACGAGTCCTATTCTTCTAATAATCTCAAAGGGTCCAACATACCTGGGGCTTAGCTTTCCCCACTTGATAAATCTAACTACTCCCTTCCATGGCGAAACTTTTAATAATACCTTATCTCCTACCTGAAATTCCAATGGTTTTCGCCTGTTATTAGCATAACTCTTTTGTCGATCGCGTGCTGCTTTTAGTCTTTCCTTGACTTGAATAATCTTGTCCATTGTTTCTTGTACTATCTCTGGTCCAGACAGTTGCTTTTCTCCAATTTTTGCCCAACAGACTGGAGTTTGGCACTTTCGTCCGTAAAGTGGTTCGAATGGTGCAGCATTGATACTGGTATGATAGCTGTTATTGTAGGAAAATTCTATTAATGGTAAATGATCGTCACAATTTCCTCCGAAATCAATTACACAAGCTCTAAGCATATCTTCCATTGTCTGAATTGTCCTTTCGCTTTGTCCATCCGTTTGAGGATGATAAGCGGTGCTTAGATTTAACTTGGTTCCCATTGCTTTTTGGAAACTTCTCCAAAAATGAGAAGTAAAAAGGCTATCTCTATCAGACACAATAGATAAAGGAATTCCATGTAATGAAACTATTTCATTTACATACAACTTGACTAATTGCTTCATACTGAAAGTTTCCTTCATCGGTAAGAAATGAGCATACTTGGTTAACCTATCTACAATCACCCAGATTGTATCATTACCTTTTCGTGTCATGGGTAATTTGGTAACAAAGTCCATTGTTATCGATTCCCATTTCCATATTGGCATTTCTAATTGCTGCAATAAACCTGAGGGTTTCTGATGTTCAGCTTTGACCTGTGAAGAGGTTAGACACTTGGAAACATAAGTTGCTATATCCTTTTTCACTCCTATCCACCAAAAATTCTTTCTTAAGTCTTGATACATTTTATCACTTTCAGGATGTATCGTATACTTGGACTTATGGGCTTCTTCTAATATTCGGTGGCGTAAGTTTCCTTGTTTGGGTATCCAAATTCTTTTCTGATGGAATCTCCAAATTCTATATGTTCCTTGTTCTAATTCCTTAATCATTCCTTTCAATTTTTCAGTATCGTCCTTGATTACTGTTTCTTGTACGGTTCTGATTTGTTCATTTAAATCTATCTGCTGATTTAATTTAAGAGAACGTACTTTTCTTGGCTTTTCATGATATTTTCGACTTAAAGCATCGGCTACTACGTTAGCCTTTCCTGCATGGTACTGGATACTGCAATCATAATCACTTAGAATTTCCATCCAGCGTCTTTGTCTCATATTTAACTCCTTTTGCTCAAAAACATATCTTAAACTCTTATGATCGGTGAAAATGGTAAACTTACTACCGTAAAGGTAATTTCTCCAAATTTTAAGGGCAAAAATGATGGCTCCTAATTCTAATTCATGGGTTGTATAATTCTCTTCATGATTCTTAAGTTTTCTAGAGCCATGGGCTATAACCTTTTGGTGTTGCATCAACACACATCCATAACCTAACTTAAAAGCGTCACAATAGACTACAAAGTCTTTAGTTCCTTCTGGTAACGCTAGTATGGGTGCGCTGGTTAAACTTTGCTTAAGAATTCTAAAGGCTTCTTCCTGTTTTGGTCGCCATTCGAACTTAACAGATTTACATGTCAGCTTTGTTAAAGGAATGGCTATTCTAGAAAAATCTCGGATAAACCGTCTATTTGGTAATCGCCTCGTTGGTGATTCAGGGACTTTCCATTTGGTAATCGCCTCGTTGGTGATTCAGGGACTTTGTGGGATCCACATGAATTCCTTCATGATTAACTAAATGTCCAAGAAATTGCTCTTCTTCTAACCAAAATTCACATTTCAAAAATTTAGCGTGAAGCTTTTTTTTCTTTATAATGTAAGGAGTGTATGCAGATGCGCTGCATGTTCCTCTTTACTCTTAGAGTAAATGAGAATATCATCTATAAAGACAATTATGAATTTATCTAGATATGGTTTACATATTATGTTCATCATGTCCATAAATGCGACTGGGGTATTGGTTAAACCAAATGGCATGACGGTAAATTCATAATGGCCATACCTTGTTCTGAAAGCAGTTTTAGGAATGTCCTCTTCCTGTACCTTCAATTGATGATATCCTGAGCGTAAATCAATCTTGGAGAAGAATTGAGCTCCTTGCAATTGATCGAACAGATCATCGATTCTCGGTAATGGGTACCGATTTTTAATCATGACCTTGTTCAACTCTCGGTAATCAATGCACATAGGCATTGACCCGTCTTTCTTCTTGACGAATAAGATTGGTGCTCCCCATGGTTATGAACTAGGTTGTATGAATCCTTTCTCCAGAAGTTCATCCAATTGTTTCTTTAACTCTTGCATTTCTACTGGTGCCAAACGGTACGGTGCCTTGGCAATGGGTGTTGTTCCTGTTAGTAGATGAATTTTAAATTCAACTTCTCTATCCGGCGGTAGTCCTGGTAGCTCCCCGGGAAAAACATCTGAGAATTGAGATACTACGGGAATATCTTTCAATTCTTTTCCTTTAGTGTTAATGATTATGGAAATCATATACACTATTGATCCTTTTCTTGCATAACTGGCTGTTTTCATCACAGAGATGAATTTCGTGGATCTAGATGGCTTATCTCCTTTAATTGTGATCTTTTCACCCTTTGGTGAATTTACTTGTATTGACTTTTGATCACATAGAATACTGGCTTTATTGGCTACTAACCAATCCATTCCTAATACAATATCAAATCCATCAAGATTCATTGGCTAAAGATTAGCAATAAAATTATGGTTTAGAACTTCTATCCTTGCTCCTTGCAAGATTTTAGTGATCTTAATGGTTTCTCCATTTGTTGTTTCTACTAGGCATTCTTGTTGGAGTTTAGTTAATGGTTGATTGACAAGTTTGCAAAATGAAGTATTAATAAAACTTTAGTTCGCACCAGAGTCAAATAATACTTTAGCAAAAACATCATTAACTAAAAACGTACCTGTTTTGGTCAAAAATTACCGAAGCAATTAAGTGATCAAATTAGTTAAGTGAGGTAGTGTGCTAAAAAGTGTGTTGGAAATATGCTGGTTAAGTTGTTTGGAAAAACAGTTTTCAGGATACGGCTCAGGATATTGAGCTGTATCTACGATCAAACTATGAGCAAAAAAGTAAAAGAGGTGACACGAGATGTACGAGGAAAGCCCTTGATCCATCTAGATCGCCGGCATAAAACCTCGGGAGCTGACAATCGCAGCTGCCTTGTTCTTCTTATTGCTTTAAACGTCAGGATACAGTGCAGGATATTGATCAGATCGCTAAGTGTTACAATGCTTTTTTGTGAAAGTTGCGAGAGAGTGAGTGTGAGTGAGTAGCGAGTTTGGTTGTTGTGTCCTATTGATCTGATTTATCCATCTATTTATAGTTACGAAATACAAACTAAAACTCCAATAAATATGGGATGCTCCCGAATATTCCATTATTCATGTTGTGGACCGAGTAAAGCGGCTTCAACATCTTCATTCGAACGACTTGGACCGAGTCTTCCGGAGAAAGGGTCTTTGTGAACGTTGGGGACCTGGACTCGTACTCCTGCACATAATCCGTTAGTAATCCTCAGGATACCATCCAGGATGTTACCAATATCCTGAATCAGCACCCCGGATATGAACATATATCAGATAAGCAAGATATAATTTAAGATATTATCCAGGATATGAGCTCAGAATTTCGCCCATAACAATTGTCCCCAAAAAATGTTACCGTTTAGTATCCTGGCACTAACGGGTTATATTTTTTACGATTAACCAGGCAATTAAGATATTAGACCCATGATGTGACCGCTTGTAACTGCACAACCTATATTTACTCATTATCTCCCTATAACTTCTCATCCTCATCCTTTTTTAACTATTACTGATAAAGAAAAAGGTAAACATTTTCTCTCTGATCTTCATCTTCTTCTCACATTCTGTTCAATATCCCGGCGAGAATATGACAAGGCAAACACGATTAAGCTCTGGCGACTCCGCCCCTTCATTCATCCAACAGAATCTTCTCCAAGAACCGGAGAAGGAAATATGCACCTTTGACAGTGCCCACTTGTCGGCTCTCAAATCCTCCGGTATCTTCCCGGAGGGGACGGTATTCCGGCCGTTTGACCGAGAAATCCGGTCAGACATGGTTTTTGACGAGTGGTTGTGCTTTAATGCCTTTCCCTTTACCTTAGGATTACGGTTTCCCTTTCCAGACTTTATCACTTTCTGTTCATGACCTCCCCTTAGCATATTGGCTTAGATGCCACGGATCTTGTAGATTTTTGTTTTATTCCACCTCCGGCGATCCGCTTGTTATGGCTCATTTTCTAAGCATACATATCCTGACCAATATCCTGCCTTTGTTTGTTTAATTGTAACCAGGATGCTGGAAGAGGATATTGCTAACATCTTGGGCGATATCCTGAGGTTTATTGAATTAACCACGTGCAGGTTAAAGGGCTGAGACTTGTTAACGGTCAAGAGGACTTCTTCTCCTCAAGACTCGGATGAGTTTGTTGAAGGAAAGACGTTGAGCCCGAAAGACCAGGTCTACAACGTTCGATGAAGGAATATTCGGTGGATCCCGGAAGTTTAGGATAGTTTGTTATTTTATTCTTTACTATAAATAGATGAGGTCGGATCAGTTTAAGTCACACAATCTCCACTTACACTCTCGCATACTTTCACTTTCTAGCTCATTGTAAACACCACACTTGTAGTCAGATTTCGTTGTAACACTTAGTCGATCCGCACCACATCCTGCACTGTATCCTGATATTTGAAGCAATAGAAGAACAAGGCAGCTGCGATTGTCAGCTCCCGAGGTTTTATGCCGGTGATCTAGATTGATCAAGGGCTTTCCTCGTACATCTCGTGTCGTTTACTTTACTTTTGCTCATTGTTTGATCGTAGATACAGCTCTATATCCTGAGCCGTATCCTGAATACTGATTTTCTAAACAATTTAACAAGCACATTTTCAATTTACTTTCTAGCACACTACCTCACTTTACTAATTTGATCACTTAATTGCTTCGGTAATTTTTGACCAAAATAATTTGGCGCCCACCGTGGGGCAAGTGGTGCTCTCTTTACTAAAATTTTTTGTGAAATCGCTAATCGGCTTTCTATTTTCAAAACTTTTTGCCACATTGTCCATAATGGCCTCAAGATCAAACATGAGTTCCTCTACTGTGTCTGCTATGACTTCCGCTACTACCGGTCCGGTGCTTCCACCACCTCCTCCAAGGATGCCAGCCTCTTCACGACCTCAAGACATTATCCCTACTCGCAGTGTTCAGGAATATGCTCTTGTTCTAGCTTCTAAAGATGAAATTCTTACTTTATTTGGAAGTGTGCAGGAACAAATGAGGCAGCAACAGGAAACAAACCAAATGCTTTTAAGGGAAATACAACTCCTGAAGTCTGGCTCGAGCAGATCTGCTGAGGACAATGTCACTCCCTTACACCCCAGAGCGTTGAACTTCAGTTCAGCTGTGTATACTGAGGATAACAGGGGGAATATTGTGCCCAGTCTTCCTCAGAATCATACTCCTGAAATACCCTCCTCGGTCAGGATGTCAACCATGAGGAGCTCAGGATATGCTTCAGGATATGGGTAAAATCCTCCAACGGGTAACGTGTCAAATAATAATAATACTTATGCTACTAACAATAGTGGATCTTCGCAGGATACAGGTGTGACATCAGCACTTACTAGGGAACTTCAAAAGTTGAAGGACATGATATCCAGTGTACCTGGGGTGGTCCAGCCAATCCCGGAAGTGTCCCAAGACAGCCATAAGATATCTCATTTTGCGCATCCTATCTGTGATGCTGAGATCCCAAAGAGATTTCACACCCCCAACATGAAGCTTTACGACGGAACTACGGATCCTGAGCGAGCAGCATCACCTCCCGCCGATGCCAAGATAATCAATTTCATTTTGGGAGGATCCGACATTTGTGGGACCTCGTATTCGGCAGCAAAGAGACATGCAAGGGAAGCTAAGGCCGAAAGGGGAGACAAACCTGTCAGGATGACTACTCTCACAACTGACAAAGTGATCACTTTCGATGCAGATGACAGGGATACTGTCCAAGATCCTCACCATGATGCTCTGGTAATAACGTTATATGTGGCTAACCATTTTGTACGCAGGATACTGGTTGATAATGGCAGCTCCGTCAACATAATCCAACTAGAAACTCTTAAGAGAATGAATGTATCTCCAATGGATATTACTTCGAAGTCTACCGTGCTTGTTGGGTTCAGTGGAGAGGCTAGAAATACAGTGGGAGAGATAAAGTTGCCAGTATACGTTGAAGGAGTCAACTCGATACAACGTTTCTGTGTGATGGATTCTCTATCCTGCTATAACATCATATTGGGAAGACCGTGGATTCACGATATGAAGGCCGTGCCATCAACATATCACCAATGCATCAAGATACCTACCCCTTGGGGAGTTGTCAAAGTTGATAGTGATCAGCAGGAAGCGAAAGAATGCTACTCATCCTCGATGAAATCCTCAACCAAACCTAGTGCAGCATAGCAATTAAAGACGCGGGCCCAGGATATCATGGAGGATCCGGAGCAGGATGTGAAGAAAATTATCCTAGACCAGGATAATCCCGATATTTCGGTGCTCGTAGGAACCAATATCCCTCAGGATATTGAAGAGCAATTAATTAACTTTTTAAAATGCAGGATGTCAACGTTTGCATGGAAGCATGAGGATATGACAGGCATATCCAAAGATATTATCACTCACAAGCTTGGAATTGATAAATCATTCAAGCCTATGCAACAAAAAAGAAGGAAGTTCGCTCCTGAGCGGAACACGATTATCCAGGAGGAAGTTGAAAGATTATTAAAGTCCAGAATGATCAGAGAGGTTAAGTTCCCAAGGTGGCTAGCAAACGTGGTTGTAGTACAGAAGAAGAATGGGAAATGGAGAGTTTGTGTAGACTACACAGACTTGAACAAAGCTTGTCCTAAAGACCCATTTCCTCTTCCCCACATTGATGCAATGGTAGATGCCACTGCCGGGCATGAAATGCTGACCTTCATGGACGCATCTTCAGGATTTCAACAGATCCAAATGGAGACTTCTGACCAGGAGGATACTGCCTTCATGACACCAACAGGTATTTATTGTTATACAGCTATGCCTTTTGGTTTGAAAAATGCAGGTGCAACATACCAAAGATTGGTAAACATGATGTTCAAAGACAAACTGGGGGAGACCATGGAGGTATATATCGATGATATGGTGGTGAAATCTAAAAAGGCTGAGGATCACCTCCAGGATATCAAGGGAGCATTTGATATCCTGGATCAATACAACATGAAGCTGAATCCTGCTAAATGCCATTTCGGATTGGGGGCAGGAAAGTTTCTTGGATATATGGTGACAAAAAGGGGGATAGAAGCAAGCCCAGAGCAGATCAAAGCTATCCTGGATATAAAATCACCCTCAAATATGAAGGACGTACAAAGATTGACAGGCCGAGTAGCAGCTTTAAATAGGTTTATCTCAAGATCCTCAGAGAAATGCAAAGACTTTTATGATATTGTGAAGAAGAACAAAAGATTTGAATGGGGGGAGAAGCATGAAGCAGCCCTGCAGGATTTGAAACGATATCTCTCAACCGCACCTCTATTGATGAAGCCTGAAAATGGTGAACCACTATCCCTATACCTTGCTGTATCAGGGAATGCTGTAAGTGCCGTTCTTATAAAAGACCATGAAGGTCAGCAATATCCTGTTTATTATGTTAGTAAAAGTTTATTAGATGCTGAAACTAGGTACTCTCACTTAGAAAAGTTAATACTAGCATTAGTCATGGCATCAACGAAACTTAGACATTATTTCGAGACACATAGGATACATGTTAAGACAAATTATCCTGTCAAAAATGTGCTTAGGAAACCAGAGATGTCAGGCAGGATGGCCAAGTGGTCAGTAAAATTGAGTGCTTATGATTTAGTATATGAACCTAGAAATGCCATAAAATCTCAGGCTTTAGCTGACTTTGTGGCTGACTTTAGTAGTGACATTCAGGATGAGGTAGACCTAGAAGTTCAACAGTTAGGAGAATCCTCAGGATCCTGGATATTATTAACTGACGGTGCATCTAATGTAAGAGGAGTAGGATTAGGAATACTACTAAAATCTCCACAGGGGGACATATTACCCCAGGCTATTAGGTGTGAATTTCCTGCTACTAATAATGAAGCAGAGTATGAGGCTTTAATTGCAGGATTAGAATTGGCTAAGAGCATGAGTATCAAAAATTTGCAAGTATATGTTGACTCTTTGTTAATTACTAACCATTTTAATGGATCCTATGCAGTTAAGGGTGAGAAATTAATCGAATATCTCGATATTCTCAAAAAATTAGCAGGATATTTCGATGTTTTTATACTTGAACAGGTGCCAAGGGAGGATAATGCTAAAGCGGATGCCTTAGCAAATTTGGGATCATCGATCAGGATACCTGAAGGGACGCAAATACCAATATTACATGACTTATATCCTGCGACGAATCCTCAGGATAAAGAAGTAGCTGGTATTCAGGATCCTGGAGCAGAGCATCCTAAAGAAGATCCTATATCCTGGACGGCTCCAATCATGAGATATCTCAAAGAAGGACACATCCCTGGAAATGAAAATCCTAAGGCATTTAGGATGAAGGTATCACGATTCACTATGATAAATAATATTTTGTACAAGAAATCTGTTGCAGGACCGTATTTGAGGTGCTTGGAGGATCCTGAAGCCAAAGAAGTACTTCAGGATATATATGAAGGGGATTGTGGTAACCATGCTGGGGGCAGGTCGTTATTCTCAAAAGTATTAAGGACAGGATATTATTGGCCAACAATGAGAAAAGATGCCGCAGAATATGTTCGAAGATGTGACGCATGTCAAAGACATAGTAACATACTGCATCAGCCGGCTGAACCATTATATCCTATTGTTTCCCCTTGGCCATTTATGAAGTGGGGTATGGATATAGTGGGAAAGCTACCAAAAGCTCCGGGAGGAAAAGTCTTTATGCTAGCAATGACGGATTATTTCTCTAAGTGGGTTGAAGCAGAAGCATTTGTTCAAGTTAGAGACCAAGAAGTAGTATCCTTCATCAAGAGGAATATCCTGACCAGATTCGGAGTACCAGCCGAGATAATCTGTGACAATGGTTCTCAGTTTATAAGTAAGAGGACTACTGACTTTTGCAAGAGTTGGGGAATCAAAATGATTACATCTACTCCGGTACATCCTCAAGCAAATGGACAAGCAGAATCCTCAAACAAGATAATTGTCAATAACTTAAAGAAAAGGCTTGGAGCCAAAAAAGGAAGATGGGCGGAAGAATTACCCTTTGTTTTATGGGCTGATAGAACAACGGTAAAGAATGCAACAGGCCAAACCCCATTTTCCTTGGTGTTTGGAGCAGAAGCAATGATTCCAACGGAAATGACAATACCTACGGCAAGATCTACCTTAAGTGATCCTTAGCAGAATCCTGAAGCCTTGAGTCAGGATTTAGACACTATAGATGAGAAGAGAGATGCGGCAAGGCTAAGGATGGCAGCATATCAACAGAGAATATCCAGGGCATATAACAAGAATATTAGAACCAGAAGATTTAAGGCTGGAGATTGGGTGCTAAGAAAGGCTTTTCAGAATACTACTAATCCTGCCGATGGCAAGTTAGCTCCAAAATGGGAAGGACCATATGAAGTTGAATCAGAAGCAGGGAAAGGAGCATACAGACTCAAGAATATGGAGGGGGATATGCTACCGAGGTCTTGGAATGCTATACACCTTAAGCTCTATTTCAAGTGAGTTTAGAATTTAATTTCTAGCTCAGGATGGTATGAATTCTACCTTTTTTAAATATGTTTGGTTTAATTTGTTATTTGTAACCCAATACTGACTTAAGCATCGGAGGGGTGTTAGCCAAGCTAACACCCACCTTAGTTTACAATTGTTTTGCAAGATATGTCTCAGGATATAGCTCCAGGATATGTACTCAAGATAACTCGAAAGATTAGAGGATTGGCCCCCTCTCTCACGTTTAAGGGATACTGATCCCTTCACAGGTTTAAAGGTATTCACCTTTCTTCCGAATTGGGTTTAAACACCCCGCCTGGAGCGCAAGTTATTTAGGGATAGTTCAAGGTGGCGGGACCAGTCCATGTAAAAGTGGCTGACAATTTCGTTACTGTTGGCTATATCCTGAATCCTAAAGGTATATGAGGATTGATCACCCTCTCTCACGAAAGGGTATTTTCATACTCTCTAAGGTTTAAAGGTTTTCACCTTTCTAAGTCTTGGAGTTTATACACTCCCGCCTGTAGCGCATGAAAATTTGGGATTTTCCCCAGGATACAAGGGATTTATCTCCAGTATATCCTTGGGTTTTACCCTTGGGACGTAAAAAATTGCCAATGCAATGGAAACTGACATTCAGTAGATTTCTAAAGTATTTGAAGACATTGTACACAGGGGACATCCCTGCCAAGATGGTGATGTAAAGCTAAAAGAAATAGGCTCAGAACTAATGCACTAAGTACCTTACACAGGGGACACCTTCATTGGAAGAGTTGCAAAGGGATTGAAGTTTGGTAATAGGTTTATACCCTATTTCTGGTATGATCTTTCCTTTGTAAACATCGTCTAAGTTTTTAGTAACATTATGTTTTATAAAAGGATAAGTATCCTGATATATTCTCAAAGTCCTTTTTAGGATGTTTGATTAGGGTGTTTGAAACTAATATTAGTTTGGAACTTTGATCATTTAAATATTATTGAAACTTGATTTTAAAAAGATAGACTGTTTTTCACTTTCTAAAGAAATTTTTACAAAGTTGAAGGAACGTTTGGAAGTTCTATCTAATAAAAGGCTTTTGCAGTATATCGCTGAGCATACTGATCAAGATAACAATACAAAATCTTTACAAAGCTAAGAATCACACTAAGTAATGCAAGGTAACAGAAAATAAGTCAAAAGATAGTTATATTATTAACAAGTCAAAAGTTGTGCTTTTGGTTTCACCTAAAACCAAGGCCCATCCGCCAAAAGCACGATCAGTTTTTACCATATTTGTGTAACGGTTGCAGGGTATATCTCAAAACAGGACCTGTCCACCTACAACCGTTATCACATTCAAAACAAGTTATACTAATTGATGACCAAGGGCTTCGTCCTAAAACCTAGGACCCATCCACCTTTGGTCATCACATTGTTCTAGTGCAGGAAATGTAAATTGTTCAAAGACAGGAAAAGTAAATTGTTTATGCGACCACAACCATGAAATTAAAAAGTGGGCTCCGGCCTTGGCACGTACATCCATCATCGCCCACTCTGCTACCTAAGGGGCAGCACCCTCTTAAACAGCAACCTCTTCCCCGGCATCCATACCAGCATCATCCTCGGGATTCTTCTCAGTATCCGCAGCAGCATCCTTTTCACCAGCATTCTTTCCAGCATTTTCCCCAGCATTCTCAGGAACATCCTTTGAAGCGCTAGCATCCATTGCTTTAGCAGACTCTTCCGCAGCAGATTTGACAGGAGGCTCCACAGGATTTCCCCCGAGATCTCTTAACTTCGCCTCCCAGACCTTGATGTTCCAAGAAGGGCATTGCAAACCCAAAGCCATTGCCTCATAAGCCATTTTCAGCCTGGCCTGGAGAAGGGAGATCACGACGGAATTCTTGAGGCTTTCTCGGTATGAGGCCATGGCCTGTTCGTGTTGGAGTTGGGCTGCGTCAGACTTGGCTTGAGCCTCTTGGGTGATCTTTTGGATGGCGGCTTGGTGATCCTGAGTCATAGCCTTATACTTAGCTTCATAGTGTTCCGATTTAGCGGTGGCGATTGCTGCTTGATCTGCAATGGTGGCCTTGGCCTTTTTCAGCTGGCTTTCAAGCATGACATTGGAGCCACATGCGTCCTCGTAGAGGAAGACCAGGCGTTCAAGGCCCTGCAAGGTGATACAACAGGCATTGTTTTAAATGAACATTTCTATTAAGTATATGATGCAGGATACAGATCAAGATACTAACCTGGTTAAGGAAGCCGGTCATAAATGTGCTGGATTCTGTGAACCCGTGGTTCTCGAATGGGAATACATGTGGTGGAGCAGAGGGTTCGACTTCCTTTCTTTTCCGGGAGCTGGAGGCCCGGGTCCGGGATGCAGGGGAGCTTTGGGAGCAGCGAAGGTCTTCGAACTGGTGAGTTTTGGGATAACGGATGATTTCGGGTTGGATTCTTGCTTGACAGGCTCAAGGCTGGAATAACTATCCAGTTCATCGAGTTGGAAGCCTTCGAGGTTAATAACTGGCACTGCACAAGGGAAGATGTTCTAAACTTGTTATGTTACTGTACAATAAAATAATAATCAACTCCTGAAATTATACTTACCAGACATGTTGGAATTTGATCTTTGACTTGAGTTTGTGAGTAACAGGTTAAAGGTTCTTTCACCCTCTGGAAGCTTGTAGATCTCTTTTATCCTTCCTTCCGATTCCGCACTAGGAGGAGCTAGTTCTTTAAAGTTTGCTGCAAGAAAAGAAACAAAAATATCAGGATAGAGGTTTGGGATATGATTGGGGATACTCCTAAAACCCTAAATCCTACCAGAAGTCAACCATCTTTTAGGGAGGTCAAAACCCTTATCGATGGAGTCCCTTTTTACAAAGAAAAATTTTCTTGTCCATTTATTCTCATTCTTGGTGGCCTTAAGAATGAGGGGGTCGCTGGAAATGGAAAAAAGGAGAAACCGGCTGGAACCATGTGACCTTAGACGGTAGGCCTTCGGAAGGTCTTCAATGCACAGATCAGGCATATGACGAGCCTTAATCTGCTCCAGAGTAATTAACACACGCCAAACCATAGGCATGATTTGGGCGAAACTAAGACCGGTAAGCTCAAAGAAGCGGGATATGAAGGGAGAAAATGGATATTGAAGCCCTAATGAAAAAGGATATGCAAAGAAGCAAACCAATTCGTCGGAACAAAAATCCGACCGGACCTCTCGGTCGAATGGACGGAAGATTGTCCCGACGGGAAAGGCACCGGAAGCTCGTAGGGCTGCGATGTCGGAATTGTCGAAAGAACACACTTCTTTAGAAGGATTCTGAAGCAAGTTTTGTCTGTAGAAGGGGGAAACCGAGTCCGCCACTTGCGATCTGGTACGAGTCGCCATGAAAGAACACAGTCGGAGAAAAGAGGATATAAAACAAGGAAAATAGAAAGGGCAGAGAGGAAAATACCTGATGTCCGCTTGAAGATAAGGATAACTATGATAAGGAGTCCCTCGGTTAATATAGGATGAATATAGGGGGGTAAAGATTAAATAATGCTTTGGAAGTTGCACCGCTGTCATTTCAAGAGTCTAGTCATATTAATTTCCTTAAGTTATGAGGTGAAACTTTTGAAATATATCTGTTGGATTGGTATCCCAACCGATATATTTGGGGACAATTGTTATGGCTCATTTTCTAAGCATACATATCCTGACCAATATCCTGCCTTTGTTTGTTTAATTGTAACCAGGATGCTGGAAGAGGATATTGCTAACATCTTGGGCGATATCCTGAGGTTTATTGAATTAACCACGTGCAGGTTAAAGGGCTGAGACTTGTTAACGGTCAAGAGGACTTCTTCTCCTCAAGACTCGGATGAGTTTGTTGAAGGAAAGACGTTGAGCCCGAAAGACCAGATCTACAACGTTCGATGAAGGAATATTCGGTGGATCCCGGAAGTTTAGGATAGTTTATTATTTTATCTTTACTATAAATAGATGAGGTCGGATCAGTTTAAGTCACACAATCTCCACTTACACTCTCGCATACTTTCACTTTCTAGCTCATTGTAAACACCACACTTGTAGTCAGATTTCGTTGTAACACTTAGTCGATCCGCACCACATCCTGCACTGTATCCTGATATTTGAAGCAATAGAAGAACAAGGCAGCTGCGATTGTCAGCTCCCGAGGTTTTATGCCGGCGATCTAGATTGATCAAGGGCTTTCCTCGTACATCTCGTGTCGTTTACTTTACTTTTGCTCATTGTTTGATCGTAGATACAGCTCTATATCCTGAGCCGTATCCTGAATACTGATTTTCTAAACAATTTAACAAGCACATTTTCAATTTACTTTCTAGCACACTACCCCACTTTACTAATTTGATCACTTAATTGCTTCGGTAATTTTTGACCAAAACACCGCTGATACTTCGTGCCACCAGGAACGAGGAGAAATGGCAATCCAAGTTCTTCTTTGTAAAAAGAGACTCCATTCCTGGTGGAACGGAATATCCGGTGAAGTGGTTGAGAAAGTGTAGGATTTAGGGTTTAAGGATGATCCTGCCTTATATTCTGTTTCATATCCTGAGCTGATCAACTTCTTTTTATTGTTTTGTACACAGCTGACTTTATGAAGCTTGCACCTCCCCTAGCCGATTCATAGAAGAGAATTGACGCTATCAGACTCCTCTCAGAGGCTGAAAGAAGTTTTAATTCGTCTCCACCATCTCCAAGCCCTCTTTCCAGTGCAAACATGTCTGGTAAGGATCCTGCACAATATCTTGCATACATGTTTTTATTTGGCATATTTAGGAAAGAATTTTACTCCCTGTATGCAGACTCCAGCAAAGTTCCAATCCTCCTTGATCTTGACGAGCTTGACAGTTACCCCACTCCAGTCATGGTCAAGAAAGAGACCCCTTCTGCCACCAGCTCCAAGCCGCTCCCGGCTCCTAAGGCTAATCCGAGGACTCGTGCTTCCACCGCAAAAAAAGAGGAAAGGTTCTGAAGTTAGTGCCCCAGGCTCTGAAGGGTTCTCCTATGAAGAACTCCGCTTTTCTGACTCCTTGGAGCCAATGACATCCTTCCTCAACAAGGTAATATCCTGCGACTATATCCTGCACATACATCCTGATAGGATATCCTGACAGGATATCCTGGTTAATGTATTTTGACTTATACCAGAAATTTGACGTGTAGGGCCTCCAGCATCTGCTCCACCTTTACACTGATGCTTGCAGCACGAACGTGTTCCAAGAAGCCAGGATCAAACAGCTCGAGACCACTGTTGCTGACCAAGGGGCCATTGCTGAAGTGAAGACCCGACACTATGAGGACAAGCTGAAGAAGGTCACCCAGGATGCTGAGATCAAGCTGGCCACCGTCCAAATGGAACATGAACAGGCCATGGTCTCTTTCCGGGAAGGAATCAAAGCCTCTGCTATCGTCTCTCTGCTACAAGCTCGCATTAAGATGGCTTATGAGGCCAAGGAGACTGGCCTTGAGTGCCCATCCTGGCTGGTTGAATCCTGGGTGGCAAAGCTGAAGGAGCTTGGAGGCAAGGCTGTGCTATATCCTGCTGAAGCTGGTGAGTCCTCTAAGTCGGCAGAGGTGGCAGACAAGGCTGGAGACAAGAAGGATGCTGGCGAGGATGCTGCTCAGGATGCTGGGACCGATGCTGAGGCCGTGAAGGAGGAGAAGGCTGGTGAAGATGCTGTTGTGTGAGAGCATTCAAGTGGGCGATGATGGATGTATGTGCCAAAGCCGGAGCCCACTTTTTAAATTTAATCGTTGGTTTGTAACCCCAAAACAATTTACTTTTCCTGCATTTTAACTTCCCTGCATTTTAACAATATGATGGCCAAAGGTGGAGGGATCCTGAGTTTCAGGACGAAGCCCTTGGTCATCAACGTTAATATGTTTTTTCTTTTGGACAATATAACAGTTGGAGGTGGATAGGTCTCGGTTTGAGACAAAACCTTCAACTGTTTAGTAAATATGGTATGGGACTATCCGTGCTCTTGGTGGATGGACCTTGGTTTGAGGTGAAACCAAGAGCACATCTTTTGGTACGTTAATAATATAACTTTCTTTTGGCTTTATTCTCGTTGTTACTATCTTAGTGCTTAACGTTTACTTATGAAAATAGTTAAATTTGGACAATCTTGGGAACACATTGTAAGAATATCCTGAGAGATATCCTACTCAGGATACTGCCTCGTAATTTATAAAACTTAAGTTATAAAAAGGAGAGATCATACCAAATACTCCCAGAGAGTCAATTCCAACCTTCAATCACAGGGATGTCCCCAGTGCATAGGTTTAAATCCATCCTTTAAATTGTATGATGTATGTCCCTTGTGTTTAACATAGCCATACTTTAGTTTTACTACATAAACCTTGAATATCCTGGGGTAAACCCTTAATATCCTGGGATGAACCTTGATATCCTGGGGATAAACCCTGATATCCTGGGGATAAACCCTTAACATCCTGGGGATAAACCCTGATATCCATGCGCTACAGGCGAGAGTGTATAAACTCCAAAACTTAGAAAGGTGAAAACCTTTAAACCTTAGAGGGTATGAAAATACCCTTTCGTGAGAGAGGGTGATCAATCCTCATATACCTTCAGGATCCAGGATATAGCCAATAGTAACGAAATTGTCAGCCACTTTTACATGAACTGGTCCCGTTACCTTGAACTATCCCTAGATAACTTGCGCTCCAGGCGGGGTGTTCAAACCCAATTCGAGAGAAAGGTGAATACCTTTAAACCTTTGAAGGGATCAGGATCCCTTAACCGTGAGAGAGGGGGCCAATCCTCTAGTCCTTCGAGATATCCTGAACGTGTATCCTGGAGCTATATCCTGAGGCATATTCTGCAAAACAACCTTAAACTAAGGTGGGTGTTAGCTTGGCTAACACCCCTCTGATGCCTAAGTCAGTATTGGGTTCAAGATAATAAACTAATTCAAATATATTTAAGAGAGACAGAATACATACTATTCTGAGATAGAAATTAAATTCTATTCTTACTTGAAATAGAGCTTTAAGTGTATAGCATTCCAGGATCTTGGTAGCATATCCCCCTCCATACTCCTGAGTCGGTATGCTCCTTTTCCTGATTCTGATTCAACCTCGTATGGTCCTTCCCATTTTGGAGCCAGCTTTCCATCAGCAGGATTAGTAGTATTCTGAAAAGCCTTTCTTAATACCCAATCTCCAACTTGAAATCTCCTAGTCCTTAAATTCTTGTTATATGCTTTAGATATCCTCTGTTGATATGCTGCCATCCTTAGCCTTGCTGCATCTCTTGTTTCGTCTACCGTGTCCAAATCTTGATACAAAGCTTCAAGATTCTGCTCAGGATCCCGGAGGATAGATCTTGCCGTAGGTATCACCATTTCCGTTGGGATCACTGCTTCTGCTCCAAATACCAAGGAAAACGGAGTTTGGCTAGTTGCATTTTTTACCGTTGTTCTATCAGCCCACAAAACAAAGGGTAATTCTTCTGCCCATCTTCCTTTTTTAGCCCCTAGTCTCTTCTTTAAGTTGTTGACAATTATCTTGTTTGAGGATTCAGCTTGTCCATTTGCTTGAGGATGTACCGGAGTGGATGTAATCATTTTGATTCCCCAACTCTTGCAAAAGCCAGTAGTCCTCTTGCTTATAAACTGGGATCCATTGTCACAAATGATTTCAGCTGGTACTCCAAACCTGGTCAGTATATTCCTCTTTATGAAGGATACTACTTCTTGGTCTCTAACTTGAACAAATGCTTTAGCTTCGACCGACTTTGAGAAATAATCAGTCATTGCCAGCATAAAGACTTTTCCTCCCGGAGCTTTTGGTAATTTCCCTACTATGTCCATCCCCCATTTCATGAAAGGCCAAGGGGAAGCTATAGGATATAGTGGTTCAGCTGGTTGATGTAGTTTGTTACTGTGTCTTTGACATGCATCACATCTTCGAGCATATACTGCAGCATCTTTCTTCATTGTCGGCCAATAGTATCATGTTCTTAATACCTTTGAGAATAACGACCTGCCCCCAGTGTGGTTACCGCAATCCCCTTCATGTATATCCTGAAGTACTTCTTTGGCTTCGGGATCTTCCAAGCATCTCAAATATGGTCCTGCAAGAGATTTCTTGTACAAAATATTATTTATAATAGTGAATCGTGATACCTTCATCCTAAATGCCTTGGGATTTTTGTCTTTAGGGATGTGTCCTTCCTTGAGATATCTTATGATTGGAGCCGTCCAGGATTTAGGATCCCCCTCAGGATACTCACCTCCAGGGTCCTGAATACTTACTACTTCTTTATCCTGAGGATTCGTTGCAGGATACAAGATATGCAATATTGGTATTTGGGTCCCTTCTGGTATCCTGACCGATGATCCCAGATTTGCTAAGGCATCTGCTTCAGCATTATCTTCCCTTGGTACCTGTTTAAGTGTAAGAACATCGAAATATCCTGCTAATTTTTTGAGAATATCAAGATATTCAATTAACTTCTCACCTTTAGCTGCATAGGATCCATTAAAGTGATTAGTAATTAACAAGGAATCCACATATACTTGCAAATTCTTAATATTCATATTTTTTTTTTAATCCTGCAATTAAAGCCTCATATTCTGCTTCGTTATTAATAGCAGGAAATTAACACCTAATAGCCTGGGGTAATATGTCCCCCTGTGGCGATTTTAGTAGTATTCCCAATCCTAATCCTCTAACATTAGATGCTCCATCATTGTACAATGTCCAGGATCCTGAGGATTCTCCTAATTGTTGGACTTCTAGGTCTACCTCATCCTGAATGTCACTACTGAAATCAGCCACAAAGTCAGCTAGAGCCTGCGATTTTATGGAATTCCTAGGTTCATACACTAAGTCATAAGCACTCAACTTTACTGACCACTTGGCCATCCTGCCTGACATCTCGGGTTTCCTAAGTACATTTTTAACAGGATAATTGGTTTTAACATGAATCCTATGTGTCTCAAAATAATGTCTAAGCTTTGTTGATGCCATCACTAATGCTAGTATCAACTTTTCTAAATGAGAATATCTAGTTTCAGCATCTAACAAACTTTTACTAACATAATAGACAGGATATTGCTGACCTTCATGATCCTTTATAAGGATGGCACTTACAACATTCCCCGATACTACGAGGTATAGGGACAGCGGTTCACCATTCTCAGGCTTCATCAATAGAGGTGCAGTTGAAAGATACTGCTTCAAATCCTGCAAGGCTGCTTCATGCTTCTCTCCCCATTCGAACTTCTTGTTTTTCTTCAGGATATCATAAAATTCCTTGCATTTCTCGGAGGATCTTGAGATAAATCTGTTCAATGCTGCAACTCGCCCTGTTAACCGTTGAACATCCTTCATATTTGAAGGTAATTTGATATCCAAGATGGCTTTAATCTGCTCCGGGCTTCCCTCTATTCCTCTTTTGGTCACCATATATCCTAGAAACTTTCCTGCCCCCACTCCGAAAAGGCACTTAGCAGGATTTAGTTTCATGTTGTACTGATCCAGGATATCAAATGCTCCCTTAATATCCTGGAGGTGATCCTCAGCTTTTTTAGATTTTACCACCATATCGTCAATGTATACCTCCATGGTGTCCCCCAGCTTGTCTTTGAACATCATGTTTACCAATCTCTGGTATGTTGCACCTGCATTTTTCAAACCGAAAGGCATAGCAGTATAACAATAAATACCTGTTGGTGTCATGAAGGCAGTATCCTCCTGGTCTGAAGGCTCCATTTGAATCTTCTAAAATCCTGAGGATGCATCCATGAAGGTTAACATCTCATGCCCGGCACCATTGCATTAATATGAGGAAGAGGAAATGGGTCTTTGGGACAAGCTTTATTCAAGTCTGTGTAATCTACACAAACTCTCCATTTCCCATTTTTCTTCTGTACCACGACTACATTTGCCAGCCATCTTGGAAACTTGACTTCTCTGATCATTTTGGACTTCAACAATCTTTCAACTTCCTCTTGGCTAATTGTATTTCGTTCAGGAGCAAACTTCCTTCTCTTTTGCTGAACAGGCCTGAACGACCTGTCAATTCCAAGCTTGTGAGTGATAATGTCTTTGGATATACCTGTCATATCCTCATGCTTCCATGCAAATGTTGACATCCTGCACTTCAAAAAGTTAGTTAACTGTTCTTCAATATCCTGAGGGATACTGGTTCCTACGAGCACCGAGATATCAGGATTATCCTGATCCAGGATAACTTTCTTCATATCCTGCTCTGAAGCCTCCACGATATCCTGGGCCCGCATATTTAATTGCTATGCTGTATTAGGCTTGGTTGAGGAGTTCATTGAGGATAAGTAACATTCTTTCGCCTCCTGCTGATCACTATCAACCTTGACAACCCCCCAAGGGGTATGGATCTTAATGCATTGATGGTAGGTTGATGGCACAGCCTTCATATCATGGATCCATGGCCTGCCCAATATGATGTTATAGCAGGATAGGGAGTCCATCACACAGAAACTTTGTATCGAGTTGACCCCTTCAACGTGTACTGGTAACTTTATCTCTCCCACTATGTTTCCAGCCGCTCCACTGAACCCAACAAGCACGGTGGATTTCAAAGTGATATCCATTGGAGATACATTCATTCTTTTCAAAGTCTCTAGTTGGATTATGTTGACGGAGCTGCCATTATCCACCAATATCCTGCGTACAAAATGGTTAGCCACATATAATGTTACCACGAGAGCATCATGGTGAGGATCCTGGACAGTATCCCTGTCATCACTGTCGAAAGTGATCACTTTATCAGTTGTGAGGGTAGTCATCCTGGCTGGTTTGTCCCCCCTTTCGGTCTTGGCCTCCTTTGCATGCCTCTTGGCCGCAGAATACGAAGTCCCACAAATGTCGAGTCCTCCTGAAATAAAGTTTATTATTTTGGCATCCGCAGGAGGTGACGCCGCTCGTTCAGGATCCTTCTCAGTATCCTGACCCTTATTCTTCTTTCTTCCTAAGAGATCCTTCAGATATCCCTTGCTTAGAAGATAACTTATTTCTTTTCTTAGAGCAATGCAATCCTCAGTTACATGTCCGAAATCTTCGTGGAAGGCACACCATTTGGACTTATCCTTCCAATCAGCTTTTTGTTGATTCTTTCGAGGCCACCTAGCTTTGTCTCCTAAACCCTGCATAGCATACATTAATTCAGGAATGTTAACAGAAAAGCAATATTCAGATAATTCAGGATATTCTTCAGGATCCTCGTCTTCAACAGCATTCACTTTCTTGTTGTCATTTCTGTCATATGGCTTAGAGCGATATGGTTTAAATGAGGATTCTGACTTCCTATTAGTTGACTCATAGGTGGTGGATGAGTTCATCCTCTCTTGCATCTTTTTGTCATCCTCCAGTCGAATATATCTTAGGTCCCTGTTTCGAGCTTCATCCATATTCCTGCATGGGTTCATTACAAGATCTTGGTAAAATTGAGAATCTTTTTGCAGCCCCATCTTGAAAGCCTGCATAGTTGTCGCTACATCAAGATGTGGAATGTCTATGGATTCTCGGCTAAACTTGTTCACATAATCTCTTAAGGATTCCTAAGGTCCTTGAGTTATCCTGTAGAGATCACTTGTTAGTTTTTCAAAACTTCGACTACAAGAAAATTGACTATTAAACAAATTCACTAGGTGGGCAAATGATGTAATCAAATGAGGAGGAACATTTAATAGCCATTTCAAGGCCGATCCTGTTAAGGTAGAACCAAAACCCTTGCATAGGCACGCTTCCTTGAGTTTCGGAGGGATAGGATTAATCTCCATTCTTTCCCTATACTGGGCAATATGCTCTTCAGGATCCGTAGTTCCATCATACAGTTTCATGTTGGGAGTTTGAAATCTCTTTGGGATTTCAGCATCACAGATAGGATATGCAAAAGCGGGATATCCTGTGGCTGTCTTGGGACACTTCCGGAATTGGCTGGACCACCCCAGGTACACTGGATATCATGTCCTTCAATTTCTGAAGCTCCCTAGTAAATGTTGACGTCATACCTGCATCCTGCAAAGATCCATTAGTGTTAGTAGCAAGAATATTATTATTTGACACGTTACCAGCCTGAGGATTCCGACCATATCCTGAAGCATATCCTGAGCTCCTCACAGTTGACATGGTGACCGAGGAGGGTATTTCAGGAGTATGATTCTGAGGATGGTTAGGCACAATATTTCCCCTGTTATCCTCAGTATACACAGCCGAACTGAAGTTCAAAGCTCTGGGTTGTAAATGAGTGACGATATCCTCAACGGGTCTGCTTGAGCTAGATTTCAAGAGTTGTATTTCTCTCATCAGCATTTGGTTTGTTTCCTGTTGCAGCCTCATTTGCTCCTGCACACTTCCAAATAAGGTTAGAATTTCATCATTAGAAGCCAAAACAGGAGCAGATCCTTGAATACTCCGAGTAGGGATAATATCCTGAGGTTGTGAAGAAGCTTGCATCCTTGGAGGAGGTGGTGGAAGCACCGAACCAGTAGTAGCAGAAGTTGTAGCAGACACGGTGGAGGAGCTCATGTTTGATCTTGAGGCCATTGTAAACAATGTGGCAAAAAGTTTTGAAAATAGAAAACCGATTAACGATTTCACAAAGATTTTTAGTAAAGATAGCACCACTCGCCCAACGGTGGGTACCAAATTGTTTTGGTCAAAAATTACCGAAGCAATTAAGTGATCAAATTAGTTAAGTGAGGTAGTGTGCTAAAAAGTGTGTTGGAAATATGTTGGTTAAGTTGTTTGGAAAAACAGTTTTCAGGATACGGCTCAGGATATTGAGCTGTATCTACGATCAAACTATGAGCAAAAAAGTAAAAGAGGTGACACGAGATGTATGAGGAAAGCCCTTGATCCATCTAGATCGTCGGCATAAAACCTCGGGAGCTGACAATCACAGCTGCCTTGTTCTTCTTATTGCTTTAAACGTCAGGATACAGTGCAGGATATTGATCAGATCGCTAAGTGTTACAATGCTTTTTGTGAAAGTTGCGAGAGAGTGAGTGTGAGTGAGTAGCGAGTGTCATTGTTGTGTCCTATTGATCTGATTTATCCATCTATTTATAGTTACGAAATACAAACTAAAACTCCTATAAATATGGGATGCTCCCGAATATTCCATTATTAACGTTGTGGACCGAGTAAAGCGGCTTCAACGTCTTCATTCGAACGACTTGGACCGAGTCTTCCGGAGAAAGGGTCTTTGTGAACGTTGGGGACCTGGACTCGTACTCCTGCACACAATCCGTTAGTAATCCTCAGGATACCATCCAGGATGTTACCAATATCCTGAATCAGCACCCCGGATATGAACATATATCAGATAAGCAAGATATAATTTAAGATATTATCCAGGATATGAGCTCAGAATTTCACCCATAACAGTACCGGCAATCACGCCTGGAATCATCTTGGCTTCTTTCGCAGTCAGAACAAATGCTCTAGCATTCTTAGTAGTCTTGTTGTTCATGGCTGGAGCTAGTTTCGGACAATTCGGCTTAATATGCCCCTTTTCTCCACAATTGAAGCATACTCCATTACTGGGTTTCTTCCTACACTCTTCTTCCTTGTGTCCTGGTATCTTGCAGAAGTTGCAGTATGTGTAGTATCTTCTGAATGCTTCCTCTTGCAGGCCTTACAATAAGGTGCAGAAGTAGAACCTATATTCTTCCCACGGTTTAAATTACCGTAGCGAAATTCTTGGGTAAGCTTTTGGACTAGGTTCTTCCTCTGGTTTTCTTCTTGTGTGCGTACTAGTTCATCAGTCAAGGTATTTGCTAGTTCTACAGCTTGTTCTATGGTTTGTGGTCTAGCTGCCTTGACTACGTGTCTAATATCACTGATTAATCCCCATATGTATCGGGAGATTAATACTGGTTCTGGTGAAGCTAGGGTTGGCACGATTCTAGCATATTCGAAGAATACGGTAGTGTAACCCTTACAGTCTACTCAAGTCATTCTAAGGTTTAAGAATTTATTAGCTATTTGTTCTTTTTCATTAGGAGAACAGAATTTCCTTTCAACCATGTTCCTAAACTCAGTCCATTCCATATTATAGACTCTGTCACTTCCCCTAGACTTGAGAATAGTGTTCCACCATTTTAGAGCGGCATTCTTAAAAAGATTGGAAGCAAACATGATTTTGTCTTCCTCTGCACACTTTCTTATTTTTAAGACTGCCTCAGTCTTTTCTATCCAACGTAGAGCTGCAATGGCTCCTTCATTGCCCGAGAATTCTATTGGTTTACAAGACCAAAATTCTTTGTAAGAACAACCATAAGACATGGTTCTTCTTCTTTTTGTAACAGGCAATTGAAGTAACGGTCCATTGTTTACGCTGTGTTTGGGTTCAGTAGGTGGTCGTTTACTTCCACTATTACTTTTATTGTTTTCCACTTCCTTAACCGTTTTGATAATATATGGCATAGCGTCTATAATCCCTTGTGCCACTATGTGTTGGATGGCACTGTTATCTAATTGGTTTCCGTTATTATCGTTATTCGGGTTTTCTTGATTCACTTCGTTGTCCATCTGGATTATAAACATTTACCAAGTATTAATATCACAGAACAAGATTTAATGCGAACAATCACACAAACAAACACATTGATCAAAATCGTCGTGCATTGCGACATTTACTCTATTTGATAGATATCTATATCTATTACAAACTGCAATTGAAATTTAAAATACAATACTAGTTATGCATCCGTAGCTATTGGATTATCTATTTTAGTTGATTTTTTTTTTCAAACTACATGCATATATATATATATATATATATATATATAGTGTAAGTATCTATGGAAAACCCATTTAATCTAGAAAACTTAGGAAACCTTGATTGTGTGGTCAAGATTGATCCACATCATTTCTTTAAACACATGTTAAAAGGGCAATATAGTCATTTGCTCAAGCCATCATTTCACCATCTCTCCCCATCCCATCAAGTCATTTATTACCATCATATCACTTTTTTTAAAACCAATAATATACAGAACTTTTCATCTCTTTCTTTCTTATTTCCCCCCATTAGTTTCTTCTTCCAAAACCCTAAATACCTTTGCTTTCTCTCATCTTTCCATGGCTGATTTTCAGGCTTGTTCTCCTAGCCGTGTATTCCGGAACAACTTCATCGGTGATCAATCACGTCGTCATCTTCATCTCGGGTGTGCTGATGCTTGTTGAAAGCTGATTTCTAGAGTGAGAAACAACAATCTTCATCATATTCATCAAGAACACATAGAGAGAAGCAAGTTTGAAGATCTTCATCGTGTTCATCACACGGTTTCTAGTTTCGGTAAGTGTTTTTAGAGAGAGAAAGTTGCTATTTTAGAGAGAGAAACAACAATCTCTTGAGTATTTTATTTTGAAAAATCATTTTCACACTTGATGTTTTAGTTAAAATGGTTGTTTATAGGTTTTTGTGTAATGGATGTTTTAGAGATGAACATGATTCTTTTGTTAAAATGGTTCTAAAAATGGGTAAATGTTTATGTAATTTGCAGGTTTTTATTTTTGTGTTAAAATCATTTTTGTGGTAAAAAGTTGTGTTTGGTTTGGTTGCTTGTTTGAGGCTTTTGATCTGAATAGTAACTGTTTTTTTGTTGGGTTGGTTGCTTATTTTGGCTTTTGATCTGAATAGTAACTGTTATTGTGTGTTATACTAGGAGGTAACACATGTTACATGTGTTACAATAAAATTTTACACGTGTATAACACGTAACACATGTTACATACCTGTAGTTACATTTGTGTTAATAAGTTTAACTTTAGGGGATTAACACTGATGTACTTGTTTTGTTCACAGGTGAATGGATGTTTATGTTCACAGGTGAATGATGTTGTACAGAAGTTACCCTCCAGTGTAACACATGTTACAAACATGTGTTACATATGTTCAACCTCTTTGTTACCAAAAATCGGGGCTGCACATATGTAACACGTGTTACAACAGGTTTTTACCTACTTGCACGTCTCTATTACAAATGGATGAAAACAGTTTTTTTAAAACATCAACGGTGTAACAGTTGTTTATTTGAAAGTTCTTAAAACAACCGTTGTAACACGTGTTACATCTTTTTACTCAGCTGTGCATTTTCCTTTTTATAATCCCATCATCAACGTAAAGATACATCCAATGTAACACGTGTTACAAAAGGAAATTACCTACTTACACATCTCTATTACGTTGATTTAAACAGTTATTTAAAAACATCCACTTTGCAACACTTGTTTATTTGAAAGTTCTTAAAACAACCGTTGTAACACGTGTTACAACTTTTTTAGTGTTGTGCATTTTCCTTTTATAATCCCATCTTCAGCTTGAAGATACATCCAATGCAACACGTGTTAGGTTTTTTACGTGTTACAAAAGGTTTTTACTTAATGTAATAGTAAGTTTAAATGTTAAAATGTTTTTTTAAGATTGGTTGTTAAATGTTAAAATGTATAAACTTCACAATTTATTCGGAATATCTCGTTTATTTTTACAAATAAAAAGTCGTGTTTTTTTTGGTGGGATAATTAGCTACATATATAGTAAACGTTACCCAAGTTACTTGTAGTTACCCCAACCTTTTTTGGACACAAAGGGGGGTTGCACATATGTAACACATGTTTGTAACATGTGTTACACTAGAGAGGTAACACATGTATAGCCACGTTACACATGTTACATAGGAGATTAATAAGTTTTAACTATAGAAGATTAATATTGGTGTACTTATTTTGTTCACAGGTGAAACGATGTTTTGTGTTCAAGATGAAGATGGTTATCAAGAAGCGAAGCCCGCCGAAGGATTACAACGCATCATCAGGTTTTCGTGGTGACGATGGTGTGTTTTTTGGTTGGCTGCTATGTGTTGTGAAGATGGATGTTGTTGTGAAGACCATTTTTTAGAAGCATTACAACTATTGATATAAAATTCATTTTTATTTTCATTGTTAGTATGCCCATTTTTGGATGAATACGGATGTTGATGTGACGGCAATTTTTTTTGGGATGCAACAACTATATGTAACATGTGTAACCTTGACGTTGTAACACATGTAACACCTATATGTAACATGTGTAAGATGGCTATACATGTGTTACATTTGTTGCCCCATAGTGTAACATATGTTACATATGTCAGTCCCTTTGGTGTCAATTTACAACTATATAACATGTGCAACATGGCTATACATGTGTTACCATCTAGTGTAACACATGTTATAACTATATAACATGTGTTACCATCTAGTGTAACACATGTTAAAACTATATAACATGTGTTACAACTATATATACATGTGTTACCATTTAGTGTAACACATGTAACAACTATATAACATGTGCAACATGGCTATACATGTGTTACCATCTAGTGTAACACATGTTACAAATATGTATTACATATACGCAGCCCTGTTTTGTCCAATAAAGGGCCGCTCTTACCGTAAGTAACATGTGTAACATTGTTACTACATATGTAGCTAATTACAACTTCCAGGAACCAAAACCCTAGAGGTGTTACATATGTTAACATAAAGAGATTCTCTTAAAATCAGAAGAAGTATTACATCTCGTAAAGAGGAGTATTGTTGAATGTAGGGTATGATCTAGTTCTTCAAACCATTACATCAAACATAATATAACATTAACTGTAACCCTTAACATCATTAAAAGTGGCAGCCTACCAAGGCTTTTAAGGTTACAAACATCATATAGTTATGATGACTACAAAAGGGTGATAAAACAGCCGGAAATGGATAGTGACTGTTACATTTGTCAACATGTTGTTCATTCATGTAATAGTGACTGTTACATGTTACATATACTAAGTGTTTTATATATGCCAAGTGTGTTTCATACACACATGTAACATGCGTATGCCTTTGTGGTGCATATAGTCATGTTACATGTATACGTATGTTATTCACTACATCGTATGTAACACATGTTACTCATGTTACATGTATATGTATGTTATTCACTATATATGTGCCTTCTTTTTATTCACTACATCGTATGTAACACATGTTACTTACATGTTCCACCATGTACTGCATTTACTTACGTAAGATGTGTAACACATGTTACAATTGCTTATTGTTTCCAAGTAACATTAAAGGTATGTACCTTGTTTTCTACTTCATCCTGTGTAACACATGTTACACTTGTTAATTAGTATCAAAGGTTACAATTGAAACAATATGTTGACCACCCAATGCTCGTCTACTACTTTTCTTACAATTGGTAATGAATAAAACATGTTAACTAATAACACATGTAACTGATAACTGGTAACCAAATACATTTCCCACCATAATTATTTAAAACATGTTATCCCATTCATCGTCCGTTTCTTCTCTTTCTTCATCCCATTCATCGTCCGTTTCTTCGTCTACTTTCTTTCGCTTTTTTGGTATCTTACCAGTTTGCGATCTTGTTACTCTCTTTGTTGCTGCAAATAAAATAGGTTTAACACATGTTACTTAATTTCATTAACACTTGTTACATATGTTAAGATAAAGTCAGGTTTAACATATGTTACTTAATTTCATTAACCTAATATGTTTTTGATAAAATAAAGTCAGGTTTAACATATGTTACCTATTTTTATAAAAATAAGACAAGTTTAACACTTGTTAAATAATACAGGTTTAACACATGTTACATAATTTGATAAAAATAAGACAGGTGTAACACATGTTACACTAACATGTTTACCTAATAGGAGAGGTTTAACACATGGTAATAAGACAGGTTTAACACACGTTTACATCATTTGATAAAAATGAGACAGGTTTAACACATGTTACACTAATATGTTTACCTAATCAGGGAGGTTTAACACATGGTACCCTAATAAGAAGGTTTAACATATGTTACGCTAATATGTTTATATGCTTTTTAGTCCGTTGACTTGTACCCTAATATCAGACAAGTTTAACACATGTTACGCTAATATATTTATATGCTTTTGAGCCCTTGGACTTGTACCCTAATATCAGAGGTTTACCTAATTTGTTTTTGACAGAAAACAAGGCAGGTCTAACACATGTTACCTAATATGTTTTTGATAAAAAATATAAGACATGTTTAACACATGTTTTTGACAGTAAACAAGACGGGTTTAACACATGTTACAAATCAATAGTTTTAACGTGCAGTTGGCAAGTTGGCAATCCAAAAAATAAATAAATAAATAACCCGAGACTATTTCTACTCAAAATAACTAACACTTCCTAGTCGCATTCCAAAACAAAAATCACCATCGATCGGACCAAAAAACTATATGTGACATGTTAACATGGCTATACATGTGTTACGTGTTATACATGTGTAAACTTTTTGTTGTAACACATGTAACAACATGTTGTAACACATGTAACAACTATATGTGACATGTTATGTGTTATACGTGTTATACTATAGTGGTAACACATGTATAACATGTGTTACGTGTTATACATGTGTAAACTTTTTGTTGTAACACATGTAACAACTATATGTGACATGTTAACATGGCTATACATGTGTTACCACCTAGTATAACACATAAAAACAGTTACTGATAAAAATAATACAGGTTTAACACATGTTACATAATTTGATAAAAATAAGACAGGTGTAACACATGTTACACTAACATGTTTACCTAATATGAGAGGTTTAACACATGGTAATAAGACAGGTTTAACACACGTTTACATCATTTGATAAAAATGAGACAGGTTTAACACATGTTACACTAATATGTTTACCTAATCAGGGAGGTTTAACACATGGTACCCTAATAAGAAGGTTTAACATATGTTACGCTAATATGTTTATATGCTTTTTAGTCCGTTGACTTGTACCCTAATATCAGACAAGTTTAACACATGTTACACTAATATATTTATATGCTTTTGAGCCCTTGGACTTGTACCCTAATATCAGAGGTTTACCTAATTTGTTTTTGACAGAAAACAAGGCAGGTCTAACACATGTTACCTAATATGTTTTTGATAAAAAAATATAAGACATGTTTAACACATGTTTTTGACAGTAAACAAGACGGGTTTAACACATGTTACAAATCAATAGTTTCAAAGGTAACGAATATATATCAACAATAACATTCATTATCACAATTCTAAAAAAAAAATTTAATCCCTTTAAAACAAAAAAAACCCAACAAACTATCAAATCTATTTTACCAATACACACACAAAATCATTCAACTTTTACCAAACAAATACCATTAAGACATGGAACCAGTCCATGTCATAAGTGTGTGTGTTCTTGGTGTTCTAACAACTTTCTCTCTCCAAAAACCCATGAACCAAATGATTTCTGACCTGCTTCTCTCTCACACACTTGTGTGTGTTCTTGGTCTTGGTGTTCTAATAACTTTCTCTCTCTAGAAACACATGCAACCGAATGATTCAGGCCTGCTTCTCTCACACACACTTGTGTGTGTGTTCTTGGTGTTCTTCATGAACACGAAGGAGAATCTTGTTTCTCTTTCTCTCACACACTTGTGTGTATGCTTTTGATGTTTCTCTTTCTTTAACGATATTCAGGCTTGCTTCTCTCACACACACTTGTGTGTGTGTTCTTGGTGATTGAAATATGAAGAAAGAGAGAGGATGAGAGAATGGATGATGATGATGGTTTGATGGTGAATGTACAGATTTTTTGAATTCTCAAAAGAGAAGAAAGAAGAAAGAGAGACAATGATGATCCTTTAATGCATGTCAAATCACATAATATTATAATATATATAATGTACTATAATTATGGTTGATTTTACCTAAATACCCTTCAAGTAACTTTATTGACTTTGTACCTCTATTTAATTTAATTCAAAAAGGCTTCAAATTTTATGAGCCATTGGATGATCATGATCAATGGTCTAGATTGGGTTTCCTAGGTTTTCTAAGTAGAAATAAGTTTTCTATATATCCATGCCCTATATATATATATATATATATATATATATATATATATATATATATAGGGAGCCGCTAGAATGAGAACCACCACGAGTTATGAGAACCACGAGAACCGCGACCCGCGGGTGGCCGTTGGCCACGAAATTTTTTTTACACCTAGATCCGTATATTTTAGGACTGGGTGTAAATTTTCGGTTCAAACGGCGCGCCCGAGGGGGTAGTTTTTTACGCCCAAAGTTTGGTAAAAAAAAAAGAAAAATTAAAAAAACCCAAACTTTGGGCGTAAAAAACTACACCATCGGGCGCGCCGTTTGAACCGAAAATTTACACTCGGTCCTAAAATATACGGATCTAGGTGTAAAAAAAATTTGGTGGTCAACGGCCACCCGCGGGTCGCGGTTCTCGTGGTTCTCATAACTCGTGGTGGTTCTCATTCTAGCGGCCCCCTATATATATATATATAGGATTAGGTTCAAGAGCGAACACTAGTGTAGCTTGCGAACTGAGTGAACTAATCCTGGCCATACACGTGTGTGGATCAATAGCCAGGATTTGATGTTGAAATACACTAGTGTATTTTACGATTTGATGATGAGATCCTGGCCATACACGTGTGTAGATCAATGGCCAGGATTTGTTCACTGCGTTCGCAAATACACTAGTGTTCACTCTAGAACCCCACCCTATATATATATATATATATATATATATATATATATATATATATATATATATTACTATTATTGGTAGGGGTTCATCCAATACTACATATTACGCTCGTCGTATTTCCAAACGAGCCTCTCTCCTATTTGCCTTATTCTTTCACCTTCATCTAATAACTCCTCACCAAAAGTGCGGAGTTCCTGCACGTTCTCGGTACTCATGGGAGGTGGTGGTGATGGTATCGGGTCAGGGTACTAGGGCATCGGTTCTTCATATGGGTATGGGTTTTCTAGGATTTTCCGAACATACTGGTCATTATCCCAATATGGATCTAGAGGGTCAAGGTTGGGATAGGGTGCTACTGGGTTTGGTATAGGTGCCTCCAGTGGGTAGAGTTCTCGATAATCCCTATGGTCGTCTTCCCATGGGTCATAATCTGGAGGATGGGGTGTTGGGACTCTAGGGATTTCGTTTGGGTCGAAGGCAGGTACGGGAACCTGGTATCCTGGGTTAGGTTCTATTTCCATGGGTTGAGTTGGGAACAAGGGTAGTGGCAGTGGTGTAATGATTTGTTCTAAGTTTGGGTCTGCGGCAGTGGTACCTAGTATGTGGAAATTGCCCAATCGCCTATTGATTATGTCCTGGGTCTGGGCGTTCATCTATCTATTTGCTGCTGCTAAAGCCTTCTGTTGCTGTAACTTCCTCATTCTTTTCCAACGCTCATGTGCTCCCCGGCTGAACCATCCTCTCTTTTTGGTAGGGAATGGCTCTTCGGATTGTGCCTTAAATATGAAAATCCCCTCTTCTGTTTCAGCTGAATACCCCGAAGGGGTAGGCTGGGAAGAAGTTCCTTCATCTCTAGGAGAACTAGATAGTTGACGATAAGCGTCTGACGGACCTTGATCACTCATACTGTAAACTAACAAATTGTCAAAAAAAACACAAAACAATAATATAAAGATATGCACGTAATCACGTAGATTATTTCCTAACAAAATGGATAAAATTTTGGTGCCAGCAGAACACTTCTGTGGCTGAAATCAGTAGCTGTAGCTCTGATACCACCACCTGTCGCAACCCCCAACCCCTATCCTTGGGAACGGACGGCCGCGAACCAGTATCAGTGATATCGGTGTTTATTAATTTGGCATTGGAATTTACATCAGGACCGTAGTTAGGAAATAGGTTATCAGAGTAAAACACCACATTCTTATAATAATAAATACATGGGAAATTCCCAAGTTTCCATTACAAACATATTTATAGGGATAAACCCTAATTTATTGAATTAAAACATCTTCTTTATTTAGGTAACTTTTATAGCCACTTTTCCAAGTCTTCAGTGCTCTCCAGCTGGCTTCTAATTGGCTTTCACATTTTGTTACCTAAGACACGTTTAAAAAAATTTTATCAGCAAGAAATACTGGCGAGTGAATCCCAGTTTAATCAAGAAAATTTTTATCATTTTACAGCATTGAGAGCAATCCAACAATTACATTTGTTTACATCTACTTTAATTACCACCCACGATACTGTCAATCCTGACTGGTGGTAATGTTACTACTCACAGTGTAGTAACAAATTTCGTATACAAAACCCCAACATACCTACGATAATTGTAGATATACAAATACTCAATAACTGTTAAATTTCAAGTAAAACAATTGAGGTTTTGTAAAAATAGTTCACTAAAAGGTTTCACAAAAAGGAGATTACTCACATTGCTAATTTAGGTATTTCCTTGTGATTTCCTGGTTATAATCTAATAAATCAAAGAATGCACACGTGTTAGTATAATAACCCAAATTTACATTAGTTATACCCTTCTCGAAACAGAACTCAAATGACTAAGTCAGGCAGAGTCTCGACATGCGTTACGGAGCACTAGATCAATCGGGCAGCATATCTAATACGTAATCGGGGGTTATAATACTTACAACGAGGCAGAGATTCACTAATTAGGGGGGTATTATACCCGATATTACTTTTACTACTTCGGAAATTTGAGAGAGAGTTGCGAGAATTGAACGACGAACAAATGAAGCTCGACTGCTCCATTTATAGGGCCTGACCAGGGGTTCCTGGCGGCCCGTGAGAGAGGCAAATGGGCTCTCGCGCCCCGCGAGCTAGGTCGAGTAGGGTGTAGCTGGTCTGAGTCGACCCAGTAGCTTCGACATGCTGATGCCACGTGGCGGCACCGGGTTACGCCACTTATCCCTTCGCTCGCACCCCGCGATGGATCAAGAGCAGTCTCGCGACAGACATAAAATATTATTTTTATTTGATTTTTATTAAAATAAAGGTATTTTGGGTCCGGTTTTCATATACGGGGTGTATTTTAGGGTGTATAGGGGTGTTATAAGTATTTTTGGAGGGTTATTATATCCATGGTGTACGCTTCGCACGTTCGATGAATTTTCTTTAATTGCATGAATTTGAACATCTTCATGTATATCTCCTAGAACTTTCATTTTTTTCAATATCGTCACCCAAATTATGTTGGTGATCATCTTCTTGAAATTGTGTTTCAGGCACAATATCGTCATCATCACCTTCACTGATCGGGATATTCGCATTGACATGATGAAACTAGATTAATGCAGTGTGGTAAAGTGTGAGGTTGTAGTGGTAGTTGTGTATAAAATTGGATTTTTTTAAGTTGTCGTTATAGGATCGTTGAACGGTGGAAAGCCACAATAAATGATCGTGATGCTTAACCCAATTCTGCTACATGAGCCACCATACCAGAACCGAAATGACAGTGTTCCAGATGAGGTAGGGGTACCCGATATGCATACCTGAGAAGACCCTTGGTAGCCTAAGAAGAGTTTTTAACATAACTTAGTATTAAACCCTAAAGTTATTTTATAAACCCGCCAATCACAAGTCACCACATCATTTCATCAACTTGAACCGATTTCCAATCATCTTTGCATGAAGCACTCATCACTTGGACCACTGAATATTTTTTATTAAATTTAAATAAAAAACCATTATATTATATATTATATATATATTAAAAACAGAACTCAATGTAATAGTGAATAATAACTACTCAATAATGTTACTATATCTATACATGTTTTATCTCATAATTGCATACATCAGGGCATTTGGTAAACTGGTTCTCAGTACAAAAGCCGCCCGTTCGACTCCTTTTTCTTACTTCTCTTTTTTGAGAATATCTCTTCACCCCAGTTTCATCTTAGAAACCCTAAACCACTCCACCATCCACCGCTGCACCATCCATCTCTGGCACCACCAAATCCGGGCACCTCTCCACACTCCTTTAGGCTTTAACCCTTTCCCCACAACAATTTCGCCAGAAAACCCCACTTCCCAACAGAGATCGTCATCATCTCCGGTCGCACCACCATCGCCAAACGGTGGATATGACGTGTCAGACTTTTTCAAAGAGAGACACGCCAGGTGGTACAGCACCACTATTGGAAACACCGCCATCATCTCCGGTCGCACCACCACCGCTAATATGTGCTTAAAAGCTGTCTAGGGTTTTTATTTGGTCACAGTGTACGATAACGGAAGTTGATATCGGCATGCCGGAGCCTGGTGATTCGATCATAAAGAAGCCTAAACACGATCATAAATTGTCTAGGGTTTTCATCAGGTATCGTTGTTGATTAATTATATAGTCTGATTTGTTCTAATTTATTCAGTTGATTGTTCATTTTTTTCTATATGATTTGTGATCGTGTTGTGTTTTGAATTAACTCTAACAGTACTGGTGTGTGTGAGAGTGGATTATTGTATGAAAATGTCACAATTTTGTGTTTATGTGAACCTAAATTTCATGTTTGTGTGATAGAATTGCTACTGTTCAAAGCTAGACAATTTTTTCTTATGTGTGATATCCAATTTTTATGCAAATTAATGGCATAATTTTTTATTTGTTTTCGATAGGGTTTTATATCTCTGAATTGTTTGATATTGATATTAAATATTTTGATTCATTTTCAATTTGTTTCCATTTAACGACATTGCATCCAACAGTTCATTGGGTCTTCCAAATGTAGTCTCAAAGTTCTACAGCTTAAAATTAATATGAAACCAACAAGAAAGTAAAGAAAAAGTTTGATCATTTCCAAGTCATTTGATATCTTTGATGATTGCTCTGATCATCACTCTAATAATGATGGTTTTCAAGGGCAACAGGTAACTTTGTAAACATTAGTGGCAAATTATATACAACATAGTTTTGTTAATAACTATATTTGGGTTTAATTGTTTTTGGTGGTAGCCTCTTGCCTTAACAAGGAAATTTCAAGATGAATGGGTGTAAGTTAGCATATGTAAAATGTAAAAGTAGTCTTCACATGCAATTAGTGATAACTTTTGTGTGGTTTTAGTTGTTGATATGCTTACATTGTTAACAACAAAACTGGATTCTTCGTTGCTCGATTCATTTGTTATATAAATTAGTACACACAAGCACTTGATACACTGTCTTTTTGGCCAACATGTTAAAGTTCAGCATCCTATTGCATGACGTGCTATCTCTCTCCGCATAGTCTCTGCCGGTAGCGGAACGGTGGTTGTGGGCGCAGGAAAAGAAAGTGATGATAGTGACAGTAAGGTCCTGGTAGTGATGTCTCCGTCGATGGTTCGACCATGTGCTTCGCTAGGAACAACTGCGCACTCAGCTATGTTTTCGATGGAATTCCGGCAAGACGATTTTGCTGGTAATAAGATGTTGGTATGTGTTATCTATTTTCACATTAATCAGTTTGTAGGCATCCATTAGGATCTCGGATTGAAAGTAAAGCTCATAATCTAATTACTATGATTGGCGTTATTAGATGTTCATGAAAGAGTTTCTCATAATCCAAATGAGGCGTTTGCAAGTTGGGACATTGATGACCATGAATCCATGATTGGTCTTCATAATTTAATCTGATTGTTCTTTGTGTTCTAAATTTGGTATATGATGTTTTAGTCTGTGTATACCAATAAAGTATTTGGAATTTCATGAGAGTTTAACAGGTTTGGTGTTGACTTGATTTTGCAGGTAGTTCACGGCGTAAGAATGTTGCAACACTTGATAGTGATGATAGATATTGATAGGTCCGTAACGATCCGATTTCAGTTTCGGTTCGGTGAAAAATAGTGAGACGGGTGATTTTCGAGCCATGAACAAACAAAGACACAAAAAGATATAAGAACAATAAGGATTTAAACAAAGAAGCTTCATTGATAGTGGCAAAAGATTACAAGATAATCATCCACCACAGGTGAGCTCCCCCGGGGTGGTGGCTCACAAATGCACACCTCACAAATGAGGTCTAGTACTCTATATATAGCCCCTGAGCCTTGTCCTCCAAGCAAGCCGCCTCTTGCTTGGAAAACCTACTAAACTCACTAAAACATCCGACTTTCACAAATAAAAACGTCACCCTATACAACACAATAAATATGCTAAATGACGTCGACGTAATTGATAACATCATTCTCTAATTTGACCCAACAGATATTGCGAGTTCATAATCGATGATTTAGTCTGATTATATGATGAGTTCTGCTGTGGAGGATGTGCAACTTGAAAAATAAATGTGTTGGATCAGAGTTTAAACACTTTGTATGAGAAAAGGTGACCGTCTGTTTATTATTTAATGTCTTGAAATTGTTTATCCCTTTATGAAGAATCAGAATTGGATAATTACTTAATCATGTACTTGAAGTTAGTGATTGTTAAATTGATTAGTGACGGCTTTTAGATGTGTTTAGAAATTTAAATGATTTGAAAGTAATTAAAAATTATTTCTATTTATATGTGTATAAATAGGGCCAACGAGGGAGAAGGCGTTGGTGAGGCTTTTAATAGTAGCTTACAATCTGAGTTTGTTGAAAAAGTACTAAGTTCTTTTTTGTGATGTAAGCTATTGAGTTTTATTGATTATGTGGATTAAAGATTTGTGTTTTCCTTCATAGATTTGCAACATTAATGCTGCATCAAGATTTGGATTTTGTAAAGAAGAGGTCTGCTAAAGAGATAGGTTGCATTTCATCTCATCGGTATGCAACTCTGTTTTTATTTTTTTTAATTAACTTAATCTGTTAATTAAGTTCTCTAATCAGTGTTCAATTTGTATATGATTAATAGCGCTAACCGCTGGCCTTGGTGAGAAAGCATAAGAAAGATTAGAAGAATTGGTTTCTCCTATGTCAGAGACTTGAGATCCCGTTCTAAAGCATCAAAGACAACAACAATATATCTATACTTATACATTTACTGGCGTCACCCCTTTCAGCTTACAATTTAGTTGTTACGAGTTTGTCCCTTTTATATCTTTTTAAGAGATGATGATATTGATATTGAAGTAATACTTGTAAGATTAAATATATATTATGGGTTCATTACAAGATCTTGGTAAAATTGAGAATCTTTTTGCAGCCCCATCTTGAAAGCCTGCATAGTTGTCGCTACATCAAGATGTGGAATGTCTATGGATTCTCGGCTAAACTTGTTCACATAATCTCTTAAGGATTCCTAAGGTCCTTGAGTTATCCTGTAGAGATCACTTGTTAGTTTTTCAAAACTTCGACTACAAGAAAATTGACTATTAAACAAATTCACTAGGTGGGCAAATGATGTAATCAAATGAGGAGGAACATTTAATAGCCATTTCAAGGCCGATCCTGTTAAGGTAGAACCAAAACCCTTGCATAGGCACGCTTCCTTGAGTTTCGGAGGGATAGGATTAATCTCCATTCTTTCCCTATACTGGGCAATATGCTCTTCAGGATCCGTAGTTCCATCATACAGTTTCATGTTGGGAGTTTGAAATCTCTTTGGGATTTCAGCATCACAGATAGGATATGCAAAAGCGGGATATCCTGTGGCTGTCTTGGGACACTTCCGGAATTGGCTGGACCACCCCAGGTACACTGGATATCATGTCCTTCAATTTCTGAAGCTCCCTAGTAAATGTTGACGTCATACCTGCATCCTGCAAAGATCCATTAGTGTTAGTAGCAAGAATATTATTATTTGACACGTTACCAGCCTGAGGATTCCGACCATATCCTGAAGCATATCCTGAGCTCCTCACAGTTGACATGGTGACCGAGGAGGGTATTTCAGGAGTATGATTCTGAGGATGGCTAGGCACAATATTTCCCCTGTTATCCTCAGTATACACAGCCGAACTGAAGTTCAAAGCTCTGGGTTGTAAAGGAGTGACGATATCCTCAACGGGTCTGCTTGAGCTAGATTTCAAGAGTTGTATTTCTCTCATCAGCATTTGGTTTGTTTCCTGTTGCAGCCTCATTTGCTCCTGCACACTTCCAAATAAGGTTAGAATTTCATCATTAGAAGCCAAAACAGGAGCAGATCCTTGAATACTCCGAGTAGGGATAATATCCTGAGGTTGTGAAGAAGCTTGCATCCTTGGAGGAGGTGGTGGAAGCACCGAACCAGTAGTAGCAGAAGTTGTAGCAGACACGGTGGAGGAGCTCATGTTTGATCTTGAGGCCATTGTAAACAATGTGGCAAAAAGTTTTGAAAATAGAAAACCGATTAACGATTTCACAAAGATTTTTAGTAAAGATAGCACCACTCGCCCAACGGTGGGTACCAAATTGTTTTGGTCAAAAATTACCGAAGCAATTAAGTGATCAAATTAGTTAAGTGAGGTAGTGTGCTAAAAAGTGTGTTGGAAATATGTTGGTTAAGTTGTTTGGAAAAACAGTTTTCAGGATACGGCTCAGGATATTGAGCTGTATCTACGATCAAACTATGAGCAAAAAAGTAAAAGAGGTGACACGAGATGTATGAGGAAAGCCCTTGATCCATCTAGATCGTCGGCATAAAACCTCGGGAGCTGACAATCACAGCTGCCTTGTTCTTCTTATTGCTTTAAACGTCAGGATACAGTGCAGGATATTGATCAGATCGCTAAGTGTTACAATGCTTTTTGTGAAAGTTGCGAGAGAGTGAGTGTGAGTGAGTAGCGAGTGTCATTGTTGTGTCCTATTGATCTGATTTATCCATCTATTTATAGTTACGAAATACAAACTAAAACTCCTATAAATATGGGATGCTCCCGAATATTCCATTATTAACGTTGTGGACCGAGTAAAGCGGCTTCAACGTCTTCATTCGAACGACTTGGACCGAGTCTTCCGGAGAAAGGGTCTTTGTGAACGTTGGGGACCTGGACTCGTACTCCTGCACACAATCCGTTAGTAATCCTCAGGATACCATCCAGGATGTTACCAATATCCTGAATCAGCACCCCGGATATGAACATATATCAGATAAGCAAGATATAATTTAAGATATTATCCAGGATATGAGCTCAGAATTTCACCCATAACAGTACCGGCAATCACGCCTGGAATCATCTTGGCTTCTTTCGCAGTCAGAACAAATGCTCTAGCATTCTTAGTAGTCTTGTTGTTCATGGCTGGAGCTAGTTTCGGACAATTCGGCTTAATATGCCCCTTTTCTCCACAATTGAAGCATACTCCATTACTGGGTTTCTTCCTACACTCTTCTTCCTTGTGTCCTGGTATCTTGCAGAAGTTGCAGTATGTGTAGTATCTTCTGAATGCTTCCTCTTGCAGGCCTTACAATAAGGTGCAGAAGTAGAACCTATATTCTTCCCACGGTTTAAATTACCGTAGCGAAATTCTTGGGTAAGCTTTTGGACTAGGTTCTTCCTCTGGTTTTCTTCTTGTGTGCGTACTAGTTCATCAGTCAAGGTATTTGCTAGTTCTACAGCTTGTTCTATGGTTTGTGGTCTAGCTGCCTTGACTACGTGTCTAATATCACTGATTAATCCCCATATGTATCGGGAGATTAATACTGGTTCTGGTGAAGCTAGGGTTGGCACGATTCTAGCATATTCGAAGAATACGGTAGTGTAACCCTTACAGTCTACTCAAGTCATTCTAAGGTTTAAGAATTTATTAGCTATTTGTTCTTTTTCATTAGGAGAACAGAATTTCCTTTCAACCATGTTCCTAAACTCAGTCCATTCCATATTATAGACTCTGTCACTTCCCCTAGACTTGAGAATAGTGTTCCACCATTTTAGAGCGGCATTCTTAAAAAGATTGGAAGCAAACATGATTTTGTCTTCCTCTGCACACTTTCTTATTTTTAAGACTGCCTCAGTCTTTTCTATCCAACGTAGAGCTGCAATGGCTCCTTCATTGCCCGAGAATTCTATTGGTTTACAAGACCAAAATTCTTTGTAAGAACAACCATAAGACATGGTTCTTCTTCTTTTTGTAACAGGCAATTGAAGTAACGGTCCATTGTTTACGCTGTGTTTGGGTTCAGTAGGTGGTCGTTTACTTCCACTATTACTTTTATTGTTTTCCACTTCCTTAACCGTTTTGATAATATATGGCATAGCGTCTATAATCCCTTGTGCCACTATGTGTTGGATGGCACTGTTATCTAATTGGTTTCCGTTATTATCGTTATTCGGGTTTTCTTGATTCACTTCGTTGTCCATCTGGATTATAAACATTTACCAAGTATTAATATCACAGAACAAGATTTAATGCGAACAATCACACAAACAAACACATTGATCAAAATCGTCGTGCATTGCGACATTTACTCTATTTGATAGATATCTATATCTATTACAAACTGCAATTGAAATTTAAAATACAATACTAGTTATGCATCCGTAGCTATTGGATTATCTATTTTAGTTGATTTTTTTTTTCAAACTACATGCATATATATATATATATATATATATATATATATATATATAGTGTAAGTATCTATGGAAAACCCATTTAATCTAGAAAACTTAGGAAACCTTGATTGTGTGGTCAAGATTGATCCACATCATTTCTTTAAACACATGTTAAAAGGGCAATATAGTCATTTGCTCAAGCCATCATTTCACCATCTCTCCCCATCCCATCAAGTCATTTATTACCATCATATCACTTTTTTTAAAACCAATAATATACAGAACTTTTCATCTCTTTCTTTCTTATTTCCCCCCATTAGTTTCTTCTTCCAAAACCCTAAATACCTTTGCTTTCTCTCATCTTTCCATGGCTGATTTTCAGGCTTGTTCTCCTAGCCGTGTATTCCGGAACAACTTCATCGGTGATCAATCACGTCGTCATCTTCATCTCGGGTGTGCTGATGCTTGTTGAAAGCTGATTTCTAGAGTGAGAAACAACAATCTTCATCATATTCATCAAGAACACCAAGAACACATAGAGAGAAGCAAGTTTGAAGATCTTCATCGTGTTCATCACACGGTTTCTAGTTTCGGTAAGTGTTTTTAGAGAGAGAAAGTTGCTATTTTAGAGAGAGGAACAACAATCTCTTGAGTATTTTATTTTGAAAAATCATTTTCACACTTGATGTTTTAGTTAAAATGGTTGTTTATAGGTTTTTGTGTAATGGATGTTTTAGAGATGAACATGATTCTTTTGTTAAAATGGTTCTAAAAATGGGTAAATGTTTATGTAATTTGCAGGTTTTTATTTTTGTGTTAAAATCATTTTTGTGGTAAAAAGTTGTGTTTGGTTTGGTTGCTTGTTTGAGGCTTTTGATCTGAATAGTAACTGTTTTTTTGTTGGGTTGGTTGCTTATTTTGGCTTTTGATCTGAATAGTAACTGTTATTGTGTGTTATACTAGGAGGTAACACATGTTACATGTGTTACAATAAAATTTTACACGTGTATAACACGTAACACATGTTACATACCTGTAGTTACATTTGTGTTAATAAGTTTAACTTTAGGGGATTAACACTGATGTACTTGTTTTGTTCACAGGTGAATGGATGTTTATGTTCACAGGTGAATGATGTTGTACAGAAGTTACCCTCCAGTGTAACACATGTTACAAACATGTGTTACATATGTTCAACCTCTTTGTTACCAAAAATCGGGGCTGCACATATGTAACACGTGTTACAACAGGTTTTTACCTACTTGCACGTCTCTATTACAAATGGATGAAAACAGTTTTTTTAAAACATCAACGGTGTAACAGTTGTTTATTTGAAAGTTCTTAAAACAACCGTTGTAACACGTGTTACATCTTTTTACTCAGCTGTGCATTTTCCTTTTTATAATCCCATCATCAACGTAAAGATACATCCAATGTAACACGTGTTACAAAAGGAAATTACCTACTTACACATCTCTATTACGTTGATTTAAACAGTTATTTAAAAACATCCACTTTGCAACACTTGTTTATTTGAAAGTTCTTAAAACAACCGTTGTAACACGTGTTACAACTTTTTTAGTGTTGTGCATTTTCCTTTTATAATCCCATCTTCAGCTTGAAGATACATCCAATGCAACACGTGTTAGGTTTTTTACGTGTTACAAAAGGTTTTTACTTAATGTAATAGTAAGTTTAAATGTTAAAATGTTTTTTTAAGATTGGTTGTTAAATGTTAAAATGTATAAACTTCACAATTTATTCGGAATATCTCGTTTATTTTTACAAATAAAAAGTCGTGTTTTTTTTGGTGGGATAATTAGCTACATATATAGTAAACGTTACCCAAGTTACTTGTAGTTACCCCAACCTTTTTTGGACACAAAGGGGGGTTGCACATATGTAACACATGTTTGTAACATGTGTTACACTAGAGAGGTAACACATGTATAGCCACGTTACACATGTTACATAGGAGATTAATAAGTTTTAACTATAGAAGATTAATATTGGTGTACTTATTTTGTTCACAGGTGAAACGATGTTTTGTGTTCAAGATGAAGATGGTTATCAAGAAGCGAAGCCCGCCGAAGGATTACAACGCATCATCAGGTTTTCGTGGTGACGATGGTGTGTTTTTTGGTTGGCTGCTATGTGTTGTGAAGATGGATGTTGTTGTGAAGACCATTTTTTAGAAGCATTACAACTATTGATATAAAATTCATTTTTATTTTCATTGTTAGTATGCCCATTTTTGGATGAATACGGATGTTGATGTGACGGCAATTTTTTTTGGGATGCAACAACTATATGTAACATGTGTAACCTTGACGTTGTAACACATGTAACACCTATATGTAACATGTGTAAGATGGCTATACATGTGTTACATTTGTTGCCCCATAGTGTAACATATGTTACATATGTCAGTCCCTTTGGTGTCAATTTACAACTATATAACATGTGCAACATGGCTATACATGTGTTACCATCTAGTGTAACACATGTTATAACTATATAACATGTGTTACCATCTAGTGTAACACATGTTAAAACTATATAACATGTGTTACAACTATATATACATGTGTTACCATTTAGTGTAACACATGTAACAACTATATAACATGTGCAACATGGCTATACATGTGTTACCATCTAGTGTAACACATGTTACAAATATGTATTACATATACGCAGCCCTGTTTTGTCCAATAAAGGGCCGCTCTTACCGTAAGTAACATGTGTAACATTGTTACTACATATGTAGCTAATTATAACTTCCAGGAACCAAAACCCTAGAGGTGTTACATATGTTAACATAAAGAGATTCTCTTAAAATCAGAAGAAGTATTACATCTCGTAAAGAGGAGTATTGTTGAATGTAGGGTATGATCTAGTTCTTCAAACCATTACATCAAACATAATATAACATTAACTGTAACCCTTAACATCATTAAAAGTGGCAGCCTACCAAGGCTTTTAAGGTTACAAACATCATATAGTTATGATGACCACAAAAGGGTGATAAAACAGCCGGAAATGGATAGTGACTGTTACATTTGTCAACATGTTGTTCATTCATGTAATAGTGACTGTTACATGTTACATATACTAAGTGTTTTATATATGCCAAGTGTGTTTCATACACACATGTAACATGCGTATGCCTTTGTGGTGCATATAGTCATGTTACATGTATACGTATGTTATTCACTACATCGTATGTAACACATGTTACTCATGTTACATGTATATGTATGTTATTCACTATATATGTGCCTTCTTTTTATTCACTACATCGTATGTAACACATGTTACTTACATGTTCCACCATGTACTGCATTTACTTACGTAAGATGTGTAACACATGTTACAATTGCTTATTGTTTCCAAGTAACATTAAAGGTATGTACCTTGTTTTCTACTTCATCCTGTGTAACACATGTTACACTTGTTAATTAGTATCAAAGGTTACAATTGAAACAATATGTTGACCACCCAATGCTCGTCTACTACTTTTCTTACAATTGGTAATGAATAAAACATGTTAACTAATAACACATGTAACTGATAACTGGTAACCAAATACATTTCCCACCATAATTATTTAAAACATGTTATCCCATTCATCGTCCGTTTCTTCTCTTTCTTCATCCCATTCATCGTCCGTTTCTTCGTCTACTTTCTTTCGCTTTTTTGGTATCTTACCAGTTTGCGATCTTGTTACTCTCTTTGTTGCTGCAAATAAAACAGGTTTAACACATGTTACTTAATTTCATTAACACTTGTTACATATGTTAAGATAAAGTCAGGTTTAACATATGTTACTTAATTTCATTAACCTAATATGTTTTTGATAAAATAAAGTCAGGTTTAACATATGTTACCTATTTTTATAAAAATAAGACAAGTTTAACACTTGTTAAATAATACAGGTTTAACACATGTTACATAATTTGATAAAAATAAGACAGGTGTAACACATGTTACACTAACATGTTTACCTAATAGGAGAGGTTTAACACATGGTAATAAGACAGGTTTAACACACGTTTACATCATTTGATAAAAATGAGACAGGTTTAACACATGTTACACTAATATGTTTACCTAATCAGGGAGGTTTAACACATGGTACCCTAATAAGAAGGTTTAACATATGTTACGCTAATATGTTTATATGCTTTTTAGTCCGTTGACTTGTACCCTAATATCAGACAAGTTTAACACATGTTACGCTAATATATTTATATGCTTTTGAGCCCTTGGACTTGTACCCTAATATCAGAGGTTTACCTAATTTGTTTTTGACAGAAAACAAGGCAGGTCTAACACATGTTACCTAATATGTTTTTGATAAAAAATATAAGACATGTTTAACACATGTTTTTGACAGTAAACAAGACGGGTTTAACACATGTTACAAATCAATAGTTTTAACGTGCAGTTGGCAAGTTGGCAATCCAAAAAATAAATAAATAAATAACCCGAGACTATTTCTACTCAAAATAACTAACACTTCCTAGTCGCATTCCAAAACAAAAATCACCATCGATCGGACCAAAAAACTATATGTGACATGTTAACATGGCTATACATGTGTTACGTGTTATACATGTGTAAACTTTTTGTTGTAACACATGTAACAACATGTTGTAACACATGTAACAACTATATGTGACATGTTATGTGTTATACGTGTTATACTATAGTGGTAACACATGTATAACATGTGTTACGTGTTATACATGTGTAAACTTTTTGTTGTAACACATGTAACAACTATATGTGACATGTTAACATGGCTATACATGTGTTACCACCTAGTATAACACATAAAAACAGTTACTGATAAAAATAATACAGGTTTAACACATGTTACATAATTTGATAAAAATAAGACAGGTGTAACACATGTTACACTAACATGTTTACCTAATATGAGAGGTTTAACACATGGTAATAAGACAGGTTTAACACACGTTTACATCATTTGATAAAAATGAGACAGGTTTAACACATGTTACACTAATATGTTTACCTAATCAGGGAGGTTTAACACATGGTACCCTAATAAGAAGGTTTAACATATGTTACGCTAATATGTTTATATGCTTTTTAGTCCGTTGACTTGTACCCTAATATCAGACAAGTTTAACACATGTTACACTAATATATTTATATGCTTTTGAGCCCTTGGACTTGTACCCTAATATCAGAGGTTTACCTAATTTGTTTTTGACAGAAAACAAGGCAGGTCTAACACATGTTACCTAATATGTTTTTGATAAAAAAATATAAGACATGTTTAACACATGTTTTTGACAGTAAACAAGACGGGTTTAACACATGTTACAAATCAATAGTTTCAAAGGTAACGAATATATATCAACAATAACATTCATTATCACAATTCTAAAAAAAAAATTTAATCCCTTTAAAACAAAAAAAACCCAACAAACTATCAAATCTATTTTACCAATACACACACAAAATCATTCAACTTTTACCAAACAAATACCATTAAGACATGGAACCAGTCCATGTCATAAGTGTGTGTGTTCTTGGTGTTCTAACAACTTTCTCTCTCCAAAAACCCATGAACCAAATGATTTCTGACCTGCTTCTCTCTCACACACTTGTGTGTGTTCTTGGTCTTGGTGTTCTAATAACTTTCTCTCTCTAGAAACACATGCAACCGAATGATTCAGGCCTGCTTCTCTCACACACACTTGTGTGTGTGTTCTTGGTGTTCTTCATGAACACGAAGGAGAATCTTGTTTCTCTTTCTCTCACACACTTGTGTGTATGCTTTTGATGTTTCTCTTTCTTTAACGATATTCAGGCTTGCTTCTCTCACACACACTTGTGTGTGTGTTCTTGGTGATTGAAATATGAAGAAAGAGAGAGGATGAGAGAATGGATGATGATGATGGTTTGATGGTGAATGTACAGATTTTTTGAATTCTCAAAAGAGAAGAAAGAAGAAAGAGAGACAATGATGATCCTTTAATGCATGTCAAATCACATAATATTATAATATATATAATGTACTATAATTATGGTTGATTTTACCTAAATACCCTTCAAGTAACTTTATTGACTTTGTACCTCTATTTAATTTAATTCAAAAAGGCTTCAAATTTTATGAGCCATTGGATGATCATGATCAATGGTCTAGATTGGGTTTCCTAGGTTTTCTAAGTAGAAATAAGTTTTCTATATATCCATGCCCTATATATATATATATATATATATATATATATATATATATATATAGGGAGCCGCTAGAATGAGAACCACCACGAGTTATGAGAACCACGAGAACCGCGACCCGCGGGTGGCCGTTGGCCACGAAATTTTTTTTACACCTAGATCCGTATATTTTAGGACTGGGTGTAAATTTTCGGTTCAAACGGCGCGCCCGAGGGGGTAGTTTTTTACGCCCAAAGTTTGGTAAAAAAAAAAGAAAAATTAAAAAAACCCAAACTTTGGGCGTAAAAAACTACACCATCGGGCGCGCCGTTTGAACCGAAAATTTACACTCGGTCCTAAAATATACGGATCTAGGTGTAAAAAAAATTTGGTGGTCAACGGCCACCCGCGGGTCGCGGTTCTCGTGGTTCTCATAACTCGTGGTGGTTCTCATTCTAGCGGCCCCCTATATATATATATATAGGATTAGGTTCAAGAGCGAACACTAGTGTAGCTTGCGAACTGAGTGAACTAATCCTGGCCATACACGTGTGTGGATCAATAGCCAGGATTTGATGTTGAAATACACTAGTGTATTTTACGATTTGATGATGAGATCCTGGCCATACACGTGTGTAGATCAATGGCCAGGATTTGTTCACTGCGTTCGCAAATACACTAGTGTTCACTCTAGAACCCCACCCTATATATATATATATATATATATATATATATATATATATATATATATATATATATATATATATATATATATTACTATTATTGGTAGGGGTTCATCCAATACTACATATTACGCTCGTCGTATTTCCAAACGAGCCTCTCTCCTATTTGCCTTATTCTTTCACCTTCATCTAATAACTCCTCACCAAAAGTGCGGAGTTCCTGCACGTTCTCGGTACTCATGGGAGGTGGTGGTGATGGTATCGGGTCAGGGTACTAGGGCATCGGTTCTTCATATGGGTATGGGTTTTCTAGGATTTTCCGAACATACTGGTCATTATCCCAATATGGATCTAGAGGGTCAAGGTTGGGATAGGGTGCTACTGGGTTTGGTATAGGTGCCTCCAGTGGGTAGAGTTCTCGATAATCCCTATGGTCGTCTTCCCATGGGTCATAATCTGGAGGATGGGGTGTTGGGACTCTAGGGATTTCGTTTGGGTCGAAGGCAGGTACGGGAACCTGGTATCCTGGGTTAGGTTCTATTTCCATGGGTTGAGTTGGGAACAAGGGTAGTGGCAGTGGTGTAATGATTTGTTCTAAGTTTGGGTCTGCGGCAGTGGTACCTAGTATGTGGAAATTGCCCAATCGCCTATTGATTATGTCCTGGGTCTGGGCGTTCATCTATCTATTTGCTGCTGCTAAAGCCTTCTGTTGCTGTAACTTCCTCATTCTTTTCCAACGCTCATGTGCTCCCCGGCTGAACCATCCTCTCTTTTTGGTAGGGAATGGCTCTTCGGATTGTGCCTTAAATATGAAAATCCCCTCTTCTGTTTCAGCTGAATACCCCGAAGGGGTAGGCTGGGAAGAAGTTCCTTCATCTCTAGGAGAACTAGATAGTTGACGATAAGCGTCTGACGGACCTTGATCACTCATACTGTAAACTAACAAATTGTCAAAAAAAACACAAAACAATAATATAAAGATATGCACGTAATCACGTAGATTATTTCCTAACAAAATGGATAAAATTTTGGTGCCAGCAGAACACTTCTGTGGCTGAAATCAGTAGCTGTAGCTCTGATACCACCACCTGTCGCAACCCCCAACCCCTATCCTTGGGAACGGACGGCCGCGAACCAGTATCAGTGATATCGGTGTTTATTAATTTGGCATTGGAATTTACATCAGGACCGTAGTTAGGAAATAGGTTATCAGAGTAAAACACCACATTCTTATAATAATAAATACATGGGAAATTCCCAAGTTTCCATTACAAACATATTTATAGGGATAAACCCTAATTTATTGAATTAAAACATCTTCTTTATTTAGGTAACTTTTATAGCCACTTTTCCAAGTCTTCAGTGCTCTCCAGCTGGCTTCTAATTGGCTTTCACATTTTGTTACCTAAGACACGTTTAAAAAAATTTTATCAGCAAGAAATACTGGCGAGTGAATCCCAGTTTAATCAAGAAAATTTTTATCATTTTACAGCATTGAGAGCAATCCAACAATTACATTTGTTTACATCTACTTTAATTACCACCCACGATACTGTCAATCCTGACTGGTGGTAATGTTACTACTCACAGTGTAGTAACAAATTTCGTATACAAAACCCCAACATACCTACGATAATTGTAGATATACAAATACTCAATAACTGTTAAATTTCAAGTAAAACAATTGAGGTTTTGTAAAAATAGTTCACTAAAAGGTTTCACAAAAAGGAGATTACTCACATTGCTAATTTAGGTATTTCCTTGTGATTTCCTGGTTATAATCTAATAAATCAAAGAATGCACACGTGTTAGTATAATAACCCAAATTTACATTAGTTATACCCTTCTCGAAACAGAACTCAAATGACTAAGTCAGGCAGAGTCTCGACATGCGTTACGGAGCACTAGATCAATCGGGCAGCATATCTAATACGTAATCGGGGGTTATAATACTTACAACGAGGCAGAGATTCACTAATTAGGGGGGTATTATACCCGATATTACTTTTACTACTTCGGAAATTTGAGAGAGAGTTGCGAGAATTGAACGACGAACAAATGAAGCTCGACTGCTCCATTTATAGGGCCTGACCAGGGGTTCCTGGCGGCCCGTGAGAGAGGCAAATGGGCTCTCGCGCCCCGCGAGCTAGGTCGAGTAGGGTGTAGCTGGTCTGAGTCGACCCAGTAGCTTCGACATGCTGATGCCACGTGGCGGCACCGGGTTACGCCACTTATCCCTTCGCTCGCACCCCGCGATGGATCAAGAGCAGTCTCGCGACAGACATAAAATATTATTTTTATTTGATTTTTATTAAAATAAAGGTATTTTGGGTCCGGTTTTCATATACGGGGTGTATTTTAGGGTGTATAGGGGTGTTATAAGTATTTTTGGAGGGTTATTATATCCATGGTGTACGCTTCGCACGTTCGATGAATTTTCTTTAATTGCATGAATTTGAACATCTTCATGTATATCTCCTAGAACTTTCATTTTTTTCAATATCGTCACCCAAATTATGTTGGTGATCATCTTCTTGAAATTGTGTTTCAGGCACAATATCGTCATCATCACCTTCACTGATCGGGATATTCGCATTGACATGATGAAACTAGATTAATGCAGTGTGGTAAAGTGTGAGGTTGTAGTGGTAGTTGTGTATAAAATTGGATTTTTTTAAGTTGTCGTTATAGGATCGTTGAACGGTGGAAAGCCACAATAAATGATCGTGATGCTTAACCCAATTCTGCTACATGAGCCACCATACCAGAACCGAAATGACAGTGTTCCAGATGAGGTAGGGGTACCCGATATGCATACCTGAGAAGACCCTTGGTAGCCTAAGAAGAGTTTTTAACATAACTTAGTATTAAACCCTAAAGTTATTTTATAAACCCGCCAATCACAAGTCACCACATCATTTCATCAACTTGAACCGATTTCCAATCATCTTTGCATGAAGCACTCATCACTTGGACCACTGAATATTTTTTATTAAATTTAAATAAAAAACCATTATATTATATATTATATATATATTAAAAACAGAACTCAATGTAATAGTGAATAATAACTACTCAATAATGTTACTGTATCTATACATGTTTTATCTCATAATTGCATACATCAGGGCATTTGGTAAACTGGTTCTCAGTACAAAAGCCGCCCGTTCGACTCCTTTTTCTTACTTCTCTTTTTTGAGAATATCTCTTCACCCCAGTTTCATCTTAGAAACCCTAAACCACTCCACCATCCACCGCTGCACCATCCATCTCTGGCACCACCAAATCCGGGCACCTCTCCACACTCCTTTAGGCTTTAACCCTTTCCCCACAACAATTTCGCCAGAAAACCCCACTTCCCAACAGAGATCGTCATCATCTCCGGTCGCACCACCATCGCCAAACGGTGGATATGACGTGTCAGACTTTTTCAAAGAGAGACACGCCAGGTGGTACAGCACCACTATTGGAAACACCGCCATCATCTCCGGTCGCACCACCACCGCTAATATGTGCTTAAAAGCTGTCTAGGGTTTTTATTTGGTCACAGTGTACGATAACGGAAGTTGATATCGGCATGCCGGAGCCTGGTGATTCGATCATAAAGAAGCCTAAACACGATCATAAATTGTCTAGGGTTTTCATCAGGTATCGTTGTTGATTAATTATATAGTCTGATTTGTTCTAATTTATTCAGTTGATTGTTCATTTTTTTCTATATGATTTGTGATCGTGTTGTGTTTTGAATTAACTCTAACAGTACTGGTGTGTGTGAGAGTGGATTATTGTATGAAAATGTCACAATTTTGTGTTTATGTGAACCTAAATTTCATGTTTGTGTGATAGAATTGCTACTGTTCAAAGCTAGACAATTTTTTCTTATGTGTGATATCCAATTTTTATGCAAATTAATGGCATAATTTTTTATTTGTTTTCGATAGGGTTTTATATCTCTGAATTGTTTGATATTGATATTAAATATTTTGATTCATTTTCAATTTGTTTCCATTTAACGACATTGCATCCAACAGTTCATTGGGTCTTCCAAATGTAGTCTCAAAGTTCTACAGCTTAAAATTAATATGAAACCAACAAGAAAGTAAAGAAAAAGTTTGATCATTTCCAAGTCATTTGATATCTTTGATGATTGCTCTGATCATCACTCTAATAATGATGGTTTTCAAGGGCAACAGGTAACTTTGTAAACATTAGTGGCAAATTATATACAACATAGTTTTGTTAATAACTATATTTGGGTTTAATTGTTTTTGGTGGTAGCCTCTTGCCTTAACAAGGAAATTTCAAGATGAATGGGTGTAAGTTAGCATATGTAAAATGTAAAAGTAGTCTTCACATGCAATTAGTGATAACTTTTGTGTGGTTTTAGTTGTTGATATGCTTACATTGTTAACAACAAAACTGGATTCTTCGTTGCTCGATTCATTTGTTATATAAATTAGTACACACAAGCACTTGATACACTGTCTTTTTGGCCAACATGTTAAAGTTCAGCATCCTATTGCATGACGTGCTATCTCTCTCCGCATAGTCTCTGCCGGTAGCGGAACGGTGGTTGTGGGCGCAGGAAAAGAAAGTGATGATAGTGACAGTAAGGTCCTGGTAGTGATGTCTCCGTCGATGGTTCGACCATGTGCTTCGCTAGGAACAACTGCGCACTCAGCTATGTTTTCGATGGAATTCCGGCAAGACGATTTTGCTGGTAATAAGATGTTGGTATGTGTTATCTATTTTCACATTAATCAGTTTGTAGGCATCCATTAGGATCTCGGATTGAAAGTAAAGCTCATAATCTAATTACTATGATTGGCGTTATTAGATGTTCATGAAAGAGTTTCTCATAATCCAAATGAGGCGTTTGCAAGTTGGGACATTGATGACCATGAATCCATGATTGGTCTTCATAATTTAATCTGATTGTTCTTTGTGTTCTAAATTTGGTATATGATGTTTTAGTCTGTGTATACCAATAAAGTATTTGGAATTTCATGAGAGTTTAACAGGTTTGGTGTTGACTTGATTTTGCAGGTAGTTCACGGCGTAAGAATGTTGCAACACTTGATAGTGATGATAGATATTGATAGGTCCGTAACGATCCGATTTCAGTTTCGGTTCGGTGAAAAATAGTGAGACGGGTGATTTTCGAGCCATGAACAAACAAAGACACAAAAAGATATAAGAACAATAAGGATTTAAACAAAGAAGCTTCATTGATAGTGGCAAAAGATTACAAGATAATCATCCACCACAGGTGAGCTCCCCCGGGGTGGTGGCTCACAAATGCACACCTCACAAATGAGGTCTAGTACTCTATATATAGCCCCTGAGCCTTGTCCTCCAAGCAAGCCGCCTCTTGCTTGGAAAACCTACTAAACTCACTAAAACATCCGACTTTCACAAATAAAAACGTCACCCTATACAACACAATAAATATGCTAAATGACGTCGACGTAATTGATAACATCATTCTCTAATTTGACCCAACAGATATTGCGAGTTCATAATCGATGATTTAGTCTGATTATATGATGAGTTCTGCTGTGGAGGATGTGCAACTTGAAAAATAAATGTGTTGGATCAGAGTTTAAACACTTTGTATGAGAAAAGGTGACCGTCTGTTTATTATTTAATGTCTTGAAATTGTTTATCCCTTTATGAAGAATCAGAATTGGATAATTACTTAATCATGTACTTGAAGTTAGTGATTGTTAAATTGATTAGTGACGGCTTTTAGATGTGTTTAGAAATTTAAATGATTTGAAAGTAATTAAAAATTATTTCTATTTATATGTGTATAAATAGGGCCAACGAGGGAGAAGGCGTTGGTGAGGCTTTTAATAGTAGCTTACAATCTGAGTTTGTTGAAAAAGTACTAAGTTCTTTTTTGTGATGTAAGCTATTGAGTTTTATTGATTATGTGGATTAAAGATTTGTGTTTTCCTTCATAGATTTGCAACATTAATGCTGCATCAAGATTTGGATTTTGTAAAGAAGAGGTCTGCTAAAGAGATAGGTTGCATTTCATCTCATCGGTATGCAACTCTGTTTTTATTTTTTTTAATTAACTTAATCTGTTAATTAAGTTCTCTAATCAGTGTTCAATTTGTATATGATTAATAGCGCTAACCGCTGGCCTTGGTGAGAAAGCATAAGAAAGATTAGAAGAATTGGTTTCTCCTATGTCAGAGACTTGAGATCCCGTTCTAAAGCATCAAAGACAACAACAATATATCTATACTTATACATTTACTGGCGTCACCCCTTTCAGCTTACAATTTAGTTGTTACGAGTTTGTCCCTTTTATATCTTTTTAAGAGATGATGATATTGATATTGAAGTAATACTTGTAAGATTAAATATATATTATGGGTTCATTACAAGATCTTGGTAAAATTGAGAATCTTTTTGCAGCCCCATCTTGAAAGCCTGCATAGTTGTCGCTACATCAAGATGTGGAATGTCTATGGATTCTCGGCTAAACTTGTTCACATAATCTCTTAAGGATTCCTAAGGTCCTTGAGTTATCCTGTAGAGATCACTTGTTAGTTTTTCAAAACTTCGACTACAAGAAAATTGACTATTAAACAAATTCACTAGGTGGGCAAATGATGTAATCAAATGAGGAGGAACATTTAATAGCCATTTCAAGGCCGATCCTGTTAAGGTAGAACCAAAACCCTTGCATAGGCACGCTTCCTTGAGTTTCGGAGGGATAGGATTAATCTCCATTCTTTCCCTATACTGGGCAATATGCTCTTCAGGATCCGTAGTTCCATCATACAGTTTCATGTTGGGAGTTTGAAATCTCTTTGGGATTTCAGCATCACAGATAGGATATGCAAAAGCGGGATATCCTGTGGCTGTCTTGGGACACTTCCGGAATTGGCTGGACCACCCCAGGTACACTGGATATCATGTCCTTCAATTTCTGAAGCTCCCTAGTAAATGTTGACGTCATACCTGCATCCTGCAAAGATCCATTAGTGTTAGTAGCAAGAATATTATTATTTGACACGTTACCAGCCTGAGGATTCCGACCATATCCTGAAGCATATCCTGAGCTCCTCACAGTTGACATGGTGACCGAGGAGGGTATTTCAGGAGTATGATTCTGAGGATGGCTAGGCACAATATTTCCCCTGTTATCCTCAGTATACACAGCCGAACTGAAGTTCAAAGCTCTGGGTTGTAAAGGAGTGACGATATCCTCAACGGGTCTGCTTGAGCTAGATTTCAAGAGTTGTATTTCTCTCATCAGCATTTGGTTTGTTTCCTGTTGCAGCCTCATTTGCTCCTGCACACTTCCAAATAAGGTTAGAATTTCATCATTAGAAGCCAAAACAGGAGCAGATCCTTGAATACTCCGAGTAGGGATAATATCCTGAGGTTGTGAAGAAGCTTGCATCCTTGGAGGAGGTGGTGGAAGCACCGAACCAGTAGTAGCAGAAGTTGTAGCAGACACGGTGGAGGAGCTCATGTTTGATCTTGAGGCCATTGTAAACAATGTGGCAAAAAGTTTTGAAAATAGAAAACCGATTAACGATTTCACAAAGATTTTTAGTAAAGATAGCACCACTCGCCCAACGGTGGGTACCAAATTGTTTTGGTCAAAAATTACCGAAGCAATTAAGTGATCAAATTAGTTAAGTGAGGTAGTGTGCTAAAAAGTGTGTTGGAAATATGTTGGTTAAGTTGTTTGGAAAAACAGTTTTCAGGATACGGCTCAGGATATTGAGCTGTATCTACGATCAAACTATGAGCAAAAAAGTAAAAGAGGTGACACGAGATGTATGAGGAAAGCCCTTGATCCATCTAGATCGTCGGCATAAAACCTCGGGAGCTGACAATCACAGCTGCCTTGTTCTTCTTATTGCTTTAAACGTCAGGATACAGTGCAGGATATTGATCAGATCGCTAAGTGTTACAATGCTTTTTGTGAAAGTTGCGAGAGAGTGAGTGTGAGTGAGTAGCGAGTGTCATTGTTGTGTCCTATTGATCTGATTTATCCATCTATTTATAGTTACGAAATACAAACTAAAACTCCTATAAATATGGGATGCTCCCGAATATTCCATTATTAACGTTGTGGACCGAGTAAAGCGGCTTCAACGTCTTCATTCGAACGACTTGGACCGAGTCTTCCGGAGAAAGGGTCTTTGTGAACGTTGGGGACCTGGACTCGTACTCCTGCACACAATCCGTTAGTAATCCTCAGGATACCATCCAGGATGTTACCAATATCCTGAATCAGCACCCCGGATATGAACATATATCAGATAAGCAAGATATAATTTAAGATATTATCCAGGATATGAGCTCAGAATTTCACCCATAACAGTACCGGCAATCACGCCTGGAATCATCTTGGCTTCTTTCGCAGTCAGAACAAATGCTCTAGCATTCTTAGTAGTCTTGTTGTTCATGGCTGGAGCTAGTTTCGGACAATTCGGCTTAATATGCCCCTTTTCTCCACAATTGAAGCATACTCCATTACTGGGTTTCTTCCTACACTCTTCTTCCTTGTGTCCTGGTATCTTGCAGAAGTTGCAGTATGTGTAGTATCTTCTGAATGCTTCCTCTTGCAGGCCTTACAATAAGGTGCAGAAGTAGAACCTATATTCTTCCCACGGTTTAAATTACCGTAGCGAAATTCTTGGGTAAGCTTTTGGACTAGGTTCTTCCTCTGGTTTTCTTCTTGTGTGCGTACTAGTTCATCAGTCAAGGTATTTGCTAGTTCTACAGCTTGTTCTATGGTTTGTGGTCTAGCTGCCTTGACTACGTGTCTAATATCACTGATTAATCCCCATATGTATCGGGAGATTAATACTGGTTCTGGTGAAGCTAGGGTTGGCACGATTCTAGCATATTCGAAGAATACGGTAGTGTAACCCTTACAGTCTACTCAAGTCATTCTAAGGTTTAAGAATTTATTAGCTATTTGTTCTTTTTCATTAGGAGAACAGAATTTCCTTTCAACCATGTTCCTAAACTCAGTCCATTCCATATTATAGACTCTGTCACTTCCCCTAGACTTGAGAATAGTGTTCCACCATTTTAGAGCGGCATTCTTAAAAAGATTGGAAGCAAACATGATTTTGTCTTCCTCTGCACACTTTCTTATTTTTAAGACTGCCTCAGTCTTTTCTATCCAACGTAGAGCTGCAATGGCTCCTTCATTGCCCGAGAATTCTATTGGTTTATAAGACCAAAATTCTTTGTAAGAACAACCATAAGACATGGTTCTTCTTCTTTTTGTAACAGGCAATTGAAGTAACGGTCCATTGTTTACGCTGTGTTTGGGTTCAGTAGGTGGTCGTTTACTTCCACTATTACTTTTATTGTTTTCCACTTCCTTAACCGTTTTGATAATATATGGCATAGCGTCTATAATCCCTTGTGCCACTATGTGTTGGATGGCACTGTTATCTAATTGGTTTCCGTTATTATCGTTATTCGGGTTTTCTTGATTCACTTCGTTGTCCATCTGGATTATAAACATTTACCAAGTATTAATATCACAGAACAAGATTTAATGCGAACAATCACACAAACAAACACATTGATCAAAATCGTCGTGCATTGCGACATTTACTCTATTTGATAGATATCTATATCTATTACAAACTGCAATTGAAATTTAAAATACAATACTAGTTATGCATCCGTAGCTATTGGATTATCTATTTTAGTTGATTTTTTTTTTCAAACTACATGCATATATATATATATATATATATATATATATATATAGTGTAAGTATCTATGGAAAACCCATTTAATCTAGAAAACTTAGGAAACCTTGATTGTGTGGTCAAGATTGATCCACATCATTTCTTTAAACACATGTTAAAAGGGCAATATAGTCATTTGCTCAAGCCATCATTTCACCATCTCTCCCCATCCCATCAAGTCATTTATTACCATCATATCACTTTTTTTAAAACCAATAATATACAGAACTTTTCATCTCTTTCTTTCTTATTTCCCCCCATTAGTTTCTTCTTCCAAAACCCTAAATACCTTTGCTTTCTCTCATCTTTCCATGGCTGATTTTCAGGCTTGTTCTCCTAGCCGTGTATTCCGGAACAACTTCATCGGTGATCAATCACGTCGTCATCTTCATCTCGGGTGTGCTGATGCTTGTTGAAAGCTGATTTCTAGAGTGAGAAACAACAATCTTCATCATATTCATCAAGAACACCAAGAACACATAGAGAGAAGCAAGTTTGAAGATCTTCATCGTGTTCATCACACGGTTTCTAGTTTCGGTAAGTGTTTTTAGAGAGAGAAAGTTGCTATTTTAGAGAGAGGAACAACAATCTCTTGAGTATTTTATTTTGAAAAATCATTTTCACACTTGATGTTTTAGTTAAAATGGTTGTTTATAGGTTTTTGTGTAATGGATGTTTTAGAGATGAACATGATTCTTTTGTTAAAATGGTTCTAAAAATGGGTAAATGTTTATGTAATTTGCAGGTTTTTATTTTTGTGTTAAAATCATTTTTGTGGTAAAAAGTTGTGTTTGGTTTGGTTGCTTGTTTGAGGCTTTTGATCTGAATAGTAACTGTTTTTTTGTTGGGTTGGTTGCTTATTTTGGCTTTTGATCTGAATAGTAACTGTTATTGTGTGTTATACTAGGAGGTAACACATGTTACATGTGTTACAATAAAATTTTACACGTGTATAACACGTAACACATGTTACATACCTGTAGTTACATTTGTGTTAATAAGTTTAACTTTAGGGGATTAACACTGATGTACTTGTTTTGTTCACAGGTGAATGGATGTTTATGTTCACAGGTGAATGATGTTGTACAGAAGTTACCCTCCAGTGTAACACATGTTACAAACATGTGTTACATATGTTCAACCTCTTTGTTACCAAAAATCGGGGCTGCACATATGTAACACGTGTTACAACAGGTTTTTACCTACTTGCACGTCTCTATTACAAATGGATGAAAACAGTTTTTTTAAAACATCAACGGTGTAACAGTTGTTTATTTGAAAGTTCTTAAAACAACCGTTGTAACACGTGTTACATCTTTTTACTCAGCTGTGCATTTTCCTTTTTATAATCCCATCATCAACGTAAAGATACATCCAATGTAACACGTGTTACAAAAGGAAATTACCTACTTACACATCTCTATTACGTTGATTTAAACAGTTATTTAAAAACATCCACTTTGCAACACTTGTTTATTTGAAAGTTCTTAAAACAACCGTTGTAACACGTGTTACAACTTTTTTAGTGTTGTGCATTTTCCTTTTATAATCCCATCTTCAGCTTGAAGATACATCCAATGCAACACGTGTTAGGTTTTTTACGTGTTACAAAAGGTTTTTACTTAATGTAATAGTAAGTTTAAATGTTAAAATGTTTTTTTAAGATTGGTTGTTAAATGTTAAAATGTATAAACTTCACAATTTATTCGGAATATCTCGTTTATTTTTACAAATAAAAAGTCGTGTTTTTTTTGGTGGGATAATTAGCTACATATATAGTAAACGTTACCCAAGTTACTTGTAGTTACCCCAACCTTTTTTGGACACAAAGGGGGGTTGCACATATGTAACACATGTTTGTAACATGTGTTACACTAGAGAGGTAACACATGTATAGCCACGTTACACATGTTACATAGGAGATTAATAAGTTTTAACTATAGAAGATTAATATTGGTGTACTTATTTTGTTCACAGGTGAAACGATGTTTTGTGTTCAAGATGAAGATGGTTATCAAGAAGCGAAGCCCGCCGAAGGATTACAACGCATCATCAGGTTTTCGTGGTGACGATGGTGTGTTTTTTGGTTGGCTGCTATGTGTTGTGAAGATGGATGTTGTTGTGAAGACCATTTTTTAGAAGCATTACAACTATTGATATAAAATTCATTTTTATTTTCATTGTTAGTATGCCCATTTTTGGATGAATACGGATGTTGATGTGACGGCAATTTTTTTTGGGATGCAACAACTATATGTAACATGTGTAACCTTGACGTTGTAACACATGTAACACCTATATGTAACATGTGTAAGATGGCTATACATGTGTTACATTTGTTGCCCCATAGTGTAACATGTGTTACATATGTCAGTCCCTTTGGTGTCAATTTACAACTATATAACATGTGCAACATGGCTATACATGTGTTACCATCTAGTGTAACACATGTTATAACTATATAACATGTGTTACCATCTAGTGTAACACATGTTAAAACTATATAACATGTGTTACAACTATATATACATGTGTTACCATTTAGTGTAACACATGTAACAACTATATAACATGTGCAACATGGCTATACATGTGTTACCATCTAGTGTAACACATGTTACAAATATGTATTACATATACGCAGCCCTGTTTTGTCCAATAAAGGGCCGCTCTTACCGTAAGTAACATGTGTAACATTGTTACTACATATGTAGCTAATTACAACTTCCAGGAACCAAAACCCTAGAGGTGTTACATATGTTAACATAAAGAGATTCTCTTAAAATCAGAAGAAGTATTACATCTCGTAAAGAGGAGTATTGTTGAATGTAGGGTATGATCTAGTTCTTCAAACCATTACATCAAACATAATATAACATTAACTGTAACCCTTAACATCATTAAAAGTGGCAGCCTACCAAGGCTTTTAAGGTTACAAACATCATATAGTTATGATGACCACAAAAGGGTGATAAAACAGCCGGAAATGGATAGTGACTGTTACATTTGTCAACATGTTGTTCATTCATGTAATAGTGACTGTTACATGTTACATATACTAAGTGTTTTATATATGCCAAGTGTGTTTCATACACACATGTAACATGCGTATGCCTTTGTGGTGCATATAGTCATGTTACATGTATACGTATGTTATTCACTACATCGTATGTAACACATGTTACTCATGTTACATGTATATGTATGTTATTCACTATATATGTGCCTTCTTTTTATTCACTACATCGTATGTAACACATGTTACTTACATGTTCCACCATGTACTGCATTTACTTACGTAAGATGTGTAACACATGTTACAATTGCTTATTGTTTCCAAGTAACATTAAAGGTATGTACCTTGTTTTCTACTTCATCCTGTGTAACACATGTTACACTTGTTAATTAGTATCAAAGGTTACAATTGAAACAATATGTTGACCACCCAATGCTCGTCTACTACTTTTCTTACAATTGGTAATGAATAAAACATGTTAACTAATAACACATGTAACTGATAACTGGTAACCAAATACATTTCCCACCATAATTATTTAAAACATGTTATCCCATTCATCGTCCGTTTCTTCTCTTTCTTCATCCCATTCATCGTCCGTTTCTTCGTCTACTTTCTTTCGCTTTTTTGGTATCTTACCAGTTTGCGATCTTGTTACTCTCTTTGTTGCTGCAAATAAAACAGGTTTAACACATGTTACTTAATTTCATTAACACTTGTTACATATGTTAAGATAAAGTCAGGTTTAACATATGTTACTTAATTTCATTAACCTAATATGTTTTTGATAAAATAAAGTCAGGTTTAACATATGTTACCTATTTTTATAAAAATAAGACAAGTTTAACACTTGTTAAATAATACAGGTTTAACACATGTTACATAATTTGATAAAAATAAGACAGGTGTAACACATGTTACACTAACATGTTTACCTAATAGGAGAGGTTTAACACATGGTAATAAGACAGGTTTAACACACGTTTACATCATTTGATAAAAATGAGACAGGTTTAACACATGTTACACTAATATGTTTACCTAATCAGGGAGGTTTAACACATGGTACCCTAATAAGAAGGTTTAACATATGTTACGCTAATATGTTTATATGCTTTTTAGTCCGTTGACTTGTACCCTAATATCAGACAAGTTTAACACATGTTACGCTAATATATTTATATGCTTTTGAGCCCTTGGACTTGTACCCTAATATCAGAGGTTTACCTAATTTGTTTTTGACAGAAAACAAGGCAGGTCTAACACATGTTACCTAATATGTTTTTGATAAAAAATATAAGACATGTTTAACACATGTTTTTGACAGTAAACAAGACGGGTTTAACACATGTTACAAATCAATAGTTTTAACGTGCAGTTGGCAAGTTGGCAATCCAAAAAATAAATAAATAAATAACCCGAGACTATTTCTACTCAAAATAACTAACACTTCCTAGTCGCATTCCAAAACAAAAATCACCATCGATCGGACCAAAAAACTATATGTGACATGTTAACATGGCTATACATGTGTTACGTGTTATACATGTGTAAACTTTTTGTTGTAACACATGTAACAACATGTTGTAACACATGTAACAACTATATGTGACATGTTATGTGTTATACGTGTTATACTATAGTGGTAACACATGTATAACATGTGTTACGTGTTATACATGTGTAAACTTTTTGTTGTAACACATGTAACAACTATATGTGACATGTTAACATGGCTATACATGTGTTACCACCTAGTATAACACATAAAAACAGTTACTGATAAAAATAATACAGGTTTAACACATGTTACATAATTTGATAAAAATAAGACAGGTGTAACACATGTTACACTAACATGTTTACCTAATATGAGAGGTTTAACACATGGTAATAAGACAGGTTTAACACACGTTTACATCATTTGATAAAAATGAGACAGGTTTAACACATGTTACACTAATATGTTTACCTAATCAGGGAGGTTTAACACATGGTACCCTAATAAGAAGGTTTAACATATGTTACGCTAATATGTTTATATGCTTTTTAGTCCGTTGACTTGTACCCTAATATCAGACAAGTTTAACACATGTTACACTAATATATTTATATGCTTTTGAGCCCTTGGACTTGTACCCTAATATCAGAGGTTTACCTAATTTGTTTTTGACAGAAAACAAGGCAGGTCTAACACATGTTACCTAATATGTTTTTGATAAAAAAATATAAGACATGTTTAACACATGTTTTTGACAGTAAACAAGACGGGTTTAACACATGTTACAAATCAATAGTTTCAAAGGTAACGAATATATATCAACAATAACATTCATTATCACAATTCTAAAAAAAAAATTTAATCCCTTTAAAACAAAAAAACCCAACAAACTATCAAATCTATTTTACCAATACACACACAAAATCATTCAACTTTTACCAAACAAATACCATTAAGACATGGAACCAGTCCATGTCATAAGTGTGTGTGTTCTTGGTGTTCTAACAACTTTCTCTCTCCAAAAACCCATGAACCAAATGATTTCTGACCTGCTTCTCTCTCACACACTTGTGTGTGTTCTTGGTCTTGGTGTTCTAATAACTTTCTCTCTCTAGAAACACATGCAACCGAATGATTCAGGCCTGCTTCTCTCACACACACTTGTGTGTGTGTTCTTGGTGTTCTTCATGAACACGAAGGAGAATCTTGTTTCTCTTTCTCTCACACACTTGTGTGTATGCTTTTGATGTTTCTCTTTCTTTAACGATATTCAGGCTTGCTTCTCTCACACACACTTGTGTGTGTGTTCTTGGTGATTGAAATATGAAGAAAGAGAGAGGATGAGAGAATGGATGATGATGATGGTTTGATGGTGAATGTACAGATTTTTTGAATTCTCAAAAGAGAAGAAAGAAGAAAGAGAGACAATGATGATCCTTTAATGCATGTCAAATCACATAATATTATAATATATATAATGTACTATAATTATGGTTGATTTTACCTAAATACCCTTCAAGTAACTTTATTGACTTTGTACCTCTATTTAATTTAATTCAAAAAGGCTTCAAATTTTATGAGCCATTGGATGATCATGATCAATGGTCTAGATTGGGTTTCCTAGGTTTTCTAAGTAGAAATAAGTTTTCTATATATCCATGCCCTATATATATATATATATATATATATATATATATATATATATATATATATAGGGAGCCGCTAGAATGAGAACCACCACGAGTTATGAGAACCACGAGAACCGCGACCCGCGGGTGGCCGTTGGCCACGAAATTTTTTTTACACCTAGATCCGTATATTTTAGGACTGGGTGTAAATTTTCGGTTCAAACGGCGCGCCCGAGGGGGTAGTTTTTTACGCCCAAAGTTTGGTAAAAAAAAAAGAAAAATTAAAAAAACCCAAACTTTGGGCGTAAAAAACTACACCATCGGGCGCGCCGTTTGAACCGAAAATTTACACTCGGTCCTAAAATATACGGATCTAGGTGTAAAAAAAATTTCGTGGTCAACGGCCACCCGCGGGTCGCGGTTCTCGTGGTTCTCATAACTCGTGGTGGTTCTCATTCTAGCGGCCCCCTATATATATATATATAGGATTAGGTTCAAGAGCGAACACTAGTGTAGCTTGCGAACTGAGTGAACTAATCCTGGCCATACACGTGTGTGGATCAATAGCCAGGATTTGATGTTGAAATACACTAGTGTATTTTACGATTTGATGATGAGATCCTGGCCATACACGTGTGTAGATCAATGGCCAGGATTTGTTCACTGCGTTCGCAAATACACTAGTGTTCACTCTAGAACCCCACCCTATATATATATATATATATATATATATATATATATATATATTACTATTATTGGTAGGGGTTCATCCAATACTACATATTACGCTCGTCGTATTTCCAAACGAGCCTCTCTCCTATTTGCCTTATTCTTTCACCTTCATCTAATAACTCCTCACCAAAAGTGCGGAGTTCCTGCACGTTCTCGGTACTCATGGGAGGTGGTGGTGATGGTATCGGGTCAGGGTACTAGGGCATCGGTTCTTCATATGGGTATGGGTTTTCTAGGACTTTCCGAACATACTGGTCATTATCCCAATATGGATCTAGAGGGTCAAGGTTGGGATAGGGTGCTACTGGGTTTGGTATAGGTGCCTCCAGTGGGTAGAGTTCTCGATAATCCCTATGGTCGTCTTCCCATGGGTCATAATCTGGAGGATGGGGTGTTGGGACTCTAGGGATTTCGTTTGGGTCGAAGGCAGGTACGGGAACCTGGTATCCTGGGTTAGGTTCTATTTCCATGGGTTGAGTTGGGAACAAGGGTAGTGGCAGTGGTGTAATGATTTGTTCTAAGTTTGGGTCTGCGGCAGTGGTACCTAGTATGTGGAAATTGCCCAATCGCCTATTGATTATGTCCTGGGTCTGGGCGTTCATCTATCTATTTGCTGCTGCTAAAGCCTTCTGTTGCTGTAACTTCCTCATTCTTTTCCAACGCTCATGTGCTCCCCGGCTGAACCATCCTCTCTTTTTGGTAGGGAATGGCTCTTCGGATTGTGCCTTAAATATGAAAATCCCCTCTTCTGTTTCAGCTGAATACCCCGAAGGGGTAGGCTGGGAAGAAGTTCCTTCATCTCTAGGAGAACTAGATAGTTGACGATAAGCGTCTGACGGACCTTGATCACTCATACTGTAAACTAACAAATTGTCAAAAAAACACAAAACAATAATATAAAGATATGCACGTAATCACGTAGATTATTTCCTAACAAAATGGATAAAATTTTGGTGCCAGCAGAACACTTCTGTGGCTGAAATCAGTAGCTGTAGCTCTGATACCACCACCTGTCGCAACCCCCAACCCCTATCCTTGGGAACGGACGGCCGCGAACCAGTATCAGTGATATCGGTGTTTATTAATTTGGCATTGGAATTTACATCAGGACCGTAGTTAGGAAATAGGTTATCAGAGTAAAACACCACATTCTTATAATAATAAATACATGGGAAATTCCCAAGTTTCCATTACAAACATATTTATAGGGATAAACCCTAATTTATTGAATTAAAACATCTTCTTTATTTAGGTAACTTTTATAGCCACTTTTCCAAGTCTTCAGTGCTCTCCAGCTGGCTTCTAATTGGCTTTCACATTTTGTTACCTAAGACACGTTTAAAAAAATTTTATCAGCAAGAAATACTGGCGAGTGAATCCCAGTTTAATCAAGAAAATTTTTATCATTTTACAGCATTGAGAGCAATCCAACAATTACATTTGTTTACATCTACTTTAATTACCACCCACGATACTGTCAATCCTGACTGGTGGTAATGTTACTACTCACAGTGTAGTAACAAATTTCGTATACAAAACCCCAACATACCTACGATAATTGTAGATATACAAATACTCAATAACTGTTAAATTTCAAGTAAAACAATTGAGGTTTTGTAAAAATAGTTCACTAAAAGGTTTCACAAAAAGGAGATTACTCACATTGCTAATTTAGGTATTTCCTTGTGATTTCCTGGTTATAATCTAATAAATCAAAGAATGCACACGTGTTAGTATAATAACCCAAATTTACATTAGTTATACCCTTCTCGAAACAGAACTCAAATGACTAAGTCAGGCAGAGTCTCGACATGCGTTACGGAGCACTAGATCAATCGGGCAGCATATCTAATACGTAATCGGGGGTTATAATACTTACAACGAGGCAGAGATTCACTAATTAGGGGGGTATTATACCCGATATTACTTTTACTACTTCAGAAATTTGAGAGAGAGTTGCGAGAATTGAACGACGAACAAATGAAGCTCGACTGCTCCATTTATAGGGCCTGACCAGGGGTTCCTGGCGGCCCGTGAGAGAGGCAAATGGGCTCTCGCGCCCCGCGAGCTAGGTCGAGTAGGGTGTAGCTGGTCTGAGTCGACCCAGTAGCTTCGACATGCTGATGCCACGTGGCGGCACCGGGTTACGCCACTTATCCCTTCGCTCGCACCCCGCGATGGATCAAGAGCAGTCTCGCGACAGACATAAAATATTATTTTTATTTGATTTTTATTAAAATAAAGGTATTTTGGGTCCGGTTTTCATATACGGGGTGTATTTTAGGGTGTATAGGGGTGTTATAAGTATTTTTGGAGGGTTATTATATCCATGGTGTACGCTTCGCACGTTCGATGAATTTTCTTTAATTGCATGAATTTGAACATCTTCATGTATATCTCCTAGAACTTTCATTTTTTTCAATATCGTCACCCAAATTATGTTGGTGATCATCTTCTTGAAATTGTGTTTCAGGCACAATATCGTCATCATCACCTTCACTGATCGGGATATTCGCATTGACATGATGAAACTAGATTAATGCAGTGTGGTAAAGTGTGAGGTTGTAGTGGTAGTTGTGTATAAAATTGGATTTTTTTAAGTTGTCGTTATAGGATCGTTGAACGGTGGAAAGCCACAATAAATGATCGTGATGCTTAACCCAATTCTGCTACATGAGCCACCATACCAGAACCGAAATGACGGTGTTCCAGATGAGGTAGGGGTACCCGATATGCATACCTGAGAAGACCCTTGGTAGCCTAAGAAGAGTTTTTAACATAACTTAGTATTAAACCCTAAAGTTATTTTATAAACCCGCCAATCACAAGTCACCACATCATTTCATCAACTTGAACCGATTTCCAATCATCTTTGCATGAAGCACTCATCACTTGGACCACTGAATATTTTTTATTAAATTTAAATAAAAAACCATTATATTATATATTATATATATATTAAAAACAGAACTCAATGTAATAGTGAATAATAACTACTCAATAATGTTACTGTATCTATACATGTTTTATCTCATAATTGCATACATCAGGGCATTTGGTAAACTGGTTCTCAGTACAAAAGCCGCCCGTTCGACTCCTTTTTCTTACTTCTCTTTTTTGAGAATATCTCTTCACCCCAGTTTCATCTTAGAAACCCTAAACCACTCCACCATCCACCGCTGCACCATCCATCTCTGGCACCACCAAATCCGGGCACCTCTCCACACTCCTTTAGGCTTTAACCCTTTCCCCACAACAATTTCGCCAGAAAACCCCACTTCCCAACAGAGATCGTCATCATCTCCGGTCGCACCACCATCGCCAAACGGTGGATATGACGTGTCAGACTTTTTCAAAGAGAGACACGCCAGGTGGTACAACACCACTATTGGAAACACCGCCATCATCTCCGGTCGCACCACCACCGCTAATATGTGCTTAAAAGCTGTCTAGGGTTTTTATTTGGTCACAGTGTACGATAACGGAAGTTGATATCGGCATGCCGGAGCCTGGTGATTCGATCATAAAGAAGCCTAAACACGATCATAAATTGTCTAGGGTTTTCATCAGGTATCGTTGTTGATTAATTATATAGTCTGATTTGTTCTAATTTATTCAGTTGATTGTTCATTTTTTTCTATATGATTTGTGATCGTGTTGTGTTTTGAATTAACTCTAACAGTACTGGTGTGTGTGAGAGTGGATTATTGTATGAAAATGTCACAATTTTGTGTTTATGTGAACCTAAATTTCATGTTTGTGTGATAGAATTGCTACTGTTCAAAGCTAGACAATTTTTTCTTATGTGTGATATCCAATTTTTATGCAAATTAATGGCATAATTTTTTATTTGTTTTCGATAGGGTTTTATATCTCTGAATTGTTTGATATTGATATTAAATATTTTGATTCATTTTCAATTTGTTTCCATTTAACGACATTGCATCCAACAGTTCATTGGGTCTTCCAAATGTAGTCTCAAAGTTCTACAGCTTAAAATTAATATGAAACCAACAAGAAAGTAAAGAAAAAGTTTGATCATTTCCAAGTCATTTGATATCTTTGATGATTGCTCTGATCATCACTCTAATAATGATGGTTTTCAAGGGCAACAGGTAACTTTGTAAACATTAGTGGCAAATTATATACAACATAGTTTTGTTAATAACTATATTTGGGTTTAATTGTTTTTGGTGGTAGCCTCTTGCCTTAACAAGGAAATTTCAAGATGAATGGGTGTAAGTTAGCATATGTAAAATGTAAAAGTAGTCTTCACATGCAATTAGTGATAACTTTTGTGTGGTTTTAGTTGTTGATATGCTTACATTGTTAACAACAAAACTGGATTCTTCGTTGCTCGATTCATTTGTTATATAAATTAGTACACACAAGCACTTGATACACTGTCTTTTTGGCCAACATGTTAAAGTTCAGCATCCTATTGCATGACGTGCTATCTCTCTCCGCATAGTCTCTGCCGGTAGCGGAACGGTGGTTGTGGGCGCAGGAAAAGAAAGTGATGATAGTGACAGTAAGGTCCTGGTAGTGATGTCTCCGTCGATGGTTCGACCATGTGCTTCGCTAGGAACAACTGCGCACTCAGCTATGTTTTCGATGGAATTCCGGCAAGACGATTTTGCTGGTAATAAGATGTTGGTATGTGTTATCTATTTTCACATTAATCAGTTTGTAGGCATCCATTAGGATCTCGGATTGAAAGTAAAGCTCATAATCTAATTACTATGATTGGCGTTATTAGATGTTCATGAAAGAGTTTCTCATAATCCAAATGAGGCGTTTGCAAGTTGGGACATTGATGACCATGAATCCATGATTGGTCTTCATAATTTAATCTGATTGTTCTTTGTGTTCTAAATTTGGTATATGATGTTTTAGTCTGTGTATACCAATAAAGTATTTGGAATTTCATGAGAGTTTAACAGGTTTGGTGTTGACTTGATTTTGCAGGTAGTTCACGGCGTAAGAATGTTGCAACACTTGATAGTGATGATAGATATTGATAGGTCCGTAACGATCCGATTTCAGTTTCGGTTCGGTGAAAAATAGTGAGACGGGTGATTTTCGAGCCATGAACAAACAAAGACACAAAAAGATATAAGAACAATAAGGATTTAAACAAAGAAGCTTCATTGATAGTGGCAAAAGATTACAAGATAATCATCCACCACAGGTGAGCTCCCCCGGGGTGGTGGCTCACAAATGCACACCTCACAAATGAGGTCTAGTACTCTATATATAGCCCCTGAGCCTTGTCCTCCAAGCAAGCCGCCTCTTGCTTGGAAAACCTACTAAACTCACTAAAACATCCGACTTTCACAAATAAAAACGTCACCCTATACAACACAATAAATATGCTAAATGACGTCGACGTAATTGATAACATCATTCTCTAATTTGACCCAACAGATATTGCGAGTTCATAATCGATGATTTAGTCTGATTATATGATGAGTTCTGCTGTGGAGGATGTGCAACTTGAAAAATAAATGTGTTGGATCAGAGTTTAAACACTTTGTATGAGAAAAGGTGACCGTCTGTTTATTATTTAATGTCTTGAAATTGTTTATCCCTTTATGAAGAATCAGAATTGGATAATTACTTAATCATGTACTTGAAGTTAGTGATTGTTAAATTGATTAGTGACGGCTTTTAGATGTGTTTAGAAATTTAAATGATTTGAAAGTAATTAAAAATTATTTCTATTTATATGTGTATAAATAGGGCCAACGAGGGAGAAGGCGTTGGTGAGGCTTTTAATAGTAGCTTACAATCTGAGTTTGTTGAAAAAGTACTAAGTTCTTTTTTGTGATGTAAGCTATTGAGTTTTATTGATTATGTGGATTAAAGATTTGTGTTTTCCTTCATAGATTTGCAACATTAATGCTGCATCAAGATTTGGATTTTGTAAAGAAGAGGTCTGCTAAAGAGATAGGTTGCATTTCATCTCATCGGTATGCAACTCTGTTTTTATTTTTTTTAATTAACTTAATCTGTTAATTAAGTTCTCTAATCAGTGTTCAATTTGTATATGATTAATAGCGCTAACCGCTGGCCTTGGTGAGAAAGCATAAGAAAGATTAGAAGAATTGGTTTCTCCTATGTCAGAGACTTGAGATCCCGTTCTAAAGCATCAAAGACAACAACAATATATCTATACTTATACATTTACTGGCGTCACCCCTTTCAGCTTACAATTTAGTTGTTACGAGTTTGTCCCTTTTATATCTTTTTAAGAGATGATGATATTGATATTGAAGTAATACTTGTAAGATTAAATATATATTATGTTTAATATTTAATCTATAGCCATTATAATCATTTACGTAATATACATCAAAATATATAATAACCTATTAAATAATTAGTTGGTAATTGTTGATGGACCATATTACCCTTATTAACTAATTAGGTTTCCTCCTAGGTGCATATATAAGGAGAATTATGTAGAGGTTAAGGGGTTACACAGTTTCACAATTAGACATACCCCATAGTCATAACATCATCATCATCGACCTCCCTCTCCATAACCGATTCCCTTGTCGGTTTTCTTAGTCACCATCATTAGTCAGCACCATAAGGAGGAACCAGATCACACTGACAATTATGTCGAACGGGATGTCATCTTCTCTGACTGGATTCTCCACTGCACTGTCTGCTGTAACAGGTATGTTTTCATGTTTTCCCTTATGATTAAACAGAACTGGTCCAACATGTGGTATCAGAGCATATGTTGATTAGTCAGTTTTGTTTTGTATCCGTAAATTTGGATTAAAACTGGAAAACAGGATTTGAAAACCATAATAAAATTCGGTGTATCTCATCCGAGATGCCATTCCGGATCCGTCTCGGATCATGTGCTCAATTTTGTTACTGTTCCGAAATCGGTATATTCAAAATACGTTTAAATGTGTAATAAAATTCCAGATTTCGGATTAATTCTTTGAATATTTTTATTTAGGGTTCATCATGTTCTTAGTTAAAATTCGAAATTTCCTTTATGTTTTGGAATATGTTTTGAATTGTGGAATGTTTTCCTAATTTTGATCTAATTTTATCTAATAAGTTTTTTCGAAATCTGTTAATAGGATAAACATATTATGATTTTCGAAATTTTCTGATAAAATTAGATCAATGATAAAATAGGAAACTCTATCACAATTCCTAAGATTTCGAATTTTTTGTTATGTTTTCACATTAACTGCTGTAACAGCTTGAAGAACACATTACGGATGATCATTACGGATGATCATTCCGGATGAACATTGTTCGCCCATTACGGATCAGCAACCATCTGATCATTCCGGATGAACATTGTTCGCCCATTACGGATCAGCGACTGACCATTTCGGACTAAGCATCATGGATGATCAAAGAACTGGCCATTTCGGATGAATCTCGGACTAAGCATTACCATCCGAAATCATCCGAAATGCATCACGGATCATCAAGAACTGACCATTTCGAATGAATCTCAGACTAAGTATCATCATCCGAAATGACTCGACTTACGCGTCTTGGACACATCCGAAATCATTCGAAATCATCCATTTCGGATAGTCCGAAATGATTCGAAATTAGTCATTTTGGATGAATCCAAGACATGATTCATCCGAAATCATGAGTGTTCATAAAATTTGGCAGTTAATGTGAACTAAAATTAGTCAGTTCGATCCGCGCTAACGGGTGGTTTGCTATTAAATAATTGGTTTTTGTAATTACTTAATTAGTTAATCAGAATCAGATAATGTTTTACAAAACCAAAATGGCTTAACTTGAATGAGGTTTGATGTATCATTTCTGGCCAAAGCTGATTTGATACATCTACTTATCATTCAAGTATTACGAAAGCTATGTTAAGTGTGCATCATAAACATGAATGTCTTAATATCTGGCCAAAGCTGATTTAATTCTTTCATAGATGGCATACTTAACAAGTGCATAACTAAAGTGATTGTCTCAATTTCTGCCCAAAGCTGATTTGTTACAACCACTTTGCACATATGCTTAAATGATTACACTTCTGGCCAAAGCTGATTTGTCTTCGTTTAAGTAGAATTTTAACTAAGTCTATTATTTTGATGTTAGTAATAGACAATATCACAGCTTCATAATGTAAAATGGTCATTATTTATGCCTGCCTTAGTATTTCGTGCCCTTAGATCACATTAGAACTTCTTCCTTAGTATCGTAACTTGCTCATCTTATTTCCACTATCAGCACCAAATCAGGGGATTCCACCTTTGACTGGTGATAACTTTGCTGCATGGAATGATGCCCTCATGCTTACACTTGGATTGCTGGACTTTGATTATGCTCTAAGAGAGAATAATCCAGCGAACCTTACCACTCAAAGTACTGTTGCTGAGCAGATAGTTCATGAAAAATGGACTAGGTGTAACCGCATGTCTCTCATGTTCATGAAGCAGTCCATCAGTAATGCAATCAGAGGAACCATTCCTGATTCTAAAGATGCTAAAACCTACTTGGAACATGTGGAGGCGCAGTTCAAAGGGACGTCTAAAGCACACGCTAGTACCCTTATCCTCAAGCTGGTGACAACTAAGTATGATGGGAGGAGCGGCATTCGTGAGCACATCATGATGATGAATGACATGGCCAATAAGCTGAAGGGGCTGGAAATGGAGATCAGTGATGGTTTCCTTGTTCATTTTATCATCACTTCGCTTCCTTCATCCTTTGAAGCATTCAAGATCAATTACAACACTCAGAAGGCCAAATGGACGATGAGTGAGCTGGTCGCTATGTGCGTACAGGAGGAAGAGCGTATGAGGATGGATCGCCCTATTGATGTTGCCAACTTCACCACCTCCAACTCTAAGAAAAGGAAGAACAATCATCAGAGAAAGGATGCTTCAAAAGTCCAAAGGCCTAATCCTAATACAAGTGCACCCTCCAGCTCTAAGAACTCCTTAGGCAGAATCCGCTGCAAGTTCTGTAAAAAGGCAGGACAAATGCAGAAGGAATGCCCTAACTTTAAGGAGTGGCTGGCTAAGAAAGGTAACGATTATTTTATGATACTTGAGCCCTATAATTTAAGTGTTCCTGCTAATTCTTGGTGGTTTGATTCTGGTTCTATGGTTCATGTTACCAATTCAACTTAGGGATTCCTTTCAATCCGGAAGCTGGAAAGAAACCAAAGAATGCTTAAGGTTGGGGATGATCGAGAATTAGAAGTGAAGGCCATTGGAACATTACAATTAGTTATGAAAACTGGTTTATGTATTAAACTTTATGATACCTTATATGTTCCTGAGGTAACTTGGAACCTTGTATCAGGACCAAAGTTAGACATGGACGGTTTTATTGTTTCCCATGGTCATCGCAAACTCTCTATCATCTATGATTCTGTTCTTTATGGTACTGGTATTCTGGATGGTGGTCTCTATGGATTAGAACTAGATGATGGCTTTTCCAAATCTTTGTTGTCATATAACATTAATGAATCACTCACAAAGATGAAAGAGAAACGAGACTTAGAGACTTCATCCATGTTGTGGCATCAGCGTTTAGGCCATATTTCAAAAGAACGATTAAATCGTCTTGTAAAGGATGAAGTCTTACCTCCTCTCGATTTCTCTGATTTTGGAACATGTGTCAAATGTCTTAAAGCTAAAATGACATTAGCGAATAAGAAAGGTGCCACTAGGAGTTCTAATTTATTAGAACTCATTCACACTAACATTAGTGGTCCCTACCAAATCGCTGGCATAACAGGACATACTTCATTTATCATTTTCATTGATGATTATTCTCGTTACATGTACTTGTATCTAATTAAGGAGAAATCTGAATCTCTTACAACTTTTAAAGATTATAAGGCTGAAGTTGAAAAGCAATTAGATCGTCAGATTAAAGTTGTGAGATCAGATAGAGGCGGTGAATATTATGGAAGACATACTGATGTGGGATAAGCTCCTGGTCCATTTTATGAGTTTTGTAAGGGCCAGGGGATTGTGAACCAATACACCATGCCTGGTACACCTCAACAGAATGGTGTCGCTGAAAGAAGAAACCGTACCCTTATGAACATGGTGCGCAGTATGTTAACCAACACTAATTTACCATTATTTCTCTGGACTGAAGCGTTAAAAGCAGCTGTTCATATACTCAATAGAGTTCCTTCTAAGTCTGTCCCTAAAACTCCTTATGAACTTTGGACAGGAAGGAAACCGTGTCTTAAATATATGAAAGTATGGGGCTGCATTGCTGAAGCAAAACTTTACAATCCTTTCCTAAGGAAACTTGACCCTAAAACAGTTACCTGTTTCTTTATCGGGTATCCTGATAATTCAAAGGGTTATCGTTTCTATTGTCCTTCCCATGTCACCCGTATTGTTGAAACCAAGGTGCTGCGTTCCTGGAGGATTTCAAGGTCAGTGGGAGCAGTACCAACCCTTACGAAGAATTGCAAGAAGTACAAGACGCGGGGGGGAGAGACTCGTCGCTTACCATTACTCCGATTACTCCTCTTGTACCCAATGCAACTACTGTACCTGAAGTTACTGCACCAACTCCAAATTCACCTCCACAACCCATTATACCTCATGACGAAGGCACATCAAACGCTCAAAACAAAGACAACGATGAACCCGATAATCCACTCAGGAGGTCATCTAGGCAAAGAAGGCCTACTAATTGGGATTATTATGTTACCTACCTGACTGAAATGGATCCCGGAAAGCTCAATGATCATATCTCTTACAATGAAGCCATTAGCAGTGATCAGTCTTCTGAATGGAATAAAGCAATGATTGAAGAGCTTGAATCCATGAAGAAAAATGACGTTTGGGATTTGGTAGAATTACCTAACGGTGTGAAACCCGCAGGATGAAAATGGGTGTTCAAAACAAAACTGGATCCGAATGGGAACGTTGAACGCTACAAAGCGAGATTGGTTGCAAAGGGCTACACTCAGAAAGAGGGAATTGATTATCAAGAGACATTTTCACCTGTCTCTCGTAAAGATTCATTAAGGATCGTCATAGCCCTAGTAGCTCATTTTGATTTAGAGTTACATCAGATGGACGTTAAAACCGCTTTCCTTAACGGAGACTTGGACGAAGATGTTTACATGAAACAACCTGAAGGCTTTAAACCTGAAGGTCAGGAGCATCTAGTCTGTAAGTTGAAGAAATCCATTTACGGGTTAAAACAAGCATCACGTCAATGGTACCTCAAGTTTGATGAAGTCATGAAGAAACAAGGTTTTATGAAGAATCAAGTGGATCAATGCACCTACCTCAAGATGAGTGGGAGCAACTTTACTATACTTGTTCTTTACGTAGATGATATTCTATTGGCAATTAATAGTTTAGACATGTTGCATGAGTCAAAGCGGTTACTCTCGCATAACTTCGACATGAAGGATCTTGGAGATGCTTCTTACGTCATTGGCATCGAAATTCACCGAGATAGACACAAAAGGATCTTAGGATTGTCCCAAAAGGCTTACATAGATCGTGTACTTACACGTTACAACATGCAACAGTGCAAACCCTCAGTCGCTCCAGTAGTTAAGGGAGATGTTTTCGGTTCATTCCAGTGTCCGACGACAGAGGTTGAGAAGGAGCAAATGAGCCAGATACCTTAAGCGTCAGTAGTCGGGAGCCTGATGTATGCTCAAGTCTGTACTCGCCCAGATATCGCTTATATTGCTGGAATGCTAGGCCGTTATCAGACTAATCCTAGCCTAGATCACTGGAAAGCAGCTAAGAAGGTACTTCGATATCTGCAAGGGACGAAAGACTATAAAGTGACCTATAGAAGAAGTGATCATTTAGAAGTGGTGGGCTATTCTGATTCTGACTTTGCCAAATGCAAAGATGATAAGAAATCCACTTCGGGCTATATCTTTATGTTAGCAGGCGGCCCTATCTCATGGAAGAGTCATAAACAACAGTTGACCACAACTTCCACAATGATGGCAGAGTACATTGTTGTTTATACCGCAACCTGTCATGGAATGTTGCTTAGAAATCTGATCACTGGACTCAAAATCGTTAATTCCATTTCTAGACCATTGAAGCTTTATTGTGATAATTCAGCTGCCGTTAGTTTCTCGAACAGTAACAGTTCGACTGGAGCTGGTTTATATCTCGATACAAAATATATGTTCGTACGAGAACGAGTTGAGGAAAATAATCTTTGTATCGAGTATATTAGTACTAAAGATATGCTTGCGGATCCGATGACTAAAGGTCTCCCTCCTAAGGTTTACGAAGAACATGTTCGGAATATGGGATTTAGTAAAGACCTTATTTAAGCATATTATACTAGCTTATGTTTTATGATTAATGAAATTTCCTCAGTTTGATTTTGTATGTTTCTTAGAATATGTTCAACCGGTATAATGGCATATAGACAAATTAAGTTACAAATCAAACAAAGGGCTTATGCATATTTTGATCATAACGATTAGGTTTTAAATTAAGGCTATAGGATGACTAATGGGGGTCCTGAATCGCAAAATGATTCAACGGCTGTATTTCTCTGCTATAGTACTTGTTTAAGGCTAAAATGAGTGTTAACTCCTGATCAGGCTTATCTAATACACATAGTAAATGATTACTCGGCTAAGTGGGAGAATGTAAGATTAAATATATATTATGTTTAATATTTAATCTATAGCCATTATAATCATTTACATAATATAGATCAAAATATATAATAACCTATTAAATAATTAGTTGGTAATTGTTGATGGACTATATTACCCTTATTAACTAATTAGGTTTCCTCCTGGATGCATATATAAGGAGAATTATGTAGAGGTTAAGGGGTTACACAGTTTCACAATTAGACATACCCCATAGTCATAACATCATCATCATCGACCTCCCTCTCCATAACCGATTCCCTTGTCGATTTTCTTAGTCACCATCATTAGTCAGCACCCTAAGGAGGAACCAGATCTCACTGACAATTATGTCGAACGGGATGTCATCTTCTCTGACTGGATTCTCCACTGCACTGTCTGCTGTAACAGGTATGTTTTCATGTTTTCCCTTATGATTAAACAGAACTGGTCCAACATCACTGATACTCATTGTTAGATGATGATCAACGAGTATGCAGTATTGATTTCACCCTTGGTTTAATCATAGGTAGCACCTTTTCATTGTTAAATGATCATCACAATGTGTAAAATTAACAATTGTGTTTTGTTGCATCATTATTTAGTTATTGTTTGTTTGTCTAAATTGTTCACATATTTACCGGCTTGGATAGACAAGTTGCCAAGTTCTCTTTACTTGAATCTAATTGGTTGCGTAAGTCGTCGCAACGCGGCGGGTAAAAAAAACCTAGTATTACTTAAAACTACATTTCTTTTAGTCAATACATATTTTTTCATTAATTTAAGAAACTTACAATAAACTAAAGATAAAAATAAAACTTGAAACTTAAATATAAAAACCTAAAAGAAAAACATTAAAAAAACCTAATAGTTACAGGGTGAATTCCACTTTCTACAAATTTCAAGTTTGTGTTTTAGTAAAATCGACAACCATGGTTGTTCAAGATTTGCATGCGCCCCCGATACAAGTTTCAAATCCCGGTTTACTCTTCTTTTGGAAAGTGTTTAATGTATATCTTATCTCTATTTATTTTTGATTCCACGACCACCTTACGCATCGCTTTGTTGTCCTCTACTTCTGCCATTTTTCTCGTCGTGTAATCGAAGACAACATCCACAAATAAAGTTCCTTTCATTTGCTTAAAGACAACTTGAAACATTTCCTCTGTTGTGGCCTTGTCAGTGTTATGTCCTCATTCGGGTCATCGTTTAAATTGATGTCTGGAATGTTGCTTGATAAACCATCCGTTGAGACTGTGTAATTTACCGAGTAGGACGTTTTTTTAGGAAGATCTTCCTGTTGGGCCTTGAAGTTCCATCAACGAATCTAGCACCTATTTCAAACGGGGATCTCACAATCTCCCATGCCGACAAGTGGGGGAAAGTTTTCTTGTTGTTCGTTTTTGTGTAGTCTTTTAGGGTGGCCCTGATGACAACACCCTCATCACCTCCGCTTAGCCAATTATGGTGCTATATAATTTTGATTAAACAATTAGTAAAAATGTAATAACTAAAATTAAAATTAAAACAATACCTTTTGAATGTAGCATCCGTTGAACTGGCTCATTCTGTATTTAAATTTGTCCACTTTCAACAAAGTTGATCAATGGTTTAATTGGTTCCACCAAGTAGCTTTCCAAAATTCTCAAAAATCTGACGCCCAAACGTAGTTTTAGTTTGTCGATTTCCAACCCTATGGTCTTCTGAAATATGTAACAAATACTTGCATAAGGCTACATCCCTTCCTCCGTCCAACTTTGTTGAGTCGCCCTATTTTAGAATTTTTATTTAGTCCATTTTCCTAGAGCATCTGTTTCTTATTCTTCCTCTGTTTTGTTTCTTTGGGCACTTCTTCTTTGTTGTCGTCATCTGATTTGGGAGATAAGTCACGTTGTAACAGGCCAAATGTTCTATAGTCTCAATGTTATAGGTTGTACTTGAACGCTTTGGTTTACTGCTAGTACGAGACTTTATCAGTGATAAGAAGGTGTATGTGCCTAGTCGTGTCTGCTCGACGAACGCATGACTAGTAGAGATTCGTTGTTGCTCTCCTGATGAGTCCAAGGTAGGGACGAAACCAGTGACCCAAATCAAAAGCGGGATGGATGGGATTATCATGGGCAACCGGGGATACCACATGGGGATTAAAAGATAACTCCAAAAATTAACTGAGGCAAAACCTTGTACCGGCATGACAGAAGATCATTGTTTTTGTGCTACTTGGTATCCTACACAACCAAAGTGAATTATTCTCACTCATTCTAGGTGATGCATGATCCTTCGACTGCAAGAAAGTATGGAATTGTGGGCATGCACGAGGATGTGCATGAATTGATGGTGGGAGAGTGTCACGACCCAAATGATCGATAGACGCAATGTTATGGGTTGTACTTGAATGCTTGGGTTTATTGGCCAGTCTAGGATAAGGGACGACCTTAGAGGGTTAAGAAGTTGGATGTGTCTAGTCGTGTCTATCCAATGAATGCACCACTGGTCGAGAGTTATTGCCGCTCTCCTCTTGAGTCCAAAGCGGTACGAAACTAGTGATCCAGATCAAGAGCAAGATAGATTGACTTATCCCCGGGCAACCAGGGACGCCACATGGGGATCGAAATATAACTCTGTGACAATGTTGTGGGTTACTTTATGGTAGGTTTTGGAAGGGGGATTTGGATTGTAATATGTGAAACGGTCAATCGATTGTAAAGTGAAATGACCAGGTGTAACTTAGGTTGACTTTGGGGTGTGTATAGTATTATAGATATTGGTTTGATAACAGTTGGGATGGAAACAATTGGGTTGGTAACGATTCGTCTTGTAAACAAAAACTATTAGTTCATCTGGCTAGCAACCTTCAGCCAATACGATTTTTTTTCTTTGGAATCAACAATTTTTTAACCCCCCATTTATTTTATTTTGTTATTTTTTTTTTTTTTTGTGAAAGAATGTTGTAGAGTAGGAGAAGAGTTGTGTGTGAAAAAAAATGTTAAATGTTTCGTTTAGTTTATATTAGTGGGAAATGTAATTTTTTTAAAATAACTTCAACGGTCAAAAGGCCATTTACCAACCCAAACACTCCATCACTGCGTACCCCAGGTACCCTAAACAAAAAAATGAAAAGCATATGAGTCAGACACGTGTTAAAAGTATATAATTCAGATTGATTTAAGTTTGATAAAAACAAACAAGTTTGAGAAAGATAAACAAATTTGGTAGATAAACGTGAACGAACCAGCACATATTCAATATTCCAAAAGATTTTACATCAAACACACACAATCACACACACTCTCTGAAATATCAGACACAAGAGTTGTGAGAAATGGCAAATGATTAGGCTTTTAAGAGATGGCCTAATTACTTTAAACGTTTGGACCAATTGTTTACATCCACAAACGGTTGACCTATCATTTGGCCTCAATCACACTATTCAACACACGACTACACCAACCCTATTCGAACAGCACAGGACACACCAAAATGCACCAACAGATTTCTCAATGGACATTGCTATCGAATACTGTCCTGAATATGTTGGAACTTCAATCACGTATCTATTGATGATAATCCTAATGCATCAACAAATTCCCCATAGACTGATGCTTCGGGTTTGTAGAAACTTTGATTCCAACAAAACCAAATCTTTGAAGCTTCTGTATTAAACTTCCCCCTCAACATTAGCATATTCTATTAGAAAAAAAAAAAAAAAAAAAAAAAAAAACTCAATCTCAATATACTAGCATCACTTCCACCTCGGCTAGCTTTCCATATGATCAATCATTTCTATTGATCGACAAATGATAAAGGTTCAGTCTTTCAATTGTCTGCAATAAGTCATCAGTTTTGTCTAGAATAATACAACACAACGAAAACATACATCTGCACAGTAATGACATGATCCTCTGGTTATCACACTGCAATCTTTTGGAGAATTAACAATTTTAAAACCAACCATTGTTTCTTCTCTTCCAGTGAATTAACAATTTTGAAACCAACCACTGTTTCTTCTCCATCTCAATGAAAATCTTATCCGCGTTCACTTTAACGCAACATCCTCGTTGCTTCGATCCTCTGATCTTTAAAATCCAATCGACAATTGATAGATACTTCAAACACTACACTTATCAGCATCAAATAAGTCAAAGGTCACAAAATCCTAAAACCCGAACACCAGCTTTTCAATAATGAAACTCTTCCGGATAATCCTTGATCTACTTAGGATTGTGTGTCATAATCCATTTTACATCTTTAGAACTTCATTGTTTAAATAACAAAATGATAATCCTGCACGATGTAAACCTTCAATGGATCTTGGTAAATTCACACCTTTTTCAAAACTCAAATGTGGAAATTTGGTGTTTTGGTTTCAAATGCGAAAAACTTGACGTTGTATCTTCAAATGCGGAAAATTTGACATTTTAGCCCATAATGTGGAAATTTAACGTTTTGGCCCATAATAGTCACATCACCAAATTTGACAAATGCTCTAGTTCTCGTGACTGTCCACTATATTCAATAACTGATATGTGCAAAATATAACATATTTTTATATCAATTGGAGCGCGTTTTGATTGTTTTCTTGTATGAATTTTAGAAATAAGTCGTTTATTCGTTTACTTTTGATTTTAGGGTGCAAAAATCCATGAAATAATAAAAGAAGCAAATTTGTGCCAAAAATCAAGAGTTTTGTAAGAAGACAGTCAAGTGACATGCCCCCAAGCCTTTCCTCACATGGCCCCGTGCTTCCCTCAAGTAAAGACAAAACCTGACATAGAACACAGAGTCGTGCCTACTCAAGTACGTCCCCAGGTCATGTCTTGCGTAGAGATGCCACCTTCCTCTCCCTCAAGTCAAGACGAAAGCTAAAATATGACCAAAAAGCCCAAAAACTTCACACAAGGATTTCTCGAGCTAGGAAATGAGTTACAAGGACCATAATATATGAATCTTGGGTAGCTCGACAAGGCGAATCTGAAAAAATTGGTTAAAAGTAAGGTACTAGGTTGTACACACTAGGCATAGGGTCGTGTCTCACTCGGAATCAACTCTAACAACTTTCACAACAATACAAAATAGGCCATACACGGGTCGTGTCTCAATAAAAATTCAACTTTCACAACTGTTAGAACAAGAAAATATAGGCCACCACACTGGGTTGTTTCTCACTCAAAAAGTCAACTTTCACATTTGTTAGAACAAGACAAAATAGGTTATCACGCACGGGAGGCACAGGGTCGTGTCTCACTCAAAAATTCAAATTTAATAGTTGTCAGAACAAGTCAAAATATGCCATCACGCACGGGTTCGTGCCTCACTAGGCACAGGGTTGTGTCTCGTTCCCAGATCAGCCTATAAGTAAAGCTTCAAGGGCTCTGTGTGATCAATCCTTTAGCATCCATTGTCTCTAACTCGCCACAATATCCACCATATTCCACCACCTTTTATATCTTGTATAGAATTTGGTTTGTCTTAGAATCCAAGATTGTAAGAACTTTCATTTATAACAACTCAATCTTGTTGATTAACGTGTTTATTCATACAAGCTTGATGATGTTCATCATTTTGGCCATTCTTTGCTAATGTTCTTGCTTCACTTGGTGATGATGAACCTTTAATGTCTTTTTAATTTCTTAGTTTTGGACTTTCCATTTGGTGTGTGTTAATGACATTAAATATGATTTTGTTATATTGAAAATTAGCTTTAATCCATCCTTTACTTTGCGTTTGTTGATTCAAGCATTAGTGTCTATACGTCTTTATAAATACACGTTAACTACCAGGAAGGGGGTTAGAAGTGTGGTATGAGTTAAGTTCTTGCCTTGCAAGGAGGGTGGTATACTCGATGTGCAAGGACTTGGTTTTTCACATTCCTACAACCCTCGGGAGATAGCACCAAATTAAGCGAGTCATAGTAGATAATGGGTATAATCCCTTATAATCCAAACTTATTTAATACTTTTTTTTCCAACTTTGCGGGATGGTCGCCAAGCTACTTCTGACAAATATAGTCGAGGGTAACGCATGCCCCACCAAGGAGACTTACCACTTTTAGGTATTAGTAACATACAAATTCATTTTCTTCACAGAACGCCTTTAGGTGTATTCTTTCGCAGAGTACTCACGAGAACACACCGAAGAGGCGTATTTTTTCGTATATTGATCTCTTAAAAAGTCCATAACCAGAGAAGTTAAGTTCGATATTTTGGGGAATTTGATACAAGTGATGCTTCTTGTTATTATTCACATTTAATTTTAATTGTTTTACGTTTATGTTTAAAACATTTCCATAAACTCACTTTCTGGTTTTACTACACGTTGATAATACTCTGGTACTGAAAGCTCAAGTGTCCTAGGATGATCTCAGTGAATTACATTCGCTATACTATGCCAACGGTGGGTGCCCCTGCCCTAACGTGTTGTAGATTGATTGTATTTTATATTTTTTTATAAATTTAAATCTTGATTTAGATTAAAAACTGGCCAAAAAAAATAGCTAATATTTCTATAAACATCTCAACACGTCAATAACACAGATCTTCATCACCACAAACTGATTACAAATTGATCCAACGCGTTCCCAAACAACCGAATTCGACACTGAAAACCGAACGCATAATGTCACAGAAAATATGTTCCCAAAATTTTTCCCAATCATCATCCCATTATTCTATATTTTCAAAAAAAAAATTGATAAAGAAAAGTTTATGAGAATACTCTTTTTTACTTTTTTATATTGTTTTATTTTTATTTTAGGAACATGATTATGTCTCGATAATACACCGGGTAAACACCTCGAAATGGATAAACTTGAAAAATACAACAAACGGACAAACGATTTGAAAATGTCCAAACAATAAGCTTAATCGCTTAAACGAGTAGGCTAATAATTTGAAAATCTAAAACGATTTACGCAGTCGCTACCCAGACCCTCTCACTTTATCACTAAAGCTCAAGATCTTAATCGTTTACTCCATACACAGAATTGCTAAGAGAATAGTCAGACGATATGGTTAGATCGTTTAGACTTGTTAAAATAAATAATGCAACTTCTAATTCATGTTGCAACATTTTGAACGTGTTATAAGTGTTGTTATGGTTTGTTACAACTGATTGGGTTGTTAGTATACAGGTTAATAAGTTGAAGGGGTTTGTTATATATTCCAAGGGTTTATATGTGGAAGATGGAAACCAGAAGGGCTAAAGTGAACTTATGTTTGCTCAGGATTATAAAAGAAGTGTTTCAGTCTCATTTGTCCTTTATCACCTCTAGATCTTTTTGTTGTCTCTCCCGTTGTTGTACGATTAGGGTTTTGTATCCTTTGTTCAGATCGTAGTTGATCTAGTTGATCTAGTTGATCTCTTGTGAGATCTTGTAGTTGTATGTTGTTTAGATCAACTGATTATGTACAGTTGATCATTTTACTTCTGTATTGTTTACAGATTTCACATATTGTGAAATCTGGGGTTACAAGGGGTGTTTTCTGGTTTAGGGAATTAATAAAAGTTCGTCACTGTTTTATCGCTTCTCTGTTGTTTTTTGTTGATTTTCATACCATTTTACAAGGTATTAGAGCAAATTGGCTCTTGATTTCTGATCTTGGTTGTTCCGCTGTGATTTTTAGGGTTTGATTCTTATTTGTTTGGGGTTTGTGTTCTTGTCTACTCGAAGAACAGTTTGGATCTTGGTCTTGGGAAGTGTGTAGGTGCAGATCTGGTGCGGTGAAACCCTAGTTATGGTTTCGAGGCTTGATTGGTAGATCTTTTGCTTTCTGGTGTTCTTGCATCCTGTGTTGGTCTCTGAAATCCAAGAAGATTTCAGAGCAAACTGACCAGGAGATTGCGCTTCTTTTCTAGTCTGATTTTATAACCCTAGAAGGTTATTAATCAGAACTACATAAGGAGGGTGTTAAACGCTTCTATAAGATTGTTCTGCTTTTATCTCCTGTTTTTTTTTATCTAGTTAATGGCGGGGTAGTGTGGACCGGTTTTATTTGTATATCTGTTGTTGGTCTAGTTGATGTCGGGGTAGTGAGACCGGTTTATCTGTTTGGCTATATTGTGTGTATTGTTCTGTGATTCTTGTTGTTATTCTTGTTATTTGTTTGAGTCTTGATCTTGGGTTGCAACTGTGTTACGCTTTTCCAGACACCTATAGAGTGATGACCCTGGAATCTGGCCTCTGACACAATCTTGCATTTGGGTGTTATTCATTCTTGAATATTTGTGGTATTGTTTTGTGTTTCTGTGTTCTGTTATCTGTTGATAATCAGTGATTTTTTTATCATCTCTCTGTGTTTTTTGTTGCTAATTGGTTATCTATTTGTGTATTTGTTTTCTTTGTCTATTTGTTACTAATATTTGTTGTTGATATATGTTGTGTTGCTATCATGCGTGATCCTGCTGGTCCTTCTATTACTCTTATTAGTAAGTTAGATATAGGAAACCCCCTTTACTTACATCCTAGTGATTCAAGTGCTTTGACCATAGTTAGTATAAAACTTAAAGGCACTGAATATTATGTTGTCTGGTCTAGTGCGATAAAGCTTGCACTAGAAGCTAAAATTAAATACGGTTTCATAGATGGTAAATGTGAAAAACTTGATGATGATGATGATGATGTGTTGTCTACCCACTGGGATAGGTGTAATTCAGTTGTGCTTACTTGGTTGTTAAGTTCTATTTCTGAGGAACTGTTTCTTGGCCAACTGTTTTCTAAGTTGGCCTCTGAGGTCTGGACTGACCTCAAAGAATCTTTCTACAAAGTAGATGGTTCTGTTGTATATGATTTGTATAAAAAAATTAACAGCATTTCACAAAATGGTAGTTCTGTTGCCGAATATTATAATAGATTGACAATAATGTGGAAGCAGTTTGATGCTACGTTGCATCTGCCTTCATGTTCTTGTCAAGCTGCCAAGGATTACAATGATTTTCAACATTAATAAAATAAATGCAGTTTCTTGTGGGGCTTGATGATGTTTATCGGCCTGTGAGAACAAATCTATTGACAAGAGAACTGTTTCCTTCGGTTAAAGTGGCATTCTCTATTGTTTCTAGAGAAGAGTCACACAGATTGTCTGGCAGTGGGTCTAAAACACAGAATGTGTCTTTTGTGTCTAAACCTAATCAAGTATTTGATTCTTAAAAAAGATTAAACATAGGTCCTAATCCTAGTTTGAAGCGTACTCATTGCAATATGATAGGACATACAATTGACAGATGTTTTGAAATTTTTGGTTACCCTCCTGGTTTTAAAAGAATAGTTAATAATAACAAGCCTAATAAGAACAACTTTACTAATAATAATAAGTCGAATACTATTGTGGTCATCTGCTTCTACTAGTGTGTCTGGTTTACCTTTTACCTCTAAGCAGATTACCAAGTTGTTGAGTTTAGTTGGTGAAAAAAGTGGGTCTGATTCTCAAAATCCTAGTATGGGAGGTGAGTGTCTTCATGTTTCTAAGTTTGTGAGTTGTTCCAGTTCTTTTGTTTTTGGTAATAGTTATGTGTGGATTGTTGACTCAGGTGCTAGTCAATACATGGTTAAAACTGATAAAAATTTGATAAATGTTGTTGATGTGTCTGAATTTGGTATTACTGTTGGTCATCCAAATGGGACTGGTGTTAAAGTTTTGAAAATTGGAGATCTAAAACTGACTAATGAAATAGTGTTGAGAGATGTTTTTTGTGTTCCTGACAACTGTGTGAATCTGTTGTCTGTGTATAAGTTGGCTAAGGATAATCATGTTTCAGTTATCTTTAATGATAATAGTTGTGTATTACAGGAGTCCAGTTCAAAGAAAGTCCTGGTGAATGGTAGTCAGGATAGTGGTATGTACTTTATAGGGAATAATGGTAATATTGTTAATACTTGTTTTAATAGTTTTGTGAAGTCTTTTACTTGGCATAGTAGGCTTAGACACCCTTCAGATTAGGTCTTAGCTATGTTAAAACAAAAACTTAACATAAATTCTAGTGATCATGGTCCTTGTGAGATATGCCATAGGGCAAAACAAGTTAGAGTTCCATTTCCTTTGAGTGAACACAAAACTAAATATGTGGGTGACTTGATACATTTGGACTTGTGGGGTCTATATGAAGTAACAAGTTATGAAGGTTTTAGATATTTTTAACATTTGTAAATGATTATTCTAGAGTTGTGTGGTGTTATTTTTTGACTAATAAAACGATTTTTATGAACTTGTTTTCACTCAGTTTAAGAGAAGGATTAAGGTCTTTAGGAGTGATAGTAGGACTGAATTTGTGAATAATCAGATGAACATTTTTTGTAAGAAAAAGGAATTTTACATCAAACTTCTTGCTCTTATACACCACAACAGAATGGTGTGGTGGAGAGGAAACATGGACATTTATTAAACACAGCTAGGGCCCTGATGTTTCAGGGTGGGATGCCTTTGAGATTCTGGTTTGATTGCATTCTAACTGCAGTGTATTTAATTAATAGGTTACCCTCTTATGTGTTGAATAGTAGGAGTCCTTTTGAAATGATGTTTGGTTTAGTCCCTCTTTATCTCATTTAAGGAACTTTGGATGTTTGTGTTTTAGTACCATTTTGACTGAATCTGATAAGTTTGCATATCATGCAGATAAATGTGTTTTTCTTGGTCATTCAAATGTGAAAAGAAGGTATAAACTTTAGAGTTTGGATAGTAAAAAAAATTATTTTTCAAGGGATGTCAAGTTCTATGAGGATGTATACCCTTTTAAGATCAAATCATTTGATAATCAAGAAACTGTTTGTAGACCATTTATCAAAACAAGTTAGAGTTCCATTTCCTTTGAGTGAACACAAAACTAAATATGTGGGTGACTTGATACATTTGGACTTGTGGGGTCTATATGAAGTAACAAGTTATGAAGGTTTTAGATATTTTTAACATTTGTAAATGATTATTCTAGAGTTGTGTGGTGTTATTTTTTTACTAATAAAACGATTTTTATGAACTTGTTTTCACTCAGTTTAAGAGAAGGATTAAGGTCTTTAGGAGTGATAGTAGGACTGAATTTGTGAATAATCAGATGAACATTTTTTGTAAGAAAAAGGAATTTTACATCAAACTTCTTGCTCTTATACACCACAACAGAATGGTGTGGTGGAGAGGAAACATAGACATTTATTAAACACAGCTAGGGCCCTGATGTTTCAGGGTGGGATGCCTTTAAGATTCTGGTTTGATTGCATTCTAACTGCAGTGTATTTAATTAATAGGTTACCCTCTTATGTGTTGAATAGTAGGAGTCCTTTTGAAATGATGTTTGGTTTAGTCTCTCTTTATCTCATTTAAGGAACTTTGGATGTTTGTGTTTTAGTACCATTTTGACTGAATCTGATAAGTTTGCATATCATGCAGATAAATGTGTTTTTCTTGGTCATTCAAATGTGAAAAGAAGGTATAAACTTTAGAGTTTGGATAGTAAAAAAAATTATTTTTCAAGGGATGTCAAGTTCTATGAGGATGTATACCCTTTTAAGATCAAATCATTTGATAATCAAGAAACTGTTTGTGAGAATAATCTAAATCATGTTAATTTTTTTGAACATTATTCATCTGAAGTTCCTAACATACCCAATGATGAAGAGGGTACAAATGGTGCTTATGATCCTGTTAGTGATGATCAGCAGCCATTGTCACCTTCTACATCAGCCCTTAAATTTGGTGTTGTTGTTGATCAACAACCAGATCAGGTGAGCAATAGTGGTCAGGGTTATAATGGCGAGGCAGAGGACACTTCAAGATCAAATGCTGAGACCACCTAGTCTGAGGGTAATCAAAATGTTAGAAGATCTTCTAGGAATGTTTCTATGCCTAAAAAGTTTGAGGAGTTTGTTGTTGAGGGTAAGGTAAGATATGGTATTGAAAAAGTTGTTAGTTATGCTAATCTGTCATATGATAATATGTGTTTAGTTGCTTCTTTAAACAAAACTGTTGAACCTACCACTTAAGATGAAGCTAGTAAAGATGATAGGTGGGTAGAGGCTATGAATAATGAAATAGAAGCTCTTTAGAGAAACAATACTTGGGTATTGGTTGATCTTCGTAATGGTCGGAAACCTATAGGTTGTAAATGGGTGTATAAGATTAAGTATAAGGGTAATGGGGAAGTTGAAAGATATAAGGCCAGATTGGTGGCCAAAGGGTTTAATCTAAGAGAAGGTGTTGATTTTGGTGAAACTTTTTCACCTGTTGTGAAAATGGTAACTGTCAGAATTGTGTTGAAACTTGCTGTTAATAATAATTGGTCTTTGTATCAAATGGACATAAATAATGCTTTTTTCTAGAACCTTAACTGAGGATGTGTTTATGACTTTACCTCAGGGTTATTTTTCAAAAGATAATACCAAGGTGTGTAAGTTAGTCAAATCTTTGTATGGTCTTAAACAAGCCCCAAGACGATGGAATGAAAAATTAACAACAGTGTTAATTTCCATGGGGTTTGTTGAGAGTATTTATGACTATTCTCTGTTTGTGTTGTCTAAAAATGATGTGTTTATTGTTCTTTTAGTCTATGTTGATGATATAGTTGTGACAGGTAATAATAAAACAGATATAGAAAGAATTAAAAAGTGTTTAAAAGAAAATTTTCAAATCAAAGATCTTGGCATACTTAGATATTCTTGGTATAGAAGTGTTATATTCTAATGGTTGTATTTATTTGTCACAGCGCAAATATTGTCTTGAATTGTTAAATGAGTTTGGTTATCTAGGTTGTAAACCTGTTACAACTCCTATTGAACAAAGTTTTCTTGTAACAAATAAGTGTGCTAAAGAACAAAAAGTTTTAGAAAATATAAATGGGTTTCAAAGATTGATAGGGAAGTTGATATACCTGTCTTTAACTAGACCTAATATAAGTTATGCAGTTCAGTTTTTAATCGAGTATATGCATAGCCCCTGTCAATCTCATCTTGATATAGCACTAAGGTTGTTGAGATACTTAAAACGATCACCTGGGAGTGGTGTTAGTTTTAAGAGATCTGATAGTATAGTCCTGGCAGGGTTTGTTGACTCTGACTAGGGCAAATATCTTAAAACCAGAAGGTCGGTTACTGGATTTGGGATATTTCTGGGTGATACATTGTTTCTTGGAAAAGCAAGAAACAAAGTGTCACGTCCAGATCTACAGCAGAAGCTGAGTATAGAGAAATGTGCTCAGCTACATGTGAAATTATGTGGATTTTAAATGTAATAACTGAACTAGAAGTTGAGTATAGTCTGCCTGTTAAATTATTTTGTGATAGAAAGTCTGCAATTTCTATCTCTCAAAATTTTGTATTTCATGAAAGCATGAAACATTTTGAGATTGATTTACATTTTTTGAGAGAAAAAATTGCAGCAGGAATTATTGAGACTGAGAAGGTTCATACAGATGTTCAGATAGCAGATATATGTACAAAGGGTTTGAATGCAAGTCAACACCAAACTCTTTGTGAGAATCTTGGGATGTATGACATGTTTGCCACATGAATTATGGGGGCATGTTAAAATAAATAATGCAACTTCTAATTCATGTTGCAACATTTTGAACGTGTTATAAATGTTGTTATGGTTTGTTACAACTGATTGGGTTGTTAGTATACAGGTTAATAAGTTGAAGGGGTTTGTTGTATATTCCAAGGGTTGATATGTGGAAGATGGTAACCTGAAAGACTAAAGTGAACTTATGTTTGCTCAGGAGTATAAAAGAAGCGTTTCAGTCTCATTTTCCTTTATTACTTCTAGATCTTTCTGTTGTCTCTCTCATTGTTGTACGATTAGGGTTTTGTATCCTTTGTGAGATCTTTCTGTTATCTCTCTCATCGTTGTTGATGATCTGGTTGATCTCTTGTGAGATCTTCTAGTTGTATGTTGTTTAGATCAACCGATTATCATCAATTGATCATTTTACTTCTTTATTGTTTACAGATTTCACATATTGTGAAATCTAGGGTTACGGGGGGTGTTTTTCTGGTTTGGGGAATTAATAAAAGTTTTGTTGCCGTTATGTCTTTTCTCTATTGTTTTATGTTGATTTTCATACCATTTTACAAGTCTCACACCCTCAATTAACGAGCATACTAAACAATTAGGCTAAATTGTTTAGATTACCCCACTCAATCGCTAATGTCCGAATGTTTAACTGAAATGGTTTAATCATTGGACAAGAACCTGAACCATGTAATACATCACTAAATTATTTCAGAAAATCGTTTAAGATAAACTGACATAATCGCTAACAATGTGAAAAATATCTCACTGAATTGCTAGTAAAAATCAAAGGATATCACTCAATCTGCCCAAAAGGACTTGCCGAATTGCTACAAAACATAAAAGATTTGGAGCTAGATCAACAAACACTTCTTCAACCGATGAACAATGGACGGAAACATATCAAAAAAACGCGAAACCCTCAAACCTTGATGAAATTTGATGCCAAATAAATCAAAACACTCGAAATCATATGAACACAAACCCTAGCCGATCAATTTTAACAAACAAGCACATTTTGAATCCACATTCAACAAAAAAAAATCAGTTTGCGGTGTATAAAAACCCACTGTTTTTCAGTTTTCTTCAAAACTTCACCAAACTCAATCGAATTTAAGACCTCGATGATCTAGTAGCACTGCTGAGGTGTATTAGATTATGCACCGGCTATAATACCAATTGAAAGTTCATGATTCGAATCAATTTGGATTTGATACAAAAAAACAAGTTTGAGACAAATAAACAAATTCGGTAGATAAACGTGAACGAACAGACACAAACTCATTGTACCAAAGGAGTTTACACTAACATTTACTTACTAGGAAATCACATCTGTGATCTCCTCTTAAACACACAAAATCACACACGCATCCAAAAAAGATCTGACATTAGAGTTGTGAGAAATGACTACTTTAAACATTTTACCCAATTGTTTACATCCCCAAATAATTGGCCTAATTGTATAACCGTAAATATCGCCAACTTTATCTAACTATAGTAAGTATCATAATACTCAAACTATATCTAGCAAGTAAATTTTTTTGTATAAGTAAATTAATTATTGTTTTATTATAGAGTTAATTACTGTTTTCGTCCCTGTGGTTTGTCAAAAATCACTATTTCAGTCCATTAGTTTAAAAATTGCGATTTCAGTCCCTGTGGTTTCACTTTCGTAACCATTTCAGTCCACCTCGTAACCATTTCAATCCCTGTACTTAACAGAATTATGGATTGAAATGGTTACGAAAGTGAAACCACATGGACTGAAATGGTTACGAAAGTGAAACCACAGGGACTGAAATCGTAATTTTTAAACTAATGGACTGAAATAGTGATTTTTGACAAACCACGGGGACGAAAACAGTAATTAACTCTATACTAAAACAATAATTAATTTACTTATACAAAAAAATTTACTTGCTAGATATAGTTTGAGTATTATGATAGTTACTATAGTTAGATAAAGTTGGCGATATTTACGGTTATACAATTACACATATTTTTCCCTTATTTTCACTTCGCACGCTTCGTCCTTTCATTCCATTTTGTACCAAAACTGAACTCATGTATGTTTTTTTTTTAAGGTGATTTTCTATGTACTGGACCTATTGGTCACCGAGTTCATGTCAAAGACAATCCCCCGTCAGCCCCACACTCTCGGACGCGATGTTCGATTGGGCACCGGCCGCCGCGCAAGCTGACTTCCGCCCGGAAACCATACTGCCCCCACACGAGAGACTCGCTGGGGTAACAGCTGGGTAAAACCGGGTTGCCCTCAAGACCGCACCATGCCTCGGTAGGATACGATCTATCATTGGGACCACCCCCCCCCCCCCCCCCATAATGCCACAACTGGGGATCGAACCAGAGACCGGCCCAACCAAACCCAAAGGGATTACCCAGCTGGGCTGGGAGGAGGTATCTTAACTCATGTATGTAGTAGGTGGTATTTATATTACATAACTAGGGTGGAGATACAATAGGAAGTTTATTTGGCTAGGAAGGCTAGGAAGTGATCTTGACCATCCATTTAATTAATCAATGGCTAAGATTAAATGAATGAAATTGAAGCAAAAAAAAAGAGGCGCGTGGGTTTGTTAGGGGCATTCTAGTCAATCCAGCACAATAGTTTCTCTCTCCTCCAATCCCCCCCCCCCCCCCATTTTTTAAACGTTAATAACTTTTTCATACGACATTATTTTTTTATAAAAATTGCTCAAAAAAAACCAGCGTTTTTTTATCTTTAAAACGAGTATACTATTGCTATATTTTCGAAAAAAATTGAAAACCCAGTTGCGTAAAACGCAATGGAGAAAACCCAGTTGCGTAAAACGCAATGAAAAAAAACGTAAAAAAATGACTTTTTCTAAAACGCAACGCACCAAAAACACAAAGAAATATCTTATTTCTAAAACGCAATGACCAGAAAACACAAATAAATGTCTTATTTCTAAAACGCAATAGCCTAAAAACACAAAAGAAAGTGTACTTTATAAAACGCAATGCACCCAAAACACTTAAAAATGTCTTATTTCTAAAACGCAATGGCCAGAAAACACTTAAAAATGTCTTATTTCTAAAACGCAATGGCCAGAAAACACTTAAAAATGTCTTATTTCTAAAACGCAATGGCCAGAAAACACTTAAAAATGTCCTATTTCTAAAAAGCAATGCCTAGAAAACACATAAAAATGTCTTATTTCTAAAACGCAATGGCCTAAAAACACAAAAGAAACTGTTCTCTCTAAAACGCAATGAACTGAATACACATAAAAATGTGTTTACCTAAAACGCAATGAGTAAAAACACTTCAAAAATGTTTTATTTCTAAAACGCAATGACCGGAAACTGTTGTTCACAGAACCAGAAACTGTCTAAAACGCAATGACCAGAAACTGTTGTTCATAGAACCAGAAACTGTCTAAAACGCAATGACCAGAAACTGTTGATCACAGAACCAGAAACTGTTGTTCACAGAACCAGAATCTAACTAAAACGCAATGACCAGAACCTGTTGTTTATAGAACCAGAAACACTGTCTACGAATGCAGTTTTCCAGAGGCAATTTACAGAAAATACATTTTTCTGATGCATTTTTATTATAGCAATTTACAGCTCAACCCCAGCCAGGGGCTCTGCCCCTTGGACCCCGCCAGGGGCTGCCGCCCCTGGGACCCCGCCACCAGGGGCGCTGCCCCCGGACCCCCGCCAAGATCGTAAAACGCAATGACTAAATCAAAAACCCAGATCGTAAAAATGAAATTAAAGAATTTCTTACATGGATCTAAATGATTTCTTCAACAATTGACGAAGTTTGAATGATTGAAACACTTATCAGCGCTCGAATCGAACGAATCGAGTTATTATCTCCAAAATCACCGGAAAAAACGAGATTTTTTTATGAAATTAAAATGGGTTTTCTTCAAAAAAGCTAAAGAACACGTTGATCGGGTGTTTGAATCATTGATTTGTGATGAAAATCGCACTGTAATGTAGTGATTATTGAGATAGAAAGTGAAGAAATGGTTGAAGATGATGGGTTTTGAAAATTGTGGGTTTTGAAGTTACTGGGTTTTGAAAAGGAAGAAGAAAGGGTTGGATTGACTAAAATACCATTTTTCTTTATTTTAAATGTTGCCACATGTCCTAATCCTATTGCTTCCTACACTTCCTAGCCAAAATAAACTTCCTATTTGATCTTTTCCCTACATAACTATGTTTCTTAACTCATGTATGTAATTAGTATTGAAGCCGGTACTTCGCGGCGGGTCGTAAGAGGGTGCTGGTGAGGACGTACTTGTTTCATGATATATGATAGGTTTTTATAAACATTCCAAGCTTTAATCTAAACGACGGTAAAAATAAGCAATCAACTCAGTTAAGTAACATAAAGTTAGCTTTAACAATAATAAGGTAAATTAAAAATAATTAAATTTGTCACATTGTATATTGATGGGTTAATATAGACAATGTAAGGGGCTGTTTGGCAACATCTGAATGGTTAAGTGCTGAACCAGTAAGAGGTCTGAACCATTAAGTGTTGAACCAGTAAGAAGTCTTAACCATCAAGAGCATGTATAATGCTTAACCGTTTAGAGGCAAATGTCTAACCAACTCAGATTAGAGGTCTTAACCATTCAGGCTTTGTATAAATCTTAACCATTCAGAGGCAAATGTCTAAACCATTCAGACATCTGCTCACGAAACAAACAGTCTAAACCATTAAGTGCTGAACCAGTAAGAGGTCTGAACCATTAAGAGCCTCATTAAGAGGTAAACAAACAGCCCCTAAGCTTAAATTTAAATGACAGTAAAAATAAGCATCCAACACGAGTGAGTAACATGTTTAGAGTTCAAAATTAGCTTTAACTATAATAAGTTAAATAAATAATAAGTTAAATATAAAAAGAATTAAACTTATAAAAAGATTAAAAAAAACAAATATTTGTTATAAGTATAAAAAATTAACTTTATTAAACTTCAACGCCCATATGATAACTCTATTAAAGTTTGACCATTTTCAAGGCACATATGGGTGAAGGGACGAATCGGGGCTTTAATCCCATGTTCAAACCTGACGGGGGCGAGGGTTTGCGGATTCCATCCGGTTCCCGCACATCGTGGGGGCATGGCTTCATGGCGGTCGAGGAGTCAACCTTGGACGTAGCCCCGAGTAGGGTGGATTTACACGTGAGATTCTTTGTCGTTCAAAAAAATCTCTATTAAAGTTTAAGGTTGAGAACATAAATTAATAAATCACAAATTACAAATTACAACTGTTCACAATATGATTTGTTATTATATAGAACAAGTGCATGTAACAATGTTGTTCGGCATGATACCTCAGTTTATCAAATGTAAAAACACTAAAAATAAGTATTGGTACAAATACCGATGTTGTTTGTTCGGATTCGGTTCAGTTGACTACGGTTGCGTCACAAAATTCATTACCAAATATAAATCATACAAATGAGTACAACTACATGTACCGATGTTATTCGATACGATATAGCAGCTATACAATGTCAGCTCATCGAAGGCAAAAAGAATATAAATAAATATTGGTATGTCGAAAACAAAAACAATATAAATAAATTATGATACCGATACATATATTATTCGGTCGGTTTCGATTCTTTTTGGTACGATAGCGGTACAATTAAATGTAAATAATAATACATGTAAGAGCATTCATATCCATTCCACTATATTTTCACCCTAAATTACACTAAAAATACTATATTTTCTCTCTCATTTTCAATTAAATAATATTTTTTATACATTTATCATTACATTTTCTCTCTCATCCACTTACAACCACTTTTAAAATATATTAAAAAATGATAGGGGGTGAACAGTGTCCTCTCAAATATACAGATAAACAGTAACATTTTCTCTCTTCACCACTGACAACCACTTTTTATACTTTTTATATTATAAAACCTCACACACAGAATTTAATGGAATGGATGTGAATGCTCTAATAGAATCTATTGTAGTATTAAAAAGATAAAAACATAGAGAAAAAAAACTATATATTATTATAAAAATAAAGTTGCTATTTATACTCACTTTTGAATTTTCAATTATATATATTAAATTATGCTACGTAGTCAAGACGTGAGGAAAAATTCAAGTACGTGCATCCGATCGAAGACTTGCAAGTCTACGCTTAACTAGAGCCACAAGTCAACATCTGAAAAGAAAAACACTAAAATGTTATATATTTGAGTAAATTGCCATTTTAGTCCCTGAGTTTTTGTCCAAATTGTCATTTTAGTCTACATAGTTTTTTTTTCTTCTCTGGTCTCTGACTTTTCCTTTTTCTTGTCATTTTGATCACATTGCCTAACTTAGTCTAAAAACCAGGTTATAATCAGGGGTATTTTTGGCATTAAATTGTTAGGATGTTTATAAATTATGTTGTAAACTATCCCTGGTTATCACTACACAACAGTTATGCCAAAAATACCCCTGGTTATAACCAGATTTTTAAACTGAGTTAGCCAATATAATCAAAATGGCAAGAAAATGGAAAAGTCAGGGACCCAGAGGAGGAAAAAAACTATTTAAACTAAAATGACAATTTGAACCAAACCTCAGAAACTAAAATGACAATTTACTCTATATATTTCTATGCATTGTTTTTTTTTCCTACCTATAATAGTTGTTTTTTTTTTCTCTTTAGTTCGCTAAATTCAAATATATTAAGCATCGCAGTGAACCTATTAGCTATTAATAATTCGTCACCTCAGATTATGGATTTGCGTTGGATTTTTGATTAAATTATTTACTATAGTGTTAAATTTCTTAGCAAGGCTATGCATTGTAGTTTAACATGGCGCCCTGTCACATCATTGTCACGTAAACAATAGACTATTTAACTCATCATTTTACTATCACGTTGTAGTTTAACTAAAAGAAAATAAAAACCATTGATTGGTTGCTTTGCACATGGTGCCACCTCTTTCTCCCTCTTGCGTCCGTGAACGTGCTCATGCCCTCTCGGGTGGCGTCCCCTTCAACGCTTCTAGGGCAGTGTTACAGGGTCCAACCTAAGACTATGGGGTATGGGGCGTGGGTTAGGTACAAACGCCCAAGTCACCACCCCGGGTGGGCTTGGGTTTCAACGTGGCCCCTTAGGCGGGGGGTTTCAGCCCGGGCGTTGGGCGGGGCTATCAAGATGACATGGCGGGATCTCATTGGCCAAGACAAGTAGCCGTTGGCCAACGGCTATGTGTTTAAAAAAAATATTTTTTCACTATAAATACTCACACTTCTATTCATTTTTTTACCACAACTACTCCACATCTTCTATAATCATCTCTATCTTACTTTTAAAAAAAAAATCTTATCCAACCACAATACGAAAAATGAATCCTCGTAATCGTGGTTTTGACCCGAACAATCCGTGGGCATTCCAAGAAACACCCAGCCCACCATCCAATAATCAAGATCGGGTACACCATCACCTCCAGTTGGGAGTTCGGGCTTGCGTAGAGGAGTATACAGCGATCAATTGGAAGACATTGCATGCAAGTTAGATACATTTAACGTATTCCAACAACAAAGGGCCGAAATTCGGAAGAACAAATAAGCTAGGGATGCCCTGAAACAAAGACGAGATGATATGAAATTTCTAGCCCAGTCCATCGATCATCTATCAGGTGAAGAGTTGGAACTAATATTGGAGACGAAAGAAGAGATAAAGAAAAAATATTCCAAGCACTAGTAATTTTTTTATGTAATTTCCTTTATTTAAAAAACATTATTAAAAATTTAAATTTGTTTATAAAAAATATAAATATGGAGGTTTGGGTTGGCCACGCCCCAAACCCCCGTCCCACCATACCGTCTTCAATGTGGGTTGTTAGTGTATTTTTCGTACGTCTGCCACTGTTCGAATAGCTAGATAGAGTGTGTGTTGAATATTGTATAGAATAGAGATAGTTGGACAAGTTTTATAATTGTCAAAGGTCAACCCGATCGGATGGCAATCCGATCGGATGGCAATCCGATCGGATGACCAACATGTGTAGATGTCTACAAATAGGGGGTTGGGGCTCCCATTTGGACAAGCTTTTGGTTCCCAGATGGGACATACTGTCCAACTGGTCTCGTGGTGCTGTAAACGTTGAATAATCAATAGAGACCAGATTGAAATTGACTGCTCGGTGTTCTATCTATCTTCTACTTCTTTCTTAGTCGCAATAAACGCACCGAACACGTCGTTTCGGGACCGAAGCTCCGTCAAAATCGCCGGATCCTGGAATCACATGGGTCAGCTCAGCAAAGCCCACCCAAGCCACGTGTCGGGCCACGCCCCAAACCCCCGCCCCACCATACCCCACAATCTAATTGTTATAGGATCATTTTCAAATGTAGACTACTTTCCATACGTTCAATGTTTTTTATATAGTTCTCGAAAAGTGTGTTTTTCATTCATAAAACATTGAAGAAAAATTTATTGTGTTATTATCATGCCAACTTACTATGAATCCATATTAGGGCCGCAAACGAACCGAACGAACACGAACAAACACGAACAAGATCTTGTTCGTGTTCGTTTGTTAAGAAATATATGTGTTCACGAACTGTTCATGAACACTTACCGAACGAGATATTATGTTCGTGTTTGTTTGATAAGAAAATGAACTTTTTCGTGTTCGTTTGTGTTTGTTTGTTAATTTTAAGCAACGAACGAAAATGAACGTTGATGAACACAAACGAGCACAAATTCATATTCATGAACACAAATGGAAACAAACGAACACAAACAAGAGTTTATGAGGAGAAAATAATCCATTGACACTTATTACATATTTTATTTGTCAAAACTTTAAAGTATTTAAATAAAATATAAAAACTAAAAAAAATAATGAACTATCGAACACGTTAGCAAACGTTCACGAACATAAACGAACGAACGTGACATCTGTTCATGTTTGTTCATTTAACTAAACAAACGAAATTTCTTGTTCGTGTTCGTTTGTTTAATAAACGAACGAACACAAACGAACTTCCCGCCGAACGGTTCACGAACTGTTCGCCGAACGTTTGATTCGTTTACAGCCCGTATCCATATAATTAATTAGATATTTTATATGAAACTACTCCAAGTTATGAGAACTTAAAGAATTCGGTCTTTCCGTGCGAGTTTTGCCCCTATTTTTTTACACCCCTAGATTAAAATGTTTAGAAAGATTGCCGTAAAAAAATAAATAAATTTCGAAGTAGTGTTTTTTGGCCCCTTACACTAGCTATAAAAAGGTGATGACATAAGCATGACATCACTTTTTACAGTATCTACGTCTGTCGTAAATGAAAAAAAAAACTATTTTTTTTTGAAAAGTTTATTTTTTTAGAATTTTTAGTAAAAAAAAATTTGAAAAAACCTTTCGTAAGAGCAAGCTCTCTAAGTTCTCACAACTCGTATAAGTTTTCATTTAACCCTTATACGACATATCAACACAAGAACCTATATAACAATCTCGTCATAATCTAGTTTTATAAAAATCATGAATAAAAGATTTTTGATGAAGACATTAAATTTCCTTAAAAGATATTAGGGTAAATTGCTTTTTGAGTCCCTATGTTTTACGAATTTTAACCACTTAAGTCCAAAATCAAAATGTTTAACGCCCTGAGTCCCTATAGCCACTTTTCTTAACTATTTGAGTCCAATTTTCTAATACTGTTAGAATTATTTTGTTAAAGTTTATTAAATGACCAAATTACCCCTACCTAATATCTCTTTCTCTTCCTTATCTTTCTCTCTCTATCATATCAGACTATCCCCTCTGCTGCACCACCACCACCACCATCCGCACCATCATCACCACCACCATCCCCACCATCAACCCCACCATGAGCACCACTATCCCCACCGCACACTAGGGGTGTGCACGGTTCGGTTCGGTTATTATCATTATCCGTAACCGTAACCGAAGTCATCGGTTAATCGGTTCGGTTAATTCGGTTAATTTGTCGTTTTCGGTTCGTTTAGTTTTCGGTTAATAACCAATTCAAACACGGGCTAAATTTTTTGCTTAGAAATACATGTAATGGAGGTATAAATATATGAAATAGATGTATAAATATGTATAAATAAACGAAATGGAGGTATAAGTGCATGAATAGATGTTTAAATAAATGAAATGAAGGTATAAATAAATGAAATGAATGCATAAATAAATGAAATAGATGTATTATTATATGAAATGAAAGTATAAAACATGAAATAGAGGTATAAAAGCTAGAAATATATAAAAAAATAAATGATTCGGTTCGGTTCGGTTAATTTCGTTTAACCAATGGTAAAAAAAATATCCGTTAACCGCCTTTCGGTTAATTCGGTTTCGGTTAATTTCGGTTCGGTTTTGTCGGTTTTCGGTTCAGTTTCGGTTAACGGTTCGGTTATTGCACACCCCTACCGCACACACACAACCACCACCGCACATCCACCAAATCAAACCAAAAAGCACAAATTCACATCAAATCGCACTTATCTAGGTCCAAATCCAACAAAAAACAACTAAAAAATTAACAACATCGAACCTGCTTGACCGATTTCTGTCCAGCAGCGTTAGGGTTTCAATGGAGGTGGCGTTAAGGCAGTGGTGGTCTGTTCCGAAAGGGAGGTGGTGGTGGTGGTGCAAAAATATACTCAACTTTCATCTTTATTTATGTGTTCTTTAAACCCTTAAATCTCTCATTTCATCATCATCATCATCTTCCTCTGTATTCTTTCTAGATTCCACATACATACTCACAGATTCAACGCATCACACTTAATTCATCCAATTCCTCTTTTAGTCTCTCTTTCTATTTGATCTCAAATCAACAAACACAAATTCAATCACACAGATCAATCGCCATTTTCTCACCTCTAACTTGTTACAAACCCTAACTTATCATTCACTCCGTACAGTTTGTGTATATCGAGCTGGGATTATGAAATTTGAAGTTTGAACTGATATAATTGGGGATCGAGTTCGTAAATTGAAGTTTGGATTCGAATTGAACAGTTATTGGTGGTGGTTTATAGTGGTGTGGTGGTTGGTAACAGTGGTAGGATGGTCTAGGAGTGAGAGAGAGAGAGAGAGTGTGTGTGTGTGCAGGCAAGGATTGTATTATATTATAATTTAATTTTATATATAATATTAAAATCATGCATTAAAGACTGGTTCTTTGTATTTTGTTCATTAAAGAGTTGTATCTCATGTGTAAATGACTAAAATGCCTTTGTAGTTAACAGACTTTGTGGATGATGTTAAAAATTTGGACTCAAATGGTTAAGAAAATTTGCTATAGGGACTCAGGGCATTAAACATTTTGATTTTGGACTCAAATGGTTAATACTCTAAAACACAGAGACTCAAAAAGTAATTTACCCAAGATATTATTATTATTTTAATTAAAACGTAATCTAAACGTTAAGACATCGAAGAAAATTTGCCAAACGCCAAACATTTATTTTGGGGCAATAAGTTAGCACTCAACACGACAAAAAATCCCAAATATCTATCACGGGCCCAGAGCATAAGAAATTTTGCCAAGCATTTTTCTTGGGCCCTTGAAACAAAGAAAACTAGCCAAGCATTTATTTTGGGCCCTAATGCCCTATAGTCAAAGGTCAAGAGTCAACACTTGGAACAATTGCCAAGAACGTGTTTTGGGCCCAGGACGTGAAGAAAGTTGTTGTCCATGTCACTATGACAGTGGCGAAGCTTGAGATTTCTGACCTGGGGGTCGGAAGTCACCGGACCTAAAATTATACCTTAAAAATTATAAAACCGGGGGGTCGAAAACGTATATATCTAAAAAATTATATACGAAACGTACATACATAACACTACTGAGCGAAAAGTTCGGGGGGTCGGGCGCCCCTCCCGGCCCCTTCAAAGCTACGCCCATGGTCCATGTTCGGTTCAAGGCTTGCGAATCTACCGTTAGGTGCTGGGTATGGAAGAAGATGAAACGGAACATGGAAAAAGCAGCAACGATGTGGCTGAGATGGAGATGCCGTGGATAAATTTGCAGGATAGAGACACGGGAAGGAAGAGAGTGGGGACTGGGTCAACCACCCCTCCAAATCGGTACCCGGGATGGAGGTGGATGGGAGACTAAAGGATACATATCGTGCATCCTTAAGGGCTTAAGGGGTTAAAAGAACCACAAGTCACATGTTAAATCTGGATATAAAAATATTTAGACATAATATCTTTGTATTTTGCTATATTTTTATTTTCTACGTATTAACACTCGCTTTTCTTTCATCTTTTCTAACCACTTCGCCCGAATTTTAGTTATGCTGAATACAAGGATACTAAGCCCAACTCTTAACATGCATGAACATGATACATATCAAGCATAAATGCTAAAATGCGGTAAACATCACTATTGTTTATAAAAAGTAATAAAAAGAATGTAACTCACCGTTACATATATATTAGATTTGTTGGTCCTAGATGTTTGAGCGAAATCGGAAGCGTGTTGTAAATAGAGCAAAGTAATTTAGGGGATCTTGTGTTTGAAACTATGATAAAAAGAAAAAAATATCTTACCAGTGTTATTTTTTTTTTTTGTTTGGAACTATTTATACTAGTAAAAGTATTAGAAAATTTGTGGTAGAATGACAAGGAAAACTATGACAGGCAAACTCACTTTTGAATAGCAAACTCCCTTTATCAATCATATAGTGCAATATCCAAAGAAGAATTATATATAAGTATATAACCAGGGGCGGGACCCCACGTAGAGCGGGTTGTGGTCCCCGAACCCCAATGTTTTTTAAAAAATAGTAGATTACTAGATTCGGTATGTTAAATTTTCCAAGAACCCCATAAAAATAATTAGGTGAACACCATAATAAAAAAAAAATGTTGGTATAGTCAAAAACCCTCTTGTTTACTAACAAGAAAACACGGGTTTAATCCTTGTACAACCCGTTTTTTATGTTTTTTTAATCAAAGACTCCTCTTCTCTTGTCTAGTTGTTTAAGGATTTGTCACTATGAGTATTAAGTTTAGAAATTAGAATAACATGTAAATCTTTGTATCATTGTATGCTATGAATTTTAATTTAGAATTTGTGACTTAGTTTCTTAAAACTTGAATTTTAGGGTTAATGATGCAAGGATCAATGAAAACCAGGGCCGGCTCAACCTTTTTAGAGGGCTGAAGCAAGCACTAAAACTAGGGCCCTTTATGGTGCCTAGCAAAATGGTTGGGTCGGGTGGCAGGTCACAGCAGTGGCCAAACCAGAACTTTTAACTAGGGTCATAACAGATGTTTATATTTTCAAATTCTTTTATTACTAAGACTATCATTTTTTAACGAATTTATGACCCCTTATGTGTGGTTTTAGAAATATTATATTATGTACTTATATATTTTTTGAAAGGTGAGAAAAATCTATGACGAAAATGATATCAAAAACTGAAGCAAACTACAATGATAGATAAAAAAATAATATCAATCAATCTAATTTTTTTTAATAGTAAACTTCAATAGAACACCGGGCAAGCCCTCAAAACAAGGACCGCCACCAAAGCCACTTACAACATATAAAGAGGATTACGACCCCAATCTTTCCATTCTATACAAGTATTTACGACCCAATCTTTCAATCTAATAATAAAAGGAAAATAAATACTAGCGTTTGGTATCCTATTTTTATTGCAAAACTAATAATAATTAATAACTGAAAAAAAGAAAGTGATTTACTAATTGTGAATGACAGCTTGCAAGGAGTTATTATAGTATCTTTACTAGTATAGAATCCCGTGTATTACACGGACTGAATAAATATAATTTTATATAATAAATAATAAAAATGATATATCTTTAAAAAAACTCTTGTATCACACGTGTTGAATAAAATATAATTTCATTTGTTAACACAAATAGTCAATAAAATTTATCTTTTAAAAATGAACATTGATATACTATTTACTTATTATAATATTTTACTTTGTTCTTTTATTTTGCATAAATAAAAAAGAAAAACCTTTAAAAAAAACTCGTATATTGCACGTGTTAAATAAAATATAATTTCTTATGTTAACACAAACAGTCGTCAAGATTTATCTTTTAAAATGAACTTTGATGTACTATTACTTATTATAACATTTTACTTTGTTTTTTATTTATTATGAGATACCATTATTTTAGTTAGTTTTATGCATCTTCATGTTTATTTGTTTATTACAATAACACACTCGTCTTAAATTTGTATTCAAGAGAGTTTACGGTACAAAAATGTAGAGATCAATCCCCACGTTTTTTATATATTTCATCATTTTTATGAAGTATACTATAAAATCGAGAATTAAATTCTCTTTGAATGGAGTACAAAAATTGTTATATTTAAAATGGTGTTCTTTCTACATGCTGATACAATGTGCGATAAATGATGAGTTTAAACCAATTATAACAGTACGCCTACCATTATAGCGTTGCGTCTAAAAACAATTACGATTTGATAGAAGCATATGCTCCATCTAGAAAAATTATTTAATTCCAGTGAAAAAAAAACAATAATTCAGTTATCACGAACTCCAAACTATATATCTAGTGGAAAAAAAAACAATAATACAGTTATCATCGAACTCTAAACTATATATATCTGCTTATAATAAAAATAAATGTTTATGCCTATCTAAATTTTTATTAGAATTATTTATAGAAAAACAAATATTTTTTCTTATCTATTTTTTGTTTAAAATCATTTTCATACTATAAATTAACAACATATGTTTGCTTCATGTTGTTGTACCCTATGTTTAGGGGGTATATAAAAAAAAAGAAAAAAAAATTCACTTCTAACCCAAAACATCTCATCTTTACAATTTAATCCATTTGTTTTTTTTTTTACTTTTAACACAAAGCTTTTTATGTTTTGCAATTTAACCCCAACACTTTTTTACTTTCAACTTTAGCCTCCATATCTTTCGCATGTCTTTCGTTTTGCGTTTGTTCAAAATTTTGCGAGTTAACACATCGTAACGTGCGTGTAGGGTTCAAATTTTTTTTGTCCATTTTCCGTTTGACAAGTTCGTCACAACGCGGGAGTTCTAGATCGACTTAGTTATTTTTCTATGTTTTACGTTTTAGCCTAAATTTTTCGCATTAACACGCTGCAATGGGTGTGTGTGTTTCAACTATTTTACATCTGTTTTTCATTCGTTTTATTTTTTCTTTTTCTATTTATTTTGTTTTTACGAGTTTTTCGGTATTGGTCGCTAACAGTGGTGTGACATTGGTGGTACTTTGTATGGTTTTACGCCCCGCCGCAACGCGGGGGCCTTAATACTAGTTTTTATGATTTACTATGATCATAATAAAAACATTTATGTAGTTTTGTTATATGCTAATTTCTTTTTTATCTATTTGTATAATTGATACATGCAACTCTAATAATAACAACCGGCACACATGATTGTCCTTAAAATTAGACAAAATGACAGTGCACGTCCTTTAGGTTTACCTAAAAGTACAGTGCACATCCTTAACGTTTAAAAGTTGCACTACAAATCCTTTACCTTTAATTTTGTTGCATTGCAAGTCCTTTATGGCTAAAGGTGTTAACTTTTACCATTAAATCCCCCACGTGCCTCCCACGTGAGGGGTATATCCGTCCATTCCCTTCATTATTCCCCTTTAAAACCCTAGTTTCCAAAAACCATCACCATTTCCCTTCATCCCTTTCATCTGTAACCCTAACCGCCATAAACTTCCTTGATTCTTCTAATGAACAACAGCTACCTTCCAACCGTTTGCTTGAGGAAAAACTGAAAGAAACTGAAGCTGAAAATATGAAATTGAGGATGTATTTGACTGTTATTGTCGTTGCTGTTATTGTGATTGTCATGGCTAGGTTGTTAGGGTAATGGTCATTGTTGTATTAGTGGTTTAATGAGTAGGTAGTTGTAGTAATGGTTCAATACCAAGTAATGTAATGGTTTAACGAATTGTAATGGTTCAATACCAAGTTGTTTGTGTAATGCTTCAATACCTTGTTGTTTGTGTAATGGTTCAAATCAACATATACTACATTAATATTCATTCCTAATTTACCCAACAAATTTAAAAGAGAGTATACTAAAAGTGTTACCTGAAAAGTGAGACCTTGACCAGTGTTTTGGATCTATATTGGACAACCAGAGATGTGCTTCAGTGTTCATTTTTTGAAGCTCATCCATTTCTTTCTGAAAATGTACAACAGTAGTGGCACTTGAAGTAACCCCCGTGATTCAATACGATAGAAAAGAGTTCCGGATACATATCTGCAAATGATTACAAACCATAATCAGTAGAAATCCTCCATGTATAACCAAAATTATAACTTTAAATCATACCTAGGACAGTATCGTCGAAATCCTCATCTTCGCCTCGTATATGAAATGCACCACCAGGCTTCACTACTGGATCGGGATCCATCGTTTGAAGTGAAATGTTGAAGGAAGGGGAACGATTCTCTGAATATTGGGGTTAGGGTTAAAACAGAGAGGAAGGGGATGTAGTGAAATGTTGAAGACTGGGTTTTAAAGGGGAAGAATGAAGGGAATGGACGGATATACCCCTCACGTGGGAGGCACGTGGGGGATTTAATGGTAAAAGTTAACACCGTTAGCCATAAAGGACTTGCAATGCAACAAAATTAAAGGTAAAGGATTTGCAGTGCAACTTTTAAACGTTAAGGACGTGCACTGTACTTTTAGGTAAACCTAAAGGACGTGCACTGTCATTTTATCTTAAAATTATAAAGGTGTAAAATTATTTATTATTATTATTATTGTTGTTGTTGTTGTTATTATTATTATTATTATTATTATAAAAACAAACGTTTATCCTTATCTAAATATTTATTCTTATCTAATATTTTGTTTTAAATTATTATCATTTAATATGAGAAATAAATAGGAAAATAAGTTGAGAAAGCACTAGAAAGTGACATGTGTCCAAAACAGATTTTTGTTTATTAGTATAATAAAGATTTTTGTTTCCCTGCATATACCATATCATGCCTTCGTCTAATAAAATTTGGAGGCCCTTTAAAAAGGGATGCCCCAAGTTAATACTTTAGTATACTTGTCTTAAAGCCGGCTCTCATGAAAACTTGTATGCTATGAATTTGAACTTTAGCAATTTGTATTGTTTTATTTTTCGTTTCGAATGACATAGTATTTTTATTATGTGTTTTTAATGAGTAAGGATTATATATTTTTTTTATATGTTCCTATCCTTGACCCGACCCGACCTGAACGACAACCGACCCGAAAAATTTAAAATTTTAACATTTTGTTGTGAAACTTTTGAACACCAAAAAGAGTGGACCCCATTAGAAAAAATCTTTGGATCTGCCACTGTATATAACAACAATCACAAGATTCATCTACGGTTCCATACATTGATTGGCTTTCTTTCTTTCTTCTTCCTCTTCTTCTCCCTCCTCCTCCTATTATTGTTATTGTTATTGTTATTGTTATTGTTCTTGTTCTTGTTCTTGTTCTTGTTGTTGTTAATATAATTATTATTGTTATTATTATTATTATTATTATTATTATTATTTGTCTTTTAGTGTGGTGGTGGTGGGTGGTGGACGTGGACGGTGGTGGTGGGTGGTAGTGTTTAACTCTCTCCAGACCTTAGGGTGAGCGGAGTGGTGCGGAAAACACCTCGGTAAAGCGGGTTACCGATCGGTAACACCGCCGCCGATGGTGTTTACCGATCGGTGAGGGGAAGTATGCGGTGAAGGTTTACTGATGAGGGGAAGGCGTGTTTGTCAGCTTTTACCTCCTATTTTCATTTATTATGGTTTTTTTTTAAATAATAGTTTACCTAATCAAAGATAGGTAAACTACCATCAACGTTTTTGAGCATTAGGTAAAAAAAATACATAAATTGACGTGCCACTATCTGATTGGGTGAATGGGGAGTTTACCTATTCCAAATAGGTAACCACTCCCTTCACCCTTAGAAGATCTTAAAAGTTGCTAGGCCAAGTCTGCACTAAGAAGAGTTCACGCAGACATTTTTCTGTGAATTGACTAGACTGGAAATACTCAGGATCTACTTAGCCAAACGTACATTTGACTAATGTAGTGAAGTGAGTTTTATCTAGTGATATGAACCTTGGGGTTCCAAAGTCTGAAACTTTGGCTTTGTGTTTGTCGTCCAAAAGTACATTAGTAGTTTTAATGTCTTTATGGTATATTGGAAATGAAGTTGTTGAATGCAAGTAAGCAATTGCTCCTACAACCTCTGTATCAATTTATAATCTTGTGTTTAATGAAAGGATAAACTCTTTAGTTATGTTGTGAAGACGATCATACAAGGTACCAGTATCAAATAACAACGAAGCATAAAGGTTATTAACTAGAAATGTACCATTAACGACGTCATTGTCGTTGCGCGCCTGATTCGCGTTTATGTTGAAAGCGCATCCACGAGGAGCTTGTTGTTCCGGATTAAGTTGAGGACACTGAGGACGAAGGTGAGTTGTGTCACCACACTTATAGCAGGCTTGAGCTAGTTGGGCGTTCTGTTGAGCTTGTTGCGCTTGGCGAACTTGTAGAGCTTGCGGTGTGGGGTTAATCTTACAATAGGCGGTGTTATGGCCGAAACGATTGCAATGGGTACAATGGCGACAATTGGCATTGGCAGGATGGTGAAAATTGCAAGTAGTACACTTGGGATGAATCCCAGTGTATGGCTTTCGTTCGTTTGCAGGTGAAGCAGGGTATGATTGTAAGGCTTGAAGGTTTGGCGGAGTAACAATCGCATAATTCTGACTAGAAGCCTTCCGCTTCCTGTTCTAGTTCTTTTTGGTGGACGAGGAGGGTTCAACAGTGGCTTGGTGCACGTTCTTCGAGGAAGCCTTTTCAGAGTTCCTACGAAGGACAATGTTGCTGTTAAGGCAAGCGGCTAATCGATAGGTTTCTTCTATGGTTGCTGGAAGAGCAGCTTCCATAAGGTTCATGAAGGAATCAGGGCAGCAATGGATGTATTTGTTGATTTGCTTTTCGGGCGTATCAACCTGGCTAGGACAGAGAATGCTAAGTTGCTTGAAACGGGTGGTTAAGCCATCGTTATCATCGCCGACTTGTTTTAGAAACCAAAATTCATGCTCCAACTTTCTGAGTTCATGCGGATGGCATAATTCCTCCCTCATGATCTTCTTTAGTTCCGCCCATGGCAGAGCGTGAGCGGCATCTTCTCCTCTTGTGCCTCGCTCAGAGGTCTACCAGTCCAGGGCCCTTGAGCGAAACACACCAGTAGCGTTTTGAGTGCGTAAAGCGTCAGGGCAACCACTCTGACGGAAAGCGATTTCCATGGCATCAAACCAAGTGAGCAGTGCGGTGGCACCATCCTTGCCTGAAAATTACAAGGGTTTACAAGCCATAAATTGCTTGAAAAGGAATGGTGGCGTTGGTTTCTGCACCTTGGAGTCCACAGAGCCATGGGGCGAGTCCGAATTGGGTTTGATGCGACTAACAATGTTAGGTATCACTCGAGCCATTTGGTCGGCCATTTGTCCAGCGATGAGTCCGACCAATTCTTCTTTGGAGATGGAGTCGTGGTTGGAACCCCTCTTGGATTTGGTGTTCTTTGATGAGCTTGGAGATGCCATCTAGAAGTTCGAAAGAAAAGGAAAGGATGAGACTTGATCATAATGTTTTAAGAAAAACCGTTTTCATGAAATGATTCACATAGCATAAAAGTGTTCAAATTGATTCACATAGCATATAAGATTCAAATTATATCACATAGCATAATCATGAATTCCACATAGCATAACATGAATAATGAAAGCATCGTAAATTTAGTTTGTTCACGAGAGATTATTATGGTTTTTGATTGCGATAAACGTGCGAAGTGGTGTAAAAAGTTTGAAATGGATGAACGTTCAAGTTTAAAATCACATATAAATTGAGATACATAAAAGAGGGGCTCAATAAAACATTGGATTGTTTCGGGTTGAGAAACGTCGACAATTCCAAAGTGGGTCGAAAGTCCTTTCGAATTAGAGAAAACGTGCTTTGGCCTATAGGTAAGATACTCTCGTCGAGAAGTGATTAACGGTATCTTACCCTTCCAGTTACTACACGTCTCTAATCGATTGAAACAATCAGGACTTTGGCGAGATTAAAAATCGAGGAATGGTACTTAATCGACAATGTGCGGGTTTCACCCCTAACTTGAAGATTTCGTACCCTAATGTGGTTAGTACTCGTCGGGTCAAAATAAATTTCGACACTTTGACGAGGGTCCACTAGAGTTGAAATGGAAATTACCATTAAGTTATGGATTTCACTCCTAGCTTAATGGTGTAATTTCGTGCAAAAATAGTTTAAGGTAGAATGAGAGTCGTTTACCAAATTGTGGGTTTCACGCCTATTTTGGTAAAGTCGTCTCGTTTATGTTACGAGAGTCTTCAAATAAACAAAAGTGTATTCATGTTAGCCTTAGAAAAGGCATGTAAGTTTAACAAACAAGAAGAATTGCTAGGAAGCATGTAAGGTAGAATGCATAAGTTTTAAACAAGTAAGAGACAAGTTCCTAAAACTATAGACTAGGGCAAAACATTCCTACTTTTTCCTAATTCTCTATAGTTATGGCTCTGATACCAATCTGTCACACCCCAACCGATGGCGGAAACATCGGGATGAGACGGAAACGAGATTGCAAGAGACTTCATAACACTATGTGACAATAATAATTAAATTCAAATTTCATTTCAAAACTAATTGTCATACAAGATTCAAATAGAAATAACAACATTGTCTCAAAAGAACAAACATAACATCAAATGATAAATTAATCTAGGTGTGTATCTAAGTCCACCTAAACCTTGTTTCATCTTGTAACATCATCTCATCAATTCAACCTGTAACATGTATTAAAATAAAGTTCAATGCAAAAACAAAGGCGAGTATACAAGTTTTTGTTACATAGCATAATATAGCATAAAAATAGTTTAAGTGCTCATATCCAACATGAATCATAATTAGCAAGTTTACTAGCATGCCGAAATGGTGTACTTATATGTTCAAACCCAAGTTTCCAATGCGTTAAAATAGCCTATCCCAAGTAGAATAAAGAGAGGTTAACATGTTTAACTTAACAATACCCCAAGAATCGTGGGCGGTGCATTACTCCTATAGCGCTATAATTGTTAAGGTAGGCTAGCAAAGTTAATGAAGCATATATCAACACAAATAGTTTACATTAGCATAACAAGTCTAAACAAGCATCATATAGTTTCATGTTAAGCATGGATAGAGTTTAAAATAGTTTCATGTGTTGTGTAATTTTGTATAACATACATGTTGCATCACAAAGTGATAAAAAGAAAACGGGATCGAGTATACTCACGGTTTTTGCAAGCTTTCCAACTTGATATCCCGCGAGTGTTGGTGGTTTAGTTTGTAGCACCTTGTCCTTCTACACAAAGGAACATAGATGTATGAGTTTGGGGAATAACGAAAGATTATAGATTTGGAATTTAAACAACATGAACATAGCCATATGAAAATAATCATTCACCACATATGATGTTTAGATGATATACTTACTAACTTGACAATATCCACTTGTTCATCATCAAGAGTTCGGTGTTGTTGAATATATTACGTAAGTTATATGAGTATCACTATATCATACATGTCAAGCACGAGATAGAAGATTAAAATATTCATTTAGGCACCTCTAAGTATCATGGAAGTCATACATGAGGTAGGAAGAACAAAGCTTCCATTTAGGTACCTCTATTGTTCACCACTACACTTGTTGTTATAAACAAGGAGGGTCATGAACTTACAAGAAATAATGAAATACAAAAACTAATCTATGAGAAAACATTAAGAAGTGAGTGTATTTTTATGAAAGATAGCCCAAGCTAGTCTAATCAATCACACATTCATCAAGCTTCAAGCTTGAACACTTCTTGTGGGTAAAACCCTAACTAAAATAGAATGTTTATGAGGTTTTAACCTCTGATTTAACATTTCCCAGCCTTGTTTTTAAGCCCAACTAACCATTCAATTGATTATGAGCATTAGGACATAGGTTTGAGATGAAATAGACTCAAGTTTATTAAGATTAAACAAGTTTAGATGAAAACAGAAACGAACAGTCCACTTTGGAGCCTTTTTGGTGACATTCCAGAGCTTGGTTTTCATGGAAAACCTCTGGAAATGTTCCTAAGGTTGTTCCAAGCAAGTGGGAAGAAGAATGAAGTGAATCGGACAAGAAATGAGAGAGTTATGCATACTTTTGTGAAGGTTGGTGTTTATGCTCGAAATTGTGTTTAGCAGCTGATTTGGGGAGGATTTGAGAGTGTTTTAGATGATTTGTAAAGTGTAAATGTCTTGGAGAACACTTGGTATTTATAGGGAAGGATTAAGGTTAAGTTGGTTGGCATTTAAATGCAATTAGGTGGAAAGATGGAGCCAAAAATTAACCTATTGTTGGCTAAAAAGAAGATTGTTGTTTTGGCGCCCAAGAGGGCTGCTTACCTTTTTTTTTTTTTTTTGTAAACTAGCTTTGATATATGTATGTTAAGTTATTATTTAATTAATTTACTTATCATAAGAATCTATTAATTAATTCAAGGAGTTAGAAGAATGGAGTTAAAGTAAGACAGCCTAAGGTTGCTCATGATCTGGCCGTATATCTTGGGCCTTATTTAGTTGTTTATATCTTTTTTTACCATTAAGTACTAATATTTCATATAAACATCATTATAAGATATTATAATTAGTGTAGTGACAATGGGCCAAAATCACCCAATGTGCGGTCCTGTTGGGAGCGTCTGATGCTGGCCGAAACCAGCCAACTTTTGTCCATTTTTTTTGTTCCTTTATTAGATACATATAAGCTGAATTATGTATTTAAAGTATACCTACATATAACTAAGTAAACATTATGTATATAAATAGGCATATCATGGATAATAAACAATGTATTTAAAGTATACCTACATATAACTAAGTAAACATTATGTATATAAATAGGCATATCATGGATAATAAACATATATGTAGGTATTAATAAGTATGAAAGGATAGCCTATAATTTGTAAACGTATATTCAAGTACGTATAAGATATCTAGAATCATGTATCGGTTGTAAGTTACGCATGTATTTAGAAGGGTGCGAGTATGTATCAAATGTATACAAAGGTTAAATGTTTAAGCAAGTAAAAAAAAATAAACGGAGTATAGTTCGTATGAAATAAATAAATTTTTATTACGATTGAAGTCTCGGATTACAATGATACGAAGCGAAATACGATTACAAGAAATGCAAGTTTCCGAAAATAGAAACATACGACAATCTTTCTAACTATGGAAAGTTACAAAAGCGGGGCGTTACAGAGACGGTCGTGATGGTGGTCGGTAGGGGATGGTGGTTGTGGGTGGTGTCAGCAGGTGGTGGTTAGTGGGGTGGTGGGTAGTGTCGGTGTCGACAGGTGGTGGTTAGTGGGTGGTGTCTGCAGGTGGTGGTTAGTGGGGTGGTGGGTGGGGTCGGCAGGTGGAGGTTAGCGGTGGTCGGTGGATGATGGTGGTGGTGGTGCAGGATGGTGGCTGTTGGTGGGGAGGTTGTTGATGGTGAGACTTATTTACGGAGGAGAGAAAGCATGTAGAGAGAGAAGAGAGTATATATATGTTTTATATATGTATTATATTATATATAATAACAAAATAGAGTTAATTGCCCGGATGGTCCCTGTGCTTTGTCATTTTTTCACCTTTAGTCCCCAACTTTTTAAAATTACATGTATGCTCCCTATGGTTTGGTCGTTTGTTACTCGGGTAGTCCCTTGAATGGATATTAATTAGTTTGCTCAGTTAAGTTGGTGTAAAATTACTAAATTGCCCTTACTTCTAATAATAATAAGAGTAAACTGCCATTTTGGTCCCTATGGTTTGGGCACTTTTGCCATTTTAGTCCAAATCTCAAACTTTTTACATCTGAGTCCCTGTGGTTTGCATTTTGTTGCCATTTTAGTCCAAAATCCAAAAACCCTCTATTTTGACTGTTAAAACCTGATTATTTTGTCCTTTAGTGCAGGGGCATTTTGGTCATTCTGATTTTACTCTTCTAATAAATTAAAACAAAATTAATTATATATTATAATATATATATATATATATATATATATATATAACCCTCGATCTCTCTCTAATCACCTTTCTATCTCTCTCTTCTCTCTCTAAAACCACCACCTTCCCTCAAATCCTCTTGGTCTTGTTCTTCCCCAAATAATCAGGAAATGGGTAATCACATTTAGCTCCAAAGGAGTCAACTTTCTTGGTTTTTTTCATAAAAAGTTTTGAACTTTAATCAAAATTTGAAGAACATTTGAAGGGTGTGATTAACTTCAAGAACAACAAGCCTCGTGGATTATATCATTACCAGTAAAGATTAGGTAAACTTGAAAAACTTTCACATGATTGATGATTATTACTCTTTATCTTTTAATTTAATTCTTGAAAGTTGGAAAATGAAAGATTAGAGGTTGGGATTTGCTGCCTCAGATCCAGGGTACTCCAAAAGTTTATGAACAAAAAGGCTACATCTTTTGTGTGTTTCCCTGTAATTTCTCACACTTTTTAACTTTCTTTACTAGGTTTCTTTTCTTCATTTTAATCTTTCTTGCATCTAGAGTTGTAAAGATCGTTATAGCTTTGTGGGGTTTTCTTGAAATTTGATAAAGATTCATACCCACATCAAAAAGATCCTTTTTTAACCATTTTTTATGAATACAGTTATGGGTTCTTGTTTGTTTGCTAGATCCCCCACCCTCCCCCCTCTTTTATGTTATAGTTTGATCAAGTTTGGTTTGGTGTGATTTGATTAATAGGCATGGAGTTACGTACTTCTTTGATGAATTAGTCAAACAGTGACAGTTAGTGTGACTTTTGAGGGGGTGGTATGTGAATGTAATTTGTTTCAGGATAGTGATTTTGATGGAGGAGATGCTTCCGGCGGTGATAGTGTCATTGGATTTAGGTAATTCATTGCGTAAAACCCTGAATTTAGAGGAGACTCTTGTGATAATTATTGAGAGGTAGTGGTGGTGTTTTGTGGTTGTGGTGGGTTGGCGGCGTTGGTTGGTGGGCTCTGATGGTGGTTTTGTGTTTTAGAGAGAGAGAAAGACTCTTGCAGCTCATTGTTTTGTTGGAGACAAAAGGAGGAAGAAGGGATAGTTTTATTATTATTTTTTTTTAATCATCCATATACAGTATTTATTAGAAGGTTAGAGCAAATTACAAATCATGGGTTGGTAGACGGGAAACAAGCTGCGCCGCCACCCCCTTTTGAATTGCAAATCCTACTCGGCTAAATACATAACTATGGCCTACAGACACTGTCGCATGCGCAAGTGCTGCCTTTTGAACCCGCTTCAAGAAACCGGACGCCACAGGGGCCAGACAACCAAAGGTATCGAACGCGAAAGGAAGGAAGGCATGTTGATTATCTATGCAGGCCTGCTCGTGCTTGGATATTTTCCCCGCCTCAGCCTTCCGCGTCGCTTGCCCTGAAACAAAACCACTGCCCCTGAAACCGGCAAGAAGCGACACCCCCGTGAGATCAATGCAGGCATGCTTACCCCCGGACCATCCAAAAACCAGCACATCGGCTGGTCGAAGGGAAGACCTCCCCTCCTTCGGGTCCGTTAGGAAATTAACCGGAGCCTCTTTTTTAGCAGCGATACCAGCTCGCTTGAGAACGTCAAACAACACATCTCTAACCAGATCGTGTCTGTACTTGAAGCCAGGAAGCTCTTTGCAGTGAAGGGCATGTTCCCCGAAGCTATCAAGACACACCTTCCGACAAACAGGGCACGGTTCATCCTCAGGGTACAACGGTATCATCAAACGATATTTGAGGACAGACCGATATTCTACTGACGACATACATTGCCCCAAGCCCTCGATCGGGATAACAGTAAGGAAATCTTGAGCGTGGGGGGCTCGTAAACAATCAAAAACAGCTTTTTGCCGAGGGGATAACCCGAAAACACCATTGATTTCCTTCACGGTTTTACCATAAAAAGCACTCGCCAAAATAGTTTGAGGTTCACGGGGGGCGGTGTCTTTATTAGCAAAACCGCCAAGGTCAACATCAGGAAGAACGGCTTGTAAACCATCCAACGCAGCCCTAAATTCCGAATCCAAATCACCCATACAACAAGCTCGCAGAATATGATCTTGAAGTTCCAAAGATTGCACTCTGGAGGCCACGAAGGCAAAAGACGAGACATCCCCCGCCGATAGTAATCCAAGCCCACCCTCCTTGATTGGCAAGGAAGCCAATCTCCATTGCAAGTCCCCAAAGAGCGGCCCCCCGCCAACCACAATATCATAAATGGCTTGCCGAAGTCCTTCATCAAACAAAGTAACAGCCGCTCCAACATAAGATGGTTGGCATGTGCGGAGACCAAAGATAAGCTTGGCAACTCCCATGCACGAACGCAGTAAAAGGAGTTCACATTGTGGGTTCTTAAGTTGCGGGAGTACCCTCATGAGATCGACAGCCCGGGAGGCCCTCTTAACAGCCAGGTCACTGATGAAGTCCCGATCACGGCTGACGGCACCCCCCAATAACTTGACTCCCAGCTTAGGCCTCCCAATATCCTCTGGGAACAACCCCGCAACAAACTTCTCCCCATTGCATGATGGCCAGAACAATTCAGTCTTCCGAACATTTAGTTGGAGCCCCAAAGAAGGGCCTTCCCTTGAGATAACTTCTAAAGCCTTAGCCACTTCACGAACAGGACCAATAATCGTACCATCATCGAGGTACCAAGCATGAAAAAGCAGGTGACACTGCTCTTGGACCCGGGTAATGAGGGGGTGTAAAGCCAGAGCAAACAGTAAAGGTCCTAGCGGGTCCCCCTGCTGAACCCCGGTGGTAGACCAAATGCAGTTATCCCCTACGTAAAGCCTAGCAGGTTGACCATACAAAAAATTCACCCATGGGGATAGGGACGGACAAACTCGATGCACCTCCTTTAACATTGCCGACCTATCCACCAGGTTAAACGCATTAGAAAAGTCAATGGTCAGCATGACCAACGATCCATCTGCATGATAGCAATCAAGAAACCTATTTGCACTATGGAGAACCGCTTCTGCCCCATTGGGGATTCCAACCCCAAAGACAAAAAAGGAACCTTAAAACAGTAAAAAATGAGATATTTTGAGTTTTGGACTAAAATGGCAACAAAATACAAACCACAGGGACCCAGATTTAAAAAGTTTGAGATTTGGACTAAAATGGCAAAAGTGCCCAAACCACAGGGACCAAATGACAGTTTACTCTAATAATAATAAAATGTGATTAATAGTTAAATTTCAAGTGGGTCCCACATTGTATTTCAAGAAAAAACTAATTAACAAACAAAATATAATCAATCCCAATCCAGACCACCGCAATGTGCTCCTCCGTCCAGACCATCGCACCGATCACCGGACCACCACCACACCGGGACCACCGTCACTCCACCTACAACTATCCACAACCTTCTAGCAGACCACTCCTCCCTCTGCTTTCCCGAACTACGCGCCGCGACAACGGCCACACAACACCGAAAGCGACCTTCGTAAATCCCCAGTCGTCCCATGGCAGCCACACTTGAAAACTCTCAGATGCGTCTCAAGCCAACGCTGATACTCTAAATCCATCACCTCGTTTGAAAATTATAAAACTTTAACTGAAATCTGAGAGGTTGCACCTTTCCAAAGCAGTAAACATCAAAGTTACAAATTTCAAAAGCTAAGCCTCAACGTTGAAAAAATGACTTATTAATTACTAATAGAAAATCATAAATAAGTGAAAATATGCAAGATTGGAGCGAACAAATGTTATGAACCATATTAGTCCACTTTGGGCCCAACTTAGCAATCCGTTTAAGGAGCCCAATAAGATGCAAGTTGCTGGATCGTGAAGTAACCATCAGAGAGTATAAAGCAGGAGATATGGAGAGATTATGTTAAGAATGAATATTGGCGATGTATGTCTTCTTCTTCCCATCTCTAATCTGTAATTTCTAGTTCCCATCCCCTTTGCTATTACTATCCTATTCTACTCTTGTTTATTAGTTGTAATCAATCACAGATCAATATAAACTACTAGATTCCATTGCTGTTCGAATTATTGTTTAGTTGTGAATTATCCATTCACAACATTGGTGCTTTCATTGATCCTTAGCATCGATGGCTTTGGAAGATCTCGAACCACAATTACCTCGTTTCACTGGCTCTGATCCTAACTCATGGATCTCTCAATCCGAGCTATATTTTCGATTTTACTCAATCTATGGTGATGAACGATTCTCATACGTTATTGAAGTATTTGAGGATGAACCATTCTACTGGTTCAATTCCTGGTTTCGGAGCGATGACCTCACATGGAACGATTTCACTACTGCAATGCTTCATCAATTATGTTTACTGACCAACACGGGATCTGCTCTCAAGGTGTTCGATGAAATGCCTGACAGTATTAACAATGCAATTGCCAACGCCAATCATAAAACTACTGATGATGAGGTATTTGATATTCCTACTACGGTTTCAACTTTGCAGTTGGATCCATATTATGTTCATGTACATCCGAAACGAGCAATTATTCCTTCTCTGTGTGCACCTGATTGCAAAATTGTAGTTCTACCATTGTCGATTTTGGTTTTCATTCGCTTTTTAAGGCCGAGATGCACAACACAGATTTAGGTGATACACAATGGTTTGCATGGAAACCAGGTTTACTTGGGCCTCTTGTTCCGGTGTCTCCTAGAAAAATCATTTTTCCTAATGCCAGTACACTTAATTTCCAGTTTAATAGTTCTCCTGTGATAATTTCTGGTCCTAACTCACCTTCAGGTGTTGAATTGAAGAATGGTACTATTGGTCATTTAGCTCATTTCCTTGTCGGTTATGGTTCGAATTTTGGGGTTAATTGGTTAGAGCGGAACTTTGCTTTTGATCCTGGTACAAATTTAGCTCATACAGCTTCGTCTAATCACATTACTAGCATGTTTGACCATATTGCCATGACTTTACTTTATTTTTGGACCCCGGATCTATTTTTATTGCTATGCCCTTGCTGAATTTTGCACTCCGTGATCTTAAGTTGTTCGTTTTAGATGACGTTTCAGACCCACCCGACCCGTATACCACCCTTACGTCTATTCAACTTCGTTTATCTATGGATGTACGGATGTTTAAACCACTCAGGAAGTTTTGGAAATCTTATATTGTTAATGTTGCGATATTTTTGCTTCAACATGCGAACAATTGGTTGTTAGATACAAATGCGCTAGTTATTCCAAGTTTCGAATGGAAATCGGGTTGGCAATGTGGTTCAGTTGCAAAAGTGAGGGAAGCCCTTTGGTTCACTGTTCATTATTGTCTCTACTACCACTGTGCTACAGTGCAAGGAACGGATTTAGGTGTTTTTATTGGTCCTAGTTCGCATTTTAGTGCTACAGTGCAAGGAACGGGCTTCGGTTTTGTTACTGGTCAAGTTGCGATTCACAATGATGTTGTGGTGCTTGCACCAATCATAGGGGATAAATGCCTTGGATGGAAGGGTGGAACACCACCTTCACTTTCGGTTTTAGTTGATAGGGTAATGCAACAACATGTGGGTAGCTTGTTATCTTCTCCTTGGTCTATTGGATTTGAGACATTTCTAAGGATTTTGCAGACCCATGTACAAGTTATTAGCATTTATGAACCTGTGATTGATGTCGATTCTCGTTTGTACTTGGATTCCCGAGATGAGGTCAACTCTTTTATCACGATTGATCCCACGAAAGCAACTTCTTCCCATTTGTCTACAATTTGGACACCCATTTTTCAAGTGCTTACATCTCATGTTCATAGCATGACAGGTCAAGTTCAAATTCGCCTAGTGTTTACTTTTATAGTCGAGTTTCCATGGAAGCCTCCATGGTTGTCTCTTTGCTCTGCTCTCAGTCCGTTGGTTCATAGGCAAATGCTACACCCATTAATAGTTGATGAACACCTTCCTTCTAAGCTGTTTGATTTGGATATTGATCCGGTACCGCCAGACCCATATACAAACCTTACTCAAGTTTCTAGTGGTAGTGGTCTTGTTGTTGATGCGGGTCATACGATTGTTGTTATGCAGCCGCAAGTTTATCAAGGATTGAGAGTTGTGAATTCTAGTGGGGTTGCTAATGGAAACAATCAGCAAGAAAATAATATTTTGAGGGCTGGTATGGATTCAACTCAGAGTTCTATAGGCACAGTTGGCACGTTTGTCAAGGGATCTTTAGTCAAAAAATTATTAGGTGGTTCTGCTTTTCAAAAGACAGAAATTGGTTTAGTTTATCATCTAATTTCTATTACGGGTTACGAATATGGCTCTTTAATTCGTTTACCTCCTGTTGGACTAGTTCACGGTAATGTGCAGGCACATCCGGTGGCACTTCAGTTTCAAGTTGGAAATAAATGTGTTATTTGGAAAGGGGGAACAACGCCTAAACTTGTTGTTACTGCTCATTTGATTGGGATTGAACTTGCTGATGCAAGAAACGGCATTATACAAAGCAATTTGATTCAATCAAAGACAATTGGCACCACCATAATGTGTTTTTTTGCTGTATGGATTGATTCTGTGCACTTGTTTTCAGAAGATTACACCGTAACCAACATCGTTCCCACCTTGGAATTTGGTTATGCAGATCAGGAAGCGTATAAAAAGGATTCACAATATAGTTTTTCCAAATTAGCTATTCACAACCAGTTAATTGGAAGGTGGAGTGGAAGTGCTGGTTGTTGTGTCGGCATGGTTAGCATTGTGATTAGTTGGGATTCGACTACTGTCTCGACTCTCGGTTGTACTCTTATACCAAATGGCTCCAGTTTTGGCTTGCTACATCCAACCAACTGATAGTGCTCAATTATCAAATGTCGACCTATTTCCATCGTATAACATGATGCGATATGTCATGGCCAACTATAGTGGATTCGATGCGACTACATTTGTTGCAGCAATTCTTGACGCTACAAAAGGCCGAATAGTTGAGATCACTTCTAATACTTGTGCAAGCACTTTAGAGTTTGTTATGCAGTCCTCTTCTTTACATGCTACATTGTGTGAAAACTGGTGTGTGGGAATGCAATTCAAAATGCCATGTGACACGAACGATCCATCACATCTACTTGGGATTCTAGACACTTGTTTCCACAATCACGGTCTCGACTTCACACAATTAGTTCGTGAATTAACTTCATTTGACGCTCTCTATGGACATAAACCACCTGAAACAAAATTAATAGCTCCTCCGAACGACAAGCCTCAACCACCGAAACAACATCCTAACTTTCACCTTGAGGCAGTGGCGGACCCAGGATTTTTTTCCTGGGGGTGCGGAAATTTTTTAAAGATTTTAGACCCGTAGCTATATAAAAAAACTTCGGTTCATAGCGGGTCGGATCGGGTCGGGTCATGTAAAACAAGTAAACATAAACAAACAAAGTTTCATAGGGGGTCGGATCGGGTCGGGTCATGTAAAACAAGTAAACATAAACAAACAAAGTTTCATAGCGGGTCAGGTCGGTTCAATTTCAATTTTCAAAGAATCAAACCCTAGTTCCTAACTTCCTATCATATAAACAAACAAAGTTTCAATTTCAAGTAAAACAAGTAAACATCATAAGTAAGTAAACAAAAAGGCATCAAAGTTCAAAAAAACATACCTTAGTCTTCAGTTAGAAGAATCCGACGAAAAAAGTGGTTCATCCCCTTTTCTCTTGAGAAATCGCGTCATAACTTCCCTAATCACGGTTCCTCCTAATCCTATCACATACAAAATAAACAAGGATCTTCAAGTGTTCAACCATAGCCCATATTCTCTAATTTTCAATTTAAAATTTTGAATTTCAAGCCCTAGAATTTCATCTTTTCAAACCCTATACTAGAATCATATAATCAATAAGAGATTAAGAGACAACAAACCCATTCTATAAAGACTAGAACAACCCCAAATTAGCTCAAAACATATAAATAACAGTAAATCATCAAGTAAAATCATAAAAAAAAAAAAAAAAAACTAACCCTTAGATGATGTCGCTGCTGTGTTGCTGCTGCCTGCTGAATTCCGGTCAGTTTCTGGCCGGAATTATGGAAGTCGATGGCTGTTGTTGCTGCTGGCTTGTTGAAGAAGTCGCTGGGCAGGAGCCGGGAGGTGGAAATCAGACTTTGTATTGTTGGGTATTGGGTTTAAATGGGTAATAGACTAATGGACTAATGCCTAATGGGCTTTTTGTATAAATCAGACTTTGTATAAATCAGACTAATGGGCTAAATCTTAATTGAAGTAGTATAATCTATTAATATAGATAGTTTTTTTTTATAAAAAATCAAACTTTACTAAAAAAAATTATAATATAAATCCATAATATTTTTTACCTAAGGTGTGCGGGCGAAAAATTCGAAGGGGTGCGGACGAATATATCCAAGGGGTGCGGACGAAGAAATCCAAGGGGTGCGGACGAAAAATTCCAAGGGGTGCGGACGGGATTTTCGACGGAACTTAGCACTAATTTTTTTTTTCCCGGGGGTGCGCCCGCCAACCCTGGGCATGTCTTCAGTCCGCCCCTGCCTTGAGGACAAGGTGAATTTGAAAGGGGGAAGTAATGTTATGAACCATATTAGTCCAATTTGGGCCCAACTTAGCAACCCGTTTAAGGAGCCCAATAAGATGCAAGTTAATGGATCGTGAAGTAACCATCAGAGAGTATAAAGCAGGAGATATGGAGAGATTATGTTAAGAATGAATATTGACGATGTGTGTCTTCTTCTTCCCATCTCTAATCTGTAATTTCTAGTTCCCATCCCCTTTGCTATTACTATCCTATTCTACTCTTGTTTATTAGTTGTAATCAATCACAGATCAATATAAACTACTAGATTCCATTGCTGTTCGAATTATTGTTTAGTTGTGAATTATCCATTCACAACAACAGATCACAAAACCTACCTCTGCATATGGAGGAGGTGACGGTGGACGGTTGACTGGTTGAGTTCTTTACCGGTACCGGCCATTGATGGAGGTAATGGAGTGAGTGCAGAGAGGATGTCAGCTACGAAGAAGGACGGTCAAAAAGTCTATTCATGGGTGAGACTTTTTGGGGATGATTTATTTGAAGGATTTCTGGACGGTGGTGGTGACGGTTGCTGAGTTTGTTATGCGAAGAAGAAGAAGTTGTAAGGGGTACGGTGGGTGGAGGTGGGGATTGGGTGGGGTGGGGATATAATGATAATGATATGACAATTAATCTGATTTTTATGTTTATATTAAATGATCTATTATTATTATAATTATTTAAAGTAAGGGTAATTTAGTAATTTTATATCAACTTAACTCAGCAAACTAACTGACATCCACGCAGTGGACTATCCGAGTAACAAAAGATCAAACCATAGGGAGCATACATGTAATTTTAGAAAGTTGGGGACTAAAGGTGAAAAAATGGCAAACCACAGGGACCATCCGGGCAATTAACTCTAACAAAATATCTAAAATATGAGAAAAGACTAAAATGCCCCTCACGTGAGGGGCATGTGACAAGGATTTAACGGTTGAATTGGATGCGTTAGGGGCAGCGAGTGAAATAGAGATAAGCATCATAGATGAGGGAGTAAAATGACTATTTTTAAAGGATTGGGGCAAAACCGTTAAAACGGTCAAACCACAGGGAGCAAAACAAAAATTTACTCAATTATAAATTATGATGGTGAGTCTGAAAAGATGTACTGGATGGGGAATTATCGAAGTGTAGAATTTACTTGGAGTTTTCCACTTTAAGACAATGCGTAGTGGTAACAATAAATAATGCCCCACCAATGGGCGTTGTCCGTCACGTGTAATCCTAGTCAGCTAAGGGGCATTTTCACAAAGGGCGTAGTGGTGATAATGCCCAATAATGCCCCGTCAATCATTACACAATTATTAGTTTTTTTAATTAAAACTAATAAAATTCATTAAATAAAAAACATTAGATTCTTAAAAAAACCGGAAATAAGAATAAAAAAATAAAAAAAACGAAATAAATAAATAAAATACTATTAAGCTAGAGTCCGTATTTTTGGCTCGAGTTCGGGTTGTGTCTCTGGTACCGTTTCTATCTGCGGATCGGTATCTTGAGTAGACGGTTGCGCACCGCCCATGGTTTGAGGAACTTGAAAGAATGGTTGGCAATGGCCGATGCTAGTATTTGGGCGTACGCAAATACGTTAGGATCCATCTCTTGTAGGTTGAAGTTCGGTTGCAGTTGCATGGTGTTCGGACGATATACATTGGGGTTACCGGGTCTCGAAGGCACACCGAATGAGGGTCGGTAGGGATTAATGATTGTGGGTGAATAGTGGAGAAGTTTAAAAAAAATGGAGAGTATAGGTGAAAAGTTTATAAAAAATGAATGAAAATTGGGATTTAAATAGGGTTAAATGTTGAATTAAAAAAAAATTAATTTTTAAATAATGTTACCGTTTCTCAACGGTAAAGTTTCGAAATTTGAGCCGGGCACAGGCGTTGTTATAAGAACGCCATTAAAAAAATTGAAAAAAAACCGCCTCGGGGGTTGTAAGGTGGGCGTGGTTTGGCGTTTTTTGGGAAAAACGCCCACATTCTACACGTCTACGCTTGGTCTAAGATTAAAGTAAAAATTAAAAGAAGAATTCAACACCAATAGTGTAATCAAGGAAATGTTCATTTGCAAAAGGATTGACTCGATCTTTTATGTATTTTTCTAATCTTTTATCAACATTAATTATCTAGCCAATATATTAGACATCATCAAGAAAACTCAGATTAGATGTAACCTATGGATAGAAATTGTTGTTCCTAGTATAAAATCATGGATTAACAAAATTTTAATATATTTTTTTGAACGGCAATTTTAAATCACTGGAATATCATCATGACATAACGAGAAAAGCTCCCTTGTGGGAATAGAACCTAGGACCTAATGGTCCTGTGACCTTATCCCACCATTAAGATAAGACGTCACTAGACTATAATGCCTTGGGTACCGAAATTTTAATATTGTTTTAATAAAATTACTCAAATTTCTTTATATAGGTAATAGCATTAGGTTTCATTGAATGACTTGAATTGAACAATTATAAATATTATTTAGTGACCTCCTTCCTTTAAAATAACTTTTGTTAAATTTGAAATATTAATGACTAAACAGAACCAACTTTTTTTTTTTTTTTGAAAGGGAGAACCAACTTTTTTATATGTTCCATTTACGTTACAATGGAAGGATATGGAAACTTGATTGGATTTAATTTGTACTTAGAAAAATAAATGGGTGACGTACTTTAGTGTTTAAATGTTGTAAGTAAAATCTTGATTTTAATTATTGATTGTGTAACATCTCCAGGGGACGGATTTTTGTTGGGCTTACGTAAAACATTTTTCGCCCAATACCTAATACGTAATAACTAAAAAGTAATAACATTAAAAAAATAGTTTAATAGGGGAATGATCCACTAAAAATAGATTTTGCCTAGAGGTGCACAAAATAACCGGTTAATTAACCGTAACCGGTTATTAACCGAAACCGTAACCGGTTAATAACCGATTTAGGAATAACCGGTTCAATAGGTTATTTAACCGTAGGTTAGTAACCGGTTATAAGTGTTTAGTATAATAACCGGTTATTAACCGGTTTTTTTAAACCGGTTTTTTAACCGATAGACTGGTTAACCGAAAAAATAACCAAAAAATTCAAAAAAAAAGACAAAAAAACCGGTTAATAACCGGTTAATTAACCGAACCGGTTAAAGTAATTAACCGGGCCAGTTAAAAAAATAACCGGTTAAAGTCAAAAAGTCAAATTAACCGGTATAACTGGTTAACCGAACCGGTTATTAAAATTAACCGGTTTGTGCACCTCTAATTTTGCCTAAGTAGTCTAAGAAGGATTATAATCATATCATGTGGCACTCCTTATAAGTAGAAATGAAGGACATTTTGGTACTTATAAATATGAGTGAGAAAGTGACATTTGCCACCACTTTTGTTTTCTAAAAATACAATAAAAAAATCTAGTAAAAAAAATATAGCATAAAAAATTCAGTACAAAAAAATATAGCACAAAAAAATCTAGTACAAAAAAATATAGCACGAAAAAATTCAGCACAAAAAAAATATAGTACAAAAAATCCAGCAAAAAAATTGAGAAAAAAAAATTTTAAACAAAAAAAATTTAACACAAAAAATATAGCACAAAAATCCAGCACAAAAAATGTTATAAAACATAGAAATACAAAACATTTTTGTGGTTTTTTAGTCGTCATATTTTATATAACAATACAGTACTCAAATTAAAGATAAAAAAACGCTCGATTTTATGGTGAAATTTTTATGAAAAAATAATTTCGTATAAAAAAGTTATAAACATTTAAAAAATGAGGGCGGAATATGCATATGCTTTGCATGTGGAGAGAGAAAGTCAATAAATAGGATTTTCCTAAGATACCATTACATTCTCATTTTTTATACATTTTCATCTTAACCATTGATTTGAAAAATAAATGGTTAAGATTAGTTCTCATCCTACTTAAGGCTTTTTAATTCGTTTGAGTCTAACGATTATTTTTCGGCTCATGCAAGACATTTGAATCCTCAGGATTGGCCTTGGAGGGGAGGCCCCCAGCCCCCCCACTCAACAGCAGCCCATTATTGTTAATTTTGTATTAGAAAAAGTTGGGCCTCTCACATTATATCAAAAGCTCTTCAAAGTTTAAAAGCCCAGACCAAAGTTGGAAACTTCTCATGTTAGCTACTTAGCTGAAACACTAGATATGCTTATAAACGGTTTGTTTGACGAACAAATGCAAGAATTTTCATTATCGTCTCTTTAATTGCTACGAAGTATATTTGTAAACACCAAATACTAGTGATGGACTGATGGCATTAATGCAATGCTTATAAACATGTGCTGAATTAACTGTTGTATTTTCCTGGCCAATATTTTTTTATCAGAGTAAAATGCACGGATAGTCCCTGTGGTTTTGCAAAGTTTCACCTATAGTCCCCAGATTTTGGAAATTACACTTCTAGTCCCTGTGGTTTGTCAGTTTGTTACGCTGATAGTCCCTGGAGTGAATGTGGGTTAGTTTTCTCAGTTAAGTTGGTGTGAAATGACTATAAAACCCCTTACTTTTATTATAATATAACTTGACATCATATATTGATTTTACTTATCTTCTTCATGTTCTCTGACTCTCTCTCTACTCTCTCTCAGGAAACCCCCCACACCACCTGCCGCCACCAGCACCACCACTTGCCACCACCCTCCCCCACACCACCACCTAACCCACACCACCACCACCAACCCCACACCACCACCTTCACAACCATCATCGCACCCCAGGTAACCCACCCTCATCTTCTTTCTCCCCCCTCTCTCTCTCTCTCTAACCACCACCTTCAACCCACCACCACAACCTTCACCGTCACCTTCAACACATCACCACCTCCACAGTCACCTTCAACCCACCCCACCCCCACCTCCACCCCGATGCTCGTCTGCCACAGCCTTTGCAAGGGTTAGAATATCTCGACAACATCTGGTGTTCCGGCAAGTTTGGGTGGCTGATCCAGAGTTGAAGATCATCTCTATCACCTCTTATTTAACACAGGTATTAATTATTCTAGGGTGCTTTTTGGCAGTTGATGGTCTTATTTGGGGCTTTTGTGGTGGGTTTGTAGATCCGCAATCCAAGTGGTGGAAAATTTGGGTATTGTTTCGGTTTCTGTACGAATCGATTCATATGTAACAAATTCAATGTACAAGCAGCCTTGAAGGGATTCCTATTTGAATCAGTTCATTTGTTTACTTTACACTGATCATGGATTCAATGTACAAGCAGCTATGTAAATTGTTGTTTTTACTAATCAGGTTCTTCATAATTTTGCCTTTTTTTATCAAGTTGGTGGCAGTCGGAGGTGGTCACGGCTGGTGGTGGCAGCTGGTGGTGGTCGATAGGTGGTGGCGGCGGCAAGTTATTAGGGTTAGAGAGAGAAAGAAAGAAAGAAAGGAGAGAAAGAAAGCTGGGGGTGGCCACGGTTAAGGTTTTGTATTAATAATTAGTTTTTTCTTATTTTTTAATAAAGGTAAGGGGTAATTTTGTCATTTGACATGGACTTAACAGAGAAAACTAACCCACATCCACTTCAGGGACTATCAGCGTAACAAACTGTCAAACTACAGGGACTAGGAGTGTAATTTCCAAAATCTGGGGACTATAGGTGAAACTTTGCAAAACCACAGGGACTATCCGTGCATTTTACTCTTTTTATCATTTAACCAAAGTATTGACTATGAGATTGTACTATGTTTTAATTTCTAACTTATAAAATTTTGGGAATAGTAGTGGTTTCAAAAAAACACCCTTCAGTCATGAGCGACCTAGGTGACCATAAATAAAACTGTTAATTTCAGATGGCTTGAGGCGATGTGATCTCAAATGCGGCCATCTACGTGCTCTTTAGTCACTTCGGGCCGGGAGACAGCCACAATGGTGGATTGTACAGTCCGGCCCAACCTTCGGACCCAATTCCGTTCTTGAAATCCTACTTTGACATTTTTTATATGTATAAAAAATATAAACGATAGATGTATGAAAGATTTATCCAAAAGATTTAAGTTAAAGGTATAACTTGGAAAGTGCATGCTAAATCGAATTGTCATCTTAATCTATAAACATTACTTTCATCAAGTAAGCAAATTCAATCAGTATAAATTTCGTATAATTCATAGTCCGAATGATAATATACTTTTTATTGGGTCAGATGCCGATATTATCATCACAATTCTTGAATGTTGACGTGATTGTTGACGTCGAATCGCCATAGTTTATCGCTGAAAAATCCTCCTCATACATCATGTGTTCATATTTAGTTTGAAGAGTGGAGGGAACATGCGACATTCTGATGGCTTCTAACTCCGCAGCTACTTCTTTCATTGTTGGCCTACTTTTCCCATTTAAATTTAAACATCTCATTGCAAGGTTAGCTATTGCCAAGAGGTCATCCGTAGCACCTTCCTTTACCACATTTGCATCAAAAATAGACATAGCGCGATCTTCTTCCATAGCCAACATAAAGTGTGTAGCCAAACTTCTATGTTCACCAAATCTAGTCATGGAAATTGGTCTTTCTCCCGTCAAGAGTTCAACCAGAACAACTCCAAAACTATAGACATCACTCTTTTCTGTAAATTGGCTTGATTGGAAGTACTCGGGATCTAGATAGCCAAATGTACCTTTGACTAAGGTAGTCAAGTGAGTTTGGTCTACTGATACGAACCTTGAAGTTCCAAAGTCAGAAATCTTCGCCCGATATTTAACATCTAAAAGTATATTACTTGTCTTGATGTCTCTATGGTATATTGGAATGGAAGTTGCTGAATGCAAGTAAGCAAGTGCTCCTGCGACCTCTGTAGCGATTTGCAATCTCATATTTAAAGAAATTGGGAACTCCTCACTCTCGTTTTGAAGACAATCCGATAAGGTACCATTTGGAATGAACTCAGAAACCAGGAGAGGGACGTCCGTCTCCAAACAACATCCTAATAGTTTGACGACATTTCTGTGATTTACTTGAGAAAGAATGACCACCTCATTGATGAACTGTTGTAATTGACTTTCATCAACTATCTTTGACTTCTTGACTGCCACAATCCTTCCATCAGCTAGCATACCTTTGTAGACTGTACCTTGACCTCCTCTGCCCAAAACTCTATTCTCGTTAAAGTGGTCGGTGGCTTTCTCCAACTCATGTGACGTGAAAAGTATGGTTTTATCAACTAAAGATGGGTGAGCTTCTTCCTGTTGCTTTAGAAGTAAACCACCATTTCTCCTGAAAAACCTTTGTCTTCGTCTCCTGTCTTTTGTTTTCTTGATCACTTGGTAAAATACATAGCTGCCTACCACAAGAAAAACTACACCCATGCTTATACTAACACCTGAAAGAAGGACAATATAAAATGTTAAAGTTTGCAAGTAGCCTAAACTTTATGAGAAGTCAATGATTCATGCTCAAAGGATCTCAACTCAGAAGTCGTCGTTGACGGCCATAAACTACGAAAATTTCCTTTTCGTCATATTTTGAGCTAAGGCAGAGAACGATACATCTCTGTTAATTGCAACTAAAAACCAAAAACTAGAGAAAAGAAATAAAATAGTACCTAGAATAACACCCAAGGATGATTTGCTTGATTTGATTAATTCTGTAACACTCTCAGGATCAGGTGTGCTAAAGGCACAAGTAAAGTTCCATTTGGTAACTAACCCATCAACATCATAAACTGCACCATCATCACAGAAACCTCCACTGTTCCTGCACCTTGTACACTCTTCTGTAACTATAGGCACATCATGTTAAAAAAAAAAAAACAACAACAACAAATACAAGTACCCTATAAAACATAGGAATTATGAAATTACATACATTCGCATCCATCTGGTAGATAAGGAGTTCCATCTACATAGGTATACGCGAAACATTTCTGAATATCCATTGAAATATTATTACCGCAATCCACGCTGCGACTAACCCAAAATAGTTGCAGTTCCAGGCTATCACAGCAAGTTATGCGATTGACGTCAGCTTCTTCTAGGGTCCAAAGAAGTGATACCGGAACAAAAGCGTCTTCCCTAGCGATAGATCGATTAGAGAAGCTTCGATTACCATACGGATTTTCATCCACCAAGAAGGCAGACCCACACATTCCATATTCGCCGTGCCTTTCCAAGTTAATGCTGAATGACTTTACATAATGAGGAATTGTGGTTTGGCAACAATTGGTGCCAAAACAATTGTTTGTATCGATAAGAGTCTCATTTCGACAAGTAGTGGAACACCCGGTGAGCACACTCCCATTATCCATCATAACCGCGTTACCACACCCTTCAAAAACAAATTTATTGTGTGATTTGGAAAACAGGAAGGGGCTCCTACCAAGATCGATGCTTACCGTCTCACTGCTGTTCCTGGCTCGGCTCTGGCAGTCAGAGATCTTTGGCACATTAACAATGGCTATTTGATCTGCCAAGTTGACACCCAAGAGTTCTAGGTGGTTGAGTGCAGGTAGATATGGCGTCGAGGAGTTGCAATCAACGGTGTACCATCGGTTGACAGAACAGTTCGCACCGATTCCAAAAGGGTATGGAATCCTCACGTTCCCGCATGTATCATTGCACCCTGTCATGGCGTACTTTGCCATTGCAGTTGATGTTGCAGATAATACAAGGAAGATGAGTAAATGGTAAAGTTGAAATAGCTTCATATTTGTTAGAATAATGATTATACTGAAGATATATGTCCGAGGCCGGACATGATTCCCAGGACGAACAAGACTCCACTTGGACGTACATCCGAATAATGTCCGTCCAACATCAAGAACTTCCGAAGACGAACCTCCATTCAAGTGCGTCTGGACGGATGATGTCATCTAAGTTGACTACTATAAATACCCCATCAAGTACAAAGCCAAGTACGATTTTCTGAACCTTCGTCCCTACTTTCTCTCTCTACTTTCTCTCTCTACCAATACTTATCCTCACGCCGGAGGGTGGTCGCAGAGGGGCCCTCCCATCTCTGTGACGAGCCTAACGGTTTTCTGTTTTGCAGGACTGTTTCCCAAGCTCTCTCATAAGATCCAAGCCCTCGTTTGCAGGCTTCGGCCTAAACACGATTCTTTGGTTCTTCAATTGGCGCCATCCGATCTCAAAGCTCTTAGTCCTTCACTTTGGTGAATTTCTTGAGCAAAGAACTGACAAATGGCGGCCTCAGGTTCTGTGAATCTGGGATCTACAACTGTTAGTACACAAACTACAGCACCTGCAAGTACTGTTTCCATAACCTCAGCTGCTTTAAGCTCAGGGCCGGGAACAACCTTGCCTTTTGTTCTAATTCCTACTTCGCAAACATCTGAGTTTGATGCGGAGTTTCTCTCCAAAAACGCAAGTCTTCTGCGACGATTGAAAGCACAGCAGGCTAGAGATGAACAAATCCTCGGTTTACGAACCAGGTTGTTTCAAGAAGAAGCTCCGATAAGGACCATGGGTCCTACAATGTTTACCCCTCCTACTTTTTCCACAGTTGTTACCTCGGAAATTTACTCTGGGTATGTTCAGGGTTCGTCCGGACCCTCGCCAGCCATGGCAATACGAAATGAAGCACAGATGGATGTAGGTAACGATCCGGAACTCACCAGGCCGTATCACCCAGTTTCCATGACTGCTAAGTCAAAGTTCAGCGCCCGCATCACACATGCCAAGCTTCCTCCGAAGCTCAAAATGCCAACTACAGTAAAAAAGTATGATGGTACAACTGATCCAGATGATCATATGTTCGATTTCGACGGAGCCGCACGAGTTGAACAGTGGCCGATGCCAGCGTGGTGTTTTATGTTCGCGCAAACACTAACTGGAGCTGCTCGAGTGTGGTTCGATGCGCTGAATGAGGGTGAGATCAACGATTTTGAAGAGTTCCGAAGGTTATTTCTCCAAAATTTTAGCCAGCAAAGACACTACTCCAAAGAAATCACCGAAGTTCACAACATTCAGAGAAGGGACGGAGAATCTTTGGATAGCTTCATTGACCGGTTTAACCGGGAGAGTATGCAGATCAGTGGAGTAGTCGATCAGCTGAGAATCTCCGGATTCTGTCACGGAGTCCGGAACAATCAATTGGTCGAAAAATTACATGAAAATCTCCCAAAGACAATGGAGGTACTCATGGAGCGAGCCAGAGCCTTTGCTCGAGGCAAAAACGCATGCAATCCAGCTCCGGAGTCAGATCACAAGATGTCTTCCTGGAAGAAAAACGGTGGGTCCGTATTCGATAAAGCTCCGTCCAGTAATAGAGGGCGGCCACACCCATACAACAGGAATGACAGACCTCCACGTGGAAGAAGCTCCGGGTCAAGATTTTACAACTTGTCAGACCTTTCCAAAACTCCCAGTGAAATTCTCAGTGCGGAAGGGTCAAACTTCCCTGCTCCACCGAAGCTCCGAAACCCGGGTGATAAGAACTCCAAGAAATATTGTGACTATCATCATGCTCGAGGGCACAACACTGATGATTGCTGGTCCCTGAAACAAGAAATAGAAAAAGCAGTACGATCCGGAAAACTGTCGCATCTAGTAAAAGAAGTGAAGGAAGGAAAGTCTTCGGGTAATTCGGTCGATAATCCGAACAACCAACCAGTAATAGGCATGATCAGAAAAGCGGGTAGCCAAGGCATCAAGCGATCCAGCCACCATATGGCTGCTTGGATGCAGCAACCCATTGCTTTTCCCCCTATCAATCCTGAAGAAGTCAAAGACGGACCAATCATCGTGTCTGCAATCATAGCAGGTCACAAGGTCCGGAGGATTTATGTTGACAGCGGAAGTGCCACCGAGATCATGTATAAGCAGTGTTTTCAACAGCTAGCTCCACAGACCAAGGCAAAATTGATTCGAGTATCAATGCCGTTGGTAAGTTTTTCCGGAGAAGTGGTACAGCCTATGGGGCAAATCACTTTACCAACAACACTGGGAGAAGGGAGTTTCGTCCGAACCGTAAACCTGACGTATCTAGTGGTAGAAGCAAGGTCCGTGCATAATGTCATATTAGGAAGGCCTGGCATGTGCGCCTTCGGCATCATCAGCTCTACCATTCACGGATCGTTAAAATTCCCCACCGAGGCAGGGGTGGCAACTTTGCACTCCGAATCCACAATTTGCGTAGCTGAAGTACGACAAAGCAAGGGTACTGACAAACCTTCGAACCTCCTCACAGAAGAGTGGGCTATTCATCCGCACTTCCCAGAGCAAAAAATTGAAGTCGGAGCCCAACTCCCAGAGCGCACTAAAAAGAAGTTGTGGAAGCTTTTATCTAATTCTCTCGATGTGTTTGCTTGGCAAACTTCCGATATGGTTGGAGTTCCTCGATGTTTGGCCGAACATAAGCTGAAGGTGTCGCATTCTGCGAAACCTATAGCTCAAAGAAAAAGGAACATGGCTCCAGCTCGAAACAAAGCGATATCCGAGGACGTACGAAAGTTGTTAAACGCTGGAATCATCCGGGAAGTACGTTACCAGACCTGGGTTTCCAACCCAGTAATGGTCACCAAGAAAGATAAAACCTGGAGAATGTGTGTAGACTTCTCCGATTTAAACAACGCATGTCCGAAGGATTGTTACCCCTTGCCAGAGATCGATCTCAAGATTGACTCTCTTTCTAGCTTTCGCCTCAAATGCTTCTTGGATGCATACAAAGGCTATCATCAGATACAGATGGCTGTAGAAGACGAGGATAAGACCGCGTTTGTAACCAATGAAGGGCTCTTTTGTTATACCAAAATGCCGTTTGGATTGAAAAATGCCGGAGCCACGTATCAGAGGCTGATGGACAAGGCATTCAAAGACCAGATTGGAAGGAATTTGGAAATTTATGTGGACGACTTGGTTATAAAAAGTCAAGCCGAAGATAGCATGATTGACGACATACTCGAAACCTTCACCAGGCTTCGGAGTGTTAATCTTAAACTTAATCCCAAAAAATGCTCCTTCGGCTTAGAAGAAGGGAAGTTTCTCGGTGTATGGATAACCCAGTCCGGAATCAAGGCACATCCGGATAAAATCAAAGCGGTAGTCTCCATGCAACCTCCCAGAACTGTCAAAGAAATTCAGTCATTAAACGGAAAGCTCATTGCTCTTCATCGTTTTGTTTCTAAAGCGGCTGATCGCTCTATTCCTTTCATGAATGTGTTGAAAAAACGAACGGGAAAAGGCCAAATAGAATGGACGCCGGAAGCCGATTCGGCATTTCAGGAACTGAAAGTTTGTCTTGGATCCCTGCCCACCTTAACCGCTCCAATCACCGGAGAAACTGTCACAGTATATCTCTCCGCTTCTCATTTTGCCATAAGTGCAGTGCTTGTGGTACATCGGAATCAAGCACAAATCCCGGTGTACTACGTAAGCCGTATCCTGAAAGATTATGAAACCCGGTACCCAATGATCGAAAAGTTGGCACTCGCTTTGGTACACGCCTCTAGACGCCTCCGAAGATACTTCCAAGCTTTCAATATAGAGGTACAGACTGACCTCCAGATCCAACAAATTCTTAGAAAGCCAGAGGTCTCCGGGCGTCTCACGAAATGGGCAATTGAACTCAGCGCTTTCGACATCACCTATCGTACCAGAGGACCGGTGAAAGGCCAGGCGGTGGCAGATTTCCTCACGGAGGTTCCGACCGGGGAAAGCACTCAAGAAAAATCTGCCCTACCAAGGGTATGGAACTTATATACGGATGGAGCCTCCAGTAAAGAAGGATCAGGGGCAGGGCTAATCCTTATAGATCCAGAAGGAATAGAGTACACTTATGCCTTACGATTCGAATTTAAAACTTCAAACAATGAAGCGGAATACGAGGCTCTCCTTGCAGGTCTCCAAACCGCAGCCAAAGCCGGAGCAAACTCCGTGTTAGCGCATGTTGATTCATTGCTGGTAGCAAACCAAGTCAGTGGAGAGTACGAAGCCCGAGAGAATAACATGGTCCGGTACCTCCAGCAAGTTAATAGTTTGATTTCCTCCTTTGACTCTTGCAAGATAGTGCATATACCGCGGAGCAAAAACAAAAAGGCCGATGCCTTGAGTAAACTTGCATCCGTAGCATTTTGTCATCTGTCAAAAGAAGTCTTAGTAGAAACCTTGCAAACCCCGGCCATCCAGCAGATGGAGCCGGTCATGTCAGTTTCTGTTGGTGAAAAATCCTGGATGACTCCGATTGTGGATTACTTGAAAGAAGGAAAGCTCCCGGAAAACAAAGCTCAGGCTCGGAAGTTAAAGGTCAAAGCGTTGCAATATCAGATCCATGACGGGCAACTTTACAGAAAAACCTTTTTAGGTCCGCTCTTAAAATGCTTAACGCCAGAAGAAGCCAGCTACGTCATAAGAGAAATCCACTGGGGGATATGCGGCATTCATGCTGGACCAAGGATGGTTATAGCCAAAGTAATGAATGCCGGATATTTTTGGCCGGGTATGCACCAGAGTGCAGTGAACGAACTACAATCATGTGAAGACTGCCAATGCCACGCTCCCATTAGCCATCGAGCCAAGAATAACCTCGTTCCGGTAACATCAGCATGGCCCTTCCAGAAATGGGGGATCGATATTGTGGGTCCTTTCCCCGTTTCCACCGGAGGGGTGAGGTTCTTATTGGTTGCCATCGATTATTTCACAAAATGGGTCGAGGCCAAACCACTCCGGACCATCACAGGGGAGCAAGTGCTAAGGTTTGTCTGGGAAAACATTGTGTGCAGATACGGAATGCCAATGTGCATAGTCAGTGATAACGGAAAACAGTTCGCCGAAAAACCATTCAAAGCATGGTGTGAAAGAATGTGTATCGAACAAAGCTTCGCTTCGGTTTCCCATCCCCAAGCCAACGGGCAAGTAGAAAGAGCCAACCGCAGCATTGTGGAGGGCATTAAGAAACGCTTGGGGAGGGAAGGAGTCTCATGGGCGGATGAACTCCCGCACGTTCTATGGGCACATCGAACGATGCCGAAAACGAGCAATAGGGAAACTCCCTTCAGCCTAACATACGGTACTGAAGCTGTTATCCCCGCCGAAGTAGGGATTCCCACTCCCCGCATGCAGCTGAGTCAAGAAGAAAACGAACAGGAACTCCTTCTGAACCTGGATTTAGCCGAAGAAAGGAGAGAGCTCGCGGCGATCCGAGAGGCGAAATATAAAAAAGAGTTGGAAAAACATTACAACTCAAAAGTGAAGGAGGTCCGGTTCAAAGTTGGTGACTACGTCATGCGGAGTAATGAAGCGAGTTTGGTAGAAGGTACCGGAAAAATGGCACCAAAATGGGAAGGTCCGTACCTGATTAACACCGCAGGAAGCGATGGTGCATATACACTTAAAAAGTGGACGGGACCATCATACCACGCACATGGAATGGAGTTCACTTAAAGAAGTGTTTCCTTTAAAAAAGTTTCTTATTTTGAAATAAGATTGTAACACGAAAGCTACGGCTCCCGTTGTTTTTCCCACTTTCCTGTAAATGCGGATGGTTATGCCCGCACTGAATGAATGATAAATTCCAAAAACCGTGGAGGGTTTTACCCACGGGTTTCATAAAATGTTTTTACCATGTCAATCGGAGAAGTATAAACTCCGAATAAGAAAATAGAATAAATTTTTCTATCTTAAAACATTGCAATACAAGTATAATATTCGGCCGAATTAGGGATGCTAACCCTAAAAGGTGAGGACAAACTGGTCTTGTTCGTGCTTTCCTTCACTTAAAAATTATCCTAAGTAAAATAAATCGGATCCGTGCCTTTTAAAATGAGCGTTCAGGAAGCAAAAGAAATGTAAAACAACAAAACATGGACGCATGAATAAACTTGCTATTACATCAAAAACTAACCGGACTTATATAAGCCGGAAGTTATAAAAACTGTACGAAGGATAATTGTTCAAACATCAGTAAAAACATCATTACATTCATCTGAAACAAGGTGCATGCCCCAAGCTACCGGACATGTCCACCTTACAAAATAACTAAATCAATTTTTAACCTCCAAGGTGCATACCCCAAAGAGCCGGGCATGTCCACCTTACTTCTCCAAAAAAGTCATTCACTTGCAAAACGAAGGGCTTTCTTGATTTCAGAAAGAGGCGCGTCGGCAAGCTTCGGCAGATCTTCTATCACGGGAAATGTGAGAGTATCAAAACAAGCAACTGCTGCCTTTAATTCTTCCGTAGCATTACGGTTTAACAATGGCACCTCTTTGTAGGCGGTTTTCTTCTGTAAAGCATGCACATAACCCGCGTGCAAACCCGAATTAATACCTACAGCACTCATTGCATTGTTAACCGCTGCAACGGCAGCAGTCATCTCCTTCCCTTTATGAATATTCTTCGCCAGAAGCTTTGCTCCTTCCGAAAGCATCCAAATCTTCGTTTCCTGAAGATCCTTTTCTTTAGCTTTTAGGGAAGCTTTCTCTGCCTCGAGTTCCTCAATCCGGTCTTTTAAGTCAGCTTCCCCTGATTTCAGCGCGTCCCGTTCTGGAAAAAGTGTTAGAAAAAAAACAGGAGAAACAAAAATCGAATAAATCAGGAAAAGGACGTACCGGCCAACATGCTCTCATAAGAAAGACGAGCCTTATTAAGAGAATCTTCCATCTTCGTCAAAACAATCTTGTGCTCTTCGTCCTTCCGTCTCATTGATTCAGAAAAAGCCGTGAACTCCGAAGAAATTTTATCTCTATCCTCCGCAGCAGCAGCAGCAGCAGCTGCTTGGGACGACTGATTTTGAGCAATCAAGAAGTTAACCTTCTCCTGCTGAGATTGAAGATCTTGGGTTAACTGAGCTATTTTCTTCGCCGCCTCCGGACTCTTTTGAACTTTACGCTTCAGAGAGCGAGCTTCCTTCTCCAAATTCTCCCTTACCGACTCCGCTTCCACCCACTGACGATATAGCTCCGTTACAAAAATGTTTGATTGAGCTTGATTGGTCAAAACCGCAGCCCCCAAATCTGGGTTCTTCATCTTCCGACTCCTTGCATGATCTATCGGAGTGTTGATATTGAAAAGCATGGTTCTGGCAACTAAAGTATCCATCACCGAATCTTTGTTCCGGATATCCCAGTCAGGAACGAACTTTTCTTCGGCAGTTGCTGGGTCAATATCCATGTCATCCGAAAACAAATCTGCATATCGAAAAAAGGACATCAACTCAGGTCCGAACCAAGATGAGGGAAGCGAAGACACTTGATCTTCCTCATCATCTATAAAACAGTCCGGACCCAAAGATGAGCCCAAATGCGTACCTGAAAAAGTAACCACTTTCGGCTCACCATGAGTTTTTTCCTTATCCGTAACCACCGGATTCTCCATCTCCATGCTCTCCACCTCACTGTCTGGAATAAAACCTGAATATACAGGAGTTGGTTTAGAACGAGCCAAAGCAGCCTCTTCCCTAGAAAACTTACCTCTGGTAATGTGTTCACTCAGCTCTTCTATTATGTTACCTTCGGAGTGAGAATCCTTCTTTGTTTTCTTCGGCTTTGGCATTGGCATTGGAAGAGGGTCGGTAGCTCGAATTTGAACCGATCCCTTTTTTTCTCTTAAGAGAGCTGGCCTTTAAAACAACGCCAGACAGATCTATACCTGACGTGACACCCTTGTTTTTTAAAGAAGAAGGTCGATATTGTAAAGCCTCGTCCAGACTGCGGAACTCCGGATCACTATCCACATCGTCAAGTAAAGACTTCTTACCAGTTCGTGATCCGGACGAACCCTCAGCATCTTTTAGAGATAATGGAAGGGAAGAAGTAGCCTCAGCAGCAACTTGTCCAGGCACATCCTGAGGAATAGAAGAAGTTGCTTCCGCAACAGAAGGCTCGGTCACGTTTTGAGTCACCTCCGGACGGATTGGTTGGGCCGAAGATGCCACTTGTTTCATAAAAGGAACCTCCTCCTCGCCTTGTTCTCCAAAATCGAAATAAAAAACATCCATGCTTGGAACCTTTAAAGCATCAAGAAGAGACATCGTGACACCTGCGTTCCCAAAGCAAAAGAAAGTCAGCAAAATAAACAAAGTAATGGCACCGAAGGGGACGTAAAGGGCCGAAACTTACGATCACTCTTTCGGCGAATAATCGGCCAATCATTATCCCCTTGGGCCCAGGAAAAACTGACGCGACCTAACCAAAGGAAATGCTCAGGAAGGGGACGGATGAGAGATTTATGATCAATCAGGGCACGGACAAGATTTTCATCATAAACAAAGTCTTCATCAAAGGACATCGTCTGATCCTTGAATCGCCACCTCATATCCTCCGGTAGGCAGCGGTCATCCAACCAGAAAAAATTATCTTTCCAGTTCTTCAGGCTAGACCGCTCGCCAGAAGATGGGGAAGGGACATTCTTTCGGTGTGCAAATGTGTACCAATCTCCGGCCGTTATAAACTCGTAAAAATAACGAAAAACGTTCAAGTCCGGTTTCCGATCTAAGGCTCGGCAAGAAATTTCAAAATGGTTAATACGGCTAAGGCCGAAGGGGTTAACCTGACAAATATGGACCCTAAAATATTGTAAAACCCTAATCAAGAAACGAGAGAAAGGAACCCTATAATTCGCGAAATTACAGACGCGAGTATAAAAGGGAAACTTCCCTTGACGGAACGGATATATTGCTTCCCTTTCGGAGGGAAGGATCGGGTGAAGATCTAAAGGAATCCGATAATCCCTAATGAACTTATCCAACTGACGTTGGGTAAGCACACTCACACTCTCCGCGAGATTCTCCTTACTAGGAGCCATTTCATAAAATAAGAAGCTTAAGTAAAAGAAATGGACGCACCTTGAGGAAGAAGAAGAGACTCAAAAAGAAGAGGGCAACAGCAGAGAAGGAAAAAAGATGAGAGAAAAGAAGGGTAAAAATGAAATGGTAAAAAGTGATTTTATAAGGGTTTAAGTCGGTCACGGGGTAGTCACATCAACCGTCACCTCCCACGAATTCCAACACGAGGAATTACTACCGTCACAGGTAGGTGACCGACCGACAAATCGCAAAGGTCACCCACGCCACGTCATCACCATTCAAAACATACCACGTCATCGACTCAGACCACTCCCGTAGCGACACGTCATCCAAGCAGAATAAAAAACTTGAAGTAATAGTTTGCTAAGTTTTTACAAAGACTTACCAAACTGGGGGACTTGAAGATATATGTCCGAGGCCGGACATGATTCCCAGGACGAACAAGACTCCACTTGGACGTACATCCGAATAATGTCCGTCCAACATCAAGAACTTCCGAAGACGAACCTCCATTCAAGTGCGTCTGGACGGATGATGTCATCTAAGTTGACTACTATAAATACCCCATCAAGTACAAAGCCAAGTACGATTTTCTGAACCTTCGTCCCTACTTTCTCTCTCTACCAATACTTATCCTCACGCAGGAGGGTGGTCGCAGAGGGGCCCTCCCATCTCTGTGACGAGCCTAACAGTTTTCTATTTTGCAGGACTGTTTCCCAAGCTCTCTCATAAGATCCAAGCCCTCGTTTGCAGGCTTCGGCCTAAACACGATTCTTTGGTTCTTCATATACCAAAACAGGTAAGGCGGTTTTTATGTTTATAATGGTGCCTGGGCGTATGGTTGGAGGAGGATGCTGAGAAATAGTCAAATGAATGGGAGATCGAAGATAGTCAAATACATAACAAATAAATGAAGAGAAAATCATTATATATATATCCACTTTGACTAATCGTATCCCATATATTCTCTTTAAGAACCTGATGTTTGAAATATTTTCTTTTGAGATTTTACCTTTTTTTTGGGCATGTAATGGTATTTCAAAAGTAAAATTATGATTCCTAACTTTCCAATTTTTCATGATTTCATGGTTTTTCAATATTACTGTCTAGTTTTTTTCTTCTTTTTTTTTGTTTTGTTTTTATCCTTCTTTCTTATTCTACTTAGAGTTAATTACATAGTTAGTCCATTTGGTTTGCACAAAGTAACATACTTAGCTACTAATAGTTTAAACTTTAAAGAGTAAAATGCACGGATAGTCCCTGTGGTTTTGCAAAATAACACCTATAGTCCCAAACTTTTGGAAATTACACCGGTGCTCCCTGTGGTTTGACAGTTTATTACTCGGATAGTCCCTGGAGTGGATGTCCGTTAGTTTTCTCCGTTAAATGGATGTAAAATGACAAAATTAACCTTCATCTTCTCCACTTTATAAAATTAAAACAACCTCTCCCCAATCCAATTAAAAGCCTTAGAAATCCCCAAATCCCCAATCCTACAATTAACAGCAGCATACACTACCTCTCTTTATAACCATAGCCACTTCAGCTTCAAACTCCGGATAAAACACACACGCTTTATGTTGGGATTGAACCCTATCAGAGGAACAGATAATGTAAAGCCAAAACTGGATCAAAGCAGTGGATCCAGAATAAGTAGACGTTTACAGTTGGTTCATGCAAATCTCTCCCCTTGAAAGTGGTTTCATATCTGCTGACCTCCTATCTGCTGATCATACTAAGTGCTGACCTACAACTGCTGCTTTATATCTACTGACCAAAGTCAAAGACTGATGGAAGACCAAAGCTCTGTTGACTCTATCTACTGCCTTGGGTCAAGTACTGCTGATCCGGACAAGCACTGCTGGGTTCACAGCAGTGGAAGGATGCAGCAGCAGTTTAAGTGTCTTTTATGTAATGTAATGTAATAGCAGTAGTTTAGTACATCAGTGTTTATAGATCAGTAGTTAGAGTTTGTTAGGAGGTTAGATGTCACTTTCATGGTGACGTCAGCTAAGATGCTCAGTGGTTTGCAAGTGCCTATAAATAGTTCAGTACTTTGTACTGTTCTATTAGCTCTTTTGATCAATCGTCTTCTTTGCACGAACAAACTACTGAGCTCTGGCTGAGGGGGAGTTTGCATTCTTACATCAATCATTGTAATCGTTGTTGAAACAAATTCAATCATTCGGTTCTTTGTGAAAAGATGTTTGATAAAAGTATTACTCTCGTTTGATTGTATGCAAAGTTTGCTTTCATCTTATTTCCGCTGCACAACTCATTCATTTCCATCTTAATTACAAACGAAAATACAATAAAAAAGAAACTCAGATCCAACAATTGGTATCAGAGCTTGGACAGTCAAACTTGATTTAACAATCATTTTGACGTAAATAGTTCAGCTCATAACAGTTGATACTGATCGTTTGTTCGTCCGTTGAAAAACAGAGCAAGGATAAATTACCATTAAAGTTGATTTCTCAGTGTCTGTAAAACAACAAGAATGACGTCACAATCTCAGGATGATAAAAACAACATCGGCTCACTTTTTAAACCACCTATGCTAAAAAGAAATGAGTACAACATCTGGCAGAGGAGGATGGGTCACATCCTCGCTCAACAAAGCACAGGTTGTTGGAGGTCTGTCACCTTTGGTCCTCATGTTCCTTCAGTGCCAAGCGCTGAAGATGCTAAAAAGTTCGTTCCAAAACCAGTTGAAAATTACACCGAAACTGATTTTCAAAAGATCGAACTAGATGCTAAAGTGTTTAGCATCATAGCATCAGCGCTGCCCAATGAAATATATGCTGGACTGTTACACTGTAACAGTGCCAAAGAATTGTGGGACGCACTTAAGGAACAGTTTGGAGGTACTGAAGAAGTCATAGAAAACAATAGGGAAATCCTGAACCAACAGTACGAAACGTTTTGTCATGTTAGAGGTGAATCACTGACTCAACAATTTGAGCAGTTTAGTTGTCTCATCAGTGAACTGAGGCTTGTTAATACCACTTTCACAAACTCAACTCAAAACAGCAGGTTCCTCAGGTCACTGCCCGAAAAATGGGACACTATAGCCTTTGTCACCAGAAATTCACCTGAGTTCAAGGATCTGACCTTGACCCAACTCCATGGTCGACTCCTGACCTACGAAAGGGAGTTGAACCAGAAAAGGAAGTTACAAGAGTCAGGAAAAGCCGTTGATGATTATACATTCGGTAACACTGCTCTTTTGGGTCAAGAAGAATCTGGGAGCAGTGGTAAGGACCAGGGTTATGACCATTTCATTGACATAACTGCTGGAGCTAACTTTAACAACCCTGATCCTCACTCTGCAAGTTATGCATTCACTGCAAACGAAAACCAGATGTCAGATAATTTAAGCTTTGAACTAAATGATTTGCAACATTTTGATCCCACTGATTTAGAGGAAATGGACATCCTGCACCAACTGGCTTTGCTAAGTGTTAGAACTAGCAAGTTCTACAAAAGAACAGGGAGAAAATTCCCAGGTTTGCATGGGAATCTAAGGGTTGGGTTGGATAAATCGAAAATCAAGTGCTACAAGTGTAATAGGTTGGGACATTTCGCTAGGGAATGTAGGAGTCAAAATACTGGTCCCATAATTACTCATCCTAGCTCAAATCCTAGACCTCAAAACCAAAACACTGTGCATTATGCCCAATATGCCCCAGCAGCTCAAGTGAACACTGCTCACTATGCTGCTGCCCCTGTGCCAGTACATTATGTTCAAACTACTGTTCCACAAATCCAATATGTTCAAACCCCTGTTCCACAGGTACAAGTGCAACCTGTTGCACCTCAAACCACTGCTCCAGCAGCAACACAACCAGATCAACAAAGCTTTTTCACTCAAGGGTTTGTTGACTGGAGCAGTATGCCTGATGATCTTTGTGATGAAAATTTTGCACTCTATGCTTCTAATGATTCTTCACATGATGAGTTTTGTTTGATGGCACTAGAGTCAATACAGGAGGGGGTTGAAGCTGAGGAGGAACAGCAGTACTCTGAAACAGTGGAAGAGGTGATTGAAGCAGTGATTACTGCTGTGGCTGATGAAGTACTGTTGGAAGAAAGTTCAGGTACTCTGATTGAACCAATGATAGATCCATGGTCCATAGAGGACAAAGAAGAAGAGAAAGAAGAAAAGGCTGGTGAAAAGAAGGTAAGAGCTGATGATGATAAAGATCATCAATGTGATTGTGCAATGATGGCAGCTGCCAAGGTATCTCCTCAAGTTCTTGAAAAACTGTGTTCAGATAATTGCATAATTGCTTTTGCTAACATCAAAGAGGTGAATGAAAACCTTCGGGATAAAATCTTAACTGATGAGGTCAAATTTGAAAGCTCTTTAAAAGAACTTAAAAACAAATTGACTGAAAAAGAAAAAGAAATCAGCTGTTTAAAAGAAGAGCAAAGTATAACCAAAACCCAACTTCAAACTATGGTAGAAAAATACCAAGTTTGCAAAAAGGAGTTGGAGTCTGCCCAGATTACTTGTGAAAGATGGGTGGAATCCTGCAAAGGATATGAGGTTATGCTTGAAAAATAGAGAAAAAGCAATGTGAAGTTTGGGGTTGGGTATAGAAAATATGATGATGAAAACACTGCTTTTGAAAACTCTGTTCAAACCACTGATGAAGCTACTGTGCTTATCCCCACAAACAAGAATGGCCAAGAAGTGAAAATCACTGACAAACTTGGTAACAAAATCACACTTAACAGACCAATGGGCTCCTCCACTTTCAAGGAGCTTAAAGATCATCAGTTTAAACCAAAATGGTCTGATGAGTGTGATATTCTTGAAAATTTCAAGCCAATGGACTTTACATCAATTGATGGTGCTAAAGCTCCAAAAGCTAAAGTCATACCTCTCAAAGATATTCCAGCAGTGGTTAAAACCTCTGCTGCAAAGGAATCCGAAAAGAGAAAGAAGAAAGAAAAAATTGATAACTTGTTTTGTGAATTCTGTGAGAAAAGGAATCATCTAACAAAAGACTGTTTCCACTTAAAAGCTTATGATCTAAACAAAACAAGTGTCATTGTTTCAGCAGAAAGCTGCATTGTTTGTGGGAAAACAAACCACAAAACTCAAGCATGTGTGTACCTCAAAAACTTTGATGTGAAAAAGAATGAGTACATGGCTAAAACATCCTTGAGTCCACCATCATCCTCATCATCTGTCAAATTCACCAAGAAACAACCACTGTTTGTGCCAGTACAAACAGCTGTTACAAAACAGTTGAACCAAACATCTGTCAAAAGAGATGTTCAGGTTACTGATGCACCCCCTGCCAATCAGTTCAAAAAAGGCAGAGAAAAACAGTCTTACCAAAGGATTCCACACGTTTATGAGGCCTACAAAAGACCCTCTAAACCCAAAGTGAACAGACATCCTTTTGGTTACCAGCAGATGATTGGTCAGGACCCACAACAGTGGTTAGAGAAACACTGTCCTAAAACAGTTCAAACCCCTGACCTAATCACTGTCCATCATCTTGCATCCATTCCAGACACTGTTGAGACCCCATCCAAAGCCTTGTTGGCTTTGGAGACCTTAATGAACTAATCTTTTTACTTCATGTGCAGGGAGCTTCTGCATGCTTTGATAGTCTTTGGTATGTAGATAGTGGAGGCTCCAGGCACATGACAGGATGTAAAGCCCTCCTCAAAGACTTTAAATTCCATGGTGGGGGTGATATATCCTTTGGGAATAATAGTAAAGGGAAGGTTCTGGGGTCTGGTACAGTGCAATCTGGAAATGTAAAATTTGAAAATGTCAATCTAATAGACAATCTAAAATTCAACCTTCTGAGTGTGTCCCAAATGAGTGACAAGGGATTTGGGTCATTCTTCACAAAAGACTGTTGTAGGATTGTTGGACCAGAAATGGTCAAAAAGATTGAAGCAATAATTAAATCTGGTCATACTAAACTTGTTGCTCAAAGAAGTGGCAATGTTTATATTGTTGACATGTCAAAAGAGTGTCCCAGAGCTGATGCCTGTCTGTTCTCAGCTGCCTCTAACAAAGAGACAGAACTTTGGCACAGAAGGCTGGGACACACAAATCTTAAGACAATCACAGAAATTTCAAAAAATGGTTTGGTGAGAGGCCTACCACAAAAATGGTTTTCATGTCCTGAACATTGCATTTCCTGTTTAAAAGGAAAACAGCATAAAAGTTCTTATAAGTCCATTGAAGAGTCCAAAACAACCCAGTGTCTGCAAATGCTACACATGGATTTGTTTGGACCAGTTCAAGTCATGAGCCTTAAAAAGAAAAGATATTGTTTGGTTATTGTTGATGACTTTTCTAGGTTCACATGGACTTTCTTCTTGCACTCAAAAGATGAAACTGCAGGCATTTTGCAAGACTTTGTAATACAGGTTGAAAAGCAATTTGACCTTCCAGTAAAAAGCTTCAGGAGTGACAATGGCACAGAATTCAAAAATAGGGAGTTGGATGCCTTCTGTGTGAAGAAAAGGATTGTAAGGCAGTACAGCATTCCAAGAACACCAGAGCAGAATGGGGTAGTGGAAAGGAAGAACAGAACTCTGATTGAGGCTGCCAGAACCATGCTTGCAGATTCAGGTTTGCCTTTAACTTTCTGGGCAGAGGCAGTAAACACTGCTTGCTATGTTCAGAACAGAGTTTTAATAAACCCCAGGCACAAAAAGACTGCCTATGAAATTCTGTATAAAATTAAACCACTGATCTCATATTTCAAAGTGTTTGGCTGCCCATGCTTTATTTTGAATTTAAAAGATTCCATTTCAAAATTTGCAGCCAAAATTGATTGTGGTTATCATCTGGGATACTCAACCACTGCCAAGGCCTACAAAGTGTTTAATACACGGACCAAGGCAGTGGAGGAGACTTTGAATGTTAAGTTCAATGAACTTTCGTCAATGAAAATCCCAGCAAATCCTGCAGATCTGTTTGATCTTGAAAAATTCACTTTTGAAAATACTGCTGTCAAGACTAACAGTGCAGGTCCATCAGAGGATACAACACCAGACTATGGGTATGAAATCATCATCCCTCAAAGGTCTGCCACAAAGGGAAAAGCATCAGCTGTTCAAAACAGTTGTCAAAGCTCTACCACTGCTACCTCAACAATTGTTGACCAAAGTAGCCCATCAACCACTGCTTCCACATCCTCAAACACTGCTGACAAAAGTCCTCAAACAGTGGATAAAAGCCAGCAGTTGTCCACCCCATTACCTCCTATACCACCACCTTTTGAAACCACTGCTGGATCATCAAAGTCCCCAGCAGTGGTTAGCTCAGATGATACACATTTGCAGCCTTCACAAACCAATGCCATCATACCATACCAAGGAGATTTAATCTTCTTGAGATCTCATCCACCTGATCAAATCATTGGCAACATAAATGAAGGGGTGCTCACAAGAAGCCAAACCCAAAACATTTGTCTTTTTGCTGGTTTTCTATCACTCCATCAGCCAGTCAAGTACCAAGAGGCACTGAAAGACAACAGCTGGGTAGAAGCCATGCAAGAGGAGCTCCAACAGTTTAAAAGACAACAAGTATGGGAGCTTGTACCACTGCCAGAAGAGGTTAGTCCCATTGGCACAAAGTGGGTCTTCAAAAACAAAACTGATGAAAGGGGTATTGTTGTCAAGAATAAAGCCAGGCTTGTGGTTCAAGGCTACAGACAGGAAGAGGGGATTGATTATGATGAAACATTTGCCCCTGTTGCAAGATTAGAAGCAATTAGACTGTTCCTGGCCTTTGCTGTCAACCACAATATGAAGGTGTTTCAAATGGATATCAAAAGTGCTTTCCTCTATGGTACAATTCAAGAAGAGGTGTATGTTTGTCAACCTCCAGGTTTTGAGGATCCATTTTATCCAGATCATGTCTACAGGCTAAACAAAGCCTTGTATGGCTTGAAACAAGCACCAAGAGCCTGGTATGAAACTCTTTCCAACTTCCTACTCTCAAATGGTTTCAAAAGAGGTACCATTGATAAAACACTGTTTTTAAAATGGAGAGGGAAGGATTTAATGATTGTCCAGATTTATGTGGATGACATTATTTTTGGAAGCACATGTAACTCAATGTGTGAAGAGTTTAGAGAACTCATGACAGCTGAGTTTGAAATGAGTGCAATGGGTGAGCTGCAATGCTTTCTTGGTCTCCAAGTACAGCAATTGCAAAATGGAACTTTCATTCATCAAAGCAAATATGCTAAAGAACTTTTAACCAAATTTGATATGAATGATTGTAAACCATGCAGCACACCCATGGCAACAAATAAGCTGGTCATGTCTGATGAAAAAGATGAGCTGATTGACCAAACACTTTATAGAAGCATGATTGGGTCTTTATTGTACCTAACTGCATCTAGACCAGACATCATGTTTGCAACATGTGTCTGTGCAAGAAGTCAATCAGCTCCTAGAAAATCAAATCTCATTGCTGTAAAAAGGATCTTCAGATACATAAAAGGTGCTCCCACACTTGGTATCTGGTATCCAGCTAATGGGAACATCAAGCTTTCAGGTTTCTCAGACAGTGACTTTGCTGGATGTCACACCACAAGGAAGTCCACATCAGGAGGGTGCCAGTTTCTAGGTGACTGCTTAGTTTCTTGGCAAAGCAAAAAGCAAGCAGCTGTTTCGACATCCACTGCTGAAGCTGAATACATTGCTGCTGCAAGCTGTACAGCCCAACTCCTGTGGCTTCAAAATCAGTTGCTGGATTTTGGTATCACTGCCTTAAAGACACCACTCATGTTGGACAGTCAGGCAGCAGAAAATATCATCAAAAATCCAGTTTCCCACTCAACCACCAAACATATTGACATCAGACATCACTTTGTGAGGGACTGCTATGAAAAAGGTTTGATTTCTCTGCATCATGTCCCAACTAAAGACCAGCTGGCTGATGTGCTCACAAAAGCACTTGATACAGCCACTTTTGAAAGTTTGGTCTCTAGGATTGGGATGCTGAACATGGAATAACAAGCAACATCTTGTTTTTCTATGAATAAAAGCAACAAAATGTTTTCAGAAAATCAAAACTCCATCCTTAAAAATAGTTAAAAATGAAATTTTTTCATTAAGTCCTTAAAAGTCTGCCATTAACCACTGATTGTTCAAAAGTCTGCTATACTTCAAAAGTCTGTCCACTGCTGAAAGTCAACCCCTGCTCTCTCATTATTTTGATAAACTCTGTTGTTCAAAAGCAGTGTCTTATCCACTGATATGCTATCCACTGATAGTAAAAATCTTCCACTGCTTTCATACCACTGCCTTCATCAGTCACTTTCAACAAAAGTACTGTCCTTCACTTTCAACAGGGGTTGTCACGTGGACAGTACATATTGGTCAGACCTTTTGTAACGGCTGCCACCTCAGCATTCACTTTCTTCCCTATAAAATCCCCCACTCACCACCAAAACAGGGTTTTACTGTCGAATTGAATTCTTAAAAATTCTCTTCTCAAAGCAGTTTTTCTTCACATTTCTTCACAAATTTCTTCGATCAATCATCCTCAAAATGACAAAATCAAAGAAATCTTCAAAACCCTCATCCAACTCTTCATCGCAAACAGCCTCTCAAAAGGCAATCTCCACTGAAATTCCACACAAACCATCTCACAATCTCCTGGGTATTCTCACAAAACCAGGAACCACAAAAGATTTCGATTCCATCATTGATCTCATGGCAAAATCAAAGTACAAAACCTTGATCACTGCAGATGCACCAATCTATTTGGCGACCCAAAGGGAGTTCTGGAAAAATGCAACCCTTGAAAAACAAGGCGACATTGCAACAACCATAAACTCTTATATAAAGGGTAAAGCTGTCCAAATCACGCCACAATCCATTTCAGAGGTCTTTCAACTCGGTGATCAGGAAGGTAAAATTTCTTTCACTAAAAACGAGTTAAAAATTGACTTCATTGAGCGAGGGTATGAAGCCACAATGATGAAGAAAATAACCTTAGAAAAAGGTTATTTTCCTTCTGCAACCAGATTTTTATTTCATACCCTCCTACTATGTGTTTCAAATAAAACCACTTCTTTTAATGAAATCCCTTTAAAGATTCAAAATCTGGGATATGCTATTCTTCAAGGAGAAAATTTTAACTATTCTCGGGAAATTTTTAAAGATTTGGTTAATAATGTTGAAACAAAATCATTCTTACTGTTTCCAAGGTTTTTAAGTTACTATTTTTCAAAGAAATTCAGTAAGGATGATTTAACTGTAATAAACCAGGGTGATCCTACTCAAATAAACAGTTTAACTACTGAAACTTTTTCAAGGATGTTAGCACCCTGCAAAACACAAGCAGAGGTGCCTGAGCAGATTTTAGTAGTTACAACTGCTCCTCAGGTATCTGCTGCTGAGCCCACTGCTCAAGGTGATCAGAGCAGCAGCACAACTGCTTTGAAACCCACACCTACAATCACCAAAAAGCCAACAAAAAGAAAAACACAAAAACCCCCCAAAACCCTCAAAAAGGCATCTCTGGAGGATGAGATACCAGAGCTTCTGCCAGTGACAACACAAAAGTCACAAGAAACCACTGCTGCTTCTTCCTCACAGCAGTTGGTACAAATATCTCAACCCATAACCAAAACTCCTCCTGTTTCTTCACAAAAAGAACAGGTTGTACAAATAGGGTCTCCACATCATGATGCTCTGGAAACACTCGTTTCTATCATCCACAGTCCAATGCCCGGGACACATCCTACTTCTACACCACCCTTCACATCCACATTTCCCTCACCAATAAAACCACTGTTGGATGCAATTGATTTGAACCAGGCATTATCCAGTCCTTCTCAATCACCTATTAATGAGAATATACCTCAACAACTGACTAGGTCTGATGTATCAATCTTTGCTAACCCACCAACACAACCTGAGGAGGTTACACCCCTTGAGTTACACGTAACTCTTGGTGGTAATCCAAGTGAAGCAGCCACTACAACTGTTACACCCACTGGGTTACATTTGGACAGTGGTTACATTCATAAGACTTCCTTGGAGGCAATTCCTTTTATAGCACCTCTGTCAACCACCAGTGGATTTATTTATCCTACTGGCAACATCAAAAGGTTGTCAAGTGTTGAAGGAAGAAGACCCCAGTACCAAGAAAAAGGGGCATCAGTGGTTAATGTTTGGAGTATATTCCCTACATCTACCACTGATAAAACCACTGCTTGTGGGAAATCAGATGATCCCATTAACTTGGGTGATGGTTTAAAGTACCAGAAATTGACGGATCGTATTGCAAAGCTTGATAACTCTGTTGCAGAACTCAAAGATATGCTACAACAGGTGTTACAAGTTCAGAAGGTACAAACAACTGCTGTTCCACCTCAAGCACCTGCCCCACAAAGGACACCTGCTACAAATGAGCTCTGGAATTTATTTCAATCTTTTCTCCAACACCAAGCACAACTAGCAGATCAGCAACATGAAAAACATGTACAACAGCTGAGAAATGCAATGGAGTCAAGATTCAAGAACACTCAGGCTGACTTAAAGGCTCTCAAAACTCAGATCTTGCACACCACTGGCACTGCTCCTCCAAACATACGTTTCATTTATGACCTCCCAGAAGATAATGCCAAAAAGGGGGAGAAAATTAAGGAGTGGAAAAGGAAGGGTATAGAAGATGGTCTTTATCTTGAACCAGAGAATTCAAACATGACCAAAAAGATCCCTTTGCCAGATGGTAGCAAGAAGATTGATGTGACAACAAATGCACTAGCAGAAGCAATTGCAAGTGTGAAGAGAGATAGAGAGGCCAAAAGGAAAGCCAGGGTGGACAGAATGGATCATCCAGAACAGGGTACTTCTGGGTCAAGGGATCATGAAAATCCTGTTGAGGAAAAGAAGAGGTCTACTAGAAAAGTAAGGCAACCCAAATCCATTCCAACCAGACGTTCAAAGTCTGCTCAAAAACCACCGTACAAAACAGCTGATGCAGCAGGAGTTATAAAAACCACTGCTTGCCAAACAGTTGTTCCATCAACACACACCACTTCAACACACACAACATCTACTGCTTTACCATCATCACCACCAAAAACAACACCTGCTGACACACAGCAGAAGACAGCAGATGTTATAACATCTGTTGTTATGACAGCAGTGGTTGAAACACCAGTTGTTTCAATAACTGTTAGTCAATCACAATCCACTGCCACTACATCTACAACCACTGTTCCATTCAAAACATCATCAGTCTCTTCTAAACCAAAAAGGAGAAGGCTAATTTTAAAAGATGATGACACACCTCCATCACCAACATCTTCAAAATCTTTAGCTCTTGTCACAATACCAAAACCTGTTCCTCTCTCTTCAGTTCCAATGTACAAGCCCTTACCTCCTGCAGGTGTTCAATTTCCTCTTGAACTAGCAGCTGTTAGAGATGAAATAAAATCCTTCTACTATGAGGATGACCCTGCCAAAAGGAGGTTGCCATCAATAAAAGGATATCCTTGGCCTAAAAATGTTGATGAATACTTGGAAATCAAAGCCAAGCAAGCAGAGGATATCTCAAAAAGAAACACACAAGGGAAGTCTGACAAAGAAATTTCAAGAAATTATCAATATTTGCTCACACAAGTCAGATCCCTAGAGCAATTTGCAAAAAATGTTAGTCAACAAATTTCTGAAAGAGCAGCTGAATCTCTGAAGAAAGACTACATTGAAAGCATCATGGCTCACAAAAGGTACAAAGGAGAGAGATATATGTACAAAGAGTGGACTGTTCCTGAGCTTGAAGATGAAGCTGCAAGAATTCAAGACATGATAAAAGGGAAGGTCACTCACACTCCTCCTAACTGGGCAAAATTTAGAAAGAATGTACCTGACAAACAGGAAGAGCTGAAGAGGATGAAAGAGGAATTGGTAGCAGCTGATTATGGTAACAAAAGACAAGTTGCTAGATGGAAAGAAGATATGGTCAGGGCTACTTACAAAAAGTTGGAACAATTAAGAAAGAAAGATCCCACAGTTCCTCAAAAGCCTGACTATCCTGAAGCAGCGGTTTCAAAAAGACCTTCAAAGCTGCAAATCAGGAGATCCACAGCTCCAGTTGGTGCTACCATCTACAAAAGAAGGCCACACAAACAACTGATTGCTGAAACCATCAAAGAGTTAATGGAAGGTGAAGACCTTGGAAAAGAGGGTATAAAGAAAATGATCATGGAAACTCTTGGTTTGGATCAAACTGCAAGTACTGCTCAGCCAGTCATGAATAGGCCAGCCTCTCCAAATACTTCTGCAAATAAACATCTCCCAAGAAACCCACCAGGCTCAAAAATACAAAAGTGGGAAACTGACAAACAGACCTGCGTATTGACTTTGCTCAGGTCTGGTGGAGGAGTGGAGAAAATATCAAGGGAACAAGCTCTTGGCCTGAGTCTTGAAGATTTGCAGGATCTCCTTGATCTTCCACTCAGCAGGGATGATGAAGATACAGATGCCCTTGACTTTGAACTACAATTCAAAGGTCAGATAAGGGAGCTGTTGTTGAGGCAATAAAGATTTCCACAAATAATGAAGAGTTTTGGCATTATCTGTTCCAGGGGGAGATTGTTGGGATTGAACCCTATCAGAGGAACAGATAATGTAAAGCCAAAACTGGATCAAAGCAGTGGATCCAGAATAAGCAGACGTTTACAGTTGGTTCATGCAAATCTCTCCCCTTGAAAGTGGTTTCATATCTGTTGACCTCCTATCTGCTGATCATACTAAGTGCTGACCTACAACTGCTGCTTTATATCTACTGACCAAAGTCAAAGACTGATGGAAGACCAAAGCTCTGTTGACTCTATCTACTGCCTTGGGTCAAGTACTGCTGATCCGGACAAGCACTGCTGGGTTCACAGCAGTGGAAGGATGCAGCAGCAGTTTAAGTGTCTTTTATGTAATGTAATGTAATAGCAGTAGTTTAGTACATCAGTGTTTATAGATCAGTAGTTAGAGTTTGTTAGGAGGTTAGATGTCACTTTCATGGTGACGTCAGCTAAGATGCTCAGTGGTTTGCAAGTGCCTATAAATAGTTCAGTACTTTGTACTGTTCTATTAGCTCTTTTGATCAATCGTCTTCTTTGCACGAACAAACTACTGAGCTCTGGCTGAGGGGGAGTTTGCATTCTTACATCAATCATTGTAATCGTTGTTGAAACAAATTCAATCATTCGGTTCTTTGTGAAAAGATGTTTGATAAAAGTATTACTCTCGTTTGATTGTATGCAAAGTTTGCTTTCATCTTATTTCCGCTGCACAACTCATTCATTTCCATCTTAATTACAAACGAAAATACAATCAAAAAGAAACTCAGATCCAACACTTTACATACATATCCAAACAATTCGGCATAAAACGAAGCAATTGAAGCGGTACAGAACGTATTCGGCCATAGTGACTGGTCAAACGAAGCTGGAGTTGTGCGAATAAAGTCAATAATAATGGTTTGAGGACGAGTATCATTGTAATTACCGCATTTGGAGATGAATTTGGCTGTAATCGGGATTGCATTAAGGTGATCAGGTGTGATTGTTGGAGATATGGATGAGAAAGAGTCTGACGGAGGACATCGGTTGCAAATCCAGTCGATTTTTTCGGGGAATTGGCTAGGGTTTTGGGTGATCAGATCGCAGAGCTCCTCCACCAAGGGTTTCATGATCTAGTTGTGCTTTTTTGAAGATGATTTGGAGTGAGATCAGGTGTTCATGGTGGATTTTCTAGGGTTTTGAGTGTCTAGTTATTACAAGATACAGGGTAGCCACGAAGATGGAGGAGAATAATTTCAGTGTAGAGGGACTGAATGTCGTCAAGGTAAATTGATAAACTGAAATGGACCAGATTGATAAACGAAGATGGGTGGGTTGTTTTGTTTTGTGGAGAAGATGAAGGGTAATTTTGTCATTTTACATCCATTTAACGGAGAAAATTAACTGACATCCACTTCAGGGACTATCCGAGTAACAAACTGTCAAACCACAGGGAGAACTAGTGTAATTTCTAAAAGTTGGGGACTATAGATGTTATTTTGCAAAACCACATGGACTATCCGTGCATTTTACTCTAGTTTAAAATCACATTCTAGGGTATTAACTTTTCATTTTGTAACGTTTGGAGGTATTAACGTTATTTGTAGGTTTAAAATCACATTCTATTAGTACCTAAGTATGTTATTTTGTGCAAACCACATGGACTAATTATGTTAATACCTTAGAAGTTAATCCTTTCAAACGTTACAAAATAAAAAGTTAATACCTAGAAGGTGATTTTAAACTATTAGTGCCTAAATTGTGTATAGATTGAAGATCATATCTCACAATCGTGAACAAAAAAAAAAAATTAAGGCATAACAAAATTCATAATTAAAAAATATGATCAAAGGGCCGATTTATTCATATACACACTTGGTCAGAGCAGATTGGTTCAAGTGATTTTTTCGTTTCTTTTTAATTAAATAAAGCATTAAAACATATGATGTTTAGTTCATGGCTGAATGTATTGATGGGTCGCAAGTTTATAGTTAGGCTTCTATTTACAATAAACATACGTCGATTTACAATAGCTTGTCTAATCAATCAAAGTGACACAAATGAGGAATGAAGTTGAATAATCCCAATACCGTTTTTATTAATATCTTGATTATTATTATATTATATTATTAGTTAAGATGATAATCATGAACTATACTTGTTATCCACTCGTCTCCACCACAATGCCACTTGCTCCAATATTTAAACATTTCCTATGAAATTAAATAATATATGTATGGAAACATTTCACATGTGTAGCAATTAAACGATATGATTCTTAAGTTTTGGCCAAAGTTTTCCTCCGGCCGTTTCCATTATCCATTACGCGTCTACTTCAACAAAGGCGGGCTCGAAGCTAAATAAGCAGATGAATAATGTAATAGACAGCCGACGTTCAAACAACCCACCCACACCCACAAAGTCAACGCTCCATAGGAATGACATATATATAGGAGTAAAATGCACGGATAGTCTCCGTAGTTTTGCAAAATAACACCTATAGTCCCAAACTTTTGGAAATTACACCGGTGCTCCCTGTGGTTTGACAGTTTATTACTCGGATAGTCCCTGGAGTCAGTGGCGGACCCAGGATTATTTTTTACTGGGGTCCATTTTTTGTAGAATAATTTTTCACAACCAAATATTAAAATTTTCGGGTTGGTAATCGAAGTCGGGTCAGGGCTAAGAAATAATGTAGAAACATTTAGTGGACATGAAACCACTACTTTATTAAAAAACTAAAAAAACAGACTTGTAAGACTTGAACTTGGGATCCATGTGTTAGATTACAAGAGGATTTACCACCACACCATCTTTGCTTTTAATACTATGGGGTCCAACTAATTTATTTTATGGGGTCCTTGATAAAATTAACATACCGGTTCTACTATTTTAAAAAAAAACATTGGGGTCCGTGGACCCCGATCCGGACCATGTGGGTCCGCCCCTGCCTGGAGTGGATGTCCGTTAGTTTTCTCCGTTAAATGGATGTAAAATGACAAAATTAACCTTCATCTTCTCCACTTTATAAAATTAAAACAACCTCTCCCCAATCCAATTAAAAGCCTTAGAAATCCCCAAATCCCCAATCCTACAATTAACAGCAGCATACACTACCTCTCCCCATAACCCTAGCCACTTCAGCTTCAAACTCCGGATAAAACACACACGCTTTACATACATATCCAAACAATTCGGCATAAAACGAAGCAATTGAAGCGGTACAGAACGTATTCGGCCATAGTGACTGGTCAAACGAAGCTGGAGTTGTGCGAATAAAGTCAATAATAATGGTTTGAGGACGAGTATCATTGTAATTACCGCATTTGGAGATGAATCTGGCTGTAATCAGGATTGCATTAAGGTGATCAGGTGTGATTGTTGGAGATCTGGATGAGAAAGAGTCTGGCGGAGGACATCGGTTGCAAATCCAGTCGATTTTTTCGGGGAATTGGCTAGGGTTTTGGGTGATCAGATCGCAGAGCTCCTCCACCAAGGGTTTCATGATCTAGTTGTGCTTTTTTGAAGATGATTTGGAGTGAGATCGGGTGTTCATGGTGGATTTTCTAGGGTTTTGAGTGTCTAGTTATTACAGGATACAGGGTAGCCACGAAGATGGAGGAGAATAATTTCAGTGTAGAGGGACTGAATGTCGTCAAGGTAAATTGATAAACTGAAATGGACCAGATTGATAAACGAAGATGGGTGAGTTGTTTTGTTTTGTGGAGAAGATGAAGGGTAATTTTGTCATTTTACATCCATTTAACGGAGAAAATTAACTGACATCCACTTCAGGGACTATCCGAGTAACAAACTGTCAAACCACAGGGAGCACCAGTGTAATTTCTAAAAGTTGGGGACTATAGATGTTATTTTGCAAAACCACAGGGACTATCCGTGCATTTTACTCTATATATAGCAAGGAACATTTACTACAAAACTAATATTACGTAGAGAATGATCACAAAGTATGTGTGCGTATAGTGCTTCATTGGTAATAGTAAGATTGAAGAATTAAAATGTTTTATTTCTATCCCCACTTTGTTTTTCTTTTTTTAAATCATGAGGAGCACCGGAAGAGAAAAGGAAAGAGGTGATTAACAACAGAATTGATTGAAAAAGAAAACTGATTAGGGTTAGGCCGATGGTAATGGAATACACAAAGAGAATCGCAGACTTGATACCATGTTAGAAATTGTGAATACCTAAATTAGGATTTCTGTGCTTTACTCACCGGCATATAAAGAGTACATGAAATCGAAACATCTACAATAAAGTCCCTAGACATTGCTATAAGATGATCTTGATGATGTGGTGAGGGAGATGATTTTGGAAAGGTTACAGAAGGAGAGGATGAGGAAGATGATGTTGATCATGGTAAGTTGCGATGAATGTGTTATGGTGAATTTTGAATTATTGAAGATGTATTGTTGAATATGATTTCTGTATAATAAGTAGTTTTTGCCCAGCCCGTGTTGCGGGGCAATAAGCCAAATATTTCTCTCTCACAACATGTATATCTGTACAGAGTGCAAAATCGTTATTATATTTTAAACTGGAGATGAAATCATAATTTTAAACTGAGAGCAAAATCACAATTTTGAGCTAGGGGGGAAAACATAATTTTATTTTGAACTGTGGGCAGAAACGTAATTTTGAGCTAAGGGCATAATCGTAATTTCGAGCTAGAGGAAAAAACAACATTTTATTTTTAACTGTGGGCAAAAACGTAATTTTAGACGGAGGGTGAAACCGTAATTTTAAACTGGGAACAAAATTGAAAATGAGTTTTTGAACCGAGGGCAAAATTATAATTTTATTTTGAGCTGTGGGCAAAAACGTAATTTTATACAAAGGACGAAAGCGTAATTTTAAACTGGAAAAAAAATTAAATTAAAAATGAGTTAGTCCAATAGGGAAGTGACAGGCAGCTAATAATTTTGAGCTAGGGGGAAAATATAATTTTATTTTGAACTGTGGAAAAAAAACGTAATTTTGAGCTGAGGGCAGAAGCGTAATTTTGGGCTAAAGGGAAAAACAACATTTTATTTTGAACTGGGGGCAAAAACGTAATTTTAAACGGAAGGCGAAAACGTAATTTTAAACTGGAAACAAAATTAAATATGAGTTTTTGAACCGAGGGCAAAAGCGTAATTTTGAGCTAGGGGAAAAATTATAAATTTATTTTGAGCTGGGGGCAAAAATGTAATTTTAAACGAATGACGAAACCGTAATTTTAAGCTGGGAATAAAATTAAATTAAAAATGGGTTGGCGCAATAGAGAAGTGCCAGGCAGCTGCCTCGCACTATTCCCCTTAGCTTGTAATTGTATATGTAGGGAATAATAATAATAATAATAATAATAACAACAACAACAACAACGGAAATAGGGTTGTAAAAATCCCTATTAGACATCATTGATCATTAGCAGTCTTACTTTTGAATATTTCTGCTACCAGTCCAACCTTTCACATATTTTTTCTCCACCGATCCCCCGTTAAAAAAAAAACTCAACGGAGGTTTTTTTTCCGAATTACAAATATATGTTTTGGGGCTTTTGATTAGAACGACGATACGAGTCCATTGATGTAAAACTTACCTCGAAACGGTGCTTCAAACGACTTGATTTTTTGCTAATTGGAAGTTTAAACACCCGAGTTAAAGTACCGTTTTCGTCGTTTCAGGCACTGTTTCGAGGTAAGTTTTACATTAATGGACTTGTGTTGTCGTTCTGATAAAAAACCCTAAAACATATGTTTGTAATTCGGAAAAAAAAAACTTAACTCTGTTATGTTTTTATAACAGGGGACCGGTGGAGGAAAAATATGTGAAAGGTTGGACTGGCAGGGGGGATAGTCAAAAGTGGGACTGCCAATGACGTCTACTAGAAATTATTACAGTCCAATTTCCCTAATAATAATAATAATAAGCGGTAAAAAAAGACCTTTCACATTGAGGGTAAGAAGTAAGATTGTCTTTTCGCTATATTTCAAAAGGTCAAACTGATAAAAAGACTCAAAATGTAGCGAATTTCAAACAAAACGGTTTCAGGCATCCAAAAATTCCCGGGGGTGGACCTAGAGGTGTACAAATCGGTTTTTTTAAAAACCGGTTTTGGTTATTAACCGAACCGGTTTTTTTCATCCAAAATGAAAACCGGTTTTTTTAATAACCGATTTCAGTTACTAACCAGTTTTTCAAGTCCAAAACAATAACCGGTGTAACCGGTTGGGATCGGTTTTTAACCGAATTTTGCCAAAAAAAAAAAAAAACAGTTTTTAACCGGTTTAACCGGTTTTTTCATATCAAGAATTCTAACCGGTCTATAACCGGCGGTTCGGTTATACAACCGGTTTGGTTATAAAAAAACCGGTTTTTTTTGTACACCTCTCCCACCCTTCGGCTTGGGTGGGCGGGCGCACCCCTTGAAAAAAATAAATGTTATTTTCCGCGTAAAATCTCGACCGCAACCCTTGAGAAATTTTCATCCGCACCCCTTGGACTTTTTCACTCACACCCCTTGGAAATTTTCATTCGCTCCACTTAGGAAAAAAAATCATTAGTTTATAAAAAAAGATTGTAAACACATATTTTTATAAAAAAAAATAACTAATTTATAACTTAACACAATATTCTTTACTCACTATATTTCATTAAACATAAGTTAGCCCACTATTCCTTGCCCATTTAACCAAACCCAATTCAATTCAACCTATATTAAAATAAACCAAGCTAACAATTCATATTCTCTCTCTCTCTCTCTCTCTCTCTCTCTCTCTCTCTCTCTCTCTCGCATCTGCCTTCCACTGCTAGCGACAACAGGAACAACAGCCAACGACAGCCATTTACCACCATGATCCGCCGCCAACAGCCACCAAAACTCACCGGAATCCTAAGCTTTTTAAGGATGCTGGTTTTGCTTTGTTATTTGGATGATTTTAGTCCAAATAATTTTAGTTATTATTTTAGGAGAAAAAGGGTTATAAAGATGTTAAATAGGTTTAATTTATTTTTGTGTTTTGATGTTGTTTATGGTTGTTCAAATGATTTTTAGGGTGAGTACAACTTACATTACATGATTTCTAGGGCTTAATAGTTGAAAATTAAAATTGAAAATTATGTTATGAAGCGATTTGTTTGTGATAGGAACCATGAGTAAGGACGTTATGGCGTGGTTTCTCAAGAGGAAAGGGGTTGAATCATCTTCCAAATTCGTTGATGCAAGGCCATTTTATCATATAACGTGAATCAACGAGATGAGATTAGAAGGGCATACCTATTAAGAGGACCTTGCCAACCAAGAGATATTGAGTTCCCACAATCTACGTTTCAAGGTAATGAGTTAAGAAAATTTAAGGAAGAATGGTACGACAAAATAGAGTATAAGGAATGGTTAGAGTATAGTTCAAAATCGGATCGTGTGTTTTGCCTATGTTGCTACTTGTTTAGAGTCCAATTTGGAGATCATAGATTTCAAAAAATGAAAACCCGTACGACAACATTTTAAATATGTTTGTAACGACGTTTGATGTGTTTTTAATGATTATATAAATTTTAGCTTAATGTTCTTTTGTTTTACATTACCCCCAACCGACCCGACCCGATCCTACCGGATATGAACCAAATTTTTTTTATATACCGAGGGGCCTAAAATCTTTAAAAATGTTCCGCACCCACATGAAAAGATTCCTAGATCCATCACTGAAAAATCCTGTACGTACAAACTTAAATTGACTCCACCCAAAAAACACAGGGATGCAAATTGTACTTTACTCGGTAAACTATATATGGGTCACACGATTTCTTATAATTTCAAAGTAATTTTTGTTTTGAAGTAGACTCAGGTGAATGAATATAGAGTAAATTACAAAAATCGTCCTTTATTGATGTGCGTAAAATAAAACATATAAATTATATCAAATACGACGTAAAATCAACCCTTTTTCGGTACTAATGTTGGAAAAAAACTTGTTTCTTTGTTCCTTTTTAATTTAAAGGGTTAAAAGAGCTTAAATGCGCAAAAGAAGCAAAATAACAGCAAAAACCAACATAAATACAAAGGAGGATTGACACAACTCGTCAAACCCCATCCGCATCCAAAGCAAGGAAATAACAAGATCAGAAGCTTTGGCACGGGGCCGTGCCCACCAGGCATGGGCCGTGCCCAGTTAACATTCTCTGCAGAAGAAAAAGACAACAAAAAAAGACAAAACTGACAAAACAACACGGGGCCGACGGTGGGTGGCGGTGGTGGTGGCTGAAGGTGGGTGGCGGTGGTGGGTGGCGGCGGTGGTTGGTAATGGTGGTGCAACAGTGGTGGGTGGTGAAGGTGGTGGTGGTCGACGGTGGGTGGTCACAGTGGCCTGTGATGGATGGGTGGCGGTGGTGGTGGTGGTGGTGGTGGGTGGCAGCGGTGGTGGAGGTGTTGTAGAGTGAAAGAGGGAATTTAATGGGAAAAAAAACAGGGGGTGGATGGAATGAATTTAGGGTGTTTTAGAGGGAATGGTATGAACAAGTTAATAGATGATTACATTCCATTGATCAACCAAACACTATGGTAGTGTTTGGTATGCAGGTTTAAGAGGTGGAATGGAATGAGTGATTATGAGGGAATAAAGAAAAGAGTGTTTGGTTGGTCAATGGAATGGAATCACCCATTCCAAAAGGCATTCCATTCCCTCAAAATCATTTCTTCCACCCCCCATGTTTTTTTCCATTCCATCCCCTCTTGCACCATTCAACAACAACACCACAACCCACGACCTTCGCCACAACACCACCACCACCACCCACCACCGACGCCATCGCCGCCACCCACCACCGACGCCATCGCCGCCACCCGCCACCACCTCACCCCGACAGCCACCGCCACCGCCGCCGCCACCCACTCGCCACCGTTATCACCCACAACTACGACCAAATGCCAACGCCACTCACCGTCGCCGCCCACCACCATCGTCGACGCCGCCACCACGACGAACCGCCACCGCGGCCACCAACCGCCACCTTTGCTGCCACCCACCACCAACGGCCACCTTGTCGCCACCACCACTGTCGTCACTGCCGCACCGCCACTCGCCGCCACCACCACCCATCGCCGACACCCACCACCGCCACCTATAACCACCCACAATCACTACCACCGACCACCACCACCACTCACCGCTAATTTTATTACTCCGGTTTTCTTGCCTACCGAACAATACACAATAATAATTCATTCCATTCACATAGTAACCAAACAAGACATGGAATGGTAATGACCCATTGCATTCTCTCGTCCATTCCATTACCTCGTCCATTCCATTCTTTCGTCCATTCCATTTTTTATTCCCTCTCAATGATCCATTTCATTCCACCTTTCATTCCTGCATACCAAACGCTACCTATCTTTTCCATTCCTTCATAACAGTCCATTCCATTCCATTCCATTTCATTTCTCGTTACTCCATACCAAACACTACCTAATCTATTCTTAGCATAAATACCATTTTTTTCTAAAAGTTGTTTCATTCACGTCAACAATTAGTTTTATGTTGTTAATTGAATTTATCTTCACTCACTATCTTTATTATTTTTGTTGTTGTTGTGGTGCAGCTGCTGTTGTTTTTTTTTTTTTTTTAAGATTCTTTGTTAATTATTATTCTATCTCTAAGTTTGAATATTATAATGGTTATTAATGTTTTATCATTATCATTATTTGGTTAGTTTATATTATTGTCGGTTAAATTGTATCTTGTTGTATATAACAGGATCTTGTTTCAGCTATTTTTTTCATGCTATTAATCATTTAAGGAAGATAATAAGAAGACCAAGGCTTCTCTTACTCAATCCATCATTTGTAGCAAAAACATTATAGCTTAAAACAAGAAAATGGTAACGAATTTGTCACCCTCCCTTTTACCAACTGTTTTTTGTTTATTTCTTATTTGAAAACATAAAATACATGTCTGGACAACAAAGGCCACCTGCCACCATGACCTCCCACCACAATCATCAGTAGTTCATGATGTACACATTTGTGAATTGGTCGGGTCCAGGTTCTTTGGGTTTTGTACTTTTGTATAAGGGTGGTATTAATCAAATGATCTAGAGATTCTAAAGCTTTAGCCTTCAAGTGTTAGGAGGTTCAGGTTTGTTAAAAAAAAAAGAAAAAAGATCGGGCTCAACTCACTGAAAGTGATATCAACGCTATTGAAGTATTAATAACCTAACGAAGGGATAGACTATAGCAAGGTCAACCATTTTGCACTCGTGAGTACCCAAGAAATACACATTTGAGCGCACACGGTTGAAGTTTATCATGTTCTTGATGATGATCGTGGGTATTCACGAGCAGAGCAGATGTGAAGCGTAGATAACTTGTTGTAAGGACTGCATTAGCCCAGAACCGTTGTGGAACATTATGTGAATCATCATAACGCAAGCAATGTCCATCAAATGACGGTTTTTTGTTCAACGATGAGATTCTCGAGATCTATATGCACATGATGACTCACGTCCTAATGTCGAAAGAACCGAAATATATATATATATTTTTTGAACGACCAACAAAACTCAATATTATTAAGCACCGAAATATATAAAATAAATATAAAACTTGGTTTTGACAGGCATAAAATTCACAAAAAAGAAAAAAACAGAGTATTTCATTTAGTGATTTAAACACCCAAGTTGCACGAGAACGATCATCAACAAACATAATGAAAGATTTAAACATCATAGTGAACCAACCAAACCTCTGGTATTGATATATTTTGTTGAGCTTGAGATTGACATAGCGTCGAACATTATATGTTAATACACTTTAGCTCAGTAAACCCTCCTTCATAGTACGTAAACCACCTGAAACGAGCTAAGAAAATGAAAATTGAAGCAGCGAGATGATGGTTTAAACATCAATCAACCAGGTGGCCATTTCAACTGTCTTCCACCAAGAACATGCAAATGAAGATGATAAACCGATTGACCTACACATACAAATCCACACACGTGATCATTAACAGGTAACTACACACAGCTTATACGAAATTCAGAATAAATAGAAACTAAAGCGTTACATGCAGAGGCGCCACTGTTAATGACCACACGGAATCCATCAACAATGCCTTCTTTTTCCGCAACTATTTTTGATGCATGAAGAAGATGACCCAATATGTCTTCGTGTCGTGGTTCAGCCTTATTAATTGCAGGAGAAAATTAGTATCTCAAGATGTAGCTATATATTAATAAACAATTAACGAGTGCAAAATTTAGCAGAATAGATGCAACAGGAAGTTAAATAAAAGAAATAACCTTGCCAAGCTCTGTTAAACCGTCTCTGAGCTTTGGAATGACTAAAACATGAACAGGTGCTTGAGGATTAATATCACGAAACGCTAGAACTTTGTCGTCCTCATAGACAATGCTAGAAGGGATCTCCTTTGAAATAATCTTGTCAAATCTGTACGAACTCAAATTTACTAAGTTATATAAAATTACTAAGTTATATAAAATTGAACCAGAAGATGGTCATAACACATTTGAGAAAAAGAAAAGCGTAGTAAACAAGCCGCAAAATATATATCAAACTTTTCTAAGAACTTTGTTCTTTAAACACGATAACAGATTTGCTTATGCTGATTGACTTTGAAAGTTAACAATGTTTTTCATATCTTTTCTCATTTTTGATACCTATTTACACATTGATAAACTAAATAGTAAATACCCTTGGCTCCCTATCTTAGGAAACTGCAAAATGATATATCGAAGCTTTTTAAAACTGAAAGTTTAGTTTAAACTTTAAACATATTAATATTATCATGTATTGAGTATAAAATTCTAGCGCACGGTGTATTAAGAAAACAAATGAACTCATCAATCATTTCACAAGATAGGGACAATACATGGTTGGAGCTCCACTGTTAGCTTCCGTTGCTGCTGCTTTAGCAGCAGCCTCTTCATCATGTGTTGCACTCACACGAGACATGGCCCTAATATAAGAAGAAGAATAACAAAAGAAGTTAGATATAGAAACAGCTAGCTAATTCAAGTAACAAAATGAAACGAGTAGGGGTGTTCAAAAGAGAAACAATAACTACTTATCGATGAATACATTATCTTTGAATCATTACGAACTACTTTGTATTCACTAGTGAATGTGAATCCATGTATTCTATCAGGAAATATGTCGTATTTTCAGAACGACTAGCTCAAACCTACTCCTAAAGTTGCAACGATAAACACCAGCATTCAACGAAGAATACAATGTTTATTGATTCAATAATACTTATAGCGTATGCCGTATTCACCGGTGAAGTAAATCGCACCAATAGCAAAGCAAAGGTAGGGTCTCAGGAGGGTAAGATGTAGACAACCTTACCTCTATCCATGGTTGCAAAAGTCGCTAGACGCTCCCTAGTCGGTCAACCGGGGAGTTGAGAGTATTCGGCCTAGGCGGGGAGTTGAGAGTATTCGGCCTAGGCGGAGAGTACACGAGGAGTACGCGGACATGTTAAATTATAAAGAAATTAGTTTTCGGAAATTAAATATACGTCAAATAACATAAATTTACTAATATTTATAACAAAATACGTGAAGATGATATTCATTCTTTAATATGATAGGCATGGAAATTATGTTTTATTTTATTTTAACTCAAACTCGGCCCGAATTGACCTACTAGATCCAATTTTGGCCGATACTGACCACGTTTGATCGATTCCGAGTAATTAGGCGGAGTTGAAGAAAGTCGCATCGGCAGCTTACCTTGTAGCGACTACTCGGGGTGTACTCGGCCTTGGAGACCTTGTTTTACAACCATGCCTCTATCCCATATGAACAGCGAGGCTGCTTCCAGTGAGACCCCTGGCTCGATAGTAGTTTTGTATCAAGCCTTGGACATAAGGCACATAACTAGGGGTGTAAACAAGCCCAGAGGCTCGAGAGTTACTCGTGATCGGCTCGGTTAAAAGCTCGAACGAGCCGAGCCTTAACGAGCCCGAGCTCGAGCTTGAAATAGAGCTAGTTTTGTTATCGAGCCCGAGCTCGAGCCTGACATACAAAGCTTGTTTAGGCTCGCGAGCCTAAACGAGCCCGTACAAAATTTTAAATTTTTTTATATATAATATATTAATAATGATAATAACATTGATGAGCCGAGCTCGAGCCGAGCTTTGGCTCGTTTAAGCGATGTTGAAGTGAGCTCGAGCTGAGCTTTTAGCTCATTTAAGGTTGTTCTAAAAATAGTTCGAGCCGAGTCGAGTCGAGCTCGAGCTTTGGATTTTACTCGCGAGCCGAGCTCGAGCTCAAAGAAGTAGGCTCGAACCGAGCCGAGCTCGAGCTCGAGCTTCATAAAAACCTAACGAGCCGAGCTCGAGCCTGGTCGAGCTCGGGCTCGGCCCGGCTCGTTTACACCCCTACACATAACACTCAACAATTGGAACAAAAGCCGAATAGTGCATGTACCCCCTTGTCTTTCAGCTATCAACGCCACCACATGATGCATGATTAACCGCCCCTTGCTTTTTAACGTTATTTTCACGAAATTAGTAAAATAACGTTAAAATTAGTGCACTTTCACTTTTGCCCCCGAGGGGCCACACATATATACATTATATGCGTATATAGGGCGTACAAATAAATAACTTGAGTATGATTATTACAATCTTATATGTATACAGCTAGATTCAATCCATCATACAATCTACATAGTAGTCAATTTCAGTAACCTAAACGCATATTAAATAACCCCAAAAAATTGGGGAAAAGGAGAAATTGAATACCTGTGTGGACAATGGCGAACTGGAAGTAGAAAAGTTGATTGAATTAGGCGAACGGAATTCGGTGGCTTCAAAGGATTGAAATGGGGTAATGTTGGGAGAGTTATTGTGCTCCTGGTTTTAAAATTGGGAAAAAAAAAATAAGAAACAGAATTGAGAAGAAGAAGAAGAAGAAGAAGAAGAGGGGTGAGAAAGAGGAGGTTTTTACCGTAGCAGAGAGGAGCTAATGGCGGCCATATATCGGCAGCTCATTGTCGCCGGTGCCCGCACTTCCTTGATACCAGAAAATTTGCAGCACAGTTTTTCTTTTACGAGATAACCAAAGACAATATAATTAAAGGGTGGAGATACAATGGCAAGTTAATTTGGCTAGGAAGTGATCTTGACCATCCATTTAGTTAATCAAGGGCTAAGATTAAATCAGGGAAATTGAAAAGAAGAAAAGAGGCGCGTGAGTTTGTTCAAGGGCATTCTAGTCAATCCAAGCCAATAGTTTCTCTCTCCTCCAATTCCCCCCATTTTTAAACGTTAATAACTCTTTCATACGACATTATTTTTTTTATAAAAATTGCACCAAAGAAACGAGCGTTTTTTTATCTTTAAAACGAGTATACTATTTCTATATTTAAAAAAAAAATTAAACCCAGTTGTGTAAAACGCAACAGAAAAACAACCAGTTACGTAAAACGCAATGAAAAAAAAAACCTAAAAAATGACATTTTTCTAAAACGCAATGCACCAAAAACACAAAGAAATGACTTATTTGTAAAATGCAATGGCCAGAAAACACAGAGAAATGTCTTATTTCTAAAACGCAATAGATTGAAAACACATAAAAAAGTGTTTTACCTAAAACGCAATGCACAAAAAACACAAAGAAATGTCTTATTTGTAAAACGCAATGGCCAGTAAACATAAAGAAATGTTTTATTTGTAAAACGCAATGGCCAGAAAACACTTAAAAATGTCTCATTTCTAAAACGCAATGACAAAAAAAAAAAAAAAAAAAACAAAAGAAAGTGTTCTCTGTAAAACGCAATGGACTGAAAACACCTAAAAATGTGTTTTACCTAAATCGCAATGACTAAAAACACTTCAAAAATGTGTTTTACCTAAAACGCAATGACTAAAGATACTTAAAAATGTGTTTTTTCTAAAACGCAATAGCCAGAAAACACATAAAACTCTTTTATTTCTAAAACGCAATGGACACATAAAACTGTTTGTGAATTGTCTGTGAACTGTCTGAATTGTCTACGAATTACTGTCTTCGAAATGAGCCAATTTCTGGAAAATTAATTTTTCTGATGCGTTTTTAGTACAGCAATTTAATCGAAAAATTGGACCCCGCCAGGGGCTGCCGCCCCTGGGACCCCGCTACCGGGGGCTGCCGCCCCCGGACCCCCGCCAAGATCGTAAAACGCAATGACTAAATAAAAACCCAAATCGTGAAAATGAAATTAAAGAATTTCGTACATGGATCGAAGCCGGTTTCTTCATCAATTGACGAAATTTGAAATGATAGAAACACTTATCAGCTATTGAATCGAACAAGTCGAGTGATTATTAGGGCTGTGCAACGGTTCAGAACCGGACCAAACCGAATCGAACCAGAACCGAACCGGAACCGTTAATTGCTAAATTTAAGAACCGGAACCGAACCGTATTATAACGGTTTCGGTTTGGTTTCGAACCGGTTAAACGGTTCTCGTGTAAACGGTTCTCGCGGGAACCGGTTGACAGTTAAATCCTAAAATTAACAATTTAATAAAAACAAATCAAACCATTTAAAACATTAAATAAGAGTTGCAACATTCAAAGTTCAAACCAACCAAAATAAAAGTAGCAAAGCAACAATAAAAAATATTCAAGCCATAAAACAAACTCTAAATAAAACTATTACAACCATCGTGTTAACAATTAAAACAAACATCTTCAAACTTCATTCCATCTTCATCCTCTCAATCTTCTCATAAACATCTAAATGAAACCAAGTGTTAGCAATTAAAAAAAATAAACGAATAATGCATCTATTGTATTTGGTTCCCGTGAATAGATTGATCAGTAATGCATTACCAAGCGATACACTATTTATATACACATTTACAATTTGATCAACATTGATTTGATTATTTTTGTTCAATTTTTATTTTCACATATAGAAAACTATATGTATCAGAAAGCAAACATCTAGAAAGAAAATATATGCAATCATAAGAAAATGTCATGTAGAATAGCGTACCTGTATTTGCAAGGTGTTGATGGAGATGAGCTTGTATGATAGCAATTAGGGTTAGGGTTGAGAGATGGAGAAGAATTAGAAGGTGAAAGATGAGATCGTGGAATGAATATAAGAGGAGGGAATAAGAATTAGGATGGATGTATGATGTTGAAAATCCCATTAATAAAATAAGGTTTTAAATATTCATAATCCCAACTGGTTCTAGCGGTTCTTTAACTAGAACCGTGGTTTTAACCGGAACCGAACCGGGAACCGTTTTACCCAAATTTAAGAACCGGAGTCGGACCCTATATACAAAAATACGGTTTGGATCTAGCGGTTCCAGTTCGGTTCCCCGGTTCTAGCGGTTCTGAACCGTATACTGCTCAGCCCTAGTGATTATCTTCAAAATCACCGGAAAAAACGAGATTTTGTATGAAATTAAACTGGGTTTTCTTCAAAAAAACTGAAGAACACGTTGATCGGGGTTTGAATCATTGATTAGTGATGAAAATCGCACTATAATGTAGTGATTATTGAGATAGAAAGTGAAGAAATGGTTGAAGATGGTGGGTTTTGAAAATGGTGGGTTTTGAAGTTACTGGGTTTTGAAAAAGGAAGAAGAAAGGGTTGGATTGACTAAAATACCCCTTTTCTTTATTTTAAATGTTGCCACATATCATCCTCTTATTGCTTCCTATCCTTCCTAGCGAAATTAATCTTCCTATTTGATATTTTCCCTATAATTAAAATCGATAAGATTGGTTTGTCCATTTTTCATCTTTAGTCTATACCTTTCTAAAATTACATCTATAGTCCCCAACTTTTGCAATTTTGTTCTCGGATAGTCTTTGACGCAGATATGGGTTAGTTTTTGGTGTTAGGTGAGTACCAAATGACCTAAATGCCCTTACTGGTAAATTAATACCTAGAAAGTTAAAAAGAAATATAATTAATATACACTAATTTATGTGAGACCCACCACCCACCTCACCCTCTTCATCTTCCCCACTTTTCACCACCACCACCATCTCCACCTTTCACCACCACCACCATCCACCATTCACCGCCATAACACCTCCACAACACATAACACCACCAAACATTACCTACTTTCACCCCGCCATCGAAAACTAACCCCCATCCGCGCTAGAGAATATATGTGAACGAAATTTCAAAAGTTGGTGACTATAGCTGTAATTTGAGAATGTTAGAGTGAAAAATGGACAAACCACAGGGACTATCCGGACATTTTTCTCATTTTAGTCTGTAACATTTTTTAAACATGTCAGTTTCATCCATAAATACACGAGTTAACTGCGATTTTGGTAACTGTAGTTTTTCCAATTGTTTTATTCAATCTTAGCTTTTTAAATGAAACTGAAATGTTTCAACAATATCATTAACGAAAATAGTACAGATTTAAACTTTGTTCTGAACTGCTGTAATTGAACAAGCTACAGTAACGAAAATAACAGTTAACTCAATTGATAATCAATCCAATTCTCATGAAATTAAAGAAACACCTTGAAAATGTAAAGAAGAGTAAGAAAAGGCATCCGTGAAATAAACCAACCACCATGAAAATGTAAAAAAAGTATGAAAAGGTATTGAATTGTTTTTTTTATAAAATATATTTGACTTTGAAGCAGCATGTTAATAAATTTTTAGGATTTAGAGCTAGATGTTTTTTTATTTAAGTTAAATCTTTAATTTCATACCCTCAACTTTTAGAGTTGTCGATTTTACCCCAACTTTAAAAAGTTATGACTTTGACCCCTCGACTTTATAATACGTTTTGGTATAATTTCAAATTTGTCTTCTACACCGAGTCACGGTATAAGTTCGCGTGTGTTTTTTTCTATGTTTTACGTCACATGGCGGTATAAGTTCGCATTTGTCTACGTTTTACGCCGAGTCAAGGTATAAGTTCACGTTTGTCTTTTTCTACGTTTTACGTCACGTGACAGCTATCATGTCACACCCCGATATTTCCACGTATTACCGGTGGGCCCGGTGGGGAGTATCGTGACGTAGTTGATATCATCATGGTCAAACAACACAATTTAAATGCACAGCGGAAGCAAAAGATATGAATCACATTACAAACCGAATAAATAGTAATATCAAAGTATTACAACGGACTGTAAACGATCCACAGGCGGATCAAAAGATAAATAAGATCATTGTTCAACAGACTTTAACATCTAGAGCTTGCAAGACTTGATTATTGATGCCTGGAGTAGCCAGCCTATTTCGTACAGTACCTGCACTTAGCCTTTTTGGAAAATACGTCAGTTTACACTGGTAAATACAATTAACTGACTCATTTTGAAAAGAGTTTGAGAAAATTAGTTTGAATGCACATGGCACAAAATATCTTTTATAACTTGGGATAATTATTTAAAAATAAACTTGTATACAGTTTTACATGTTTGTCGTCAATTTAGGACCCGGTTAGAAGAGCCGGATTAAGAAGATTAATAGACACACCACTTGGTATAATACCCACAAGAAGATACCCTTCTTGTGGACTACCTTTTTACATACGCAACTGTCAGGTGTATGCCTACACCCCGTGCTTAAGTCGTAGCCATTTCTAATGAATGAGCCGAGGATATCCAGGACACGGTCATTAACCCCCCAAAGGCATTGCATCAAACAAGACTGAATAAAATGGGTTATGCGTCTTTTTAATCAATATTTGATTGTACGACTTCATACTCGACCAAGCGGTATCATTATAATACCGTACCCCAAGCCCGTATAGGGAACATAAGTTAAAAGTATTTACCTGAGCAAAGTATAAATCACAACAGCAAGTGCACGTAGCTTTTACCGGGCTCCTAATCTGGAACAAAGGTTTTAATTAACCTATTAGATTCCTAACGGGTCTTTCTTAAGTTTAAACTTAGACCGGTTAGTTTTAAAGAAGGTATACGGTTCAAAACGCAGGATTAAGCGAATACCGGATTAGAATGTGATTTAGTCCCGACAAGTTTGAAGACTTGTATAATATGGGTAAACTAAACACACTCTGGATTTTGAGGTGAAAATGATAAGGTTTGACCCGTTTCGGTCAATTTATGCAAACTAGTTACATAAACCGAACCGGACGCGAATAACGCATAACGGGTAACCAAATGAGTCATGAACAGGTTTCCTAAGTTAATATGCTTTAATATGTTGTGATATCAGTAGGATACCTTCCATTATGCCCAAAACGAGTTTAATCTCAATTTAAGCCCCGTAGGGGTATTTTGGTCATTTTAAAGATTATAAAAGAGATTAAATATAATTTTGAGATTCGGGTCTGAAATAATCAGTAAAAATACTTAATTTAATAGTTTATATCAGTTGGTGATAAGTCTTATATGACAAGAATGGTTTTAACCCATACTATACGTTTAAAACGCGTAAAAAGTCGTTTTAAGCGATTTCCGGGTTAAAATAGGAAATCTGAATTTCCTGATCAGTTTATAAAGTTCAAATTACTTCATTTATCATATAAAATCAGTAGCAAAAGATTTGGTTTCTAAATGTTATGTAAAACTCATTTTATAAGCAAAAAGGGTATAATCGGCAATTACCGAATCAAGACAATAACCCTATGTTATGATCAGTTTAAAAATAATTAAAAATCTTAAAAAATCCCAAAATATTATATTTCATCAGTGGGTAAAAGGTTTGGTGTAAAAAATTGGGTTTAGATAGGCTTTATGCTAATTACGCCGTTTAATTAATAAAAAGCTTTCTAATTACGCTATTGAGCATAACTCCTAATCTAGACCTCAAACTGATGTGAAAATTTAGAGATATGTTTATAAATTAGTAAAAAAGATTATTGTCCTCTCACATTTCCAAAATTCTCGTTTTAAGGTCAAATGGGCATTATGGTCAACATTAGGCATTTAACTGAAACGTGCATATGAATCGCGCATTCAACAAGCCAAGAAGTATAATCACAGAGGGTTATACTATCATATAACCCGGTCCTAATGGAACTTTAAGGCATGTCTAAACTAATCTAAATCGGGTCAGAACTGAAAGTCAAAGCAAAAGTCAAATTTTGCGACTTTCGGTTCCGAACCAAGCCTAAACTGAAAATTGTCGGATCGAACATGTTTAGACATGTTCTTATACTAATTACCAAGTTATATGAGTGATAAAACAGGTTGCATGGCTTCTACATTGCTAATTATGTGTTAATTTGAAAATTAAGTTTCTGTTGACTTTTTTATGATTACTTTGACCCAACAAATGACCTAGTTAGAGCGGAAATCAGAGGGTGCCCTTTTAAGGGTTTATTGCCCACACAATTACCAACTTATAACTACTTTTAGTTTGACAAATCACTGGACCATTAGTGATTAATCGTTAAGTCAAACCTAAATTACGACGGTTTGACTTTAAGCTAAATAACTAAGTAAAACATGATTATGGAAGGTTAAGGATACTTACCAAAGTACTAAGTATGACTAATGATGCTTAGGGAATGCTCTTGTGTTCCAGGAAGTTCCAGAAATGAAGCTAGAATGATTTACAAAGTGCAAGTGCAATGTTTGCAACAAGTGCTCTTTATATATGGACTTTGATTGAACAAGATGATGCCAAACAAGTCTAGGATTGATCCTTGATCAATACAAGTGTCCCAAGTGCATGAAAACATGTTTGTGCAGATCATGGTATTGAAAACAAGCCATCTAAGTCGGTTAAACGGGCTGAACAGACACCTGTCATGTTTTTCTGATGCTGGCATGTTGAGGCGGCCCGCGTAAGAGGTCAGCCTGGTCTTACGCGGCCCGCGTGAGGCTCATGTTCAGGTTAAACAAGTTTCAAGATTTGCATTTTGGCCCCCGGTCCTTTTAAAAGTTGTTTTAACTTCTTGTTTTGCACTTTGAGCCCTCTAAATTGATTTCTAAGGACTTCAAGACTTAACCAATCTTTTTGAAGTCCTTGGTCAACTTTATGGTCACCCTAAAAGCCTTAATTATCAACGTCGACGCTTTTAACCCCTCGGATACGAATGTTGTCATAACTTTCTCATACTTAATCGAAACCTTGTGAAATTTTTATCTCTTATTCTTGTGAGTATAATTAGTCATTACAAAGCTTCGGGTTTGCTAAAAGGTCACTAAGAGGTATACTTTAAACATGTTGACACATTTAACCCCTGTAGTTTGTAATTCCTCAGTTTCTTTCACAATTAGCTTCGTATGATCCATGATTCATTCGTTTAAAGGTATAAACATCATGTGGGGCTATTGAAAGATATATTTATCCATTGTTGACACTTTGAACCCTTTTATTCATGTACTTTCTCTGTTTGTCAACTTTAGTCCCTCTAAATCAATTCTTTACACGTTTAAAGTCCAAGACACGTGTTGATATATTATTGGACATGAATTTTCGAGGTGTTACATCATCACCCCCTTAAAATAAATCTCTACCTCGAGATTTACTAAAACAAATGAGGGTACTTTTCTTTCATTGTGGACTCTACCTCCCATGTATACTAGGGACCTCTGCGGGCATCCCATTTGACCTTCACAATAGGCACATGCTTCCTTCGAAGATTCTTAACCTGTCGATCCTCAATCGACAAAGGCTTTTCCACAAATTTCAAGCTCTCATCTATGTGCACACCCGTATGCGGTATGACTAGCGATTCATCAACTAGACATTTCTTTAGATTGCAGATGTGGAATACATTGTGAATACCACTGAGCTCTTCAGGTAAGTTTAACTTATAAGCCACTGTTCCTACACATTCGATGATCTCGAATGGTCCTATATACCTTGGGCTTAACTTACCTTTCTTACCAAATCGCATCACTCCCTTCCAGGGTGATACTTTAAGCAGAACTTTATCACCAACCTCAAATTTAGAGGTTTTCGCCTTTTATCAGCATAACTTTTCTGCCTATCCCTGGCAGCTTTCAGGCGGTCACGAATTTGGACAATCTTGTCCGTCGTTTCAAGGACTATATCAGGTCCTGATAACTGAGCTTCTCCTACTTCTGCCCAACAAATAGGCGTTCAGCACTTCCTACCATACAATGCCTCAAAAGGCGTAGCCTTAATGCTTGTATGATAGCTATTGTTATAAGAGAACTCGATTAATGGCAGGTGGTTATCCCAACTACCACCTAAGTCAATCACACATGCACGAAGCATGTCTTCCAAAGTTTGGATTGTACGCTCACTCTGTCCGTCCGTCTGAGGATGGTAAGCCGTACTAAAATTTAAGCATGTGCCCAAAGATTGTTGGAAACTTTTCCAAAAATGTGATGTGTATCTAGTATCCCTGTCAGAGATAATAGACACTGGTACGCCATGCAGAGATACAATCTTATCTATGTACAATTGGGCTAACATGTCGGAGCTATAAGTCTCCTTGATAGATAGGAAATGTGCTGACTTAGTCAGCCTATCTACTATCACCCAAATAGTATCATTTCCTTTCTTTGTTTTTGGCAACTTGGTGATAAAATCCATTGTCACCATTTCCCACTTCCAGGTGGGAAGCTCAGGCTGTTGAAGCAAACCTGATGGCTTTTGGTGCTCAGCTTTAACTTGTGCCCACGTCAAACATTTGGCTACATAGGTAGCTATAGACTTCTTCAAGCCTATCCACCAATAGTTTGCCTTCAGATCCTGATACATCTTATCAGCTCCAGGATGAACGAAATATTTAGAACTGTGGGCTTCCTGGAGTATAACATCCCGATGTCCTCAATAGACTGGAACCCATATTCGTCCATTTAATCTTAGGATTCCGTCCTTGCCATATGATAACTGCTCCTCAGTTACTCCTAGCTTTTCATCAGGATAATTAGCTTCCAAAACGGCTTCCTTCTGCGCAACTAACAACCTTTCATTCAAACTATTCTTTATCTCAATGCTCTTGGCATTGATTCTTATAGGCTTCACTCTTTCCTTTCTACTCAAGGCATCGGCGACTACATTCGCCTTGCCGGGATGGTATCTTATCTCACAGTCGTAATCATTCAAAGTTTCCATCCAACGTCGCTGCCTCATGTTCAAATCCTTATGGTTAAACAGGTGCTGGAGGCTCTTGTGATTAGAGTAGATCACACACTTGATGCCATATAAATAGTGCCTCCATAGCTTTAGTGCAAACACAACGGCACCCAACTCCAAATCGTGGGTGGTGTAATTCTTTTCGTGCACTTTTAACTGTTGGGAAGCATATGCAATAACTTTTCCCTTTTGCATAAGCACACATCCCATGCCAGTGTGCGATGCGTCGCAGTAAACCACGAATTCCTCGATATCTTCAGGGAATGTCAAAACAGGAGCATTGCTCAACTTTTGTTTGAGAATATCAAAGGATTCTTGCTGCTTAGGACCCCAATCGAACTTTATATTCTTACGAGTCAATGAAGTTAGGGGTGCAGCAATTCTTGAAAATTTTTCTATAAAACGCCGATAGTATCCTGCCAGACCTAAAAAGTTGCGAATCTCTGTGGGCGTCTTCGGCTCTTGCCAATCCATGATGGCTTCAATCTTTGCGGGATCCACTTGGATACCACGCTCGCTTACCATATGTCCAAGAAATTGGACTTCACGCAGCCAAAACTCGCATTTGGAAAACTTAGCATAAAGTTTTTCTTGCTGAAGAATTTTGAGAATACACTGAAGGTGCTTCTCATGGTCGGCTTGACTCTTCGAGTATATAAGTATGCCATTAATAAAAACAATGACAAACTTGTCCAAATATGGCTTGCAGACGTGATTCATGAGATCTATGAACGCGGCTGGTGCATTAGTGAGCCCAAAAGGCATCACTAAGAACTCGTAATGACCATAGCGAGTTCTAAATGCAGTTTTATGTACATCTTCATCCTTGACCTTCAGTTAATGATATCCTGACCTTAAGTCGATCTTGGAAAAGTAACTCGCTCCTTGAAGCTGATCGAACAAGTCGTCGATCCTGGGCAATGGATACCGATTCTTGATAGTAACTTTGTTAAGTTCGCGATAATCGATGCACAGACGCATCGAGCCATCTTTCTTCTTCACAAATAGGATTGGTGCTCCCCAAGGAGATGAGCTAGGTCTAATAAATCCCTTTGCCAACAAATCATCCAACTGAGTTCTCAATTCCTTCATCTCAGTCGGTGCCAATCGGTAAGGTGCTCTTGCAACTGGTGCCGCACCAGGAATGATATCGATCTTGAACTCCACTTGTCTATCTGGGGGTAAACCAGGTAGTTCTTCAGGGAATACATCTGGATATTCAGAGATAATAGGTATGTCTTCGATCTTAGGCTTTGGTTCATTAACAGTTACTTGCGCCATGTAGATAACACAACCCTTCTTCAAACACCTTGATGCCTTGAGCATGGACACTTGCTCAGGCATTCCGTACTTAGTATCTCCTTGGATTGTCAAAGGCTCGCCATGAGGAGTTCTGACAATCACTTGCTTCTTAGCACAAACGATCTGGGCTTGGTTGCGAGAGAACCAATCCATGCCTATTACTATATCGAAACCGGCTAATTTCAAGGGAAGTAAGGACAATGGAAAAGAATGGTTCCTAATGGATATGAAACATCCATCTAACACGGTTGAAGCAGATTCTATGGTTCCATCAGCTAACTCTACTTCGTATTTTATGCTTAGGGTTCTAACAGGTAGATTTAATAACTTACAAAATTTATTATCCACAAATGACTTGTCCGCCCCTGAATCAAACAATACCCTCGCATAAACATCATTTATAAGAAAGGTACCTGTTATCACATTATCATCCTGCACTGCCTCCTTAGCATCCATTCTGAAGACCCTAGCGTTGGTCTTTTTACCTTCTTCTGGTTTCTTGGCATATTTTGGGCAGTTCGACTTAATGTGCCCTTTCTCGTTGCAGTTGTAGCAGGTCGCATCCTTCAACTTTTTGCAATCCAAGGTCTTGTGTTCCTTGGATTTGCAGATCCCACATCCAAATGTCCTTGATTGTGTCTGCGAGTTCGATTCCAACCTACACTTTCCAAAGTGATGTTTCCGACAAACCTTACACTTGGGCTTCTCACCCGACTGTTGGTTACCCTTGTTGAACCCTGAACTCCTATTGTTCTCATGGTTCCCTTTGTGTTTCTTGTCTGAACGAAGTGTGTTATCATCCTCACGTTTCCTCTTTCCCTCATCTGAGTTTTTAAGAGATCTCTGCCTGACCGCGTCGAGGGTAAGGGATAATGACAAATCAGTTACAGACCTAAAGGTAGTAGGTCTTGACGCTTTCACACTCGCCTTAATCTCTGGAGCAAAACCTCCTATGAAACGAGCTATACGCTTAGGTTCCGGTGTAACCAGGTATGGAACCAACCTAGACATGGTATTGAAACTCGTGAGATACGCCTGACAGTCCAGGTTCCTCATAACCAGCGTGAGGAAGCCAGTCTCAATCTTCTCGACCTCATGCTGAGGACAGAAAGTATCCTTGATTAACGTAACAAACTGACCCCATGTCATGTTATAAAGCGGGATCTTTCCAGTAGCTTGAATTAATGATCTCCACCATGCTAGAGCTTCTCCCTTAAACGACTGCGACACATACTTCACAATGTCTTGCTCGGCGCAACCACTAATATCCACTACAGTGTCCATCTCGTCGAGCCAGGTTATACAATCGACGGCTCCTTTTTCTCCCGTGAAGTCTCTCGGCTTGCAGGAGACAAAGTACTTATATGAACAGGTCTTGACCCGAGGCTCCTGGTTGAGCTCAACCTGTTTAGACGGGACACTTTTCTGATTTGAAGAGTGATGAGATTCACTCTTTCGAGCTGAATGAACTTTGGAGGGTGCTTTAGAGTGAGGTACATATAAGGTCTTGCTATGTGTACCACTTGATTCATTGTCCCTTCTATCCAGAGCTCGAGTAATGGCATTGTCTATCAATGCCTGCAGTTCTGCACCCACTATGTTAATTCGGGTATTATCATGATCATCCCTTGGGTGACTGTTGATCTCATCCGAGTCAGCCATGTAGTTTGAACTATTACATAAGATATTGACAATAATTTATTTGGGAGTTTATTATGGAATTGTCTTTTATGGCAATTCATTAACCATGGTAAACATAGACCATATTTGGTTAATTTGTTAATCATATTTATTTAGGATTTTTATTATAATTTATCCTAATTATAAAACAATAACAATATTATTAGTGGCACAAAAGGCCTAGTCACAGGGGCATTCTAAATTATAAGCCATGATTTCAGAGAATCAAGGCATTAAGGTTTGAACATAGTTCATTACCTTTCCTTGTCAGGGAGTTGTAGACTACTACTGTCTTTTGTCTTATATGACAATGAGTATGGCCCGTAGGCACTACATTACCGATGGATGTTTAATATATGATCATCTTAATTGATGATTTAAACCCATGATTTATATATCATCAAGTTAGGTTAGGAATCTTTTAAAGAATCCAATTATAAGAATGACGTGTGTGATTTTAACGAATCACGTCTGCCAAGAGCGTTAACATGTTTTCAAATGTTAACAGGGATTTGAATCTTTTTTTTAAACAGGTCTTACCATCTTGGCCAAGTCTTATAATGACATGCAGGCTAGGTTATACCTTTAAGGTTCTTATTTAATATTTAATAGGCAGATTATTTTTAAGAGGAATGATTTTTGATTTATTTATTTCATGTATAATATATTTATGCATATAATGACAAAAATGAAAATTTTAAATTTAGCATTCCATTAAACATTAAAAGGAGTACATATTGCCCTAAACGGGACTTTTAACAGAAATAACTTGCCCACGCAGGGGCTAAACTGATAATACAAGTCCTCGAAGGGACTGATTACTAAGATAGATGTCCACGCAGGGACTAAAAAGACAAGTCCACGCAGGGACTAAAGAAAGACAAGTCCACGCAGGGACTAAGTACATAGATAAATGTCCATGCAGGGACTTGATTGAAATAAGGAAATACAACAATACATATAGGGATTCAATGATCCCTCTTCTTCTTTCCTTTTAACAAGCTTGCTAGGCCTTTGAGAAATCCCCGGTTGTTCCTACGCTCTTCTTGAAATTCTCGTTCCACCCTGCTTAGCCTTTGGAGGATTTCCTCCTGTTCCGGTGGGGAAAACCGTGGTGGCTGCGGCTGGTGCTGAAACGGAGGTTGAGCAGGTATTTGATACCCATGAGCTGGGTATCTCACTCCCCAGGGGGCTCCATATGGTCCTTCTGGGTGGAGGGCATTGTAGTTTGCCGCTACAAGGTATGGGTCGGCTTCAGCATAGTTGTAGTTAGTGTGGGCCGGCTGCTCAAATGGATTGTACGCCGTTGAACCGGCGTATGTAGGAATCGGGTTACCAAAACCCAATGGTGGCGGCACAATAGGTGCAGAATCTACCTCTGAAACTGGATTTGAAGGCTACCCATTTGTGGGTCTTCATGTAGTGGCGGATAGTGACTGCCACTTGAGTGTTGGGGGTGCTAAAGTGAAAACCCCCTTCTCGCACGGACATTCGTGCGCCTGTTCTTCTACGCCTCGGTGGTTCTGGAGGTGCTTGCTATACTGGCGGCGGTGGTGCCGGTGGCGTGACTGCCACGAAACGCGAATCCTCATAGGGATCCTGCTGCTGCTGCTGGTGAGGCGATGAATGGTGAAAGGGTGTAAAATACCATTCATACTGGTCAAATCTCGCCTGGTAGCTGTCTGGGCCACGGTAAGGTGATCCATGGAAAGATGACCGATCCGAAATCTCGATGGGGTGAGTAGGTGTCCCAGAAGGTGGTTCAACAGGATTCGTGTCTTCATCTATATCCATTCCCTGAGCTTCGGGGAAATGGTCTTCAGGGCCCAATGGGTTATGACCCGTTGGTTCTTCAATTACATTTGCCGGGTTAAACCGGCTCTGAAAATACGGAGTCGGGTCCTGGAAGGCCCGGTGTGAGGTTGACCGCTGCAACGCCAAGAAGGAGTGGTGTGAATCTTCGGGCTCGTTCTCTGATTGCGGCCAAAAGGAATGGCGGTAAGGAGGAGTTGAGCTTAGCGAGACAGATCGCCTAGCGGGCTCCGAATAGATCCTACAGTCTCCTTGAGGACCGGTACTCATGGTAGCAGAAGGAGTTCGACGGTGTGAAGGCCCGGCCTCGTGATCGTTGGGGGCGTTGATTGGCCCCTTGCCTCGTCCTCCTCTTCGGAACCTCGGTGGCATATTTCCTGTCAAACAAATGAAAGAAACAACAAAGAAAACAATAAAGGACAAAATAAAACAATTTAGGATTTGTCCTAAGTTCTTTGTCTAAACTCGGAAGTCGAGGAATGTGCAAACTGTGTCATTGAGATTAAACACAAAAGGCTAGTATTTAATTCGCTCAATGTTGGCTCTGATACCAACCTGTCACACCCTGATATTTCCACGTATTACCGGTGGGCCCAGTGGGGAGTAACGTGACGTAGTTGATATCAACATGGTCAAACAACACAATTTAAATGCACAGCGGAAGCAAAAGATATGAATCACATTACAAACCGAATAAATAGTAATATCAAAGTATTACAACGGACTGTAAAGGATCCACAGGCGGATCAAAAGATAAATAAGATCATTGTTCAACAGACTTTAACATCTAGAGCTTGCAAGACTTGATTATTGATGCCTGGAGTAGCCAGCGTATTTCGTATAGTACCTGCACTTAGCCTTTTTGGAAAATACGTCAATTTACACTGGTAAATACAATTAACTGACTCATTTTGAAAAGAGTTTAAGAAAATTAGTTTGAATGCACATGGCACAAAATATCTTTTATAACTTAGGATAATTATTTAAAAATAAACTTGTATACAGTTTTACATGTTTGTCGTCCATTTAGGACCCGGTTAGAAGAGCCGGTTTAACAAGATTAATAGACACACCACTTGGTATAATACCCACAAGAAGATACCCTTCTTGTGGACTACTTTTTTATATACGCAACTGTCAGGAGTATGCCTACACCCCGTGCTTAAGTCGTGGCCATTTCTAATGAATGAGTCTTCGGATATCCAGGACACGGTCATTAACCCCCCAAAGGCATTGCATCAAACAAGACAGAATAAAACGGGTTATGCATCTTTTTAATCAATATTTGATTGTACGACTTCATACCCGACCAAGCGGTATCATTATAATACCGTACCCCAAGCCCCTATAGGGAAAATAAGTTAAAAGTATTTACCTTAGCAAAGTATAAATCACAACAGCAAGTGCACGTAGCTTTTACCGGGCTCCTAATCTGGAACGAAGGTTTTAATTAACCTATTAGATTCCTAACGGGTCTTTCTTAAGTTTAAACTTAGACCGATTAGTTTTAAAGAAGGTATACGGTTCAAAACGCAAGATTAAGTGAAGACCGGATTAGAATGTGACATAGTCCCGACAAGTTTGAAGACTTGTATAATATGGGTAAACTAAACACACTCTGGCTTTTGAGGTGAAAATGATAAGGTTTGACCCGTTTCGGTCAATTTATGCAAACTAGTTACATAAACCGAACCGGACGTGAATAACGCATAACGGGTAACCAAATGAGTCATGAACAGGTTTCCTAAGTTAATATGCTTTAAATATGTTGTGATATCAGTAGGATACCTTCCATTATGCCCAAAACGAGTTTAATCTCAATTTAAGCCCCGTAGGGGTATTTTGGTCAATTTAAAGATTATAAAAGAGATTAAATATAATTCTGAGATTTGGGTATGAAATAATCAGTAAAACTACTTAATTTAATAGTTTATATCAGTTGGTGATAAGTCTTATATGACAAGAATGGTTTTAACCCATACTATACGTTTAAAACGCGTAAAAAGTCGTTTTAAGCGATTTCCTGGTTAAAATAAGAAATCTGAATTTCCTGATCAGTTTATAAAGTTCAAATTACTTCATTTATCATATAAAATCAGTAGCAAAAGATTTGGTGTCTAAATGTTATGTAAAACTCATTTTATAAGCAAAAAGGGTATAATCGGCAATTACCGAATCAAGGCAATAACCCTTTGTTATGATCAGTTTAAAAATCTTCAAAAATTGAAAAATATTATATTTCATCAGTGGGTAAAAGGTTTGGTGTCAAAAATTGGGTTTAGATAGGCTTTATGCTAATTACGCCGTTTAATTAATAAAAAGCTTTCTAATTACGCTATTGAGCATAACTCCTAATCTAGACCTCAAACTGATGTGAAAATTTAGGGATATGTTTATAAATCAGTAACAAAGATTATTGTCCTCTCACATTTCCAAAATTCTCGTTTTAAGGTCAAATGGGCATTATGGTCAACATTAGGCATTTAACGGAAACGTGCATATGAATCGCTCATTCAACGAGTCTAGAAGTATAATCACAGAGGGTTATACTATCATATAACCCGGTCCTAATGGAACTTTAAGGCATGTCTAAACTAATCTAAATCGGGTCAGAGCTGAAAGTCAAAGCAAAAGTCAAATTTTGCGACTTTCGGTTCCGAACCAAGCCTAAACTGAAAATTGTCGGATCGAACATGTTTAGACATGTTCTTATACTAATTACCAAGTTATTGATAATACAGGTTGCATGGCTTCTACATTGCTAATTATGTGTTAATTTGAAAATTAAGTTTCTGTTCGATTTTGATTATATCGATACTTATCGCCAGACGAAACATCATCGATTTGTGTTACTAGAAGTAGATAAATTGCTGAAACTGTATACTTTCAGGTTCAGTTTTGTGTATGTATAACAGTATAAGTATCCAGGTTTGGTTGCATCATGGACTGAGGAACCGAACATGCTTGAACCTGTTCGGTGCAGTTTTCCATTAGAATGGCGTTGTCGGACGTCAGGGCGTAGTGATCACCTTAAAGATGGTGGAGGGCTTCCGCGGCACGACCACATTCTGCCGGAAGGCCCACTAGAATATAGTCTGGCTTGACATGATGTACTTTTAAATCCTCAATTAAAACGGTGCCGTTTGTGGTGCAGTTTAGCTGGATTTCGCAACCGATTAGGTATGGGATGTCATTGAGTATGCTGCCAGAACATGTCTGCTTATAGTAGGGTTTAGAGAGAGAGAAAGTTGCTTGTTTTGAGAGAGATAAAGATAAGGAGTGAGAGAGAGAAAGAGAGAGAGAGAGAATCTAAATAAATTAGTTTTTTTTTATTTTTTAATTATAGGGGTAATTTGGTCATTTAACAAAACTTAACAACAAAATTCTAACTGTGTTAGAAAATTGGACTCAAATGGTTAAGAAAAGTGGCTATAGGGACTCAAAGCATTAAACATTTTGATTTTGTACTCAAGTGGTTAAAACAACTAAAACACAGGGACTCAAAAAGTAATTTACCCTATATTCTAATATATACTTATATCTATGTAATGTATTATATCCTAATTATTACTATATAACATTTAGGTGGTGTTTGTTTTTTTGAAAAAGTACTTCATAACCTCTTTTGTCTTCTCCACGCAGACCACGCGCAGACGTAGGGGGCTGTAGTCTGTTTGTTTTTTGGAAGAGGTTTCATTAAAAGACCTCTTCCCCACCACTTCCTCGCATTTACAAGTCCGAGCATCTTCATTCCTCTTCTCCAATCCTCCTCTTTCAAAACACACTGAACCCTAGCCCCTATCTCCTCCTCCATCGCACCTCACCTCCTCCGCCACGCCTTCCACCTCTGCCGCCCTGCACCTCCGCCACCCCCTCCACCTCCGTCGCCCTCCTCCTCCAGCCGACACCCACCTTCGTCGCCCTCCTCCTCCAGCCGAAACCCACCTCCGTCGCCCTCCTCCTCCTCCTCCAGCCGACACCCACCTCCGCCGCCCCTCCACTCCAGCCGACACCTCCTCCAACGTCTTCTCCACCACTCAAAGGTTATATGCTTTGAAGAAAGGTATGTATTCTTTTGTATATATTGTGTCATATAATTCCATAAATCAACCTGATGTATACAATTGTTAACAAAACTGATTTATACAACTTGATTTTTCCAAACATCGAGACTGATCCGGACGTACGTCATCAGCTTATGTTGCTTGTTTGCTATCACTCTTATCAGTTTCTTAAACCCTAAAATTGAATGTTAAATGCAAATTGTTAAAATTCATCACGACGATCAAAAGGAGTTGGGTGTGTGCTCTGTTTAAATGCTTCTCTATTTTTATAAAAGAACTATGAAGTCGTATTTCTCATAGCTACCTAAATCGAGGTACGGTCCGATACGGGTACGCGGACCGGGTACGCGATTCGCTAGATTTGGTGTATTCAGTACGAGCGGGGGTATGTTCATTTCAGTACAAACGAGTATGGTGTACTGAAATTATTTAGGCGTCATGAGCGATTTAGGTAACTATGGTATTTCTTATTTAGCGAAGACAAATTTTATTATGTATATAGTTATGCCATTATAGGCATCTCAATGGAGAAGTCTTTACAAACAATGATTATCCTAGGAGTTGGAAATTTTACATATATGATTATCAAGTATCAAAATTTGTATCTCTTCATCAAAATGCAACCTATGATTCTAGCATGTTGTGCATCTGGTTGTCAAGGATATTAAGTTCTATGTACATGCAACCAACCATTGCTTATAAGCTACACTAGTTGCAGTTTTATAGATATATTTAACATTGTTATTTGTGAAGCACTTATCTGGGTCCTGGTGGGAACATTGTTTCTTTTTGCAGTTTATATCTAGCATCAGAATTAGTTTTAGGTACTAGGATTTTGTACTTCTGTGATTCATTACCTTTCTGTTTATAACATCCTAAGGCTTATCCCATAATCTTTTTATTACCATGTCTTTTGGACACAACGATCTAACTTGTGTCTGGAATTATTTACTTCAGGTACATTGAGTTCTATGATACAATGTCTGTTCCCATGGCGATTGCTCTATCTGGTTAAGCCTTCAGAGGCTGAGAAGAACCTTGTCCAATCAACTGAGCGATTAATGCAAAGCATGGATTCAATGATTTAAAAAAATGTTATTGTCGTTTTATGAATATTATTTCAGTATTGTATAACTATTATTTATGTTTGAATGTTAAAAAAAACTCTTTTAAGTTAAATAAAATCAGTTTATTTATATTTCAGTAGCTTGCAGAAGTTAAAAAACAAACAGTCTTCTTCTTGCAGACTGCAGAGGTTTGGTCCACCTCTTCAGCTGCAGATGTCTGCAGATGTGGTCCGCAGACTGCAGACATTTTACCTCTGAAAAAACAAACAACACCTTAGGGTAGTTCTTCTCTACAGTAAAAACACAACCCCTTATCTAAAATTAAATTACCAAAATGCCACTTCAGTTTCTTCTTCACCACCAAAATATCACTTTTGATCTAAAATTCTCAATCTTTTTCACCTAAAAATCAGATGGATGGTTTTTTTGCTTTAGTTTTTTTTTATTATCTTGTAGTGATAATTTTTAGTTTTTTTTTGTTATGGTTTATATTTTTAGTCTCTCGGATTTCTATGTTTGGGTTTCGGCACCACAAGTTTTGTTTTTTATTGTCATTAAGTTAAAGTTCTATCGCTATTAATTTGAGTTTGTCAACGCTTTACGCTAGCTTATGGCATAAGTTCGCGCTGGTCTTTTCCTATACGTTTCCGAATCCCGATCGAAAATCTCAAGCTTTGCCATTGGTCACATGACGGTATATATTCGCATTTTCATTTTACAAATTTCTTGATTTTAATCGTTGTTTGCTTACCACCTGGCATGGTTTAATCCACCTCTGCCCCCGTAACGCGGGGGCAGGGTTAACACTAGTTTATAACAGTTATATGCATAAAAAATTATACATTAACTAGTGTACTTGATATCTGATGGGCATTGGATCGAGTATGAAACACGAGTTTACAACCGGGTACCAGTATAGGATTACGAACACCCGACCCGACCCATTCCTAACAACCCTCTCGTGGTTCTCTTATTTTAAAACTAGTTTAATACCCGTCCGGTGGACGGGTTACGTTGATATATTATATAGTAACAACATAAATAAGCCTATGAACACAAAGAAATAAAATAGAGAGTCAGATTACAAAAAAATATAATTGAACAGATCTGGATATTACAAAAAGTATGGGTGGGAACAAATAAAATATAAATCTTGATGTTGGTGGAGTGGTTGGGGAAAGACTTGGTGTTACTTGTGACCAAATTTAAACTCCCACTCTCCTCATTATTTTCTGCGGCATCCAGGTGAAGGGCGAATACGCGTGGCACCGGTTCGTCTTGGATGGGAGGCGAGATTTTATCGATTAACAAACAATGACGAAATAAATTCAAACATATCTTCCTATATTTGAACTACAAATGCATGAAACAAACAAAAAACCGTAAAATAAATACAATATACAACTTCGCATTACTAAACACCTAGTGACAACATATAAAGAACATATTAGTATTTATAATATATCACTAACACGGGTCCGTTTGGATAAAACAACCAAGTTACATTCAAAAGATACAAAATTCCATACGAGTCAGTTTGGATAAAGCGACCAACTTACATTTAAAACATACAAAATTTCCAAAAGATGCATCATTAAGGTAATTCTAAATACATGATTTCAGCATTTAAGCATCAAAAGAAAGTGTAAACTTAAACTGATTAGAATATGTACATTTTTGCAACACCCTTGTACATGAAAGCTTGAACTTGGTCCGGTGAAATAGGTTATCATCCTAAGAACCATCATACAAACATAAAGTAAGATACATGCTCGAATCTAAAACCATCGACTTATAAATAATTGAAGGCGATACAAATTAAGTGAACTCACACCTACTCTAGATTTGTCAACAGAGATATTGTAGAAGGGATAGGTCCATCCATTAATGTTCCTTGCCAATCTTTAGACAGCAATATGACAAAATAATTAAAATTACAATTCTTTAATGCAATCAGATTTGTTTTTGTAGTATATGAGGTAATGGCCTGACATAATTATCCTTCATTTCCATTTTTACTATTTGATTTTGTAGTATGTTATTATTAGTTAGAGGTGACTAAGTAATACAAACCAAACAAAAGTCAGTAGACTATTTCTCATTAAAAAATTATCGTAAGAGCTGACCTCAACAACTTCCCGAAAAAGTTCACAAAATTCACTCAAATCTCCCTCAACCACATCCTTAGGAAGCCTACCAACGGAAATCTCACAAAACAAAAGGTGTAACACTAACCTTTGTCTTAACGAATCTAGTGGTCCACAATAAGAATTGACCAAAGGGTACATAGAAACAACTAACATACAAAGATATCACAATACCAGCTCTTTCTTTATAGACCATCCCATAAAAAGGATATATTAAGAGCTTTATGTCAATCCTAATAACTAAAGTTTTTATACTTATACAACACATAATTAAGAAATACAATATGAAATTAAGGAGCGACATCAACATTTATCAGGTACTCACCTGCGAGTAACTGCCCTTCAAAGGACCAAATTGTCCGAAAGATCTCGAGTCGCATGTCCTCTGGCCTGCATTAAAGGGTAGAATCAGTAGATTTTTAACACTTAAAATCAAATTTCATGTAAGAAAATTAGAAGGTTAATAAAGGGACACAAGACACATATATCCGAATTCAAATCAGTTAAGTTGAAACAAAGAACCGACACTTCAGAGACACTTTACATCAAAGGTTTAAACAATCAAAGGTTTAGGGAAAAAATCAATTTCATATGATATATGGAGATAGGTGGGAACACAGATATCATAAACATATTATAGGTATATGATAATATGATCAGATCGAAAGAAGAATAAGACATGACAGAAGCACATACCAGATGAGAAAAGCAGGCAACCGTCTCTCATCGCCATTGATGTGTGAGAAATGCAACATATAAATTACATCAAATAAGGCATAAAACTAACCCTTTTTAAGTACTAATATTGGAAAAAGAGTGTTTTTGTCTTCCTTTTGTATTTTCAGGATTAAATGAGCTCAAAAACACAAAAGAAGCAAAAAGACAGCTAAATCCAACATAAATACAAGGAAAGGAACATTAGTGGACTGCCCGACCCCTCAACGGCACCTTCCAAAGCAAAATAGAGAAGGCAGAAGACTGAACACGCCCCGTGCTCAGCCAGCACGGGGCCGTGCCCAAGAAGCAGCAGAAAAGACAAACCTATAGAAGCTTCTATTGCCCACCACGGGGCCGTGCCCAGTGAACACGGGGGCGTGTCGAAAGTACAGTAGGCGCATTAATTGTAATTGCGAATTACAATTAATGAGGAGAGAGAGTGTCAGACAGGCACGGGGCCGTGCCCAGCTCTCTGTTCAGCCTATAAATAGGAGTGCTTGGTTTCATTTCAACTCATCCCTTGGCACACCACCTCTCTCACACTTCATCCACCACCCACCACCATCACAACACCATCATCCACCACCATCATCCATTGTCCATCGTAGAGTGTGTGAGTCGTCTCGGGATCCAAGATTGATCGTAAGAGTTCTTGACAATCAAGGCCATGTTTGCCTAAGTCTCTTACATCACTTGGTGAAGACAAAGTGTCTAGTATAATACTTTTTATTTCTAATCTTTTGCACTTTTTATTTGGTTTTGTATTAATGACTTTAATAACTAGTTACTTATGTTGAAGGTGATCTTTCCTTATCGTTTGTCCGTGGTGTCTTGGCATTATTTTACTGTCTATATAAAATAAAGGATTTTCACCATTCATATCTCCATGGTCTATATGGAGGTATGTTGGCTACCTGGTCGGGGGTTAAGGGAATGGTTTGGTAAAGGTCTTGCCATTGTTCAGCGTTTAGAGGTCCTGCAATGGACCTGGGTCAAATTTAGTAGGACCTCCTTCAATACTTCACGGTATTGGATGGCGGGGGTCCAAACTCTTTGATCCCCTCATAAGTTAACTACTATTAATACTATAACCCGGCTATTTAGGACTGTATCCCTGCTGACTCAGACTACTTAGCCGAGGGTAACGTCACCGCCAAAAGCGGGGCCTACCATAATACTGCATTAATAACTTAATTCATTATCTTCCAATAATCCACCCTTTTAGGATTGTATCCTTGCTGACTCAAACTACTGGGGTGAGGGTAACGTCACCTTCAAAAGAGGGGCCTACTACAATAACTAAGATAATCTCTTAATTATGTGCAAAAGTGCGGAAATAATCAAAGGTTATACTAGATACGAGTCGGAACCAAGTGATTCATCTTGTCTATCTGTTTTATTTTATTTTTATTTTCAGCATTTTAGTTAGTTTTTACTTTTCTTAGTTTAAAACATTTTTTTTAAAACTTTTTATTTTGATTAGACGTTGAGGATAAACCGGTACTAAAAGCTCTTGTGTCCTTGGACGACCTCGGTATCTTACCAACGCTATACTACGCTCACGATGGGTGCACTTGCCCATATGTGTGTTTAGTGTTAGTAAAATATCGTGTTTTATAAATTTAAAACTTGGCTAAAATAAGTGTTAAAAAGGGCTTAAAATATACACCTAATATATATAACAATTCGCACGCATCAAGTTTTTGGCGCCGTTGCCGGGGACACAAGGATTTTAAGAAAGTTAGGAATCAACGGCCTAATCATTTTTTTTATTTTTCTTTTTAATTTTTTTGGATTTTCTTAGTTTTTCAGCTTCTGCAGAGCTCAGCACGGGTCGTGCCCGCTGAACACGCCCCCGTGCTAAATCATTGGAACTGGCAATCCTGTTTTACGTCAGACAGTAAGCTGAACACGGGGCCGTGCTCACCCAACACGCCCCCGTGCCCAAGATTCACTTACTGAAAACAGAACCGTTAGATCCCGGCGGTTGGTAATTTCTGACATAAACATGAGTGATAGTAATTGTTTTTACTTTCGGCACTCTTATGGTACGTGGTGTCAATTATGTGGTGGCAAACATGAAGAAGCAAAATGCTACTTTCTAAATTATAGGCCCCACTACATGGACCCACCGACTTCTTACAACCTTAAGAGGAGCGAAAGTAAAAATAAGCACTATTTCTCCCTCGAATGCGCCCAGCCAGATATTCTAGGGGAAATGCTCCTTGATGAGTTATTTCATCTAGAAAAGCTAATTCTGAATTGGTTAAAAGAGCTTAGGAAGGATTTTATTGATCCACCCCAAGACGATAACCATGACGAAATGCTGGAACCGCATTCCGACAACCTCGTTGCTCCAAAAAATACCTTCGTACCTAGCAAAGACTTGGACGATAGTCGTCCCTGTGTCGATTGTGCCGTGAAGGACTCTCCATCGACTTCGTTCGGTGCATACATAGACCTGAGCGATTCGGCATACACCTTCTTTAACGAGAGCCCGGGAAAGGGTTGGACTTGTCCACCTAGAATGAAAATAGGAATTACCCTCACCGACAACCTCTTGCGTTCTCGCCTTAGTCTAGGACAATTAAGGTATCTTAGGCACTTTGGGGTTGTTCCAACCAATCAGGAGCCACCCGATACTAACAAGTTCCTTAAAAACTAGACAACTTCATAAAACAGTCCCTCGACACGGGGCCGTGTCCAGCCAACACGCCCCCGTGTCCATCAAAAGATTCCATTCTGATCAGTACGTCAGAATACGGACAAACTGTGTCAGAACTCCACCTGCACACGGGGCCGTGTCCACTGGACACGGGGCCGTGTCCAGGATGCTGTCGTTTTCTATAAATGCAGCCAAGAATTCTGCACATTTGGACCAACTTGGGACAGAGATTTGCAGGAATCTTCTCTCAAACTATCCTAGGTAAGTCTAAAAGAAGGTTCCAACAACCCATCTTGTCCTTTCCTCTTTTAGCCATTTCCTTCTTCTCCATCTTTCTTCAAGAACTACCATTAAAAGTTTGAATTCTTCCAACTTTGTGGTAAGGATTAATGAGTTTTGTTCAAGGAATCTTGGTAAAAACATGTTATGTAACATTGTTTTAAGTTATTAGCAACTAAAAAGACCCCACAAGTTCAGAAAATAACTTAAAAATCCAAGTTTCCTTGCTCCAAAATTCTGCAGAAAGATGAACACGGGGCCGTGCTCATTGAGCACGGGGCCGTGTCCGGTAACTGTTTCATTAAATAAACTTTTTCAGTTTATTTTTCATAGGATGTCGAGTGAAAACAGCGAAACATCTTCTGTGCATTCGTCAAACAGTCGAAGAGGAAGGAGACCCTCCATTGAAGCTACACTTGTGCACTATGTGATAGCATTAAGGGAGGCTCTCGACGAAATGACTTCAGTAGAGGAGGTCCTAATCGACCGTATTAACGATCTTACGATGGGACTTGAAAGCAGCTTCCAAGAAATTAACTTCTTGCACCAGAGGTTAAATATTCTTGTAGCACCCCCGATGGAACCAGTCCTTCCTCAGCAGGATTGGAACCTGGCACTCGGAATCAACAACCCTACCGGGTGGGAAGACTTTCCGGCGGAACCTCCCGTGGAACACCAACAAGAGATCCCGGTGGAAGTCGAAACTCCTCAAACTATTGCCAATGAGCCTTCTTTTCTCCTTTCAAGGGAGGTGGAAGAATGGCTCGCCGACATATGAGGAGAACCGCACGCGGAAGAAGGAGTTCAAAAAGGCCTTGTTTAACCAAGATTAGTTACTTCTTGGAAATTTTGCTAATTAAAATAAAGTAGAGGCTAGAACTCCATGGTTTTTATTTCTTTGTTTTATCTAGTTTAATCTTAATTTAGGATTATGTAAGGTCTCTCTATGATTGCAATGAAATGATGGTTTTTAAAGTTTGGATGGTTTTTAATGAATAAAACACACTCATGGTGGAAAGGGATGAAAAGGGGAACGAGAAAAATGAACTCATGCACAAGAACAAGGCAACCCGACAATTCTCTCCAGTTCAGAAGGTTCAACACGGGCCGTGCCCAACCAACACGGCCCCGTGCTGAACCACCTGCAGAAAAACGCCCAGTTCAGGTAACTGGACACGGGCCGTGTTCACCCAACACGCCCCCGTGTCCAGACTTCTGCTTCTCTTATTTTAATTTTGTTACTGGCACTTGAACACGGGGCCGTGCCCGGATAACACGGGGCCGTGTTCAGCGCCCAGTAACAGAAATTTTTTGCTTTTTACACCATTTTACACATCTAATCAACCTAAAAATTTATTTTTGGGACACATTGAGGACAATGTGTAACTTAAGTGTGGGGGGGATGCTAAAACCTTGAATTTTGCAAGTCCTAAATACAAGCCTTACACAAAACTCTATTGGAACCGCTAATCACCCCAAAATTTTTTTCAAAAATTTCATTTTTCTTACTTGTCTAGGTTTAACTCGGGAAATTCAAGTTCTCAAAAAGGTTATATTTTTACAAATTTACAACCGATAGCGTAGTGATAAAAAGAACCAACATAAGAAAATTATGAAAAGGCATGACAAACTTAGTTAAAATTTGATTATATATACTTGATCACATAAAAACCCATTCCCACAAAAGTGAGTTTTGAGCCTTTATTGAGCATACAATTACATATCATTAGACTAAATGCTCATTTTTCGTTTCTTGTGTGAATAGCCGCTTGGTTCTTACAACTCTAGAACTTGCCATGACAATACATTCCCGGTCCTTATCAACTTAAACCCGAGTAAGTAAATGATGGAGGCATTAGGACTAACCCTTTTTATTTCTACACCATTATTTTTCTTTTTCTTTTACCACCTACCCAAAAAAAAAAAAAAAAATTCCCCCTAGTTAGCCCCTTTGAGCCTAAACCTATTCATTTCATCACCCAAACCAAAAACCCTTTTACCCACCAAAACCTTTTTATTTTTTTTACCCTTTGTTTTAGTAACAAGCTCGGTTTTTCGTTTGATCGTTCAAAAAAAAAAAAGTGTTGATGATGAAGCAAAAAGAAAATAAACAAACAAGTTCATCAAAAATAACTTTGTTTAAGCTTCATCAAAATAAATAAGTTACAAAAATAAAGTCGTACGAAAACCGACACTTGTTACGCTTTTCGCCCTTTTTCTACTAACCACTAACCACTATCCCAACCACCTACCTTTAACCCAAGCCTAACCCTTAACCCACAAAGTCCTCTTGATATTTACAAAGGTATAAAAGTTAAAAAGGAGGAGGATTGATTGCTTGGCAAGCTTATGGTAGGAATAAGTTCCATGCCGCTCTCGAGTGATTCACTAAAAATACACCTTCGGCCGAGTGTGAGTGATTTCTCCCGTGAGGTATGTGAACTTGTATATAGATGGGATTTTAAAAAGGCATGTTATGCCCAAATAAGTAATTTATCCTATGAAACGTTCTAAATAAATCATTACGAATAGGATTGTAAATAAATAAAAATAAAACCCAAAAAGATCTTGGACTTCCCGACACTCTACGACAAGCCCAAAACCTTCTCTTCTACCTATTCCATTTGGGAGTGTAAGCCACATGTTAAAGAGTTTTGCTTGAGGACAAGCAAAAGTTCAAGTGTGGGGGTATTTGATGTGTGAAAAATGCAACATATAAATTACATCAAATAAGGCATAAAACTAACCCTTTTTAAGTACTAATATTGGAAAAAGAGTGTTTTTGTCTTCCTTTTGTATTTTCAGGATTAAATGAGCTCAAAAACACAAAAGAAGCAAAAAGACAGCTAAATCCAACATAAATACAAGGAAAGGAACATTAGTGGACTGCCCGACCCCTCAACGGCACCTTCCAAAGCAAAATAGAGAAGGCAGAAGACTGAACACGCCCCGTGCTCAGCCAGCACGGGGCCGTGCCCAAGAAGTAGCAGAAAAGACAAACCTATAGAAGCTTCTATTGCCCACCACGGGGCCGTGCCCAGTGAACACGGGGGCGTGTCGAAAGTACAGCAGGCGCATTAATTGTAATTGCGAATTACAATTAATGAGGAGAGAGAGTGTCAGACAGGCACGGGGCCGTGCCCAGCTCTCCGTTCAGCCTATAAATAGGAGTGCTTGGTTTCATTTCAACTCATCCCTTGGCACACCACCTCTCTCACACTTCATCCACCACCCACCACCATCACAACACCATCATCCATTGTCCATCGTAGAGTGTGTGAGTCGTCTCGGGATCCAAGATTGATCGTAAGAGTTCTTGACAATCAAGGCCATGTTTGCCTAAGTCTCTTACATCACTTGGTGAAGACAAAGTGTCTAGTATAATACTTTTTATTTCTAATCTTTTGCACTTTTTATTTGGTTTTGTATTAATGACTTTAATAACTAGTTACTTATGTTGAAGGTGATCTTTCCTTATCGTTTGTCCGTGGTGTCTTGGCATTATTTTACTGTCTATATAAAATAAATGATTTTCACCATTCATATCTCCACGGTCTATATGGAGGTATGTTGGCTACCTGGTTGGGGGTTAAGGGAATGGTTTGGTAAAGCTCTTGCCATTGTTCAGCGTTTAGAGGTCCTGCAATGGACCTGGGTCAAATTTAGTAGGACCTCCTTCAATACTTCACGGTATTGGATGGCGGGGGTCCAAACTCTTTGATCCCCTCATAAGTTAACTACTATTAATACTATAACCCGGCTATTTAGGACTGTATCCCTGCTGACTCAGACTACTTAGCCGAGGGTAACGTCACCGCCAAAAGCGGGGCCTACCATAATACTGCATTAATAACTTAATTCATTATCTTCCAATAATCCACCCTTTTAGGATTGTATCCTTGCTGACTCAAACTACTGGGGCGAGGGTAACGTCACCTTCAAAAGAGGGGCCTACTACAATAACTTAGATAATCTCTTAATTATGTGCAAAAGTGCGGAAATAATCAAAGGTTATACTAGATACGAGTCGGAACCAAGTGATTCATCTTGTCTATCTGTTTTATTTTATTTTTATTTTCAGCATTTTAGTTAGTTTTTACTTTTCTTAGTTTAAAACATTTTTTTAAAACTTTTTATTTTGATTAGACGTTGAGGATAAACCGGTACTAAAAGCTCTTGTGTCCTTGGACGACCTCGGTATCTTACCAACGCTATACTACGCTCACGATGAGTGCACTTGCCCATATGTGTGTTTAGTGTTAGTAAAATATCGTGTTTTATAAATTAAAAACTTGGCTAAAATAAGTGTTAAAAAGGGCTTAAAATATACACCTAATATATATAACACTTCGCACGCATCACCATCATTATCTACAAATGGGCTGATATGACAATAACAACGATTGGAAACTAACAAAATCAAGAAACACCTTGAATTGGATTCTAGGTTTAGTAGCAGACATGAAGCCGGAAATAACCATACCTTAGAGGATCCGGAATAAGCTCATCCAATTGAGAAGAAGGTTGGTGATTCCTCAATTTCATCATCCATTGGCATCCTTCTTTTGTATCTGTACAAAACATCGATTATTAAAAAACCCTAATTACCGAAAATTTAGGGCCCAAGCTAGTGCCGGCCCTGTGTTATTATCATCAAGAAATTGCTTAAAAGAGTGATTATGTGATGAAACCAAGTATAAAATGATTACCTGGTTCTCAGTAATGAGAATCAACGAAGGAAAACTTGTCGCACAAATCCACCCTTTAGTCGACCATGGTTGATGATGATAGCTCCGATTGACCAGGCCTCTCGAGCCTCGATTGCACCTTAAATTCTCAAATTAGGACGATGGTTTCTATGGATGAGTAGACCACGATAAGATGAATTGCAGATCTTATTTCTTTTGGAATGGCAAGATGAACTACAGATTGTAAGGGTTTTATTAAAATGGGGATGTGGTGGTTGAAGAACGTGGGGGGAGTTAGAAGAGAGGTTAAAACATAAGTAAGTAGTATACAACTGCATTGTATAACTTCTTCTGCAAACTGCTCCTTCTAGAAGAAAAATGTGAGTTTAAACGATCTGGATTAAAAGTTAGAGAGTTTGAATGGTCAAGATTAACTCAAAAAGCAGTTAGACTTAATGGGTTCCATATATATATATATAATTAATAAAAACGACATCATAAACGGATTACCCATTTTTTAATACACGGTTTTAAAGCTAATGAAAACTGACATCATTTCCAAACGGATTACGCATTTCTGATACCCAGAAACAGAATCAACTTTCAAACTCCGAAATCTCTGGTTCTCATACAATGCTGCTATCGGCCATCCCCAATTGCAACAGCACCTTCATTTCCACTGCTCCAAATCAGGTATACCTCTCTCATTCACATACCTGTAGTAGTCATGAGGATTTGAATTTTAGTTTCCGATATTATCACCCATTCGAGTTGATTCTGCATTCAGAAAAAGGGGAAGCAAGAAGCTGAAGCCCAATTAGTGGTGAAGCCACAGCAAGAACTGAAGTTTGTACAAAGATTAGCCCCACCTTTACTCGCTGCATTTCTAGCCTTATCTCCTATCATCGCTACCCCAGGTAAACAATTGCCATCCATTTCATTCAATTATTATAGTCTGCTAGTATTCTAATATCACAAATAGGGATACTCCCTCATTGCTGTCGAAATTGCAATAGATATTTAGTAATTAGGGTTCGTGTGATCCCTAGATGTTTTTAATGAACCATTGGGTGTCAGCCCAGTGGCCACCGACCCCCACCTTAAACCGGCCCGAGGACACTCGAGGTCACGGGTTCGAAACATGTTTCAGCCCCTCGGGTTGGCAGGGGTTTCACCGCCAGGCAGTGTTGTCCGGTCGCTAGCTTGGGAAGGGGGATCCCTTCCGCGGTCGGGGGTACCGTGCATCTACCCTTTTTTTAGATGTTTTTAATGATGTTGGGTAGACACTTGATTATAATGATTTATATGTTGAATAGTGTCATATGGGCAAGCAATAGATGTACAAAAAGGAGCTTCATTGTTTAACCGTGCTTGCATCGGATGTCATGATGCAGGTGGAAACATATTACAACCTGTGAGTTTCTTCAGACAATACATCAATGTTACCCAGGGCCGGCCCAGAGCAAGTGCTGGGTGGGCGACCGCCCTGGGCCCAAATCGAAATAGGGCCTGAAAAAATTTATAAGTTATATATATATATATATATATATAGGTAGAGGATCCTGTAAAAAAGACTAAAAGTGTGAGAATGGTAAGAAAGAATCTACACCATTAGATCTTTGATCTAATGGTTGAGATTAATAGGGACCAAATTGTAAAATTTGGTTTTTTTTTACTAAATTGAAAATTAGAGGGGTAATAAAGTCTTTATATCATTTCAAAAATAGAAACTGTCAATAAAAATCCCTACAATCTCTCTCTCTCTCTCCAGATGATCTCCATCTACACGATCAAAGATCTCTCTCTCATCATCATCATCATCTAACATCGTTATCATCATCATCTAACACCGCTGCAGCGGCGAGCGGGCAACGGCTGCAGCGGCGAGCGGCAGCGGTGGTGCAGCAGCAGCGTTATCATCATCATCATCATCATCTACATCGTTATCATCATCATCATCATCTAACACCGCTGCAGCGGCGAACGGCAGCGGCAGCGACGACGGCGAGCGGGCAGCGGCGGTGGTTGTGCGGATCGGCAGCGGTGGTGCAGCCGTGGTGGTGTCGGAAGTGGCAGTGGTGGTGCCGGAAGTGGAGAAGATGGTACAGAGGTGCTATATTTTTTCTTTACTGAATGGTGTTATATCTTTGTACTGAATGATGTTATTTTGTGTACTGAATGGTGTTTTTTTATTTTCTGAATGGTGTTTTTTTCTTTTTTGAATGGTGTTATTTTGTTTCTGAATGGTGTTATTTTCTTTTTCTGAATGGTGTTATATTTATTTACTGAATGGTGTTATATTCTTGTAATGAATGGTGTTATATTATTTACTGAATGGTGTTATTTTGTTTACTGAATGGTGTTATTTTGTTGTTTGCTGGATGATTTTTTTTTATTTCTGAATGGTGTTATTTTGTTTCTGAATGGTGTTATTTTTTGTTTACTGAATGGTGTTATTTTGTTTCTGAATTGTGTTATTTTGTTTCTGAATGGTGTTATATTGTTTCTGAACTGTGAATTTTTTAAAACACCCTGGACGGTTATATTCCTTAAATCAAGGATTTTCTCTCTCCAAATCCTTAAATCAAGGATTACCATATTTGAATTTGTTAATGCATTTACAATCTTACCCTTTTCATTTAATTTAGATCTAATGGTTGAGATTCTTTCTTACCTTTCTCACACTTTTGGTCTTTTTTACAATAACTCCACCCTATATATATATATATTTAAAAAAAATCTGTATGTTTTTAAAGAAAAAACACTTAAATGGTCTGGATTTATGAACCAAAAACGTTAATGCCCAATTGTTTAGAAGCCCAACTGTTTTTGCCAATTGAATTCAGAATCCCAATTGTTTTAGTGTGTAATGGATTAATGATTTGGCCGAAATCAATAAACAAACATAATGGATTCATGAATAGGGTCAATTTTTTTTTCTTTTTTGTGATTTTCGGAGACGGCCCTGATGTTACCAGTGACAGTCAAATTAAGTTTAAGTTTCTAGTTTAGAAAAAAATACCCAAATTTCAATGTTTTCTTTCAGGGTGCAACTCTGTTTCTGAAAGATCTTCAAAGGTAGCCAAAATCATCAATATCAATTTTATTTTCTTAATTAGTAATTGTATTATCAAATCAATAATTTATCCATCATGGGATTATAGTATTATACTTTTGCAGGAACGGAATTGACACTGAAGAGGAAATTTACCGGATAACATATTATGGAAAAGGGAGAATGCCTGTAAGTTTTATCTTGAAATGAAATCTTTAAGATGTTTTGACCAAATAGATGTGGGTTGGGTTGCGTACATGGTGTGTTTATAGTTACGTGGTGCATGCAGGGGTTTGGAGAGATGTGTACACCGAGGGGTCAATGCACATTTGGAGCTCGTTTACAGGAAGATGAAATAAGACTTCTGGCTGATTTTGTGAAGTCGCAAGCAGATCAAGGATGGCCAAACATTGTAAACAATGGAGATTGACCCATTCAGGTGTCATGATATTGTTGGTGATTCTGGTGAAGAGTAACCAACTTTTACCATTAGAGACATCGTTTTATGAGGTTAAGCTCTATGTTTTGTAATTAGTTGGATAAAAAAAGTAGAAGGGGAGTCTGTGTTCTAAAAGGTGAAGAATGTACACAACACGAGTAGAGGTGAGTGCCTTTAGGGGGCTTTTAGTGTGCCGTTTTTGCGCATCACACCGCCTCCTGTACTTTGATGCTTTCTTTTCCTTTTTGAAGCCCATGCGTTTAAATGGAGTAAATGGGACACATCTTGAAAGACCAAATGATTTTAAAAGCCAATGTGGCGGACCCAAGAATTTTTTTTTTCTGGGGGTGCGGATGAAGGGTTCAACCATATTTTCAAGGGGTGCGATCGGGTTTTTTGCCTAAAAAATACACTAATTTTTTTTTCAAGGGGTGCGCCCGCCCACCCACCCACCCGTAAAGGTAGGTCCGCCATCCCTTAAAACCTAGAAATCTAAGCCATCAATAGGATTCCAGCTTCCTCATATATGTAATCTGTTTTGTGAGGCTATATTAATTTCTCATTTGTGTACATAATGTTTTTAGAGGCATGCTAATCGTAGAGTCACTCAAATACACTTGATTGGAAGTAGAGTGAAGAGAGGAAATGAAAGTAGGAGTAGTTGTCATTATTTCTGCATTACATCTTTTCTATTTATAGCTCAACATTTGACTTAGTTGACTAAATGACTTAACTAATGCTAACTAAAAGCAGACGATACTAATAGTAATTGATTTACCAACTAATACATGCGTCTTGTAGGATTTGAACCCAGAGCACATCACTCAACCACCACAACGTCCCATTGAAGACATTAATTTGGTAGGTATATGATAATATTCATGGCTGATTTTGTTAGCGAGTGTAACAATCATCAGGGTGAGGATAGATAATGGGCTAAAGCCGAACCTACAATCTACAATTGATGTTTCCCTTAATTTGTTATCGGCCATTCGAAACCCTCATTGTATCCTACATTTAGTGTAAAACACACAAGGCTGCATGGGAGGAAGGGTCCAGCTTTGGCTTCTTAGCTTCATGCCATAAGACCAAGACGTGTATACGAGGCTAAATATGAGTTTTTTAAGATGAAACTTCGAAAGAGAGCTTGATTATTTAAATTAATTTGTGGAGATTGTTATTAACCATCCATAAGATGCATGTGAAGAATTAACCCCGCTAAAGTGACTTATAATAATCTTTAATCAATTTCTTTCCGGTAAATATAATAATCTTTAATCAATTTTGTTAACAGTAATTCTAAGTTTTCCACTTGTCATGATTTGTTTATTAAACTTTTAGTCAACCATGATGAGCAAATACAATTACACGGCATATTCATTCATCCATAAATATCTAATCTTCATAAGGTTCATCATGATTAATCATCTACGTAAGAAAAAAAAATGAAGCAATTTCAAGTTTTTTATATACTTAATTTGATTTTAATAACAAAATCATCAGCTGAAGCTATTGATTACGCCAAGAAGGGATGCAATGATACTTGCGGGAACGTGATGATTCCATACCCTTTTGGAATCGGAGCAAATTGTTCTGTCAACAAATGGTACGTTATTGATTGCAACTCCTCCAAGCCTTACCTCTCTGCACTCGACAACATGGAGGTGTTGAGTGTAAGCTTGGAAGAACAAACGGTCACTGTTAATGCCTCAGTAATCTCTCGTTGCCAGAATTCAATCGATCACATCCCTAGCATCGACCTTGGTGAGAGTCCCTTTGGATTTTCTGGATCACATAACATACTCAACGTTGAGGGGTGTGGTTATGCTGCTATCGTGAGTGATGGAGAAGTAGTCACCGGATGTTCAACTATTTGCACTAATTACACTGCCTGCGAAAGAGATCTTTGTGTTGGCCTAGGCTGTTGCCAAATTACAGTTCCCCAAAATTTGAAGTCGTATAGCGTAGATCTTACTCACTTGGCAAGGCTGGGTGAAGATGGAGCTTGTGGGTCTGCATTTTTTGGCATCACACCATTGGTAGCTAATATGCCCCGCTTGCGGTATGCGCATATAACGTATATATATGTGTGGGCGCTCGGGGGGGGGGGGGGGGGGGCAAAAGTGAAAGTGCACTAATTTTAACGTTATTTTACTAATTTCGTGAAATAATGTTAAAAGAGGGGGATGGTTAATCATGCATCATGTGGTGGCGTTGATAGCCGAAAGACAAGGGAGTACGTGCACTAATTGGCCTTTGTCTTAATTGCCGAGTGTTATGTGCCTTATGTCCAAGGTTTGATGCAAAACTACCATCGAGCCGGGGGTCTCACTGGAAGCAGCCTCTCTATTCCTACGGGGTAGAGGTAAGGCTGTTTACATCTTACCCTCCTCAGACCCTACCTTAGCTTTGCTATTGGTGGGATTTACTGAGTATGATGATGATGATGATGATGATGACCATTGGTAGCTGATACCATATGGAGTTCTGGATACCTGAAGATGAGGAACCCCTCTTATTTTCCCATATCCCTTTTGTGGTTTCTATCAAACGACAACATCCATGAAATACGAAATTGTTGGCATCGAAAGCGTAGAGAGTATTCACTGGATTTGGGTAATCGTAGCTCCATTCATCTTAGAAAGTGTTCATGTGGTAATGGGCGGATAGGGAGCCCTTACTTGCACAATTGCAAAGGTATGAGTTTTAGAAGCTGAGTTTTTGTCTTGAGTTTTTGCAGTAAACTTAACCATTATGTTATGTGATTTTAGATTCTGAAGCTTGTAGAACATGCCAGGGTTTGGGAGGAATCTGTCACTATGTACAATCATTTCCGGATGATTTTAATGGTACCTTGCGGCTAAATTGTGAGACTAGGGTATACCATACTCGAATTTTCAGAAGCAGCAAATCACCACTAGGTGTTATTCTAGGCAAGTTATCATCTCCCCATGTGATCAGTATAGCATGCATACTTGTTGGACTGTTTATTTATTTCAGTTCAAGTTTCAAGCTTGCAGTGACTTCACTTTAAATTCTGGATTTTTTGTTGTAGTTTTTTTTCTATTATATGAAGAAAGAACATATTCGTTCAGTTTACAAAAAAGAAAACTAATTTTACTGATAAATATTTCATTCCATTCCTACTTAACACCATCTTCCCTTTCAATTAAACTGCTTATTATTCATTCTCGTGGTCATTATATTCATTCAATGTGAACTGTTGAACATTTAAGACTCTTGAAATTGTTTTTCTGCATTGCATTTTCCTTTTTTCAGGTGTTAGCATATGCATGGGGTTGCATTTTCTAGCAAAGTCCATCTATGAACTACACAAACATATCAAGAAGACCAAAGCCAAGAGACAGAAGGAAAAGTGTTTTAAACGCAACAACGGTCTACTTCTTAAACAACAAGAAGCAACTAAAGAGGGTTTAGTTGATAAAACCATACTTTTCACCTCCAAGGAGTTGAAGACAGCCACCGATCATTTTAATGAGAATACCAAACAAAGTTCAATACATAAGAGAAGAATGGAAATTAACCAATAAATTCAAAAACAGAGACAATTACAGACTAATGGCAGGTAGACGAGCAACAAGTTGCGCCGCTACCCCCTTCTGAATAGCAAACCCTACCCTGCTAAACATAAAATTCGGCCCCTTAACATGAACGGTGTTACTGCTTACCACCTGTTGAACCCGCTTGAGGAACCGCACCGCGTCAGGGGCAAGAGCGCCAAAAGTATCGAAAGCGAACGTGACGAACACGTGCTGATTCTCGATGCAAGCTTTTTCATGCTTAGCTACTTTGGCTGCCTCTGCCTTGGTTATTGCTTGGCCCGCCACAAACCCGTGGTCCCTTAGCCCAACGAGGGGGGACACACCTGTCAGATCAACACACGCGTGTTTCCCTCCTTCCCATCCAAAAACAAGAATGTCAGCGGGCCGTAGGGTAGATCTCCCTTCTAATGGATCGGTCAAGAAGTTCACCGGAGCTTCCTTTTTTGCCGAGATCCCTGCCCGCTTAAGGACATCATAAAGCACATCACGAACTAAATCGTGTCGATATTTAAATCCTGGTAATTCTTTGCTATGGATTGCATGCTCCCCAAAAGAATCCATGCAAGACTTCCGACATATAAGACACGGGTCATCAACCGGGAAAAGCGGTACCATCAGCCGGTACTTGAAGATAGCCCGGTATTCCACAGCCGACATACGTTGCCCTAAACCTTCGATGGGAACAACAGACAGGAAATCCTGAGCATGGGGGGCTCGCAAACACTCAAACACGACTCGCTTCTGTGGAGACCAAGCAAACTTCTCTTCAACTGTCTTGACGATTTCGCCCTATAAGGCATTCGCCAGAATTTTCTAGGCTTTAATGGGGGCGGTGTCTTTAATGTAGAAACCGCCGAGATCAAGATCGGGAAGAGAACTATGCAGATTGTCCAACGCACCCCTGTAATCAGAGTCCAACAATCCACCACCACATTCACGAAGGATGTGGCCTTGAAGAACCCAAGATTGGGCCCTTGAAGCCACAAAAGCGTAGGAAGAGGCATCCTCAGCTGAGCAAATCCCCAGCCCCCCCAAAACGGGTCAGGAGGGAAGCTAACCTCCATTGTAGGTCCCCGAAAAAGGCACCCCCACAAACAACAATGTTCTCGATCGCATTCCGAAGCCCCTTGTCAAAAACAGAGACGGCTTCCCCAACATAAGAAGGCTGACACATCCTTAGCCCAAACAGCAGTTTAGCAACCCCCGTACATGAATGAAGCAGGAGGAGTTCGCTCTGAGGGTGCCGAAGACGTTTGAGGCATCCCATCAGCTCAACCGCACATTTAGCTCTTTTGAGGGCTAAACCACTAATAAAATCCCCATCTCTACTGACAGCACCACCCAAGAGTTTCACACCATGCACCAGCCTACCAATCTCCCACGGAAATAAACCCTCTTGAGTCTTCACCCCGTCTCATGTAGGCCAAAAAACTTCAATTTTTTTAATGTTGAGAAGGAGGCCCAAGGAGGGGCCCTCCACTCTAATAATGTCTAAAGCCTTGGCAACCTGAGTAGCATCTCCAATAAGGGTCTCATCATCTAGGTACCAGGCGTGAAAAAGAAGCTTGCAACGATATCTGATTCGGAGAACAAGAGGGTGTAAAATAAGGGCAAAAAGGAGAGGCCCTAAAGGATCCACCTGCTGAACCCCCGTGGAAGACCAAATATTATCATAACCCACATACAGCCTAGCTGGTTGCCCGTATAAAAAATCAACCCAAGCAGAGATGGATGAACACATTTTCCTTACCTCATTTAAAAGAGCAGTTCTGTCCACAAGGTTAAAGGCATTCGAGAAATCGACGGTAAGCATAGCCAATGACCCGTCTTGGTGGTGTGCATTTAAGAGCCTGTTTGCGCTATGAAGAACCGCCTCAGCCCCGTTTGTGTAAGGACTTTCAAAAATGTCCCTAAAAGACCCGTAAGTGAAAACCCGGACCCTGAAAACTCTAATCCATAACAAAAATCAAGAAAAACAGATTTTCTGGTTTTACACGGGCCGCGTAAACCTTAAGGTAAGGTTACGCGGGCCGCGACAACTCATCAAAACTCTGGATAAGTGTTTAAGCCACGTGTCATCCACCTGGCAAACCTACTCGTGACACATGAAGCCTACACGTAGACTAGGGCCTCTCGTGGGTCGCGTAAAGTTTAAGTGTGGGTTTACGCGGGCCGCGTAAACCCTAAAAATCAGCTATAAATAGATTGGGCCATGAGCAGTTCACTGGTGTTGAAAGTTTTAATAAAAAACGAAGATACAATGCTAAAAATCATAAATTTCATTAGGGAGGTGTTGCTACGATACCGGGTATAACTCGATCGCTGCTACAATTCAATGTCCGATCGATTGAAACTATCCGATGGATGTTTAAGTGCTGCTCAAATTAGGGTTATACTTTGTCATTCGTCATAAATTCGATGGATGTTTAAAGTATTGCACTTTGTCATTCGTCGTGAGGGTTTTAATCTCGTGAGTTATCCTAAATGCTGTATTAGTTACTGACCTAGTTCGTGTGCATTGTTGTTTAAATTAGGTTATCAGGCTTATCAGTAGGCTAAAATTTGCCCGTATAAATCTGCAATGCGAGTCATTCTCTTTTTATCAAAATTACTTTCGAAATCATGTTGTTTTCAAAGTTATAATTACAGGATTAAGTCGTTGTAATCTTCAATTATAGCCGGTATGTGGGGTTTTGTATACAATTCTTGATAACCGTCACCATTGGACAACGGGTTAGCCAATGGGTGATATGACCATAGTCACAGAAACGAGTCGAGTGACAAATACCGTTGGGTAATTGGTTGATATATAAACAATGTAATCGCCCTTAATACTGTATATTATAACCATGTGTCGTTTTGTGCAAAATGAATGATTCACCAGTATTTCCCCGCTGACAAACCTTTTTAAAACATGTTTCAGGTGATCTACTGTGATCCGAGAAAAAGTGCCGTGGAGCACTACAAGCTTGAGGAAGTGGCTCAATAAAAATGAAGAAACATGTTTCTGTAAAAAGTGGTTTCCCAGTGAAATCACCTTATTGTAAATTACGGGGTTTTAACCCAAGTTATGAAATAAAATAATTGGCATTTTCAAGTTTTAAAACGATCCTGCTAAAATCTTCCGCTGCCAAATTAATAAATACCACGGGGTTTCTATCCCGCGGCTCCTGGACCGCCGTGACAGAAAAAGGTGGTATCAGAGCCACTGATTTAAGCTAATTAAGTATTTAGAAAATACTTAATTTTACTGATTGCTATTCTGTGATTACTATTTATTTGTTAGTCTACAGTATGGGTAAGCAAAGAATTTCGGACATCTATCGTCAATTAGATAGTTCACCAAAAGATAAGGAAGCTTCATCCTCAAGATACCCAGCAGATACTGAGGAAGGAATATTTGTTCATAAGGCACTGTTTGAGATACCACTTACCCCTAATAAAAGAAGTTGGATTATTAGAAAAAGTGAAGAGAAAATAAAGAAATCACCACCAAAAGAAGTGATGATTAATAAGGAAACTCAGGAAATGAGCATCAACCCACCATGGGAAGATGAATTAGATGAAAAATGGGTAGATCTCTACATGTTAGCCACTACAGCAGTAAATGTTAACTTTTAATTAAGTCAAACTGCCAACACCCTGATCCAGTACTAGCACCCATATCAACCATAAGTCAGAAACTTTGCCCATTAGATAAACAATTTAGTAAGAGAAAATCCAATAAATTATGAATGCACAACCCCTAGTATATTTTGAATTTCAGTTGTAACTTGTATTAGATATATATATATATAAGTCGCACTGTGTGCAATAATATTTGAATAGTTATACTAAATATTCGTCTAAGAAATTTTTTATTTATCATAAAATTTTAACTTAGCATTTTGTGTACATTTTGCATATATGCTAAATAGCATGAATGAGTTATCTGAAGCTCTTCAGAATCTCAATCTCTATCCTGTGAAAGTGGAAGTTTCCGGAGACTTTACCGGTTATTTGCCCGATATTGTGGAACCTATGGAATTCCAAGCTCCACCTCTGGAGAAATCAAAGCCTAAGAAAAGAAGAAGATTCGTAGGCTGGAGGCGTGTACGCATGAAGAAACCAACAACTAAGAAAGTTTCCAAGATAGAGAATCCTATGGACAAAGGAAAAGGGATCGAGATTGGGGAAAGTTCTAGGCAAGCCGAAGAATTGCCATTGCAGGAGGAATTGGATCGCATACTGGCAAGCTATGATATCCTTAGGCCTAACAATAAAAACCTTTTCCCTTATCCTGCTGAAACCCAACTTCCAGTAAACTTGGAACCAGCGATCCCAGATCCTCTTGTTAATACCCGACCTCTAGGAGAAATGGATGAGTGGTGGACAAACGACTGGCAGTTTTCGAAACCTCCTAAATAACCCTTATACCCTTTTCCCTCAGTTCGACCCGGAACCTGCACCAAACCCACCGATGAGCAATGAAAACTTGGCAGAACTCCACAATTTTGGCGAGGAGCTGATAGACGCAGGGAACAGAATTCGGGAGGTGGGAGAACAAATCTCCTGGAAGTACGACGAGAGGGAACGTCGCTTCTGAGGTGCCAGCTGACGGAGGATAGTGTGGTTGTGAAGCTATGGCTGTATAATAATAATAGTAATAAAAATGTAAATCTGTAAAATAACCTAAAAATAAAAACTTTTGTAAGATAATGTGTGTACGGAAGCATAGTAATATAAGAAAAATGGAAGTCGAGAAATCGACAATTTTGGCTATACGTGTGTTGTGAAATTTTGTGCGATTGTTTGCATATAGTTATTATTTATTTTATGCTAATATATATATATATATATATATAGGTAGAGGATCCTGTAAAAAAGGCCCAAAGTGTGAGAAAGGTAAGAAAGAATCTCAACCATTAGATCTTTTGATCTAATGGTTAAGATCATTAGGGACCAAATTGTAAAATATTTTTATTAATTTGGACTAAATTGAAATATCTAGGGGTAATTGTGTCTTTTTATCCCCATTTTGTAAATCAAAATCCCTAAAATTTCTCTCTCTCTCTCCAGATCTCTCTCTATCATACGTTCAGAATTTCTCTCTCCAAGACCAATCGGAAGATCAAAACGCCAGCGGCCAATCGGAAGATCAAAACGACAGCGGCAGCGGCGGCGGTGGTGGTACGAGCGGCAGCGGCGGTGGTGCTGGTGCGAGTGGGCAGCGGCGGTGGTAAAACCAAAACCCCAAATCCAATCTCCATAATCGCCGGCGATCGATTCAACGATGACGGTGAGCGTGAGCTTCGCCGTCGACGTAATCGCCGTTCTGATGCTCTTACACGCTGCTTATCAATTATTTAATGTAACTAACTCACTTTCATCTCTAATATTTATTGTTATTATATTCAATCGTAGATTAAAAACTCAAAAGCTTTATATTTAGTTCTGAATGGTGTTATAGGGTGTTATATTCTTGTTCTGAATGGTGTTATAGGGTGTTATATTCTTGTACTGAATGGTGTTTTTTTCTTTTTCTTAATGGTGTTTTTTTTTCTGAATGGTGTTATATTGTTTACTGAATGGTGTTATTTTGTTTACTGAATGGTGTTATTTTTCTTAATGGTGTTATTTTGTTTCTGAATGGTGTTCTTTTTCTTAATGGTGTTATTTTTTTTTCTGAATGGTGTTATATTGTTTACTGAATGGTGTTATTTTGTTACTGAATGGTGTTATTTTTTGTTTACTGGATGGTGTTATTTGTTTCTGAATGGTGTTATTTTGTTTCCGAATGGTGTTATATTTTTGTTTACTAAATCGTGTTATTTTATGTACTGACGGTTATAAGTCCTTAAATCAAGGATTTTCTCTCTCTCCAAATCCTTAAATCAAGGATTACCATATTTGAATTTTTAATGCATTTACAATCATACCCTTTTCAATTAATTTAGATCTAATGGTTGAGATTCTTTCTTACCTTTCTCACACTTTTAGTCTTTTTTACAATAACTCCACCCTATATATATATATATATATATATATTAATTACCAGATGGAACACGCTGATAATGAACCACTTAACGAGATTAACCAGTCTGAGCAGAATAATGAGGATCATTTCCTCAATAGGCAAGATATCGAGAATATCGTTGCCCAAGGAATAGCCAATGCTATTCCAGCAATCCTTGCTACTGCTCGAAATCCAGTTGAACCTCAACAGATTATTCCTAGAAACCTTCTCCTGAAGACAACTTCAGTAATAGCGTAAATGGAGGCGGCAACCATACTAACAACAATAATGATGTACTGCAAGCCCCAAATCTCAAAAGAATGAAAGTTGCAACGCCTGGTTGCACTTACAAGGAGTTCCTTGTCTGTAAACCTGTTGAGTTCGCAGGCAATGAAGGGGCGACTGTGGCGCTGCGTTGGTTGGAGAAAACCGAGGCAGTAATTAAAATAAGTAACTGTGCCGAGGAAGACAAGGTCATGTACGCGTCGAATCTTTTTAAAGAAGGGGCGCTAGAATGGTGGAATACGGTACTACAAGCCAAGGGAAGCGATGTGGCCTATGCCATAAGTTGGGAAGAATTTAAGCGGCTAGTGGAAAGAAAATTTTGTCCCGAATATGAGAAAGAACAAATGGAAAATAAATTCTTAAACCATCGGATGGTAGGCGTAGACTGTCGAGGGTATACTTCGACATTCTTCGAGTATGCTAGAGTAGTACCAACCCTGGCTTCGCCAGAACCGGTACTTATTTCCCGCTATATCTGGGGATTGATTGGCGAAATCCGTGATATCGTTAAAGCTGCGAGACCTCGCACAATTGATGATGCAGTGGAATTAGCCAACACTTTGACGGACGGTTTGGTACGCACAAGAGAAGAAAATAGGAAGAAGGATTTGGCTCAGAAAATTACCCAAGGATTTCGTGTGGGCAATAATAGCAATTTCAAGAAGAGAGGAACCGGGCAATCTTCCACTCCGCCTTTCTGCAGGAACTGTAGCAAGAAGCATTTTGGAAAATGTAATGAAACCTGCAACTTTTGAAAAGTTGTAGGACATCGTGATGAAGATTGCAGAAAGAAAACAAGGGTCTGCTATAGCTGTGGAGAAGCTGGGCATTTCAGACCAGAATGCCCCAAATTGGTCAAACCAGCTGACAATAAAGCCAAGCCTGCAGAAGGAACTACCAAGAGAAACGCAAGAGCCTTCCAGTTAACTACTCAGAAAGCAGAGCTAATCCCTGACGTGATAGCTGGTACATTCCTCGTTCACAACGTTTATGCAAAAGTATTATTTGACTTTGGTGCAAACCAAAGTTTTATAAATACTTCATTCTGCCAAGCGCTTAACTTACCCTTAACCAACCTTAGGCAGATCTTTACGGTCGAAACGGCAGATGGGAATTCTGTTAACATAGATAAGGTTTTGCGAGAAGGAAAGATAGAACTCTTAGGCCATAAATTTTCTGCAAACCTGTTACCTATGAATTTAGCTGGATTCGATGTGGTGTTAGGAATAGATTGGTTAGTAGCCAACCATGCCCGAATCCTTTGTAATAAAAATGTTGTAGAAATTCACACACCTACAGGAGAATTAGTGGTGATTACAGGAGATAAGCCACGAAAGCCACTGAAATTCATTTCAGTAATGAAGTTGGCCGGTTATTCAAGAAAACAAGAATTGGTGTATATGATTTCAGTAATCATTAACACGAAAGGTAGGGAACTTAAAGAAATTCCTGTAGTAGCTGAATACCCAGATGTATTCCCAGAAGAACTACCAGGATTACCACCCGATAGGGAAGTAGAATTTAGGATTCATCTAATTCCTGGAACTACACCGATAGCCAAAGCACCTTATCGGTTAGCACCCACCGAAATGTTAGAACTGAAAAAGCAGTTAGATGAATTACTAAGCAAAGGATTTATACAACCTAGTTCATCCCCGTGGGGAGCACCAGTGTTGTTTGTGAAAAAAAAAGATGGGTCAATGAGAATGTGTATTGATTATAGAGAATTGAATAAGGTTACAATTAAGAATCGATACCCATTACCTAGGATTGATGATCTTTTTTATCAACTCCAGGGAGCTAGATACTTTTCAAAGATAGACTTACGCTCCGGATACCATCAGTTGAAAGTACAAGAAGAAGACATACCTGAAACTGCTTTCACAACTAGGTATGGTCATTACGAGTTTACAGTCATGCCCTTCGGACTAACGAATGCACCTGCAACATTCATGGACATGATGAATAGAATCTGTAAACCGTACTTGGATAAATTTGTAATTGTCTTCATCGACGATATACTTATTTATTCCAAAAGTCAGGACGAACATTGTAAGCACCTACATGCACTCTTAACTTTGTTAAGAAAAGAAAAGCTTTATGCCAAATTCTCGAAGTGTGAATTTTGGCTACAGGAGGTGCAATTTTTAGGACATATGGTGAATCACGAAGGTATTCACGTAGATCCCTCCAAAATAGAAGCAATCACCAAATGGAAGGTTCCGCAATCAGCTACGGAAATTAGAAGCTTTTTAGGGTTAGCTGGATACTATAGGCGATTTATTAAGGATTTTTCTAAAATAGCTGTGCCAGTAACAAAGCTAACCTGTAAAGCGGTTAAGTTTGAATGGGGACCTAAGCAAGAAGAGGCCTTTAAGGTTTTAAAGCAAAAATTAACAAACGCCCCAATTCTAGCCTTGCTAGAAGGAACAGAAGATTTTGAAGTATACTACAATGCTTCAAAGCTAGGATTAGGATGTGTGTTGATGCAACGCAAGAAGGTAATTGCGTATGCCTCAAGGCAATTGAAAAAGCACGAGGAAAACTATACGACTCATGACTTAGAGCTAGGAGCCATAATTTTTGCCCTTAAAATTTGGAGACATTATCTGTATGGAAGTAAGTTCACTATCTATACGGATCACAAAAGTTTAAGGTACATATTTGGGCAAAAGGAATTAAACATGAGGCAAAGAAGATGGATGGAAATCCTAAGTGACTACGACTGTGATATCCAATATCACGAAGGAAAAGCAAATGTAGTTGCAGATGCCTTAAGTCGTAAGTATCATGAAAAGCAAAAACGGGTTCGTGCTCTTAGATTAAGTTTACAACTAGACTTAATTGAACAACTAAAGAATGTTCAAGAAACAACAATCAAAGACGATGCTGAAGAAATGAAGGGAAGGATAAAAGAATTAGAGCAAGGAAGTGATGGAATTTGGAGATTCCATAAGAAAAGAATTTGGGTACCTAAGCAAGGAGATTTAAGAGATAAGATTTTAGAAGAAACTCATAAATCTAGGTATACCATGCATCCCGGTAACAATAAAATGTACCAAGACTTAAGAAATAATTTCTGGTGGATAGGAATGAAAAAGGACATAGCTAGATATGTTTCTAAGTGTCTTACTTGTTCACAAGTTAAGGCAGAACACTAGCAACCTTCAGGGTTACTTCAACAATTAGAAATGCCTGTATGGAAATGGGAGCTCATAACAATGGACTTTGTTACTAAGTTACCCAAAACCAAAAAAGGGTAATGATGCGATTTGGGTAACTGTGGATCGATTAACCAAATCAGCTCATTTTCTACCCATGAAAGAAACCTTTAGCATGGAAAGGTTAGCAAAGTTGTATGTAGATGAAGTAGTATCCTTACATGGAGTTCCACTCTCCATTGTATCGGATAGGGATAGTCGTTTCACTTCCCATTTCTGGACAAGTTTCCAGGAAGCAATGGGAACCCGACTAAATTTAAGTACTGCATATCATCCTCAAACAGACGGACAAAGTGAAAGGACGATCCAAACACTGGAAGACATGCTTAGGGAATGTGTGATAGATTTTGGTGGAAACTGGGATGACCACCTACCCTTAATCGAGTTCTCCTATAATAATAGTTATCATTCAAGCATCGAAGCTGCCCCATTCGAAGCATTGTATGGACGTAAGTGTAGAACTCCAGTTTTTTGGCAGAATTAGGAGAAAGCCAATTATCAGGTCCTGAGATCGTGCAAGAAACTACCGACAAGATCACTCAAATCAAGAAAAGATTGAAAACAGCTCGAGATCTCCAGAAGAGTTATGCCGACAATCGACGCAAGCCATTATAATTTCAAGTCGGAGACATAGTACTCTTAAAACTTTCTCCTTAGAAAGGAGTAGTTCAGTTCGGTAAGAAAGGAAAGTTGAGTCCAACGTACGTAGGACCTTTTCCAGTAATTCAACGTATAGGACCAGTTGCCTATCGCTTACAACTACCAGAAGAGTTAGCTGGAGTACATGACGTATTTCATGTATCCAACCTTAAGAAATGTCTATTTGACGAATCCTTGGTAGTACCTCTTCAAGACATAGAGGTAAACGAAAAGTTGAAGTTCGTAGAGAAACCGCTTCAAATAGAAGACAAAAAGGTCAAGTTTCTCAAGCACAAGCGACTAATGCTGGTCAAAGTCAAGTGGGATTCAAAAAGAGGACCCGAATACACCTGGGAACTAGAATCGAAAATGAAGCGAAAGTATCCTCACTTATTCCAGTAAATCTCGAGGACGAGATTCTAAATAAGGTGGGGAGAATGTAAGGACTTTCAAAAATGTCCCTAAAAGACCCGTAAGTGAAAACCCGGACCCCGAAAACCCTAATCCATAACAAAAATCAAGAAAAACAGATTTTCTGGTTTTACACGGGCCGCGTAAACCTTAAGGTAAGGTTACGCGGGCCGCGACAACTCATCAAAACTCCGGATAAGTGTTTAAGCCACGTGTCATCCACCTGGCAAACCTACTCGTGACACATGTAGCCTACACGTAGACTAGGGCCTCTCGCGGGCCGCGTAAAGTTTAAGTGTGGTTTTACGCGGGCCGCGTAAACCCCAAAAATCAGCTATAAATAGATTGGGCCATGAGCAGTTCACTGGTGTCAAAAGTTTTAATAAAAAACGAAGATACACTGCTAAAAATCATAAATTTCATTAGGGAGGTGCTGATACGATACCGGGTATTAACTCGATCGCTGCTATGACTATGTGTTTATTCATCTTATGTTTTCTTTTATGCATTTTGTGTTTTTATGCTCTGGATATTCGTTATCCAAATCCTCGCAGGATCTTTCATATCTCCATATGAGGGATTCGTAGTAGGATATTCAAAAAGGTACTACCTTAAATCCTGAATAGGCTTCTATGTAATAGTTAAGACCCTTGGATTATATAGTACCACTCCATGATTCATAAGAGACCCTTTTAGTGGTCTAGTCAAAAAGATTGATTCACAATTTGGTTAAAGAATGACATCTAATGATGTAGCTGAACAGACTCCTTGATAGTCTATTTAGATCATTTATTGATTTAATTAAAAGGACTCTATGGCGGTCTAGTCACACTCATCACAGGATTGTTCATTTGGTTTTACCCTACACATTATAAAATAGACTGTGTGAACTGTGCAAGGAATTGCCTAATTATGGACGCGTACATAATTATGAAATTTAGTGCACAGAAACCCAGTAAGATTTATCATGTGTAAGAACCGATAGCGACAACAATAACAAAATGAGACCGATGTAATGGAAGTACGGTGGACGCATCAATGGCGCTTTATATACTTGTATATAAGTGTCCCTCTTACATTGCAAGCATAATGTTATTAAGGTTACTAGAAGTTCAGAACCCTAACCAAAGTTGTTCGATCTTTTTCAACTTCATGTGTTCAAGCTCTCACAAGTTTCCTCTGATTAAATTTCGGGACAAAATTTCTTAAAGTAGGGGAGACTGTGACACCTGGGTCACTGCGACCATTAAACAAATACCAAACCAATGAAATATTGTATTTCATACTTGGTATTTGTATAAATATGTGTATCATTTTGCACATATCAATTCTTGTTCAATTTCAAACTCTAAATCGCTTTCTGGAAGGTTATACGCGCACCGATAACCAGTTTAATGCAACAAACACTCCGGAATAGTGACATACACTTAACATAACTTAAATAACCTTTACATAACTTAGAAATAAGTTTTGAAGGCTTTGGTATGTCAAAAACAAGTTAATTCGCTTACAGGGACTAAATTTGACAAACTACGAAAGTATGCCAATTTGAACTGTAACAGACATTCCAGAACATGACCATAAGTTAAACATACCATAAGTATCCTTTACATAGCTTAGAAATAGGCTTTGAGAGGTTCGGTGTGCTAAAATAAACTTTTGGGTCATTCAGGGACTAAAAGCGTCAAAAAGTGCATAAGTTTGCACTTTCGCGCATAACTTACGTTCTGAATACATCTGGACATCCAAAAATTTATGTAAGCACTAAAATATTTTATTTTAGTGTTTGGAATAAGAAAAATCCATTCGTCACGCAATTTAGATCGTTTCTCGCGCTTATGCGCATTCCGTCGTAATTAACCGAACATCGCGATCGTACGACCAAACGAACTGACATCCGGCATATTTTTGAGCATGTTTCATGTCCACAATGTTTAGGCATCCTTGTGGAGCCTTGAAAATGATTTAACAAGCCTTAAACATGTCGGAAATGGCCTTAATACGCAACGGGGACTGAAAGGTGAGCATTTGAAAGTGTTTGCTGATCAGGGGAACCCTAGCGTGACACCTAGCCCCCCTAGTGTCACGCTAGTCCCCTTCTGATCAGCAAAAGCCATTTTTAATACAAGTTAACAGCCCCTAACACCCTCCAAAGGTCAAGTGCCACATGTTAAATTCTTATGGTGGCCAAATTCAGTAACCACAACATTACGACAAGTGTATGGGCTAGATCTTTCCCTCTTCTCCAAGAAACGATCCTAACGGTGGACCGAAATCTATAAATACCCATCACATTTTCACTCATTCCTCACAAGAATCTGATCAATTGTGCTCTAAGTTGAAACCTTTGTTTCATACCTGAGCTATTTTGATCTAGATTAGCATTCGGGGACCCTTTGTAAGTGTTCCTTCGTTCTTTTATTGCTTTTCGAGTCCGAAAGTCAAACTTTGTTTGACTTTCTGCATTGACCAGTTTATGGTCAATGCAAAGTTCGTTTGAACTTCGCAACGTGATTGCAATCACGATGGTTATAGTCCCTTGTGACTATGCCTAATGATTACCACGTTGTCTAGGGTCGTAAGGGTAAGCGATCTAATAAATCGCTTATACCTTCGAACCCGACCCATTTGGTCGATCATTAGGATCCGACCAAACACATTAGGTGACCATAGTATATAGGGAATAACCTTCCGAGGTTATACCTTATGGTCACGACGTTTAAGTAGTTGTATGATAGGTAGTTTATATGCCTTAGGTAAATTACCAAAATACCCCTTTGATGCCAAAATTCATTTTAAACATATGTAACATAACTTTTGACATCTAAACTGATTTGACAACCATATTAGACATGTTAAGGCATATGTTACTTGTCATAGGACTAGTTAGGCGGTCCGAACGCGTTTCACGCGAACGACGCGTTAAAGTAGCATAAGCTACCTAAACGGGTCGTAATGGGTCACAAACACTTAGGTTAAGTTTCGTTTTAGTATGTGGGTTTTGTTAAACCATATTACACGAGTCTCCATACTCGTTTGGTTTATTAACCCTCATTCTATCCGATCTTCCGATTTAGGTCCGGTTTATTAACATAGTTACCTATATTAGGTGCCGTTTGATTTCGTGATCTCTAGCATTGCTTGGTGGTTATCTTAAAGACTTCTAAGCAATCTCAAGTGAGTACATAGACCCCTCTTTTACTGTTTTCCAAACGTTTTGGGGTGGAACACATGTGCCTACTTGTTACTTTCATGCTTTCCATGTTTTCACATCATATACTTGCTATGTTTATTAGTACATTTATAGTACATGATTTCATTGTTTTACATTACATTTTATGCTATGTATGTCCATTTAGTTCATACTTAGTACACCGTTTCACATCATATCACATGCTATGTTCATTTGTTGCATACTTAGTACAGTTGTTTTCATCACATGCTTACATTTTGGTATGACATTTGGTTTGTTTACATGGAACAATACATTCATTAACATTAGCTACGCCGTTCGTTAGTAGGTAGTGGTACCATAGGAATTGACAACTCCCGTTCCGGACATCTCGGGTAGGTGGGGATGAAAGGAATGATCGAATTCGATATACATAATTTAGATAAACCTTTAAGTTGTTTAAGGGTTTATCGCCACAGTCTCAAGGCTTGGATGTATGCATTTTCACAACACCGCATAGATGTTCGTATCAGTATAGCATGCATTTCCACAAAACATAACTTTGATTTAAACCAAGTTTTACTTCAATACTTTGTTTTGTGCATTTTACCTATGGTTTAGTTGAATCATTTCACTAGCCATACATATCATTTTGGTTACACATTACATGATTTACATTTGACACATAAACATTTTCGACATTGGTTATACATTACATGATTTACATTTGACACATAAACATTTTCGACATTGGTTATACATTACATGATTTACATTTGACACATAAACATTTTCGACATTGGTTATACATTGCATGATTTACATCTTGACATAAACATTTTTGACATATTATTCAATACATTTGGCAATTGGTTTAAACATAGACATCTTACATTGGTGGTTTGTTTGGGTAAGTGATTTAAGTAACGAGGCGTGTGTAATATGATATAAGCATGGTGGATACGCCGCTGGTACTTCCTATATATAAGTGATTGTATGGTATTTCATGTCGTAGCGTTACTTAAATCATTTCAATATTTAACATATTACATTTTACATAAACAACTTATTTTCACAAGATATTGATTTACAAACAACTTATCTTATACAAACTCATTTTACATGGTTATTCATTTAACCATACATTATTCTCTTATTTATACATATCATCTGATCTTATCGTTTTTCAAATGATTTACAAGACAAAGCAAATTAAAAAGGTTCATGACTAAACATTTTCTCAAACATAAGTCATGAATCCTGTTTTCACAAAACCTATGTATCTCACAGGCATTTTTATGCTGACGTACCTATTTTCACATGTGTTTCAGGATATGATGCATAGGATTTATCAAGATACACTTAGGCGGACATGGGCCTTAGTGACAATAAAAAATGCAAGACTAGTTATTTATGTTATGTTTCTTTGATTGTCAAGACATTGTAACTCTTTAAATAAATAAAACAATATTTCAATTTCCATGTGTTATGAAACAATGATTCTGTTACAACACTCCCCGACATTTTCCGCCACGTTTTGTTGTTCTACGTGGTCGGGGTGTGACACCGATCGATTGAAACTATCCGATGGATGTTTAAGTGCTGCTCAAATTAGGGTTATACTTTGTCATTCGTCGTAAATTCGATGGATGTTTAAAGTATTGCACTTTGTCATTCGTTGTGAGGGTTTTAATCTCGTGAGTTATCCTAAATGTTGTATTAGTTACTGACCTAGTTCGTGTGCATTGTTGTTTAAATTAGGTTATCAGGCTTATCAGTAGGCTAAACTCTGCCCGTATAAATCTGCAATGCGAGTCATTCTCTTTTTATCAAAATTACTTTCGAAAGCATGTTGTTTTCAAAGTTATAATTACAGGATTAAGTCGTTGTAATCTTCAATTATAGCCGGTATGTGGGGTTTTGTATACAATTCTTGATAACCGTCACCATTGGACAACGGGTTAGCCAATGGGTGATATGACCATAGTCACAGAAATGAGTCGAGTGACAAATACCGTTTGGTAATTGGTTGATATATAAACAATGTAATCGCCCTTAATACTGTATATTATAACCATGTGTCGTTTTGTGCAAAATGAATGATTCACCAGTATTTTCCCACTGACAAACCTTTTTAAAACATGTTTCAGGTGATCTACTGTGATCCGAGAAAAAGTGCCGTGGAGCACTACAAGCTTGAGGAAGTGGCTCAATAAAAATGAAGAAACATGTTTTTGTAAAAAGTGGTTTCCCAGTGAAATCACCTTATTGTAAATTACGGGGTTTTATCCCAAGTTATGAAATAAAATAATCGGGCATTTTCAAGTTTTAAAACGATCCTGCTAAAATCTTCCGCTGCCAAATTAATAAATACCACGGGGTTTCTGTCCCGCGGCTCTTGGACCGGGTCAAACCGGGCCGGGGGCCGTGACAGTTTGGAACCCCGACCTCAAACTGAAAGTCGCCAAGATATTTGGCCATATCCTTCCCCACTCCCTTCATCGTTACCTTGGAGACCATTCTCCTCCAGATCGAACCCACTGTAATAGGCCTAATCCCATTATCGGGCTTGAAAAGGGGCGTAAGGGGAGCAGATGCAACAAACTCCGCCAAACTCCTCGGACACCCCCCCTGCAAAAATAAGTTAACCACAGCTGAAATCGCCCTGAGCAGACTAACCACAATCACGGATCCTTCCCCACAAAGGGCGTCCAAAAGGTATTGAGCCCTTAAACCATCTCTCCCATATAACGTCCCTTTAGGGAAGGATTTAATACACCCAAGCACACAAGGTGAGGCTCTGACGGAAGGAAAGCGAGCATGGTCGGAGGGGGCATGCACGGGTGTTTATCCACGAGAGCCTTCATAGTTTTCTTATCAAGTGGTGCGACCCAGAAGAACAAAGGACCTTAACCGCAACGGTAAAATGACCATTGGCAACCTTACGTAAACACTGCTTGACATTAGAACTCACGTCCTCGCTTTTTTTATCAGACATTTTCTTAAATCCCTCCGGACCCTCCTTCACAGGTTTCCAAACCCCTCACGGTCACCCCATTGGGACAACGCCCGCTGTATACTAAGACATTGACCATTTTTCCTGTTGCCCGACCTCTTATCCTGGCGGCTAACCGGCGTAAATACACGCAAGGTACAACGAGGTAACAGTAGAAGCTGAATCAGGCATAGCCACCACATTATCCAAAGCTGTGGTTAAGGCTTGGGCAAACGCCATGCGACAACTAAAGGGGATGCTCTTAACAGTTTTAATAGGAAGAGAGAAAACTCGGTCAGGTAGAGCAACATCAACACATACCTCTCAAGACGGGGAAACCTCCGATACGACACACGGTCTAAGGACTCCCACAATAAAACCCACTTCACCCACTTCTGTTGGCACAAACCGAACAACCCGATCCTCATGGTGACACCCCCACCGGGAAGAATGAAGGCACATGCACTCCCAACACAAGCATTGTTCAGACAACCTAAGGGCTTCATAAACAGATGTGAAAAGATTAGGGTCTTCAGCAATGGCATGCCTCAAAGTATCTTTTCTATGATCCAAACCAAAATGGTGACGTTTAATATGAGTCATAAGCCTTGGGATCCCCTTAGACCCAACAACCCCATCGGGGCAACCATAGAACCCCTTGAAGGGGCAAGGCCAAAAACCATTCGACATGGCCTAAAAAACCGAAATGAGGACAACTTCAGCCAAGACACTTAGGCAATGTCTCCACCCCAAAACAAGAAAAAAAACGAAACTATAGCTAACACCCGACAGTTTAAAGGCTTTTTGAACCCGAGCTCATTGAAACTTAACTCCGAGCATTTCATCGAACACCTTGTGGGCGCAAACCCCACAAGGAAGGAACAACCCACCTCTTTGTCATCCAATGATAGCTACCAAGAAACTTGAGATTTGAAGGTCTAGTGAGAGAATTACATGAACAGTTAGTGTGTGAAGCTGCAAAAATCAATCAAAATCGCATCTTGTGGGGAGCAAAGGTAAAGGTAAAAAGAATCTTGGAAAATCACAAAGTGTTATTGGAAACCTACAAGTAGAATCTTGGGAAAAATATAAGAATCAACGGAGAAGAAAACGAAAAGAAGAATAATCAGATCGATCAAACAAGGAACGTCAGAAAGAAAAAAAAATATGATGTTTAAAAAAATCGATCAAACAAGGAACGCCGGAAAGAAGAAAAATATGATGTTTCAAAAAGAAGAATCAAAATTGAAATAAAACAATGATGATGCTTACAAGATTGATGAATAAAGGAGAATGAGATGCTGATCTTACAAGATTGATGAATAGAATCCTTGGGCGAGGAGTTCAAGGTATGTTGTATAAAGGTATGCTAGCGGATGAAAGGACTGTAGCAATCAAGAAAGAAAGATTGTTGCCGAAAGCCAGTTAGAGGTATTCATCAATGAGGTTGTGATTCTGGCACAAGTCAATCATAGGAATGTGGTTCAGCTATTGGGATGTTGCCTAGAGACTAAGGTTCCACTACTTGTCATTTTTTTAAATTGCACTATATTAACGAGCATTTCATTTTTTTTATTCGAGCAGACAATTACTATAGTTCTCTTTTCTCTTAATTTTCATCAAACCAATACGATTAGTGCAGTTAAAGTTTAAGTCCAAAGTTTTTAAATTCAAATAATGTTTTTAAGAGAACAGCGAAAACATAAGTAAAATGGTGCAAACATAAGTTCACAGTTCATAATTAATAAAAGAACCCAACACGGGTTAGGACGAGCACTACACTTCCCCAAGCTGCAAGCTCCTAAGCAATCACTGTGTATGTGAGTGCATATTTCGTACGTCTGCCACTGTGCGAATGACTAGATAGAGCGTGTGTTGAATATTGTATAGAATAGTGAAAAGTTGGACACGGTTTTGATATTGTCAAAGTCCATCCGCACGGATGGAGTCCATCTGGACGGATGGACAACATAAAGTCCATTCAGATACCCCATTCGGATATAGCTGTTGACATTGTAAAGTCCATCCGGACGGAAGGACATAGTTGATCCGGATGAATAGGCTGTTGCCTATAAATAGGGATTTGGGGTTTCCTATTCGGACAAGCTTTTGGTGTCCTAAGGGGACATGCTGTCCAACTGGTTTCACGGTGGTGTAACTTTCAGATTATCAATAGAAACTAGATTATAAGTGACTGCTCGGTGTCGTATCTATCTTCTACTACTTTCTTACTAACATATGAACAGCAAACAGTGCACAACCCAATCTGCATATACATTGCAAATGGAGCCTTAGTCGAAACCGAAGATCTCGACTCGAAATCAAGAGATCTCGAGTCGCAACTGAAAGGGTCTCGAGTCGCAACCATGAGGTCTCGAGTTACTAAACATTAACCGAAACCTCAAGGTTTCGAGTCAGGTCTCGAGTCGGAACCGGAAAGGTTTTGACTCGCAACCAAGCTAGTTTCGAGTCCCTTGGTGTGTGATGTCATGTTTCGAGTTGTAACTAAAATGATCTCGAGTCACAACCATGAGGTTTCGACTCGCAACCATTGTCGAAACTTCTAGAACCTTATCCATTTCTGCATAAGCCAATCAAACTCCATTAACACTTATTTTATTCCGTACAACCCCTAAATCAGATTAAAGCACAACATTTCAAATATTTTTAGAACATTCAAGCAGTTCTATCAGGTTTTCATCATTCACCAAAACAGGTCTATCCTCAACGTATTATGCATTTCACAGAATCATTTGCTCATTTGTTTTGAACATCTATACACATACATCATCAGCAGCATCAATGTATATCCTTTAACCACAAACAATGAAATCCTAATTCTATGTGTAGCTACTAAACATGAAGAACAGTTTAAATAACACATCACCCTATCTTACGAAATCAGGTATAATTATTGGCATACTAATCATTCATCAAGTTAGCATCATTATTCATAATGTTCAAGCTTTACTACAACAAAACCCCCAAATCCTTAGATTAACCCCTATGTCCTAGCATCAAGTGATTCTTGTCAACATATCCACATTACACATAAACAGTTATTATTTGTCGTATGAATCACCAACAAACATGCACCTTAAACATGTATTCTAATGAGTATGGGGGTGGTTCACTAACCGGTTCGATTGAGAGTGTAGATGTGTAGAAATCAAGATATGATGCTTCCCAAATGGTGAGTCGATGGTGTCTTGAAAGCAGTGGCCGAGATCAAGAGGAAGGAAAGAGATGTATTTTAGGGTTTCTCTTAGAGAGAGAAAACGGATAAGGATAGAGAGAGGAGAGGGAATTTTTTTAGGGATTGGTGATGAATGATTGCTGCCAAAACAATAACCTTGTCGGCTGCAAATGTGGGTCATTTACACCTTTCTAAATTGGGTTTTGAGTGGGCTTGTATAAGCTGGGCCAGGTCATATGTGCATAGTCCATTAGTCCATCAACAAAAGGGGGTGTTTGGAATCAGGAGATCCCGAGTCGAAACCAGGATGTCCCGAGTCGGAACCAAAGAAACCCGGACTTGAAACCATGGCGTCTCGAGTCGAAACCTAGGGGTTTCGAGTCGGAACCGAACATATAGAAATACATACACACACATAATTCACAAAATACACATTATTCATGATAATTATAACATAGTTTTCATTAAATAGCTTCACATAATTGTATCATACAATAAATTTGCGCGGGAAAACCCGAAGTGTCACAAGCTTGGTCTATGGATCCGAAGCGGTTATTTCCGCCGAAATCGGCCTCCCCTCGCCTCGAATGTTAATGATAATATCAATCAACAACGAGGTAGAGCGCCGGCTTGACTTAGACTTTTTGGAGGAAAGGCGCGAGAACGCAACCATTAAGGAATCCATGTACACGTCTAAATTAGAAAAAAAAACTACAACGTGCGCATCCACGTATGTACCTTTAATCCAGGTGATTATGTCTTTCGCGATAATGAATCCTCTAATGCAGAGCGCCTTGGCAAGCTCGCACCCAATTGGGAAGGACCTTAGGTCATACACGAAGTCTTGGGCAAGGGCGCATACAAACTGCACACAATAAACGATAACACTATACCAAGAACCAGGAATGCACAACAACTACGAAAATGCTACATATAACACACAAGCTTTTGTAATCATGGCCTTGCGCCCAACACATTTATTAATACAAGAAGTGTTGTTTAGATTACCTTTCTTGCTAATTCCTATACAAACTAAATTACAAATGTGTGTACCACTTTGGGTATGCACAAAAATATAATGGCTAAATTACAGTCTCATGAGCTCATTCGATCTCCAAGTCGTGCCGCAACTCCTCGCGCACAGCCGGATCATGCACCGTTCCTACATGAGTTCACGCCAAACTTCATTCGTAATACCTGCACAAAGTAGCTAAACACACGCAAATATTGTAAGAAACAGTTAGCAGCCAAGAGTTACTATTTACTAAGTGCCCTAAGGGCCAAAAAAAAATACGTGCGCGAAGCGCCAAATTAAGTAATTCTTCCCTTGCCTAACAAAGGGCAAAAGAAGTGTGAAACTTGTTCATGCCCATAAGGGACCAAATCCTTGACATGCAAGCCGTGCAAAATAAAGTAATTTTTTGAGACCTGCACCCCAATAGAGGCGGTGCAGGAGCTAATTGCCAAAATCGTCCCTGAGGTTTGGGCAGGTTTGCCGTTTTCGTCCAAAATGACACTTTTGTACCAAATTGCCCCCAATGTTTGTAACTTTTTGCCACTTTCATCCAAACCACTAACTTGGTTTATTTTTTCTCTTAAGTTGAGGATATTTGGAGGAAACTGACAAATATAAAACCACAGGGACAATTTTGACAATTTACTCGAATTCTTTTAAATTTCTTTTATTTAATTAATTTTGTTACATATATAATAAAAAAGAATATACATGCAATTTTTATATGAAAAAATAATAGCTTTGTCACATAATTTTTATAAATTTTCATTCAACCACTAAGTAAGTTAATTTTTCTATTAAGGTGAAGGATGTTTATAAACTAAGACAGAAATTAATTTCTAATTTTTTTTATATAGATCAGTTTTATAAAAATAAAATCTACTTAAACCTTTAAATTTTATAAAACTAAAATACTCGTGACCTTATTGAAAAAGGTCAAATAAAAAAATCTTATCATATGTACCAAGTTTGTAATTCATCTTCTACTCTATTAAATTCGCTCCTAAGGAAAAACAGAAGCCAGTGCCCCCCCCTATCAAACAACGTATCGTCACCAAAACTTAAAATTAACCACCAAATTGTAATTATAATGCTATGAAATAAAAGTTTGTTTACTCAAGCCACTCAGAATAAGTATTAGTTAGTTACCCTCATTATCTTAATTAAATAAATATTTTATTTCTACCAACGTATTTCCTGGTGCTCAGCACATTTAAAAAATATGTAACATTTTACAATTTTTTCTATCTCTACAACTGATAAATACTAAACGTTGTAATCGATTGTTATGTGTTGCATACCAATGACGTTTTCTCTTTATAAAACTGATTTATATAAATTAGTTGTAAATTAATTTATGTCTTAATTTATAAAATTTAAAACATCCTTCACCTTAACAGAAAAATAAACTGAGTTACTGATTTTGGATGAAAATTTATAAAAGTTATGTGACAAAACTATTAATTTTTTTTTTTCTAAAAACTCCACGTATATTCTTTTTTATTATATATGTAACAAAAATAATTAAATAAAAGAAATTAAAAGGGTTTGAGTAAATTGCCAAAATCGTCCCAGTGGTTTTATATTGCCAGTTTCATCTAAATATCCTTAACTTAACAGAAAAATAAACTAAGTTAGTGGTTTGGATGAAAATGGCAAAAAGTTACAAACATTGGGGGCAATTTGGTACAAAAGTGTCATTTTGGACGAAAATGGCAAACATGCCTAAACCTCAGGGACGATTTTGGCAATTAACTCGACGGCGCAGGGTATAACTTGTCCATAAAAACCTACTAAACTATTACAAGGGGTTCAACCCTTACAAGGTACACAGGCCGGAAACATCAATCTTCGGGGACATCTTCATCTTCACCACCCGGTATCTCAAAAATTTCTTGATACGTTCTAAAATATACATATTTTTATATGAATATTTTTACACTTTTAAGTAACTTTAGGGTTGTTTTTATTAAATTCTACCCATAATTCGTTCATATTTAAAGTTGAATGGTTTCAAAAGAAAATGAGAAAAAACCGGATTATTTCGTAAAAAAAAATATATCTAGTTATTTATATGATAATAATGGGTTAAATGATCACATTCTATGAATTGAATAGAATTGATTGATTTTTGTTGTCAATATGTAAGCTCTAGGAATTGGTGGATGGTGAGAATTAATTGAAGATGAGGAATCACCAAATGATTTAATGATTCCACCATACGAGCATAAGGATTGCAGCAACATGAACTAAAAAAATAGTCATCTGTTGACCGTGCATTTCTAGAGTTGACCAAGCTTAAAGGACTTTAGCCATTGTATATCATATTAATTGTTTTTGGGCTGAATTGGAGCCTTGCATGACAACAGGCCCATCTATGGATCGATCATACATCAATTGTGGTGGTGCTAGAATTTTTGAGGTATCGCATATATACACAAAACAATAGACGGCTGAAGACGGCTGTTAAGAGACAAGGAGACAGCGGCTACGAGGATAGTTGAACGAAAAATAAAGGTTATTATTCTTTGGTAGAGTTCGATCAACTAAAAAAGAAAAGAATTATAATTTTTTTTTCTGACAGCTGCGACATATAGAGAAGAAGGTGATTGGTTCGAGTGTTCAAGCCACGATCAAGATTTTTGTCCGGTTTTGCAATTTATTAGTGTTCAGTTTTAATAACTTTATGTTTTTTTAACTTGATACTATGGATTGTTTATTAATTCAGACTTGTTTCTTTTTAGTGGTTATGTTTCTTGGCTAATCTTTTATACTACCTAGGCCTATATGAACTACGATTTAATGTTTTGACTATTCGGTTTTGACTAATGACTAAATGGAGATGATTTACATATTCCTGTTTTATGATTGTTTATAAATTTGTGTGCTTGTCTTGGTTGTGATTGTTTGTTTGGTTAGGTGATCTTGTTAGTCTGCTCTGGAACTATTTAGATCATTCTAGGTTTGTTAATCTATTAGGTTTTCAATCTAGAGCTTGAGATTAGAGATAATTTAAGTTTAACTAAATTAATTAAAATCAACTGAGTATAGTATGCATCCTTTTCTAGCAACTCTAGCGACGAGTCAGGATTGCTAGGTTATTAGCTAGGCGTTGTTTGGTAGTTTGGGTGGTCGATAGCTTGGATCCGGCTACTTATTCGCGTTTAGGGTTTCCTAGGTTTTCAATTATTTTACAGGTTTAGCTTCATGACCGGAGGATTTTAACACCATAGTTGTTTTTAATCTGACAATCGTGGGATTCGGTGTCGATAGCTAGAGTCGTTTCCAATTTAGCATTTCATCACTTTGTTCCATCTTCTATTTTGGTTGATCATCCTTAGCGGGAGGTTTTCTGGGTAGATTCGGAGCTTTAGCCATTGGTCAGGACTAGAGGTCATGGGTTCGTCATAGGGATTCGAAGCCTGGGTAGTTCGTTCTAATTATTGTCTGCTTCACGTCACTTCACCATCTTGCTTGCTTGTTCTGTTCTCGTGTTACTCGCTTTAGTTTAATTTAGATATTAGTTAATTAAAACCCCCCAAAACAATTAAAACCAATTAAGTAATTAGTTGAGTCGGAGTTTAGTTTAGCGTCGCAAGTGTCTCGTGGGTTCGATACTCAGACTTCATTAGGCTTTACTACGTACGAAAGGTACACTTGCCTGTCAGTGGTCTGGCATTTAGAGAGTCTTAGCTTATAAATTTGAAACTAGGGTGTCTAGATTAGGTTAGTTTTTATTAGACCGCATTCAGCACATCAAGTTTTTGGCGTCGTTTCCGGGGACACTTAGGCGATTGCATTATTAGCTTTGACTGATCTTATTTGTTTAATTGGTCTTATTTGTAGTTTGAGTCTTACGGTTTGTGTCTACTAGTAGTGTGTCTAGTCGTTTTTGTAAATATTTTTTTATTAGTTTGTTTCATTTTATATATTTTTATCATGTGTTTTATCTGTGGAGGGCCCCATTACACCAAATATTGTCCAAACAATTCGGGGTGTTCCACGAATTTCGATGCTAACCCTTATGTGCAGCCACAGTCATATCAGTCTTGGAATTGGTAATCAAAACGAACAACAGAGGAATTCCATGATTGGGTTAAGGCTGCTAAGGAAGAAAGAGATAGGGGGATTCAAGCCGTAATTGATAGTTTAAATTTACAGAGCTTGAAAAGCCAAGGCCGTTACACGTATGATGTGAATGGAAATTATCTAGGATATCAAACGACTGATGGTGAGATGGATTATACAATTTTAGATCCGGGGGGAGAAATGTGCATTGAGAGTCCACTGCAAGGTAAATATTACGATTCTACTTTTAATTATTATAATTCTCATGAATCAGATTTACCCTTGTCTTCTGAGGATGATGTCATGCAGGCTTCACATTTTGAGCCCTTGTATGAAGAAGATGAGGATCATACTCATGAACCGGAGACAATAATGGACGTTGAAGTCCCACCTCCGGTTCATAAAGTCGTTAATTCCAGTTATTGGTGTCCCACGCCATGGGATATTGATGATGATAAGGAAGGAGAGCAGGACAGTTGACGACAGAAGGCACGCAAGAAAAAAGAAAAGAAAAGCTAGGAGGTCTAAGTTCTTGGGAGTAAAAGATTAAAGCTAGAGACGCTACGGGTTCGGTTTTATACGCGTATTTTCATAGTTTCTTCATAGCTTTCATGTTGAACCTTGTTTTGATAAATTGTTTTAACATGTTTTTTGTTATGTTGAACTTAGAATTTATATGTGTTTCGTTCTTGAACATGAGTAGCTAAATATTTATGCTACCTAGGTCGTATTGTTGAATATTTTGTGACTTATAACTTTCGGGTTTTGGATAATATAATTTTTGGCTTGATGTTTTGGTAAAATATCTATGAGTTGTTGATGATAATGCGTATAAATGCTACTTGTAATTGAATTGCATGATTGTTGCTTTGCGTTTTCTCTACGTTTGTTACTTTGGTAGTTTCAGATCTAGGGTTACACGTGATTTTCCATAGACTTTGTGTTAGTGGTATAATCTAGAGGTTTCTTGTCTTAGAAAACCCTATAAGCAACCTTGTGAGTCTTTGAAAATAGTGTTTTGCCGCTCTTTAGATCGGGAGGAGATAGAGTGTCAGTTTGTCTAGTTCTTGGGTCTTGGGTAAAAGTGAGACCGGGAGGTGAACCTAACTTGATTTTCTTAGTTTTCCTAGCAAACTTGAGTTATTATCATCAACCCTAGATTACCCCTTCATACTTTAGGGTGTGTTGTGATTAGCGAGACCAGGAGGTGAGCGAATCATTCGGGTACCTTAACATTCCCTAGTGAGGTGAGACCAGGAGGTGATCTAATCTAGTAACCGGTGATTTACACGTCCATCTTAGGGTTGTCCAAGAGGTGTTAGTGAGACTGGGAGGTGATCTAGCAGTCTTTTGGGTCTTCTTGAGTTAGTCATATTTCTAGGAACCCGGTAGCCATTCCATTATCCAATTACGAGAGTTGTAAGTTACGGTTAGGATTCTAGACCTAGGTAGTTGTTTTCTCCTAGTATCGAGTTTTTCTCCAGTTTCCTGAGTCTTCTGCTCCGTTTTGTCTGAGTTTATTTATTTGCTTATTTAGTATTTAGTTAAAACCAATCTTTCAAACAAACAAATTATTAGGCTAGGGGTCGATAGAAGTTTAGTATCAAGAGTCGCTAGATTGTGTCCATGGTTAAATACTCGGACTTACTTGTGATACTACTTACGACCGGTACACTTGCCGGTAGTGTGTGGTTTACGGGTTTTTCCAATTTTTAATCTTGATATGGACGCCGCAGGTAAGAACCGGTTTATCCAGATACATGCGTTAGAAAAGTTGCGTGATGAAGTATACGAGAAGTCGTGGGCTTACAAGGAGAAGACTAAGCAATTGCACGACCACCACATTAAGAGTCTGAAGGAATTTAAGTGTGGGGATCGTGTCTTGCTTTATAATTCACGATTGAGGTTATGTCACACCCCAACCGATGGCGGAAACATCGGGGCGTGGCACTGAGCGAAACAGATTGTCCAGAAGTTTCCATAACAACTATATTTACCCATTATTTAAAGCAACATGTCCCATACCATGTCATAAAAGATAATATAATATTACAGACAAGATCTAGTCAAATTGTTCTGTTCCGACAACTCAAATTTCAACTACAGACAATTGTTTATTTGTTTCTAGACCTTTCCTAGCTTCGATTTCACAGCAAGCCAAGCATATAAACATCATAAGCACCTGTCACATACGTTAAAGTAAAAGTCAATACACATAGTGTAAAGGTGAGCATACAAGTTTGATAATAGCATATAGGGTTCGAAATCGTTACGCATAACCAGCACGTACACAGTGTGAAATGAAGCACGTAAGTTATCGACATGAACCTATCAATACCAATGACTGTGGGTTGACTGCCCAAGGCAGTTCATAATACACACTCACCACTGTGAGCCATGTAACAAATTATCCTCAACAACCCCTGAGTGAACAGGTGCTGAGTCCAAACTATAGTACTATCGTTGCTAAGGCAGGTAGACAACATTCCATGTGTAAACATAACAAACAAACATTCATTAAGTCACGTATAACATGCGGTAACGGTTAGCGTTAAAGTATTGCGTAGTGTGTTCGATGTGATTTAGTATAAGTAACGTATGTAACACCCAAAAGTGCGTAAAGCAAAAAGGGTTCGAGTATACTCACAGCAATTGATGGATTGAAGGGAGCGCTAGATAGCAAGGTTAGCCTGATCAGAATGATAGCATAAACGATAAGCGGCGCATAAAATGAAGCAAAGTGTCAGTGGGTCGAACAACAATCCGATCGGGAGGCAATCCGATAGGGTGGCCGGTGGATCGATTGACAATCCGTTCAGGTGGTCACTCGATTGGATAGTCACCTCGTTTGGGATGGATGTGTTTGTGTATGATGGCTTGTCTTTTGAAGTTTTCGTTGTAGCATTTTGAAAATGGAGAAGTATCTCTACCTTTCAGGTCGGTCGATCGGACGGCAGTCCGATCAGACAGCAATCCGATTGGCGAGGCTCCTCAGGTTTGAGAACAAATTCACAGCAGGACGGTCACTCGATCGGATGGCTATCCGATCGGGTGGCAATCCGTTCGGAGTGAACATGTTTGAAAATCATTAAGTCTCTAGACGTCACATGATCGGACGGTTACTCGATCGGATGGCAATCCGATCGGGTGGTAGTCTGTTTCAACGTTCAGGTCCTTAATTAGTTTGAGAAAATGGTTTAAGGATAGAACCAAGTGCAGCCCGATCGGACAGCCAGTCGATCGGGTGGCAATCCGATCGGGTGGTAACCCGATTGGACGATAGTCCGTTCCGACGGTCTGATCGTTCTATCACTGGTTTCTGTTTGGAGTGTCGTAGTTCTGAATGAGGCGTTTTGATGCCTTGTTTGTACAACGGAACCGTTATCTCGTCCCAAGTGAGCTGGCCGGACAGGAATCACCCTGGTCCGAATAGTTCCCGGTTCGAGTTGGTTGTTCATGTTCGAACCCGAAATCAACGTCTCGTGGATAGAATCCAGATCTTGAACCAACACATCAACACGAAAGAGTAGAAGGTTAGAACAAGCTCCGATTCTATAGGTTTTGAGTGCATTAAGTGTTAAAGAGTTTAAAGAAAGATGGAAAACCATCTTTCAATCCTTTTCACCATGGATATGTTCAGATCTATGAAGGATCTTTGTTCATTTGTGTGGAAATCGTTTAGATCTAAGTTGTTATTGGTGGATTGAAGCCAAAACATAAAGTTCATAAGAACACCATGATGACATCATCATAGAACACCTCAAATCTAGTTATTTCACGGTTAAAAGTTAAGATTTAAAAGATAGAAAGGTGTAGGAGTGCGTGTAGATTAAGAAAGTACAAGATTTGGGTGGAAAACTTACAAGAATCGCGAGAAATCTGAAGAAAAGTGGGCAAGAAGCGCTGGTCGGACGAGAGGTGCAGAAAAGGTAAGTTTGTGATGTTGACAGGGGTATTTATAGGGTTTCCGTAAAAGGAAAGGGGAGGAGAGGGCTGGTCGATCGGGCGGTAACCCGATCGGGTGGCTGCTCGATCGAGTGGCAGCTCGATCGGGTGGCAGCTCGATCGGCTGGCCACTCGATTGGAGTGAACAGCGCGATGGGTTTTGCGATTTCGATTCGCGTGCTGAGCGTTGCGATGCGATAGAGTTTCCTGTTCAAATTACTTTTAATCCCAACTACTATATCAACATACAATCATCCTTATTTAACATCCGTTTAGCGTTTGCGGTTCGATTGCGATTGAGTTTAGATTGCGTTTTGATTAATCACCCCACATAAACATAATTAAACATGCACAAGTAACACATAAGGCACACACACACATAGAATAATATCCGGAACGCGTAATTCGAGTTGCGAGTGCGATTGCGATCAGCGATAAAGCGATAAAACATGCGATAAATATCGAATAAACCTCGATTATTAATAAGTACTCCACATAATACAACTAACGTAAAGCATAAAAGACTATACACGAGTCAAAGAAGTTAAAACAGGGTTTGAGCAAGGAGTGACAGATTGCAATCAGCAATCTTGTCTCCTTTTGACTTTAATCTTGACTTTGACTTTCGAAACACGGGGTGTTACAGCCTCCCCTAGTTGAGGGAATTTCGTCCCGAAATTAGGCCGAAGCTGTAACAAATAACTGCGGGTACATCGCCTTCATGTCGCTTTCGAGTTACCAAGTGAACTCTGCGCCTCGTTTGCCTTCCTATCAGACTTTCACAATGGGAATGCACGAGCGTCTGAGCTGCTTGGTTTGGCGATCCATGATTTCGACAGGCTTCTCCATGAAGTGTAGTGTTTCGTTTACTTGGAGATCATCAAGGGGTACAATTAAATCATGCTCAGCCAGGCACTTTCGAAGGTTCAAAACGTGGAAAGTCGGGTGGACGTTATTAAGTTCCTCCGGTAATTCGAGTCTATAGGCGACTTTTCCGATCCTTTCCAGAATCTTAAAAGGTCCAACATATCGAGGTACTAGTTTCCCTTTCTTGCCGAATCTGACCACACCCTTCCAAGGTGATACCTTTAGGAGTACGTAGTCGCCAACGTCAAATTCAAGGGGCTTGCGTCGTCTATTAGCGTAACTTTTCTGACGACTCCGAGCTTTCAGCAGATTGTCTCGAATTTGGAGGACTTTATCAGTCGTTTCTTGCAGTAGCTCAGGACCGGTTAATTGCGAGTGCCCGATCTCGTGCCATACAATAGGCGATCGACATTTTCTTCCGTATAAAGCCTCAAATGGTGCCATTTGAATGCTGGAATGATAACTGTTATTATACGAGAATTCGACTAACGGCAGGTAAGCGTCCCAATTTCCACCGAAATCTATGACACACGAACGGAGCATGTCTTCAAGAGTACGAATCGTTCTCTCAGTCTGACCGTCAGTTTGGGGGTGGAATGCGGTACTTAGATTAAGCGTAGTACCGAGAGCCGTTTGAAACGTCTCCCACAGGTGCGAGGTAAACCGAGCATCACGATCATAGATGATGTCGCGAGGCGTCCCATATTGGCAAAAAGTGAGCAGATTTCATCGATGTTGATTCATTGTAGTCTTCCCGTATTGGCAAAAAGTGAGCAGATTTGGTCAAACGGTCAACGACAACCCAGATGCTGTCGTGACTTGATGGCGTGCGTGAAAGTTTTGTTATGAAGTCCATAGCTATACTTTCCCACTTCCACATAGGGATCGGGGGTTGTTCGAGTAAGCCAGAGGGTCTTTGGTGTTCAGCCTTGACTTTCGAGCAAGTTAGGCACTTCCCAACGTAGAGAGCAATATCCCTCTTCATGCCCGGCCACCAGTACTTGTAGCGAAGGTCCTGGTACATTTTATCGGCACCGGGATGAATAGAGTACCGAGATTTGTGGGCTTCGTCCATCAATATCTATCGTAAATCGGTCCGCTTAGGGATCCAAATTCGGTCCAGAAAGTGGAATATCCCATTCGACTTATTCACAAGCTGGGCTCCATCGTGGTAGATTCTTTCCTTCTTCAGAGTGCGCTCATTAAAACAGGCATGCTGGGCTTCACGGATGAGGCTTTCGAGATCGTATTGGGCTTGGATATTTTGAATGCTGAGCAGATAGCTCCGTCTGCTGAGGGCGTGGGCAGCGACATTTGCTTTGCTTGGGTGATAACGTATCTCACAGTAGTAATCGTTGAGAAGTTCTACCTATCGGCGTTGACGCATATTAAGCTCCTTCTGGTCAAAGATATGTTGTAGGCTCCTATGATCGGTGAAGATCGTACACTTAGTACCATACAGGTAGTGTCGCCAAATCTTTAACGCAAAAACAACGGCGCCTAGCTCGAGGTCATGGGTTGTATAGTTCTTCTCGTGGATTTTGAGCTGACGAGATGCGTAAGTAATGACCTTGTCCCGTTCCATGAGGACACAACCAAGACCAACGTTCGAGGCATCACAATAGACAATAAAGTCGTTGTTTCCGTCGGGTAAAGTGAGAACGGGAGCATTGCAAAGCATGTGCTTGAGGGTTTGGAAACCAGACTCTTGTTCAGTTCCCCAAACAAAAGGCTTGTCTTTATGCGTGAGAGCGGTAAGCGGCACAACGATTTTTGAGAACACTTCGATAAATCGACGATAATAGCCCGCTAGTCCGAGGAAAGAACGGACTTCAGACGGGTTCTTAGGTGTAATCCAACTCTTAACTGCTTCAATCTTCGTGGGATCAATGTGAATACCTTGACTATTGAAAATGTGACCGAGGAATTGAACCTCCTCCAGCCAGAATTTGCACTTGGAGAACTTGGCATAGAGTCGATTTCCTTGGAGTAGCTAGAGAACCAAACGTAGATGTTGCTCGTGTTCGGCTTTCGACTTGCAATAGATCAAGACATCATCGATGAACACGATGATGAAGCGGTCGGGATAAGGTATACACACGTGATTCATCAGATCCATGAAAACCGCGGGTGCGTTGGTTAAACCAAAAGGCATAACAACGAACTCATAGTGACCGTATCGGGTGCGAAAAGCGGTTTTGGGTATATCCTCCTCTTGAATACGTAGTTGGTGATAGCCTGAGCGTAGATCGATCTTCGAGAAACATGTAGCACCTTGTAGCTGGTCAAACAAATCATCGATGCGAGGCAGGGGATAGGGATTCTTGATTGTCAACTTATTCAATTCCCGATAGTCGACGCACATCCTGAACGACCCATCCTTCTTTTTTACGAAAAGGACTGGTGCACCCCATGGAGAGGTGCTCGGGCGAATGAAGCCTTTATCAAGCAGTTCTTGGAGCTGACTCGAGAGTTCACGCATTTCGGACCGAGCGAGTCGAAAAGGAGCTCTAGCAATGGGGTTTGCTCCAGGAATTAGGTCGATACGAAAGTCGATATCACGACTTGGCGGGAGTCCTGGGAGATCATCAGGAAAAACGTTGGGGAATTCGCAAACAACAGGTACCTGGTTTACCGCATTTTCTTTCTTTTCCTTCTCCGCTACAACAATGTTAGCCAAGAAAGCTCTGTATTCCTTGCGGAGATACTTGCTAGCTTGGACACATGACATGAGTTTAAGACCCTTCGAAGAAGTTTCACCATAAACACACAAAACATCACCATTTGCGAGCGAGAATCGAATCATTTTATCGAAGCACACAACTTCAGCATGGTTTTCACGAAGAAAGTCCGTGCCTACTATGACGTCGAAACTTCCAAGTTGCATTGGAATGAGGTCGATTGGGAAGATGTGATTGTTGAGCTCAAGTGTACATTCATGAAGAACAGAAATGACGGCAACGGTCCTTCCTGTGGCGACTTCGACATCGAACGTCGAGGGGAGATGGGAGCGCTTACGATTAAGGAGCTTCTCGAATTCGAACGACACAAAACAGTTATCGGCTCCAGTACCAAACAAACACGAAGCATAAATACCATTCACAAGGAACGTACCATTGACCACGTTATTGTCAGCCTGGGCTTGGCGCGCATTGATGTTGAAAGTTCTGGCGCGGGCGGCTTGTTGTTGTTGCTGTTGCTGTTGCTGAGGCTCTTGTTTCACAACCCTGTTTGGGCACATGTTCGCGAAGTGGTTGGAATCACCACACGCGAAGCAGACTCTGGCGTTGATCGCGGGTGCCTGAGTCGCTTGTTAGCCTTAAGGAGTTGGAAGTAGAGCTTGATGAGCAGTAACTTAAGCTGGTGCTTGTCGAGGACTAGTATGGCAATTAGCAGTGAAGTGGCCGTACATATTGCAGTGCACGTAGAATCCGCAGGCGATACCCACCGGGTGATGATAAGTACATGTCGGGCAGGCAGGGTGGGGACCAGTGTATGCACACTTTGCAGGCGGTGCATAGGTAACTGGTGCTAGTCGATGCTGAGACTGCTGTTGAGCCGGTACTACTTGAAGTGGAGCAGCAGTAGTAGTGACAGCACAGTTCTTGTTGCTGGAGCTGCTGTTGTTCTTCTTCTTCTTGCGACGTGAGGGCTTTGATGACTGAGAGGTGGCGGTTTCGGCGGTTGGTGCGGTGGCGGTAGCTTGGTGCAGGTTATTCGAAGCTTTATCTCGAAAACCAGCTTTGACGCGCTTGTCGTTGATTTCAGCGGCAAGCAAGTAGGTTTCTTCGATCGTTGCTGGTTTGGCAACATGCACAAAATCTGTAACACAATCCGGCAGAGCGCGGATGTACTTCTTGATTGTCATGTCAGCAGTCTTGACTTGATCAGGGCAGATGATACTGAGCGGCTTGAAGCGAGCAGTCAGGGCAGCGTTGTCACCATCTTTCTGCTTGATGTGCCAGAATTCGTCCTACAACTTATGGCGCTCATGGGGAGGGCAGAATTCTTCGAGCATAAAATTCTTCAACTCATCCCATGACAGACCATAAGCTGCGTCATTTCCGCGTTTGTTTCTTTCGGCCGTCCACCAGTCTAGAGCGCGGGACTGGAAGACGCCGGTAGCATTCAAAGTGCAGAGATTGTCAGGACATCCACTCTGACGCAAGGTGACCTTGATCGAGTCGAACCATTGAAACAAAGCCATGGGGCCATCTTCGCCAGTGAACTCTTTCGGTCCGCATGCCTTGAACTGTTTGAAGCTGAAAGCAGCTTTAGGAGTCTCGGTCCTGGATTCTTCAGACGATTTGCTCATATTTTCGTATAGTTCACTCACAATCTAAGGAACAACCTTTGCCATTTGCTTGGCGAAGAGTGCGGCAAGGCGTTTTTCTTTCTAGTTTTGACGAGCAGTGCGCGTGTGACGGGATCCAGATGACGACTGTTTGCAACAGACATCGTCATAGGACTCAGACACAACATAGTCGAATCTCACCTCACATGTCTAATGTTACTAGAGCTCAGAAACACGTATAATCACGTAGAAACATAGGCACATAATCACAGATTCACATAAGCACAGAAGCACATAAGCATGTAAGGCACAGAATCACAAAGCACAGAGGCATATAAACACGTAATTCACCTAGAAGCACATGGGAGCAGTCAGAATACAGAAACCTATTATTCAAAGTTTGCGAGCGTTCGAGAATAGCGTCCGCGATTAACATAGCGAGTAGTATAGCATGCGTATAATCCCCAATAATGTCGATTTGTTAGCGTGTTGAGATAGATGTGCAGTGCGAGTCGTGTGTGTTGATCAATAGCGAAAGCAAAAAACGAGTAAATCGTCAAAAATCGTAACACGTAAACAGATGAATCACATAAAATACACAAAATTCACATAAAATCGACAATTATCAGAGTCGGCAGTAGCGAGCTTAGGATCGAAACTCATAAAAAAAATCTAGAATAGATTGTCTGCGACTAGTTAGACATTGACTAACCAAAGTGCTTCGACTATTCACAAAGACTCTTGATACACACTTTGGCCTTCGGGGCTGTGCTCTCGCCTCGAATTTGGGCGATCGACACCCATCCTTCCAGTCATATCGTAACTTCGAGTCATTGGAGTCCGTCTAGACTTTGGTGAGAGTTTTGTAAAACCTAAAATGAGATCGGAACAAGTCGCCAAGGTTCGGGTTTCATACCTGACTTAGTAACTTCGTTCCTGCTTTGATAAAAGTAAAGAGGATTTATGTGCCAAAGTATGGATTTCACTCCTGATTCGGCACAATGCCTCCTGTTTGTGGGAAAAATGCGGGTTGAACAAGTAATTTTAGTCGAGAGTTTGCGGTTTTCACACCTAATCTCGAACAAATCGCTCGTTCATGTTCGAAAATTCAAAGTGCAGCAATAGTGTAGCGTAGGTGAGAATAGCGGGACATAGCAGTAAGCTCGTACATAATCCCTACATGTCATGCACAAGTCGGTTTGTTGGTTCTTAACGATAGACTAGGTCGTTTCTAAGACATCGACCCAGACTAAGTCGAGTCTTGCCTAATTCCCTATAGTTATGGCTCTGATACCAATCTGTCACACCCCAACCGATGGCGGAAACATCGGGGCGTGGCACTGAGCGAAACAAATTGTCAAGAAGTTTCCATAACAACTATATTTACCCATTATTTAAAGCAACATGTCCCATACCATGTCATAAAAGATAATATAATTATTACAGACAAGATCTAGTCAAATTGTTCTGTTCCGACAACTCAGATTTCAAAGACAGACAATTGTTTATTTGTTTCTAGACCTTTCCTAGCCTCGATTTCACAGCAAGCCAAGCATATAAACATCCTAAGCACCTGTCACATACGTTAAAGTAAAAGTCAATACCCATAGTGTAAAGGTGAGCATACAAGTTTGATAATAGCATATAGGGTTCGAAATCGTTACGCATAACCAGCACGTACACAGTGTGAAATGAAGCACGTAAGTTATCGACATGAACCTATCAATACCAATGACTGTGGGTTGACTGTCCAAGGCAGTTCGTAATACCCACTCACCACTGTGAGCCATGTAACAAATTGTCCTTAACAACCCCTGAGTGAACAAGTGCTGAGTCCAAACTATAGTACTATCATTGCTAAGGCAGGTAGACAGCATTCCATGTTTAAACATAACAAACAAGCATTCATTAAGTCACGTATAACATGCGGTAACGGTTAGCGTTAAAGTATTGCGTAGTGTGTTCGATGTGATTTAGTATAAGTAACGTATGTAACACCCAAAAGTGCGTAAAGCAAAAAGGGTTCAAGTATACTCACAGCGATTGATGGATTGAAGGGAGCGCTAGAGAGCAAGGTTAGCCTGATCAGAATGATAGCATAAACGATAAGTGTCGCATAAAATGAAGCAAACTGTCAGTGGGTCGAACAGCAATCCGATCGGGTGGCAATCCAATCGGGTGGCCGGTCGATCGGTTGACAATTCGTTCGGGTGGTCACTCGATCAGGTGGTCACTCGATTGGATAGTCACCTCATTTGGGATGGATGTGTTTGTGTATGATGGCTTGTCTTTTGAAGTTTTCGTTGTAGCATTTTGAAAATGGGAAGTATCTCTACCTTTCAGGTTGGTCGATCGGACGGCAAACCGATCGGACAGCAATCCGATTGGCGAGGCTCCTCAGGTTTGAGAACAAATTCATAGCAGGACGGTCACTCGATCAGATGGCTATCCGATCGGGTGGCAATCCGTTCGGAGTGAACATGTTTGAAAATCATTAAGTCTCTAGAGGTCACATGATCGGACGGTTACTCGATCGGATGGCAATCCGATCGGGTGGTAGTCCGTTTCAACGTTCAGGTCCTTAATTAGTTTAAGAAAATGGTTTAAGGATAGAACCAAGTGCAGCCCGATCGGACAGCCGGTCGATCGGGTGACAATACGATCGGGTGGTAACCCGATCGGACGGTAGTCCGTTCCGACGGTCTGATCGTTCTAACACTGGTTTCTGTTTGGAGTGTCGTAGTTTTGAATGGGGCGTTTTGATGCCTTGTTTGTACAACGGAACCTTTATCTCCTCCCAGGTGAGCTGGCCGGACAGGAATCACCCTGGTCCGAACAGTTCCCGGTTCGAGTTGGTTGTTCATGTTCAAACCCGAAATCAACGTCTCGTGGATAAAATCCAGATCTTGAACCAACACATCAACACGAAAGAGTAGAAGGTTAGAACAAGCTCCGATTCTATCGGTTTTGAGTGCATTGAGTGTAAAAGAGTTGAAAGAAAGTTGGAAAACCATCTTTCAATCCTTTTCACCACGGATATGTTCAGATCTATGAAGGATCTTTGTTCATTTGTGTGGAAATCGTTTAGATCTAAGTTTTTCTTGGTGGATTGAAGCCAAAACATAAAGTTCATAAGAACACCATGATGACATCATCCTAGAACACCTCAAATCTAGCGATTTCAAGGCTAAAAGTTAAGATTTAAAAGATAGAAAGGTGTAGGAGTGCGTGTAGATTAAGAAAGTACAAGATTTGGGTGGAAAACTTACAAGAATCGCGAGAAATCTGAAGAAAAGTGGGCAAGAAGCGCTGGTCGGACGAGAGGTGCAGAAAAGGTAAGTTTGATGTTGACAGGGGTATTTATAGGGTTTCCATAAAAGGAAAGGGGAGGAGAGGGCTGGTCGATCGGGCGGTAACCCGAACGGGTGGCTGCTCGATCGAGTGGCAACTCGATCGGGTGGCAGCTCGATCAGGTGGCAGCTCGATCGGCTGGCCACTCGATTGGAGTGAACGGCGTGATGGGTTTTGCGATTTTGATTCACGTGTTGAGCGTTGCGATGCGATAGAGTTTCCTATTCAAATTACTTTTAATCCCAACTACTATATCAACCATCAATCATCCTTTTTTAACATCCGTTTAGCATTTGTGATTCGATTGCGATTGAGTTCCGATTGCGTTTTGATTAATCACCCCACATAAACATAATTAAATATGCACAAGTAACACATAAGGCACACACACACACATAGAATAATATCCGGAACGCGTAATTCGAGTTGCGAGTGCGATTGCGATCAGCGATAAAGCGATAAAACATGCGATAAATATCGAATAAAGCTCGATTATTAATAAGTACTCCACATAATACAACTAACGTAAAGCATAGAAGACTATATACGAGTCAAAGAAGTCAAAACAGGGTTTGAGCAAGGAGTGACAGATCGCAATTAGCAATCTTGTCTCCTTTTGACTTTAATCTTGACTTTGACTTTGACTTTGACTTTCGAAACACGGGGTGTTACAGGTTATCGGGTAAGTTAAAATCCCAATTGTCCGGTCCGTTTGTGGTTAGAGAGGTATTCCCGTATAGGACGGTAGAGATCGAGGCGGACGATGGACGTGCTTGGAAGGTGAACGATCACCGTCTTAAGCACTACTTTAGAGGGACGTTAGATGATCGCGAGGACGAGGCGATTTATCTCGATCCACCCGAGGGAGCTGAGAAGACACAGGGGACGACAGTTGATTCCCCAAAGGTTAGCACGTGAGGTGTAGGTATATATGTTGTAGAGTTTTGTATATTTTCTTTCATTTTATTGTTGAGTCAGCCTTGAATCGGTTTTCGTTTAGAGTCGATATTATGCTTGGATTTGCTTTGTTTTTTTGTGCAGGTTTGGAGGATACCGCCCGTACTCAATCTTCGTTCGGGCGGCGATTTCGAGCTTATACCATTTTATGAAGGGCAGCCCCAGCATTTTAGTTTGGATGATCGTGAAGGAAATGCTATACGATCGTGTACGAGTTCGGATTGAAGACGCGCACAACTGGCTTTGATTTTTATCCTAACCAGCTAAGTCCTTATCGATTCGTTGTTTTTTGTATTTTATATTAGTATTTTATTTCGTATTTTTTTTAGTGGTCTTCCATCCTACATTGAGGACAATGTAGAGTTTAAGTGTAGGGATGGGAAACTATCGTTTAGGGTCTAGTTATTTAGTTTTTGAGTCATAAAATTTGAAAAATACAAAAAAATTAAAAAATTTTAAAAATCCAAAAAAAAAATTGAAAAAAAGAAAATGTTCCTGTTTTAGATGTTTGCAAAACAAAAACGGAAAATGATAGAAAAATCAGGTTTGTTCGGGTTTCAAATAATAATAATCTATATCTCTAATAAAGCAAACCATTGGGGGACACATGTCACACTCTGGTTGATGCCAACTAAGCAGCCACATAGGCAATGATGTGGCAAATCTCAAATAATAGGACAAGTGGCATAGCTCATGGGGCAGGATTGGAGAAGGCTTCTCATGTACGCTTTCTCTCTCATCTCTCATCATTCATCGTCTCAATGAAACACACTCACAATGACAGGATTGAACTTGGCTTCTATCATATGTTTTGTCTCAACTCTCTCTCTCATTCTCTCAAACGATTCCTCTACTCAGCAAACGATTTCTCCAAAACCCTAATCGGCGATTCCTCTACTCAGCAACCCTAATCGGCGATTCCTTTCCTGACCCTTTCAATCGATCCTTTGCGAAGAGGTATAATCAATCTTCAATAGACAATAGTCATCATCACGGTATTGATTCCGATATCTCCTTCTTTTTAAGGTATGAATATGGTTCGTCAATCAAAGGGGTATACTTCTCATTTGGGAAGATAATCGATTATCTCGAAGTCAATAAAGGTATGTTTGTGTTTATGTTTTTTTTCACTTTACCTCTATTCCATCCATCGATTTCATGGTATTTGGTTATTTCAGTTCAAAGATGAAAAGAAACTGCAGCGAAACAGAGTAATGGTTTCTCAAGCCCTTAAAATTTTTTAATCAGGTTCGTATTTGGGGTTTATTTCATAAATTGTTGACTTTTGTTTCCAGTTTATATCTTATTCGATGTGTTCTATTGGTATATCAATGTGATTTTACTATCAAAATAGATGTAAAGTTCAATGTTAGAGAATTTACTTTTAAGTGGAAAACATATTTGATCAGGTATTTTGTTTATTTTTTTAGCTCTTGAATGTTCTTATGTTAAATTGATACTGAAACTGCTGTTGTTTGAATCTATTTCAGTGACTTGATTCTGCTCTTAGTTTCTGATTCCACCTAGGTTAGTTAGTCGGCTCGATTTTGATCGTTGTATAGTCTATAAACATATATTCATGTGTTTTTAACATGTACTCCAATCAAGCCATAATGCCATTTTTATTGTAGACCGATAATTATGAGAAAATCTTTTCACACATGAAGCAAAAAAAGCATACATGGACTTCAAAGCTACTATGGTGTTATGATATGAATAAGTGAAGGCTCTAAAGTATTTATCCTGCTTCATCACTGCGTTTTTTTTTCAGTTTCAGTTCCTTCTATCCGTTTGCAATTGTCCATTTGGTTGTTGATGTTTATTAAATTAACTGAACCATATTTGATTTATTTGTTTGCAATCGGAAACATAGCGTAATAATTTGTGTATTTAGTGATTATCATGCATCTTTTCGGTGTGGAGGAAATAGACTCTGGTTGAAAATGAATGGAGTGAGCATATAGTCAATTGTATAGATGCAATCACTACTTGAGTTTATATAACTGTATTATCTTGTATTAGTAGCACAATGGGTCAACTATTGGTTTTCTTTGGTTAAACGTGGTAAACAGTTGTTTTATGGACATGATTAGATATTGTTTTTATTTACACCGTTGAATAATGTACTCATAATTCTAGGTTTTCCAGTTGATATCCGGTCAAGCTCTTTAGTCTTGGAGGTCTGAACTTAGAGGAGATGCTGACTGCTGATGAAAGTAGTGGAGGCGATCGATGGTTGTGACGGTACCAATGTTGATTGCTCCTAAGGTTCGCCTATTAACTAATTTCGGTACCGATATTTTCGGTAGCGGTACCGTGCTCACCACTATATGGAACTGTATAAGTAGCGATGCAACTTGAGGACTTGGAGGGTGTTAAAATCAGGATTTTTTATTTTAAGATCATGACCAAGTAATGATTAGAGTTAAAAATTCTTTTTTTTTTTACCTTTGGACTATTCTTTTAGTGACTATATATATATATAAGTATACATGTATGTAGTATTAACTTTACTAAAATGTATATGATGTTAATTATCCTTGCAGATATGTAGGATGAACTTCAAGAGCATGCAAAATCTATTGATATGGCTAATGGTTAGCTTTTCTCTTCACGTTTTTTTTTGTATTTTTAATCTTTGTTTAGTCTTCTATATTGTCTTTTTTTGTAATTTTAGGTCTGATGCTTTTTATCTTCCTTCTAGAAATTTTAAACTGTAAACCAATTAACTGCAGCAATTATGGCTTTTGATTTCAGGTTGGGGGATGACAAGTGGACCTGGATAGCGGATTCCAGCCAGTTTTCGATGATAAGAGCTCCGCTCACCGCCTGTGTCATTTCATCTTGTCACCCTTCACGCTTCAGGTAATTCGTCTTTCAATTGTTGGTGGTTTGATTATGTTACGATCATGTGAACTTGTAGTATATTCTGAAACTGACATCAGTTATTTTTTAATAATTTTTTGTGGTTCAATCATTTTCTTCATAAGATTTGTTGGATAATCAGAGTAGGTTAATTGGACTTATTTATATAAAGTGAAAGTAGCAAAGCATTCATTTCTCTGTTTGTTTCATCTAAGGAAGCTTCGCCATTCACTGATGCTTTTCATAAAACGATTATTCGCCATTCCCTATGTTGTTCACAGAATGATTATAAGGTAAATTAGCTCACTAATTGTATAGTTCAGTTTCATTTGATTTTGATGCAAAATGGATGTGGTTTTTCAGTTTATTTGTTTAGTGTTATTAGAGTCGACTTTGGTGTGATCAAGTTGAGGATAATAGGATATTACTAACTAATGTAAACATAAATATCGCACAGGTGATTCATGAAGAGACGGATAGTACTTAACATTGGCCTTCTCCTAATGAAAGCCTTAACTAGGTTTCAGGTAATTCTTTTATTTTTTAGTCTTATTTTAATAAATTCAACTGTTTTTTGTTTTTTCTTTGGTATTAAGCTTCAAGTTCAGTGTTTGGGACATGGGTCAATGGATACTTTTAGTAATGTTCATTCTCTGTCAAGATGGTCAAGGATGATGGTATAATGCTATATATTCATTGATTTTTAAAGGTTCGAGGGGCTCCAAAAACTCATATGAGTGCCTTAGTTAACACCAATTGCTAATGCAAATGAGTAGGTTCATCCGATCTTCTTTCAAGATAAGGAAAAAGTATTTCTCTTCTTTTAAGCCTGCTGGTTAGCCTTCTATAACTTGATCCTGTTATTCCTTAAACAATAAGTTCTCAAGTTTGTTATTCAACGGTTCAGTGATTGATTGTAAAATATTCTTACAGGCCGAGGACGTCTTTTTATAACATATTGCGCACTACAACTCTTAACTGTCCTTTTAACAAATTCTCCAATTAGGCTGGTTTCTTATAATATAGCTACTACTGGTTGGCAATATATATTTAGACCTTCTTCAGGTTACTAGAAGCCATTCTTACCATCGCCTGTGAAAGTTTGATACATACATTATTTATTTTTTCGTTTTAAGATGAAAACTTATTTTTGTTATATTTATAAAAGTAGAAGCTTTACTCAGTTATTACCAATAACATACTTTTATATTTTTATTTCTATTCATACTATTTGATCTATTTTATTAAACTAGATTATTAAATAAGTTTTGTTGGTTTATTCACCCATGTTTCATTTATAGATCTCTATAATCCATATTTATGGTTTCAAATCCGTTTCTTGAATTATTTACAGTTGTAGCCACCAAATATTTGTACCTAAGGCCTGATCAACGAAAGGAAAACCACTAGTTAACTTTATGTTGCGTTATCAAGAGTTAAAAGCAGAGCCAGTGTGAAGTTGCTTATACTAGATAAAGATGGGAAGGTAACGAGTAAAACAACAAATGTAGTCTACAAGGAAGTTTTTTCCGGCATTTGAATAGTTTTCTGTAATTTTTTTTCAATGTATATATTTGTAGAGAATATTTCATTTCAAAGTAAATAATATTTTTTGGTTGAAGCCCACGTATTACGCGGGCATTAACCTAGTTTGAGAATAAAGAGTTGAGCTTGTGTCTAATTTGGGATGTGTGAGTAGGCCTGATCCGGTTTTAGGTTCCTTTGATAAATATACCTAATTGTTAGTTTGCTAGTAGGTTCTCATCTAGGAAAAGTAGGGAAACCGAAACCGCCAAAAATAGTATAAGCAATGCCGTTATAAGCTAAAATTGTTAGAATTTTTTATCAAAAAAAAGAATGCAATAAATGAGCTAGACCGAAAAAATGACATGGCCTACGTAATCTTCGTTGGGGATGGTGACTCTGACTTAGAATGCCTCTGGGATTGTTAAAAATAAAAATGCAAAAATACTGATGCCTATGTAATCTCTCTTGGGGGTGGTGACTCTAATTGAGAATACCTCTGCGATAAGGTATGCATAGTCAAAGCTCAAAAGAAAAAGAAAAAAAAAAGTGATAAAAATTTTGATGTTAAATTCTTTTAATTTGGGTATAAAACGGTTAGGAAATAGTCTAGTGACTGTTCCTTTTGTTCTATAAGCTTGAGGCGAGATTAGGTGGACTGCGAATTCTAGTGTGAGACCCTAGGTAAATTGACTGAACTTATCTTAAATTGCATGATAAGGGCTTGGAACCGGGTTTGGGTTTAAGGGGACAAATATACTTGCAATCGCGGTTAACACGAGTTTTAATTTTAATAAGTAATCTAGATCTTTGAACCCGAATATTTCTGATTCTGATTCTGATTCCATTTGCATAAGTCTTTTTCAGGGACGAAAAAGGTCTAAGCGTGGAGATATTTGATACGCTCTAAAATATACATATTTTTATATGAATATTCTTACACTTTTAAGTAACTTTTAGGTTGTTTTTATTAAATTCTACCCATAATTCGTCCATATTTAAAGTTGAACGGTTCAAAAGAAAATGAGCAAAAAACGGTTTATTTCGTAAAAAAAAATATATCTAGCTATTTATATGATAACAATGGGTTAAATGATCACATTCTATGAATTGAATAGAATTTATTGATTTTTGTTGTCAATATGTAAGCTCTAGAAATTGGTGGATGGTGAGAATTAATTGAAGATGAGGAATCACCAAATGATTTAATGATTCCACCATACGAGCATAAGGAGGAAAAGTATAAATCCTATTGGACGGCAGCAATATGAACTAAAAAAAATAGCCATCTGTTGACCGTGCATTTCTAGAGTTGACCAAGCTTAAAGATTTTAACCATTACCTATATGTATATATCAAATATTTTATATATTTTTTTTAACGGCAAACTCACTTTATATATAGATATAAAGAGCCAGCAAGGGGCTGAAAAAACAAACTACTCCAGAGAAAAAGACAAACGAAAAGCAAACTCCATTTGTTCGATCATATTAAAATTCTTCCAATTCTCCCATAAAGGCTTCTTTAGGTTGGACCGGTTGCAAATCCAAATGAACGCTTCTTCTTTTATCTGTTCCACCGTCTTCCGGATAGGAATGAAGGTACCCGCAAAGACCTTTTCATTTCTGGCTCTCCACAAACTCCAAACCGTCGCCATAACAATCGTATAAACTATTTTTCTCCAAACTTTATCCCCCGGATTTTGTTTGACTTGCGCTAAGAAATCTTTCAGGTTGTTGCTATAGATGAAACTGGTCCGGAGCCATGTCAAAATGTTCCACCAAATGCTTTTCGCCCATAAGCAATCAACGAAGATATGGTCCGGGTCTTCGTCGAACAAGCCGCAACGGGGACACAAACTATCTCCTATGGGAACACCCCTCTACATCAAACCCACTTTGGAAGCGATTTTACCCAATTGGGCCCTCCATAATAGATAATTGGCTTTAGGCGGGGCCCAATAATTCCAAACGAACTCAACACAGCCGTTATCTTCATCCATAGAGATCATCTCGATGTCTTTTCTAACCTGGCTAACCGAAAAGGCACCACTTGGGTCACTTCTCCATTTCCATATTCCACCGTTCAATACAAGGTTATCTTTGATGTCGATACCAAGTTTGGCTAGAGACGAATCCAAGGATCCAATATCCTTCCACACCCCTGGAATAGATTTCTTTAAAGGAATTAAAAGATTAGAAGATGAGCTCGGATTACCTCCATAAATCGCTACAATGACCTCGGCCCATAGATGATTGGGGTTAACTTTAATTCTCCACCATCACTTTGCTAACATCGCGTAGTTAAAATTTTGAATGCCCCCTAATCCCATTCCACCAGCCTTCTTTGCTTTCAACAAAATGTCCCATTTTATCCATCTCATTTTATTCCTATTGTTCGACTTTCCCCAAATGAAATCCCTTCTAATTTTCTCCATTTTTTTATCACACATTTTGGGGCCGCAGATAACGAAAGTTAGTAAGACGGCAAACTGCCAAGCACTGATTTGGCTAACGTCATTCGGCCCGCAAACGAGAGAAATCTAGTTTTCCATTTAGAAAGTTTAGAAGTGAGCCTATCAAGAACCGGTTTCCAAAATTTGGCTCTCTTCATATTTACTCCAATCGGAATACCCAAATAAATGAAAGGGAAGGAACCAACTTTGCATTTAACTTTATTAGCGAGGCACTCAACTTCATTAGCTTCAACCCCAATACCATATATTTTGCATTTTCTCCGATTTATCTTGAGACCGCTCACGAGGTTTAGCCATCTTAATAATCTATTTAAAGCCAAAATATTATCCTCCGACCATAAGACTATAAAGACCACGTCACGTCGTCTGCATAGCAAACATGGGAGATAATAGGACCACCATTTGGGAGATGGCAACCTTTAAACAGACCCATATTGACCAGCCTAATTATGAAAAGAGTAACAACTTCCATGGGAATAATAAACAAGAACGGGGATAGAGGATCACCTTGACATAACCCGCGCTTGTATTTGAACTCTTTGGTTGACGACCCGTTCACTAACACTGACCCCTTGCCCGAGACCAACACCCTTTTCGAAGTCAACTTTAAAAACCAACAGCTTCGTCTTAGTTTTTTTCACCCAAGCTACCATCTCACTCACAATCAGCGGGCTATCAAGAATATTCCGGTTACCAACAAAAGCGGATTGCACCGGGGACGTAATCTCTCCAATAACCGACTTGAGTCTATTCGCTAGAACCTTGGCAATAATTTTATAAATAGAGCCAACCAAAGAAATGGGCCAGAAGTTGGAAATATTTTGAGGGTCCTTAGTTTTCGGAATGAGAGCAACAAAAGAGGAATTGCATCCCTCACTTATCCTTCTTGACGAGTGAAACTCATTTAGAACCTCCAAGAACTTATCTTTAAATCTATCCCAGAAGACTTTGAAAAACTTCAAAGAAAATCCGCCCGGCCCTGGCGCTCTACCACCATCACAACTTGTCAACGCCTCAAAGACTTCTTTTTCCGAAAATTGCTCACATAACATATTTCCATAATTTTTCGATAAAGTAGGTAGGCCTTCTTTAAAAAAATCCGGCCTACGCCTAATCGGCTCTGCAAATTGTTTTTTGAACCAAAGTCTAATCTCCTCTTTTAATTCCATCGGATCCGTCACCATCCTGTTTTGAAACATTAATCCTTGAATCCTATTTCTGGCCAAGTTGATGGCAATAGATTTGTGAAAAACGAACTATTTTCATCCCCATATTTGAGCCATTTAACACGAGCTTTCTGATGTAAATCTTTCACTTTTAAGGATTCCAACTGATTCCATTTCACCCGAAGTTCTATTCTCAATCTTTTATCTTCTTCCGAGATCGGTCCCCAAGTGGCTTTAAGTTCAATATTTTCAATTCTTTCCTCCAACTGTTTTATCTCTTTTAATTCACCGGACCTTACATCAGCTCTCCATTTTTTGATATCCAATTTAATGTGCTTTAGAGTGTTCGCCAGTATCACATCTTTTTCACCGGTACCCGCACCCATAATCAAAACTTTATCAACAATATCAGTTAATCTCGGTTCTCCAATCCAGGAATTAAAAATTTTAAAAGGAATTGGCCCAAAATTAGCCGTAACACACGAAAGGGATATCGGGCAGTGGTCCGAAAATCCCCTTTTATGCACTGCCATTCTTGCAAACGGCCAGCGACTCAAAAAATCATCGTTCACCAAAAATCTATCTAACTTACTTAATTTCACTTCGTTATATCCTGAAATAAAAGTAAAGTTACCTCTCGACATAGAATATTCCAGGAGCCCAGCACTCGATATAAATCCGTTGAAAATTTCGGAGGACGCCCGGTCAAAACGAGAGTTCACCCGTTCATTCTCAGATCTCACTTCATTGAAATCACCCATCAATAGCCATAAACCACTGTGAGCTGATATTAACTCCCCAATCTTCGAGAGGGAGGCTTGGATTAAGGTGGTGGGAGTCCCGGTCTCTCTTTGGGACATACATATCTTCAACAAAATTGGAGAAAGGTGCGGACGCTTGCTTGTTAAATCGGAGGTGGAGGAGTCTGATGGTAACATGGCTGAAGAACGTTTAGCTTTTTTGGTTCACTCTGGGAAAAGGATGTCAGAAGAATTTACGATAAAATAGAAGGAGCGCATTTTTCAGGTATGGTCGAAGAGATTTCCGGCCAATGGTCACCAGATTTTCTTGTGTCAACGGAATCGGAAACGTCTTCGCCGGGTTCATCGGAGGCGAATTTTCCGAGGAATGAATCGGAATCGGAATCGGAAGATGGTAAGTCACCAGAGTTTGGTTTTGAGAACTCGAACTGGTGCATGGAAAACTCACCCTGCATGTTTCCTATTTCCGAGACACACGTGCATTGTAGGGAACATTTCGGGGAACAAAGTCCTAGGTGCTTTAGGTCAAAAAAAAAAAAAAAAAGAAGATGATAATGTGGGGTCTGAAGGGAGAGAAAGTAATATGGGAAGTCCAGTTCGGGAGCCTACCCCAAACCAAACCAGGCCCAGCTACATCACTATTAGGTCCATGCGGAGGAAGCCCAGTGGTTAGGCCCGAAGAGAGATTATTCCAGATCTAAATGCAGAAGTGGAGGGCCCTAATGTTTCTGATCCTTTTGACATAGAGGGCGTATTCAGACTGGAGAAGGAAGAGGCGACATCAAATGTCCGCATGGTATCGCAGAACCGAGATTCGGTGAATGTGGACCTGGAAGAGGAGTTGATCAGGTCAAATTTTGAAAAAGAAGTTACTAGGACATTGGAAATTGGTTCCAAATTGGGCATTAGGGTCGAAGGTTTTGAAAACCATGTAGAAAGCTTGTCAGAGGGGAAATGGATACAACCTGTGATCAATGAATTTTTTATCAATCAATTTGAATGGGGTTTCCGATGTGCGGAAGGGTGGCTGGATTTATAGTCTGAAGAGTAATTTTCACTAAGAGATTAGCAAATGGTATGTGGTATTGGGTACTGGTACCGGTATCAAATTTACTAAACCGGGTGTGTTTTCGATACCGGTTCGATACCGGTATTCACCTGTTTTTACCCTCAAATACCGGTGTCATACCAGTACCGACCGGTACCGAACTGTACATACCAGGTATATTCGGTACCGGTACCCACTTTGGGGATTTCGGTAACGGTTGGTACCGAGCTCATCAAATCCTGTAGCAACGTAGAAATGCAAGTAATTGCACCGTTTAGTTTACTTTTCATACACACAGTAAGTAAACTGTATTTCGTTTGAATGAGATTTTATATACACAACAACTTATTTTGCTTTCCTTTTTGTCTTCTTCTGTAATGAATGAATTGAAACATATAAAATTAACTTGGATATTTATATTATTGGTGGGCAAATCATATCAAATCCTGTAATTAAACCAGTATCGTATCGGTACCAAATTTACTATACCAAATCATTTTCGCTACCAATTTGGTACCCACCTTTTGGGGTTTTAAGAATCGTTACTTTCGGTTCAACATCGGTCTAGCACCATACCTGTATTTATTGATTTTTACCTTCAAATACCATACCGTATTGTACCGAGCATTTTCGGTGCCAGTACTAATTTCGATGATTTTCAGGATCGATACTTTTAGTGCCGTTATCGGTATCGAGCTCATCCATATTTTAACGTGTTAGCACCGTAATAACTGAACTGAAAACAACCGAATTTCCAACGTGTAGGACGTGTGGGTCCTATTATTATATATTAGGTTATTTAAAATCATTTTTTTAGGACATAGTGATTATCCTTGCCATGTCATTTTTATTTATGTTTTGATATTCGGTATTTGCTTGGCGTTGCTGACACACGTTTTGCAGTCATTGGGTCCCCGCCGCAACGCGGTTCGGAAAATCAACTAGTTGTATATCATATTAATTGTTTTTGGGCTGTATTGGAGCCTTGCATGACAACAAGCCTATCTATGGATCGATTATACATCAATTGTGGGGGTGCAAGAACTTTTGAGGTATCTATATATATTAATAAATGAGATGATTTGGGCCATGTGTCGTTGGATGGTGGAGCTTTTTTGCTGATGTGGCATGTTATGGTGTAGGTATATGATGATTTTGGGGGGAATGCATTCTAAATACACAGAATTTTCTTGGACGCGGGATCCGAAAGAAAACGGGTCACCCAAAATGGATCTTTTAAATTGTTTTCCAAAACCCTAGACATAGCCTCCATCTCCGTTCTCCCTCTAGTCCATACTCCATTCTGGTTCCTGTTCAGGCATAAGGTATGTTCAATCTTCCAACTACCAAATCTTCTTTCAATTTGATTCATTCTTACTAATAGTTGTTGATGTGCGTGAAGTGTGTTATGATTTTTATGTATATTTTAAGCCCTTTAACACTTTTTAGTCAAGTTTTAAATTTATAAAACACGATATTTACTAACACTAAACACACATGTGGGCAAGTGCACCCATCATGAGCGTAGTATAGTGTTGGTAAGATACCGAGGTCGTCCAAGGACACAAGAGCTTTTAGTATCAGTTTATCCTCAACGTCTAATCAAATCAAAAGTTTAGAAAAAGATTTTAAAACTAGAAGAATAAAACTAACTAAAACGCTGAAAAATAAATTAAAATAAAAACAGATAGACAAGATGAATCACTTGGACCCGACTCGTGTGTAGTGTAACCTTTGATTATTTCCACACTTTTGCACTTTTTAAGAGATTATCTTAGTTATTGTAGTAGGCCCCTCTTTTGAAGGTGACGTTACCCTCAACCCAGTAGTTTGAGGGTATTGAAGGAGGTCCTACTAAATTTGACCCAGGTCCTTGCAGGATCTATACACTGAACAAGGCAAGACTCTTACCAAACCGTTCCCTTAACCCCCAACCAGGTAGCCAACATACCTCCATATAGACCGTGGAGATAAGAATAGTGAAAATCTTTTATTTTATATAGACAGTAAAAGAAATGCCAAGACACCACGGACAAACGATAAGGAAGAATCACCTTCAACATAAGAAACTAGTTATTAAAGTCATTAATACATAACCAAGTAAAAAGTTCGAAAAGATTAAAAATAAAAAGTATTACACTAGACACTTGTCTTCACCAAGTGATGTAAGAGACTTAGGAAAACATGGCCTTTGATTGTCAAGAACTCTTACGATCAATCTTGGGTCCCAAGACGACTCACACACTCTATGATGGACGATGGAAGATGGTGGTGGATGATGGTGTTGTGATGGTGGTGGGTGGTGGGTGAAGTGTGAGAGAGGTGGTGTGCCAAGGGATGGTTTGCAAATGAGCCAAACACCCGTATTTATAGGCTAAACAGACGCTCGGGCACGGCCCCGTGTCCATTGGGCACAGCCCCGTGTCCACCTTCCTTCTCTTTCTTCATTAATTGCAGTTTGTCTGCATTAGTTGGCCACGCCCCCGTGTCCGCTGGGCACGACTCCGTGTGTAGAAGCGTATCTGTACTATCAAGATTTCCCCAGATTCTGCGAATCTTAGAGTTGACCACGGCACCGTGTCCGCTGGGCACACCCCCGTGGTGGGTGATAGAAGCTTCTACAGCTTTGTCTTTTCTACTGACACTTGGGCACGCCCCCGTGTTCGTTGAGCACGGGGCGTGTTCAGCCTTCTGTCTTCTTGATTTTGCTTGGGAAGATGCTGTCGGAGGGTCGGGCATGCCACGTTTGTTCCTTTTATTGTATTTATGTTAGATTCAGCTGCCTTTTTGCTTTTTTTGTTCATTTGAGCTCATTTAATCCTGAAAATACAAAAGGAAGACAAAAACACACTTTTTCCAACATTAGTACTAAAAAAGGGTTGGTTTCATGCCACATTTGATGTAATTTATATGTTGCATTTTGCACACATCAAATACCCCCACACTTGAATCTTTGCTTGTCCTCAAGCAAAACTCTTTATAATGTGGCTTTACACTCCCAAATGGAATGGGTAGACGAGAAGGTTTTGGGCTTGTCATAGAGTGTCGGGATTTCCAGGATTCTTTATTAAGTTTATTTTTATTTATTTACAATCCTATTCGTCATGATTTATTTAAAACATTACATAAGATAAATTACTTATTAGGGCATAACATGCCTTTTTAAAATTCCATTTATATACAAGTTCACATACCTCACGTGGGATTACTCAACACTCGGCCGAAGATGTATTTTAGTGAATCACTCGAGAGCGGCATGGAACTTACTCCTACCATAGGCTTGCCAAGCAATCAATCCTCCTCCTTTTTAACTATGCACCTTTGTAAATATCGAGAGTACTTTTTGGGTGAAGGGTAGGCTTGGGTTAAAGGTAGGTGGTTAGGTTAGTGGTTAGTAAAAAGGGCGAAAGGCGTAAAAAGCGTCGGTTTTCGTAAGACTTTTTATTTTTGCTATTTCTATTTTGATGAAGCCATTATTCAAACAAAGTTGTTTGTTTATTTTTTTTCAACCGTCGTCATACGAAAAACCGAGCTTGTTACTAAAACAAAGGGTTAAAAATAAAAAAAAGGGTTTTGGTGGGTGAAAGGGTGTTTGTTTTGGGTTATGAAATGAAAAGGTTTAGGCTCAAAGGGGTTAACTAGGGGGATTTTGGGTAGGTGGTAAAAAAAAGAAAAATAATGGTGTAGAAATAAAAAGGGTTAGTCCTAATGCCTCCGTCATTTACTTACTCGGGTTTAAGTTGGTAAGGACCGGGAATGTATCGTCGTGGCAAGTTCTAGAGTTGTAAGAACCAAGCAGCTATTCACACAAGAAACGAAAAATGAGCATTTAGTTTAAAGATATTTATTTGTATGCTCAATAAAGGCTCAAAACTCACTTTTTGTGGGAATGGGTTTTTATGTGATCAAGTATATGTAATCAAATTTTAACTAAGCTTGTCATGTCGTTTCATAATTTTCTTATGTTGGTTCTTTTTATCACGACGCTATCGGTTGTAAATTTGTAAAAATATAACCTTTTTAGAACTTGAAATTCCCAAGTTAAACCTAGACAAGTAAAAAAAATGAAACATTTTGAAAAAATCTGGGGTGATTAGCGGTTCCAATAGAGTTTTGTGTAAGGCTAGTGATTAGGATTTGCAAGATTCAAGGTTTTAGCATCCCCCCTACACTTAAATTACACGTTGTCCTCAATGTGTCCCAAAAATAAGTTTTTAGGTTGGTTGAATGTGTAAAAAGGCGTGAAAAAGCAAAAAAATTGTGTTACTGGGCGTCTGGACACGGCCCCGTGTCGGATGGACACGACCCCGTGGTCAGAGTGCCAGTAACAATAACTTACAGAAATTGGACACGGGGGCGTGTCGGATGGACATGACTCCGTGTCTGGCAAAAATCTGCAGAATATTAACAAACAGCAGGTCTGGGGCAATGGGCACGGGGGCGTGTCGGCTGGACACGACCGTGTGTAGACAGTCTGCAAAGGTGAAAAACAGGTTTCTGGCTTCGGTTTTCCTGTCCCGGCTTTAGTAGCATCAATATTTAGTGCTCTAAGCCTCGTATGTACCTGTTTTATCAATAAACACTACACCAAACCATAACAAGCATCCTAAATTACCATAGTTCAAAACATTCACATCACAAAGTTAAAAAGAAAGAAAATGCAGAAAATAAAAGAGTTAAAGGAAGTAAATTGTTCAACACACGGCACGCAGGCCGGAAATTGTTCAAAAGAAAAGAGGGTTAACCTGTGGGATCACCAACCATCTGCTCCTACCTCCACTCCTCCCGCCTAGTCCATGTCCTCGTCTTCATCATCACCTCCTCCTCCGTGCCCCGCCATGTACTCCCGGATGTTCCCAATGTCATCCTGAATGTCGGAGATGTTTCTCTCAATTGCTCTGACCCGGGCGTTCGTGTTGCTCGCCATGTTATAGGTGTTCCTGGTGCACATGAGGTTTTCCTGCAATAAGTCATGTAAGCTTTGAAAATTAGGAAAACCGCCTCCTTGTGAGGAGGATTGGCCCGGATCACCGTGGGGTTGGTACTGGTACTGAGGAGGTGGTTGGATGTGTGGAGTGTGAAGGACGAGTGCCTCTTGCGGGTTCCATGCATGCCCCTGCATTCTTTGGAAGCTAACTGTCCCGTCTTCGGCCTCATAAATCAGGTTCATGGAGCGGCAGATGTGTAGGTCCACTCTTCCCGACCATGGGCTCTTTTCAAAAGACCTAGGCATGTTCACGAAATGCTTGAAGAGACGGTATATCCACCCCCAAAGAAGATAGGGGTTGGTGGAGTAGCAAGCCGGTTCCAATGCATGTTTAGGAGCAGGAGGTATGGAACATCGAGGTGTCTGCGGGTATGAATGCAATGAAGGACTATCAGATCTCTCAACCCAACAACGCCACTGCTGTCATGCCTTTGGCTAAGAGAGTAAGTGAGGACCCTATGGATGTAACGGTAAAGAGGGTCCCTCAGCTTAGTGCTCTTAGTGCTGCTTGGGTTGTAGTGTCCCTCTCCTATCTGAGCCCAAGCGGCTTGGCGTTCGTTTTCATCCAGCTCTCGCACCCCTCCGGTGTTCTCTTCATTACCCGCATCTTCCTCCGCATACAGCCCAACTATCGACCCAAATTGTGCCATCGAAATCGAATACCTAGTCCCCCCACATCGGAACTCTACCCCATCCTCATCAAAGGGGTCGCACCTTGAGTTGAACACGAATGTGCTATAGAATTCCAGATTATACTCGTGGACTGGGCGATGTCGAGTGGTTAGGGCGACTCTTAGTGGGCCGGTAACGAGGTTGTTAAACCGGTCAAGTTGGTTCACTGTTGCTAAAAGCTCCATGCACGCTTGTCGTGGGTATTCCTCCGGTCTGGTTCGAAGCACATCGTATCTTGCTTTAGCATCCAGCTCAGTTGCATTGAACCTTGTGAATTTCTTGGACATCTGAAAGAATACACCAAACAATTAGCACGAAACAGTGAAATTTTTCGGAGAAAACTGAAAACCATCGGCTAAACACGGCCCAGTGTTCAGCGGACACGCCCCATGTTGGTCAGAAAATAGCTAGACACGTCCCCGTGCTCAGCGAGCACGACCCCGTGTCCAGGCGTCTGTTTCCCAAAAATCCCATTTTTCGACCCGGTACCGAAAATTTGAAAATTTTTGGTCCAGTAAAGGCGTTTTCCCCTGAAAATAAAACCCCAAGTTCCGTTTTTCCCAAAACAAACCGTTTACACCTTCAATTTATCTTTTTCGGTTAAAAAACAAGGGTTTGAGGTTTTTGTGAGAAATCGGGCGAATCTATGAACAATACAAGTGGGTTTACTTCCTATAACATGAATCTAACCAAATGCTAACAGATTTATGCAAAAATTTGAGGTTCGATCCGGATGAAGTTTAAGAACCCTAGATTTTTCCCCATTTTTTTTGATGTTTTAACTACATGCAAATGCTTAATCTAACTACTAATGATGATAGAATCATACCTTGATGTTGTTAGAAGTAGAGGAGACGTCGAAATCTTGTAGAAAAATCGCCTCAACCAGAGCGTTTTCGGGGAAACGGGGCGTGTGGAAATGAAGAAACTGTGTTGAAAAGTAGTTTTATCCCGACAGTTGCGCGGACACGGCCCCGTGTCCAGCGGACACGGTCTCGTGCCGAGCAAAGTTAATTTTTTTATTTTTTTAGGAAATGCTCGTGTGAGTGCCCTTGTTTCCCAAAAACTCGGTTAGAAGACTTACCGATTTAGATGTCAACCCGTTTGTTCGTAACTTACCAAGTATGATGTTGATGCTTTCATTCTTCGACCGTTTGAAGCGAGATTTCTTCTTCTTCTTCTTCTTCATCCTCAATGGATCCTTTATAGAGCTTCAGCCGCTGGCCATTGACTTTGAATGGAATTCCATTCTGAAATTTAATTTCTACAGCACCGTGTGGGAAAATATGGGTGATGGAAAAAGGTCCTGACCACCTAGACTTTAATTTACCAGGAAATAATCGAAGTCTTGAATTAAACAAAAGAACTTGATCTCATACTCGAAATTCATTAGGTTTAATGTGTTTGTCATGCAAGTTTTTCATTCTTTCCTTATAAATTTCGGAGTTAGAGTATGCATAATTCCTAAGTTCGTCTAATTCATTTAATTGACAGAACCGATTTTTACCGGCAAATTCTAAATCTAAGTTTACATTTTTAATTGCCCAGTAGGCTTTGTGTGCAATTTCTACTGGCAAATGACAGCTTTTTCAATAGACGAGCTTATATGGGGTTGTAACTATTGTTGTTTTATAAGCAATTCGAAAAGCCCATAAAGCATCATCTAATTTATCGGCCCATTCCTTTTTATTTAACCCTACAGTTTTTTCGAGTATTCGTTTTAAACCTCTATTAGTCACTTCGGCTTGTCCGTTTGTTTGAGGGTGATATGCTATAGAGACCCTGTGATAGACCCCATATCTTGTTAAAAAAATTCGAGTTGATGGTTGCAAAAATGGGTACCTCTATCATTTATTAATGCTTTAGGTGTTCCAAAACTAGAGAATAATTTTTCAGAAATCTTACCACGACTCTTCCATCATTCGTTGGAAGTGCCTCGGCCTCGGCCCATTTGGACAAGTAATCTACTGCCACAAGTATATATTTGTTTCCTTTTGACGGTGGGAAAGGTCCCATAAAGTCGAGTCCCCACACATCAAAAATTTCACAAACAAGAATGCCATTTTGTGGCATTTCGTTTTTGGAAGAAATATTACCTGTTCTTTGGCAAGCATCACATGTCTTGACAAGACTTTGGGCGTCTTTGTAAATGGTTGGCCAATAAAATCCTGAATCAAATACCTTTCGTGCGGTACTAGCGGCACCATGATGTCCTCCGTATGGACCTTCATGACAATGGCGGAGAATTCTTCGTGCTTCGCTACCATGTACGCACCGTCGGATGAGTTGGTCGGCACATATTTTGAAAAGATAAGGATCTTCCAAAAAATAATGCTTCACATTAGCAAAGAATTTCTTTTTTGATGATGTGGCCAACCTTTTGCGACTATACCGCTAGCTAGGTAGTTAGCATAGTCGGCGTACCATGGTTCTTCTCTGCATTCCACCATTTCTAGGGACTCCGTTGGAAATTTTTCATTGATTTGCTCATCCATGGTTGCCTCCAAAGCTGGGTCTTCTAGCGCGAAAGATGATCTGCTGCGGTGTTTTCTGCTCCTCTTTTGTCTTTGATTTCAATATCAAATTCTTGGAGGAGTAGAATCCACCGAATCAAACGTGGTTTGGCGTACTGCTTTTTGAAGAGATATCGAATAGCTGCATGATCTGTATAGACTATTGTTTTAGAAAGAACAAGATAAGAACGAAATTTATCAAAAGCAAATACCACAGCAAGCAATTCCTTTTCAGTTGTTGTGTAATTTTCTTGTGCATCGTTAAGTGTTTTACAAGCATAATAAATTGGATGGAAATGCTTTTCTTTTCTTTGTCCCAAGACGGCTCCAACTGCAAAGTCACTTGCATCACACATGATTTCGAAAGGAAATCTCCAATCAGGCGCTATCATGATAGGTGCATTGACTAGCATTTCCTTTAGGGTTAGAAATGCTTGATTGCAATCTTTGTCAAAGATGAAAGGAGCATCTTTTTCAAGTAATTTTGTTAGAGGCCTTGAGATTTTAGAAAAGTCTTTGATAAACCGCCTATAAAATCCGGCATGCCCTAAGAAGCTTCGGATTGCTCTAACGGAGGATGGGGGTGGTAATCGAGAAATAGTATCTATTTTGGCTTGATCAACCTCCATTCCTTCGCTTGAGATTTTGTGACCGAGTACTATTCCCTCCGTTACCATGACATGGCATTTTTCCCAGTTAAGGGTGAGGTTAGTTTCCTCACATCGGGATAGCATTCGTTCAAGGTTATCGAGGCATTGGTCGTATGAATCCCCAAAGATAGAGAAGTCGTCCATGAAGACTTCCATTGTCTTTTCTATCATGTCATGGAATACGGCCACCATGCAACGTTGGAAAGTTGCGGGGCATTGCATAGACCAAAAGCCATGCGTCGTTAAGGAAAAGTTCCATAGGGACATGTGAAGGTTGTCTTTTCTTGGTCTTCTGGTGCTATCGGGATTTGAAAGTAACCTGAAAAACCATCCAAGAAACAGTAAAATTTATGACCGGATAATCTTTCTAACATTTGATCAATGAAGGGCAAAGGAAAGTGATCTTTCCTTGTTGCTTCATTTAATCGTCTATAATCTATACATACCCTCCATCCTGTGACGGTTCTCGTTGGTATTAATTCATTCTTTTCGTTAGTTATTACCGTCATACCTCCTTTTTTTGGAACTACTTGCACGAGACTTGCCCAAGGACTATCGGAGATAGGATAAATAAGTCCGGCGTCAAGTAATTTGATGACTTCGTTTTTAACCACTTCTTGAACATTTGGATTTACTCGACGTTGTGGTTGTATTACCGATTTGTAGTCATCATTCATTAAAATTTTGTGCGTGCACATGGAAGGACTTATTCCTTTAATATCTACAAGCTTCCAAGCGATCGCATTTTTGTGTTTTTTCAAAAGTTTAATTAATTTTTATTTTTCTAAACTACTAAATTTAGACGAAATAATTACAGGTGATTTACCATCTTTGTCTAGAAAAGCATATTCCAAACCTTTCGGAAGTTCTTTGAGCTCAAGAGGTGGGTCTTTAGGAGACTCCTTATTGGGTTGCTCATTTTGATCAAGAACTTTGAAAGTTTGTTCTATGGCGACCTCTTCTTCAACAAAGTGGTCAATCTTTTCACTTGTATCGGGTGGTTCATCTTCATCTTCAATTAGGGGGTCATTATTGCCAAATGGATATTTCATTAACCGCTCAAGATCAACACTCTTTTTAAATGCCCCTAATTGAATAGATAGATTGTTGTATTTCCAGTTTTTCAAAGCTTCGTGGGTTTTTAAAAAAGGTCGTCCCAACACTAGAGGAGCATCATCGAGGATGACAAAGTCGGTTGGGATTACCAATTGATTTGTTTGAACCAAGACATCCTCAACTATACCGATTGATTTTATTACTTTCCGATTAGATAGAAAAATGGGTATTTGAAGTGGAGAAAAATCACTAATACTTAATTTCTCGAAAATGTAGTTGGGCATTATGTTAACACAAAGATCTTTATCAATTGTGACATTACTAATAAATGAATTTTGAAAAAAACATAGAACCGGTGTAATGTTGATTTCAAATGGGTCTTCTTTTATTAGCGAAGTTTGATCATTAGTTAACTTAATGCTTACCGTTTCGTCAATTTTAGTGTTAGTGTTTAACTCTTTTAAAAACTTAGCATGAGCGGGAATTAACAATGATTTTCAAAAGAAGGTGATAAGAGATTAATTTCTTCAAAATTAGACTCTTCTTGAATTTTAACGTTGACGGACTCACCTTTTTCGTTGTTTAACTCATGTGTCGGTTTTTCACTTATTTGTTCTTCCATTTTTACACTTTCAACTATCTCTTCTTTATTTAATTCTTCTCTTGCGCGGGACTCCTCTTCCCTTGCGCGAGATTCTTTTATGTAGCGCTCGATAGTTTTAAGGTGTTCTAATATCCTATCGGTTACGTCGGCGATAGAGTAAGGATCGGGATTTTCAAAGCTTGAATCCGATTGTTCGATCCTTTGTTCCTCATAATACCCACATGAAGTAGATGGTTCATACCATTGTTCTTCATTGTAAGTATATGATGGATAAGGGTCGTAATTTTGTTCTTCATAATACTCATATGAGGTGGGTTGTTCACGCCATGGTTCCTCATAGTAAGCATATGGAGGTGGTGGCTTATATCTTGGTTCCTCAAAGTATGAGTATGAAGGCTCATACCTTGGTTCATCAAAATATGAGTATGAGGGAGAAGGTTCATACCTTTGGTCTTCATAGGATGTGTATGAAGTTGATGGCTCGTACCTGGGCTCCTCATAGTAGGTGTATGAAGTGGATGGTTGAAATAAGCTACAATATTGAACCGAGTGCGGGTCACCACAATTAGTGCAATAGTTTTCCCTATAATCATCCTCCCCATAGGTGTAGTTGTAACCTCCTGAGTATTGATCCATAAGAATCACTCAGCAGACCACAACCAAGTCTCGAGACCAGAAAACAAAAATGAAAACGGAAACAGAGGCTGGACACGGCCCCGTGTTCAGTGGACACGGCGCCGTGTTCAGAATCTGTATCTGGGCGTTTTAATTAAAGTTACTGGTTTCGTTGAGCACGGGGCGTGTTTAGTGGGCACGGCCCCGTGTTCAGGCTCGGTATCTGGGTGTTTTATGAAAAATATGCAGCACGGCCCCGTGTTCAGTGAGCACGGCCCGTGTTCAATCTACTGTAAATGCAAAACTAAACTAAAATGCAGAAAAAAAATGTGCGCGTTTTAAAAAGGTTTTGAAAAACTGATTAGGCCGTCGATTTTAAGCTTTCCTAAAATCCTTGTGTCCCCGGCAACGGCGCCAAAACTTGATGTGCGTGAAGTATGTTATGGTTTTTATGTATATTTTAAGCCCTTTAACACTTTTTAGTCAAGTTTTAAATTTATAAAACATGATATTTACTAACACTAAACACACATGTGGGCAAGTGCACCCATCATGAGCGTAGTATAGTGTTGGTAAGATACCGAGGTCGTCCAAGGACACAAGAGCTTTTAGTACTGGTTTATCCTCAACGTCTAATCAAATCAAAAGTTTAGAAAAAGATTTTAAAACTAGAAAAATAAAACTAACTAAAATGCTGAAAAATAAAATAAAATAAAAACATATAGACAAGATGAATCACTTGGATCCGACTCGTGTGTAGTGTAACCTTTGATTATTTCCCCACTTTTGCACTTTTTAAGAGATTATCTTAGTTATTGTAGTAGGCCCCTCTTTTGAATGTGACGTTACCCTCAACCCAGTAGTTTGATTCAGCAAGGATACAATCCTAAAGGGTCAGATTATTGAAAGATAATTAATTAAGTTATTAATGCATATTATGGTAGGCCCCTCTTTTGAAGGTGACGTTACCCTCGGCTAAGTAGTCTGAGTCAGCAGGGATACAGTCCTAAGTAGCCGGGTTAAAGTATTAATAGTAGCTTACATATGAGGGGATCAAAGAGTTTGGACCCCCGTCATCCAATACCGGTGGGTATTGAAGGAGGTCCTACCCAGGTCCTTGCAGGGTCTATACACTGAACAAGGCAAGACTCTTACCAAACCGTTCCCTTAACCCCCGACCAGGTAGCCAACATTCCTCCATATAGACCGTGGAGATATGAATGGTGAAAATCTTTTATTTTATATAGACAGTAAAATAATGCCAAGACACCACGGACAAACGATAAGGAATCATCACCTTCAACATAAGAAACTAGTTATTAAAGTCATTAATACATAACCAAGTAAAAAGTGCGAAAAGATTAAAAATAAAAAGTATTACACTAGACACTTGTCTTCACCAAGTGATGTAAGAGACTTAGGCAAACATGACCTTTGATTGTTAAGAACTCTTACGATCAATCTTGGATCCCTAGACGACTCACACACTCTATGATGGATGATGGTGTTGTGATGGTGGTGGGTGAAGTGTGAGAGAGGTGGTGTGCCAAGGGATGGTTTGCAAATGAGCCAAGCACCCCTATTTATAGCCTGAACAGACGCTCGGGCATGGCCCCGTGTCCACCTTCCTTCTCTTTCTTCATTAATTGCAGTTTGTCTGCATTAGTTGACCACGTCCGCTAGGCACGACCACGTGTGCCGAAGCGTATCTTTACTATCAAGATTTCCCCAGATTCTGGGAATCTTAGAGTTGACCACGGCCCCGTGTCCGCTGGGCACGCCCCCATGGTGGGTGATAGAAGCTTCTACAGCTTTGTCTTTTCTGCTGACACTTGGGCACGCCCCCGTGTTCACTGAGCACGGGGCGTGTTCAGCCTTCTGTCTTCTTGATTTTGCTTGGGAAGATGCTGTCGGAGGGTCGGGCATGCCACGTTTGTTCCTTTTCTTGTATTTATGTTAGATTTAGCTGTGTTTTTGCTTTTTTTATTCATTTGAGCTCATTTAATCCTGAAAATACAAAAGGAAGAGAAAAACACACTTTTTCCAACATTAGTACTAAAAAAGGGTTGGTTTTATGCCATATTTGATGTAATTTATATGTTGCATTTTGCACACATCAGTTGTCTACTTCGTTATTGTGGTGCGTTTCTTGGTTTAGATTTGGTGGCCACGATGATCGGAACTAACGATTGTCATCCCCTCTTCTCTCTGAAACCATGTCGCCTCCAAACCCTAATCCTCTTTCAATTCAATTCGTTTCTTTCAATCAGTATCTCACAACAGGTGGAAGCCGCTACTCTCCCTCTCTTTCTCTCTCTCTCTCTCCATCTCTCTCTCTTTGTAATAACACATCCGATATGCAGCTTCTAATCTACCGATTTCGTGCTTGAACAAAGGATTCAGTGGTGTCTCTCTTTGATTCACTCTCAAAAAATGATCTTAGGTACGGTTTATCTTTATTATTTCATCGTTTTGTCGTTAGTTATTCATTGTTTAATCTTTTCTCATTAACAGTTCGTTTGTGTGATTTCTTTTTGCGATGTGATGAACCTTAATGTTTGCGTCACAGTGATCTTTTGTAACCAGCTTTATTGATTTGTTATCACGCTTCACAAAACCCCAAGTTACGAAACTATTAAATTGCTCCTCTCTACTGGTAAGAAAATCCCTAAATTATATGTTTACTATTGTATTTTGTTTCAGTAAAGTTAGATCTTGATATTCTTTTGATTCATTTTGTTAATCTGCGATATTGTTTGTTATTTGTGCTTTTAGGCTTCATAATATGGCTTTTATCAACGGTGTATGAAGCTGAATATGGTATTTATGACGATGCATTAAGGTAAGCTTTGTTGTCGTTCAAATGTTCTGTAGGTTCTATTGGAGTTTAAATTTAGTTCTTGATTTTGATATTTAGTATTTTTGTTCTTTCAAATTTTACGTGAACATCCAATGAATAAAAAAGAATTTTGATTATCGGTGTAGGTTTTATTATACAAAAATCCGGTTAGGATCTCTTCGAAAGGATTATTATGCAAATCAGGTCTCTTTTTACTGACAAGTTTACTAATTATTTTATGTATGTACTGTTTCATACATTCTTTTTCATTTTCAGTTATAATCTTTGCACAGTTTTTTGTTTATTTCAGCACATTTGGGGTTTCGAGTTTCATTATTGTGCTTTAACACAATAGATATGTGGCCTGGTGATTGCGTCTTGGCATAAGGTTTGTTAACAATCAATAAATTTGTGTTAACAATCAATAAATTTTATGAAATTATATTTATCATTTGGTTTCCATGAGTAATACCCAGACTTGATTCCCTTTTAACCTGTTTTTATTTGGTATATTAAGATAAATATAAATAGTTTTTTGTGTTATGTTGGACCAGCGGATTACAATACCCATTCTCAGCTTTGTGTGATTTCTTTTTGCGATGCGATGAACCTCAATTTTTGCGTTACATGGATCTTTTGTAACCAGCTTTGTTGATTTGTTATCATCCTTCACTAAATTTACGGAACTGTTAAATTGTTTCTCTCTACTAGTAACAAAATCACTAAATTATATGTTTACTATTGTATTTTGTTTCAGTAAAGTTAGATCTTGATATTCTTTTGATTCATTTTGTTGAGCTACGATATTGTTTGTGATTTGTGCTTTTAGGCTTCATAATATGGCTTTTATCGACGGTGTATGAAGCTGAATATGGTATTTATGACAATGCATTAAGGTAAGCTTTGTTGTCGTTCAAATGTATGTTCTGTGGGTTCTATTGGAGTTTAAATTTAGTTCTTGATTTTGATATTTAGTATTTTTGTTCTTTCAAGTTTTGCGTGATCATCCAATGAATAAAAAAGAATTTTGATTATCAGTGTAGGTTTTATTATACAAAACTCCGGTTAGGATCTCTTCAAAAGGATTATTATGCAAATCAGGTTTCTTTTTACAGACCAGTTTACTAATTATTTTATGTATGTACTGTTTCATACATTCTTTTTCATTTTCAGTTATAAGCTTTGCTCTGTTTTTTGTTTATTTCAGCACATTTGGGGTTTCGAGTTTCATTATTGTGCTTTAACACAATAGATATGTGGCCTGGTGATTGCGTCTTGGCATAAGGTTTGTTAACAATCAATAAATTTGTGTTAACAACCAATAAATTTTATGAAATTATATTTATCATTTGGTTTCCATGAGTAATACCCAGACTTGATTCCCTTTTAACCTGTTTTTATTTGGTATATTAAGATAAATATAAATAGTTTTATGTGTTATGTTGGACCAGCGGATTACAATACCCGTTCTCAGCTTTGTGTGATTTCTTTTTGCGATGCGATGAACCTCAATTTTTGCGTTACAAGGATCTTTTGTAACCAGCTTTGTTGGTTTATTATCATGCTTCACTAAATTTACGGAACTGTTAAATTGCTTCTCTCTACTGGTAACAAAATCACTAAATTATATGTTTACTATTGTATTTTGTTTCAGTAAAGTTAGATCTTGATATTCTTTTGATTCATTTTGTTGATCTATGATATTGTTTGTGATTTGTTATTTTAGGCTTCATAATATGGCTTTTATCAACGGTGTATGAAGCTGAATATGATATTTATGATGATGCATTAAGGTAAGCTTTGTTGTCGTTCAAATGTTCTGTAGGTTCTATTGGAGTTTAAATTTAGTTCTTGATTTTGATATTTGGTATTTTTGTTCTTTCAAGTTTTGTGTGAACATCCAATGAATAAAAAAGACTTTTGATTATCAGTGTAGGTTTTATTATACGAAACTCCGCCTAGGATCTCTTCCAAAGGATTGTTATGCAAACCAGTTCTCTTTATATTGACCCGTTTACTTATTATTTTATTTATGTACTGTTTAATACATTCTTTTGTATTTTCAGTTATAATCTTTGCTCTGTTTTTTGTTTATTTATGCACATTTGGGGTTTCGAGTTTCATTATTGTTATGTGATGATGTATAGTTTTGAATGGATTGATGGAATTGGGTTTGTGTGAAAGAATGAGAAAATCATATTAGCAATGGTTCTGGTGGTGGTTGCCTGTGTTGTTAGGGTTTCCAAGGTATGCTTTGAATCATTGATTTTCTTTCATCGCTAATATGATATTCTTATTCTTTGTGTGTTTTTTTGTCGAAGTAGGTTAACATTTGGCAATTGTTCCCTTTATTCATTGTTTGTTGCAAATTTGGGTTACAAGTTTGTCGGTTCAGTTGTTAATCAATTATCTTACCTAAATATTGACATGGTTTGGTATTAGAAGATTCATTACTTTTTATAAAAGGCATATTTTTATGGACCATCTGTTAATCATTATTAGAGATATGTAAAATTTATGAATTTGATTGTCAATCAGGTGATATAATGGAAGGCCAAACAATTAAATATTTGTTTTCCAAATGTGACATCTCGTGCCTTGGCTTATTAATGTACTTTTCAAATGTTTTTTTTCCTTTTTTTTCTCCAAGGAAAACATGTAAAATATGTAATGTGTGTTTTCTAAATATGAAGTTGAAGAAATGACAATGTAATTTATATCACCAATTCAATTTTGTAAATGAAATGGGTTAAAGTCAAAACAAATACTCATCAAACCAAACTAATTTAGGTTGGGTTGGCTCTCTTTTAACACTTTTTTTTTTCAATTTTCGTCTTTCGTCTTTTTAATAATGGAATGTTTGAAACCAAAACTGACCGATTCGGTCTCTTTTGAGGGCACAATTTAGTTGGTTTCAAAAGTTCCAACCCTGGTATTTCACATTGATTATGTAGTGTGTGTGCATTTTTAGGAACTTGTGAAAATATTATATGGCTGCAGTTGAAGAAGTGGAAAATGATGTTACGCGGTGGTGATTACGGTCTTTGTGATTGTTGCCGAGACAGAGTAGTAGTTCATCATCAAATTTTGGAAGGTTCTCTATCTTGCTTTACATCCTAAACCCCAGTTTACAGTATCTCGTAATAATCTTTCTTCGTTTTTTAGAATCTGATCAAATTGGGCCATAATATGAAGAAATGTGTTTAAGCTACGACAAGGTGTGTATAGCATTGATTGATATTATAAAAAAATAACTATAACAGCTTCTCTTCCTGTAATTTTGTATAGCATTATTTATAAAATGATTACAGGTATGATAAAAAAATATAAAAGTTTCTCTTCCTGTCTTTTGTTCGCTTCACGTATCTTCGCTAAATCAATATGTTGGAAGGTTTGTGTATGGAGAATTAGTCTGGATACGCCCACGAAAAACAAAATGCCGATTTACATTGTATTTCTCATGACAGGATGAAGGCTATGGTTAAGGATAAATGATAAGATCTTCAAAGGGCTCAATGCTTTTCAAACTAAAATAGTGCAAGACATTAAGGAGGCTACTCTCTGGTGGATGAATAACAGATCGATAGGCGTCAATCTCTCAATCTCTCAATCTGGTCCGCTTTCTCTGGTTTAGACTTTGGTTAGTGTATGTCTATAGATAATTGTTTTAAAGTGATTGGATGTGTAATGGGGTAAGAGTATTTTGGATGTATCTTAGTGTGTTTTTTTGGCAGCTTAATTGTTGTTTGTATACCTCTTTTGGTGATTAACAAAGTTTGGTTTGCTGAAAAAAAAAAAAGCAATTTCAACCGTTTTTAGCTAATGGGTGATTTGCTTTATATTTATCTCTAATTGCTCAAGTAGGTAAACTTTGAAAAATTGTTTAAAGACGGACTTGTGATTAGTTTGTTTGTATTTATTTTATGTATAGATGTCAAAAGATATTTAGAGGATAACCAGAAGGCTTCACCTTTGGTAAGTGGTGTGATTAACTCGATTAAAAGAGGTTGTGATGAAATGAGTCTTTTTTTAAAATGAGTCTTTTCAAAATTGGTGAGGATGTGGTATAAATGAAGTTTTTCAAAATCATATTAGATTATTACACACTCAGACTAATAATATTGAGGGTTGAATGTGAGTATGTGACCCTATAAATATGGAGGTGTACTTTACTTTAATTTTTTTTCTATTATAGAAATTCCAAGGTGATGGTATTTTTGTTGTTTCCTTTATTATTTTCTCTGTATAATATAGAATAGAGGTTTCAATGTAAATGCTCTAAATATAGATGTGTACTTTACATTCTTGCTTTTGCTTTTGTATGTTTTTATAGCTCTTTACAACAAGAAAAAGTTTAAGAAACCAATTAAAAATTTATGATGGAGAAAAGGGAAAGAGGATACTTTAGATGTTAAAAGTGTTGTTTTTGTACTTTTATTTGTTGTAAATTAAATTTTCCTACCCGGAAAATTTTCGGGTTATAACCTAGTCGCATATATATACAAAACAATAGAAGGCTGAAGACAGTTGTTAAGAGACAAGGAGGCAGCGGCTACGAGGATAGTTGGACGAAAAATAAAGTTTATTATTCTTTGGTAGAGTTCGATCAACTAAAAAAGAAAAGATTTATAATTTTTTTCGACAGCTGCGACATATAGAGAAGAAGGTGATTGGTTCGAGTGTTCAAGCCATGATCAAGATTCTTGTCCGGGTTTGCAATTTATTAGTGTTCAGTTTTAATAACTTTATGTTTTTTTTTTAACTTGATACTATGGATTGTTTATAAATTCAGACTTGTTTCTTTTTAGTGGTTATGTTTCTTGGCTAATCTTTTATACTACCTAGGCCTAGATGAACTATGATTTAATATTTTGACTATTCGGTTTTGACTAATGATTAAATGGAGATGATTTACATATTCCTATTTTATGATTGTTTATGAATTTGTATGCTTGTCTTGGTTGTGATTGGTTGTTTGGTTAGGTGATCTTGTTAGTCTGGTCTGGAACTATTTAGATTATTCTAGGTTCGTTAATCTATTAGGTTTTCAATTTAGAGCTTGAGATTAGAGATAACTTAAGTTCAACTAAATTAATTAAAATCAACTGAGTATAGTGTGCATCCTTTTCTGGCAACTCTAGTGACGAGTCAGGATTGCAAGGTTATTAGCTAGGCGTTGTTTGGTAGTTTGGGTGGCCGATAGCTCGGATCCGGAAACTTATTCGCGTTTAGGTTTTTCTAGGTTTTCAATTATTTTACAAGTTTAGCTTCATGACCGGAGGATTTTAGCACCATAGTTGTTTTTATTCTGACAGTCGTGGGATTTGGTGTCGATAGCTCGAGTCGTTTCCAACTTAGCAATTCATCACTTTGTTCCATTTTCTATTTTGGTTGATCATCCTTAGCGGAAGGTTTTCTGGGTAGATTCGGAGCTTTAGCCATTGGTCAGGACTAGAGGTCATGGGTTCGTCATAGGGATTTGATGTGTGGAAAATGTAACATATAAATTACAACAAATGTGGCATAAAACTAACCCTTTTTTAGTACTAATGTTGGAAAAAGTGTGTTTTTGTCTTTCTTTTGTATTTCAGGATTAAATGAGCTCAAATGAACAAAAGAAGCAAAAAGACGGCTAAATCTAACATAAATACAAGAAAAGGAACAAACGTGGCATGCCTGACCCTCCAACAGCATCTTCCCAAGCAAAATCAAGAAGACAGAAGGCTGAACACGCCCCGTGCTCAGTGAACACGGGGGCGTGCCCAAGTGTCAGCAAAAAAGACAAAGTTGTAGAAGCTTCTATCACCCACCACGGGGGCGTGCCCATCGGACACAGGGCCGTGGTCAACTCTAAGATTCGCAGAATCTGGGGAAATCTTGATAGTACAGATACGCTTCTGCACACGGGGTCGTACCCAGCGGACACGGGGGCGTGGTCAACTAATGCAGACAAACTGCAATTAATGAAGAAAGAGAAGGAAGGTGGACACGGGGCCGTGCCCAATGGACACGGGGCCGTGCTCGAGCGTCTGTTCAGCCTATAAATACGGGTGCTTGGCTCATTTGCAAACCATCCCTTGGCACACCACCTCTGTCACACTTCACCCACCACCCACCACCATCACAACACCATCATCCACCACCATCATCCATCATCTATCATAGAGTGTGTGAGTCATCTCGGGATCCAAGATTGATCGTAAGAGTTCTTGACAATCAAAGGCCATGTTTGCCTAAGTCTCTTACATCACTTGGTGAAGACAAGTGTCTAGTGTAATATTTTTTATTTTTAATCTTTTCGCACTTTTTACTTGGTTATGTATTAATGAATTTAATAACTAGTTTCTTATGTTGAAGGTGATTCTTCCTTATCGTTTGTCCGTGGTGTCTTGGCATTATTTTACTGTCTATATAAAATAAAATATTTTCACCATTCATATCTCCACGGTCTATATGGGGGTATGTTGGCTACCTGGTCGGGGGGTTAAGGGAACGGTTTGGTAAGAGTCTTGCCTTGTTCAGTGTATAGATCCTGCAAGGACCTGGGTCAAATTTAGTAGGACCTCCTTCAATACCAACCGGTATTGGATGGCGGGGGTCCAAACTCTTTGATCCCCTCATATGTAAGCTATTATTAATACTTTAACCCGGCTACTTAGGACTGTATCCCTGCTGACTCAGACTACTTAGCCGAGGGTAACGTCACCTTCAAAAGAGGGGCCTACCATAATATGCATTAATAACTTAATTAATTATCTTTCAATAATCCGATCCTTTAGGATTGTATCCTTGCTGACTCAAACTACTGGGTTGAGGGTAACGTCACCTTCAAAAGAGGGGGCTACTACAATAACTAAGATAATCTCTTAAAAAGTGCAAAAGTGCGGAAATAATCAAAGGTTACACGACACACGAGTCAGATCCAAGTGATTCATCTTGTCTATCTGTTTTTATTTTATTTTATTTTTCAGCATTTTAGTTAGTTTTATTTTTCTAGTTTAAAAACCTTTTTCTAAACTTTTGATTTGATTAGACGTTGAGGATAAACCGGTACTAAAAGCTCTTGTGTCCTTGGACGACCTCGGTATCTTACCAACACTATACTACGCTCACGATGGGTGCACTTGCCCATATGTGTGTTTAGTGTTAGTAAATATCGTGTTTTATAAATTTAAAACTTGGCTAAAAAGTGTTAAAGGGCTTAAAATATACATAAAAACCATAACACACTCAGCACACATCAAGTTTTTGGCGCCGTTGCCGGGGACACAAGGATTTTAAGAAAGCTTAAAATCAACGGCCGTGCTCACTGAACATGGGGCCGTGCTGCATATTTTTCATAAAACACCCATATACAGAACCTGAACATGGGGCCGTGCCCACTGAACACGCCCCGTGCTCAATGAAACCAGTAACTTTAATTCAAACGCCCAGATACAGATTCTGAACACGGGCCGTGTCCAATGAACACGGGCCGTGTCCAGCCTCTATTTCCGTTTTCATTTTTGTTTTCTAGTCTCGAGACTTGGTTGTGGTCTGCTGAGTGATTCTTATGGATCAATACTCAGGAGATTACAACTACACCTATGGGGAGGATGATTATAGGGAAAACTATTGCACTAATTGTGGTGACCCGCACTCGGTTCAATATTGTAACTTATTTCAACCATCCACTTCATACACCTACTATGAGGAGCCCAAGTATGAGCCATCAACTTCATACACACCCTATGAAGACCAAAGGTATAAACCTTATCCCTCATACTCATATTTTGATGAACCAAGGTATGAGCCTTCATACTCATACTTTGAGGAACCAAGATATGAGCCTCCACCTTCATATACTTATTATGAGGAACCATGGCGTGAACAACCCACCTCATATGAGTATTATGAAGAACAAAATTACGACCCTTATCCACCGTATACTTACAATGAAGAACAATGGTGTGAACCATCAACTTCATATGGGTATTATGAGGAACAAAGGATCGAACAACCGGATTCAAGCTTTGAAAATCCCGATCCTTACTCTATCGCCGACGTAACCGATAGGATATTAGAACACCTTAAAACTATCGAGCGCTACATAAAAGAATCTCGTGCAAGGGAAGAGGAGTCCCGCGCAAGAGAAAAATTAAATAAAGAAGAGATAGTTGAAAGTGTAAAAATGGAAGAACAAATAAGTGAAAAACCAACACATGAGTTAAACAACGAAAAAGGTGAGTCTGTCAACGTTAAAATTCAAGAAGAGTCTAATTTTGAAGAAATTAATCTCTTATCACCTTCTTTTGAAAATCATTGTTTAGTTCCCACTCATGCTAAGTTTTTAAAAGAGTTAAACACTAACACTAAAATTGACGAAACGGTAAGCATTAAGTTAACTAATGATGAAACTTCGCTAATAAAAGAAGACCCATTTGAAATCAACATTACACCGGTTCCATGTGTTTTTCAAAATTCATTTATTAGTAATGTCACAATTGATAAAGATCTTTGTGTTAACATAATGCCCAACTACATTTTCGAGAAATTAATTATTGGTGATTTTTCTCCACTTCAAATACCCATTTTTCTATCTAATCGGAAAGTAATAAAATCAATCGGTATAGTTGAGGATGTCTTGGTTCAAACAAATCAATTGGTAATCCCAACCGACTTTGTCATCCTCGATGATGCTCCTCAAGTGTTGGGACGACCTTTTGTAAAAACCCACGAAGCTTTGAAAAACCGGAAATACAATAATCTATCTATTCAATTAGGGGCATTTAAAAAGAGTGTTGATCTTGAGCGGTTAATGAAATATCCATTTGGCAATAATGACCCGCTAATTGAAGATGAAGATGAACCACCCGATACAAGTGAAAAGATTGACCACTTTGTTGAAGAAGAGGTCGCCATAGAACAAACTTTCAAAGTTCTTGATCAAAATGAGCAACCCAATAAGGAGTCTCCTAAAGACCCACCTCTTGAGCTCAAAGAACTTCCGAAAGGTTTGGAATATGCTTTTCTAGACAAAGATGGTAAATCACCTGTAATTATTTCGTCTGAATTAGATAGTTTAGAAAAAGAAAAATTAATTAAACTTTTGAAAAAACACAAAAATGCGATCGCTTGGAAGCTTGTTGATATTAAAGGAATAAGTCCTTCCATGTGCACGCACAAAATTTTAATGAATGATGACTACAAATCGGTAATACAACCACAACGTCAAGTAAATCCAAATGTTCAAGAAGTGGTTAAAAACTAAGTCATCAAATTACTTGACGCCAGACTTATTTATCCTATCTCCGATAGTCCTTGGGTAAGTCCCGTACAAGTAGTTCCAAAGAAAGGAGGTATGACGGTAATAACTAACGAAAAGAATGAATTAATACCAACGAGAACCGTCACAGGATGGAGGGTATGTATAGATTATAGACGATTAAATGAAGCAACAAGGAAATATCACTTTCCTTTGCCCTTCATTGATCAAATGTTAGAAAGATTATCCGGTCATAAATTTTACTGTTTCTTGGATGGTTTTTCAGGTTACTTTCAAATCCTGATAGCACCCGAAGACCAAGAAAAGACAACCTTCACATGTCCCTATGGAACTTTTGCTTATCGACGCATGCCATTCGGTCTATGTAATGCCCCCGCAACTTTCCAACGTTGCATGGTGGCCATATTCCATGACATGATAGAAAAGACAACGGAAGTCTTCATGGCCAACTTTTCTATCTTTGGGGATTCATACGACCAATGCCTCGATAACCTTGAACGAATGCTATCCCGATGTGAGGAAACTAACCTCGCCCTTAACTGGGAAAAATGCCATTTTATGGTAACGGGGGGAATAGTACTCGGTCACAAAATCTCAAGCGAAGGAATGGAGGTTGATCGAGTCAAAATAGACACTATTTCTTGATTACCACCACATCCTCTGTTAGAGCAATCAGAAGTTTCTTAGGGCATGCTGGATTTTATAGGCGGTTTACCAAAGACTTTTCAAAAATCACAAGGCCTCTAACAAAATTACTTGAAAAAGATGCCCCTTTCATCTTTGACAAGGATTGCAATCAAGCATTTCTAACCTTAAAGGAAATGCTAGTCAATGCGCCTATCATGATAGCGCCTGATTGGAAATTTCTTTTCGAAATCATGTGTGATGCAAGTGACTTTGCAGTTGGAGCCGTCTTGGGACAAAGAAAAGAAAAGCATTTCCACCCAATTTATTATGCTAGTAAAACACTTAACGACGCACAAGAAAATTACACAACAACTGAAAAAGAATTGCTAACTGTGGTATTTGCTTTTGATAAATTTCGTTCTTATCTTGTTCTTTCTAAAATAATAGTCTATACAGATCATGCAGCCATTCAATACCTCTTCAAAAAGCAGGACGCCAAACCACGTTTGATTCGGTGGATTCTACTCCTCCAAGAATTTGATATTGAAATCAAAGACAAAAGAGGAGCAGAAAACACCGCAGCAGATCATCTTTCGCGCTTAGAAGACCCAGCTTTGGAGGCAACCAGGGACGAGCAAATCAATGAAAAATTTCCAACGGAGTCCCTAGAAATGGTGGAATACAGAGAAGAACCATGGTACGCCGACTATGCTAACTACCTAGCTAGCGGTATAGTCGCAAAAGGTTGGCCACATCATCAAAGAAAGAAATTCTTTGCTAATGTGATGCATTATTTTTCGGAAGATCCTTATCTTTTCAAAATGTGTGCCGACCAACTCATCCGACGGTGCGTACATGGTAGCGAAGCACGAAGAATTCTCCGCCATTGTCATGAAGGTCCATACGGAGGACATCATGGTGCCGCTAGTACCGCACGAAAGGTATTTGATTCAGGATTTTATTGGCCAACCATTTACAAAGACACCCAAAGTCTTGTCAAGACATGTGATGCTTGCCAAAGAGCAGGTAATATTTCTTCCAAAAACGAAATGCCACAAAATAGCATTCTTGTTTGTGAAATTTTCGATGTGTGGGGACTCGACTTTATGGGACCTTTCCCACCGTCAAAAGGAAACAAATATATACTTGTGGCAGTAGATTACTTGTCCAAATGGGCCGAGGCCGAGGCACTTCCAACGAATGATGGAGGAGTCGTGGTAAGATTTCTGAAAAAATTATTCTCTCGTTTTGGAACACGTAAAGCATTAATAAGTGATAGAGGTACCCATTTTTTGCAACCATCAACTCGAAATTTTTTTAAAAAGATATGGGGTCTATCACAGGGTCTCTACAGCATATCACCCTCAAATAAACGGACAAGCCGAAGTGACGAATAGAGGTTTAAAACGAATACTCGAAAAAACCGTAGGGTTAAATAAAAAGGAATGGGCCGATAAATTAGATGATGCTTTATGGGATTTTCGAACTGCTTATAAAACAACAATAGGTACAACCCCATATAAGCTCGTCTCTGGAAAAAGCTGTCATTTGCCAGTAGAAATTGCACACAAAGCCTACTGGGCAATTAAAAATGTAAACTTAGATTTAGAAGTTGCCGGTAAAAATCGGTTCTGTCAATTAAATGAATTAGACGAACATACTCTAACTCCGAAATTTATAAGGAAAGAATGAAAAACTTGCATGACAAACACATTAAACCTAATGAATTTCGAGTAGGAGATCAAATTCTTTAGTTTAATTCAAGACTTCGATTATTTCCTGGTAAATTAAAGTCTAGGTGCTCAGGACCTTTTTTCATCACCCATATTGTAACACCCCAACCCGGAAGGGCTGACGTGTCACAATAACAGTAGTATCATAAACAAAAGTCATAATTCCATTTATTTATTTGACAAGGATACAACCACATAACAACGAAACTTAAGGTTTAATTATACAAGCGGAGACATTCAATTTAATTAACTAACATCTTCAGATTTATTCCTAAGCTTTATTCTTCTCTCTTTTCCCCGCCCAAAGTAACATGCGAACCTGTATATACAAAAAGTTTACGGAATGAGCCGAATGCTCAGTACGGAATTATAGGCTCAAAGAACAAATAACGCTTTATATGAAATGTTATTCGGATGAAACTTTATGCAAAAATTATACGATGCAAGAACATAATTTCATAATCATATCTTACGGATGTACCCATGAGCAAACTTAAAACGTGACAATACACAGGTAGCTACTCCTGCATAATTATCACATGAGATGGCGAATTGGCATACCCGTTATCCACCTCCTTAACTTAAATCCTAGGATCGATCCATACGCCTCCTAATAGCCATATGTACCACACTTGTACTTAAGAGACGCCGTGAACTAATCTCTCCGTCACGGATGGAGCACATGATGTCGATGCCGCAACAACATGCTCGTGGGACACTCCACGAGAAGCGATACTCAGGGTAACAGAGTACAAATGGTCTTATTTACATAACTTATCAAAATACTTTTCATAACAAAACGTAACTTATGTTGGAACATGCGATAATGAGTACAACTTAACAGAAAACTATCACATGACATGGAAGCTAAATTCAAAGTTTAGAATAGGAATTCAACGGACTGTCAAATGAATCGATAATCAAAGACGTGATGAGGTTGAAAAGCTATACGAACTTAACGGTTTTATAACAATTGAATATCAAACAACAAGGAGTGGGGTAAGGATCCGTACCTTAATACTTCCAAAGTTATGCTACCTTGTGATAATATTTCAGATTTAAACGGGCAGAGTTTAGACTACTGATTAGTCTTTTAACCTAATTTAAATAACATGCACACAAACTAGGTTAGTAACTTAATACAGCATTTACGATAACTCACGAGATTAAAATCCTCACAACGAATGACAAAGTGCGATACTTAAACATCCATCGGATTCACATTTAATGACAAAGTGAAATCACTTAAACATCCATTGGATTCACAACGAATGACAAAGTGTAAACACTTAAACATCCATCGGAATCACAACTAATGACAAAGTGAAATTACTTAAACATCCATTGGATTGATTTCAATCAATCGGACATTGAATCGTATCAGCGATCGAGTTAATACCCTGTTCTGCAGCACCCCGCTACACTAATTTGTGTTTCGTGTGTGTTAATTGAGTAATTGGACGATATTTCAGAGTGTATTATGAGTTTCTTCGTCGTTTTTGTGCCTAGAATCAAGTCCCACAGCCGACTATATATAGCTAAAAAATGGTACCTGTCGCGTGGCGCGACAGGTTTCCTTGTTCCTTTCGCGTGGCGCGAGGGGTAACATTTTAGGGTAGGGTAGGTACGTGTCCAGGTAGCTTAGCTGAGTTGGTCTAGCGTTAATATTTACAATACACGTAAAACTGTTAAGATAATACCAACTAGGGTTTACCCCCCCCCCCCCGAGTTTTAGGGGCCCTGATCCTGATTCCGATTGTTCTGAAAATTCTAGGGTTTGTACAGAATTACTTGGGTGTCTTAATTAGGGTTTCCTATTGGATAATTTATAAATAATAATAATAGTTTTGGTTGATATACAGAAGGATGGATCATAAGATAAATGTTTAATTTATTATAAATTTATCATTATTCTTTTATTTCTAGAATAATGATTTTAAATTTATGGTTATTACACATATTTTCCCGCACGGTGCTGTAGAAATTAAATCTCGGAATGGAATTCCATTCAAAGTCAATGGCCAGTGGCTGAAGCTCTATCAAAGATTCATTGGGGATGAAGAGGAAGAAATCTCGCTTCAAACGGCCGAAGAATGAAAGCGTCAACATCATACCTGATGTCCAAGAAATTCACAAGGTTCAATGCAACTGAGTTGGATGCTAAAGCAAGAGACGATGTGCTTCGAACCAGACCGGAGGAATACCCACGACAAGCGTGCATGGAGCTTTTAGCAACAGTGAACCAACTTGACCGGTTTAACAACCTCGTTACCGACCCACTAAGAGTCGCCCTAACCACTCGACATCGCTCAGTCCACGAGTATAATTTGGAATTCTATAGTACATTCGTGTTCAACTCAAGGTGCGACCCCTTTGATGAGGATGGGGTAGAGTTCCGATGTGGGGGGACTAGGTATTCGATTTCGATGGCACAATTTGGGTCGATAGTTGGGCTGTATGCGGAGGAAGATGCGGGTAATGAAGAGAACACCGGAGGGGTGCGAGAACTGGATGAAAACCAACGCCAAGCTGCTTGGGCTCAGATAGGAGAGGGACACTACAACCCAAGCAGCACTAAGAGCACTAAGCTGAGGGACCCTATTTACCGTTACATCCATAGGGTCCTCACTTACTTTCTTAGCCAAAGGCATGACAGCAGTGGCGTTGTTGGGTTGAGAGATCTGATAGTCCTTCATTGCATTCATACCCGCAGACACCTCGATGTTCCGTACCTCCTGCTCCGAAACATGCATTGGAATCGGCTTGCTACTCCACCAACCCCTATCTTCTTCGGGGGGTGGATATACCGTCTCTTCAAGCATTTCGTGAACATGCCTAGGTCTTTCGAAAAGAGCCCATGGTCGGGAAGAGTGGACCTACACATCTGCCGCTCCATGAACCTGATTTATGAGGCCGAAGACGGGACAGTTAGCTTCCAAAGAATGCAGGGGCATGCATGGAACCCGCAAGAGGCACTCGTCCTTCACGCTCCACACATCCAACCACCTCCTCAATACCAGTACCAGCCCCACGGTGATCCGGGCCAATCCAACTCACAAGGAGGCGGTTTTCCTAATTTTCAAAGCTTACATGACTTATTGCAGGAAAACCTCATGTGTACCAGGAACACCTATAACATGGCGAGCAACACGTACGCCTGGGTCAGAGCAATTGAGAGAAACATCTCCAACATTCTGGATGACATTGGGAACATCCGGGATTACATGGCGGGGCACGAAGGAGGAGGTGATGATGAAGATGAGGACATGGACTAGGCGGGAGGAGTGGAGGTAGGAGCAGATGGTTGGTGATCCCACATGTTAACCCTCTTTTCTTTTGAACAATTTCCGGCCTGCGTGCCGTGTGTTGAACAATTTACTTCCTTTAACTCTTTTATTTTCTGCATTTTCTTACTTTTTAACTTTGTGATGTGGATGTTTGAACTATGGTAATTTAGGATGCTTGTTATGGTTTGGTGTAGTGTTTATTGATAAAACAGGTACATACGAGGCTTAGAGCACTAAAATATGGGTGCTACTAAAGCCGGGAAAGGAAAACCGAAGCCAGAAACCTGTTTTTCACCTTTGCAGACTGTCTACACGGGGTCGTGTCCAGCCGACACGCCCCCATGCCCATTGCCCCAGACCTGCTGTTTGTTAATATTCTGCAGATTTTTGCCAGACACGGGGTCGTGTCCATCCGACACGCCCCCGTGTCTAACTTCTGTAAGTTATTGTTACTGACACTCTGACTACGGGGTCGTGTCCATCTGACACGGGGCCGTGTCCAGACGCCCAGTAACATAAATTTTTGCTTTTTCATGCCTTTTTACACATTCAATCAACCTAAAAACTTATTTTTGGGACACATTTAGGACAATGTGTAATTTAAGTGTGGGGAGATGCTAAAACCTTGAATCTTGCAAGTCCTAATCACAAGCCTTACACAAAACTCTATTGGAACCGCTAATCACCCCAAATTTTTTTTCAAAATGTTTCATTTTTTTTTACTTGTCAAGGTTTAACTTGGGAATTTCAAGTTCTAAAAAGGTTATATTTTTACAAATTTACAATCGATAGCGTCGTGATAAAAAGAACCAACATAAGAAAATTATGAAACGACATGACAAGATTAGTTAAAATTTGATTATATATACTTGATCACATAAAAACCCATTCCCACAAAAAGTGAGTTTTGAGCTTTTATTGAACATACAAATACATATCTTTAAACTAAATGCTCATTTTTCGTTTCTTGTGTGAATAGCCGCTTGGTTCTTACAACTCTAGAACTTGCCACGACGATACAATCCCGGTCCTTACCAACTTAAACCCGAGTAAGTAAATGACGGAGGCATTAGGACTAACCCTTTTTATTTCTACACCATTATTTTTCTTTTTTTTTTTACCACCTACCCAAAATCCCCTTAGTTAACCCATTTGAGCCTAAACCTTTTCATTTCATAACCCAAAACAAACACCCTTTCATCCACCAAAACCCTTTTTATTTTTAACCCTTTGTTTTTGTAACAAGCTCGGTTTTTCGTATGACGTTTGGAAAAAAAATGATGATGAAGCAAAAAGAAATAAACAAACAAGTTTATCAAAAATAAGTTTGTTTGAATAATGGCTTCATCAAAATAGAAATAGCAAAAATAAAAAGTCTTACGAAAACCGACGCTTTTTACGCCTTTCGCCCTTTTTACTAACCACTAACCCAACCACCTACCTTTAACCCAAGCCTACCCTTCAACCAAAAAGTACTCTCGATATTTACAAAGGTGCATAGTTAAAAATGAGGAGGATTGATTGCTTGGCAAGCCTATGGTAGGAGTAAGTTCCATGCCGCTCTCGAGTGATTCACTAAAATACATCTTTGGTCGAGTGTTGAGTGATCCCCCGTGAGGTATGTGAACTTGTATATAAATGGAATTTTAAAAAGGCATGTTATGACCTAATAAGTAATTTATCTTATGTAATGTTTTAAATAAATCATGACGAATAGGATTGTAAATAAATAAAAATAAAACTTAATAAAGAATCTTGGAAATCCCGACACTCTATGACAAGCCCAAAACCTTACCCATTCCATTTGAGAGTGTAAAGCCACATTATAAAGAGTTTTGCTTGAGGACAAGCAAAGATTCAAGTGTGGGGGTATTTGATGTGTGCAAAATGTAAAATATAAATTACATCAAATGTGACATAAAACTAACCCTTTTTTAGTACTAATGTTGGAAAAAGTGTGTTTTTGTCTTCCTTTTGTATTTTCAGGATTAAATGAGCTCAAATGAACAAAAGAAGCAAAAAGACAGCTAAATCTAACATAAATACAAGAAAATGAACAAACGTGGCATGCCCGACCCTCCAACAGCATCTTTCCAAGAAAAATCAAGAAGACAGAAGGCTAAACACGCATCGTGCTCAGTGAACACGGGAGCGTTGTCACACCCTGAATATCAGAGCATTGGCGTGACTGGACTGGTATCTTCATTGCACAGCGGAAGCAAATAAGCTAAGACTTTCTAGAAATTGAACGCCTACTAAGTACTCGAATCTCCAATGGTTCTCCTATTCCAACCGTGCCATAATTTCTGAAATGCAACCTGAGAAAGAAACATGCGAAAAATCAACATAAGGATGAGCGAGTTCATAGTTTGTTTGTAAAAGATTTGAAATAAATCTTTTTGAGTAACCGGTTTTTGAAGTATTGTTGAGAAAATGAATTTAAAATCATTTTCTTGTCAAGTTATATGGAAACTTTGTATGAAAACATGGTATGTATCTTGTATAAATAAAGTATTCTTGTATGTATCATGTTGTTAATGGGTTGCAAGGCCATTAATATGTGACACGACATAGGAAGCAACCAAACCATAGGCATTTTTCTAGTTGGCATATTCTGAGACACAAAAGCACTGCTTGGTACTCGTTCTCACCAAGAGTGTGGCTGCCCGAAACCCGTTAGATCTAACCTTTTGTTCTACGGTCTAGGTATATTGTTGATTAATGGTGCTTATGGTACCCTATTCGTGACACGATTTCTCATATCATTTCTTGTATCATTTCTCGTATCAATTCTTAAAACGCATCATACTTGGTACTCGTTCTCACCAAGAGTGCTTCTTGTTTTTGTATCATACCATTTGTAAACATTGTAATATTTGTAACATGTAAACTCTTATATTTGTATTTTCCCGTAGTTTAGAAAACTAGAATTCGTGTGTATGCATATTTCGAAAAATACGCTTGTTTGAAAAACCGGTATAAAACATAAGCTTTTCGTAAACCATTTGTGTCAGTTAAAACTTGCTTGTAAAATGGTTTAGAAATATGTAATTCTTGTATGCTTTGCAAAAAGTGCATCTCTTTCCACCCCAAAAACATTTAGAAAAATGTAAATCCGTAAAAAGGTGGGGTTATGAACTCACCTGAATATTCCTGTGCAAAGCTAGCTATATACGACTTCGTGATGTCGTTTCCAAGACGAGACTCGCTAGCGTGCGTTCTACAATATTCCTAACACGGAATATCTTATAAGTTTCTAATTGATGCGGTAACTAATCTACGTGTTACCGAGCTCTACCGAATCGTTAACTGAACGATTTGACGGTAAATTATGAACTTAATGAAAATGATCAAGTTATATTTATTTAGCTCGTTTATGGTTGGTAATAAATAAATCTTGGAAAGACATAGTTCTCGAGAGGTTTATAATATATATGAATATTTATATAAAAATATATATAAATATTGTTGTAATCATGTTAGCCGTCTCGTGAAGTCGTACGTGTATGTAGCGAATGTTTCATGAAATGAATATATAATAAACTCGTATTATATGTCATAGGTCGTTTAGGCGTTTGAAATAAATATAAAAGTTATATTTATTTTATAAAAGAATCGTCGACTTGTCATGTTTGAAAATAAATATATAACTATATTTATTTATTTTTATAAGAGAATCGATTTGTTTGCGCCGGAAATAAATATGTAACGATATTTATTTATAAAGAGGATTCGAGTCTAACGTTTGAAATATAAATATAAGAAATTATATTTATTTTGTAAAATAGTTTGCGTCATCGTCGCCTTTTGTAAGTTATAAAGTGTCGTCGAAATAACATGCATTTGTATCTAGTTTTATAAAAATCGTTAGATATTAATAATTGTTGTTTTGCAATAAAGTACGTTTTGTTTTCGGGTTTTCTCGAAAAACGGGGAGAGTTTCCTCTGTTTTTGGTCGCCCCGACAACACAAGTTGTCGTCATTTTTCAAAATTCAATCAAGATTCACTCAAAATATGTATGGTTTCGTCAAATATATCAAACATAACTATAATCAATCGGTTCGAGCTCGTTATCACATAATAAAAATAAGGAACAATTAACGTAAATAATATTCGTTTTAAACCTTTTACCGAATCTTCGTGTCGAAACGCCGAAAATAAGTCAGCTGAGTTGACCAGGTTTGACTGAGTTGACCGGGTTTGACTCGGTTTGACCGAGTCAGCCGAACTGAACCACGAAACTTGAACCTTGAACCGAGTATGCTGAGTTGTTGACTGAGTTGTATTTGTTGACCCGAGTTGACTCGGGTATGACCGAGGTCCATATCTGACCCGAGACTCCAAGCAGTTACCCGAGCCGAACCGTGCCGCGAGACCCGAACCGAAACAGGCCGTGAACTGACCCGAATAAAATCATCAGCCGATAAAGCACATCATCATCTTCAAGAAATCAGGAATAATCATCATTCTTTAACCTCAAAATCGACAGGAGACGAAAAAGAAAGAACGGGCTTACCATGAACTCGTTGGATAAAGACACGAACCACCGGATCGAGACACCTAACGCCGGTCCGAGACACGAACCACCGGTCCAAGATACATACCACTGGTTCGAGACGCCGACCACCTCTGCCGCCGCCATTGCTCACTACCACCACCGGTTCTCTCTCTCCTCTGTCTCTCTCTCTCTCTCATTGCCTCTCTCTCTTTCTCTGTTCGTCGCCGCCGTTGAAAACCCTCGCCGGACCACCTGGATCGTCGCCGGAGATGAAATCGAAAAGGGGGGGGGTGCTGTTGACGGTGGTCGCCGATTTCGTCGGAAACGGCGCCGGATCCGGCTTACTCGCTAAGCAGAATCAGGAGAGGGGGGGTTACTGGTGTGCGTGATGTCGGAGGGGGTGTCTCACCGGAACCCATTCTCCGGCCGGTTTACAGCTTCGGTTAGTTGTCGAGAGGGGAAGACAGACTTGATGTCTGTGTTTTCTTGTATGTGTGGATATTGAATTTCTTGTACAAATGAGATAATAGGGGGTGGTTAGCTTTATATAGAGTTTATTTGATTAGTGAGCTTTGGACTTGGGCCCAGGGCCCACAAGCCCAATCCCCGCGTTTAAGTGGCCCGAAATTTGTGCGAGACCCGATATCAAAACCCGGGCTCCGTGAAACGTCGTAATTTATAAATTTTACTTTTAAAAATACGTAAAATAACACAGGTAGTCATTTGTCGTTTTCGTTCGCTGATTACTGTAAAAATACGTGAAAAATCGCGTTTACTTGTCATTTTGACCGCTTTTTCAACCCGGTTTCGCCTAAAAATTTAGAAAATTTTAATTACGAATTAAATATACCGTAAAAAATTTAATATTTGCCGGTGTTGTCAGTGTTTTGTTCGGTTTCGATTCATTATCGTTTAATATTCCGCAGATTTTTCACAGACCGTCATACGCGTACTATAGAACCAAATAGGCGTTCCTAAGTTTACTGAGGGCCTAATTAAGTCAATTAGCGTCATAAACACTATTTATTGTCACGTTAATCGTTTGTTAATCACGTAATTAAGGGCGTAAACTACCGGTTGTCACATTCTCCCCCTGTTACAGAAATTTCATCCTCGAAATTTAGACTACGTCAACTCCTTAGAGTTACGTTATGCGTAAGTAAATACGAATAATGTCAAAGGAAACGAGATATACTGATACAGTCACCAATGTGACCAAGTTAACAGGGGTCCAATAAAAGAGGAATTTCAACCAATAGAATTCCAAGTGGACGTTTACAATATGCAAATGAATGTTAGAAACAATAACATTCGCTAGGAGAAGGTTAGAATCAACAAGCCCAAACGAAATAGTTTTGCATGAAACGCTCGATCATGATCAGCCCAAGCTGCAAATTCTACCGACGCCACAAGGTGTGGTAGTGAATGAAACAATTTAATAATAGCGGTGATTGAACAAGTATCACCTGTGTTTTTTATCAGATGCTCAATCATGATTAGCCCAAGCTACAAGTTTGTACTGACACCACAAGGTGTCGAAATCAACAAACGACTTAATGGAGTCGTAGACCAAACAAATCTACTACGACTCAGAACAATGAAACGCTTGTTAAAACGAATTCGAATATGATGTTTCCAATACATCATATGGTGTCTTGAATTGAATATGTGTAATGAACAAGTTCAAACAATTGATTTTGATTTCGGCTCAAACTGACAATAAATACATGTATCGACAAGAAAACTTTCGGCATGGTCACAACGAAAAACCATGTATGTAACTTGAAAAAAAGGGATTTCAAGAAAATGTGTTGACTTGATTACAAAGGAGCCAACAATTTCAATAATGCGGGTCATTCGAATCACAAGCGAAATAATATTTGAACTTTATGAAACGCTCAATTCGAAACAAAACCACATGTGTAACAAACGATGCATGCGTAACATATGAATTTTCAAGAAATGAAGCAAATGAATATTCGCTATACTGAAAGAAATGGTCGTGACACAATGACCATTAAGAGGAGTAGAGATACGAAAATCTACTCAGCAAATGTGAAAGTCGAAATTTCAATAAAAGAAATTTAAGGACTTTACCTGGGGTTGCATGTGATAACCAGTTGTTAGGTGACATTACCATAGCGTATTCGTCGTTAATGCGATAGGGGGAATGCGGAGACATACGTCTTCTCCTTGGAGTGATTCGTCTCATTGCAGGACCGCATGCCAAACCGCCGCTTCCTGATCGATAGTTTTCGTACTGAAATGCTCCATCTTGTCTTCCCAAAGACCGTGCCTCGTAAGTCGTGTGTAACACACTTCAACCTCTGGTGATGTATAGTTGCGTTTTGTGAAGTTTGCACGCCCGTGCTTTGTTTTGCGTAGGTTACCTGCTCGGTTAACTAAAATAGCAAAGACGACATAATAATGGCGTTTGTCCGAGTTAATAAACGAGGTTCCTACGTGATGACCGTTAATGAACTTCAACATGAGTTTCGAAGGTCTGAATTGCATGTTTCCTAAACTCTCAGAGCTTTGTGTACTGTATGTAACTGTTTTGTGTACTGTGTGTAAAACACCACTTTAGAGTATGTTTGAAAACAAAATTTTGACTGTTTGTTTTTCGGAAACGGTTGGAGACCATATTCGAGTCTTAGGCGTTCTTTATGTATTCAGGTTTTAATAATCTAAGTTCCTAGAGGAAAATGAGGTTAGAGCCTAGATATCTCTACGGAAACCTAATTCGCTGTAACCTATAGCTCTGATACCAATCTGTCACACCCCGAATATCAGAGCATTGGCGTGACTGGACTGGTATCTTCATTGCACAGCGGAAGCAAATAAGCTAAGACTTTCTAGAAATTGAACGCCCACTAAGTACTCGAATCTCCAATAGTTCTCCTATTCCAACCGTGCCATAATTTCTGAAATGCAACCTGAGAAAGAAACATGAGAAAAATCAACATAAAGTTGAGCGAGTTCATAGTTTGTTTGTAAAAGATTTGAAATAAATCTTTTTGAGTAACCGGTTTTTGAAGTATTGTTGAGAAAATGAATTTAAAATCATTTTCTTGTCAAGTTATATGGAAACTTTGTATGAAAACATGGTATGTATCTTGTATAAATCAACTATTCTTGTATGTATCATGTTTTCTTGTATAAATCAAGTATTCTTGTATGTATCATGTTGTTAATGGGTTGCAAGGCCATTAACATGTGACACGACATAGGAAGCAACCAAACCATAGGCATTTTTCTAGTTGGCATATTCTGAGACACAAAAGCACTGCTTGGTACTCGTTCTCACCAAGAGTGTGGCTGCCCGAAACCCGTTAGATCTAACCTTTTGTTCTGCGGTCTAGGTATATTGTTGATTAATGGTGCTTATGGTACCCTATTCGTGACACGATTTCTCGTATCATTTCTTGTATCATTTCTCGTATCAATTCTTAAAACGCATCATACTTGGTACTCGTTCTCACCAATAGTGCTTCTTGTTTTTGTATCATACCATTTGTAAACATTGTAATATTTGTAACATGTAAACTCTTGTATTTGTGTTTTCCCGTAGTTTAGAAAACTAGACTTCGTGTGTATGCATATTTCGAAAAATACGCTTGTTTGAAAAACCGGTATAAAACATAAGCTTTTCGTAAACCATTTGTGTCAGTTAAAACTTGCTTATAAAATGGTTTAGAAATATGTAATTCTTGTATGCTTTGCAAAAAGTGCATGTCTTTCCACCCCAAAAACATTTAGAAAAATGTAAATCCGTAAAAAGGTGGGGTTATGAACTCACCTGAATATTTCTGTGCAAAGCTAGCTATATACGACTTCATGATGTCGTTTCCAAGACGAGACTCGCTAGCGTGCGTTCTACAATATTCCTAACACGGAATATCTTATAAGTTTCTAATTGATGCGGTAACTAATCTACGTGTTACCGAGCTCTACCGAATCGTTAACTGAACGATTTGACAGTAAATTATGAACTTAATGAAAATGATCAAGTTATATTTATTTAGCTCGTTTATGGTTGGTAATATATAAATCTTGGAAAGGCATAGTTCTCGAGAGGTTTATAATATATATGAATATTTATATAAAAATATATATATAAATATTGTTGTAATCATGTTAGCCGTCTCGTGAAGTCGTACGTGTATGTAGCGAATGTTTCATGAAATGAATATATAATAAACTCATATTATATGTCGTAGGCCGTTTAGGCGTTTGAAATAAATATAAAAGTTATATTTATTTTATAAAAGAATCGTCGACTTGTCGTGTTTGAAAATAAATATATAACTATATTTATTTATTTTTATAAGAGAATCGATTTGTTTGCGCCGGAAATAAATATGTAACGATATTTATTTATAAAGAGGATTCGAGTCTAACGTTTGAAATATAAATATAAGAAATTATATTTATTTTGTAAAATAGTTTGCGTCATCGTCGCCTTTTGTAAGTTATAAAGTGTCGTCGAAATAACATGCATTTGTATCTAGTTTTATAAAAATCGTTAGATATTAATAATTGTTGTTTTGCAATAAAGTACGTTTTGTTTTCGGGTTTTCTCGAAAAACGGGCAGAGTTTCCTCTGTTTTTGGTCGCCCCGACAACACAAGTTGTCGTCATTTTTCAAAATTCAATCAAGATTCACTCAATATATGTATGGTTTCGTCAAACATAACTATAATCAATCAGTTCGAGCTCGTTATCACATAATAAAAATAAGGAACAATTAACGTAAATAATATTCGTTTTAAACCTTTTACCGAATCTTCGTGTCGAAACGCCGAAAATAAGTCAGCTGAGTTGACCAGGTTTGACTGAGTTGACCGGGTTTGACTCGGTTTGACCGAGTCAGCCGAACCGAACCACGAAACTTGAACCTTGAACCGAGTCTGCTGAGTTGTTGACTGAGTTGTATTTGTTGACCCGAGTTGACTCGGGTATGACCGAGGTCCATATCTGACCCGAGACTCCAAGCAGTTACCCGAGCCGAACCGTGCCGCGAGACCCGAACCGAAACAGGCCGTGAACTGACCCGAACAAAATCATCAGCCGATAAAGCACATCATCATCTTCAAGAAATCAGCAACAATCACCATTCTTTAACCTCAAAATCGACAGGAGACGAAAAAGAAAGAACGGGCTTACCATGAACTCGTTGGATAAAGACACGAACCACCGGATCGAGACACCTACCGCCTGTGACACCCCAGGAAAACCCGGAAACCACGCAACCTAACTAGCTTCCTCAGTGTCTACGTGTTAAATTTCGGGACGAAATTTCTTTCAAGTTGGGGATGATGTGACAACCCGAACTTCCAAGGTTAGTCTTGCAAATCTGGTTCCTCGTTCACATCCTTGCTACGGTTAATTGATTAACGCAAACGTGTCGGGTTATGCGCGAGTGTATTAGTGGGCCATGTCTTAGTGTTACTTGTTCGAGTGGGCCGCACCCTAAACTAATTAGATTAAATACAAGCCCATTATGATAACAACTTTCTATATTATTATGTAAACAACTAACTGTATGGGTTTAAGCCCATTATTTCCGGCCCAAAGAAGTTCACCGTCCCAAAATTATTATTATACGTATTATGTAGGGATTAACACAAAAAAACTCAAAACATAACAAACCCTACTTTCTCCTCTCTTGAGTTGCGAAGACAGTAGATACCCCCTTTTCCTCGAGACATCACTCTATTAATTGAGGATCTTGGTTAGTAAATTTATATTCGTGTTAATTATTATTTGATTGTTTGTTATGTGATTACGATTTGCAAAAGTGTATAATATGTTGATTTTTCGTTGATGATGATGATGCTATGTGAATGCTGTGTGAGTTTGAAAGATTGTTATTAGGATTGTAAAGTTATAGCTACTCGATATTATTGTGAAACTTAAACTGGATGTCACGATCTGCATATGTAAACTAGGAAGTATGGGTTAGTCGATCAAGGATTTAGTTATACATGTAAACTATGCCTTGTTAATGCCATGCTCATAAATTCGGATTGTTTAATGGGTGTTATGTTAGTACCTAGAAATTGTTATGTGATAGTAGGATATAGGGTTTACCATGATGATAGGAAGAAGCTGTTTAGGTGCGGTTTGATCATGATGTGTATCAAGAATTAACTCATGATCTCAATATTACTTGTTGATAAATATGCATTCATGTTAATGTGAATATTGATTAAAAGGAGTATGATAAATGGTGAAATTAAATTGGTAATATGCAATGATGATGGCCATATGGAATAAAGTTGTTTAGAAATAGTCAACAACATTTAATTGTTGTCAGTATCACATGAGTTGGGTAATTCTTTTAAGATTACAATACAAAAGTTTAAAGGTCCAATAAAATGTTGAAAGCTATCAGTTATGTCGGCCAGTATCTTTGTTTCAATTAATTCATATGCTTGTTTGGACTTGAGCACCAATGGGCCGCACACTATCATCGGCCTACTAGTTTTGGGTTGCACATGATGTAATAACTAAGAATCATACATGCATTTTGTAAAGGGGTGTAGTGTGAGTTAGTGACAACCACGTGTAGATTTCTTTTAAGTTTATGATTTTTTTTTTTGAATAATGGATTGATGAAATAGATTTCTTTAATACACTATGTAATCGGTAAATGTTGAATAAGGTTAGCTGGGGATAATTAACACAGAAGCTCATTGGGCTTCACATGATGATCAGTGGGCCGCCCATATAACAAGAACTGATTTGGGGTCTTAGTTTATTAGGTGGTGCAATGTACATGGCCTGCTATTTGGGCGATAGTTTAATGAGGATCAATTGTTTTGGGCCGGGTAGCATCAGTGAGTAACAGGCAATAGGGCTGTTTTGATTACACCCTCACTAATTGATTAGTTAACTAGAAATTGGATTTGGGTTTGGATTAAATGTTTGGGCCACTTAATTGAAACTAGTGACTATCTGGGCTGTTAATTCGGTTGGGCCACATTATGGTGTGATTGTTGATTTAGTTAACATGAGTTTTGTAAAAGGTGAACTAGTAACATGAACTCGTATTATGATTGATAGTAGGATTCGAACACTTGCCATGAATTGTGATATGATATGTGTTTTGTTTAATTGAAATCTATGTGATAAATGCAAAGAACACATGAGTCACGTGTACACGAACTAACCGTTAATGGTAACCACACTAGGATTTGGTTGATCCATTTGGAATGAATAGTGAAACGTGATATACCGAGCAAACCGAGGTGAGTTCACACTTTCCACAAGGCATGGGATTCCCAAGGGTTGGGAATGGGTAAAGGATTTAAACTGAAACTGCGTGATCTCCTGGTTTGGGACACGTACACACCCTCTTTATTGAAGGGTGACAACACGTGATAAGAATATAATCGGAACCTGCGTAATCCCCTGGTTTGGGGATTACGTACACACCCTCTTTATTGAAGGGTGACAACACGGATACTAGACCAAAACTCTCTATCATGAAGTCCCTCCTTTTTATATCGACTTAATCATCGGGCCAATGGCGAGCGGGTCATTAGTTAGATAGCGCTATTTAGGTTTGACAAGCCTCACACCATGCCGCAGAGGACGGGCGTGAACTAATGGATCTGGGCACTAGTCAATGATGATAGACATTGACGTCAGGGCACCAACTTACTTTAGTCAGTGGTCGATATGGTAAACAGGTCTAGTGGTTAACATGGGGAAGCCCCCACCAACTATGGATATGTTTGGGAAACAGGGTAAACGGATTAACTTACAACTTACAAATGAACTCCTGGTTTTGAAACAACTTAATCATGAACACCAACTGTGAACTCGCTCAACTTTGTTGTTGACTCGTTGTTACATGCCTTGCAGGTCGTTAGGTATCTTTGGAGCTTGCACGAGCAGGAGGAGTCGTTGTGAGCATGGACGGTTGTGTGCCATGTTACATTTAAACTCATTGAACTTTTATTTTGGTTTTTCGTTTTATGCTTCCGCTAATTAACTTGAACTTGGTTAACTGGTTTTTGAACACCAATTATATTGTGTGGTTGGATTTTATTTATTCTAAATACATTGTTCAATAAGATTGGTGGCTGGATCCTGGTCAGTCACGCCTCCAAGCGGTAATACTCCGCATGTGGATTTTGGGGGTGTGACACCGCCTGTCCGAGACACGAACCACCGGTCCGAGATACATACCACTGGTTCGAGACGCCGACCACCTCTGCCGCCGCCATCGCTCACGACCACCACCGGTTCTCTCTCTCTCCTCTGTCTCTCTCTCTCTCTCATCGCCTCTCTCTCTTTCTCTGTTCGTCGCCGCCGTTCAAAACCCTCACCGGACCACCTGGATCGTCGCCGGAGATGAAATCGAAAGGGGGGGGGGGGTTGCTCTTGACGGTGGTCGCCGATTTCGTCGGAAACGGCGCCGGCTCCGGCTCCGTCTTACTCGCTAAGCAGAATCAGGAGGGGGGGGGGGGGGTTACTGGTGTGCGTGATGTCGGAGGGGTTGTCTCACCGGAACCCAATCTCCGGCCGGTTTACAGCTCTGGTTAGTTGTCGAGAGGGGAAGACAGTCTTGATGTCTGTGTTTTCTTGTATGTGTGGATATTGAATTTCTTGTACAAATGAGAGAATAGGGGGTGGTCAGCTTTATATAGAGTTTATTTGATTAGTGGGCTTTGGACTTGGGCCCAGGGCCCACAAGCCCAATCCCCGCGTTTAGGTGGCCCGAAATTTGTGCGAGACCCGATATCAAAACCCGGGCTCCGTGAAACATCGTAATTTATAAATTTTACTTTTAAAAATACGTAAAATAACACTGGTAGTCGTTTGTCGTTTTCGTTCGCTGATTACTGTAAAAATACACGAAAAATCGCGTTTACTTGTCATTTTGACCGTTTTTCAACCCGGTTTCGCCTACGAATTTAGAAAAATTTAATTACGAATTAAATATACCGTAAAAAATTTAATATTTGTCGGCGTTATCAGTATTTTGTTCGGTTTCGATTCATTATCGTTTAATATTCCGCAGATTTTCCGCAGACCGTCATACGCGTACTGTAGAACCAAATAGGCGTTCCTAAGCTTACTGAGTGCCTAATTAAGTCAATTAGCGTCGTAAACACTATTTATTGTCGTGTTAATCGTTTGTTAATCACGTAATTAAGGGCGTAAACTACCGGTTGTCACAGGCGTGCCCAAGTGTCAGCAGAAAAGATAAAGCTGTAGAAACTTCTATCACCCTCCACGGGGGCGTGCCCAGCGGACACGGGGTCGTGGTCAACTCTAAGATTCGCAGAATCTGGGGAAATCTTGATAGTACAGATACGCTTCTGCACACGGGGTCTTGCCCAGCGGACACGGGGGCGTGGTCAACTAATGCAGACAAACTGCAATTAATGAAGAAAGAGAAAGAAGGTGGACACGGAGCCGTGCCCAATGGACACGGGGCCGTGCCCGAGCCTCTGTTCAGCCTATAAATAGGGGTGCTTGGCTCATTTGCAAACCATCCCTAGGCACACCACCTCTCTCACACTTCACCCACCACCCACCACCATCACAACACCAACACCATCATCCACCACCATCATCCATCATCCATCATCCATCATAGAGCGTGTGAGTCGTCTCGGGATCCAAGATTGATCGTAAGAGTTCTTGCCAATCAAAGGCCATGTTTGCCTAAGTCTCTTACATCACTTGGTGAAGACAAGTGTCTAGTGTAATACTTTTTATTTTTAATCTTTTCGTAATTTTTACTTGGTTATGTATTAATGACTTTAATAACTAGTTTCTTATGTTGAAGGTGATTCTTCCTTATCATTTGTCCGTGGTGTCTTGGCATTATTTTACTGTCTATATAAAATAAAAGATTTTCACCATTCATATCTCCACGGTCTATATAGAGGTATGTTGGCTACCTGGTTGGGGGTTAAGGGAACGATTTGGTAAGAGTCTTGCCTTGTTCAGTGTATAGATCCTGCAAGGACCTGGGTCAAATTTAGTAGGACCTCCTTCAATACCAACCGGTATTGGATGGCGGGGGTCCAAACTCTTTGATCCCCTCATATGTAAGCTACTATTAATACTTTAACCCGACTACTTAGGACTGTATCCCTGCTGACTCAGATTACTTCGCCGAGGGTAACGTCACCTTCAAAAGAGGGGCCTACCATAATATGAATTATTAACTTAATTAATTATCTTTCAATAATCCGACCCTTTAGGATTGTATCCTTGCTGACTCAAACTACTGGGTTGAGGGTAACGTCACCTTCAAAAGAGAGGGCTACTACAATAACTAAGATAATCTCTTATAAAGTGCAAAAGTGCGGAAATAATCAAAGGTTACACTACACACGATTCGGATCCAAGTGATTCATCTTGTCTATCTGTTTTTATTTTATTTTATTTTTCAGCATTTTAGTTAGTTTTATTTTTCCAGTTTAAAAACCTTTTTCTAAACTTTTGATTTGATTAGACGTTGAGGATAAACCGGTACTAAATGCTCTTGTGTCCTTGGACGACCTCGGTATCTTACCAACACTAGACTACGCTCACAATGGGTGCAGTTGCCCATATGTGTGTTTAGTGTTAGTAAATATCGTGTTTTATAAATTTAAAACTTGGCTAAAAAGTGTTAAAGGGCTTAAAATATACATAAAAACTATAACACACTCAGCACACATCAGGATTCGAAGCCTGGGTAGTTCCTTCTATTTATCGTCTGCTTCACGTCACTTCACCATCTTGCTTGCTTGTTCTGTTCTCTTGTTTACTCGCTTTAGTTTAATTTAGATATTAGTTAATTAAAACCCCCCAAAACAATTAAAACCAATTAAGTAGTTAGTTGAGTTAGAGTCTAGTTTAGCGTCGCTAGTGTCTCGTGGGTTCGATACTCGGACTTCATTAAGGTTTACTACGTACGATAGGTACACTTGCCTGTCAGTGGTCTAGCATTTAGAGAGTCTTATGTAACACCCATAGTAATTTTTAACATACTATAACATTAAAGTAACCATTTTATATGAAAAATGCCACTTAACAAAAACTTTTACATCATAAGTATTTAAACATGTTTTACAACATCCAAAAACATAATCAAAAGTGTTTACATAATCCACTTTTTTTAAACAAAACAAAATCAAATGCGGAAGCTTCATTGAGAGGTGTGTTCGGTTCTTATTCGTTGCTTGATCTTCGTTCGGAGGCATATAATATTCACCTAAAATCAAAACCAACATAAAAGTTAGTTTTGATAGTTTATTAACAAGTTACTACAAGTCCCATGGGCCAAACAAACAAAATAACAAGGATTAGCAGGTTCTACACCCGTCGCGTGCCGCGACAGGTCTGGCGTTCCCTTGTCGCGCGCCGCGACAAGTGTCGCATGCCGCGACGGTGAAACCCTCCCACCTGTCGCGCGACGCTAGCACCTATTTTTGACAGAAACTTGTTTTCCTTGAGACGCAAATGCCCAGCTCAATTTTAGACCAACTTTCAAACATAAATTTGCCATAACTTTGGATCTAGACATCCGTTTTGTGTATTTCTTGTTTCTATGCATCCGTAATTTAATTACGGATCCGTTTATCATCTTACTTTGCATCAAAGGCTGAATTATAAGAAAAAGGCTTATAATTCCTTCATGTCATTATTCGACCCGTTTCATTTGTCTACATATTATGTGTTTATCAACGATGATAGTTTCTAATCCCTTTTTACCTATCCCCGGGCTTATCAACATTAGTGTTTTCGCTACGTTTACATGATTTGCACGCACATCTTCATTCGCCGGCTTATTTTGTAACTTTCTTACACTAGAACCAACATTTTACCACCTAATTTATTTTGATCCATTTAGAGGTTTTAAACCTTTAAGTTTAAATCTTTCCTTTTCTATACATACATTCAACTCTGTGTTAACACCCCAATTATCCGCCACCACAACTATAATTGTAGTGATGTAATAACATAGATTTCTTATCCCAATTTGCACCATTTCGGATTGTCAATTTACGACGGAGACCATTTTGATACATCTAGCCCAAAAAGGATTATGCCTAAAACTTTGATGCTTATTTAACACTTACATGATCATATTACATATTCCTAAACAACCTCTAAGGGTCGTTTACCCGTTTTACCCATTGAGGGCATTTTGGTCAACTTTAGCCCCTCATTTACGATGACGGGCTTCCACTAAATATTTGACCCAAAATCGCACATATAACTAATATCTTATTTATGCGTACCTGGCTCCGTCAACATATAGACCAGTTTCATTTTTATACCTTGCTTTTATTAGCCGCTACTCCAAAGCGACGCAATTATTCAATTTCTGTTCAATCCTGTGAACATATAACTCGACAACCAAATGTTAGTCGATATTGCCAAATGGTGTTATGATCATCATTTGGCCCGTTTGGCCTATATGACCAAACGTTTACATACGTAACAAAACATGGGTTTTAACTACCAATTCGCCCATCCGACTCGTTTCGGATTTTACCATTAGATCCCTTTTTCCATTAACAAAGGATTTTCATCATTTATATGTTCCGATCCGTATTATTTCATGTCGGAAACATATTTCGGATATAGCTTTTGTCATATTTACAATCTATGAATAAATACATGTCTTATAAAAAAGGGTGTAAGCTTTTACTTACCTCACATCCAAGCCTTACTCTTTTCCCGCGTACTCGATTCGTTTGACCCGCTTCTTTCCCAAGCCTCCACCTAGCTTGTCAAGCGTCAAACTATCATTATAATTTATAAGACGGTTAGATTAGCCATTATCACATACGACTATTCCATCTTACGAATTTTATCTCGAAACTACTATTCGACTTCATCATTGGTTAATTTGGCTTTTAAAAGTCAATTACCATTAATCGTATGAAATGCATATTTTCGTTCAATAACTAATTTAGGCGATCTCATTCATTATCCGGTAGACATTATAATGATGCTACCGTTCTAAACTATTTTTCTATCCATGTTAATGCTATTATTAACATCAAGTTAACCTAGCTCCCAATTATCCAAGACACTTTATTCATTCATTACTCAAAATCTTACGGGTTTTCATCCATAAATGAAACCCTTTTATCATGTTATTAGGCATTCCTACGGATACCTAATCAAATCAAGTTCTACTTACAACCGAGTAGACGCGCGATTTCACTTAGGCATTTTAACGAACACCTAGCGGGCATAATTTTTACACTTTTACAAGCTACTTCATAACTAGTTATTTCTACCAAGTTTCACACCTTTTTCCAATTTTTGTGTCTAATCAACATTTAAATCCCAAATCTAACTTCAGGGAATTCTATTAACACAATTTAACCATTATGATTCTAGGGTTCATCATGTTTCTACAAAACCCATTTAGCACATAATCGGGTGATCATGAATTCACTATTATGAACATAAATTCAACAAGTAAATGACTAGGGTTTACTCCTAGACATAAAATCATTCCTAATTTCATCCAAACTTTGATCATGCAAGCTAAAATTTCGATTTCATGTTTTCACCTAGAACTCAAGGTGAAACTAAATAGCAAAATTAGGCATACCTTATGATTCTTTCACGAAGGTGATCACTATTCTGAGTTTGGATTTCGATTTGGAGCCGATTTAGCCTTCCAATTGCTTGATTTTTGCTAGTTAGGATTTGAACAAGGAGTTCTCTGGCTCCCCTGGAATTTTCGACCAGAACACACACTTAGAGTGTGTGTTTTGATGTTGAGTGTTTTATTTAATACAAACTTGTTTCAAGTTTGTCACCTTTGGTCCCTATACTTTACCAAGTTTCATTTAATGTGTTTTAACCAATTTCTTTTTTACTACAAGACTTGTAACTAACTAGGTTATTTATTCCTAGTTAGTTCATTTTGTTTATTACCAACACTGAATTTTTAATATAAAAATTTGTATTTTCGGGGTGTTACATCTTAGCTTATAAATTTAAAACTAGGGTGTCTAGATTAGGTTAGTTTTTATTAGACCACATTCAGCACATAGACACCCAACGTAATCATCATATTGCAATGCTTCTGTCACTATGTCCATAACAGGCAGCAACAAGTTGTTGTAAGTCTCCTGTGCGGATACCAACTCGTCATTGGTCGTTTGCACATACATAGCCGAGTATTGAGTATTCCAATCAACATTTAATGCCTTGGTCACATGTCTCTTAAACTCGCAGTAACCCTTTACATACCCGTCGTTACGTGAGGCAACATTCAACTTGGCAGCGATGGTGTCGAGTTCCATCGAGTTCAACACCGCATTGGCAACCTGTATAGGGCATGAGAGGTGGTTAAACAAAAGCTTAACATAACGAATGCACGCTGAATTTCAAAACTTACATGAATGATGCCATTCTATTGCAACCATACTGAGTTGTTCATCAACGATTCCACTAAGCTCTCCGCCTGCGTCCGCGCAACCTGCGCCTCATTAACTGATGACTGAGCAGTGTTCCTGTAACACCCCGAAAAAGGGTTGGTAATCAAACCACGTTAATACGTATCAACGGGTAAAATACCGTTAGTGGTAAAAATTAACCCGGTGAATATTAGGATTAAGAAAATAAAGCAAATATAAAATAAAACGTGAACGAATGCTTTTGTGGAAATAACATTTATAAGAGGCCCGGGTTAACGGGACTTAAAATAAACTTAGTTGTAATTTTCCCAGATCCACTAAAGTTAATTAGGGATGTTTAACCTAACTAATTAAAGGAAATGATATTGAAACAACAGGTTATAGCCTTTTATGATTAAAGTTACAAACTAGAGGGGCCAAAAGGGTAAGATTAGAAACTTAATGTTATTAAAATTAAAACACCACACACACACTAGGTGTGTGCGTGTAATCGATCAGGAGCAGGAGCAAGAGCTCAAACCCTAGCTCACCCCAATTCATCAAATTGAAGCTCAAATCAAGACCCAAATTAACGCATTAACACATAAAAATGATCACCTAGTCATGGAGATCAAAAGGTATGTTGAATTTTCTTATTTGGGGATACTTTGAAATTATGATGAACAATCATAATCAAAATTTTGGAATGAATGATGAATCTATGAGCATTGTTGTGATGAAATTCATGTTTAGAAACAAACCCTAGTTGAAAACTTGATGAATTAGTGTTAAAAACTAGGGATTTGATGATTACCCATATGTGTGCTAAGTGGGTCTTATGATAAAAAGATGAACACTTGAATTAGGGTGTTAAATGGATGAACATTGATGTTGTGATGCTAGTTCTAGGTGTAGTTCATGTACACTAGATATAGAGGCATGAGTTTGATATTAAAACTTGGTTAAAACAATGACCATAATTACATAAAATATGCGTATAAAATCTCGCCTACAATGTGACACCTGTGCCTCTGTGACCATCAAACAAATACCAAATCAATGAAATATTGTATTTCATACTTGGGATTTGTATAAATATGTGTATCTTTTTCACATATCAATTCATGTTCGATTTCAAGCTTTAAATCGCTTTCTGAAAGGTTATATGCGCATTGATACGTAAATATAACCAGTTTAATGCAACAAACACTCCGGAATAGTGAAATAGGCTTAACATACCTTAAATAACCTTTACATAACTTAGAAATAAGTTTTGGAGGGTTTGGTGTGGCGAAATCAAGTTTATTCGCTTACAGGGACTAATTTCGACAAACTGTGAAAGTATGGCGTAAGTGATGTGTGGTAAAATAAACATATTTGTCCCGTGTAAAATGTATAATTATTGTATAGTTTTTATTTGTTTTTTATAGTTTTTAGTATTATATTACATTATTTTGTGTTGGGACAGGTCCTGGTGCAAATAAAGCAAAAACAAGTAATATGGAAATATCCAGCTAGTTGAGTAGAGTAGATCACCAGGGACCGAATTAAAATTGCCACTATTTTCCATGATTGGGCCAACCCACTTATCTTTATATATAAAATTCAATGTTGTGGCCTTTAGACATGTTTTAAAAACATTATACAAATGAAAACTCTAATGATGATTAATTGATATGAACGTGAAGGGGAGGATCCCAATTGATAATTGTTTTCGAAAAGCAGGCCAATTAGGAGAGTTTGATGGCAATTATAACAAGCACAGTTGGACAGCAGCAAGCATAGAGATGTGGCCATATTTATTATTTGAGGGAGTAGCCATATAATTATCGATAACCTCAGTGGAGGTTTTGGGCTTTTATTATTAATTTCGGAGACATCATATAGGAGGACCATTATTATTAATTTCGAAAATTACATTGGGGACGGCTGCCCCTAATTATATATATGAAAAAACTTAAACGGCAGAAAATATCAAACGCACAGAAGATTAGACAAGGGTAGACGACAAGTAAGAGAAAAAAGAGAGAAGATTGGTTCGAGTTTCAAGTCACGGTTCAAGATTCGAGTCTGGGTTCATAAACGAGTTAGTTTTACAGTTTTAATTAGACTTTGTGTTTTTTAGACTTGTGAACATGATGTTTTTGATATTTCAGACTTGTTTATTGTTTATGACTATGATTCTTGGCTAGTTATTTTTCTACCCGGGTTTGTGATGAATATTTATTGATAATTGGTAATTTCTCGGTTTTGGTAATTTATTGATGGAACAAATATTAAAGTAAAAGACCTAATAATATTTGATTAGATGTGTTTGCGTGCTTTATTCTAATTTATTATCGTTCAATCGTTCCTCATGTGTCTTTGTGAATGTCTTTCATGTATTGATGCATGTTAGGTTACCTACTTTGCGTTTGTAACTAGTTTATGGTTTATGGTGCACGTATTCCATAGGAACGTTGTTTGATAATTTAGAGGAGTTTAGTGTTCTACCTATTCTTGAGACCGAAAGGAGATAGATAGTTGGGATTGTCTTTGGTGCTAGGTATTTAGGTGCAGTGAGACCGAGAGGAGATCTGTCTAAGTTACCTAGTATTATTTGTTTTCCTAAGTCTTGTCAAGTGTTTTTAGGTTACCCCGTGCATTCTAGGGTGTATTGTGATTAGTGAGACCGAGAGGAGATCTAGTCTTTGGGTACTTTAGTATTGTTGGAGAGACCGAGAGGTGATCCAACCCATACCAGTGAGCTTTATTTTACCCTTAGGACGTTAGGAGAAGTTGATGAGACCGGGAGGAGATTCAGCTTATCTTTAGTCTTAGAGTGTCGTATTATTAGAACTTGGTTCCATCATAGTTACCATTGCCGAGAGAAAACCGAGAATCACAGATAGGATTCCAAACCTGGGTAGTACTTTCTCATCCTTGATTTCACCTTAGTAGCCCTCAGCCTGCGTCTAGATAGTCTAATTCGTATTAGTTAATTCCTTTAGTTCAATTAATTAAAACCCCAAAAATCAAATAAAGCAGTTAAGTAATTAGTTGAGTTAGAGTCTAGTTTAACGTCGCTAGTGTCTCGTGGGTTCGATACTCGGACTTCATTAGGCTTTACTACGTACGATAGGTACACTTGCCTGTCAGTGGTCTAGCATTTAAAGAGTCTTAGTTTATAAATTTAAAACTAGGGTGTCTAGGTAGGTTTAGTTTTTACAGACGGCATCCAGCACATCAAGTTTTTGGCGCCGTTACCGGGAACACTTAGACGATTGCGTTATTAGCTTTGTCTGATCTTAATTGTTTACTTGGTCTTATTTGTAGTTTGAGTCTTAGGGTTTGAGTCTAGTAGTAGTGCGTCTAGTCATTTTTGTAAATAAATTTTTTATTAGTTTGTTTCATTTTATATATTTTTATCATGTGTTTAATGTGTGGAGGGGACCATTACACTAAATATTGCCCAATTCGAACGGGGTACCCTCCCTATGTTACAAAGTTTGCGGATGCAGTTACAGGCTTCGTTCAGAAAATTGAAACGGCAAAAGAGCAAGGGGATCAGAGATTTCCCGACATGTTCGCCGTTTCTGAGCAAGCGCTCGTGTTACTGCAACTATTGGCGGAGAATTGCAGGATTCAACAAGTGGATCCGGAGTGTCAGGGCTGCGGTGGACCGCACAGGTATGAAGATTTCCCGGTCTCTTTTCGATGGTCAATATCTTCGGTTATACGAGGTATATATTGGGATGAAGATTGGAATTTGAATCGAGGTATGAATGACGAGATGATATATACCATCGAGGCTACTGACAAGGAGACGCCGTTGGAGGGCGAAGAAAGCGGTGGAAGAGAAGAAGAGGATGATGAAGCAGTTGAAGAGCTTCAAGGCGACCCAGAGCTGTCGGATATAGAGCCGAAGATGATAATGGGCATTGAAGTCCCACCTCCGGTTCAACAACTCGTTAATTCCAGTTATTGGTGTCCCACGCCATGGAATATCGACGATAGTTTCTGGAGTGATGATGAGGGGATAGTAGAAGAGGCCGAGTTAGAGATGGCTGACTACACTGCCCCGATGGAAGAAGGTGCACAGCCTCCCGATAGTATGGACGATTATGAGGATGGTTGTTACCCCACTAACCCGATATGGGACATGTCTGACGCATCAGAAGTGGGGGACGATCATACTCTATCATGGGAGGAGGAGTTTGGTGACGAGTTGGGTGGTTTACCAACTCTCGTAGATGAAGAGCGATTTGACCCAGTCGGCAATTTGACTGAACTAGAAGCATTATTGATGGAGAAGCCGACTATGAAGTTCAAAGAATCACCAAACTCAGCAGCGGAGCGAGCGGAAGAGGAGTTTGATAGCCGGCCCGTGGAAAAGCTAGAAGTCGGATCGCCACCACAATTAAAAACACGGGAGAGGGCGAGAATAAGCTTGGATCAACACCTTCTGAGGATTCGAGGATGGTACCGAAGGAAGAAGGAGGAACCGCTGAAGTTTGCACAACACCATCCTTCTCATTACATGCCACGAATCAGGTTTGGTCCAGGTAAGTTTAAGTATTGGTGGACTGACCCGTTTGAAAATGTTAAAAGGTTTATAAATTCCACCTTTAAATTTTTAATTAATAATAAAGAACGAGTGGAACTAAACGGGTTGGACCGGGTCCAGATCAAAGAAAAACCTACTGATTAAATTTAAGTGTGGGGAGGTTTTGTAGAGTTTGTTAAATTTATTTATTCGGTGGATTTTCGGTAGTTAGTAGAGTTTATATATTGAGTCATTTATTTTGTACTATGAGTCTAATTTAGCAGTTTCGAGTCGGTATTGCTTTGGTTTTTGCTTGTTTTTGTTAATGCAGGTTTGGATATGTACCACCCGTACTCAATCTCCATTCGGGTGATTTTGGAGCTGCTTATCAGATATCAGGCATTTTCCAAGTGTACCAGTTAGAGTCAAAGCCGATCGCGACCAAAATGCTATACGATCGAGCTGGATTGGACGAGAGTTATGGAGCATACGCGTTATAAAACCAGCTAAGTCCTTTCCAATTATGCCCTTAGTCTTTTTATTTCTTATTTATTTTTAGTCTTTTGAGTCGGTTTCCATCCTACATTGAGGGCAATGTAGAGTTTAAGTGTGGGGATGGGAAACTGTCGTTTAGGTCTTAGTTAGTGAGTCTTGAGTCATAAAAAATTAAAAAAAATCAAAAAATCAAAAAAATCAAAAAATGTCTTTTGAATAAAGAAGTTTGCAAAATTAATAAGGAAAATGATAGAAAAGATGGGTTTTTGTTCGGGTTCAAATAATGATAATATGAGATTAATTAAGTCGAGCTTGTGTCTAGTTTGGGATATGTGAATAGGCCCGGTTTGGTTTTAGGTCCCTTTGAGTTAATATTACCTTAATTGTCGGTCTACTAGTGGGTTTTCATCTAGGGAAAATGGGAAATTGAAACCGCCAATAAGAGTATAAAGAATGCCGTTATAAGTTAAAACCGTTAGAATTTGTAATCATGAAAAAAAATAGAAAAAAATGAGCTAGAAACTGAATGATAGTAGCGCAGTTCTATGTAATCTTGGTTGGGGATAGTGACTTTACAATCGGAATACCTCTAGGATATGTGAAATCGAACTTGCAAATAAAAAAGTACTGAAGCCTAAGTAATCCGAGTTGGGGATAGTGACTCTACAGCCGGAATGCCTCTGGGTTAGGGAAAGAAACGTCTACGCTCATTAAAAGAAAAAAAAAAGAATGAAAAGAAAGAAAAAAAAAGAAAAAAAAATATTTGATTTTAAATTCTCTTGGTTTTGATATAAGACGGTTGGGAATTGGTCCAGTGATCGTTCCTTTTGTTCTATAAGCTTGAGGCGGGATTAGGTGGACCGTAGCTTCTAGCGTGAGACCCTAGGTAGATTGACCGCACTTGAACTAAATTTGCATGATAAGAGGCTTAGAACTGAGTTTGGGTTTAAAGGGACAAGCATATTTGCAATCGCGGCTAACACAAGTTTTGATCTTAACAAGTATAAATAAGTTTTTGACCCGAGTATTTATCTATCTCTGATTCCGTATGCATAAATTCTTTTTCGGGGACGAAAAAAGGTTAAGTGTGGGGATATTTGATGTGTGGTAAAATACACATATTTGTCCCGTATAAAATGTATTTAGTCCCTGTGGTTTGGGTCATTTTGCCAGTTTAGTCCAAAGGTTTCATTTTTAACCTGTGGGTCCAAAAAGGTTTCACAGTTGCCATTTTAGTCCACTGGGTTAACATCATCCATTTTTTCTGTTAACCAGAAGGCCATTTCGCTCATTTTATATGGCTGAATTGCCCTTTTAGTTAACAGAATTACATACAAAATGATCAAATTGGCCTTCTCGTTAACAGAAAAAATGGATGAAGTTAACCAAGTGGACTAAAATGGCAACTGTGAAACATTTTTGGACCCACAGGTTAAAAATGAAACCTTTGGACTAAACTGGCAAAATGACCCAAACCACAGGGACTAAAATGGCATTTAACTCTTTGTTTTTTATAGTTTTTAGTATTATATTTCATTATTTTGTGTTGGGACAGGTCTTGGTGCAAATGAAGCAAAAACAAGTAATATGGAAATATCCAGCTAGTTGAGTAGAGTAGATCACCAGGGACCGAATTAAAATTGCCACTATTTTCCGTGATTGGGCCAACCCACTTATCTTTATATATAAAATTCAATGTTGTGGCCTTTAGACATGTTTTAAAAACATTATACAAATGAAAACTCTAATGATGATTAATTGATATGAACGTGAAGGGGAGGATCCCAATTGATAATTGTTTTCGAAAAGCAGGCCCATTAGGAGAGTTTGATGGCAATTATAACAAGCACAGTTGGACAGCAGCAAGCATAGAGATGTGGCCATATTTATTATTTGAGGGAGTAGCCATATAATTATCGATAACCTCAGTGGAGGTTTTGGGCTTTTATTATTAATTTCGGAGACATCATATAGGAGGCCCATTAAACACTATAAATAAGCAAGATGTTAGTGCATATATGTATTGTAAGTTGGGCTTTGGGAGTCTTTCAAAAAAATAAGTAAATTTTTCATTTTAACCCTAAAGTTTTAATATTTGACAATTTAAGTTTAAACTTCTAATCTTTGTTTCCTTTTTAACCCTAAAGTTTTAATCTTTGACAATTTACCCTAAAATTTTAATCTTTGTCAATTTAAGTTTAAAATTTTTAAGCTTTCTTTCCTTTTTAACCCTAAAGTTTTAATCTTTGACAATTTAAGTTTAAAGTTTTAATATTTGGTAATTTAACCCCTTTGATTAATTTGATTATTTTACTTCTAATTCAAACGTTTCCATCTATTGCGATTTAACCACTTTGATTTTTTTTACTTATGTGTTGTAATTTTGGCCTTAGGGGGTTTTTTAAAGAAAAAATGGTTATGCATATGGTTGTTGTAACCTTAGCTTTGGGCTTTTTAAAAAAATTGATTTTTTTACTTTTCGCCCAAATGTATTTCATAAATTACTTTTAACCCAAAATTATTTGTTTTTTTTTTACTTTTAACACAAAACTTTTTATCTTTAGCAATCTATTCTCACAACTTTTTTACTTTCAACTTCGTTCCTTTATAGTTTTCATTTTCCGCAAATTTTTCGCTTTATGCTTCGTTCTGAATTTTGTGACTTAAAACATCGCAACGTGCGTCTATGGTTTAGCATTTTTCACGTTTCGTTCTAAACTTTGCGAGTTAACACGACGCAACGTGCGCAGTGGCGGACCCAGGATTTTATTTCAATGGGGTCCATTTTCGGGTCGGTCCTCGTTCGGGTCGAGTTAAAGTGAGGTTTGAACTAGATTTAAAAAAAAAATAAGAAAAATGGGCTTATCAAGGATTGAACCCATGACCTCTTGGTGGAAAAAGGGAGATTTACCACTACACCAACTTTCTTTTTATTTCTATGGTGTCCACCTAATTGTATTTATGGGGTCCATATACAATTTAATATACCGAATATACTATTTTTTTTTAAAAAGATTGGGGTCCGGGGACCCCGGTGGCACCAATGTGGGTCCGCCCCTGAACGTGCGTGTGTGGGTGAACGTTTTTACATCGTCTATTTTTTCCCGTCTGATAGGTTCAACATAACGTGCGCGTCCTAAATCGACTTAGTTATAACTAAAGAATCCCCGCCGCATTGCGGCGGGTCGTAATTCTAGTTATTATTAATTTCGAAAATTACATTGGGGACGGCTGCCCCTAATTATATATATGAAAAAACTTAAACCGCAGAAAATATCAGACTCACAGAAGATTAGACAAGGGCAGACGACAACTAAGAGAAAAAAGAGAGAAGATTGGTTCGAGTTTCAAGTCACGGTTCAATATTCGAGTCTAGATTCATAAACGAGTTAGTTTTACAGTTTTAATTAGACTTTGTGTTTTTTAGACTTGTGAACATGATGTTTTTGATATTTCAGACTTGTTTATTGTTTATGACTATGATTCTTGGCTAGTTATTTTTCTACCCGGGTTTGTGATGAATATTTAATGATAATTGGTAATTTCTCGGTTTTGGTAATTTATTGATGGAACAAATATTAAAGTAAAAGACCTAATAATATATGATTAGATGTGTTTGCGTGCTTTATTCTAATTTATTATCGTTCAATCGTTCCTCATGTGTCTTTGTGAATGTCTTTCATGTATTGATGCATGTTAGGTTACCTACTTTGCGTTTGTAACTAGTTTATGGTTTATGGTGCACGTATTCCATAGGAACGTTGTTTGATAATTTAGAGGAGTTTAGTGTTCTACCTATTCTTGAGACCGAGAGGAGATAGATAGTTGGGATTGTCTTTGGTGCTAGGTATTTAGGTGCAGTGAGACCGAGAGGAGATCTGTCTAAGTTACCTAGTATTATTTGTTTTCCTAAGTCTTGTCAAGTGTTTTTAGGTTACCCCCGTGCATTCTAGGGTGTATTGTGATTAGTGAGACCGAGAGGAGATCTAGTCTTTGGGTACTTTAGTATTGTTGGAGAGACCGAGAGGTGATCCAACCCATACCAGTGAGCTTTATTTTACCCTTAGGACGTTAGGAGAAGTTGATGAGACCGAGAGGAGATTCAACTTATCTTTAGTCTTAGAGTGTCGTATTATTAGAACTTGGTTCCATCATAGTTACCATTGCCGAGAGAAAACCGAGAGTCACTGTCACGACCCCCGACCCGGTTTGACCCGTTTCAGGAGCCGCGGGACAGAAATCCCGTGGTATTTTAATTTAACAGCGGAAGTTTCTTCAGGATCTTTTTAAAACTGAAATATTTCCCAATTATTTTATTTCACAAGTCGGGATAAAACCCGTAATTTACAATCTTGAGATTTCCAGAAGAAATCTTTTATTTTACAAAACATGTTTCTTTATTTTATACTGAGCCACTTCCTTAAGCTGATAGTGCTTCACGGCACTTTTCCTGGATCACAACAGATCACCTGAAACATGTTTGAAAAAGGTTTTGTCAGCGGGAAATACTGAGTGAATCATTCTATTTTCTAAAATGACACATTTGTTATAATTTACAGTATTAAGAGCGATTACAATGTCTCTATCTTTTAATTAACTATCTCAGTTGTCACTTGACCGGACTTGTGACTGTGGACATATTACTTGCTAGGTCCGTTCACCCACAAGTGATAAATAATTAGTAGCTATGTGCACATCCCCCCACATACTGGTAGTAATTTCAGATTACATAGACTTAATCCCTGTAATTATAACTTTTGAAAATAAACATGCTTTTGTAAAGTAATTTGGTAAAAAGAGAATGACTCACTTTGCAGATTTAACAGAGCTTAGTTTACTGATTAGCCTTGATAACCTAGTTTAAATAATCAAGCACACAAACTAGGTTAGTAACTTAATACAACATTTACGATAACTCACGAGATTGAAACCTTCACAACGAATGACAAAGTGCGATACTTAAACATCCATCGATTTAACGACGAATGACAAAGCATAAACCCTAATGTGGGCAACACTTAAACATCCATTGGATAGTTTAATCGATCGGACATTGAATCGTAGCAGCGATCGAGTTATTACCCTGATTGCGTGTCACGGCCCCCGACCCGGTTTGACCCGTTTCAGGAGCCGCGGGACAGAAATACTGCGGTATTTATTTAATTGAGTTTGACAGCGGAAGTTTTCATCAGGATCTTTTAAAATGTAAATATTTCCCGATTTATTTATTTCACAACGCGGGATAAAACCCGGTAATTTACAATCATTTGATTTCACAAAGAAATCTTTTATTTTACAAAACATGTTTCTTTATTTTATAATGAGCTACTTCCTTGAGCTTATAGTGCTATATGGCACTTTTCCTGATTCATAACAGGTCACCTGAAACATGTTTGAAAAAGGTTTTGTCAGCGGGAAATACTGAGTGAATCATTCTATTTTGCATAATGATGCATAGTTATAAATTACAGCATAAGAGCGATTACAATGGCTTCTATCTTATCTTTATCTGGCTCTATGTCACAATGGTGACATGTCACAATGGTGACATGTCACAATGGTGACGATGGTCATACCACTATTTAGATCAATGAACCTCAATAGTGACGATTATCCCTGTAGGTCAATGAACCTAACAGTGATTATCCCGAGTAGGTCAATGAACCTAACTGGGAGACAATTAGTAATGTGCACAATACCCCACTAACCAGTAATTCAAGATATCCACGACTTAGTCCCTGTAATTATAACCTTGAAAAATAATTTGAGGTATTGTAAAATATTTGATAAAAAGAGAATGACTCACAAACTGTGAGAAAAGGAGAATGACTCACATTGCAAATTTATACGGGCAGAGTTTGGCCTACTGATTTAGCCTTTTCCTAAATTTAATAACAGGCACACAAAACTGGGTTAGTAATCAATCCAGCAATTACGATAACTCACGAGATCAAATTCTCACAACGAACGACAAAGTGCAATACTTCATCCATCGATTTAACGATGATCCGTCAAATTAATGACGAACGATAAAGTACAATACTTCATCCATCGAATTAACGATGATCCGTCAAATTAATGACGAACGATAAAGTATAATCCTAATGTGGGCGGCACTTAAACATTCCTTGGATATATTGATCGATCGGACAATGAATCGTAATAGCGATTGTGCTAATACCCTGATTGCGGCATCAATTAGTGCCTGTGTGTGTTAATTGTGATAAACAGAGCATAACTCCGTGTAGAATTGGAATTTCTTCGTCGTTTCAACTCCCAGAATTAAGTCCCAAACTCCTGTATTTATAGGTGAATTTTGTCCCTTAGGCGGCCCGCGTGAGAACTATTTTTTAGCATAGGGTTGCCACGTGTGGGACTAGCTCAGCTGAGTCGACGGTTTCTGAAAATTCCTTTCTGCCTATGTTTTAAGTGGATAATCGTCAATAGGGTTTAACCCCCCCTGAGTTTTAGGGGCCCTAATCCTGATTCTGAAAATTATGAAAATTTTAGGGTTTGTTCAGAATCAATTGGGTGTCTTAATTAGGTTTCCTTTTGGACTAATTAATTTAATAATTATGACTTTTGATGAGAGTTGTTACATTCTCCCCACCTTAAGAAAAATCTCGTCCTCGAGATTTACTGGAATAATTGAGTATACTTTTGCTTCTTTTCTGATTCCAGTTTCCAAATGTATTAGGATCATACCTTTGAATCCCACTTTACTTGAACTATCATTATTCGCTTACCTTTATATCAAAAATTCGTCTGCTAGACATTTCTTAAGATTGGATACATGAAATATATCATGTACTCCAACTAATTTTCTTGATAGTTGATAAGCAACTGGTCTTATACGTTGGATCACTGAAATGGTCCTACGTATCTTGGACTTAGCTTTCCTTTCTTACTCCTTTCCATGGATATATACTTTCAATTACATTTTGTCTCCAACTCGAACTCCAACAGCTTTCATCTATTATCTGTATAACTTTTCTGACGATCTCTTGTCGTCTTCATCCTTTTCTTTGTGATACTAAATATCACAGTCGTAGTTACATACATCTCCTTTGCCTCATGTTTAATTCTTTTTGCCTAACTATATATCTTAAATTCTTATGATCCGTATAGATAGTAAACTTACTTCCATACAGATAATGTCTCCAAATCTTAAGGCAAAAATTATGGTTCCTAATTCTAACTCATGAGTGGTATAGTTCCTTCGTTCTTTTTTTCAATTATCTTGATGCATATGCAATTACCTTTTTGTGCTGTATTAACATGCATTCAAATCCTAACTTTGAAGCATTACCTTATACTTCAAAATCTTCAGTTCATAAGGCTAAGATTGGAGCAGTTTGGTTAATTTCTACTTTAAGATCCTCATTCAAACTTAACTATTTTACAGGTTAACTTAGTTAATGGTATAACTATCTTAAAAAAAATCCTTAATAAATTGTCTGTAATATCCGACTAAACTTCTAATTTCCCTTGCGGATTAGGGAACCTTTCATTTGGTAATATCTTATCAGAATTTACGTGAATACCTTCGGGATTCACCATATGTCCTAAAATTGCACTTCTAGCAGCCAAAATTCATTCTTCGAAAATTTGGCGTAAAGCTTTTCTTTTCTTAACAAAGTTAAGAGTACATGCAAGTGCTGATAATGTTCTTCCTAACTTTTGGAATACATAAGTATATCATCGATGAAGACAATTACCAATTTATCCAAATATGGTTTACAGATCCTATTTATCATGTCCATGAATGCTGCAGGTGCATTTGTTAACCCAAAGGGCATGACTGTAATTTCGTAATGATCATACCTAGTTCTGTAAGTAGTTTTAGGTATGTCTTCCTCTTGTACTTTCAATTGATGATATCTGGAACATAAGTCGATCTTAGGAAAATATCTATTTCCCTGAAATTTGATTGAATAGATCATCAATTCTAGGTATTGATTCTTAATTGTAACCTTATTCAATTCCTTATAATCAATACACTTTCTCATCGAACCATACTTTTTCTTAACAACCAATATTGTGCTAACCGATAAGGTTCCCTGGCTTATCGGTAAAATTCCTGGAATTTAGATGAATCCTAAATTCTATCTTCCTATCTGGTGGTAATCCAGGTAAATCTTCTGGAAATACATCTGGGTATTCTGAAATTACAGAAATTTCCTTAATTTCTTTATCTTTAGTATTAATGATTATTGAAATCATGTATACTATTCCTTGCTTTCGGTCATAATTAGCAACTTCCATTATTGATTATGAACTTTATGGTTTTACATGATTTATCTCCTTTAATCATTATTACTTCTCTAGTGATTGCTCAAACTTCTATAGAATTCTTATCACAGATAATTTGTTTTACTACTCAATCCATTCTTAGCAAAATCTTGATTTCAACTAATTTCATAGATAATAGAAAATTTATGACTTAAAAGTTCTATTTCTACGTTTTGCAGAACCTTATTTATTTTAACTGAATTCCCATCTGCCAATTCTACTGTAGAAATTTATCTAATGCTGGTTAACGGTAAGTTAAGAGTTTGGCAGAGTAAAGTATTTATAAAACTTTGGTTTGCACCAGAGTCAAATAATACTTTTGTTGTGAACTAAGAATGTACCGGCTATCACATCTGGAATCATCTCGGCTTCTTGAGTAGTCAGCTGAAAGGCTCTCGCATTCCTTTTTGCTCCTTCTGCTGGTTTGGCTTGATTGTCAAATGGTTTATTCAGTTTTGGACAATCTGGCCTAAGATGTCCAGTTTCTCTACAGTTGTAGCAAACTGAAAATTTCTTCCTCCTACAGTTTTCTTCTTGATGCCCTGGAATCTTGCAAAAATTGCAATATCCTTTGCATCTTCCAAAATGCTTCCTTTTGCAAAAATTGCAAAATGGACTAGTAGAAAATTTCCCATTCCCTCCTTTCTTGAAATTGTTATGGTTACCCGAACGGAATTCTTGGGTAATCTTTTGGGCTACTTCCTTCTTTCTATTTTCTTCTCTTGTCCGTACTAGCTCATCAGTCAGAGTATTGGCTAATTCTACTGCATCATCAATCGTATGAGGTTTCGCAGCCTTGACAATATTACGGATTTCGGAAATCAATCCCCAAATATAACGAGAAATAAGTACCGGCTCTGGCGAAGCCAGCGTTGGTACCACTCGAGCATATTCGAAGAATGTCGTAGTATACCCTCGACAATCTACATCCACCATCCGATGGGTTAGAAACTTATTTGTCATTTGTTCCTTTTCATATTCGGGACAGAATTTTCTTTCTACAAGACTCTTAAATTCTTCCCAGTTCATAGCATACGCCATCCTTCTTCCTTTTGCCTGTAACACTGTATTCCACCATTCTAGCGCCACTTCTTTGAAAAGATTTGACACATACATAACCTGATCATCCTGAGCACATTTACTTATGGCAATTACTGCCTCGGTTTTCTCTAACCAACGCAGTGCCGCAGTCGCTCCTTCATTGCCTGCAAACTCAGTGGGTTTACAAGCAAGAAATTCTTTGTAAGTGCAACCAGGTGTTGCAACTTTCCTTTTCTTAGGGAGCGGAGCTTGCCGTGGTTCATTATCATGATTAACATGATTACCGCCTCCATTTATGCTATTACTGAAGTTATCTTCAGAAATACGTTTACTAGGAACAACTTGTTGCGGTTCGATTGGATTTTTAACAGCAGCAACGATTGCTGGAATAGCATTGGCTATCCCTTGAGCAACTATTCCTGGAATAGCGTTGGCTATCCCTTGAGCAAGGATATTTTCTATATCTTGCCTAGTTACATATTGATTCCCCAGTTGTTGCTCAGATTGATTAACTTCATTAACTGGTTCATTATTAGCGTTTTCCATCTGATATCTAATTTATAGATACATAATTAGTATAAAGGAAATAATCCAATGTTATAATTTAATCGCACATAATCACATAAACGAATATACAAACAAAATTGTAACTTTTCTAAAATTTCCTTATATCATGCTTCTATATATACCTGTTTTATTTATTCTACACATACTGATTTTACTATTACTATTACATAACCATAGTTTCATAAATCCCCTATCCTTTGTCAGGTGATGTTCTAGTAACGGCGTTTCTTCTCATCGTATTTCCAGGAGATCTGTCCCAAAATCTCTTGGATCCTATTCCCAGCATCCATTTCGTCAAAATGACGGAATTCAGCCATATTCTTGTTACTCATTGGTGAATTTGGTAAAGGTTCTGGATTGTACTTAGGAAAAAGCCTATAGGGATGGTTTTGTAACAGTATTTCATTATTCAACCATTCGTCTATATTCCAGTGGTTCGAAGGGTTTGGAATAGCTGGTTCTAAGTTTATAAAATTATTTTCATTAACAGGCTTAATAGTATCATCGGTTGCCATTATAAAATCTAGTTCTTCTTGAGATGGTAATCCCTCAATTTGCCTTGAACTTTCCCCAATTTCCATTTTCTTAGGTTTAGGTTTCTCAAGAGGTAAAGCGTTAAATTCTATAGGTTCTTCTATGTCTGGAATATACCTATTGAAATCTCTGGAAACTTCTATTCTTACTGGATAGAGATTTAAATTCTGAAGGGCTTCCGACAGATCACTCATGCTGTTTATGCAAGATACACACAATTACTAAGTTTAAAAATTATATCAAATTTCATAGAAAACTTTTAAATATTATTTCATATTGGGTAACTATGAAACAACCGAATATGAAAACATACTAGGTTTTATTTGTAAATTTATTTACTGAATAAGGTTTCTAGACTGTATATAATAAAAGTGCTAAAACTTTGAGTCAAATTATTTAAAGATTTATAATTACTACTTCAGTAGCTAACATATAAAAATCTGCCCATACTGTTCAAAATTAGTCAGATAATAAAACATATAATCACAAAATAGTAATTAATAAAAATTAAGTATTTTCTAAATACTTAATTGGCTTAAATCAGTGGCTCGATCAGTGGCTCTGATACCACCTTTTTCTGTCACGGCCCCCGACCCGGTTTGACCCGTTTCAGGAGCCGCGGGACAGAAATACTGCGGTATTTATTTAATTGAGTTTGACAGCGGAAGTTTTCATCAGGATCTTTTAAAATGTAAATATTTCCCGATTTATTTATTTCACAACGCGGGATAAAACCCGGTAATTTACAATCATTTGATTTCACAAAGAAATCTTTTATTTTACAAAACATGTTTCTTTATTTTATAATGAGCCACTTCCTTGAGCTTATAGTGCTATATGGCACTTTTCCTGATTCATAACAGGTCACCTGAAACATGTTTGAAAAAGGTTTTGTCAGCGGGAAATACTGAGTGAATCATTCTATTTTGCATAATGATGCATAGTTATAAATTACAGCATAAGAGCGATTACAATGGCTTCTATCTTATCTTTATCTGGCTCTATGTCTCAATGGTGACATGTCACAATGGTGACGATGGTCATACCACTATTTAGATCAATGAACCTCAATAGTGACGATTATCCCTGTAGGTCAATGAACCTAACAGTGATTATCCCGAGTAGGTCAATGAACCTAACTGGGAGACAATTAGTAATGTGCACAATACCCCACTAACCAGTAATTCAAGATATCCACGACTTAGTCCCTGTAATTATAACCTTGAAAAATAATTTGAGGTATTGTAAAATATTTGATAAAAAGAGAATGACTCAAAAACTGTGAGAAAAGGAGAATGACTCACAAACTGTGAGAAAAGGAGAATGACTCACAAACTGTGAGAAAAGGAGAATGACTCACATTGCAAATTTATATGGGCAGAGTTTGGCCTACTGATTTAGCCTTTTCCTAAATTTAATAACAGGCACACAAAACTGGGTTAGTAATCAATCCAGCAATTACGATAACTCACGAGATCAAATTCTCACAACGAACGACAAAGTGCAATACTTCATCCATCGATTTAACGATGATCCGTCAAATTAATGACGAACGATAAAGTACAATACTTCATCCATCGAATTAACGATGATCCGTCAAATTAATGACGAACGATAAAGTATAACCCTAATGTGGGCGGCACTTAAACATTCCTTGGATATATTGATCGATCGGACAATGAATCGTAATAGCGATTGTGCTAATACCCTGATTGCGGCATCAATGCCTGTGTGTGTTAATTGTGATAAACAGAACATAACTCCGTGTAGAATTGGAATTTCTTCGTCGTTTCAACTCCCAGAATCAAGTCCCAAACTCCTGTATTTATAGGTGAATTTTGTCCCTTAGGCGGCCCGCGTGAGAATTAAGCTAACTTGAGGCGGCCCGCGTGAGAACTATTTTTTAGCATAGGGTTGCCACGTGTGGGACTAGCTCAGCTGAGTCGACGGTTTCTAAAAATTCCTTTCTGCCTACGTTTTAAGTGGATAATCGTCAATAGGGTTTAACCCCCCGTGAGTTTTAGGGGCCCTAATCCTGATTCTGAAAATTATGAAAATTTTAGGGTTTGTTCAGAATCGCTTGGGTGTCTCAATTAGGGTTTCCTTTTGGACTAATTAATTTAATAATTATGACTTTTGATGAGAGTTGTTACATTGCGGCAGCACTTCGTGATCAGTGTGTGTTTATTGTAGTATTCAGACAATATCTCAATGTACAATTTGAGTTTGAACGTCGAACTAACGCACAATTGCATGAACCAGACGATACTATTTATACATGAAAAACCGCCCCCTCGCGCCACCCGAGAGGTCCCCTTGTTCGCGTCCCGTGGCGCGAGAGACCCTAGTCTACTATAGGGTTGCTTCGTGTCTGCATAGCTCAGCTGAGTTGGTTTCGCGTTATTTTGAATTTTTGACAGCAAACTGTGTGGATATTACCAATTAGGGTTTACCCCCTGAGTTTTAGGGGTCCTGATCCTGATTATTCTGAAAATTTTAGGGTTTACGCAGAATCACTTGGGTTTCTCAATTAGGGTTTCCTATTTGTTAAATTAAAGTAATAAATAGTACTTTTTGATGAGAGTTGTTACATTCTCCCCACCTTAAGAAAAATCTCGTCCTCGAGATTTACCGGAATAAATGAGGATACTTTCGCTTCATTTCTGATTCCAGCTCCCAAGTGTATTCAGCTCCTCTCTTTGAATCCCATTTGACTTTGACTAAAACTAGTCGTTTGTGTTTGAGAAACTTCACTTTTCTGTCTTCTATCTGAAGAGGTTTCTCAACAAATTTTAACTTTTCGTTTACCTCTATATCTCGAAGATGTACTACCAGTGATTCATCTGATAAGCATTTCTTGAGATTGGATATATGAAATACATCATGTACTCCTGCTAATTCTTCTGGTAGTTGTAAACGATAAGCAACTGGTCCTATACGTTGGATCACTGGAAATGGTCCTACGTACCTTGGACTTAACTTTCCTTTCTTTCCGAATCTAACTACTCCTTTCCAAGGAGAAACTTTTAACAATACTCTGTCTCCAACTTGGAATTCTAACGGCTTGCATCTATTGTCTGCATAACTTTTCTGGCGATCTCGAGCCATCTTCAGTCTTTCCTTGATTTGAGTAATCTTATCAGTCGTTTCTTGCACTATTTCAGGACCTGACAATTTATTTTCTCCTATTTCTGCCCAACAAACTGGAGTTCTGCACTTTCTTCCATACAGTGCTTCAAATGGGGCAGTTTCAATACTTGAATGATAGCTATTGTTATAGGAGAATTCAATTAATTGTAAATGATCATCCCAATTTCCACCAAAATCTATTACACATGCTCGAAGCATGTCTTCTAAAGTTTGGATCGTCCTTTCACTTTGTCCATCTGTTTGTGGATGATATGCAGTGCTCAGATTTAATCGAGTTCCCATAGCTTGCTGGAAACTTTTCCAGAAATGAGAAGTAAAATGACTATCCCTATCCGAAACAATGGAGAGTGGAACTCCATGTAAGGATACAACTTCATCTACATAAAATTTTGCCAACCTTTCCATACTAAAGGTTTCTTTCATTGGTAGAAAGTGAGCTGATTTGGTTAATCGGTCCACAATTACCCAAATCGCATCATTACCTTTTCTGGTTTTGGGTAACTTAGTAACAAAATCCATTGTTATAAGTTCCCATTTCCATACTGGCATTTCTAATTGTTGTAATAACCCTGAAGGTTTCTGATGTTCTGCCTTAACTTGTGAACAAGTAAGACATTTAGAAACATATCGTGCTATATCCTTTTTCATTCCTATCCACCAAAAGTTTTTTCTTAAATCTTGGTACATCTTATTGTTTCCTGGGTGCATAGTATACCTAGATTTATGAGCTTCTTCTAAAATCTTAGGTCTTAAGTCTCCCTGCTTAGGTACCCAAATTCTACTTTTGTGGAATCTCCAAATTCCATCTGCTCCTTGTTCTAATTCCTTCATTCGTCCTTTCATTCCTTCAGCATCATCCTTGATTGCTGTAGTTTGAACATCCTTCAATTGTTCCATTAAATCTATTTGTAGATTTAATCTGAGAGCACGAACCCTTCGTTGTTTCTCATAATACTTACGACTTAAGGCATCTGCAACTACATTTGCCTTTCCTTCATGATACTGAATATCACAGTCGTAGTCACTTAGAATTTCCATCCATCTCCTTTGCCTCATGTTTAACTCTTTTTGCCCAAATATATATCTTAAACTTTTGTGGTCTGTGTAGACAGTAAATTTACTTCCGTAAAGATAATGTCTCCAAATCTTAAGGGCAAAAATTACGACTCCTAATTCTAAATCATGAGTCGTATAGTTTTCTTCGTGCTTTTTCAATTGCCTTGAAGCATATGCAATCACCTTTTTGCGTTGCATTAGCACACATCCATATCCTAGTTTTGAAGCATCACAATATACGTTAAAATCTTCAGTTCCTTCTGGTAAGGCTAAGATTGGTGCATTTGTTAATTTCTGCTTCAATATTCTAAAAGCTTCTTCTTGCTTTGGTCCCCATTCAAACTTAACCGCTTTACAGGTTAGCTTAGTTAATGGTACGACTATCTTGGAAAAATCCTTAATAAACCGTCTATAATACCCAGCTAAACCTATAAAACTTCTAATTTCCATTGCTGTTTGTGGAACCTTCCACTTGGTAATTGCTTCTATCTTAGCAGGATCTACGTGAATACCTTCGTGATTCACCATGTATCCTAAGAATTGCACTTCCTTTAACCAAAATTCACACTTTGAGAATTTAGCATAAAGCTTTTCTTTTCTTAACAAAGTTAAGAGTGCATGAAGGTGTTCACAATGCTCTGTCTGACTTTTGGAATAAATAAGTATATCGTCTATAAAAACAATTACAAATTTATCCAAATATGGTTTACAGATCCTATTCATCATGTCCATGAATGCAGCAGGTGCATTCGTTAACCCAAAGGGCATGACTGTAAACTCATAATGACCATACCTAGTTCTGAAAGCAATTTTAGGTATGTCCTCTTCTTGTACCTTCAATTGATGATATCCGGAGCATAAATCTATCTTAGAGAAATATCTAGCCCCTGAAGTTGATCAAATAGATCATCTATTCTAGGTAATGGGTATCGATTCTTAATTGTAACCTTATTCAATTCTCTATAATCGATACACATTCTCATTGAACCATCCTTTTTCTTAACAAATAATACTGGCGCTCCCCAAGGGGATGAGCTAGGTTGTATGAATCCTTTACTTAGTAATTCATCTAATTGCTTTTTCAGTTCTAACATTTCTGTAGGTGCTAACCGATAAGGTGCCTTGGCTATTGGTGTAGTTCCTGGAATTAGATGAATCCTAAATTCTACTTCCCTGTCTGGAGGTAATCCCGGTAAATCTTCTGGGAATATATCTGGATATTCTGAGACTACTGGAATTTCCTTAAGTTCTTTACCCTTAGTACTAATGATTACGGAAATCATATATACTATTCCTTGTTTTCGTTCATAATTAGCAACTTTCATTACTGATATGAACTTCATGGGCTTACGTGGTTTATCTCCTGTAATCCTAATTATTTCTCCGGTGGTTGATTGAATTTCTATGGAATTCTGATCACAAAATATTCGAGCATGGTTGGCTACTAACCAATCCATTCCTAATACAACATCAAATTCAGCTAATTTCATAGGAAATAGGTTTGCAAAGAATTTATGACCTGAAAGTTCTATATTTTCCTTTTGCAAAACTTTATCTATACTAATAGAATTTCCGTCTGCCGTTTCAACTGTAAAAATCTGCCTAAGGTTGGTTAAAGGTAAATTAAGAGCTTGACAGAATGAAGTATTTATAAAACTTTGGTTTGCACCAGAGTCAAATAATACTTTGGCGTAAATGTTGTGAACTAAGAACGTACCCGCTATCACATCTGGGATGAGTTCTGCTTCTTGAGTGGTTAACTGGAATGCCCTAGCATTCTTCTTAATAGTTCCGTCGGTCGCCTTAGTTTTGTTGTATGCTGGTTTAATTAATTTAGGACATTCTGTTTTGAAATGTCCTGCCTCTCCACAATTGTAACAAATTATGGATTTCTTCCTGCAATTTCTTCACGATGCCCTACAGTTTTGCAAAAATTGCAATATACTTTGCATTTTCCAAAATGTTTCTTTTTGCAATTTTGACAGAACGGCAAAGTTGAAGATTGCCCTGTTCCTTTTCTCTTGAAGCTGTTATTATTACCCGTACGAAATCCTTGGGTAATTTTCTGAGCTAATTCCTTCTTCCTGTTTTCATCTTGGGTGCGTACTAGTTCATCAGTTAAGGTGTTAGCTAATTCCACAGCATCGTCAATAGTGCGAGGTCTCGCAGCTTTAACAATATTGCGGATTTCACTAATCAGTCCCCAAATGTAGCGAGAAATGAGTACCGGTTCTGGCGAAGCCAGTGTTGGTACCACTCTAGCATATTCAAAGAATGTCGAAGTATAACCGCGACAATCTACACCCATCATCCGATGATTTAGAAACTTATTTGTCATCTGTTCCTTTTCATACTCGGGACAGAATTTTCTTTCTACTAAACCCTTAAATTCTTCCCAAGTCATAGCATAAGCTATTATTTTTCCTTTTGATTGTAACACAGTGTTCCACCATTCAAGTGCTCCTTCCTTGAAGAGATTTGATGCGTACATGACCTGATCATCTTTAGCACATTTACTTATTGCAATTACTGCTTCGGTTTTCTCTAACCAACGCAGTGATGCAGTTGCTCCTTCATTGCCTGCAAATTCAGTGGGTTTACAAGCAAGAAATTCTTTGAAAGTGCAACCAGGCGTTGCAGTTTTCATTTTCTTAGGGAATGGAGCTTGATGTGGTTCTATATTATGATTGACATTATCATTGCCTCCGTTTACACTATTACTGAAGTTATCTTCAGAAATGTGTTTACTAGGAATAATTTGTTGCGGTTCGATCGGATTCTTTATAGCAGCAACGAATGCTGGAATAGCATTAGCTATTCCTTGAGCAACAATATTTTCGAAATCTTGCCGAGTCATATATTGATCTCCTGGATTTTGCTCAGACTGATTAACCTCATTTACTGGTTCATTACCAATGTTTGACATCTGATAAATTTTATGTAAATAATTAGTATAAATACAAATATAATAAAACAGTTTGCACATAATCACATTAACATGTATAATCAAAATTATTGATTTCACAAGTTTCATTTCTATATATTGTATTATGCCTCGTACACACGATTATCATACAACGTTTTATTGTTAAGTTATTACACATACTGGTTATTATGATTATTTATTAACAAATATTTCCTGCAAACTCTCATTATCTGGTTAGCTAGTTTCTTAAAAACGACGCTCCCTTTCATCATACTTCCAAGTAACTCTTTCTCCCACATCCCTAATCCGATTTCCTGCATCAATCAACTCTTCGCCCCAGAGGCGAAGTTCAGTAAGATTCTCCGGGCTCATGGTTGGGTATAGTGGAGGTTCTGGGTCAACTTGTGGGAAAAATGTATCAGGGTTGTTTAAAAGATTTTGGTATTGCCAATCAGTTGTCCAGCATTCATCTAATTCTACTGGTAGTGGTTGAGGTTGGACAATAGGATCTGGAATAGCAGGTTGCAGATTGATTGGAATTGGAGCTTCTAGTGGGTAACTGAAAAGATCTTCTTCAGTAAATATAAGGTTTGGATTAGCTGCTTCAAGGTTTCCATCAGCAGGTCCGATGAGGTCACTCATTACTAATTTATGATCTAAAACTTCCCAGGGAGTCATTTTCTGTTTCTGTCTAGAACTTTCTCCGACTTCTATTTCTGTTTGCTTAAAACTCTTCTCAGCTTCTATCTCTATTTGATTAACATTTTCCTCAATTTCTACCCCTTTTCCTTTGTCTTTTGGTTCTTCAGTTTTGGTAACCTTTCTTGTTGCTGGCTTTTTCCTACGTACACGCCTCCAGTCCACAAATCTGCTTCTTTTCTTGGGTTTAGGTTTTGCCAGTGGTTTGGATTGAAATTCCATGGGTTCTTCTTTATCAGTGAAGTAACCGGTGAATTCTTTGGAAACTTCTATCTTAACGGGATAAAGGTTAAGATTTTCTAAACCTTCTGATATCTCATTCATGCTGTTTAGCATATATGCAAAATACATACCAAATGTTAAAACAAAATTTTATAGATAACCCGTAAATATTATTGCATACATAAAACAACTGACAAGTAAATTATACTACGATTTACGGTAACTTATTTATTTACTAAATAAGGTTTCTGGAAATAAAAGTGCTAAAACTTTTGAGTATTTAAAGATTTGCATTTTCTGCTACAGTGGCTAACATATAAAGATTTGCCCATTTCTCATCTAATTTGTCTTCCCAAGGTGATTTATTGATTAAATCCTGGGTTTCCTGTTTAACTTTCTTCTCTCGGTTTTTCCTTATTTCCTCCTGACTTTTCCTAATAATCAAACTTCTTTTATTAGGAGAAAGTGGTTTCTCGTAATGTGCCTTACGGACAAATATTCCTTCTTCAGGAATTACATAAGGTTTTGTTTGGGATGAACTTCCCTTCTCGTTGGATGATTTATCTAGTTTAAGATAGATGTTTGACAGCTTCTGTTTACCCATACTGTAATTAACAAATAATCAGTTAATAAAACACATAATCACATAATTGGCAATCAGTAAAATTAAGTATTTCTAAATACTTAATAGGCTTAAATCAGTGGCTCTGATACCACCTTATTTCTGTCACGACCCCCGACCCGGTTTGACCCGTTTCAGGAACCGCGGGAGAGAAATCCCGTGGTATTTTAATTTAACAGCGGAAGTTTCTTCAGGATCTTTTTAAAACTGAAATATTTCCCGATTATTTTATTTCACAAGTCGGGATAAAACCCGTAATTTACAATCTTGAGATTTCCAGAAGAAATCTTTTATTTTACAAAACATGTTTCTTTATTTTATACTGAGCCACTTCCTTAAGCTGATAGTGCTTCACGGCACTTTTCCTGGATCACAACAGATCACCTGAAACATGTTTGAAAAAGGTTTTGTCAGCGGGAAATACTGAGTGAATCATTCTATTTTCTAAAATGACACATTTGTTATAATTTACAGTATTAAGAGCGATTACAATGTCTCTATCTTTTAATTAACTATCCCAGTTGTCACTTGACCGGACTTGTGACTGTGGACATATTACTTGCTAGGTCCGTTCACCCACAAGTGATAAATAATTAGTAGCTATGTGCACATCCCCCCACATACTGGTAGTAATTTCAGATTACATAGACTTAATCCCTGTAATTATAACTTTTGAAAATAAACATGCTTTTGTAAAGTAATTTGGTAAAAAGAGAATGACTCACTTTGCAGATTTAACAGAGCTTAGTTTACTGATTAGCCTTGATAACCTAGTTTAAATAATCAAGCACACAAACTAGGTTAGTAACTTAATACAGCATTTACGATAACTCACGAGATTGAAACCTTCACAACGAATGACAAAATGCGATACTTAAACATCCATCGATTTAACGACGAATGACAAAGCATAAACCCTAATGTGGGCAGCACTTAAACATCCATCGGATAGTTTAATCGATCGGACATTGAATCGTAGCAGCGATCGAGTTATTACCCTGATTGCGGCAGCACTTCGTGATCAGTGTGTGTTTATTGTAGTATTCAGACAATATCTCAACGTACAATTTGAGTTTGAACGTCGAACTCACGCACAATTGCATGAAACAGACGATACTATTTATACATGAAAAACCGCCCCCTCGCGCCACGCGAGAGGTCTCCTTGTTCGCGTCGCGTGGCGTGAGAGACCCTAGTCTACTATAGGGTTGCTTCGTGTCTGCATAGCTCAGCTGAGTTGGTTTCGCGTTATTTTGAATTTTTGACAGCAAACTGTGTGGATATTACCAATTAGGGTTTACCCCCCTGAGTTTTAGGGGTCCTGATCCTGATTCTGATTATTCTGAAAATTTTAGGGTTTACGCAGAATCACTTGGGTTTCTCAATTAGGGTTTCCTATTGGTTAAATTAAAGTAATAAATAGTACTTTTTGATGAGAGTTGTTACAGTCACAGATAGGATTCCAAACCTGGGTAGTACTTTCTCATCCTTGATTTCACCTTAGTAGCCCTCAGCCTGCGTCTAGATAGTCTAATTCGTATTAGTTAATTCCTTTAGTTCAATTAATTAAAACCCCAAAAATCAAATAAACCAGTTAAGTAATTAGTTGAGTCAGAGTCTAGTTTAGCGTCGCTAGTGTCTCGTGGGTTCGATACTCGGACTTCATTAGGCTTTACTACGTACGATAGGTACACTTGCCTGTCAGTGGTCTAGCATTTAGAGAGTCTTAGTTTATAAATTTAAAACTAGGGTGTCTAGGTAGGTTTAGTTTTTATAGATCATATTCAGCACATCAGTAAGCTACCTAAACGGGTCATAATGGGTCGTAAGCACTTAGGTTAGGTTTCATTTTAGTATGTAGGCTTTGTTAAACCATATTACATGAGTTCCTATACTCATTTGGTTTACGAAACCTCATTCTATTCGATCTTCCGATTTAGGTCCGTTTATTTACATAATTACCTATATTAGGTGCCGTTTGATTCCGTGATCCCTCTAGCTTTGCTTGGTTGTTATTCAAAACTTCTAAGCATCCTCAAGTGAGTACATAGACCCCTCTTTTACTGTTTTCCAAACGTTTTGGGGTGAAACACATGTGCCTACTTGTTATTTTCATGCTTTCCATGTTTTCATATCATATACTTGATGTGTTCATTAGTACACTATTAGTACATGATTTCATTATGCCTTGCTATGTATGTTCACTTAACACGCTAGCACAATTGTTTTATGTTTTGAACCATATGAAATCATTGGATGTATGTGAACCATTTGAAATCATTGGATGTATGTGAACCATTTGTAACCATTTGATGTATGTGAAGCATTTGAAATCGTTGGATTTATGTGAACCATTTGTAACTATTTGATTTATGTGAACCATTTGTAACTATTTGAGCCATGGGGTTAGGGAAGTGATTAGGTAACGGGGCAGGTGTAATGTGTTAAAAGCATGGTGGATACGCCGCTGGTACTTCCTATATATAAGTGCTTTTAACACATTATATATCGTTGCATTAACTAGATCACTTGGGTAAACGATTTCGAAACAAGGTCACACAAGGATGTTTTCTGAATAATATAAACCATACGAGCTTTATTAACGAGTTTTTATGAGATATTTTACAATTTGATTTAAGAGTTAAATGCTTGGTTGGTCCCTGTGGTTTGCAAAAATTGCAAACTTGGTCCCAATGCTTTACTAATTACACTCGTGGTCCCAGAACTTGTCAAAAGTGCACTCGCTTGGTCCCTAGCCCTAACTGAAGTTAAATTTCTCAGTTAAATCCATGTTAAATGACCAAAATACCCTTGCTTATCATCTTCTTCAACCTGTAACACCACCCTCATCATCTTCTTCAACAACCCCCTTCTCTCTCTCAAACACCAGTAACCATCATCTTTGGCCACCACAACCACCACCTCCGAACACCAATACCCGACCACCACCACCAGATCCGTCAACCATGGCCGAGTCAGTCCAACTTTCTCTCCTCTAGTCTCTCATTCGTCCCCAAAATTCTCTCAATCCAACTGCAAATTTCTCACAAAATCACAAACTCCAAAACCCAAATCAATCATGGAAGATCGTACACATAAACACCACCGAACCCACTTCACAATCCCCTACATCACCAATTCCAATGACCGTCAATCCATCTCCTTAGTCTGCAAACGATGGTACGAGCTTGACTCACTCAACCGCAAACACATAACAATCGCCTTATGCTACTCCACCACGCCGGAGCAGCTTCGGCTCCGATTCCCGTATCTGGAATATTTGAAGCTAAAAGGGAAGCCACGCGCCGCCATGTACAACCTGATACCGGAGGATTGGGGCGGGTTTGTGAAGCCGTGGGTGCAGGAGATTGCGAGATCGTTTAGGTGCTTGAAGGTTGTTCATTTTCGAAGGATGATTGTTACCGATGAAGATCTGATGGTGCTTGGTTGTGGCCGTGGTGGGGGTCTTCAGGTTTTGAAGCTTGATAAGTGCTCTGGGTTTTCTTTTATTTTTTTTTATTTTTTTTAATTGTTCAAGGGTAATATAGTCATTTCATACATAGTTAACTGAGAAATTTAACTGATGTTAGGGCTGGGGACCAAGCGAGTGCACTTTTGACAAGTTCCAGGACCACGAGTGTAATTAGTAAAGCATTGGGACCAAGTTTGCAATTTTTGCAAACCACAGGGACCAACCAAGCATTTAACTCTTGATTTAATAAAACAAATGTTTTGGAGTTAAGAATCATGGCTACGAGATTTTGCAAATTATAACCAACTTGATTTGAGTTGGTTAATTATGTCGCAATATTATACTTTTCAAAACAAGGTTTTTAAACAAGTATTGCAACATGTAAAACGAGCCATGAAACTGACACTCATATAAAACATATGTACTCGCCGGCATTTTTTATGCTGACGTATTTTCACATGCGTTTCAGGTACCATAGTCGATGATGTTTGATGATGATATTTGTGTTCGCTCACATAGGAATGGACGAGGCCTTAGTGACTTAATAACAATGAAAGTCTATTTGTTCATGTTTTGTTTCTAATTCCAAGGTAATTTAATACATTTAAATTTAATAAAATGAAATTGTTTAAATCCATGGTTGCGAAACAATGATTCTGTTACAACACTCCCCGACGTTTCCGCCACGTTTTGTTGTTTTACGTGGTCGTGGTGTTACAGAAAAGTTGGTATCAGAGCTAATGGTTATAGGGAATTAGGTTATTAGTAATGCTTTGACCTAGACTATAATCTTCCTAGGACCCTAATGCGAGTTTACTTGCGTTTAGTCATAAAACAATACTGTTGCCTATTTTTAGGCAGCAACCACAATAAGAACACAAAATTCGAATCTGCTTTGAAAACTAATCATCTGTTCAAGGATGATTTATTATAAGGTTTCGAACCTTCAAAGTTTTCAAATTCTCGTCAAAGTTTAGGGCAACATAATGTGAACACGTGCAAACTGGAAGGGTGGGTGCCTGTACCCTGAGCTTTCTGTCTAAGGCTAGAGTGTTCGTACAAATCCGCAATACCGGACCAGTCACTCTTACCTGGGAACTCTTAGGGTGAGTGTCCACTTATAGGTGAGCATGTCTTCGCGAAACATTATGAGGACCTATTTGCTTTGATTCAGCCTTTGTGTGTCGTTTGTTTGCTTCGTGGTTCAAACAAATGACCATCACCCATGATCTTGGTCGGTAATTGTAACATCCTATTCTTACCTAATGCCATTTCATTTGTTTTCTCTCTTGTTTCCCCTTTTTAGAATGCCTCCAGGACGTGAAAATCAGGTACCTATTGAAGAGCTGGCAGCTGTCATTACACAGCAAATGACTGCTGTAATCCCGAACATCGTTACTCAATGTAACTGACGTGCTGTCGTAGTACACGCAAATTTAATCCAAATAACAACTATAGATAGTGGTAAATGGGTATCGAACTCAGGGAGTATGTGGAAAGTGCGTTGATTTTATAGCTTTGCGATTTAACTAAAATTAACCTAATTTGTAGAAATTAAAGATCAATGATTTGGATTGTTGTTTTAGAAAACTAAATTACTAGCTAATTGCAAATCAAAATTGGGTGTTTAACAGATTAAGAGAAAATGACCATCTTAGGTTCCGGTTTCAATTAACAATTGTGCGTGAATCCAACTAGAAAGAGTTACATAGACATAACTCATGCATAAACGTTTGTTGTGATAAAAGGGAACGAAGTACTCATATTATGTAAACGCGAGGTTGTTACCCGATAATCAATTAACTAATATCCAACCCTAACCCTTCCCGTGATATCTCGATTGTCAACGACACCAAGAACGTACGATTTAGATTAGGAACAAAACATCAATTAACAATTTATAACCAAACATTCATGCATCATAATAAACATAGCAACATACCAAGTCTATTATTCTAGAAATAAAGATTCATCACACAAAAGTCATAAAGAAACCTTCACCTAAGATGATCACCGAAAGTTTAGCCGAACATTGTTTGGTGGATCATCATAACATCAAGATTGAAGTTCATATGAATCAAAGACAAACAGAATGTTAGAAATTGTTCACAAACACTTGCCAAAAGCCAAAATTCTCCCTACAACTCCAGAGAAACATCCAATGATGAGATAATGTGAAAAGGCACCACAAAAACTGATTAAATGAGGCAGTTACGAATTTCCTCGCAGCCTCCACCGTAAATTACGGTACCACCGTAACTTACGGTGGACATCAAACATTTACGGTGAGAGTCTTCTAAGTTACGGTGGGATTTGGAGATGTTTCAGGGCCACCGTAAATTACGGTGGCCACCGTAATTTACGGTGGAGCCCTGAATGTTGTGTTTTGTTTCTTCTTTCGTTCCACGCACGACCCGTTCATCTCCAAACCGTCCAAAGCTGCGTTTTATCCCTTTTTAGCTCCCGAACCGCACCTGAAACATGAGCAACCATAGTCATCTAATTCAAGATATTACGCGATTAAGTGAAGGATAAATCCGTCTTTTAACATCATTAAGGGTTGTCCTATGGACCACCCGTCACATCCCCACACTTAACCGTTGCTTGTCCCAAGCAACTCATCAAATCATTTCCAAAACAAGCGATCAATGTAAATCAAGCATAAACATGTAGTCCTTTTACTAACCCCTTCTTAACACCCAAAATAACGCACCCCTCGCTATGTCTCTCCTCTCTGTAACAAGTAAGCACTAGCAATTGTAAGCTAGACACACAAAGGCTAACGGGCGGTTGCACAACTATAGGCTTGTACCTAAATCGATCCTTCTCCTAAAACGTGTCAAACATTAATGCAAATCAAAGGGACTTTTAAGGTTGTAACATGGCTAGGTGTATGGGTAGGAAATGGAATATATATGAAGTAGCGAAAACTTAACCCGGTCTTTTATTACACAAAGAAACAAACAAACAACTACCAAACTAAACTACTATATACAAGATAACTACACATCACTTCTTTTTTTCATTTTTCATTGCTTTTTCTCTTTTTCTTTTCTTTCTTTTTCTGTTTTTTTTAACATAGCATAATAACTTTCAACATAACATCAAATAAATATATAATTTATGAGGTCCAACCCCCCAAATCCCACACTCGCACACACTAAAGACGAGGCTACCTAAATGCCCTTATCCTTTTCGCATTCATATCCAACTAAGGACTCAAACCGTATCAAGGCACAAGTTCTAATGCACCCCCACCCATAGCCACTCTCATCAAAGACAAGTATTATTTATTTACATGTGTGGCTTCAACTCTCACCAAGAATAAAGGGTAATAAGGGTTGCCAGTGCATCATTTGGGGTTAATCCAAGGTGTTCAAATTTTCACATTGTTTCGCTTGATTTAAATTTTTTTCAAAAACTTCAAAAATTCCCCCCCCCCATCCCCACACTTGGGATACATTGACCCCAATGTATGGTTTTAGGAGGCTTTGATCGCCAAAACTCTTTCACACCAAATGAAAGCTCAACACTCAAACCACAAATTTCTTTTTGGTATTTTTTCATTTTCTATTTTTTTTTCATATTTCTCTTCTTTTAAAACATCACACCGCCAACTTCCACCACCCAAACATAACATCATAAACTCAACACCACCCAACCATAAACATATCAAACTAAATAAATATTCACAAAATATACAAGGAAGGAACACGACCTGACTAGTAATAGCGTGGCTGCGGAGGCCCAAAAATGGAAGACATCATGTCATTCCATTCTCCAAATGCAAATGCACCGCTACTACTCCCACCTTGTTGCGGAGCTCCTTCTTGTTGGCGCGGGTCGATCCATTGGGAATGATGGAGCGGCGGGGTCGGATACGATATACTACCATCGTAAGGTGGTACAGACACATAATCCACATGTTGTGGATCCACAACCACCGGCCGCCCGGCATGCCAATCTGCATGCAGTCTTTTTGCTTGGTCATCATGGTATCGATTATTCATTTCCAATTCATGGGAATATGCGTGTGTGCGATTCCACGCCTCTTGACGATCAAAATTATGTTTCAAAGCCCATTCCATGCTAGCACTCATCATCGTGTGTTGATCAAATAACGTCCGCTCCGAACCCGACCATGACAAAAAAACGGGTGTCGGAGGACGTTGGTTCTCGATAACCTCTTGCATAGTGCCATTGTAAGCCTAATTCGGCTCATAGGAATGCTCCGTGAAATCATAAAAGACACCACCATAACCCCTACCTAGGCCCCCTTGGCCTACATTCACGTTCTCACCACCATGCGGCTCGTCCACATAGTCATCATCACCACTTGGAGCTTCCGCCTCACTTTCCGGATCATCTTCTTCGCCCGGTAGAAGATCCCTTGCACCCACTTTTAATGCTCTCCATCTCTGCCCCTCAGACTTAAGCTTATGGTACCTTTCCGACTGCGTGTAAGTCCAACCAATCCCCATCTTCTGTAAAGTAAAAGGTTGATGCCTTTTTGCTGCCCCTTTATCCTCTGACGTGGTTGCCTTTTTCTGCTTCATCAATCCCGTGATAATATGACAATACGGGATAATATCTCTCCCTAACTTGTTTCGGAAAATCCAGAGGTGGTTCATGATCAACTATCGGATTGGAAAACGCGGAGACCCATTGAGTAACGAATAGAGGACAGGTACTTCCGGGTACCTCACTTGCTCCTTGTCCCCTCTTCATGGAATGATATTTGTAATGCAAATCGCAAGCAACAACTTCGCTTCTATCCTCAAGTTCCTCCGGTATAAAACGCCACTATAAGTACTGGGCAAAAACAATGCTGCTAGCATATCATTCCAACGGGCGTGCTTCTCCGGTTTTATCAAAAAGGTCATCAAGACTAGGGATCATGTAGTCACGAGCATGTAAACTGTCATACTTCCCCAATTTCTTTAGCGTGTCAAACGACATCTCTACCGGAATCCCATTCACTTCACCTATCAACTTCATTTGCGATGGCTTTTCGTATGTGTTGCACTTGAGAGTTGCCATCCATTCTTGAATTTCGGTCATGAACAAGTTCTTGCTATCCTTATCATAACAACTAAGCGCCGACTCCCATCCTAAAGCGCGGAACCGGTCAAACACGCCAAACGGCCCAAACTCGACTTCACGAACTTCCCTTTCGCAAATAAATGCGGCAGCCCTATTCTTTAACCGGTTCATATTGTCGTGAAAAAGTGTTGGTTGCCAATGCTCCGGTTGGTCATCCAATGGACCCGACTCCCATCTTGGCTTTTCAGCCGGGTCTAACTCCATTTCTTCACCCTCGCTTTCACTTTCATCAACTCGACCCAAATATTGCCTCTTTCTCGGTTGTTGTTCCAGTTGCTTGCCCTTATCTTTAGACGAAGAAGACGAACTTGCTCCGGCTTTTTCCTTCCTTCGTACCATTTTCCTACCCACATTTAAGCAAACAACACAACCAAACACAATAAATTAGACCCTTTTCGCCAAAATATCCCCAAACTTGCTTGTTACTATGGTTGTAGATGCTAGTGAACCAAGAGTTTATAAATCTTTTTCAAAAATTGGGCATGGTGTCTCTACAATGTAAAGATTCCCAAAAAGTTCACTACTTTACCATCAATCCTACATCTACAAACCATGACAATGTTCAAGTAACCATTTTTATGGCAAGATCTAAGAACAAGCAAGTGGGTATGAACAAATATCAAAAACAACCTCAATCTTCACAATGCATCATCAAAGTACAACAAATAAACTTCCATACCTTTGTTTGAAGATGCTAGAACACTTGTGAAACAAAAACTTCAAAAACCCCTAAAATTTTCGGACCTAGGGTTTGGGATTCGGACCAGAAAACTTCGTTTTTTCGCAAATCTCTTCTCACAATCAGCAAGTTCATGAAAAATTAGTCAAGTTAGACCTAAATTTCACTTGATTTGGCTAAGAATTGAAAGAGATATGAAGCTTGGAAGGTTATGGAGTTTGGGGATTTTGTGGGGAACTTGAGAGTGATAGATGAAAAGGAATGGATGAGAAAGATGAAGGGAAATCGAGTAGCTGGGGCTTGTTCACATGATTGATTGTTTTATTATTATTATTTTTTTTATGTATTGCGTTGTACAGGAACGACCCTTCAAATTTCCAGGTCTACCGTAAATTACGGTATCACCGTAACTTACGGTGGAACCTGGAACCAAAACTTCACCGTAACTCAGTAGCAGTTTACCGTAACGCCCAACAATTTTCCATCTCCACCGTAAATTACGGTACCACCGTAAATTACGGTGGTACCTAGGCATTTCTCCTTCGCCAAAAACTTGAATTTTAGGTATATATTTTTATTTTTTTTCAGTTTTTTTTCAGTTTTTGTGTTTTTAAAATTTTTCAAAAACATATAAAAATCACCCTACCCCCTCGAAAATCCCGTGTTGTCCTCAACACAACGTTAGAGCAATTCGTGACCCGAATGTCCCCACACTTGTTTCAAACACAAGATTCAAGCGAGTACGGTAAATGTGCAAACTATACAAAACAAACAAAATGAAATGCTAACTATTTACACTACCAAACCTGGGCCTCTCACGGTTGTTCCTCATTGACCGGGCGTAAGATGTAGCCCGCTTTATCAAGCTCCAGGTTGTTGAAGTCGTTCCCCTCCAAGTATGGCTTCAAGCGATGTCCATTCACCATTTGTTGTTTATTTGTTTGCTCATCTTGGATATCTATATCACCAAACCTCCCAACTCGCCGAACGACATACGGGCCCATCCATTTGCTTTTAAGCTTGCCCGCGAACATCTTGAGTCTTGAATTGTACAACCAAACCTTTTGACCCACTTCAAAGGTTTTCTTCCTCAATTTTGCATCGTGTACCTTCTTGAGCTTGTCTTTATAAGCCGATGCACACTCATACGCCTCATCTCTAATCTCTTCTATCTCGCTCAATTACAACTTCCTCATCTTCCCCGCCTCATCATAATCCGCATTTACCGTCTTGATTGCCCAATGTGCCCGATGCGCTAACTCCATTGGCAAGTGACAACCCTTTCCATAAACCATCCGGTAAGGTGTTGTGTCAATCGGAGTTTTGTAGGCCGTTCGGTATGCCCACAACACATCATCCAACTTACTCGACCAATCCTTCCTTTCCATTTTAACCGTCTTCATGAGAATTTCTTTGATTTGACGGTTGACACTTCGACTTGTCCACTCGTTTGCGGGTGGTAAGGTGTGGCAATCTGATGATTCACGCTATACCTCTTCAATAATTTCCCGAAGTTAAAGTTCTTGAAATGCGAACCACCATCACTTATAATAACACGCGGGATACCAAAACGAGAGAAGATGTTGGATTGAACAAATTTACAAACAACCGAATGGTCGTTTGTTCGTGTTGCAATAGCTTCAATCCACTTTGAGACGTAATCCACCGCTACCAAAATATATAGAAAGCCATTCGAATTCGGGAAGGGACCCATAAAGTCAATACCCCATACATCAAATATTTCGACAACCAAGATTGATTGTAACGGCATCTCATCCCTCTTCGATATGCTTCCCATCTTTTGACAATTTATGCAATTTCTTGCAAACTCACACGCGTCCTTGAAAATTGTGGGCCAATAAAACCCACATGAGAGAACCCGGTAGCCCGTTTTATGCCCGCTAAAATGACCTCCACATGTGGATGAGTGGGCATGAGTCAAAATTTCCAACACTTCCATCTCGGGCACACACCTCTTAATGACTTGATCCGGCCCGATCTTAAAAAGATCATGTTCATCCCAAATGTATTGCTTCACTTGGACCATAAATTGTTGTCTTCGCTTCTTGGTCCAATGACTTGGAATGCACCCGTGGCTAAGTAATTTACGTAATGAGCATACCACGGTGCAACAAAAGTGGATACGGCTAGGAGTTGCTCGTCGGGAAACCTTTCGTTTATTTCACTTACATCGTCAATCCCTTCCACCGGAAACCGAGACAAGTGATCCGCCACTACATTCTCACTTCCCTTTTTGTCTCGGATTTCTAAGTTAAACTCTTGTAACAACAATACCCACCGAATCAAACGAGGCTTCGCGTCCTTTTCTCCATCAAATATCGGACCGCACTATGATCCGAATAAACCACCACCTTGCTCCCCCAAATATATGCACGAAACTTATCCAAAGCATACACCACCGCTAATAACTCATTTTCGGTTGTGGTGTAATTCACTTGCGCTTCGGATAAAGTCTTGCTTGCATAATAAATCACCACCGGCTTTTTATCAACCCGTTGACCCAAAACTGCACCAATTGTAGTGTCGCTTGCATCAGACATTATTTCGAACGGCTTCGACCAATCCGGTGGTTGCAAAATAGGAGCTTTGACCAAATGTTCCATCAAAACAGTGAAAGCTTGCATACACTCATTAGTAAACTCAAATGGGACATCTTTCAATAACAAGTTGCATAAAGGTTTGGTGATAACACTAAAACCTTTTATGAAACTTCTATAGAACCCCGCATGTCCCAAAAAAGACCTTACACCCTTAACATTTTTCGGAGGTGGCAAAGATGCTATTACCCGTATTTTTGCCTTATCCACCTCCATTCCCCTTTCTGAAATCACATGACCTAGCACAATTCCCTCTTGCACCATAAAATGACTTTTCTCCCAACTAAGCACTAAGTTTTTCTCAACACATCTTTTTAAAACTTTTTTGTAATTCGTTGAGACAAGATTCAAAACTAGTGCCAAAAATGGAAAAGTCATCCATAAACACTTCAAGCGACTCTCCAACCATGTCCGAGAAGATACTTATCATACATTGTTGGAAAGTTGCCGGTGCATTGCACAAGCCAAATGGCATTCGCCGAAAGGCAAAGGTGCCATATGGACAAGTGAAGGTGGTCTTGTGTTGGTCATCCGGGTGTATTGCTATTTGATTATAGCCCGAATACCCGTCCAAAAAACAGTAGTACTTTTGACCCGACAGTTTTTCAATGATTTGGTCAATAAAAGGCAACCGGAAATGGTCCTCAGAAGTGGCAGCATTCAACTTTCGGTAGTCAAAACATACACGCCACCCGGTGACCGGTCGGGTGGCAATTTGTTCACCGTTTTCATCTTTGACTACTTGAATGCCGGCCTTCTTAGGCACAACTTGGGTGGGACTCACCCAAGCACTATCCGAAATGAGATAGATGATTCACGCGTCCAACTATTTGATTACCTCCTTTTTTAGTACCTCCCGTAAGTTCGGATTCAATCGCCTTTGAGCTTCGTGTTGGCTTTGCATCTTCGATGGTGATTATCTTGTGCATGGCGATCGATGGACTAATTCTTTTGAGATCGGCAATCGCCCATCCAATAGCTCCCTTGTTTTCCTTTAACACTTTCAATAATGCTTGCTCTTGCGCCATCTCTAAATTAGAGGCAATAATGACCGGTAGAGTGTCATTATCCCCTAGGAAAGCATACTTCAAGTGGCTTGGCAAGTCTTTAAGTTCCAACCTTGGTGGTTCTTCTAATGATGGTTTTGTACCCGAGCTAATATCCACCGGTAAGCTTTCGAATTGGTGGGTCCATGGCGGTCGACCTTCTTTCAAAGCCATGGCATCCTGTTTTTCCTCTTCAACCCGTAGTGCATAAGCATGAACCTGTTCAGAAAAATCACACAAGCAAACATCCATACCATCCTCCTCATACTCATGCGGGTTGCATCCGTCAACTAAATTTGCCATGAAACACTCATCAACACCATTAGCATTAGAATTGTTAGTAAAAACATTCAAGCGCATTTTTCGATTCCCAAAAGTCATATCGACTGTACCAAATCTACAATCGATCACAGCATGCGCGGTGCTCAAAAATGGCTGACCCAAAATGACATTTTGTTGTTGTTTTGGGTCCGCGGATGAGTAGTCGAAGTCTAGAAAGTCAACCGGGTAATAAAATTCATCAATTTTAACAATCACATTTTGAACCATCCCCCGGGGTAACTTATGAGACAAATCGGCTAAAACAACCGTTGTCTCCACCCTTGCTAACGGACCAAAATCGTATCGGTCATATAAGCCCCCCGGTAAAATGCTAACTCCGGCTCCAAGATCTAGTAACGCCTTTGCCATTTGAAAATTACCAACTTGAATGTTAATTAATGGCATACCCGGATCTTGGAGCTTAGGAGGAAGCTCCCCATTCAAAACCGCACTCACTTGCCCGGTCAAATCTACCCGCTTAGGCATTTTCTTCTTTTGTTGCCTTTTTTGTGTACATAATTCCTTTAGAAATTTAGCATAAGCGGGTACTTGTTTTATTGCATCAAGTAGTGGAAGATTAATTTTTACTTGTTTAAACATGTCCCACAACTCTTCTTTTTGGGGACCTCTTGATGCAATAAAGTTTTTCCTTCCCGGGTCAAGTAAAGCCGATGGAAACGGTACTTGACTCGGTTCACCTTCATCTCTTTCATTTGTTTTATTTGCATTTTCACCCAAACCCGGTTTGTTAACATTTGATTCTTTAGGTTTAACCGGTGAAACATCATCATCACTATCATTACCCGTGATGTCCTCAACTACCCCCTCAACCAAATCCGGTGACAAATTGGCTTTAAATTCTTTTCCACTTCTTAAAACACTAACATGATGAACATTAACATTACCTCGTGACGAACCATGTGAAGGATTTACCTTGGTGTCGCTAGGAAGTTGGCCCTTGCTTTTCTTCAATTCCGCCACATCAGTTGCCAATTGACCCATTTGGGTTGTCAGTGATTGGATGCTCTTGTCACGAACCTCATCCTTTTGCATTCGAACTTCATCGAGTTGATTCCGTTTTTGCATATCTTGTTGCATAGCCCGAAGCATATCCATGACTTCATTCCCACTTGACGACGGTTGACCCGAACCACTTTGACCCGTTTGTTGAAATTGCCCTTGATAACCGTAGTTTTTTCCACCCCGATAGTTGCCTTGGTTGTATTGTTGACGAGATGAACAGTTACCTTGAGCTCCTTGAAAATTTGGGTTAGCTTGGTTCGCCGCGTTCCCGTAACGGAAGTTAGGATGGTTTCGTAACCCGGGGTGGTATGTGTTGGAGTTCATATTGAAATTTCGACCACCCCCTCCTTGAATTGCATTCACTTCCTCTACTTGTTCATCAACCACTCCCACTACACAAACTTCCGCCGTGTGGCCTATTTCATTGCAATTAGTGCACACGTTGTACACTTGATTTGTAGTTTGCACGTTACCACTCTCTACTCCATGTACTTGGGACCTTTGAATCACATGTCTTGCCCTTCTTGACGATTGAGCCTTCCTCTTGGAATTCACCGCCATTTGTTCTAAAAATTCCTAATCCACATGTTCATAATTCGTACCGAATGTACCATTGGTGATCGACATCAAATCTCGTGCATCTTCCGAACTTAACCCCTCGTGAAACGCATTCACCAACTCCCATAATTGGATCCCATGATGAGGACAATTCCGTAACATCATATTAAATCTTTCGAAGGCCTCATGAAACATATCCCCCGATTGTTGTTGGAAGCTCCTCAAACCTCTCCTTGCATCATTAGTCGTTTGAGAGGTGTAATATTCATCCAAGAATATTTGTTGCATATCGGCCCATGTAAAGATCGATGAGGAAGGTAGAGTATGAAACCATCTCTTTGCCTTGTCTTCCAAAGAAAATTGGAAGAGAACCAACTTAACATCATCCGAAGAAAACCCTTGACCTCCAATTGTGTTGCAAATCGAATCGTATGTCTCCAAATGAAAATAGGGTTCTTCCGTTGCTAATCCCTTGAACTTTGGTAGACTTTGGAGAGCGGTTGTTCTAACTTTAAACGTTCTTCCATCCGCATGATGAGGAATCACTATCGGCGAAGGATTGTTAGTGATAATGGGCTGGAAGTGAGCTTCAATTCCCCGTACAACTTCCCGATGATGTCTTTGAGGGGCACCCAATGGTGCTCTTGGTTGACCCATTTGGCCTTGCATCGGCCCTTGAGGTGCAAAGGGTGGTTGGAATTGGTATTGTGGCATTGGCGGTTGTTGAATCGGTCTTTGATATTGTGGTTGTGTATTTTGTGGACGCACTTGATGTAGCGGTGTAGGGCGTTCCAGTTGTGGCCCTTGCGGTCTAATGTGTTGCACCCCAACCGGTAGTCTACTCATATCTTGAAATTGTTGAATCGGTTGACTTTGTTGATTTTGACCCACTCCTCCTTGAGGTCCCAAATATCCTCCATCGCCCCCATAATAAAAACCTTCCTCTTCATAACCCCTAAACTCCTCTTCATAACCGTCATCATATCCATCCCCTTGAATACCTGAAGATTACCCAAATGGAAGGGATGAGTATTGAAAACCCGATTGGTTCGATGGTCTAAATGTTGAGGTAGCATGGACAATTGTTGAGTTTGGTGGTATTGGGTAGTTAGAGGATGATTGACCCGTAGTTGGGGGAAAGAAATGGGAAAATGGTGGAATTGTGGTAGAAGGGTTAAAGGTAAGATTGGGTTCGACTTGAGTAGTAATCAGTTGTGTGGTGTTGGATGGTGTAGTATCATGAGGTGGAGTAGGAATTGTAGTGGTGTTTGGAATAGTGGTGTTTGGTGATGGTTATGTGGAAGTAGGTATAAATGAAGAAGTCGGTTGACCCGTTGTGGGTGGTATTTGAGGTTCTTGCATGATGTTTTGTGGTGTGATGGGTGATGTAGGTGAACCAATAATTCTGTTTTCTCTTACTAACACACGGTTTTGCCTTAACGTTCTTTCGATCTCCGGATCAAACGACAATGGTGAAGACTTGTGAGAGCCTCTAGTATGCATGCACCTGTAGAACCTGCACACTAAACACACCAGCGTAAAGCCGAAAATAACAAAGCAAAACTAACAAACTGACACATGTTGCGCACTACTCCCCGGCAACGGCGCCAAAATTTGACGTGCTGTCGTAGTACACGCAAATTTAATCCAAATAACAACTATAGATAGTGGTAAATGGGTATCGAACTCAGGGAGTATGTGGAAAGTGCGTTGATTTTATAGATTTGCGATTTAACTAAAATTAACCTAATTTGCAGAAATTAAAGATCAATGATTTGGATTGTTGTTTTAGAAAACTAAATTACTAGCTAATTGCAAATCAAAATTGGGTGTTTAACAGATTAAGAGAAAATGACCATCTTAGGTTCCAGTTTCAATTAAAAATTGTGCGTGAATCCAACTAGAAAGAGTTACATAGACATAACTCATGCATAAACGTTTGTTGTGATAAAAGGGAACGAAGTACTCGGATTATGTAAACGCGAGGTTGTTACCCGATAATCAATTAACTAATATCCAACCCTAACCCTTCCCGTGATATCTCGATTGCCAACGACACCAAGAACGTATGATTTAGATTAGGAACAAAACATCAATTAATAATTTACAACCAAACATTCATGCATCATAATAAACATAGCAACATACCAAGTCTATTATTCTAGAAATAAATATTCATCAAACAAAAGTCATAAAGAAACCTTCACCTAAGATGATCATCGAAAGTTTAGCCGGACATTGTTTGGTGGATCATCATAACATCAAGATTGAAGTTCATATGAATTAAAGACAAACCGAATGTTAGAAATTGTTCACAAACACTTTCCAAAAGCCAAAATTCGCCCTACAACTCCAGAGAAACGTCCAATGATGAGATAATGTGAAAAGGCACCACAAAAACTAAATAAATGAGGCAGTTACGAATTTCCTCGCAGCCTCCACCGTAAATTACGGTTCCACCGTAACTTACGGTGGACATCAAACATTTACGGTGAGAGTCTTCTGAGTTATGGTGGGATTTGGAGATGTTTCAGGGCCACCGTAAATTACGGTGGCCACCGTAATTTACGGTGGAGCCCTGAATGTTGTGTTTTGTTTCTTCTTTCGTTCCACGCACGACCCGTTCATCTCCAAACCGTCCAAAGCTGTGTTTTATCCCTTTTTAGCTCCCGAACCGCACCTGAAACATGAGCAACCGTAGTCATCTAATTCAAGATAATTACGCGATTAAGTGAAGGATAAATCCGTCTTTTAACATCATTAAGGGTTGTCCTATGGACCACCCGTTAGTAACCAAGCTCTCTACAACAATAATGCCCCCTGCAACTTCAAGATGTTCAACTCGGCTAAGCCATCAAAGTTTTCTGGGTCTCAAGGAGCAACTGCACTTCTGCAATGGTTCGAGAGTCTAGAGAGCACCTTCAGGCATGTTCAATGCCCAAATGAGCGAAAGGTAGAATTCGCATCTAGTGTCTTTGAGAAACGAGCTTTGACATGGTGGAATTGTGTGATGAGAGATAGGGCTGCCGATGTGGCAATGGCTCAAACATGGGAAGAGCTTCGAGCTCTGATAATGAAGGAATTCTGTCCTCGTCACGAGATCAGGGCCTTGGAAAGGGAATTCGACGATCTTAAGCAAGATAGCGGTGAGCATCGAGCCTACACGGATCGTTATGAGGAGTTAAGTCTGTTATGCCCGAATATGGTTATGCCTTTGGATAAGGCAATCGAAAAGTACATTGATGGCCTCCCTGACCCAGTACAAGACACTGTGACTGGTAGTAACCCCACTACGGTTAGGCAGGCCATTGAGCTATCTGCTACCTTGACTGAATCTCAAATCAGGAAAGGTAAACTTTTCCGAAAAGGTGATAAGAAACCAATCGAGGAATCGAAACCCAAAGATGAACAGACTGAATCCTCCAAGAAGTCAAGGAAGCGAAAAGCTTCCAAGAACTTCGCCGTGGTTGCTCACAATGATCAAGCTGCCCCCAACCAACCAGCTCAACCCCCTGCTAGGAAGCCATACAACGGAACTGCAACCTTGTGCAACCAATGTAACCTTCATCATCATGCTAGTGTGAAGTGCCGCAAATGCCAAATTTGTGGACTTATAGGTCATACAGCAAGAGTTTTCCGAGCTACAGTTGCACCAAATCAAGCTGACAACAATCCTGCTCAAGCTCGTTTTCCACCAGGTTTTTGCTACAACTGTGGCGAGATGGGTCATTTCCGAAGAAATTGCCCAAAGCTTGCTAATGCAAATCCAGCACAGGGATGAGCATCTGACCGACTAGAAGACAACACCGTTTAGAAATAATTACGTCTTATGTATTATTTTCTTTTGTTGTCAAGATCCATGAAATAGTTGTTATCGTTGTTTATAAATAAATCTTTTATTTACATTGCAATATATTTATGTGGTTGCATGTATAAACAACATATCCCCTACAATACCGACAATCAGGGAATCTGTTGGTGCATACATCTGTCGACTTCATCTTGTATCGAGTATTGTATTAGAAATGTTAGATCAGGGCACATAGTACGAGAAAAATAGGGTTTATGTGTGAATCGTTGATTTCGCATGAAATAGCAAGAGGCTATTTCGTACGAAATAGCAATCAGCTATTTCGCACGAAATAACAGTTGCCTGTTTCATGCGAAATACCCTCTAGTATAAATACCCTTGTTGCTGATTCATTTGTAACGTTCATGTTTCCGGTACCAAAGTGCTGCCGACGTGTCTACTGCTCTGTAAACGTGTTATATCAATAATACAAGACAATTAAGTGTGAATCAAGCTGTTACAAAGTCTAATTAATGAATTCCGCCTCTGATTAGACCGAGAATTCTTTTGATAGACTCTTTTGGGTCACAGAAAGATCCTACAAGTGGTATCAGAGCTCAGGAGGAAGAGTTCTTACCAATTTCAGCTTGTTTTCTTCAAAAATCTGACTTCTACACATTCTTTTTCAAAATTCACAAGATTTAATGGTTAAAATGGATTGAATTTCACACAACACAAGCGAAACATCATTTTAAAGAATCCTTGAAAGAATTGGACTTAAAATCAACTTAAAACTTGTTAAAATTGTGTATTTCGCTTGAAAAACTTATCGGAAAGATGACATCAGCAGAATTTCGCATGAAATAGGATATTTCGTTTGAATTTGGTCTGTTATTTCGCACGAAATACCTTATTTCACATGAAAAATCATCTATTTTGCACCAAGGTACTATTTCACGTGACTGTTTCACACGAAATAGAAGGTTATTTCGCATCTGAAGTGTATTTCGTTTGAGTGGTTTCGCTTGAAACACTCATTTCATACCAGGTCACTATTTCGCTTGAAAATTCATCTGTTTCACACGAAACCAGGTATTTCGTGTGAGAGTGTATTTCGTATGAAAGTATATTTCGCACCAAAAGGTTGTTTCGCACTAAAAATTGATTTCGTTTAGAAGAAGCTATTTCGTACTAAAGGACTATTTCGCACCAAAAGTCATTTAGGGTATGATTTGATTTCGTTTGAATTTGTATTTCGTGTGAAACTTGTGTTTTTGTGAAACAATTTACCGAAACATGGAAGAGGAATTCTACAATGCGTTTGCTACACCTGTTACTCCAGTTACAGCTGCTGAAACTCTTTACAGTGAGAATGAAACGGGAACTTATCAAAAACCGCCGAAGCTTATGTACATTGAAGATTTTAGAGGATGGCAAAATTGGTTTGAAAACTGGGTGCAAGCTTATAAGTTTGACGCTGGTGTTCTTTAGAGAAAGATTACGAGAAACCGAAAAATGAACGTGGGCTTGAAAAAGCTTTTTGTGACTTTTCAGAGGGTGAAAAATTAAAATATACAAGTGAAAAAATGATGATCAGTATTCTTCAACAAGCAGTTAAAGAAGATATCTTTGTTTTGCTCCAACATGAGGGTACTGCTAGATCAATTTGGACAACGTTAATTCAAAAGTTTAAAGGAAGTGTAGATATGATCAAGAACAAAAAGGCTTTACTGAAGAAATCATTTGATATGTTTGTAGCTTTTGAAAATGAAACAACAAAAATGACCATTGATAGATATTGTCATCTGGTTTTAGAAATGGGAAGATTGGACATAAAGAAAGACGACGATGAATGGGTTGATAAACTAGCCGATGCATTACTACAGCAGAAATGGGGAACTTATTTGTTGATCTTAAAACACAGGAGAAAATCTGAAAATATGAATCTGGCACAGTTTATTCAGAAGATTGAAGAGCATGAGTTGGATATCCAGAAAACGGCAATCATGACTAATCCCAATGCTCAACAAGATGTCAGTTTATACTACAGAGGAACCAAATTTGAAGTTACTCCAAGCCCAAAGATTCAAACTGGTTTCAGTGCTGATAGTTCTTCTGGAACAAAGGAAGTACTGTGACTCAAAGTGGTGGACCTTCGTCTTCATATTCAAGCTTTGATCCAAATTTTACAACACCAAGTCCTCAACGACAGAATTCTACAAATCTGCAGTGCAACGTTACCTTGAACATTCAAAATGGTCAAAATCTTTCTCCAGAAATAGCTAAACAACACATGGCATCACTTGTTGCTATGTTGGAATCATATGAAAGTTTGATTGCTGGCAAAATTGGAAATCCGATGCTTACCAAAGAGGACTATGACCAGATTGATGCTGAGGAACTTGAGTTGATGGATGTAAAGTGGTGTTTAGCCAGTGCTCTTCGAAGAGCAGAAAAGTTTCAACAAATCACTGGAAGAGATGAGTTTACTGAGATGTCTAAATCTCCGATAGGGTTTGACAAATCAAAGGTTACGTGTTTTCGTAGTCGAGAAAAAGGTCATTTTAAGCGTGAGTGCAAAACCAAAGAAGCAAATGGAAGACAAGATCAGTCTGGAAAAAACAATTATTATCAAAAATCAATTTTTCATCAAATTGCTCAACAACCACAAACTGCACATGCACATGCCATTGAAGAGAAAGAGAAAAGAGCTTGTTATGGTATAATTGACCAAGATGATGAAAAGGTTGCAGAGGGATTTAGCTGGGATAAATACATTCCACCTGGTTCAGGTCTTGTTGCTAGAATTCTGGAAGAAGATGAAGTCAAATCTAGTCTGAAAAGAATACCGATTTTTCTAGATTTTGGAAGTGATGTAGATACTGATGATGAAGAAGAATACATTAATAAAGCTAGAAAAGGTCTAGATCCTGATAGTTTTAATTTGTTTTTTGCAGATAAAGTTGAGATGCTGAATGAGAAGAAGATTGCAAGATTGAAGAGAGAACTGGAAGTAAGAAGAATAGCTGATGAAAAGGCAAAGATGGAAGCTGAAGAAGCAAATGTTGAACAAGTAATTGAGAAGGTGATAGAAAAAATCGTTGAAGTGGAGAAAGTGGTAGAGAAAATTGTTGAGATCGAAAAAATAGTCGAAGTTGAGAAAATCGTTGAGGTAGAAAAATTTGTTGAAGTTGAGAAGGTTGTCGAGGTTGAAAAGATAGTTGAGGTCATTAAACCTTGTCTGAAATGTTTGGAGTCCTGCAAACATTGTGAGGGGAAAGGCAAGAAGATTCGTGAACTAGAAGAGCTGAAAGAGAATTTGTTGTCTGATGTGAAGTATGTAAAAGAATCATATGATGTGCTGAACAGAACAGTTGATGGTTTGAACAAAACAAATCGGGAAGTAGATGCTGCAATGACAATGATGAGTTCAACATTAATGACAAAGCAGAAGTTCATTAATGAGTATATTGAAGATTGCGCTAAGCTTAAGCAGGATTTGGAACTCGAAAAGATTGAAAGTGTGTAACACCTCGAAAATTTACGTCCTATAATGTGTTGACACGTGTCATAGGTTTGAACGTGTGAAAGAATGTTCTTGAAGGACTAAAGTTGACAAACAATGAAACTATGTAAAAATAAGGGTTCAAAGTGTCAACATAAATATACTTTACAATAACCCTACATGATGTTTATAACCTTAAACGAATGGATCATGGATCATACGAAGCGAATTGTGAAAGAAAGTGAGAGATTACAAACCACAGGGGTTAAATGTGTCAACATGTTAAGATATACCTCTGAGTGACCTTTTATCAAACCCGAAGCCTTGTAACGATTAATTATGCTCACTAGAATGCACCATAAAAATTTCACCAAGTTTCGTTACCGTATGAGAAAGTTATTATAAAATTCGTGTGCTAGGGGTTAGAAGCGTCAACATGGAAATTTATGACTTTTCGGGTAAACTCAAAGTGGCCAAGGGCTTCACAAAGTGGGTATAAGTCTTAAAGCCCCTAAATGTCAATTTTAAAGGTTTAAAATGCAAGAATTGAAGTGAAAGCGACGTTTAGGAGGACCGGGGACCAAAAATGCAATAAAAGGAAAATTGGTAACTTGAACAGGAGGTCCAGGCGGGCCGCGTAAGACTTAACCATATCTTACGCGGGCCGCGTGACAGGTACCAGCGACAGAAACTAACAGACAGCTGTCTGTTGATGTTTTAACCGACTTAAATGCTGTTTTGGCATACCATGGGCTTTCCTATACTGGTATTTAGGCTATAGATGGCACATGTTCATATCTTGGAACAATTATAGGCATAGATGGCATGATCTTGGACAATCAAAGTTCATATATAAGGTTCATAAGTTTGCAAACATTCTTGCATTCACTTCTGATCAATTGAGGAGCACAACAGCAGACCCATGACCTTCCTAATCATCCATTAGACACGTGTAAGTATGTTTAACCTTCTCTAATTAAGTTATACTTAGAATTTAGCTTAAAAGTCAAACCGTCATAATTACGGTTTGACTTAACGATAAAACACAAACGGTCCAGTGTTTTGCCGAAATGAAAGTTGTTATAAGTAGGTAATTAAGTGGGTAATAAACCCTTAAAAGGGTACTCACTGATTCCCGATCTAACCAGGTCAATTGACGAGTCAAACGTTGTCCGAAAAAGTCAACAGAATTGTTATTTTCAAATTAACACGCGATTAGCATTGTAGAAGGTGTGTAACCTATTTTATCATTCATATAACCTGATAATAAGCATAAGAACTTGTATAAGCTTGTTTGATTCGACAACTTTCCGTTTTGAACCGATTCGGAACCGAAAGACGCAAAAGTTTGACTTTTGCTTTGACCTCAGTTCTGACCCGGTTTAGATAGGTTTAGACATGCCTTAAAGTTCCATTAGGACCTAGTTACATGTTTGTATAACCCTCTGCATTTTTACCACTTAAATCCTTAAGTGTCCGACGTTTCCGTTAAATGCTTAAATATGGACCATAAGGCCCTTATGACCATACAACGAGAATTTTGGAAATGTGAAAGTACAATAATCTTTGTTATTGATTATAAAACATGTCCCTTAATTTTCACATCAGTCGAAGGTCTAGATTAGGAGTTTTGCTTAATGACGTAATTATAACGCTTCTTAGTAATTAAACGGCGTCATTAGCGTAAAGCCTATCTAAACCCCATTTTTGACACCAAACCTTTTACCCACTGATGTAATATAATATTTTGGGATTTTTGAAGATTTTTAATTATTTTTAAACTGATCATAAGCTAGGATTAGTGCCCTGATTCGGTAAATACCAAATATGCCCTTTTCGGCCATAAAATGAGTTTTACAAATCCTTTTGACACCAATCCAATTGCTACTGATTTCAAATAATAAATGGAGTGTTTTGAACCTGTTGAACTGATCAGAAAACTTAGAATACTATTTTAACCCGCAAATCGCTTAAAACGACGTTATACGCGTATTAAGCGCATAGTAAGAGTTTAAAACCATTTTGCCACATAGGACTTAACACCAACTGATATACCAAGTTAAAATAAACTATTTTACTGATTTATTCAGACCCGGATCACAGAAGATAAATTAATCCCTTTTAGAATCTTTAAAATGACCAAAATACCCCTACGGGGCTTAATATGAGATTAAACTCATTTTGGGCATAATGGAAGATATCATACTGATATCACAACATATTTAAGGCATGTTAACTTAGGAAACCTGTTTAGGACTCTTATGGTTATCCATTACGCTTCATGCGCGTTCGGTTCGGTTTATGTAACTAGTTTACATAAATTAGCCGAAACGGGTCAAACCTTATCGGTTTTATCTCAAAATCCAGAATGTGTATAATATACCCCTATTAAGCAAGTCTTCAAACTTGTCGGGTCTAAATCACATTCTATCCAGTCTTCGCTTAATCGTACGTACGAACCGTATCTTTAAAACTAACCGGTCTAAGCTTAAGCTTAACTAAAGACCCGTTAGGATTCTAATAGGTTATTATAAACCTTCGTTCCAGATTAGGAGAACCAGTAAAAGATACTTGCACTCGCTGATTTTGATTTATACTTGCTCAGGTAAATACTCTTAACTTATTTTCCCTATACGGGCTTGGGGTACGGTATATAAAATACCGCTTGGTCGGGCATTGAATCTTTAATTGTATGATGGTTAAAGTATTGATATGTCTCGTTTAAATTGTTTTGTTTGCTTAAAGCCTTTGGGGGGTTAATGACCATGTCCCGGATATCCCTGGCATCATTTTACGAAATGGCCACGACCTAAGCACGGGGCGTAGGCGTACGCCCGTCGGTGTCTCATATACATAATGTGGTGTGTCTATTGATCTTTAACCCGGCTCGACCCGAGCTACTGAACGCATAAGAAACATGTAAATCCTTTACAAGTATTATATTCTAATAATTATCCCAAGTTATAAAATATTATTTGTGCCTTGTGCCTTAAATGCATTTTCTTAAACTCTTTTCAAAATGAGTCGGATGATTGTATTTACCAGTGTAAACTGACGTATTTTCTCAAAAAGGTTAAGTGCAGGTACTACGCGTAATAGGCTGGCTTTTCTCCTAGCATCCACAATAAGTCTCGCAAGCTTGGATGTCATAGACTGTTGAACATTGTTTCCTTTTATTTTGATCTACCTGTGGATTTATATTCGACTACTTGTGATACTTAATATTACAATATTGTTTGGTTGAAATGAATCTATACTTTGCTTCCGCTGTGCATTTAAATATTGTGTTGTTTGACTATTATGTTACCAACCACGTCACGATACTCCCCTACCAGGCCCACCGGTAATACGAGGAAATTTGGGGTGTGACAGGTTGGTATCAGAGCCAACATTGAGTGAATTAAACACTAGCCTTTTGTGTTTAATCTCAATGACACAATTGCACATTCCTAAATCTTCGAGTCTAGACAAAGAACTTAGGAATAATCCAAAATGTTTTATTTTAAATTTTAACTGTCCTTTATTTTTCCTTGTTGTTACCTTGTTTATATTAACAGGTTTAGCAATGCCGCCAAGATTCAGGCGAGGAGATCGAGGAAAAGGGCCAATCAGCGCCCCTAACGACCACGTGGCCGGGCCTTCGCGCCGGCGAACTCCTTCTTCTACAAGGAGTGCAGATCCGCAAGAACCTTTGAGGATTTATGAGGAGCCTTCCAGACGATCTACGTCGTATAGCTCAACGCCTCCATATCATCACTCCTATGGGCCTCAGTCCGAGAATGAGCCCAACAACCCGCAACCTTCATACATACCCCTACAGCGATCCTTATCGCACCGTTCCTTCGAAGACCCTACTCCTGTCTTTCGGGGCCAGTTTAACCCGGCGGACTACCTACCAGAACAAGGGGGCTTTAACCCACTAGGACCGGAGGATTATTTTTCAGGTGATCAAGTGATGGACATGGACGAGGACACAGATCCCGTCGAGCCTGCAACCGGAACCCCGAACCATCCTGTTGAGATCTCTGATGGTTCGTCTTTTCACGGAACACCATACCAAGGTCCGGATAGTCATCAGGCACGGTTCGACCGGTGTGAGTGGTACTTTACATCATCTTACCATTCATCGCCTCACCAGCAGCCGCAAGATCCCTCTGGGGATCCATGTTTCGTGGCAGTCACGCCACCCCCACCACCGCCGCCAGTTCATCTAGAGCCTCCAGAACCACCAAGACGTAGGAGGACTGGCGCACAGATGTCAGCACGAGGAGGGGAGTTTCATTTCAGTACCCCTCAACACTCTAGTGGCAGCCACTACCCGCCAATATATGAAGACCCACAAATGGGTGGACCTTCAGTTCCAGTTTTAGAGGTGAATTCGGCACCTATTGCACCGCCATCACCGGGTTTTGGCAACCCTATCCCTGCTTATACTACTCTGGCAGCTTACAACCCATACGGACCGCCAGCATACCATAACTATAACTATAACTATGCCGAGGCCGACCCATACCAAGTGGCAGCAAACTACCTTGCCCAAAATCCTGAGGGACCATATGGAACCCCTTGGGGAATGGGACACCCAGCTCGTGGGTATCAAGTACCTGCTCAGCCACCGCTACAATACCAGCCACCACGGTTTTCCCCACCAGAGCAGGAGGATCTCCGTCAAAGACTGGATAAGGTTGAGCGAGACCTCCAGAGTGAGCGTAGGAAGAATCAGGGATTCATGAGTGGTTTGGCAAGTTTGCTGAAGGGAAAGAAGAAACGGGATCGTTAAATCCCAATATGTATTATTGTATTTCCTTGTTTAAATCAAGTCCCTACGTGGACATTTATTTATGTGTGTATGTAGTCCCTGCGTGGACATCTATCCTTGTACTTAGTCCCTACGAGGACTTGTCTTTATTAGTCCCTGCGTGGACATTTATTTTTGCAAACAGTCCCTGCGAGGACCTGTATTGCCAGTATAGCTCCTGTGAGGGCAAGTGTTTCAGTGGAAAGTCCCGTTTAGGGCAAGGTGTACTACTTTTAAGTTTTAATGGAATGTAAGTTTATAAATTTCATCTTTGCTATGTTATGCATAATTAAATTAAATATGAAATAAATAAATCGGAATCATTCCTTTTAAAAATCTATCTTCCTATTTTAATTTTAATTAAGGATCTTAAAGGTATAACCTAGCCTGCATGTCAGTTTAAGACCTGGCCAAGATGGTAAAACCCGTTAAAAAGATTCAAATCCCAGTTAACATCTGAAAACATGTTAACACTCCTGGCAGACATGATTCGTTAAAAATCACACGTGTTATTATTATATAGGGATCTTTTCAAAGATTCCTCACCCAACTAAATGATCTCTGAATCATGGGTTAAATCATCAATAAATATGATTAGTTCTTTTTGCCATCCATTGGTGATAGAATGCCTGCGGGCCATTCTTATTTCCATATGAGACAAAAGACAGTAATAGTCTGTGACCCTGTCTGATAAAAGTAATGAACTATGTTCAAACTTTAAAAGCCTTAATTCTCTGAAATCATAGCTTATGATTTAAATTGTCCCTGTGACTAGGCCTTATGTGCTAATAAAAATGTTATTGTTTTATAATTAGGATGAATTATATTAGAAATCCTAAATAAATGTGAGTAATAAATTAACCATATATGGTCTATGTTTACCACGGTTAATAAAATTGCCATAAAAGACAATTCTATAATAAACTCACCAATAAATTATTGTTAATATGTAGCAGTTCAAGCTTCATGGCAGACTCAAACGAGATCAATAGTCACCCAGGGAGAGAGCATGATAATGCCCGAGTAAATGTAGCGGGTGCAGAATTACAGGCAATGATAGATAATGCCGTAAATCGAGCTATGGATAGACAGCTCCATGAATCCAGTGGTACCCGTGCAAGGACCCAATCTGCACCACACTCTAGAACACCCTCCAGGACCCACACTGCCCACAACAGTAATTCTCACCACTCATCAAACCAGAGGAGTGCTCCATCCCAAAGAGTCGTACAGAATCAAGAACCCCGTAATAAGGGTTGCTCCTATAAGTACTTCGTTTCGTACAAACCCAGGGATTTCACTGGGGAAAAAGGAGCAGTAGATTGCATGACTTGGGTGGACGAGATGGATACGGTTGTGGATATCAGTGGTTGCAATAATAGGGATATTGTGAAATTCGTGTCTTAGTCTTTTAAGGGAGAAGCATTAGCTTGGTGGAGATCTTTGATCCAAGCTACGGGGAAAATCCCGTTGTACAATATGACCTGGGAACAGTTCATGTAACATCCGCCAATTTTAGAGCTATAGGATTAACGACCCGCCACCCGTAACTTGTGGTTATGTCATGAGCATATTGCGTTTCCTTGGTTTGATATGTTAGACACATGCCATGTTTTTATGTTTATCTTGAATCACATGCTTGCTATGAGGAATTGTTCGAAACTTATCTTTTGTTATGTACGTACCAAACTTGTATACTCGCCTTTGCTTTTGCATTGAACTTTATTTTAAACATGTTACAGGTTGAGGATGATGATGCCATGAAATGAAGTAGCGTTGATACCTAGATACACATATAGACGTTTAGATCAAATACGTTGTATAAAAGTCATAATTGTTGTCGTATTGCTCTTTTGCATTTAACATGTTGTATTTCAAATTTCTTGTATTGTAACATTTATTTATGAAGGAAATTAATTTATCTTTAATTCTATTGTCACAATTTAGCGTTATGTGTGATGAGCAATCTTTCTTCGTCTCACTCCGATGTTTCCGCCATCGGTTGGGGTGTGACAGATTGGTATCAGAGCCATAACTATAGGGAATTAGGAAAAGTAGGAATGCTTTAACCTAGTCTATAGTTTTAGAGACTTACTCTTACGTCTTGCTTGAAACTACTTGCATGCTACTCTATTTGCTTTTATTTATTCGCTTTGACGTTTTAAACATATATGTCGCTTGTGTGTTAATACATGACGTGCTATTCTTATGTGACAATACTTGCCTTATTATGTGTCGATACTTGATCTATTGGCCTATTCATTGTGTGTTATTTTCGACATGCCTTTTATGAGCTTATACTTGTTCGTTATTTCCTTTAACATACGCCTTTTTCCAAGCCACTATACTCGATTTTTTTGTCAAACACGAAAACACTCATATTATACAAACGAGACGAGTTGCTAAAATAGGCGTGAAACCCACAATTTGGTAAACGACTTTCATTCCGTTCGATTCTATTTTTTTTCCACGAAATTCACCATTAAGTTAGGAGTGAAATCCACATCTTAATGGAAATTTCAAATTTAAATTCGTCAAGTTAGGGTACGAAGTCGTCAAGTTAGGGGTGAAACCCGCACCTCGTCGACTAGTCCCACTCCTTGATTTTCAAAAATCCCGCCAAGTCTCGAATTTTTGATGGATTGGGAACATGTAGTAACTGGAAGGGTGAGTACCGTTAGCCGAGATATCGGCGAGAGTATTCCACCTATTAGGCCAAAGCATGTTTCTCAATTTCAAAAATCTTTCGACCACTTTGGTTAGTCAATGTTCCGTTTGGAACCATCCAAGTTTTATTCGAGCTTACGCTTTATTATTTTGGTCTTTTGACAAATTTGAATAAATTTTTTTTTTGAGATTTCATTTTGCGCACACATCATACTCTTACTTTTCATACGATTATACATTATTAGCATGCATGATTTCACGAAATTTTAATTACACTTTTGTAACGAGCAGAGACATATCATCGAGATGGGAGTGATTTCCTTACCTTGACGATTAACTCCGCTTCTTTTCTCATCTTACAACGACCTCACCAACGGTTTTGGGGTGATTCCCTTACCTAGGTGATCGTTACCAACGCTTTCTTTTAATAGACTATATTATGTAAACACGATCATGTTTATACCTAAATCATTTATCATGTATTTCAAATGCTTCATTTATTTAAACGTACCTCTTATTCTATAATCTAATTTCACATCACTCGCATACACAAAAATTTAATGTTACCAATAAACGCGTGTTCCTCGATTTTCGAAATTTCACGAAATACTCCTTGTCAGCCTAGTCGGTTTAATAAATCCGTTGCCCACAAATTCACCAATCAACGTAAACATTGAAACACGCTTCTCTCACGCCATTAAACTAGAGATTGTTATTCTCAATTGAGAATCAAATCAACTTTTTCGCACACACCTATAAAATATTATCAATATTATTTAATCATTTACTAAAATTCCTTTTCAAAACCCACGAAACATTTTTCAACAATCACTAAGTGCATGTACCAAATTCCTTTTCTAAGTATCAACTTTTTCACAAGAAGCGGTAAGTTTCAAAAAAAATTTTCTAACACAAAGTCACTTAAAACGATGCAAACTTATTAATCTCTAGAATTTTTTTTTTTCAAAACCACATTAGATACGACAATTAAATTCAAAACATGTGGGCAAGGAAACTTCATAAGAACCGACAAATTTTCAACTTATGTAAACTCTTTTAAAAACCGCAGTAGCATTTCCATTCCTTTACAAAGTACTTTCCACATAACCAATAGACGTTTAATAATCCCTTTACATTCACAAACTAGAGTCTGTATTTCGTGACAACTCGATCTATTTACATTCACAAACTATACACGCATAACATTTTACACGTTTTAGTCAATGTTTCACAACAATCTCATACGTGTCACCCATTCCTTTTTTTTTTCATACTCAAAACTCTTAAACGTTTACGCGCATAAACTCGTGTAGTTCGATTTATACCATAAACAAAATCATTATTTTCTACATCCATGCTTATACATTTTATGCCTTCACTTATGTTCACACTTACACATTTATGTTATACTCATGATTCAAAATTCGTACGTTTTACGTTAATACATACACTCACAATTATACACTTACGTTGTCCTTACATTCATGTCTATACTACATTCGGATTCATATTCATATTCATACGCTTTATGTTTTCATTTGCACTTACACAACTTTGTTACACTTATACTCATACACATATATTTTATTCATACTTAACCTTCATGTTTTACACCTATATTCACATTCATATTCATATCTATGCTCATGCATCTTATGTTCACACTGATACTTGTATTTATACTCATACGTCTTGTGTTACGCTTATACTCATGTTGTACTCGCATTATACTCATTTTTCATACGTTTTATGCCTATACTTATCCACATACTACTTACACGTTTTATGTTTATACTCATACATACATGCATATTCATACTTAAATTCATGATTCATACAACCGTACCCGTACGTGAGCGTAATCCGAGTGATTTGCTTACGTGGGTCCCATACATACTTAAGCATGGACTTGCTTACATACTACATTCTTACACGTACACATTCTTAATTTTTAAATTATGCATACCCTGATTCATACACGACTAGTACAAGCTATGCGGATCATGCGACGATCAATATAATCGCGGGTGCACACGGGATTATAGTGATAGGCGTATGAGAACCATAGAGTGTACTACTGTGTATGGTAAGACACGGAATGTAACATGACACCGAATACGAAACGGACGTAATGTGGTCAAAGCATGGTGGATACGCCATTGGTACTTCCTATATATAAGTGTTTTCACCATGTTACCAAAATTTCGTAAAACGTGCCATGAGAAATTCTGTGTTTTGCAGACCTTTGAACCTAATACGAACTTTAAACAACTCACAAACGCATTACATCCGATTATCCACAACGAGAATTCATCTTTAACACGCACAGTATTCTATCAGATCCTTTACGCTTATCTACACTAACTTCGACTGCTACATATTTCATTTCTGAAATATCTTTAGCACGCTACTTTCGTCTATCCGATACTTATGATATTCTTACCCTCATAATCGTTATTAGATCCATCGTTCACCCTTATACCTCTATTATTCTCTGTTGTCTCAACTCCAAGGCCTAAATTTTAAACAATCATCTTCTGTTTGCCAAAACACTTTCAAGCCTTCCTTCTGAATAAATTTCGGGACGAAATTTCCTAAAGGAGGGGAGACTGTAACGCCCCGCGTTTTCATAACTTTCCATATTTAGAATCCATTGTTCATATTCCTATTTTCGGAAACTTTGTATCCTAATATGCGTCGTTTCGTTAATTCAATTAATTAATCATCGACGAATCCTTATCTTTAATTCAATTCATTATAAATATTGTTATTCACCCATTGTTTAAATTGATTAAGTTAATTAATTTTGCTATCTTAAAATATATATATATATTTTGATAATGATCTAGTTAGATTCGTTAGATTTTAAAGTTAGCAAACTAACTTAGTTTGTTAGTTGAACCACCTTTAAAATGATAAACCTCGAGGACTGTTTGTGCAAATTCACTAATGAAACCCTACCTATTTAAGAGTGAAACCCTAACCCTTCATTTTTAGATCAGCCGCATAACGTGTTTTTCCCTCTGGCTTCTGTTTTTCTGCAACTCAACACACACACACAAAGAACTCCACCTTCCTCTTCATCTCCTACATCTATAACCCTAATCAGACCTTATCCACCCTCCCTACTTACACAACAACACCCACTCCCTTTCTTCACCTTAAAACCACCGTCCAAACCCTCATATCGGTTCGATTGAACGGCTGACCACCACCTGGTGGTGGCGGCGACGAGAGCACCGAGAGAGAGAGAGAAGAAGAGATGAAAGAGATCGGAGGTCAGGGCGACGGCGTCGGACCAGCGGCGTCGGGTGGGGGTCTGTGGCGGCGGCAGTTTGCTTCGATTCGGGTATACCCGGTTTCCGTTTTGGGTCGCGTCCTTCCCCGGCTCGTGTTCCGGTCAGGTTCGAGTCCTGGTCGAGTTTCGATTCAGTTCAGTCGCGAGTTCGGGTCAGCACCAGTCAACATCAGGTCTGGTTGTCTCAGTTCAGGTACGGGTTTTGGAGTTATTCGATTCAGTCCGACCAGTTTGTTTCAGCTATAGTTACGTTTATTTCGTTCTGGTTTGGTTCAGTTTTGAGTCTCAGTTTTGGTTCCGGTTTGTTTTGCTTCAGGTCCGGAGACAACGGCGAACCCGGTCAACTGTCAGGTCTTAGTTCGGTTCCGATCCATGTCGGGTCAGCGGTGGTCAAACAGTCATCACGATCACTCGGTCAAGTTTAGTGCTTCCGGCCTTGGTTCTGCTCAGTTTCAACATTGATTCGGGTCAGTTTTGGTTCTCGATTCCGCTCACGACCGGTTCTGTTTTAAGTCTCGGCTTGGGTTGGTCAAAGATGGTCAACAGAAGTCAAGCCCGGTCAACTCAGTTTCGGTTCGGGTCAAACTTAGTCAAACAGTCAAATCAGTCAAATTCAATGTTCGGTAAATTCTAACGCCTCTAAATTTCGTCGTGTTATTTATGTTAACAACATTTTATAAACGCGAGCCGCAATATTTAAATGACGCAAATAATAGTTGTATTGTTTTAGATTTAGCTAGTGTTTAAAATCGCGGAACTGAATGTTACATGATTTGTAAACTTAATAGAAGAATACATATATACATACTTATATTTATATTGGTTGGTTGTTGTTTATTGAAATTTGAGCAGGTAAATCGACAACTTGTGTTGTCGGGACCGTAAAAAAACAGAGGAAACTCTGCCCATTTTTCGTAAAACGAAACGAGTAAATTTTATAAAACGAAACCTATCAACAAGGATTAATTTTTATAAAATAGTTATAAATGTAAGATTATTTATATTTTTTTGACAACTTTTCGGCAATACCCTTGATAGACTTGATTTATAATATTTTTTTTATAACATACTATATAACTATATACATAATTATGTCAACTAGTTATACTCGAAATCCCAATTCATATCCTTCATCGTGTTTCCGTTTACTCATGCACCATCGCTTGCCATTTAGGGTGACATCGGTGTTCCATCATCCTAACCTCACACTCGTCGACTCTTGGATAATTGGAAGACTTAGCAATTATGTGAGTATACTCGTATTCCCCTTTTTACTTTTACCACTTTTGGGGTGTAACATGTTTACTTATCAAAAACTTACACATGAACATTTTGCTTAAACACAAAATAATCCATTATATATGAATACTTTGATACATCTTGATGCTTGTTAATACTCATATTCCCAAAAATGGAAACTTATCATCAAGACAGGGGTGATTCCCTAACCTTGATGATTAGCTCCGCTCACTTTACAACTTCACCAATGAGCTTGGGGTGACACCCTTACCTCAGAGGTAGTTACCTACTTTTCTTCGTTCTCAATGAAATTTCATGATTAAATGTCCCTTTTCAAAAAAAATTGGAATTTATTTCACGTGCATGCTAATATGTTATATTGGATTCGTGTTACTTGGGTGAAACTTTATGTGATAAACTTGTCATTAACTTCGTAAGAAGCCACACCTTAACATACACGATGGGTTGACCTGTGTATTCACATGCCAGGGATACGTTAATCTTGTTAACTAAGTATGTCATGTGGATTGTTCTAATTTTTTATGCAAATACGTTAATCTTAGATTTCGAGGACGAAATCTCCTAAAGTAGGGGAGACTGTAACATCCGCCAATTTTAGAGCTATAGGATTAACGACCCGCCACCCGTAACTTGTGGTTATGTCATGAGCATATTGCGTTTCCTTGGTTTGATATGTTAGACACATGCCATGTTTTTATGTTTATCTTGAATCACATGCTTGCTATGAGGAATTGTTCGAAACTTATCTTTTGTTATGTACGTACCAAACTTGTATACTCGCCTTTGCTTTTGCATTGAACTTTATTTTAAACATGTTACAGGTTGAGGATGATGATGCCATGAAATGAAGTAGCGTTGATACCTAGATACACATATAGACGTTTAGATCAAATACGTTGTATAAAAGTCATAATTGTTGTCGTATTGCTCTTTTGCATTTAACATGTTGTATTTCAAATTTCTTGTATTGTAACATTTATTTATGAAGGAAATTAATTTATCTTTAATTCTATTGTCACAATTTAGCGTTATGTGTGATGAGCAATCTTTCTTCGTCTCACTCCGATGTTTCCACCATCGGTTGGGGTGTGACAGTTCATGTCGCTGATCATGGAAAACTACTGCCCTCAACATGAGGTTGAGAAGATTGAATCTGACTTCTTGTCGCTGGTCATGAGAAACCTAGACTGTCAGGCCTACCTTACCAGTTTCAACACCTTGTCAAGGTTGGTTCCATATTTGGTAACTCCGGAACCCAAACGTATAGCTCGATTCATTGGGGGTTTGGCCCCGGAGATCAAGGCAAGTGTGAAGGCCTCCAGACTAGCTACTTTTCGGTCTGCAGCGGACATATCATTGTCTCTTACCTTGGATGCGGTCAGGCAGAAATCGCGGAGGAACGCTGATACCGAAAAGAGGAAGCGTGAGGATGACAACTCACGACGTTCAGACAAGAAGCATAAGGGAAACAATGACCACAAGAAGGGGTCAGGATTTAGGAAGGATGGTCAGCAGTCGGGTGAAAAACCCAGATGTAAAATCTGCAAGAGACAGCACTTTGGGAAGTGCAGGTATGAATCGAATTCGAATTCACAATCGAAAACTTTTGCATGTGGGTTGTGCAAGTCCCAGGAACACAAGACCTTGGATTACAAAAAGATGAAGGATGCGACCTGCTACAGTTGCAATGAAAAGGGGCACATCAAGACCAATTGCCCAAAATATGCCAAGAAGCCTGAAGAGGCTAAGAAGACCAATGCTAGGGTCTTCAGGATGGATGCTAAGGAAGCTGTCAAGGACGACAATGTGATAACAGGTACCTTTCTCGTAAATGATGTTTATGCGAGAGTGTTATTTGATTCAGGCGCTGATAAGTCGTTCGTAGATAATAAGTTTTATGAATTGTTGAAATTACCTGTTAAGACTTTAAGTGTGAAGTATGAGGTGGAACTAGCAGATGGCACTATAGAAACCGCCTCAACCTTATTAGATGGGTGTTTCATATCCATTAAGAACCACTCTTTTCCTTTGTCCCTACTTCCTTTGAAACTAGCCGGTTTCGACATAGTTTTGGGTATGGACTGGTTATCTCATAACCAGGCCCAGATTGTCTGCAATAAGAAGCAAGTGATGATCAAGACTCCGTCTGGTGAATCACTTACTATCCAGGGAGATACCCAGTATGGACTGCCTAAGCAAATGTCATCTACATGGCACAAGTGATTATTGAAGAGCAGAAGCCCAAGATTGGGGATATCCCCGTCATTTCTGAATACCCCGAAGTTTTTCCTGAAGAACTACCTGGTTTGCCACCAGATAGGCAAGTAGAATTCAAAATTGACATTATTCCTGGATCAGCACCAGTAGCAAGGGCGCCTTATAGGTTGGCACCAACAGAGATGAAAGAATTGAGAACGCAGTTAGATGATTTACTAGCCAAAGGTTTCATCAAACCTAGTTCGTCTCCTTGGGGAGCACCAGTTTTATTTGTCAAGAAAAAGGATGGATCGATGCGTCTGTACATCGACTACCGCGAGCTTAATAAGGTCACTATCAAGAATAGGTATCCTTTGCCCAGAATCGACGATCTGTTCGATCAACTACAAGGGGCAAGTTTCTTCTCTAGAATTGACTTAAGGTCAGGCTATCACCAACTGAAGGTTAGAGATGAAGACGTACACAAGACTGCATTTAGGACTCATTATGGTCATTACGAGTTCCTAGTGATGCCTTTTGGGCTCACTAATGCATCGGCCGCGTTCATGGATCTCATGAATCGCGTTTGCAAGCCGCACTTAGATAAATTCGTCATCGTTTTCATCGATGATATCCTCATCTACTCGAAGAACCAAGCTGACCATGAGAAGCATCTTCACTGCATTCTGGAACTACTTCATAAAGAAAAGCTCTATGCCAAGTTCTCGAAGTGTGAATTCTGGCTTCGAGAAGTCCAATTTCTTGGGCATGTTGTTAGTGAGCGTGCTATCCAAGTAGATCCCGCTAAAGTTGAAGCAGTCATGAATTGGCATGAGCCAAAGACGCCTACAGAAATACGTAGTTTCCTAGGTTTGGCAGGATACTATAGGCGATTCATTGAAAACTTCTCAAGGATTGCTGCACCCCTGACTTCGCTGACGCGTAAGAAGATTAAGTTTGACTGGGGTCCTAAGCAGCAGGAATCCTTCGATATTCTGAAACAAAAGTTGAGCAATGCTCCAGTACTGACATTGCCTGATAGAATAGAGGAGTTTGTAGTTTATTGTGATGCATCACACACCGGGATGGGATGTGTGCTTATGCAGAAAGGCAAAGTCATTGCCTATGCTTCACGCCAGTTAAAGGTGCACGAAAAGAATTACACCACCCATGACTTGGAATTGGGTGCCGTTGTATTCGCACTAAAACTGTGGAGGCACTACTTATATGGAATCAAATGTGTGATCTATTCTGATCACAAGAGCCTTCAACATCTGTTCAATCAGAAGGACTTGAACATGAGGCAACGTCATTGGATGGAAACTCAGAATGATTACGATTGTGAAATAAGATACCATCCCGGCAAGGCGAATGTAGTCGCCGATGCCTTGAGTCGAAAGGAGAAGGTGAAACCCATCCAAATCAATGCCAAGCGCATGGAAATAAAGAACAATTTGATTGAAAGGTTGTTAGTTGCACAGAAGGAAGCTGTGTTGGAAGCTAACTATCCTAATGAAAAGCTAGGGGTAACTGAGGAGCAGTTAACACTTAGCAAGGACGGAATACTAAGATTGAATGGACGAATATGGGTTCCAATTTAGGGGGGACTTCGAGATGTTATCCTCCAGGAAGCCCATAGTTCCAAATACTCCGTTCATCCTGGAGCTGATAAGATGTACCAGGATCTAAGGGCGAATTATTAGTGGATAGGCTTGAAGAAGTCTGTAGCCACCTATGTAGCTAAATGTTTGACGTGTGCGTAAGTCAAACCAGAACATCAAAAGCCGTCAGGTTTGCTACAACAGCCTGAACTTCCCACATGGAAGTGGGAGATGGTGACGATGGATTTCATCACCAAGCTGCCAAAGACAAGGAAAGGCAATGATACTATATGGGTGATCGTTGATAGACTGACTAAGTCAGCTCAATTCTTACCCATCAAGGAAACTTATAGCTCCGACATGTTAGCCCAGTTATACGTTGATAAGATTGTAGCCTTACATGGCATACCTGTGTCTATTATCTCTGACCGAGATACTAGATACACGTCACATTTTTGGAAAAGCTTCCAACAATCTTTGGGCACGCGTTTGAATTTTAGTACGGCTTACCATCCTCAGACAGACGGTCAGAGTGAGCGTACTATTCAAATGTTGGAAGACATGCTTCGTGCATGTGTGATTGATTTGGGTGGTAGTTGGGATAACCACCTACCACTAATTGAGTTCTCCTACAACAATAGCTACCACACCAGCATTAAAGCTGCGCCTTTCGAAGCCTTATACGGTAGAAAGTGTAGAACGCCCGTTTGTTGGGCGGAAGTTGGAGATGTCCAGTTATCAGGACCGGAGATAGTCTTTGAAACGACGGACAAGATTGTCCAAATTCGTGACCGTCTCAAAGCTTCCAGAGATAGGCAAAAGAGCTACGCTGATCCCAAGCGTAAATCTTTTCACTTTGAAGTAGGTGATAAAGTCTTACTTAAAGTATCACCCTGGAAGGGAGTGATGCGGTTTGGTAAGAAAGGCAAGCTAAGCCCGAGATATATAGGGCCTTTCGAGGTTATCGAACGTGTCGGGTCAGTTGCCTATAAGTTAAACTTACCTGAAGAGCTCAGTAGTATACACAATGTGTTCCACATCTGTAATCTGAAGAAGTGTTTCGCTGACGAATCACTGGTCATACCACATACAGATGTGCATATAGATGAGAGCTTGAAATTTGTGGAAAAACCATTGTTGATCGAGGATCGACAGGTTAAGAAGCTTCGAAGAAAGCATGTACCGATTGTAAAGGTCAAATGGGATGCCTGTAGAGGTCCCGAGTATACGTGGGAGGTTGAGTCCACGATGAAAGAAAAGTACCCTTATCTTTTTCAGTAAATCTCTAGGTCGAGATTTCTTTTAAGGGGGTGAGAATGTAACACCTCGAAAATTTACGTCCTATAATGTGTTGACACGTGTCATAGGTTTGAACGTGTGAAAGAATGTTCTTGAAGGACTAAAGTTGACAAACAATGAAACTATGTAAAAATAAGGGTTCAAAATGTCAACAATGAATAAATATACTTTACAATAACCCTACATGATGTTTATAACCTTAAACGAATGGATCATGGATCATACGAAGCGAATTGTGAAAGAAAGTGAGAGATTACAAACTACAGGGGTTAAATGTGTCAACATGTTAAGATATACCTCTGAGTGACCTTTTAGCAAACCCGAAGCCTTGTAACGATTAATTATGCTCACTAGAATGCACCATAAAAATTTCACCAAGTTTCCTTACCGTATGAGAAAGTTATGATAAAATTCGTGTGCGAGGGGTTAGAAGCGTCAACATGGAAATTTATGATTTTTCGGGTAAACTCAAAGTGGCCAAGGTTTAAAATGCAAGAATTGAAGTGAAAGCGACGTTTAGGAGGACCGGGGACCAAAAATGCAATAAAAGGAAAATTGGTAACCTGAACAGGAGGTCCAGGCGGGCCGCGTAAGACTTAACCATATCTTACGCGGGCCGCGTGACAGGTACCAGCGACAGAAACTAACAGACAGCTGTCTGTTGATGTTTTAACCGACTTAAATGCTATTTTGGCATACCATGGGCTTTCCTATACTGGTATTTAGGCTATAGATGGCACATGTTCATATCTTGGAACAATTATAGGCATAGATGGCATGATCTTGGACAATCAAAGTTCATATATAAGGTTCATAAGTTTGCAAACATTCTTGCATTCACTTCTGATCAATTGAGGAGCACAACAGCAGACCCAGGACCTTCCTAATCATCCATTAGACACGTGTAAGTATGTTTAACCTTCTCTAATTAAGTTATACTTAGAATTTAGCTTAAAAGTCAAACCGTCGTAATTACGGTTTGACTTAACGATAAAACACAAACGGTCCAGTGTTTTGCCGAAATGAAAGTTGTTATAAGTAGGTAATTAAGTCGGTAATAAACCCTTAAAAGGGTACTCACTGATTCCCGATCTAACCAGGTCAATTGACGAGCCAAACGTTGTCCGAAAAAGTCAACAGAATTGTTATTTTCGAATTAACACGCGATTAGCATTGTAGAAGGCGTGTAACCTATTTTATCATTCATATAACCTGATAATAAGCGTAAGAACTTGTATAAGCTTGTTTGATTCGACAACTTTCTGTTTTGAACCGATTCGGAACCGAAAGACGCAAAAGTTTGACTTTTGCTTTGACCTCAGTTCTGACCCGGTTTAGATAGGTTTAGACATGCCTTAAAGTTCCATTAGGACCTAGTTACATGTTTGTATAACCCTCTGCGTTTTTACCACTTAAATCCTTAAGTGTCCGACATTTCCGTTAAATGCTTAAATATGGACCATAATGCCCTTATGACCATACAACGAGAATTTTGGAAATGTGAAAGTACAATAATATTTGTTATTGATTATAAAACATGTCCCTAAATTTTCACATCAGTCGGAGGTCTAGATTAGGAGTTATGCTTAATGACGTAATTATAACGCTTCTTAGTAATTAAACGGCGTCATTAGCGTAAAGCCTATCTAAACCCCATTTTTGACACCAAACCTTTTACCCACTGATGTAATATAATATTTTGGGATTTTTGAAGATTTTTAATTATTTTTAAACTGATCATAAGCTAGGATTAGTGCCTTGATTCGGTAAATACCGAATATGCCCTTTTCGGCCATAAAATGAGTTTTGCAAATCCTTTTGACACCAATCCAATTGCTACTGATTTCAAATAATAAATGGAGTGTTTTGAACCTGTTGAACTGATCAAAAAACTCAGAATACTATTTTAACCTGTAAATCGCTTAAAACGACGTTATACGCGTATTAAGCGCATAGTAAGAGTTTAAAACCATTTTGCCACATAGGACTTAACACCAACTGATATACCAAGTTAAAATAAAATATTTTACTGATTTATTCAAACCTGGATCACAGAAGATAAATTAATCCCTTTTATAATCTTTAAAATGACCAAAATACCCCTACGGGGCTTAATATGAGATTAAACTCGTTTTGGGCATAATGGAAGATATCATACTGATATCACAACATATTTAAGGCATGTTAACTTAGGAAATCTTTTTAGGACTCTTATGGTTATCCGTTACGCTTCATGCGCGTTCGGTTCGGTTTATGTAACTAGTTTACATAAATTAGCCGAAACGGGTCAAACCTTATCGGTTTTATCTCAAAATCCAGAATGTGTATAATATACCCCTATTAAGAAAGTCTTCAAACTTGTCGGGTCTAAATCACATTCTATCCGGTCTTCCCTTAATCGTGCGTACGAACTGTATCTTTAAAACTAACCGGTCTAAGCTTAAGCTTAACTAAAGACCCGTTAGGATTCTAATAGGTTATTATAAACCTTCGTTCCAGATTAGGAGAACCAGTAAAAGATACTTGCACTCGCTGATTTTGATTTATACTTGCTCAGGTAAATACTCTTAACTTATTTTCCCTATACGGGCTTGGGGTACGGTATATAAAATACCGCTAGGTCGGGCATTGAATCTTTAATTGTATGATGGTTAAAGTATTGATATGTCTCATTTAAATTGTTTTGTTTGCTTAAAGCCTTTGGGGGGTTAATGACCATGTCCCGGATATCCCTGGCATCATTTTACGAAATGGCCACGACCTAAGCACGGGGCGTAGGCGTACGCCCGTCGGTGTCTCATATACATAATGTGGTGTGTCTATTGATCTTTAACCCGGCTCGACCCGGGCTACTGAACGCATAAGAAACATGTAAATCCTTTACAAGTATTATATTCTAATAATTATCCCAAGTTATAAAATATTATTTGTGCCTTGTGCCTTAAATGCATTTTCTTAAACTCTTTTCAAAATGAGTCGGTTGATTGTATTTACCAGTGTAAATTGACGTATTTTCTCAAAAAGGTTAAGTGCAGGTACTACGCGTAATAGGCTGGCTTTTCTCCTGGCATCCACAATAAGTCTCGCAAGCTTGGATGTCATAGACTGTTGAACATTGTTTCCTTTTATTTTGATCTACCTGTGGATTTATATTCGACTACTTGTGATACTTAATATTACAATATTGTTTGGTTGAAATGAATCTATACTTTGCTTCCGCTGTGCATTTAAATATTGTGTTGTTTGACTATTATGTTACCAACCACGTCACGATACTCCCCTACCGGGCCCACCGGTAATACGAGGAAATTTGGGGTGTGACAAAGTGAAAGAATCAAACGATTGTTGTTGAGTTATACAACTTGTGATTATTTGATTGATCGATTTTATCCTACTGTTGCAGGTCGTGAAGCCTTTCAAGATAAAAAGACTGAAGATTCGGATACTTGTAAGAAACAGAGTGTCAAGTATAACAAGTGTCCCCCCCCGATTTGGAATAGTTATTCTCCTAGAAAGCCAAATGAGGAACGTTTAAATAAGTCTCTGAATATAAAGTTAAAGTCTGAAACCATTGATGAGTTACCAGATAACATTGATGTCACATTCACAGCGTCTGACACTGATCATGAGTCTGAGTTGTTAAAGAAAGTGGTCGATCAGGTGTTGGATATGGATGAAGAGTCAAAGTCGGAGTCTAAACCTGAAAGTTCGAGTTCATCAGAAAAGAGTCTGAGTTCACCGATTAAACGGGTTTACAATAAAGAATTCCTGTTATCAAAATCTAATTTGAATGACGAACCAATCAAAGTGGCATATACTTTGAATGATTCAGACAAATTATATTCTGATGAGGAATTTCCAATAAGAAGTGTCAAATCTGAAATGATCAAACAAGTTTTCAAATTAACAGAAATTAATATTTCTGAAATGAAAGATTTAAATCTTTCTGAAAAACCTAAAAAGTACACTTCAAGAGTTCAACAGAGATTGAACAAGAAAAAGGGTTACAGTTATAGTTCAGGTTATCGAAAGAAACCAAACCATAACGGTAATTTCAAAAAGCAGGGTTTAGGTTTCATTCCCCCGAAAATCATAAAAATGAGAAAACTTATAAAACAAAAACTAAATTTGTTCCGGGTGAAAGTTCAGTGGAAGAAGAGAAGAAATCTTTCTGGAGACAGTCAAATAAAGAGTTTCTCGCGGAGAAGAAAAAGAATATGATGATGAGAACTGAGCAAAGAGTTGAGAGAAGAACGTGTTTCAAATGTCACAAGATTGGACACATTGCTTGGAATTGTCAACAGATCAACAACACAAAACAGGGAGTTTATTTTAACTCAAGATTGGAAGAAATACATGTTAATGGAAAGAAACAACCAACTAAGAAATCTAAGGTGTTTGAAAATTCGACTTTCGAAACTGGTGATGTTTCAAAACGTTTTTACAAAAGAAAAGTCGATTTAAACAAACAAAAATGGGTTGTCAAAAGTTTAGATGAAAATTCTAGTGATGAATCTGATTCCAAAAAATCAGAGGAGCTATTTGTTGAGAAAAATGTTGAAAATTTTGTTCCGCCATTGGATGAAGTTAACTTTCCACCATTGCGGGCAAAAAAGCTGAAATCAAAAGGTAGGTTTGAAAATTAGATCAATTCTTTATTGATAAGAAAGAATTTGATGCTGAAAAGGTGTTTAATGAAAATGTCAAACACATCTTTGAGAAGATGGTTGATGGAAAGGTTAAAGGTGCCAAAGAATTTTACAGATCAAAAGGAGGTTGGGATAGAGTTGAATCAAAATCACCCAAAGCTGGTCAAGCTTGGGTGACTGCATTTTCTACTTAAAATTCTGACTTGCCGGAGCTCCCAAGTTGGTAATCGTGGAGCAGGAATCGGCATCTTCCCACAAATGGTATTTTAACCTGGTAGTTGTTCTTAAAATTGTTATTTTTCAATTTTACAAGTGGTTTTGGTTGATAAGTGAACCTTCAAATGGTTGAAGAAGGTTTTTACCTACAAGTGGTTGGTCAAGGTCATTAAGTTGAACTTGATTTAACTCTCATACAAAGTGTTTGGAAAACAAAATGATGATCATAACCCTGATTTTACAAAGTGATAAAATCAACAAAACTTATTTTCCGGAAAAACCATTTGATTAAAACAAACTTAAGTGTTTTGAAATCATAATGGGAAATTAGTTTGTTGTCAGGGAGAGTTCTGATTGTTTATGCCAAGTGGATGGCGAATTGAAGTTTGATAATCAGTTGTCACTTTACTTGTACAGTTTGTTTTCAAATTTCTTTTAAATGCTTTTGCATTTTAGGGGGAGTAAGAATTTTCATAAAATCCAAAAACATCTGAAAATTTGAAAAAGCCAAAAACATGATAAAATGAAAAATGAGTTTTGTGGTGAAAAAGAGGAAATGATAGTACATCAGTAGATGATCACAACATGCTAAAGAATTGGAAGGTTAAAATGTGATATATGGTCTCACTGATGATGTGCCAGTAGGTTTTTGCACATTTAGTAGACTGTGTCTAGATATAAACCTAAATATTCAAACTTGCTTATCTCGTGGGGAACATCTCTCGGATATATGGGTAACCCCCGAAATCTTGTTTGAAAGATCCCTCTTTCTGAGATACTACGTCTTTATGCTTAGTGATATCTGGGGTATTATCCCGGGACTTCTGATTTTGCGGAAGAAATGTCCTAGTCCCCGTATAATACTTTACGCTTGCTTGAAATATAGCCCGTCCTCAGCATAAAAAATGATGAAATATTGAAAAATGCTAATCATGTGCTGTTGAAGAAAAGATTCTCTAAAGGGAACACACCAAAAGTCGAAGCCGTCATCTCTCTGATTTTGCGGAAGCAATAGCCTGAGCTCTCACGGCCCTCGCATATTAACCCCTTACAGATATCATCTAGGTATACTCACCTGTAAGACTGAATATTGGGATCTGGATACGGGAGTATATTCTGAGGTGGGACTCGCGAATACGTTTAAGTCTCTTAAAACATTAATCTCGTATCTCGAAACAGTTGAACTTTGTGTTAAAATTTAAGCGGATCAGTATACTGACAATTTAGGTGAATCGTTTAGAACTTAAAATGTTTAAAGCTTAACGGTGTTGGTGATTTGTCTCATAAACTGATATGATCTTCTTACACAAACTCACAAAAATATTGTTCTGTAAATATTTCTTTACTGCATTTCAAGTTCAAAAATCCAAAAAGATTTTCAGAGTGTTTTAGCATAAATTTTGAAAAATTCAAAAAGATTTTAGACAACTGGTGTTGAAAAGCCGATTTTCAAAATTCCAAGTGCTAAACATGACGAACAGGTTTGGGAGAGTGTGGTTAGAAAAATGTTTTGCTTACAAGTGGTCATTAGGGTTTTTAAACTGATTAAATCAATTGTGAGTTTATATCTACAAGTGGTAAGCATAGATTAAATGTGTCAAATTTTAAATTTGAGAAACTTTACTTTGAGGTAGAGTATGTGCAGGTTATGGCTATGAGAGAGCCAGGTTGCGATTCTAGAACTTATGAAAGCCAGTCTACGATCCCAGCACAACTCAAGGGGGAGTCTGCTAGTAAAGGAGAGTCTGAAAATGCAAGAGCCAGATTCGATTCCTGAAGTTCACGCTAATTGCTGATGCTGATGAACTTAAGAGATCTAATTTAGAAAATTAGAGTGAGATAAGAGCCAGGTGGAAATCCTGGAGATAAAAGGAAGAGATAGATTGAGTTTTAGATGCCCGAAGACTGATCAAGGCTGAAGATTGTGAAGACTCGACACTTCAGACTCGTCAACATCCGATGGGGAGTCTGTTGGTGCATACGTCTGTCGACTTCGTCTTGTATCGAGTCTTGTATTAGAATTGTTAGATCAGGGCACGTAGTACGAGAAAAATTATGTGTGAATAGTTGATTTCGCACGAAATAGCAGTTGCCTGTTTCATGCGAAATACCCTCTAGTATAACTACCCTTGTTGCTGATTCATTTGTAACGTTCATGTTTCCGGTACCGAAGTGCTGCCGACGTGTCTACTGATCTGTAAACGTGTTATATCAATAATACAAGACAATTAAGTGTGAATCAAGCTGTTACAAAGTCTAATCAATGAATTCCGCCTCTGATTAGACCGAGAACTCTTCTGATAGACTCGTTTGGGTCACAGAACGATCCTACAGAATCGTATTCCTTGAAGAACAGACTACCCCCAAAATTCTTCCATTTTATGATCTCTTGCGTTTTCCACGAAAATCCTAAGTACCCGTTTCTTCCAAAGAAACGAAGTACAAGGCGCAAGTTACAACTCTGGACGAATACCCAAAGTACCACTATAAATCCTTAATAGGGTACCTAAGGGTATTTCCGTAAATCCTAAAATTGTTGTGTGCCTTAATTCGATTATTACGTTTCTTTGAAAACAAAATCGAATTTTCGGAAGATCATCCTATCTTCATAGATAGATTCTTGAAAATTATTAAAGTGCCAAATGGAATCCACGGATTGGATTCCTGGTGTGCTTTATATATCCGTGTCCAAAGATAACAAATTAAAGGTCAAATTAAACAAATATGTGATTATGTGCTTATGTGTTCCCTTTTATGTTTTTATGTGATCCAAGTTTTTGTTATCCAAATCCTCGTAGAATCTTCCATATCTTCGTATAAGGGATTCATAGCAGGATATCCAAAGGTACTACCTTAAATCCTTAATGGGCTTCTATGTAATAGTAAAGACCCTTCGATTATAATGTACTATTCCATAATTAGACCCCTTGAGTGGTCTAGTTAAACAGATTGATCCAAAAATCTGGTTAGGAATATCATGTGATTATATAGCTGAAAAGACTCCTTGGTGGTCTAATTAAAGAGATCATTTGTCGATCTAATTAAAAGGATCCTATGATAGTCTAGTCACACTCATCACAGGTTTGATTTTCTTCCCCTTCACATTACAAAACAAACTGTGTGGACTGTGCAAGGAATTACGTAATTATGGATGCATACATAATTATGGAATTCAGTGCGCAGAAACCACAGCAACTTTTGATATGTGTCTAGAGTTGACTCAGTTCATTTCCGTTTCTGAAGAATACCCATTGAGGAAAATGACTCATTCCGTTCATTTTCGTTTCTGAAGAATATCCATCGAGGGAAATGAATATCCCTGATTTTTCTTTTTCCTTCATTTCCGTTTTTGAAGAATACCCATTGAGGAAAATGACTCATTCCGTTCATTTTCGTTTCTGAAGAATATCCATCGAGGGAAATGAATATTGTTGATTTTTCCTTCATTTCCGTTTCTGAAGAATATCCATTGAGGAAAATGACTCATTCCATTCATTTTCGTTTCTGAAGAATATCCATCGAGGGAAATGAATATTCTTGATTTTTCCTTCATTTCCGTTTCTGAAGAATACCCATTGAGGAAAATGACTCATTCCGTTCATTTTCGTTTCTGAAGAATATCCATCAAGGGAAATGAATATTCTTGATTTTTCCTTCATTTCCGTTTCTGATGAATACCCATTGAGGAAAATGACTCATTCCGTTCATTTTTGTTTCTGAAGAATATCCATCGAGGGAAATGAATATTCTTGATTATTCGTTCATTTTCGTTTCTGAAGAATACCCATTGAGGAAAATGACTCATTCCGTTCATTTTCGTTTCTGAAGAATATCCATCGAGGGAAATGAATATCCTAGATTTTTCCTTTATTTTCATTTTTAAAGATTGTCCGTTGAGAGAAATGACAGGATTATGCCTTGCATAATCTTTGATGGGTTATTCTACGCAAATATATAAACACCCTAGATTCCATGCAAGGCAATTATTTAACACAGCGTCACAGACAGACTCCTACGAATAAATTTTGGGACGAAATTTCCTAAAGTAGCGGAGACTGTGACACCTGTGCCTCTGCGACCATCAAAAAAAATACCAAACCAATGAAATATTGTATTTCATACTTGGGATTTGTATAAATATGTGTATCTTTTGCACATATCAATTCATGTTCGATTTCAAGCTTTAAATCGCTTTCTGGAAGGTTATACGCGCATTGATGCGTAAATATAACCAGTTTAATGCAACGAACACTCCAGAATAGTGAAATAGGCTTAAAATACCTTAAATAACCTTTACATAACTTAGAAATAAGTTTTAGAGGGTTTGGTGTGGCGAAATCAAGTTTATTCGCTTACAGGGACTAATTTTGACAAACTACGAAAGTATGCCGATTTGTACTGTAACGTACATTCCGGAACTTGATCATAAGTTAAATATGCCCTAAATATACTTTACATAGCTTAGAAATAGGCTTTGAGGTGTTTGGTGCGCAAAAATAAACTTTCTTGATCAATAGGGACTAAAAGCGTCAAAAAGTTCATAAGTTTGCATTTTCGCACATATCTTACGTTCTGAATACATCCGGACATCCAAAAATTTATTTAATCATTAAAATATTTTATTTTGGTGATTGGCATGATAAAATTCCATTCGTCGCGTAATTTGGATCGTTTTTCGCATTCGTTCGTGCTTCGTCGTAATTAACCGAACAACGCAACCGTACGACCAAACGAACCGACATCCGAGATCTTTTTGAGCATGTTTCATGTTCCCTATACTTTAACTTCATTTTACAGCCTTAAAATGGGATTAACGGGGCTTAAACGTGTCAAAAATGCATCAAAAACCATGTTTTGCACATTCAGGGACCAAAATTGACAATCTGCCAAAGTTATCTTAGGAAGGGACCAAAATGGAAAATCTAAATTCCAGCTTGTTCCAGCTTTTCCCCTCATTTTACTGTTTTCCAAATGTTTTGGGGTGAAACACATGTGCCTACTTGTTATTTTCATACTTTCCATGTTTTCATATCATATACTTGCTATGTTCATTAGTACACTATTAGTACATGATTTCATTATGTCTTGCTATGTATGTTCACTTAACACGCTAGCACAATTGTTTTACATTTTGAACCATATGAAATCATTGGATGTATGTGAACCATTTGAAATCATTGGATGTATGTGAACCATTTGTAACCATTTGATGTATGTGAACCATTTGAAATCGTTGGATTTATGTGAACCGTTTGTAACCATTTGATTTATGTGAACCATTTGTAACTATTTGAGCCATTAGGTTAGGGAAGTGATTAGGTAACGAGGCGGGTGTAATGTGTTAAAAGAATGGTGGATACGTCGCTGGTACTTCCTATATATAAGTGCTTTTAACACATTATATATCGTTGCGTTATCTAGATCACTTGGGTAAACGATTTCGAAACAAGGTCACACAAGGATGTTTTCTGAATAATATAAACCATACGAGCTTTATTAACGAGTTTTTATGAGATATTTTACAATTTGATTTAATAAAACAAATGTTTTGGAGTTAAGAATCATGGCTACGAGATTTTGCAAATTATAACCAACTTGATTTGAGTTGGTTAATTATGTCGCAATATTATACTTTTCAACACAAGGTTTTTAAATAAGTATTGAAACATGTAAAACGAGCCATGAAACTGAAACTCATATAAAACCTATGTACTCTCCGGCATTTTTATGCTGGCGTATTTTCACATGTGTTTCAGGTACCATAGTCGATGATGTTTGATGATGATATCTGTGTTCGCTCACATAGGAATGGATGAGGCCTTAGTGACTTAATAACAATGAAAGTCTATTTGTTCTTGTTTTGTTTCTAATTCCAATGTAATGTAATACATTTAAATTCAATAAAACGAAATTGTTTAAATCCATGGTTGTGAAACAATGATTCTGTTACAACACTCCCTGACGTTTCCGCCAGGTTTTGTTGTTTTACGTGGTCGGGGTGTGACATACAAGATGTTTGTTAAAATGCCCGAATGAAAATTGATAAGAAGAAATTATGAAAGAAATGCGTAATTGGCAAATTTGACTAATTACGTGAAATATGAGTTAAAACGGGATTCTAATCATAATGTTGATTTAACTTAATTGTGCCTATTGTGTGATTAAAGGTAGTTGACTTCTAAAAGTCAAACTAACCAATTATGAAGTCGAGTAGTAGTTTCGGCATGAAATCCGTAAAATGAAATAGTTATAAGAAATGATGACTAATCTAATCGTCTTACGTATTATGATAATAGTTTGACACTAGACAAGCTAGGTGGAATCTTGTGGAGGAAGCGGGTCAAACGGATCAAGTACGAAAAGAAAAGCGTGGCTGGGATGCGAGGTAAGTGAAACTTACACTTCTTTGTAGAATACGTATATATTCTATAAGTTATAAATACGATAGAGATAATATTCGAAATATGGTTTCCGACGCGTGATGATACGGGTCGGAACAAATATAAACGATAAAAACCATGGTTTATGGTAAAAAGAGGCGAAACGGTAATTTAGTCATGTAATGACTAAGAAATTATGTGCTTTCGATAAGATTACTTTTCAGTGTAACTAATAATGACAAAAAGGATAAGAATGGAAATTTAGTCAATTGTCGACTAATGTAAATTGAACTTAAAAGGATAACCATGGCGTAAGCCGAAATGGGTTGAGCGTGTAGGAAAATAATTTTTGAGAAAAAGGGATCTTATGGTAAAATCCGAAATGGGTCGGATGTGTGAATTTGAAATTAAAAACCATGTTTTTAATCTAAGTAAATGTTTGGTCATATAGTCCAAACAGGTCAAATGGTGGTGATAACACCATTTGACAATATCGACTAATGATTGTTGCCAAGTCATATGTTAAAAGGAGCGAATAGCAATTTGAATAATTGCGACACCATAGAATATCGGTTAATTAAAGTGAGGTATAAAACGGGTCTATATGTTGACTCGAGCCAGGTACACATATTTAAGCTTTTAGTTATACATACGATTGTTGGTCAAATATTCAGCGAAAGTCCTTCGTTGTAAAATAAAGGACTAGAGCTGACCAAAACGCCCTTGATGGGTAAAATGGGCAAACAACCCGTAGGGGTCGTTTAGGAACTTGCATTATGGTTGTGGAATCAATAGATATGAATAAAAGTTATTGACATGCACATTCGTGGGTCAAATGTATAAAAATGGTCATTTGCGTGAAATGACCAACCGAAGGGTGAATTTGGGTTAATAGGTTAAATAGGCTAGATCCACCATAAAATTAGTTGTGGTGGAATATAAGCAAACAGTATAAATATGGAATAACGATATATGAAAAGAAAAGAGCTAGTTTTAGACTAAAATTTGCTTAAATCGACAAAACGGGTCAAAACAGATTATGTGTATAGTTTGCGTACTAGTCGTATAACTCATAAAAAAAAATTAATTGCGAACCCGAGCTCAGGATTTTGAGTTAAATACTTTGATGTATATATTTTGGTTGTTTAAGAAACAAGTTGGTGGTTTTAAATACAAACGGGTCAAAAGCTTTGCTAAATGTTTAATAGTTAAAATAAGGCCGAGGGCTTAAAATCTAGAAAATTTGTAATCCGGATGCCGGATTTTAACTCTATGTGATGGAGAATTAAATTACGGACGCGTAGAAAAAGAATCGTGTAGAACGGAATTGTAAATTGAAATTTATGCATGTTTTTGTGCATATGAAGTTGAAATAGTATAGCAGGGAATGTGCATCATCAGCTAAGGAACATTCTGTCGAAATGGGGGCGTGGCGTCGCGCGACACCCAAAGGGAAATACCGTCGCATGCGGCGATGGGGTAAAAACCTGCAATTTTTGTTTATTTTGTTTGTTTAACCCATTTACCTTGTTGCGCTTGTTATTTAACTATCAAAACTAACTTTTAAGTTGGTTTTGATCATAGGTGTAAGTCGAGAGTCCCGAATGAAGATCAAGCGACGAGCAAGAACCGAACACACGTTAAATGAAGCTTCCGTGTCAAATCTTGATTTGTTTTGTTATAAGTGAATTATGTAAACACTTTTAACTATGTTTTGGATGTTGTAAACATGTTTAAACACTCGTAATGTAAAACATTTTAATAAGTGGCATTTTCTTATAAAATGCTTACTTTAATTATATATATTAATATTAAATTAGTATGGGTGTTACAAGTTGGTAATCGGAGCTCCAGGTTAAAGAATAAAGCGTTTTCGGTTCGAGGCTTGATCGTAAAATCTGGTAAGTATATTCATATTAATGGTTTAGTATGATTAAAGTGTTGTGAACAACACATAGGGTTATCGTGTAATACACGTTACAGTAATCAAATCGATAAAGGATAGATATAGTCAACGAAATTACGTGTGTTGACACGTATAGTGGAAAAGCCTTGTAATATAATACGAGCATTTATTAATAACTTTTATAAATGTTTTAGTTGAAGGATACTCGCATCTGAAGATGGAAAGAGTGTAATAAGTGATGGATATGATAGAGGAACGGTTTGAAGTATGACAGGTAGAGCATGCTCGCCAAGGACCAAATCGCGTAACAATGGCGAATAAGAGAAATGGCAAGGAAAGCCCATTGGGGCAAGCATTACCAGGTGCACGCTTTAAATTAATCGTACAAATAGCAATATGCAACAAACACGTAGAGAATAACTGTTGCATACATAGAATAAAACTTGGAAAACCTGAATATGATACCTATTCAGGATAACGTTTCCAAGAGAAAATTTAGTAGAAATATGCGTTATTCATGTTTGTGAATAATGAGACAATAATAGAGTTAGTTTATGTGGAAACTGGGACGGGAATAATTATCTAAGTGGAAAAACTCTCAATTTAATGCAGTTGAGAAAAGTAGCGATCACATTAACGAATGTGATTATATAATAGCTCGATGAAAAGGAAAACATTATATATGTTCAAGAATGGAATGAGTAGAACTAATAATTGTTAAATAACAAATGAATAAAGTTTTGCCAATTTAAATCAGTAAGATAGGAAGAATAGAGGCGTTACTTACATGGGGTGTAATGTGAAAATTGTAAAAAGGTCATGTGTGCCACGTGTTGATCGCTTACTCTGGCCAAGTAAGTAGTGAACACATGATACCATGAAATTCTTATGATGGACACATTTTCGTCCGATGTAGTAAGTACAGAGTGATTGGGACGAACTAAAAGGTACCCAAAATGGATCAAATAAGTAAAATATTTGATAATAAATGTAAACGCAAGTCGGGTAACAGAAGCATATTACGTTAGAATAACAAGCCCAAGGGAAGAGATAGGAATTAAGGCAAATAAGAATATTGACTAAATAATGAAAATGCTAAGGCACAGGGATAAAAGTTTGACTGTCATAAGTGATGAAATTCACATGGACAAGTCAAACGGATTAAACAAAGGCAAAAAGATTTGGTTGAATAAAAGCGATGTATTTCGCTAAGACGACCAAATAAAATAGAACGAAGTCTTAATACATACCGGGACGGTTGCTTTGATAGTGACTTTGGTAAAATACCCGATAGATGGGTATGATTTTGAAAGTATGCGTAAACAAAGAGACGGGAACGCTAAATAGAAAATCAAAAGACTCGGATTATGAGTCATGACTAAAAGACGATGAGAATTTGCAAACATAAATTTTGATAACTACATTCAACTAATTTAAAGTTGAATGGGCCGAATAAAGAATGAAGTTTGACGCTCACAAGTGATGAAATTTCACACGAACAAGTCAAACGAGTTAAATTAAGAATAACGCTTGATAACCTAAGTAAGCGTGAACCAAATAAATAAAAGTGCGAGATATTAACAAATCTATATAAAAGATTATCAGATAGCGTAGAAAGGAAAATGCAAACCGGTGAAATTGGATAGTTAAAAACATTAGGATAGAGAACCCGGGTAACGGGCTGTAAAGGAAAATAAGTACGAACCGGATAACACTGAGCAAAGAACAAACTGACGTGTAAATGACAGAAGAAGTCATAGATTCGGAAGAATAATTCAAAAGAAAACAAATATCGCCTTAGACTACGGTCAAGGTCAAAGGAAATACAAAAGAGAAAAATAAATGATTCTAAACATAAAAAGGGCACCTGCACATCGTAAATATATATACAGTTGAATAAAGACTCGAATAAAAAGACGATCTACAGAATCATCATAATCTATGGGATTATAAGTAATGTTAAGGTCTACGGGACCAAAAAAAAAAAAAGAGACCTTCGGGCCACAAATAGAAAGAAACAAATTATAGGGGTCTCACCTTAAAATGGGAAAAAGGTGAAAATCCAAATAAATAGCCTACGAGGCTAAGTGAAAGAACCTACGGGTCATATGGGTTAAGCGTGGGAATTAGTTATAATTCCCTGCATTAAATAATAACGGAAGGGAATAGATCCTCGGATGTAACATTCATAGATACGAGAGAAAGACGTAAGACGAAGAGAAACGTAAACTAAAAATTTAGTTTTTAGTCAAAAGCAACGTTTTAACAAACATAAGTGGTATGAGGTGTTTTAGGGAACCGTAAACATGCATAAGGCCGGAGATGGCAACGTAGTATACCCGGGGTGACGGGGTGTGAAGTGGCGGTGACTAATTGGTCTAGATTGGGCAAAGCACTTGTCAGTATAGGATTAACACGAAATAAACATGTTGACGACTAACACGACTGAGTGGTCAAATGGAAAATCTGTCACACCCCAACCGATGGTGGAAACATCGGGGTGCGAGCACTAAGCGTTCAGATTGCTCATGAGAATCCATAACACTGAATAGTTTCAATATAAATTAGATTGATTTCATGCAATTGTCTAAAGCAACATCAACCACCAAGACGTAGTACCTAACTAAAACAAACATAATCATTGTTTCCAAGTTTCTTGATTTAGCTACGTGGAGTATCTAAGTTCCATCCTAGCTTGTTTCACGATTCCTAGCATCAAGAATCATAGCTTCCAAGTATCAAGTATCAAGAATCATAGTTTCCATGTATCAAGTATCAAGTATCAAGAATCATAGTATTAGTTTCACAAAGTATCAAAAGTATCACATATCACATGGTATAGGGGCTAGAAGTGTCAAATAAGTAAAAGTCTAGGGACACAGGCATTACAATCTCCCCTCCTTTAGGAGATTTCGTCCCCGAAATCTAGGAAGAAGACTGCTCGAAGAGCTATGGATACTTGGTCTTCATCTCGCTTTTCAGTTCCCAAGTGAATTCGGTGCCACGCTCTCCTTCCCATCGAACCTTGACTATGGGAATTTTGCTACGCCTCAGTCGCTTGACACCCTGATCCATGATTTCGACCGGTTTCTCCACAAAATTGTACAGCTTCATTGATTTGCAAGTCCTCAAGGGGGACCTGCAGTTCCTCGTCGGCTAGGCATTTACGTAAGTTAGATACGTGGAATACTAGATGTACGTTGTTTAGTTCTTGTGGCAGGTCGAGTTTGTACGCCACCTTGCCAATCCTTTCAAGTATCGTGAAAGGACCCACATAGCAAGGAGCGAGCTTTCCCTTCTTACCAAAATGAACTACTCCCTTCTAGGGAGATAACTTGAGAAGAACTCGGTCACCAACATCAAATTCCAGAGGCTTGCGCCTATTATCAACATAACTCCTTTGTCTGCTCCTAGACTTGATCAAGTTATCACGGATCTGAAGAATCTTATCTGTTGTCTCTTGAATGATTTCAGGGCCGGTAAACAGCTTGTCACCAATCTCATGCCAGCTGAGAGGAGACCGGCACTTGCGGCCATACAAAGCTTCGAAAGGAGCCATCTGAATACTGGAATGATAGCTGTTGTTGTACGAGAACTCAATCAATGGTAAATGTACATCCCAGTTACCACCAAATTCGATGACACAAGAACGGAGCATATCCTCTAGGGTCTGAATAGCTCGCTCGGTCTGTCCATCCGTTTGAGGATGAAAGGCCGTGCTAAGATTCAAATGAGAACCCATAGCGGATTGAAAGGTTTGCCAAAGACGTGAAGTAAACCGACCGTCACGGACTGAGATTATGTCAAGAGGTATGCCATGACGGCATATATTCTCATCGGTATAGATTCGAGCAAGTTTCTTCACTTTATAATCTTCACGAATAGGAAGAAAGTGGGCTGATTTGGTCAAACGATCAATGATCACCCAGATACTATCGTGACCAAGAGGTGTACGGGTCAGTTTAGTAATAAAGTCCATAGCAATGCTATCACATTTCCAAACTGGGATTTTAGCATGTTCTAAGAGTCCAGAAGGACGCTGATGTTCAGCCTTTACCTTCGAGCAAGTAAGGCCTTTAGAAACATATACAACAATGTCCTTCTTCATATCGGGCCACCAATAAGTCATACGCAAGTCATGGTACATCTTATCGGCGCCTGGATGAATAGAGTAACGAGATTTTTTAGCCTCATTCATAATGAGCTCACGAAGGTTATCTCAATCTGGCACCCAGATGCGATTGAGATAGTACTGAAGACCATCAGATTTAGTTTCGAGTTCATCCATATTAGCACCACGAACCTCAACAAATAGACTACCTTCATTAGCTAACGAATACTGAGCTTCACGAATACACACATGAAGGTCACTAGAGATACGAATAGCCTTGACATGAGTTTTACGACTAAGAGCGTCGGCCACTACATTCGCCTTGCCAGGATGATAGCGAATTTCGAAGTCGTAGTCGTTAAGCAATTCCACCCAACGTCTCTGTGGCATGTTCAGTTCCTTTTGGTCAAAGATATGTTGAAGGCTCTTATGGTCAGTGAAAACCACACATTTAGTACCATACAGGTAGTGTCGCCAGATCTTTAACGCAAACGCGACTGCACCAAGCTCCAGATCATGGGTAGTATAGTTTTTCTCATGTACCTTGAGTTGATGAGAGGCATAAGCAATAACCTTGTCTCATTGCATGAGCACACAACCCAAGCCATGGTTCGAGGCATCACAATATACTACAAAGTCATCATTCCCATCGGGTAGAGTAAGAACAGGAGCGTTACACAGAAGGGTCTTAAGAGTATGGAAAGATTCCTTTTACTCGGGACCCTAAGCAAAAGGTTTCTCTTTTTGAGTCAATGAAGTGAGAGGAACATCAATCTTAGAAAAGTCCGAGATGAATTGGCGGTAATAACCCGCCAATCCTAGAAAGGAACGAATCTCAGATGCAGATTTTGGCGTACTCCAATTCTTCACAGCTTCGATTTTAGATGGGTCAACATGAATTCCTTGCCTACTAACGACATGGCCAAGAAATTCGACTCCATCAATCCAAAATTCACACTTTGAAAATTTAGCGTACAGGCGTTCACCACATAAGAGTTCAAGCATCAAGCGTAAATGACGAGCATGATCAACTTTAGATTTAGAGTAAATGAGAATATCATCAATAAAGACTATCACAAAACGATCAAGATAAGGTTTACACACACGATTCATGATATCCATGAACACAGCGGGTGCGTTGGTCAATCCAAAAGGCATGACCACGAACTCGTAGTGTCCATAACGGGTACGAAATGCGGTTTTGGGTACATCATCCTTGAGTACACGAAGCTGATGATAGGCAGAACGAAGATCGATTTTCGAGAAACAGGACGCGCATTGTAGTTGGTCGAATAAATCATCGATACGAGGGAGAGGATAACGATTCTTAATGGTAAGCTTATTGAGTTCACGGTAGTCGATACACATACGAAACGAACCATCTTTCATCTTGACGAACAGTACAGGAGCACCCCACGGAGAGGTACTTGGACGAATGAATCCCTTGTCAAGTAGTTCTTGTAGTTGGCTAGATAGTTCTTGCATCTCGGAAGGTGCAAGACGATACGGGGCCTTGGCGACAGGAGTCGCACCAGGCATGAGATCAATACGGAAGTCGACAGATCTAGGAAGAGGAAGACCAGGAAGATCTTCAGGAAAGACATCGGGGAAATCACAAACTACTAGAACGTCGCTTATGCTTTTCCACTTTCCCTTTTGTTCCACCACATGGGCCAAGAAGGCAAAGTTCTGTTTACGTAAGCATCTGTTCGCTTGAGTGCATGACATCAGCCTTAGTCCCTTCGAAGGTCGGTCTCCATAGACATGCAATATATCACCGGACGGAAGAGGTAGACGAACAGACTTCTCGTGGCAAGCGATCTCGGTATGGTTCTTGCGCAACCAATCCATGCCGATAATGACATCAAAACTACCCAATTGCATGGGTATTAGATCAATAGTAAACACGTAGTCGTTAAGAGTCAGAGAATAACCACAGAGAATAGAATCAACTAGAATAGACTTCCCATCGGCAATCTCTACCGAAAATGACTTAGGTAACATAGAGCGTGCAAAATTTAACAAAGATTCAAATTCTACGGACATAAAGCTTCTGTCGGCACCAGTATCAAATAGAATCGAAGCATAAAGGTTATTCACAAGAAACGTACCATTAACAACGTCGTTGTCTTTACGATCCTGATTAGCATTAAGATTGAATGCTCGTCCACGAGTGGCTGGCTGTGGATCCTGGTTGAGCTGAGGACACTGATTACCAAGATGAGTAGTATCACCACACTTGTAGCATGCACGAACAGCGTTGACTGGCCTCGGGTTCTGCTGAGGAGCTGGGAGAGCTGGTAAACTGCCTAAGCTGGGGGTGTACAAACGACATGCAGAGGCAGCAGGATGATGGAAGTTGCAAGTCGCGCACTTGGGGTAAGACCCAGAGTACTGCTTTTTGACTTCAAGAGCAGTCGGGTTCTGAACAATAGTAGCAGGAACAGGTTTAGCAGTAGGGTTTGCAGTAGGAACAATAGCATTGCATCCCAAACCCTGTGACTTTCGCCTCTTGTTCTTGCTGCCACTTGGCTGCTGGGTAACTTGATGTACAGACTTGGACGGAGCAAAGTTAGCAAACTGCTTTTCACGAACACGGTTGTTGTTGAGACTAGCTGCGAGACGGTAGACTTCCTCAATAGTGTCGAGTTGAGCTGCTTCAATAGAATCACGCATAGCAGGAGGTAGACCATTGATGTACTTGGTTATCATGCGCTTAGGAGTAGAAACCAAGTAAGGAACAATCAAGCTGAGCTGCTTGAAACGAGTAGTATAAGCCAGATTATCATCACCAATCTGCTTAAAGTGCCAGAACTCTTGTTCAAGCTTCAATTGTTCATGGGGAGGGCAGAACTCAAGCATCATTAGTTCACGCACCTCGGTCTATGGAAGAGCATAGGCTTCTTCATTCAAATGGATGTTTCTCTAATTGGACCACCACTCTAACGCTCTGCCTTAAAACATTCCCGTTGCACTCCTAGTCTTTAGATGATCTGGGCACTCGCTGTTAATGAAGGTAACTTCGATCTTGTCAAACCACCCGAGCATAGCAGTCACCCCATCACTGCCCGTGAAAGGCTTAGGGGTGCAAGAGATGAAATGTTTGTAGTTGAACTTAGTAGGCTTTTGCTTCTCGGCTTTTAAGTCCATAGAGGATGGAGGAGTGTTTGATCCTTGGATCTTAGAAACGATCTTTGGCACGACTCAAGCAATCTGGTCTGCCATAAATGACATCATCTTTTTCTGAGACCTTTTCCTGGATCTCTTGAGAGTGTCGGATAGCTTTCGAGAAGACATCTAAAGATCCGACAAAAGGATCGTATTAGTCTAGATTCACAAGCCTCACAATATAGATTCACACACGATAGATTAAGACTCAAGATTCAAGAAGATTCACATAGGTTAAAGATTCAAGTTTCACATAGATTTCCAATAGACTCAACACTGCAAAACCCACGACCTTCGCATGGCACGTTGTACCAAATTTGGCAACATGTCAGAAACGCTTATATATAGGAAGTACCAGCGGCGTATCCACCACGCTTCGGGCACATCGCTTCCGCCTCGTACTCGGTGTCATGTTACGTGTCGCATTTGCATAACACACTCATCATCATCATCATAGGTTCACATATATTCTAATAGCTTTCAATAGACTCCAATAAATTCATATAGATTACCATTGATTCCAATAGATTCCAACGGATTCCAATAGATTCCAATAGATTACCATAGATTCCAATAGATTCACATAGATTACCATAGTTTACATAGATGACCATAGATTAGTGTTAACAATCCACAAACAGCGAAATCCCGCATGGCACGTGCTACGAAAGTTCGGCAACATGACAGAAGCACTTATATATAGGAAGTACCAGCGGCGTATCCACCATGCTTCAATCATGCCACGCCCGTCCCGTCATCGGTGTCATGCTTCGTTAACCATATCACTTCTCACAACATAGATTAGCCGAATAGATTTAACAACATAGATTAACCAAATAGGCTCCACAACTTCAACCCGAGCCTACAAAACTACGAACTTCACCTAGCACGTGGTACGAATGTTCGGTAACATGCCAGAAACACTTATATATAGGAAGTACCAGCGGCGTATCCACCATGCTTCGGACATGCCACGTCTGCCTCGTCTTCGGCGCTAGGCTACGTTTCGTTTTTTGTTTCTCAAAACAACGCATACATAGATTACACATAGATCATACTTAGATTCCACATAGATTGCACAAGTAGTTCCCTATAGTTTAGAGTTTAACATCCTCATCACCGGTTTGCAAAACACTAAGTTTCGCATGGCACTTGGTATGAAAGTTGGTAACATGCCTGAAACACTTATATATAGGAAGTACCAGTGGCGTATCCACCATGTTTCGGACACATCACTTTCCCCTCGTATTCTATGCCATGTTACATTAAGTGTCTTGCAACCACACAAATACACATAGATTCATCGGATAGATTCACATAGCATCATAGTCGATTAATATTCCCACATAGATTACTATAATGAATAGAGCCTTGTAAACTTAGTTTGATCCTGAGATTAGAGTTAACATTTTAGATTGCAGACATAAGTGCGTTTCGTGTAAGAGTCTAAAAATAAACGAAGAATCAAGCTTAAAACCATACATAGAATCGAAATGACATAAAAGATAGGCTCATAAAACATAGGATTGTTCCGGGTAGAGGAACGGTGACTAACCAAAGTGATTTGAACCCCCATTCGAATTGAGGTAACGTGTCTTGACTTACTTAGATAAATACGTCATCGATGTTAGGCCTACGATATTCGTCCTTTTGGTCATTTCTCGTTCCTAATTGATTGGATGTTTCGGGGCTTTGGCGGGACACAAGAAAATATCAAGGAGTGGGACTAGTTATCAAGGTCTGAGTTTCACCTCTAACTTGACAACATCGTACCCTAATAGTGTCGATACTTATCCGCAGACAGACCTACTAGAATAATATGGAGGTTTCCCATCAAGGTTCGGATGTCACTCCTGACTTGAGGGCAAATCTCGTGCAAAATACAAACACCGGTTAGCAGTGTTTTCAAAGTATCAAGTGTATATTGTATCAGCCTTAGGAAAGGCATGTAAGTTTAACAGGGAAATGTCGTGCTAGGAAGCAGATATGGTAGAATGCATAAGTCTTAAACAACAGATAAGAATCAAGATTCCTAGAACTATAGACTAGGGCAAGTATTCCTACTTGTCCTAATTCCCTATAGTTATGGCTCTGATACCAATCTGTCACACCCCAAATGATGGCGGAAATATTGGGGTGCGAGCACTAAGCGTTCAGATTGCTCATGAGAATCCATAACACTGAATAGTTTCAATATAAATTAGATTGATTTCATGCAATTGTCTAAAGCAACATCAACCACCAAGACATAGTACCAAACTAAAACAAACATAATCATTGTTTCCAAGTTTCTAGATTTAGCTACGTGGAGTATCTAAGTTCCATCCTAGCTTGTTTCACGATTCCTAGCATCAAGAATCATAGCTTCCAAGTATCAAGAATCATAGTATTAGTTTCACAAAGTATCAAAAGTATCACATATCACATGGTATAGGGGCTAGAAGTGTCCAATAAGTAAAAGTCTAGGGACGCAGGCGTTACAAAATCGGTTAAAAAGGTGATAAGGAAAAGAAACAAGAGGCGAAAGCCTCGGTCTATGAAGATTTACATATAAAAAAAACACCGAAGGAATGAATATCATAAAGACGAAACTAAGTTCGTTTAGTCTAAATTAAAGAACTATGTAAATAAGGTTTCGAGGACGAAACCTATTTAAGGGGGATAGACTTGTAACACCCCGAAAAAGGGTTGGTAATCAAACCACGTTAATATGTATGAACGGGTAAAATACAGTTAGTGGTAAAAATTAACTCGGTGAATATTATGATTAAGAAAATAAAGCAAATATTAAATAAAACGTGAACGAATGCTTTTTTGGAAATAAAGTTTATAAGAGGGCCGGTTAACGGGACTTAAAATAAACTTAGTTGTAATTTCTCCAAATTCACTAAAGTTAATTAGGGATGTTTAACCTAATTAATTAAAGGAAATGATATTGAAACAACAAGTTATAGCCTTTTATGATTAAAGTTACAAACTAGAGGGGCCAAAAGGGGAAGATTAGAAACTTAATTTTATTAAAATTAAAACACCACACACACACACTGTCACACCCCCAAAAATACCCCATGCGGAAACCCCCGCGAGGCGTGTGACGTACCAGGATCTAGCCACCAATCACATTGAACTCGTACAAGATTTTTAAATAAAACTTTCATTTATTAACTTAAAGTGTTACAAAACAGTAAATACAAATCATCGTAACTCAGCGGAAGCATAAATCATTTGTTAAGTGTTTCATAAATCATATGAATGATAACCATTAGACTCGTCTCGCGATTCCATGTATCTCGACCCATGACCACTCCAACATCCCAGACAGCAAGTTCCACATCCACACATACCTATAACCTGCGAGCATGCACACACGTGTATCAGACAACGCTGGTGAGTTCATAGTTTTACGAAAACGTTAGTTACCAAGTGTTTAGTTTCGTTCATTGATTACAATGTTGATAATACCTCGGATACAAGACGACTCCTGATTTATTTTGCCCTTCCCCAATGCTCCTATCAAAGCATTGGTCATGACTAGGTCATTAGTTCACACCCGTCCTCTCAGGTACGGGGTGAGGGTGTCAAACCTAAGTAGCGCTACCAACTAATACCTTGTTACCTCTCAGGTAACCAAACAACACGGAGGGACTTCAATGGTGATAGGACGAGTATATTATCCAACATTCCAGATTTACCACAAGACGTATTCCTCACAGGAATACCCAATTGATTTAGCCAAGACCCATCCCTCTCAGGGATACCCAATGACTGTCCCAACCACCGGGACGCATGCTCAAGAGAAATGAACTCACCTTTGGTTTGCTAAGTAGGTTATGTTACTTGTTCCAAGTTAATCAACCAAACCCTACCGTGTTTATCAAAGATAATCAGTTTTGTATGCACGTAAATCACGTATCAATACACATATATTAGCAAGTTTTATTCAAGCATACATCACAACAGTCCACACATAATACACAATTATTCTACATGTAGCACACACATATAGTTCAAGTCATAACAGTTAATCTATCAACTCAATTTCATCAGGTAGTCACTTAGCATGTATTCGGTTCATAAGCAGATTCATCCCATGATTTCATGTTTACAAGACATATGACACTTAATTCTTCAACACAAGAATATGCAAATTAATCAAGTTAATGATTCACCTAAGATTTGTGCGATCTACTGCGACTCTTCGGCCCAGATTCAATTTACAGCCCAATGTAGCATGAACTCTAAGAAGAATAGGTGGCCCATCGAAGCACAGCCCAAATATATATAAGGCCCAAACGAAGTGAATGGCCCACTAGAATGTGCGGCTACTCTGTGTTGTGTGACTCAACAAACCCGACCCAACCTGGTGAACAGCCCACTTATTGTTTGCCAAAATCCATTCAACCAATTACATAGTCAAACCCATTACCCCTTACATTTTGTCCCACCTTTTAATTAACGTAAGCTTCACTCCATAATCAAAGGTTACTATTGTAATTCTTAAAACTCTAAATCAAATTTGGCACCTCCTATGCTGCTCCTACTTAATGCTATCCATGTGATCCTAGCCTGATGATTCAAATATCATCATCATACTCACATGTGATAACCAGATTACTCATTCCTAATTTAATATTAACACGCAACAATTAAAGTTTATAAACATTACATTCATCAACATACATATAATAGGTTAATCAAAACCTTATATCAATCTATTGAAATCAACACGTAGTTCGATCTACAAGAACACCAAGATTTTAGACACTAACCTCATGCACTCCTAATTATCCATATTCTCATTATCGTTCAATATTTAGTTATCATCTCCTAATTATAAAACTCTTGTTCACATTTACCCTGTTACAACCACCTAATCGAATTCATCGATTCTTGTCTTTCCATCATGTTCATTAATATTCCCATTAGCTTTTAATATTCAATATTCAAGTTCATTAATTCCCACACATATTCAGAGCATATGCCCTCGATTTGACATCCTAGTTGACTTCTGAATCAATAACAATTGTTGTCATCATGATTGATTTAGTGTCATCTTTGCTATAATAATACCACAGCCAATAATAATCAATCGATGATATGCCTTAACCCTACATCGATGCACATAAATACACAGACAACACATTCATGCATGAAAACTAGAACCAAGAATGAGCATACTAACCTATTATATCACGAGGGATCCGCCGAAAAGAATGTTGATCAAAGCTCAGTCGATCCGAGAGAGGAGGCAGGAGTGTGAGGGTTTGTTATTTCTTCCCAAAAACCATGTAATACACCCCTCGTCCTACATGTATACGCATGATACAAGGATGGGGCTTTGGACCTGATCCAATCGTGTGGGTCGAAGTGAAAGGAGCCCGTTAGGCTAGGAGGCGTGTGTGTCTCAAGTAAGTTCGTGGCCTAAAATAAAACCAATACAAATACTAACTCTACTATGCACAAAAGAATACATCATTGTGTCATAAGTAGTCAAACACACCAGTAACACGTTTAATGTATCTTACATCTAACTGTAACGTAAACTGTGACATAGAAATAACAAGCACGTTTAACAAATTTAACGCATCAGCCAGTTACAATGCAGATTATGACGTATATAATTATATAACACTGAAACACCGAACCAATGGTCACTGAATTAGACGACACTAACCTTGAGGATTCGGGTTGTCACATCATCCCCAACTTGAAAGAAATTTCGTCCCGAAATTTGGCAAGTAATCTGAGACAGCAAGATGTTAACTCAGGATGACTGTGGATTTTCCACAGGTGCCAAATCATCCCCAACTTGAAAAGGACTTTCGTCCCAAAATTCGCCAATGATATCAGAAGTTGATACAACCGTTTGAATTACTGAAGATACTAGAGCTTACTCTGGTCATTGTGTTCCCACGTGAACCTCGGTCCACGTCTAGAGTTCCAACGAACTCTCGCGATTGGAAATTGGACTATGTTAGCGAACCTTACCTCCTCGTCTATGTCTTTGATTAGCTCCTCGACAACTGCGACTTGTCTAATAAAGGTATTACAAATGTTTCATCAAACATTGCCTTAGATTCGAGACCTAAATGACATTGTGCACGTTACCCAATTAGTCGGGTAACTCGAGTTTGTAGGTCACGTAACCGATTCTTTCTAGAATTCTGAATAGCTCAACGTAACGTAAATTAAGCTTGCCCCGCTTCCCAAGCATACCACACCCTCCCAGGGTGAGATTTTCAACAAGATACGATTTCCTACAACGATCTCCTAGTGTTTCGTAAGCTTATCAGCTTCCTTGACGGTCACGTGTTGCCGCTAAGCGATTTTCGATCTAAGCAATCTTCCCATGGGTTTCGAGTACAAGTCCTGGACCTGTGATTGGGTTGTCACTTGTCACACCCCGACCACGTGGAACATACAAAACGTGGCGGAAACATCGGGGAGTGTTGTAACAGAATTAATGTTTCAAATCCATGGCAATTGAAGTTTCGTTTTATTGATTAAAAGTGTTACAATGTCTTAACAAATAAATAAATACAACAAAATTAACTAGTCTTGCATCTTTTATTGTCACTAAAGCCCAAGTCTGCCTATGTGTATCTTGATCATCTTACGCAACAGTTCCTGAAAAACACATGTGAAAATATGGTACGTCAGCATAAAAATGCCGGTGAGATACATAGGTTTTGTGAAAATAGGTTTCATAACTTATGTTTGAGAAAATGTTTAGTCATGAACCTTGTTATTTGCTTTGTTTTGTAAATCATTTGAAAATCGATAAGACCAGATGATATGTATAAATAATGTATAATGTATGGTTAAATGAATAACCATGTAAAATGAGTTTGTATTAGATAAGTTGTTTGTAATTCAATGTCTTGTGAAAAATATGTTATTTGTATAAAATGTTCTATGTCTCAAACTGAAATGATTCAAATAACGTTACGACATGTAATACCATACAAACACTTATATATAGGAAGTACCAGCGGCGTATCCACCATGCTTGTATCATATTACACACGCATCGTTACTTAATCACTTAATCAAACCAAACCAAACAATGTAAAATGTTCATGTCAAGATGTAAATCATGTCAAATTGTCTATGTCAAATATCCATGTTAAATGTCTATGTCAAATATCCATGTTAAATGTCTATGTCAAATATGTCATGTATGGCAAGTGAAAGGTCTCAACTAAACCATATGCACAAAACAAAGTATTGAAGTAAAACTTGGTTTAAATCAAAGTTATGTTTTATGTAGTAAATGCATGATCAATGTAAATCATGTAATATGCGTCCAAAATGTAAGTATATGATGAATAAGAAATGTACTAAGTATGCTACAACAAACATACATAGCATGTGAACTGAAATATCTGTACTAAGTATGCAACAACATACATACGTAGCATGCGACCTGTACTAAGTATGCAACAATAGACATACGTAGCCTGTGATGTAATGTAAAACAATGTACTAAGTAATGCACACAATGGCACACCTAGTATGAAATGTAATGAAATCATGTACTATAATGTACTAATGAACATAGGAAGTATATGATGTGAAAACGGAAAGCATGAAAGTAACAAGTAGGCACATGTGTTCCACCCCAAAACAGTTTGGAAAACAGTAAAAGAGGGGTCTATGTACTCACTTGAGATTGCTCAGAAGTCCTAGGATAACCACCAAGCAATGCTAGAGATCGCGGAATATCAAACGGCACCTAATATAGGTAACTACATTAATAAACCGGACCTAAATCGGAAGACTGGGTAGCATGAGGGTTTGTAAACCAAATGAGTGTAGGAACTCATGTGATATGGTTTAACAAAGCCTACATACTAAATGAAACTTAACCTAAGTGTCTACGACCCATTACGACCCGTTTAGGAGCTTATGCTACTTTAACGTGTCGTTCGCGTGAAACGCGTTCGGACCGCCTAACTAGTCCTATGACAAGTGTTATATGCCTAAACATGTTACATAATCAGTTATGTGACAAAAGTTTAGGTTACATATGATTAATTACCAATTATACATGAAAAGGGTATTCTGGTAATTTACCTAAGGCATATAAACTACCTATCATACAACTACTTAAACGATGTGACCATAGGGTATAACCTCGGAAGGTTATTCCCTACCTACTATGGTCACCTAATGTGTTTGGTCGGATCCTAATGATCGACCAAATGGGTCGAGTTCGAAGGTATAGGCGATTTATTAGATCGCCTACCCTACGACTCTAGACAACGTGGTAATCAGTGGGCATAGTCCCAAGGGACTATGACCAACGTGATTACACTCACGTTGCGAAGTTCAAACGAACTTCGCATTGACCATTACTGGTCAACGCTGAAAGTCAAACAAAGTTTGACTTTCTGACTCGAAAAGCAGTAAAATAAGGAAAAGAACGAAAGAATACTTACCCAGGGTCCCCGAATGCTAATCCCGACTCAAGAACTCAGGTATGAAACAATGGTTTCAACTTAGAGCTCTCAAATCAGAATTCTTGTGAGTTTTAAAGCAATGGGGGGTGGGGTATTTATAGTATTCGGTCCACCGTTGAGATCGTTTCATGGAAAACGTGCCATGATCCGATCCGTACAAGTGTTGAAAGGTTATGGTGCCTAAAAATGATCCTTATCTTCATGACAAGGCAATTGGGAACATGTGGTGGAGGTTAGAACAGTTGCAGCCTGCTGTTTAGAAACTCTGCATCTGGTCAGCAGACCCCTAGCGCACCGCTACGCTTAAAGTGTAGCGCACCGCTAGGCACTATTTCGGCAGAATTACACTTTTGGTCCCTGAACTGTATTTAGGCCATTTTCGACACGTTTAAGGCCCGTTAACCCCATTTCAAAGCTCTAAAATGAAGTTAAAGTATAGGAAACTTAAAATGTGTTCAAAAATATCTTGGATGTCGGTTCGTTTAGCCGTACGAACGCGATGTTCGCTTAATTACGACGGAATGCGCATAAGCGCGAAAAACGATCCAAATGACGAAACGAATGGATTTTTCTTATGGCGAACACTAAAATATAATATAGTCATGCTCACATAAATTTTTGGATGTCCGGATGTATTCAGAACGTAAGTTACGCGTAAAAATGCAAACTTGTGCACTTTTTGACGCTTTTAGTCCCTGAATGACACAAAAGTTTATTTTAGCATACCGAACACCTCAAAGCCTATTTCTAAGCTATGTAAAGGATATTTATGGTATGTTTAACTTATGGTCATGTCCCGGAAGGTCTGTTACAGTTCAAATTGGCATACTTTCGCAGTTTGTCAACTTTAGTCCCTGTAAGCGATTAAACTTTGATTTCACCACACCAAACCTTTCAAAACTTATATCTAAGTTATGTAAAGGTTATTTAAGGTATGTTAAGCCTATTTCACTATTCCGGAGTGTTCGTTGGATTAAACTGGTTATATCTACACATCAGAGCGCGTATAACCCTCCAGAAAGCGATTTAAAGCTTGAAATCGAACAGGAATTGATATGTGTAAACGATACACATATTTTTACAAATCCCAAGTATGAAATACTATATTTCATTGGTTTGGCATTTGTCTGATGGTTGGAGTGACACGGGTGTTACAGTCTCCCCTACTTTAGGAAATTTCGTCCCGAAATTAATTCGTAGGAGTCTAACTGTGGCTTTGTGTCAAATAACCACCAGAGATATGAAAGGCATAATCCTGTTATTTCTCTTTAACGGACATTTTTCAGAATTGAAAAATGAACGGAGTTATTTTCAACAGGCATTATTCAGAAACAAAAATGAACAGAATGGTCATTTTACATCTTCAGAAACAAAACTGAACGGAATGGTCATTTTACATCTTCAGAAACAAAAATGAACGGAATAGTCACTTTACATCTTCAGAAACAAAAATGAACGGAATGGTCATTTTACATCTTCAGAAACAAAAATGAACAGAATGGTCATTTTACATCTTCAGAAACAAAAATGAACGGAATGGTCATTTTACATCTTCAGAAACAAAAAAGAACGGAATAGTCACTTTACATCTTCAGAAACAAAAATGAACAGAATGGTCATTTTATATCTTCAGAAACAAAAATGAACGGAATGGTCATTTTACATCTTCAGAAACAAAAATGAACGGAATAGTCATTTTACATCTTCAGAAACAAAAATGAACGGAATAGTCATTTTACATCTTCAGAAACAAAAATGAACGGAATGGTCATTTTACATCTTCAGAAACAAAAATGAACAGAATGGTCATTTTACATCTTCAGAAACAAAAATGAACGGAATGGTCATTTTACATCTTCAGAAACAAAAATGAACGGAATAGTCATTTTACATCTTCAGAAACAAAAATGAACGGAATAGTCATTTTACATCTTCAGAAACAAAAATGAACGGAATGGTCATTTTACATCTTCAGAAACAAAAATGAACGGAATGGTCATTTTACATCTTCAGAAACAAAAATGAACGGAATAGTCATTTTACATCTTCAGAAACAAAAATGAACGGAATAGTCACTTTACATCTTCAGAAACAAAAATGAACGGAATAGTCTCTAGACACATGACAAAATTTGCTGTGGTTTCTGTGCACTGAATTTCATAATTATGTATGCATCCATAATTACGCAATTCCTTGCATAGTCCGCACAATTTGTTTGTAATGTGAAGGGAAGGAAAATCAAACCTGTGATGAGTGTGACTAGACTACCATAGGGTCCTTTTAAATAGATCGACAAAGGATCCTTTTAAATTAGGCCACCAAGGAGTCCTTTCAACTATATCATCACATGATATTCCTAACCAGATTTTTGGATCAATCTGATTACCTAGACCACTCAGGGGTCTAATTATGGAATGGTACAATATAATCCAAGGGTCTCTACTACTACGTAGAAGCCCATTGAGGATCTAATATAGTACCTTTGGATATCCTACTATGAATTCCTTAGTCGAAGATATGAAAGATTCTACGAGGATTTGGATGACAAAACTTGGATCACACAAAAACATAAAAGGAAACACATAAGCACAAAATCACATAGTTGTTTGACTTGTTTATTAATTTGTTATCTTTGGACGCGGATACTTAAAGCACACCAGGAATCCAATTCGTGGATTTCATTTGGCACTTTAATTATTTCAAGAATCTATCTATGAAGATAGGAAAATCTTAATAGGAATTCGGCTTTACCCTTATTGAATTGTGATGTACGTATTGAATCATACAAAGAATTCAATTAAGGACTCCGATGAATGATACCCATCCACAAGGATCTAATTATGAGGATAGAAAGATCCTACATGGATTTTTGGAGTTTGTGTAACGGGAGGTGTTCCGACACCTTGCACTAGGCGTGCTTAAGCCGATACACAAGGTAGAAAGTTCGTGAGGTTGAGGCGCCAGATATGTCAAGCGACATATGAAGCAGAGTTTGAAGGTTGAGTAGCAGTAGGATTTGTAACAGCTTTGCTTTGGATTGCAAAGCGGCACATGTTAACCAAATGTCTCCATCGTCCACCGTGGGTACATTTGAAACAAGGTATTTGATTCGGATTATGGCAGTGACATTGATTGCGCCAAGGAGCAGTTCCCTTATACGGCTTCATCCCTGAGACGAGTCATGGTGATAGCTAAATCAATGGTCTTCTGGAGTACAACGCCTATTTGCTTGGGCAGTTGCAGCACCTGGTTCGGACATTGTTGTTGCGATGAAGAAGCATCTTGAAGATAACGAAAGGCATAGGAGGAAACAAGCGAAAGATAGTCAAAAGGAAATGACAAGGCATGTAGATTGTGACCATTTGTTTGTTACCAAAGGCAAACAAATGAGAGAGTGACTAATCAAAGTAAGCGGGTCAATATAATGTATCGCGAAGACATGCTCGCCTATAAGTGAACACTCATCCCAAGAATTCCCAGGTAAGCACAACTGGTCTCGCGTCTGATGAGATGTATACGAAGTGCTTGCCTAGACAGAAAACCCAGAATACAGGCATTCACCCTTCCAGTTTACACGTGTTCACATTATTAAAAACCCAAAACCTTGACGAGAGTTTTGAAAACTCAAAGGGGTTCAAAACCGTATAACAGAGGGTTCAAAACCTTACAATAGAGGGTTCAAAACCTAGTAATCAATCATCCTAGAACAGATGATTAGTTTTCAAAGCGGTTTTGAAATTTATGTTCTTGTTGTGGTCGTCGCCTAAGGATAGGTGACGGTATTGTTTTATGACTAAACGCAATTAAACTCGCGTTAGGGTCCTAAGAAAGTTATAGACTAGGTCAAAGCATTACTAATAACCTAATTCCCTATAACCATTGGCTCTGATACCATCTTTTCTGTCACACCCCGACCACGTGGAACATACAAAACGTGGCGGAAACATCGGGGAGTGTTGTAACAGAATTAATGTTTCAAATCCATGGCAATTGAAGTTTCGTTTTATTGATTAAAAGTGTTACAATGTCTTAACAAATAAATAAATACAACAAAATTAACTAGTCTTGCATCTTTTATTGTCACTAAAGCCCAAGTCTGCCTATGTGTATCTTGATCATCTTACGCAACAGTTCCTGAAAAACACATGTGAAAATATGGTACGTCAGCATAAAAATGCCGGTGAGATACATAGGTTTTGTGAAAATAGGTTTCATAACTTATGTTTGAGAAAATGTTTAGTCATGAACCTTGTTATTTGCTTTGTTTTGTAAATCATTTGAAAATCGATAAGACCAGATGATATGTATAAATAATGTATAATGTATGGTTAAATGAATAACCATGTAAAATGAGTTTGTATTAGATAAGTTGTTTGTAATTCAATGTCTTGTGAAAAATATGTTATTTGTATAAAATGTTCTATGTCTCAAACTGAAATGATTCAAATAACGTTACGACATGTAATACCATACAAACACTTATATATAGGAAGTACCAGCGGCGTATCCACCATGCTTGTATCATATTACACACGCATCGTTACTTAATCACTTAATCAAACCAAACCAAACAATGTAAAATGTTCATGTCAAGATGTAAATCATGTCAAATTGTCTATGTCAAATATCCATGTTAAATGTCTATGTCAAATATCCATGTTAAATGTCTATGTCAAATATGTCATGTATGGCAAGTGAAAGGTCTCAACTAAACCATATGCACAAAACAAAGTATTGAAGTAAAACTTGGTTTAAATCAAAGTTATGTTTTATGTAGTAAATGCATGATCAATGTAAATCATGTAATATGCGTCCAAAATGTAAGTATATGATGAATAAGAAATGTACTAAGTATGCTACAACAAACATACATAGCATGTGAACTGAAATATCTGTACTAAGTATGCAACAACATACATACGTAGCATGCGACCTGTACTAAGTATGCAACAATAGACATACGTAGCCTGTGATGTAATGTAAAACAATGTACTAAGTAATGCACACAATGGCACACCTAGTATGAAATGTAATGAAATCATGTACTATAATGTACTAATGAACATAGGAAGTATATGATGTGAAAACGGAAAGCATGAAAGTAACAAGTAGGCACATGTGTTCCACCCCAAAACAGTTTGGAAAACAGTAAAAGAGGGGTCTATGTACTCACTTGAGATTGCTCAGAAGTCCTAGGATAACCACCAAGCAATGCTAGAGATCGCGGAATATCAAACGGCACCTAATATAGGTAACTACATTAATAAACCGGACCTAAATCGGAAGACTGGGTAGCATGAGGGTTTGTAAACCAAATGAGTGTAGGAACTCATGTGATATGGTTTAACAAAGCCTACATACTAAATGAAACTTAACCTAAGTGTCTACGACCCATTACGACCCGTTTAGGAGCTTATGCTACTTTAACGTGTCGTTCGCGTGAAACGCGTTCGGACCGCCTAACTAGTCCTATGACAAGTGTTATATGCCTAAACATGTTACATAATCAGTTATGTGACAAAAGTTTAGGTTACATATGATTAATTACCAATTATACATGAAAAGGGTATTCTGGTAATTTACCTAAGGCATATAAACTACCTATCATACAACTACTTAAACGATGTGACCATAGGGTATAACCTCGGAAGGTTATTCCCTACCTACTATGGTCACCTAATGTGTTTGGTCGGATCCTAATGATCGACCAAATGGGTCGAGTTCGAAGGTATAGGCGATTTATTAGATCGCCTACCCTACGACTCTAGACAACGTGGTAATCAGTGGGCATAGTCCCAAGGGACTATGACCAACGTGATTACACTCACGTTGCGAAGTTCAAACGAACTTCGCATTGACCATTACTGGTCAACGCTGAAAGTCAAACAAAGTTTGACTTTCTGACTCGAAAAGCAGTAAAATAAGGAAAAGAACGAAAGAATACTTACCCAGGGTCCCCGAATGCTAATCCCGACTCAAGAACTCAGGTATGAAACAATGGTTTCAACTTAGAGCTCTCAAATCAGAATTCTTGTGAGTTTTAAAGCAATGGGGGGTGGGGTATTTATAGTATTCGGTCCACCGTTGAGATCGTTTCATGGAAAACGTGCCATGATCCGATCCGTACAAGTGTTGAAAGGTTATGGTGCCTAAAAATGATCCTTATCTTCATGACAAGGCAATTGGGAACATGTGGTGGAGGTTAGAACAGCTGCAGCCTGCTGTTTAGAAACTCTGCATCTGGTCAGCAGACCCCTAGCGCACCGCTACGCTTAAAGTGTAGCGCACCGCTAGGCACTATTTCGGCAGAATTACACTTTTGGTCCCTGAACTGTATTTAGGCCATTTTCGACACGTTTAAGGCCCGTTAACCCCATTTCAAAGCTCTAAAATGAAGTTAAAGTATAGGGAACTTAAAATGTGTTCAAAAATATCTTGGATGTCGGTTCGTTTAGCCGTACGAACGCGATGTTCGCTTAATTACGACGGAATGCGCATAAGCGCGAAAAACGATCCAAATGACGAAACGAATGGATTTTTCTTATGGCGAACACTAAAATATAATATAGTCATGCTCACATAAATTTTTGGATGTCCGGATGTATTCAGAACGTAAGTTACGCGTAAAAATGCAAACTTGTGCACTTTTTGACGCTTTTAGTCCCTGAATGACACAAAAGTTTATTTTAGCATACCGAACACCTCAAAGCCTATTTCTAAGCTATGTAAAGGATATTTATGGTATGTTTAACTTATGGTCATGTCCCGGAAGGTCTGTTACAGTTCAAATTGGCATACTTTCGCAGTTTGTCAACTTTAGTCCCTGTAAGCGATTAAACTTTGATTTCACCACACCAAACCTTTCAAAACTTATATCTAAGTTATGTAAAGGTTATTTAAGGTATGTTAAGCCTATTTCACTATTCCGGAGTGTTCGTTGGATTAAACTGGTTATATCTACACATCAGAGCGCGTATAACCCTCCAGAAAGCGATTTAAAGCTTGAAATCGAACAGGAATTGATATGTGTAAACGATACACATATTTTTACAAATCCCAAGTATGAAATACTATATTTCATTGGTTTGGCATTTGTCTGATGGTTGGAGTGACACGGGTGTTACATCACTCACCTTAGTCCAACAAGGAGATTGGTGCTATCATCCATGCAATGCCTCATACAGAGATGTATGCATACTAATATGGTAACGGCTGCAGCAGATCTCACCCAAAGATATGTGTTCTTCCAGATGTTTACTAAAGTCAACCCTGCACATGCTTGCAGCATGCCTTCGTGCATCAAGATGGTCCATTACTCTGTCCGGTTGTCCTTTATTGATAAGTAATGCTCATGTCTTGGTGTGAGCCAATGGTGTTGTGTATTACCTGTCATGAATCATATATAGTTCAAAATCGGAGGTAACAGGAGTTGGCACCTCGTGCCTAAAGGCCGCCTCTCTCAGAGAAACATTCACTGCTTGTGACAACTCGTAAGTTTCCTTGATTGCAAGAGAGTGTGCTGGTTACGTGAGACAATCAACGATCACCCAGGTGACATTGTTTCCGTTTCGAGTTGTGAGTAGACTAGCAACAAAATCCCTGACAGTCTGTTCTCATTTCTATATCGGTGTTGCTGGTTGCTGATACTTCACCTTGACTTTTCCACAAGTCAACCATCATTTACATACTTAGCTAGGTGGGCCTTCATGCCCGATCACCAGTACAGACCCTAAAATCCAGACGACTAGAGTATCGAGGCCGGTGTGTTTTGCTCAACACGAGTTCCCTACAGTTGCCGTATTATGAGATCCACGCTCGTTCCTGGAGGTGGTGAATATCATCCGTCCTGCTAAAGGTTGCTTCTCCATGCCCCGCATGGGTTCAACTTGATTTTTTTTCCTTCAGTTCTCTAGTTTGAACAGAGCGAGTCTGGTCAGGTAGGTTAGAGTCGATAGTGTGTTGCAAGCTCGTACACATTTAGATTCCATAGTCGAAATCATTCAAAATTCCATCCATCGATGCCATCATATGATTAGCTCCTTTCAAAACAAGGGTACAAGGGAGGCCCTTGTGATCAGTGTAAGTAGAGCATTTAGTACCGTCCAAGTAATGCCTCCAACTTAAATCCAAAGACCATGGTTTCCACCGCAGGTTGTGGCTCGTGCAATTCTTCTTGTAAGTCTACTACATAAGTTATCACCTTCTCGTGTTGCATTAGTGTGTAATTGGGGCTTTGTTTCGAATCATCATGATATACCACTAAATCACCCGCACCCTCGGGTAAAGACGATGCTCAGTGTATTGCAGAGTTGGGATTCAAAAGCTGAAAAGATGTCCTCCTGTTTTGTCTTCCACGAACACAGCACCCTGCTGTGCTAAAGAGGCTAAAGCTGCGCAATCTTCAAAAAATCCCTTAATGAATATGCGATAGTATCTAGCAAAACCAAGGAATCACTGTATCCCCGATGGCCATTTGGTGCCGATCAATATCCGATGGACAGGGTCTTTAGCGAGATCTGCATGTATCCCCACTTTGTTGACTATGTGACCAAGAAAGTGTACCTCCCAAATCCTGAAGCCACACCTTGGTAGAGTTCGCATGAAGTTGCTCCTCCCCAAGGAGCTCTAGGACAAAATACAGGTGTCGTTTAAGGTGCTCATTTCCCTTGTAGTGATTCAAAACGTCATCAAAACACGGTCGACTCATGTGGTCTATAAAGTTGCTGGTGTGTTGATTAACCCAAAGGCCATGGTATACAAAGTCGGAATGGCCGTATTGCGTTCGATATGCCGTTCTTGGAACACTCTCCCTTGGATTCCCTCCTGATGATAGTTCATTCGTTAATCAATCTTCGAATAGGAGCTTAACCCTTGCAACTGGTCAACAGGTTGTCAATACCTGGTCGAGACGAACGGTTCTTGATTGTCACCTTGTTAAGTTCTCGATATTCAGAACATATACAAAAAGGCTTATCTTCACGGATATCACTGGGGCTCCGCAAAGCGAAAAACTAGGTCTGATGGTAGGAGTACGAGTAATCTGAGCTGCCTCTAACGTGAGATCAAACTGAGATTCCTACTAACCGTTGTGGAAGTAAACCTGAAAGTTCCTTGGGTAGCACACAGAGAAGAATCACGAACAATTGGTGGATCCTCGATCCTCTTTTCCTTAGCCTTAACATCAGTAACGGTTGCTAGCATAGCGGGGTAATCCCTCCGTAGACACCTCTGGGCCTTCATTGCTGATATGATGCTAACCCTTACACCACTCTGACACTTCAAAGTATAAAGTGACGCAAAATTTCCTTCCCATAGGGTATATCTACGCGATATCTAGATAATCAATCTCCACAGCTACTGCAACAAAACTATCAACTGTAGATGTCGAACACTTGTCCCACAAGGTCGAGTTTGCATCCCAACGAACGTAGGAGGTTTCTATTGACTTGCCATCAGTCGGTTCCACAACAGGTTTGGTTTCTAGAAGCATCAGGGTTAAACAGAACAGTGACAAAGCGATTAATTACTAAGAACGTGTAGACCACCATGCTGCTATAATCCTGGCGTCGCCCACGCCAATCCTAAATGCCCTTCCATGAACATCGTTTCCAGTGTTGATGTTTTTGTTACAAGGATTTCCAGTACTACCGTCATTCCCTTGATTGCTGTCGACTCGATTTAACAACGACCAATCCATGTCGTGGGCACCTTCATTTCCATACTGCACGAGTACTTTGATGTCGCCGTGACTGTTGTCTCTGATGTCGTTGCTTGAAACGGAGTCCTGCGACCTTTCACTAACATGGTCCATCTTTTCACATTCCGTGTCACGTCTTCATTGTGCTGACAGTTTCACATTTCACACCATAGTCAATTGTCGTTGTTTACATCCCAATTAACTCGTAAGAGTTGACTCCTGTAAGTCGCTGACTAGGGTTAAAGATTCGATTGGAGTCAAATTGCTGATGTTCGTTGCTGGTAATTAGGGTCGTCCAAATACTGAAGTCGGTAAAGTACTACGCTCATCCTCTTGTCCATCGATCTAGCAAGTTAATTGAGTACTACATGATATGTTACGAGAGTGTTGCAGAAGTGATCGCGCTTCGGAGTCTAAGACGTCAATACATTGAGTTCCAGCAAATGAAGAAAAGTGAGAAAGGTATCGACCAATCATTCGACGCTGTGACATCCAACTCAGGGATGTTCTTACTAGCACCTAACATTCTACACAGTTCGCTAAACATTCATATAAGTGTTCAGGTAACACTTGATAACATCAAGATTCGTAAGAGTTCAAAGAGGAGTGAAAAGATCACGTTCAAGAAGGAGGCAATCATTGCTAGGACTCCTATAGATTTGTTACGTTTCTCCCTGATTAAATAACAGAGCAGAAGCCCTTTTTCACTCGTTAAGCCTCACTGGGACTCACAAGCACCCCACATTATTATTATGTGTGCACCCATAATAATATTGTGATTTTCATGCTCATCTCAGTTCCCCCTAACTCACGTCAAATGGTTCCTCAAACTTAGATGTTAAATGGAGGTTGTCAAATCACAAAAATCCATGGACTATGGCATACTATCAACACATCATAAAGTAAGCAAGCAACCCATGCCATCATGCTATAGTGACGAGTGTCTGTTCGTATATTACACCATTAACAATGTGTACTAGTCATGTAATGTATGCAACAAATGAGAAAGACGAACCTTGCAATCTGGAGCTGAGTGTCATGGTCATATTTACGTATTCAGAACTGTTCGGTTATAGTCTGGTTTTACAAAAATGTTTTAAAATTAAGTTTACTATAACCAGTGGCTCTGATACCAAACTGTCACACACCCAAAAATACCCCAAGGGGAAACCAAGGCGAGGCGTGTGACGTACCAGGATCTAGCCACCAATCACATTGAACTCGTACAAGATTTTTAAATAAAACTTTCATTTATTAACTTAAAGTTTTACAAAACAGTAAATACAAATCATCGTACTCAGCGGAAGCATAAATCATTTGTTAAGTGTTTCATAAATCATATGAATGATAACCATTAGACTGGTCTCGAGATTCCATGTATCTCGACCCATGACCACTCCAGCATCCCAGACAGCAAGTTCCACATCCACACATACCTATAACCTGCGAGCATGCACACACGTGTATCAGACAACGCTGGTGAGTTCATAGTTTTACGAAAACGTTAGTTACCAAGTGTTTAGTTTCGTTCATTGATTACAATGTTGATAATACCTCGGATACAAGACGGCTCCTGATTTATTTTGCCCTTTCCCCAATGCTCCTATCAAAGCATTGGTCATGACTAGGTCATTAGTTCACACCCGTCCTCTCAAGTAAGAGGTGAGGGTGAGGGTGCCAAACCTAAGTAGCGCTACCAACTAATACCTTGTTACCTCTCAGGTAACCAAACAACACGGAGGGACTTCAATGGTGATAGGACGAGTATATTATCCAACATTCCAGATTTACCACAAGACGTATTCCTCTCAGGAATTCCCAATTGATTTAGCCAAGACCCATCCCTCTCAGGGATACCCAATGACTGTCCCAACCATCGGGACGCATGCTCAAGAGAAATGAACTCACCTTTCGTTTGCTCGGTAGGTTATGTTACTTGTTCCAAGTTAATCAACCAAACCCTACCGTGTTTATCAAAGATAATCAGTTTTGTATGCACGTAAATCACGTATCAATACACATATTTATTAGCAAGTTGTATTCAAGCATACATCACAACAGTCCACACATAATACACAATTATTGTACACGTAGCACACACATATAGTTCAAGTCATAACAGTTAATCTATGCAAATTAATTCTTTAACACAAGAATATGCAAATTAATCAAGTTAATGATTCACCTAAGATTTGTGCGATCTACTGCGACTCTTCGGCCCAGATTCAATTTACAGCCCAATGTAGCATGAACTCTAAGAAGAATAGGTGGCCCATCGAGGCCCAACCCAAATGTATATAAGGCCCAAACGAAGTGAATGGCCCACTAGAATATGCGGCTACTCTGTGTTGTGTGACTCAACCAACCCGGCCCAACCTGGTGAACGGTTCACTTATTGTTTGCCAAAATCCATTCAACCCGTTACATAGTCAAACCCATTACCCCTTACATTTTGTCCCACCTTTTAATTAACATAAGCTTCACTCCATAGTCAAGGGTTACTATTGTAATTCTTAAAACTCTAAATCAAAGTTGGCACCTCCTATGCTGCTCCTACTTAATGCTACCCATGTGATCCTAGCCTGATGATTCAAATATCATCATCATACTCACACGTGATAACCAGATTACTTATTCCCAATTTAATATTAAGATGCAATAATTAAAGTTTATAAACATTACATTCGTCAACATACATATAATAGGTTAAGCAAAACCTTATATCAATCTGTTGAAATCAACATGTAGCTCGATCTACAAGAACACCAAGATTTTAGACACTAACCTCATTTACTCCTAGTTATCCATATTCTCATTATCGTTCAATATTTAGTTATCATCTCCTAATTATAAAACTCTTGTTCACTGTTACCCTGTTACAACCACCTAATCGAATTCATCGATTCTTGTCTTTCCATCATGTTCATTAATATTCCCATTAGCTTTTAATATTCAATAATCAAGTTCATTAATTCCCACACATATTCAGAGCATATGCCCTCGATTTGACATCCTAGTTGACTTCTGAATCAATAAAAATTGTTGTCATCATGATTGATTTAGTGTCATCTTTGCTATAATAATACCACAATCAATAATAATCAATCGATGATATGCCTTAACCCTACATCGATGCACATAAATCCGCAGACAACACATTCATGCATGAAAACTAGAACCAAGAATGAGCATACTAACCTATTATATCACGAGGGATCCGCAGGAAAGAACCTTGATCAAAGCTCAGTCGATCCGAGAGAGGAGGCAGGAGTGTTAGGGTTTTTTATTTCTTCCCAAAAACCACGTAATACACCCCTCGTCCTACATGTATACGCATGATACAAGGATTGGGCTTTGGGCCTGATCCAATCGTGTGAGTCGAAGTGAAAGGAGCCCGTTAGGCCAGGAGGTGTGTGTGTGTCTCAAGTAAGTTCGTGGCCCAAAATAAAACAAATACAAATACTAACTCTACTATGAACAAAAGAATACATCATTGTGTCGCAAGTAGTCAAACACACCAGTAACATGTTTAACGTATCTTACATCTAACAGTAACGTAAACTGTGACATAGAAATAACAAGCACGTTTAACAAATTTAACACATCAGCCAGTTACAATGCAGACTATGACGTATATAAAAATATAACACTGAAACACCGAACCAATGGTCACTGAATTAGACGACACTAACCTTGAGGATTCGGGTTGTCACCCATCATCCCCAACTTTAAAGCCAAATTTCGTCCCGAAATTTGGCAAGTAATCCGAGACAGCAAGATGTTAACTCAGGATGAGTGCGGATTTTCCACAGGTGCCACACACACACTAGGTGTGTGCGTGTAATCGATGAGGAGCAGGAGCAAGAGCTCAATCCCTAGCTCACCCCAATTCATCAAATTGAAGCTCAAATCAAGACCCAATTCAACGCATGAACACATAAAAATGATCACCTAGTCATGGGGATCAAAAGGTATGTTGAATTTTCTTATTTGGTGATATTTTGAAATTATGATGAACAATCATAATCGAAATTCTGGAATGAATGATGAATCTATGAGCGTTGTTGTGATGAAATTCATGTTTAGAAACAAACCCTAGTTGAAAACTTGATGAATTAGTGTTAAAAACTAGGGATTTGATGATTACCCATATGTGTGCTAAGTGGGTCTTATTATAAAAAGATGAACACTTGAATTAGGGTGTTAAATGGATGAACATTGATGTTGTGATGCTAGTTCTAGGTGTAGTTCATGTACACTAGATATAGAGGCATGATTTTGATTTTAAAACTTGGTTAAAACGATGACCATAATTAGATAAAATATGCGTATAAAATCTCGCCTACAAGATGTTTGTTAAAATGCCCGAATGAAAATTGATAAGAAGAAATTATGAAAGAAATGCGTAATTGGCTAATTTGACTAATTACGTGAAATATGAGTTAAAACGGGATTCTAATCATAATGTTGATTTAACTTAATTGTGCCTATTGTGTGATTAAAGGTAGTTGACTTCTAAAAGTCAAACTAACCAATGATGAAGTCGAGTAGTAGTTTCGGCATGAAATCCGTAAAATGAAATAGTCATAAGAAATGATGACTAATCGAATCGTCTTACGTATTATGATAATAGTTTGACGCTAGACAAGCTAGGTGGAAGCTTGTGGAGGAAGCGGGTCAAACGGATCAAGTATGAAAAGAAAAGCGTGGCTGGGATGCGAGGTAAGTGAAACTTACACTTCTTTGTAGAATACGTATATATTCTATAAGCTATATATACGATAGAGATAATATTCGAAATATGGTTTCCGACGCGTAATGATACGGGTTGTAACAAATATAAAAGATAAAAACCATGGTTTATGGTAAAAAGTGGTGAAACGGTAATTTAGTCATTTAATGACTAAGAAATTATGTGTTTTCGATAAGATTACTTTTCAGTGTAACTAAAAATGAGAAAAAGGATAAGAATGGAACTTTAGTCAAGTGTCGACTAATGTAAATTGAACTTAAAAAGATAACCATGGCGTAAGCCGGAATGGGTTGAGCGTGTAGGAAAATAATTTATGAGAAAAAAGGGATGTTGTGGTAAAATCCAAAATGGGTCGGATGTGTGAATTTGAAATTAAAAACCATGTTTTTAATCTAAGTAAATGTTTGGTCATATAGTCCACACGGGTCAAATGGTGGTGATAACACCATTTGACAATATCGACTAATGATTGTTGCCAAGGCATATGTTAACAGGAGCGAATAGCAATTTGAATAATTGCGACACCATAGAATATCAGTTAATTAAAGCGAGGTATAAAACGGGTCTATATGTTGACTCGACCCAGGTACGCATATTTAAGCTTTTAGTTATACATACGATTGTTGGTCAAATATTCAGCGAAAGTCCTTCGTCGTAAAATGAAGGACTAGAGTTGACCAAAACGCCTTTGATGGGTAAAATGGGCAACGGCAAACGACCCGTAGGGGTCGTTTAGGAACTTGCGTTATGGTCGTGGAATCAATAGATATGAATAAAATTTATTGACATGCACATTCATGGGTCAAATGTATAAAAATGGTCATTTGCGTGGAATGACCAACCGAAGGGTGAATTTGGGTTAATAGGTTAAATATGCTAGATCCACCATAAAATTAGTTGTGGTGGAATATAAGCAAACAATATAAATATGGAATAACGATGTATGAAAAGAAAAGAGCTAGTTTTAGACTAAAATTTGCTTAAATCGACTAAACTGGTCAAAACGGATTATGTGTATAGTTTGCGTACTATTCATATAATTCATAAAAAAAATAATTACGAACCCGAGCTCAGGATTTTGAGATAAATACTTTGATGTATATATTTTGGTTGTTTAAGAAACAAGTTGGTGGTTTTAAATACAAACGGGTCAAAAGCTTTGCTAAAGGTTTAATAGTTAAAATAAGGATGAGGGCTTAAAATCTAGAAAATTTGTAACCCGGATGCCGGATTTTAGCTCCATGTGATGGAGAATTAAATTACAGACGCGTAGGAAAAAGAATCGTCTAGAACGGAATTGTAAATTGAAAGCTATGCACGTTTTTGTGCATAACAAGTTGAAATAGTATAGCAGGGAATGTGCAGCACCAGCTAAGGAACATTCTGTCGAAATGGGGGCATGACGTCGCGCGACGCCCAAAGGGAAAACACCGTCGCGTGCGGCGATGGGGTAAAAACCTACAATTTTTGTTTATTTTGTTTGTTTAACCCATTTACCTTGTTGTGCTTGTTATTTTACTATCAAAACTAACTTTTAAGTTGGTTTTGATCATAGGTGTATGTCGAGAGTCCCGGATGAAGATCAAGCGACGAGCAAGAACCGAACACACGTTAAATGAAGCTTCCGCGTCAAATCTTGATTTGTTTTGTTATAAGTGAATTATGTAAACACATTTAACTTTGTTTTGGATGTTGTAAACATGTTTAAACACTCGTAATGTAAAACATTTTAATAAGTGGCATTTTCTTATATAATGCTTACTTCAATTATATATATTAATATTAAATCAGTATGGGTCTTACAAGTTAGTAATCAGAGCTCAAGGTTAAAGAATAAAGCGTGTTCGGTTTGAGGCTTGATCGCAAATTCCGGTAAGTATATTCATATTAATGGTTTAGTATGATTAAAGTGTTGTGAACAACACATAGGGTTATCGTGTAATACACGTTACTGTAATCAAATCGATAAAGGATAGATAAAGTCAACGAAATTACGTGTGTTGACACGTATAGTGGAAAAGCCTTGTGATATAATACGAGCATTTATTAATGTCGAAATCACAAACTTTTATAAATGTTTTAGTTGAAGGATACTCGCATCTGAAGATGGCTAGAGTGTAACAAGTGATGGATATGATAGAGGAAAAGTCCAAAGTATGACAAGTAGAGCATGCTCGCCAAGGACCAAATCGCGTAACAATCGCGAATAAGAGAAATGGCATGGAAAGCCCGTTGGGGCAAGCATTACCAGGTGCACGCTTTAAATTAATCGTACAAATAGCAATATGCAACAAAAAACACGTAGAGAATAACTGTTGCATACATAGAATAAAACTTGGAAAACCTGAATATGATACCTATTCAGGATAACGTTTCCAATAGAAAATTTAGTAGAAATATGCGTTATTTTGTGAATAACCAGAAAACAATAGAGTTAGTTTATGTGGAAACTGGGACGAGAATAATTATCTAAGTGGAAAAACTCTAAATTTAATGTTGTTGAGAAAAGTAGCGATCACATTAACGAATGTGATTATATAATAGCTCGATGAAAAGGAAAACATTACATATGTTCAAGAATGGAATGGGTAGAACTAATAATTGTTAAATAATAAATGAATAAAGTTTTGCCAATTTAAATCAGTAATACAAGAAGAATAGAGGTGTTACTTACATGGGGTGTAATGTGAAAATTGTAAAAAGGTCATGTGTACCACGTGTTGATCGCTTACTCTGGCCAAGTAAGTAGTGAACACATGATACCATGAACTTCTTATGATGGACACATTTTCGTCCGATGTAGTAAGTACGGGGTGATTGGGACGAACTAAAAGGTACCCAAAATGGATCAAATAAGTAAAATATTTGATAATAAATGTAAACGCAAGTCGGGTAACGGAAGCATATTACGTTAGAATAACGAGCCCGAGGGAAGGGATAGGAATTAAGGCAAATAAGAATATGGACTGAATAATAAGAATGCTAAGGCACAGGGATAAAAGTTTGACTGTCATAAGTGATTAAATTCACACGGACAAGTCAAACGGATTAAACAAAGAATAAAAGATTTGGTTGAATAAAAGCGATGTATTTCGCTAAGACGACCAAATAAAATAGAATGAAGTCTTAATACATACCGGGATGGTTGCTTTGATAGTAACTTCGGTAAAATACCCGATAGATGGGTATGATTTTGAAAGTATGCATAAACCAAGAGACGGGAACGAGAAATAGAAAATCAAAAGACTCGGATTATGAGTCATGACTAAAAGACGATGAGAATTTGCAAACATAATTTTTGATAACTATGTTCAACTAATTTAAAGTTGAATGGGCCGAATAAAGAATGAAGTTTGACGCTCACAAGTGATGAAATTTCACACGAACAAGTCAAATGAGTTAAATTAAGAATAACGCTTGATAACGTAAGTAAGCGCAAACCAAATAAATAAAAGTGCGAGATATTAACAAATCTATATAAAAGATTATCGGATAGCATAGAAAGGAAAACGCAAACCAGTGAAATTGGATAGTTAAAAACATTAGGATAGAGAACCCGGGTAACGGGCTGTAAAGGAAAATAAGTCGAACCGGATAACACTGAGCAAAGAACAAACTGACGTGTAAATGAGGGAAGAAGTCATAGAGTCGGAAGAATAATTCAAAAGAAAGCAAATATAGCCTTAGACTATGGTTGAGGTCAAAGGAAATACAAAAGCGAAAAATAAATGATTCTAAACATAAAAAGGGTACCTTGACATCGTAAATATATATACAGTTGAATAAAGACTCGAATATAAGATGATCTACGGGATCATCATAACCTACGGGATTATAAGTAATGTTAAGGTCCACGGGACAAAAAAAAAGAGACCTTCGGGCCACAAATAGAAAGAAACTGTAGGGGTCTCACCTTAAAAAGTGAAAAACGTGAAAATCTAAATAAATAGCCTACGAGGCTAAGTGAAAGAACCTACGGGTCATATGGGTTAAGCGTGAGAATTAGTTATAATTCCCCGCATTAAATAATAACGGAAGGGAATAGATCCTCGGAAGTAACATTCCTAGATACGAGAGAAAGACGTAAGACGAAGAGAAAACGTAAACTAAAAATTTAGTTTTTAGTCAAAAGCAACATTTTAACAAACATAAGTGGTATGAGGTGTTTTAGGGAATCGTAAACACGCATAAGGCCGGAGATGGCAGCGTAGTATACCCGGGTGACGGGGTGTGAAGTGACGGTGACTAATTAGTCAAGCCGGTAGAACGATACAAAGGCAAAATAGTGTCATAAATTGTGCAAAGTGCTTGTCAATATAGGATTAACATGAAATAAACATGTTGACGACTAACACGACTGAGTGGTCAAATGACAAATCGGTTAAAAAGGTGATAAGGATAAGAAACAAGAGGCGAAAGCCTTGGTCTATGAGGTTTACATATAAAAAAAACACCGAATGAATGAATATCATAAAGATGAAACTAAGTTCGTTTAGTCTAAATTAAAGGACTATGTAAATAAGGTTTCGAGGACGAAACCTCTTTAAGGGAGTAGACTTGTAACACCTTGAAAACGGGTTGGTAATCAAACCACGTTAATATGTATGAATGGGTAAAATACCGTTAGTGGTAAAAATTAACCCGGTGAATATTAGGATTAAGAACGTAAAGCAAATATTAAATAAAACCTGAATGAATGCTATTGTGGAAATAAAGTTTATAAGAGGCCCGGGTTAAGGGGACTTACAATAAACTTAGTTGTAATTTCTCAAAATCCACTAAAGTTAATTTGGGATGTTTAATCTAATTAATTAAAGGAAATGATATTGAAACAACAAGTTATAGCCTTTTATGATTAAAGTTAGAAACTAGAGGGGCCAAAAGGGGAATATTAAACTTAATTTTATTAAAATTAAAATACCACACACACACACTAGGTGTGTGCGTGTAATCGATCAGGACCAGGAGCAAGAGCTCAAACCCTAGCTCACCCCAATTCATCAAATTGAAGCTCAAATCAAGACCCAAATCAACGCATGAACACATAAAAATGATCACCTAGTCATGGGGATCACAAGGTATGTTGAATTTTCTTATTTGGTGATACTTTGAAATTATGATGACCAATCATAATCGAAATTCTGGAATGAATAATGAATCTATGAGCGTTGTTGTGATGAAATTCATGTTTAGAAACAAACCCTAGTTTAAAACTTGATGAATTAGTGTTAAAAACTAGGGATTTAATGCCCATATGTGTGCTAAGTGGGTCTTATGATAAAAAGATAAACACTTGAATTGGGGTGTTAAATGGATGAACATTGATGTTGTGATGCTAGTTCTAGGTGTAGTTCATGTACACTAGATATAGAGGCATGATTTTGATATTAAAACTTGGTTAAAACGATGACCATATTTAGATAAAATATGCGTATAAAATCTCGCCTACAAGATGTTTGTTAAAATGGCCGAATGAAAATTGATAAGAAGAAATTATGAAAGAAATGTGTAATTGGCTAATTTGACTAATTACGTGAAATATGAGTTAAAACTGGATTCTAATCATAATGTTGATTTAACTTAATTGTGCCCATTGTGTGATTAAAGGTAGTTGACTTCTAAAAGTCAAACTAACCAATGATGAAGTCGAGTAGTAGTTTCGGTATGAAATCCGTAAAATGAAATAGTGATAAGAAATGATGACTAATCTAATCATCTTACGGATTATGATAATAGTTTGACGCTAGACAAGCTAGGTGGAAGCTTGTGGAGGAAGCGGGTCAAACGGATCAAGTACGAAAAGAAAAGCGTGGCTGGGATGCGAGATAAGTGAAACTTACACTTCTTTGTAGAATACGTATATATTCTATAAGTTATGTAGAATACGTATATATTCTACAAGTTATAAATACGATATAGATAATATTCGAAATATGGTTTCCGACACGTAATGATACGGGTCGGAACAAATATAAACGATAAAAACCATGGTTTATGGTAAAAAGAGACAAAACGGTTTAGTCATGTAATGACTAAGAAATTATGTGTTTTCGATAAGATTACTTTTCAGTGTAACTAATTATGTGTTTTCGATAAGATGGCCCAGTTGGCCACCGACACCCACCTCTTCCCAGAGGTACTGGGTTGGAGTCTTGGGAGTGACATATGTCGCCCAGGGTAAGAACTCGGCATGGGGAAGTCACCGCGGAGCTAGCTTGGTCGGGTAGCGGCTCTCGGATTGAGATCACTCCGGCTGTTGGGAGGACCGTGCACTATCCCCCCCCCCCCCCAATAATGAGAAAAAGGATAAGAATGGAAATTTAGTCAAGTGTCGACTAATGTAAATTGAACTTAAAAGGATAACCATGGCGTAAGCCAAAATGGGTTGAGCGTGTAGGAAAATAATTTATGAGAAAAAAGGGATCTTGTGGTAAAATCCGAAATGGGTCGGATGTGTGAATTTGAAATTAAAAACCATGTTTTTAATCTAAGTAAATGTTTGGTCATATATTCCAAACGGGTCAAATGGTCGTGATAACACCATTTGACAATATCGACTAATGATTGTTGCCAAGTCATATGTTAACAGGAGCGAATAGCAATTTGAAAAATTGGGACGCCATAGAATATCGGTTAATTAAAGCGAGGTATAAAACGGGTCTATATGTTGACTCAAGCCAGGTACGCATTTTAAGCTTTAGCAAAGCTTTTGACCCGTTTGAATTTAAAACCACCAACTTGTTTCTTAAACAACCAAAATTTATACATCAAAGTATTTAACTCAAAATCCTGAGCTCGGGTTCGTAATTAATTTTTTATGAATTATACGACTAGTATGCAAACTATACACATAATCCGTTTTGACCCGTTTAGTCGATTTAAGAAAATTTTAGTCTAAAACTAACTCTTTTCTTTTCATACATCGTTATTCCATATTTATATTGTTTGCTTATATTCCACCACAACTAATTTTATGGTGGATCTAGCATATTTAACCTATTAACCCAAATTCACCCTTCGGTTGGTCATTTCACGCAAATGACCATTTTTATACATTTGACCCACGAATGTGCATGTCAACAACTTTTATTCATATCTATTGATTCCACAACCATAATGCAAGTTCCTAAACGACGATGGGGTAAAAACCTGCAATTTTTTTTATTTTGTTTGTTTAACCCATTTACCTTGTTGTGCTTGTTTTTTAACTATCAAAACTAAGTTTTAAGTTGGTTTTGATCATAGGTGTATGTCTAGAGTCCCGGATGAAGATCAAGTGACGAGCAAGAACCGAACACACGTTAAATGAAGCTTCCGCGTCAAATCTTGATTTGTTTTGTTATAAGTGAATTATGTAAACACTTTTAACTATGTTTTGAATGTTGTAAACATGTTTAAACACTCATAATGTAAAACATTTTAATAAATGGCATTTTCTTATAAAATGCTTACTTTAATTAATATATATTAATATTAAATTAGTATGGGTGTTACAGTTCCTCTCTTCCTCAGTAGCTTCCACGCGTGTTTTCTTACCCCCAACGCCAATTTTCAAGGATTCACACTTTTCTTGACTCTCGATCAACCAACAGTTAAGTTTGTATAATCTCCTCATCTTTACCAGCCAAATCCCTTTCCCACGCGGCTAGTTGCTCCTTGATTTCCTGTTCAAATAAACTAGCAATGAGATCTGAAATTTTCTTATCTTTTAATAAGCAAGCATCATGGGTGCATGGGTCTCAACCTGTGCCTGCTCTACTCGCTCCCGACGGGATTTGGCTCCTTCTAATAAGGTTTGGAGTTCATCATTTTTCTTCGTCAATATTTCGGTTTGGGTTTTGAGACTAGTGTTTTCTTCATGATCACGATGCAAGATAGCATTATCACGTTTACAAGCCTCTGCCCATCGTTTTGCGCTCTTCATAAAACTCTTTTTCAAGGGCATCAACTTTCTTCTTCAACCCAGAGCGCCCCACTCCTCAAACTTTTTATCTTGCTCATATTTGGCCCGCACCTCAACTAGTTGCTCTTGAGCAGCGGTGAATTTCTTGTGATCAACAGCTAACCGAGACCGAGTGTCTGCAAAAATGGCTCTTTCCATGTGCAAATCATATTAAATGTGTAATCACGTAATTATTTATATTGAATGTCTAATCACGTATCATTTAAGTTTTTTAAGTACATTATAGTAATAGTCTACTCGAATTAAAGATAATAAAATGCTCGTTAATACCGTTTAATTTTAAAAAAATATATTAACATATGAAAAAGTTATAGCTGTTTGAAAATCAAGGGGGATGAGTTCAAGTGAGAAAAGACCATAACCCTTTCTCTATTTGTTTTTCCAATTTCTGAACCTCATATTTACCAAAATGTCACCGGTTTAATCTTAGACGTTGATCAATGAAAATCAAAGGATCGTGTTCTTCCGTAAACTTCGTACATTATACATCTCTTGCAGGGCTAGCCTTAGGCCTGGCCAAGGTGGGCGATGGCCCGAGGCCCAAACTCTTGAAAGGCCCGAAATTTTAAATTTTTTAAAATAATTTTTTGTATAAATTGTATTTTGGTGTTGAAAATAATAATAATAAGGGCTAAGTTAGATGAATTCGTTATTGGTTTATATTCCAAGTTAGAGAATTCAGGTTGGATTCCGACTCTTTGACATTTAATTTTTAATTAATAGTTAACATGCGATAAAGATGGAGATCAACTTTCATTTGATTTCTAGTTTATGTGCATTTAATTTTTTTTTATATATAAAATCTAACCATAAATGACTTATTTTATTTACTATATTTTTTTAATTTAAGATATTAATTTTTGATAATTAAAACTTGAATTATTGATGTTTGATATTAAATTGAAATTTGAATTTTCATAAGGCCCCACATTTTTTAATCGTCTTATGCCCAAACGTGTCAAGGATTCTTGAGGACGACACTGACCTCTTATACGAGATCTGCTCTCGTAAATGCCCTCTTTTTAAAGATCACATGTTCTTTCATTTCATGTCTTCAATGCCATTCTTAAGGCGTTTGATGCGTAATCACTAACACACATCTGAGTTTGGTATCAAAATCCCATCACACCAACACATTGCATGCGAAAACTATGTGATTAATGTCCATTAAACAAAAAAGGATGAATGGTGTTGTTAACACGGTTAAAGGGCGAAACATACAATATCTCGACACATCTAAATGACAAAAATTTAATGTTGTTATTTATTTTATTTATGTTATTATTATATTATTAAAACTAGAGGTGTTGCATGGATTCTGGCCCATTTTCCATGGCACGTTCAACCCCAAGACTTTTCCACAGATTGGGACCCATGAGATAACAATCTTCATGTCTCTGTATGCCAAAGTCAAGCCAACTGTCGTATAATTATCCATCTATATATGATTAATCTTCTCAATGTTTATCTTCCAGGATCAATCCTCAAACGTAAATAACAAAATAAAAATATGAAGCAGTTTCAGGTTTTCTATGTACTTACCATGATTTTAATGTTGGTTCAGCCCCCAAACACACACTCAACACACCCACAAAATTATGTATGTTTTGTGTATATATGCAAGAGAATTCGAAGCTGTTGTTTCGATTATTATAAAGGGGTACATTATTATTGAATAAACAAAAAGGCTTTATATAGCCAGACAATATTTGACCGTGGGAATTGAAAACTATTAAAATCCTAAACTATATCCTAAAGAATCGGTTAGGGATGACCCACTCTTCAACTCAACATTCAGCTTTGTAATTCTCCAACGGACACATGCATGAATTGGTCAATCACGTTCCCTCTAAGGGGAGTGGGGGTGGGCACGTGATGGGCTTCCATCACTCGTGGTAAACAACAAAACACCGCCGCCACTGCTTTCTTTCACGTGTGAACTTTATCACTCGTGGAGTTTTCCAACGCGTTGATCTTTCAAAAAAAGGAACGTCATATGACCGTTTGAGAGATGAGGGGCTTTTATAAAATCCGAATATTCCCCCAAAAATTCAACAAAAATTCAAACATTCTTCCAAAATCAATAAAATTCATTACTTCCTTCAAATCCAAATTCAACACAAAGATTGAAGGTTCAAGCAAGAGAGGTTGGGGTTCGAAGAAAAGAGGTTCGGGTACGAAGAAAAATCCAGTAAGACCCAAGGTTCGAGCGAATCTTGGCGAGCAGACGCGCTTTATTTAATTTAATTTAAGTTTTTTTTCCAATGTTTAGTTTTTTTTTATTTTGGTATGTAATGTATGTTTTATTTTAATGAAATTTATAATTTATAATTTTAGTGTTTTATTGTTAATTCTAATTTAAAAAAAAATTAAAAAAAAAAGTTGTGAGTGATGGAATTCCATTACTAGTGATGACCACCGCCACTAAAAAATGGTTGTGAGTGATGGAATAATGGTTGATGACATGACGAAACTTGATCGGATGTTGTGGGTGATTAGTGAGTGATGAGTGAAGACCACCCTCACTCCCCTAAACTCGTACATCTATGAGCACTTTTTTAGCCAAACAAAATGCAACGAACTGATCCATAACCATCACCCATGACCCGTTCGAACTCCTAACCAATTGACTCGTACCCGTGATCCGATAACGCACCGACCCGTGACCCGTAAACAACCCAGAATAATCAAACATTTAATAGCCGACCAAGAGTTACAAAGTCACCCATGGACCATTGTCAAAGTAAATCAGCGTATAAATTTCTTCGTTTAATAAATGAAATTACACGGCATATTCCTTCATCTATAAATATTTAATATTTTTAAGGTTTCTGCTATCGTAAATTCTTTACGTAACAAAAAATGAAGCAATTTCAAGTATTATATGTACTTATCTTGATTTCAATAGCAAAATCATCAGCAGAATATCCTAATTACGCGAAGGAAGGATGCAATGATACTTGCGGGGGCGTGAGGATTCCATACCCTTTTGGAATTGGAGCAAGTTGTTCTGTCAACAAATGGTACGTTATTGATTGCAACTCCTCCACACCTTATCTCTCTGCATTCAACAACATGAAGGTGGTGAATATAGGCTTGGAAGAACAAACCATCACTGTTAATGTCTCAGTAATCTCTCGTTGCCAGAATTCAGACGATCATATCCCAAGCATAGACCTTGGTGAGAGTCCCTTTGTATATTCTGGATCACATAACGTACTCACTGTTGAGGGGTGTGGCTATGCTGCTATCTTGGATAATCGTCTGTGGTCTGGCTTTCCTGGTATCTTGGATCACCGTCAAGAAGTAATCACCGGATGTTCAACTACTTGCAGTAATGACAGTACTGCCAATAAAAGTGATCTTTGTTTCGGCCTCGGTTGTTGCAGAAATACAGTTCCCTACAATTTGAAGTCATACACTATGGATCTTAGTGGCTTAAAAAGGCTGGGTGAAGATGGAGCCTGTGGATCTGCCTTCTTGGGCGACAAAAGTTGGTTAGAAAATTCAGCTAAACATTTCCGTCACCCAAAAAAGAAGACGACGAATACCTCTTTTTTCCCAATAACACTTAACTGGTTCCTAACAAACAAGGACTTCAATGAAATACCGAATTTTTGGGAAGGAAAGATTACAAATTCTTCTCTGTACTTGGGTAATGGTAGTTACGTTGATCAAAGAAACTGCTCCTGTGGTATTGGGCGTGTAGGAAACCCGTATTTGCACTATCAACGACGCCTAGGTATGCAGTTCTATATACTTTTTTCCTTGTGTTTCAGCGAAAAAAATTACCCATTTGTTATTTATGTTGTTTTAGAATCTGAAGATTGTAAAAGCCGTGAACCTTTAGTATATACTCCATTTTCCAGAAGCAGCAAATCATCACTAACTCCTGTTATTATAGGTTATCTTCGCTTGTGATTCTTACAGCATACTTTTTTGTTGGACTATTTAGTTATATTAGTTCTAATTTCATCCATTCTTACGTGAACCAAACAAAATTTAGACATTCAAGCGAACTGTCAGGTTCCTTCAATGTTAACTCTGGATAAGTATTAAACATTTTAGACTATTGAGGAAGTTTGTCTGCATTGTATTTGTCTCTTTTCAGGTGTTAGCATTGTCATGGGGCTGCTTTTCCTACCAAAGTTTGCATATGAATTGCACAAACTAATCAAGAGAACCATAGCCAAGAGAAAGAAAAAAAAGTTTTTTAAACGCAATGGTGGTTTACTTCTTAAACAACAAGAAGCAACTAAAGAGGGTTTAGTTGATAAAACCATACTTTTCACCTCCAAGGAGTTGGAAACAGCCACCGATCATTTTAATGAGAATAGAATCCTTGGGCGAGGAGGTCAAGGTACGGTGTATAAAGGTATGCTAGCGGATGGAAGGATTGTAGCAATCAAGAAAGCAAAGATGGTTGACGAAAGCCAGTTAGAGGTATTCATCAATGAGGTTGTGATTCTGGCACAAGTCAATCATAGGAATGTGGTTCAGCTATTGGGATGTTGCCTAGAGACTGAGGTTCCTCTACTTGTCTCTGAGTTCGTCCCAAAAGGCACCTTGTATGATTATATTCAAGATGATACCGGTGAGTTACCATTCTCGTTGAACATGAGATTGCAAATTGCTGCTGAAGTTGCAGGAGCAGTTTCTTATTTACATTCAGAGACTCCCATTCCAATATACCACAGAGACATCAAGACCACAAATGTACTTTTGGATGAAAAGTACAGAGTCAAAGTTTCAGATTTTGGAACATCAAGGTTGGTATCAGTAGATCAAACTCATTTAACTACCTTAGTAAAAGGGACGTTTGGTTACTTTGATCCAGAGTACTTCCAGTCGAGTCAGTTCACCGAGAAAAGTGACGTGTATAGTTTTGGAGTTGTTTTGCTCGAACTATTTACAAGAGAGAAGCCAATTTCCTTAACTAGATTTGGTGAACACAGAAATTTAGCTACACACTTTATGTTTGCTATGGAAGAAGGTCGTGTGATGTCTATATTTGACCCAGTGGTTGTACACGAGGATTCAAAGGGTGTGGTTTTGGAAATTGCCAACTTGGCAATGCGATGTTTGAATTCCAATGGGAAACATAGGCCAACAATGAAAGAAGTAGCCATGGAGTTAGAAGGCATGAGAATGTCACAAGTGCCTGCTACAATTCAAACTAGTTACGGGCACACTAACCATAATGAAGATTTACCCGTGTTTACGGATGACGAGTCAACACCAACAACAGTGAGTTTCAAAGACAGCATTAATGAGTAATTGGACGCGTTATATTTTAAGTTTGTGTTTAATGAAGTTTGATTTTTCCTGGTGTGGTTCTTCGTTAGCCTTCTGTGTTTGGCATTTCAGTTATGTTTTGAGCAGTATAATTCAAGTATATTAATAATGTTTAATTGGTCTTTTGTGGGTAACATTTTGGTTTTTAAATCTAGGCTTAATGTTCTCTATTGACCCAGTGCTGATCACCTTCACGACCAGAATATTAAGCTGCTGTATGTGAGCTAGGGCCCAAATATCATTGGCATCTACAATCAACGGCGAATCCAGGGTTCAAGCATTTGTGTCCTTAACTTAGTTGAGGCAGGAAAACATACGGGTCAAGTGGGTTGGGTGATGAACAAGTTTAGTTAAATCGCTTAACAGGTCAAGTTGATTGGGAAATGACCCGCGAATCCAGGATCCAAGCATGTGAGTGCTTAACTTAGTTAAGGCAGAACATAAACGGGTCAAGTGGGTATGGGTTGGTTAATGACCCGGGTCAGTAGAACCATTTAACGGGTCAAGTGGGTTGAGAAATGACGTGGGCTTGTAAAAAACAGGTGAGTGGGTTGGGAAATGACACGGGTTGTTCATTTGAAATTTATGCAAAGGCGGTCCCCTAAAGCCATGGCCGGCCCTTAGGTGGGAGGGATGACCACTGGCTAGGACCCGATACTTTGAAGGGCGTATTATTTAAAAAAAAATCAGATATGTAAATTTTTATTTATATATAAAATACTGGCCAAGTTACATCAATATCGCAGGTAAGCGAGCAACAAGCTGCGCCGCTACCCCTTTCTGAATAGCAAACCCTAGCCTATTAAAGACAAACCTCTGCCCCTCTGTTGATGAGCAACTGCTGTGAACAACCTTTTGGACCCTAGTCAACAAACGGATAGCTTCTGGACCTAGGGAGCCAATGGTGTCGAAGGCGAAGGGGACAAATGCATGTAAATGTAAAAATAAATAAATTAATATGGTATACTCATACAAACACCAATATTGGCCCACTTACAAAACTATTTTTATGGTTTAGATTAGTTAATAGCACATTGTCATTAGGTTTAAACCTTTAATGAGCCCAATACCCAATTTCGTTAAGGCCTAAGGACACGTTTTTTCAAGCTCGAAAATGGTACATGAACTCACAGGGCCAGCCCTGCCTAAAGCAAACATACAAAACATAATCTCTTCAACATTATGTTTGCACTAATCTCTTCAAATTCAAAATAAGATAAATAATTAACAGATGATGTATTTGACAATTGTTTGAATTCTTAGTTTGACTGAAATAGCTCATATTTAGAGGTTATTTTTTTTATAATTTTTCCACCTCATCTATTCTTTCCTATTGTAAGCATCATTTTTTCTATGTGTATTTGGGATACATATTTGTTGAATAATGAATAAAAACGAGTATGTTGTCAGGTGGTGGGGCCAAAGGGTGGGGGTTGGGTGATAAATTAAATGTAAAAGGTGGTGATGATGTGGCAATATTTTTAACTGTTTTTGTGTTTTTTTATTGGGTGGATTTTTGATGTTTTTGAAGGGTGAGTATTTTTCTGATGTGCCAGCTGACTGGACATGTTTTTAAGTGTTTTTAATGGTTCTTATTATGGATGCTCTAATAAACTAATTATCAGCTGAATAGATTATCATTTAACCAAGTCAAATAAAATTGATCGATAGGGTTAAAAACATAAAATAAAACAATTGTAATTATCTATTCTTATGTTCCCTTAGATCAACCTGGGGTAAAATCTGGAACGTAATAATTCAAGAAAAGCTTCTAGAAGTAGAGGTTGAGAACGGTTGTCCTTTCCTTCGGTTTCTTCCCACGTCGCCTGTCAAACCCACTCTTCTTCTTTTTCTCTGCTAAAAAAGAATTCATAGTTTCCCCAATTTCGATTCCGGTTCTCCAAGCACTAGAGCCTATTAAAAAATCCGCTCATCTTAGAATCCTTTGGAGTGGTTTGATATCATAAGATTAAACTGGCAGTGGATTGGTGTTCGGATTTCCTCTCTCCGCTGCTCTGACCAGGTTTTTTCAATCGAAATCGACAACGACGGTGGACTAGAAATCGATGATAGTTAGGTTTTGTTGAATAAAAGGGGTTTTCTCATCGATTGGTATGTGTTATTTGCGTATTCATCATAGTTATTGGCCAGTTTTTTATAAATCAATTTTGTGTTTATGTTTTTGCATCTTTAGGGTTTTAATTTTTGAGTTAAGTGAAATGCCAGGTTATATCTTCGTCAAGGTATGTCATTTTACATTGTTAAATTCTAAGAAAACATCTCTGATGCATGTTACAAGGTTGAATATAATCTGTTCCTTATTTTTTTATTTGTATGTAAGATGGTGCTTCGAACATCCAGTGAGTAAGAAGGGGTTAGGGAGAAATGCGAGTCCATTGAAATTAGTTCAAATGCACAAGACCATAACTATTGAAATGAAAATAGTTGCAATTTTGATGGGAAATTTCTTACAAATCGGTGACATGGTCTGTGCAGGGGCAGGTTCAAATGCATTTGACCGCATTGAAATCTTATGAAGCTGAGGTACTATGAGATTGCATATTATAAGATGAGGTTTTTTATTTTTTAAGTGTCTTTATCATTGATTTAGATTATTATGTAACTATCATATGAATTGTCCAGTTAGATAATATGAAGGAGAGCTAGGGTGTTTCATTGGATTTAGCTAGATCTAAAGAGGAATTATAAGGGTTGATCATTCTTGCTTCAAGCTAGGGTTTAATTAGACTCTATTAGGATACTCATATTTGGTGATCGGTTTTTATTGTCATGTTTCTTAATTGTTCAATGTTTTGTTTGATGAAGAATAGAAAGTATACTGAATCTTCAATAAAGATTAAAGGCTGTACAGTACAATTGCAATGAACAAATCCCATTTAGTATAATTTAACCCCTCCTATACGAACACCGCATAGTCTAAACATGGCATTGATGATGTCACAAAATTTATTCACAATTTTGATGTCGTATTACATTCGTCATTGCTTTGATATGAAAATTTGATTTCTCTCTGTTCATGGTTCGTATTATTGCAATTTTTAAGGGGAACCGATTGAAAGACGTAGGAACTTGAAGGGCTGTCATCTGGTTTGATCTTGAAATCTAGTGCTGCTGATTATTGAAGGTACAATGCTTTTGCCCTACTTTTACCCCAATTTTGTTGATTAAAAAAAAGGGTAGTTGCACGGTACCCCTGACCGCGGAAGGGATCTCCCTTCCCAGTTCACCACCCGACAAGGATCCCTGGCGGCAAATACCCATAGCCATCAAAGAGGGGTAAGAAACATGTTTCGAACCCGAGACCTCGAGTGTCCTCAATTTTGTTGATTAGTTGAATCTTAAATCGGTTCTTATTGGATGATTTGGAGTGTTTGGTTTAAGGGCTTTGTGTTGTTTAGACGACTTTGATGGGAATCGAGGATGTAAGTTCTGATTTGGTTATAACTTGATTATTTTGAAATGTATATTTTTAAGGTTTTCATTATGTGAACGAACATGTTAATGTCCAAGAACTGACTGATGGCCACTCGTCTTATGGTGTAATTTGTTTGCAAGCTTATTATTTAAAAAAGTACAAAAATAAAAAAGTTGAAATGGATAAGTTGAATTGCTGGCGGAATTTGAGTTTGATCATCATTGTTAGCCGGAGCTTGAAGATTCGGTCCTATCGTATCCCGTTTTTGCTAATAGTGTATACATATATGACCATGATCACCTCAATTTCGTGAATAGTTGAAGAAAATGATTTGCTATGTAAGAAGAATCAACAAGCAACTCTACGACATCAAATCGCAATGGCTTAATTCTGAAATTCTATGTTCGCTAATGGAGATCATTGATTGTGGTTAGGTATTTAATCTCAAAATTTAGCTCTATCAAGTACTGCTGGTCTGTTTGTTCTAATTTTTTATTCAAGATCCACAAAATTATGAAAAGATATGTTTATCTGTTAATTTTTGTATTTGATGATGTCTTATAGGTGTTTGATAAAATGCTAGATATGTTCAAGTGGAGCAATTGTTAAAATTATCTTTGTTTAATGATTCTTATATGTTTTCCAATTGGCATTTTTTCCACTAATAACAAGTACACTTGCAGACAATTTGTGCATATGTAGAATGCATGAGCAACAGGGTATGTCTTTCTAATGTTGTCTCGCCTGGCTATTAAGGTAACCGCCATATCCATTATTCATGACACGAGTTTATATTTGTATTTGCTGGTAAATGTTGTAAATTAGACATGATTGGTTATGATTGAAAGGTCTATTTTTTAGTGTACGATAATTGGATATATGTTGTTTGATGTAATGCCTCACTGACCTGCTAACAAATGTCACTGAGTTTAGTGTTCTATAGAAGAAAATATGCCAGCTGATAATGATGCAGAGGTTTGGTTGTAAATAAATTAAGAAATAATAATTATATATTATGGTTTTTGTTTGTTATGATGTTTGTTTGAGGCATTGTTGTTGATAAGGAGATATATATATTTTGACATTTGAAGGTTTTGGGCATTTTGGTATTTAACCAGGGGCGGATTCATAGCCATGCCAAGTGTTTGGTTATTGAATTATTCAGTTAAAATACAAGTGTTTTTTTCTTTCAAATTTTTTATTTAGTTTATTTTTCTTCTTTTTTTCCTTCTTAATTATGGTACAGACTATAGAGGTGGTTTTTTTACAAGTATGGTTTTTCTCATATTTAAAAAAAGATGTCAGATCATTACGTAAATAAATGTAAATAAATATGAATTGTTTACACCCAAACCTTTTTAATGGGACTTATATCCGACCCAATTTCTGCACCCTCTCAAACAAACTACTGCATCCGCTATTGCATTAATGATCTCCATAAGTTGGATGTATTTTTTTAGTCAATCCTACAACTTCCACATCTAAAATCATATTCATTTCTTGAATAACCTTGCGCCAAGGCCTTTCTCCATGTATAGCAAATAGGATAAAATAAAAATGGGTTGTAGAAGAAGATTGAAACGGTGATCACTTTTTATCCAGATTTAGAGTTACAAATTAGTATTTTGACTTCATAACAAATTAGTATTTTGACTTCATAAGTCTAACATGTTCCTTTTTCTAATTGTGAAAGCAAATACATTCTATCTTAGTTTGTTTTCTGTTGTATGGCTATTGATACAAATTGGATAGAACAAGTAGAGTTTATCCAATTTTTGAAAGCTTGAAATATACGTGTCTATGTCCAATTTTTTTGTTGGGTTGAAATGCGAATATAAAAGTTTATCAACTTTACAAAGATTTGATTATTCTTCTCTTTCCTTCACCAGGCATGCGAGAGAATATGGTTCTAGCCCATACTTTTGTAATCATACCATTAGTATGCCCGTCCACCGGACGGGTATAGAACTAGTTTCACATGTTAAAGACTTTAATAAAAGGGGAACACTAATTAATAAATTTTTTGAAACCTAATTCCTTGAAGTTCATATTAATGTAGTTAACAGTTGGGGTTATGAGCATTTTCGTGTTGGCAAAAACCGGTCTACACAGCTTGGCTACTATACGTACATAAACAAATATTCTTTAGTTTGTGTACGTGTAAAGTGCATATTAGCAATAAAGCATATACACTATATTTATATAAACGCCTTCTACTTGCAACTCTTGTGGTGTTTGATGCTAATCACTAACACACATCTACGTTATTAAGTATCAAAATCCTGTCACGCCAACACATTGCATTTAGAAGACCACCATGACGAAATATAATATGATCTAAAAGGCGTTTATGTAATTAATGCATACATTAAACGAAAAATTGACTGGAAACACAAAACAACAAAAACCCGATATGATCGATTTTTGGCTTCTTAGATCCATGCCTTACGATCGAGATGCGATATTTGAGGTGTTAAATGGCGGGTTCCACCCGATACGAGCCTGAGAAATTGACTGGAAACACAAAACAACAAAAACCCGAATCTTGTCATGAACCCGGACATGACACGTTTTTATAATAGAAAGAGATTGTTCTTGTATTTCTGTACATTTGATACACTTTCATATATGCCTATATATAGGCGATTACAAATAATGAAACATAAATACAAGGGAGACATTTATGCAAATATACAAGGAAAGTAATTGACTGAGATTTGAATGTTGATGAAGATGATTGAGACTTGAAATAAGGAAGGAGAGAATTATGCCTTGGAATATTCTATTCCCTTATACGCCCTCGCAAGATGGAGGATCCGTCGGATACGCCAATCTTGGAGAGATTACATAAGAATGGTGCTCATGTCAAAGGTTTAGTGAGCATATCCGCTAGTTGATCTTGGGAGTTGATGTGAAGAACACGAAGTTTTCCCACTGATACTTGTTCTAGAACAAAGTGGTAGTCGAGTGCCACATGCTTCATGTGGGAATGGTATATTGGATTTGCACATAGATATGTAGCGCCTGTATTATCACAATATAAAGATTGGGTAACAGTGAAAGGTATGGCAAGTTCTTGCAATAAGTGTTTAGTCCATGTAAGTTCTGCGGAAGCATTTGCTAAGGCCTTATATTCTGCTTCAGTGGAGGACCGGGATACCGAATTTTGGCGAGTGGAATTCCAGGTGATGATGTTGGTGCCGAGATAGAGAATCTAGGCTGTAGTAGATCGACCAGAATCATGTACACCACCCCAATCAGAATCAGAGAAGGCCGAGAGATCGAGAGAAGAGTTGCGATTTAGGAACAGTCCGTGATGAATGGTTCCTTTGAGGTAGCGAAGAACACGTTTAAGGGCTTGCCAATGTGTTTGACGCGGGTTATGCATGAATTCAGAGAGCTTGTTAATAGCAAAGGAGATATCTGGGCGAGTAAAAGCTAGATATTGTAAAGTTCCCACGAGTTTCCTGTATGGTGTGGCGTCCACTGAAGGAGAAAAGTCGAAAGCGGATAATGGTTCGGTAGCACTTAGGGGAGTGGTAACATCCTTCACACCGTCCATGTGAAATTGTTCTAAAGTATCTTGAATGTAACGGTGCTGGGATAGAAAGAGCCCTGTTGGTGTAAGAATGACTTTTACACCAAGAAAGTGATGTAGCATGCCAAGATCCTTGATAGAGAAATGTGTACCTAAGGCATGAACAAGTTGATTAAGGAAGTGGGAGTCATTTCCTGTGAGGACAATATCTTCAACATAAACCATAAAATAACACGTGATGTGTTGATGTTGGTAGATGAAGAGTGAGGCATTAGCTCGAGATTTCCGAAATTCAAAGCAAGCGAGAAATTCAGTGAGTTCGCTGTACCAGGCACTTGGAGCCTGTTTTAAGCTGTAGAGAGATTTTTTTTTAAGTTTGCATATGTGATGCGGGTAACGAGGATCCTCATAGGTTGGTGGTTGAGTCATAAAAACGTCTTCATGAAGGGTGCCATGAAGAAAAGCGTTGTTAACGTCGAGTTAACGCAAGGGCCAATTTTTTGATAGAGCTATGGATAGGATTGTACGAATAGTGATGGGTTTTGTAACAGCGCTGAATGTGTTAAAATAGTCCTTCCCATGTTGTTGAAGAAAACCCTTTGCGACTAGACGTGCTTTATATTTGGCAATCGAGCCATCAGGATTACGTTTGATTCTAAAAATCCATTTGCAACCAATAGGTGCTTGGGAACTGGGTGGAACTAGTTCCCATGTTTGATTTTGTAGGAGAGCATTAAACTCAGAGTCCATAACACGTCTCCACTGTGGATCCTTTGACTCTTGAGTATGAGTAGTGGGTTCAATGGTTGGTGGTAAAGGATGTATAGTGGTGTGGTTGACAAGGTTTGGATTGTAATATTCTGGGTTTGGTTTTCTGGGTCGGGATGGCCGATTGGATTCAGTAGCGTAAGAGGAGTTGGGCTCGGTTGGGGAATGGGTAGAGGAGGTTGTTGCCGGTTCATGGTTGGATTGATGTTCGATGGTGGTGGATGCAGGTGGAGATGGATTAGTGTGGGAGTTTGATGATTGCGACTGAGGAGGTGAGGATGTAGTAGGTTCGGTGTGGTCAGATGTAGGTGTAGGGCTGGGCGTGGGTGTGTGCGAAAGGGAGGCCGAGGGAGGAGGATCAGTTGCTGTTATGGAAGGAGGCGATGAAGTGTGAGTGAATGATAAAGAGTCAGAGGAGTTGGTTGTTGGCTGGGAAGGAGACGAAGTAGTGGAGTGGTGTGGAGTTGGAATATCTGGTGGAGATGAGGTGCAAGTTTTGCGAGTGGGAATGGGAGGCATAAAGGAGTCAACAGTAGGTAAGGGAAGTGGGTTAGGGCCACTTGTGGTTAAGGGAAATATGTGATCAATAAACTCTACGTGGCGGGAGTGGTAGAGGCAATGGGTGGTAGGATCATAACATTTATAGGCATATTTTGAGGACGGGTAACCAAGAAAAATACACTTGGCGGACCGTGGATGTAGTTTGGATTTAGCATATGGACGAAGCCATGGGAAGCACAAGCAACCAAACGGTTTTAGTTTGTTATAGGATGGAGGAGTTTTATACAACTTTTCAAATGGTGACACGAAGTCAATAATTGGTGTTGGAAGCCGATTGATTAGATGAACAACGATTTGAAACGCATGAGACCAAAAGGTTAGGGGAAGATGAGCATGGTGTAATAGGGATAACCCGGTTTTGACGATGTGTCGATGGTGGCATTTGGCCACTCCATTTTGTTCTGGAGTGTGTGGTGGAGTTGGAAAATGGGAGATCCCATGTTTTTGAAGAATGGGGAGGAGACCAAGATATTCTCCCCCATTGTCCGAGAAAAGGGACACTAACGGTGTACGAAAAAATTTTACAACAAGAGTTTTAAATTGTGGAAATAACATGGAGACGTCCGATTTTCTTTTTATAGGATATTACCATGTATATTTGGTGTAGAAATCAACAAAAATGACGTAGTATTTATAACCATCATTTGACATTTGTACGGGTCCCCAAACGTCTGAGTAGACAATTTCAAGAGGTTTAGTTGCACGAAAAGAATTTTCACCAAAAGGTTGTTTATGACTTTTATTAATTTTGCAAGCATCACAATGAAATAAATCGTTGGACGTGTTATTATAATCAAAGCCTAACTTATTTAGTAAATTCTTTAGAACTTTGATAGATGGATGTCAGAGTTTGTGATGCCATGAAAGTAGAGAACTGGAGGTCTTGGTGCTTGAATTGAATTGTATCGGATGACAAGATTTGGGTGTCGCATAGTAGACGTCATTAATGTTGACTCCCCGCATGAGTCTCGCCCTCGTGCGAAAATCCTTAACAAAGAAATGAAGAGGAAAAAATTCAACAGAAACTTGATTAGCTATGCAAAGTTTTGCTACGGAAATAAGATGATTACGCAACTTAGGAACAAGTAAGACATTAGGTAATTTAAGGGAACGAGTAGGAGTTTGAATAGAGCCGTGACCGGTATGAGTTATAGTGAGGGTATTACCATTGCCTAGAATGATCTCATCAGGCCCTTCATATTCGGAGAGATGGTGCACAAAAGTCTGATCGGCAGTGGCGTGATCTGATGCACCGCTGTCAAACATTAGGGAAGATGACGAAGTTGCCATGGTAGAGTTGACGGTCGAGTTTGTTGCTGGAGTCGCCAAGGCAAGGTTATTATTTTGTAGAAACCTTGCAAACTTGCGACAGTCCTTTGTATCATGCCCTGGAATGCTTCAAAACTGACAAAATAAATTGTTACGATTAGTGCGATAAGTATTAGTAGAGCTATTGTTGTTTGCGGATGTGGTTTGTCGAGGCCCTGATGCATTGGGCCGATTTGAAAAACGAGTAGCTGAGTTGGGTCGATACTGATTGCGCGGTCCTTGTCTTTGGGCTGTGTTAACAGTAGTAAGAACCGGGGCATATTTGGACTCCAAGAGAGATCGCTCATGATCAATGAGTTTCTCATAGAGATCCGAAAAAGTAATGGAAGTATGTATCGTTTTGAGGGCTGCAGTGATTTCCTTGTAGTCTTCAACAAGATGAGCGAGAATGTGGACTGTGAGATCGTCATCATCAACACAATGGATTTCATCTCATTGATATATTCGGCTACAGGTCTGGAGCCTTTGTTGGTGGTGGAAAGTTTGGTGCGCAGTGATATAATGCGAGAATGCGAGACGCTAGCATAGCTCTCGGATAGACGTTGAAAGAGTTGTCTTGCGGTTTCGGCGGAGGATACGAGCGGTTGGATAGTGTCGGAGCAGCTTCCAAGAAGTGTCCCGAGAAGAATTTGGTCTTGGCGAAACCAGAGATGATAGGCGAGATTCGACCGTCAACAAACTGTTCGAGTTCTAGACCCATCAGCATGGCTAGGACGTGTTTGCACCATGAGGAAAAGTTGGTTGTAGTTAGTTTGATTGGAAAATAGGTGTGGGTTGAAAGTTCAATGATGGTGGAGGAAGACATGATGTGTCTGTTGTATGGAAAAAAAAGCAGCAAGGGTGGTTATGGATCGGAAAACCCAAAGGAGTTAGAGGGCTCTGATTACTATAAAATAGAAAGAGATTGTTCTTGTATTTCTGTACATTTGATACACTTTCATATATGCCTATATATAGGCGATTACAAATAATGAAACATAAATAGAGACATTTATGCAAATATACAAGGAAAGTAATTGACTGAGATTTGAACGTTGATGAAGATGACTGAGACTTGAAATCAGGAAGGAGAGAATTATGCCTTGGAATATTATATTCCCTTAGGTAGTGTTTGGTATGCAGGAATGGTATGTGGAATGAAATCAACTATTACAAGGGAATGAAAAAAAATGGGTTTGGTTGGTCAACGTAATGGAATCACCAATTACATAAGTCATTCCATTCCCTCAAATTCATTCCATCCACTCCCTCTGTTTTTTTTTTTCCATTTCATTCCCTCTCTCAACCTACGTCACAAACACCGCCCATCACCACCACCATCTACCACCACTACCTGCCGTCGTCACCACCCGCCACCAACCTCCGCTGACCACCACCACCGTCCTCCACCGCCACCGCCGCCCGCCGCCATCGACTACCATCGCTGCCACCCGCCATCGCAAACCACCGCCACCCCGACCACTACCGCCACCCTCCGCCGACCACCACCACCATCCTCCGTTGCCACCACCCGCTACCGTCGACCACCGCCACCCATCGTCGTCGACGCCACCACCACCATCGACCACCATCGCCACCACCCGCCACCACCGACCACCGCCACCCCGACCACTACCGCCACCACGGACCACCGCCACCCCGACCACTACTGCCACCCGGACCACCGCCACCCCGACCACTACCGCCACCCTCCGCCGGCCACCACCACCATCCTCTGCGGCCACCTCACGCTATTGTCGACTACTACCACCCACCGTCGTTGCCGCCACCACCATCGACCACCATCGCCGCCACCCGTAACCACCGACAACCGCCACCCCGACCACTACCGCCACCCTCCGCCGACCACCACCACCATCCTCCGCAGACACCACCCGCTACCGTCAACCACCACCACCCACCGTCGTCGCCACCACCATCGCCGCCACTTTCCAACGCAGGCCACCAACCCTGACCATCGCTGCCGCCACCGCTAACAACCGTCACCCACTGACCACCGCCACCCACCACTGCTACCACCGACCACCGCGACCCATCGCTGCTACCGCCACTAGCCGTCGCCGATCCACGTCACCACCCATTTAATTCATTCCTCTTTTCTTACCTACCAAAAACACAATGTAATGATTTATTTCTTTCCTGCGTGGTAACCAAACAAGACTGGAATTGAATGATCCATTTCATTCAATTGTCCATTTCATTACCTCTTCCATTCCATTCTCTCATCTATTACATTACGCCATACCAAACAGACCCTTATAGTTTTTACGGGTTGATACGAACACGATTTTTTAAACCCAAAATTCTAATTTAATTTTCTTTCACATACTAATACTGCAAGATTACAAATTAGAAAGAAAAAGAAATATATTAAAAACTTGTAATATAGAGAGTTATGGAGGATGGACCATTACATGGTACGTCATCCTTACTTTTTGACCGATCTAGAAAGATGATGACCGACTATGAAATGCGAAACATAGAAAAGTTAGCCATGCTAGAGTTGCTTAAAGTTAGGGAGGGCAAAAATATCCAAGCCCGGCGGGTATACCCGATACTCAAAACAAATGGGACTGGTATACCCAATACTTGACGGGTATTGGGTCGGTTATGTGATTAGTTTAAAAAATTTTGTGGGTACAAGTCGGGTATGAGATTAGGTGATACCCGACCCGATTACCCGAAACCACATACTCGTTTACCCGAACTATATATCCGATCATATACCTGAATTTTTTAATTTATATTTTTATTTTCTATGAACCCTTGTCTATTTATTTTAGTATGTTCGTAAAGTAAAAAAATAATTATTCTTTTAGTATATGTATTCGATATTGGTATTTACATTTTGTATATTGTGAAGTATATACTTATAAGTGTATAAATATTATAAAGTTATTATTAATTTATGATAAAACTTATATGTATGTAATATACATTTTTAATTTATAATAGTTGTTGTATCAATAAATTATATAATAAATATAATTATAATAGTAAAAAATTTTATTTAGAAATCCCAACGTATATCTTTTAACAAACTAATGGGTATACCCGATACCCGTGGGTATACCCGATACCCGTGGGTATATCCGATACCTGACGGGTAATTACCCGACAAATACCCGATGGGTATTGAGTCGGGTATGGGACATGATTTTATAACCTGGTATGGGTATGGGATTACCAATACCCGACCCGAACCCGACCCATGGTCATCCCTACTTAAAGTACTCTTTATTAGAGGAGTAAATTACTATTTTGGTCTCTGTGGTTTAGCAAGTTTAACACTTTCAGCCCAAAAAGAATATTTTAACATATCTGACCTCCAGGTTGCATATTATAACCGGTTTTGGCCCCCGATACTAACTTTCTTACTTTTCTGCAGTTAAGTGTAAAGGTGATTAGATAATTATATACCTTAGGGGCTGTTTTTGATATTTACAAAGTTCTTTCAATATTTAAGGGATTATTAATGCTATTACTAAGTTTTTTTTTTTTTATTTCGTTATTTCACGATTATTATTTAACAAAATATGTTATAAATATACAAATAAATATGTATTTTTATTAAGCGTTTGTTTTTTATAAACGTCATTTTTAAATAATTTTTTAAACCTTTTTTAACCGTCTATCGTTTTTTTAAATTAAACATTTTTAAACTGCTTGTTTATTAAAATCTTTATTTTTAAAATTGTTTGTCTTTTAAAGTTTTTTTAAACGATTCACAATATACCGTTCTTTTTAAAATCTTTTTAAAATTTTTAAACAATTCGCTTTTTTAAGTCGTTAATTTTAGAAGTGTTTCTTTCTAAATCATTCCTTTTAGAATTGTTTTTGAAATCGTTCATTTTTGAAACTTTGAATTCAGTTTACTTATAGTCGTTAGGGAAAAAGAACTTAAGAAAACGAAAGATTTAAAAAATCAAAGAAATCTAAAAACGATCGATTTTAAACGAACGAGTGGTTTAAAAATGAAGATTAAAAAGGACGTTTATAAAAAAAGAAAACATTAAAAAAATAAATTAACAAGTGTAAGGTACTAAAAAACGCACGAATTTAATAAACGAAAGGTTAAAAAAAATAACGAATTTTGAATAAACAAGCGGTTCAAAAAAATGGAAGATTTGAAAATGAAATAAACTATTCTAAATTTAAAAAAAAATGAACGACCTTTTGCAAATTTTTTATTAGAATTTTTCTTTTTATTCAAATCTTACATTCTTTTGTTTTTTATACATGTCGTTTTGTGAAATTAAAAAAAATGAATGACTTAAAAAAGTGAGTTGTTTTAAAATTTTAAAAAATAAATGATTTTAAAAAGAATGGTATAAAATGAAGTGTTTAAAGAAACTTTAAAAGAAAAACGACTTTAAAAAGAAGATTTTAAAAACCAATGGTTTAAAAAGGAACAATTTAAAAAACGATAGATGGTTTAAACAAAATGTAAAAAAATAAATTATTTTTATAAACGACTTTATAAAAACAATCAGTTAATGATAATACATATTTATCTGTATATTTAAAACGTATTTTGTTAAATAATAATTGTGAAAATAACGAAATAATAAAAAAACTTGAGTAATTACATTAATAATCTCTTAAATATTAAAAAAAAATTGTAATTATAAAAAACAGCCGTAAGGTATATAATGATCTAATTACCCCTTACACTTAACTGTAAATAAGTAGCAAAGTTAGTGTCAGAGGCCAAAAGAGTTATAAATGCAATCTCAGAGTCTGATATTTTAAAAGATTATTTTTGAGCTGAAATGATTAAACCGGCCAAATTTACTCCTTCATTAATTACTCCTTTATTAAATCATGACAAAAAGAAGCGTCCCATTTGGTTGAGACAAAGTCAACCATGGTCAAAGTAAACCGTGGTATCATTTTCTTCGTTTAATAAGTGAAATTACACCGCATCTTCGTTGATCTATAAATGTTAAATCTTCTTAAGGTTTCTGCAATGATCAATCCTTTACGTAACAAAAAATATGAAGCAATTTCAAGTTTTTTATATACTTATCTTGATTTCAATAGCAAAATCATCAGCACAATATTATGATTATGCCAAGAAAGGATGCAACGTTACATGTGGGAACGTGTCGATTCCATACCCTTTTGGGATCGGAGCAACTTGTTCTGTCAACAAATGGTACGTTATTGATTGCAACTCCTCCATACCTTATCTCTCTGCATTCAACAACATGGAGGTGTTGGATGTAAGCTTGGAAGACCAAAAGGTCACTGTTAACGTCCCAGTAATCTCTCGTTGCCGGAGTTCAGCCCCAAATAGCAATCACATCCCAAGCGTCGACCTTGGTGACAGTCCCTTTGTTTTTTCTGCATCATATAACACACTCATTGTTGAGGGGTGTGGTTATGCTGCTATCTTGGGTTATAAGGGACAATTGATCACTGGATGTTCAACTATTTGCGCTAATAACACTACCAATGAAAGTGGTTTTTGTTTTGGGCTTGGTTGTTGCCAAAATACGATTCCCTACAATTTAAAATCGTACAGTGTGGATCTTACTGGCTTGAAAATGCTGGGTGAAAATGGAACTTGTGGGTCTGCCTTCTTGGGTGACGAACGATGGTTCCCTTCACAGTCTAGCCCTCAGTACGACCATCCCAAGACGATGAATACCTCTTCTTTTCCAATAGCGCTTAAATGGTTCCTAACAGAAAAGGATTTCAATGAAACTTTAAATTGTTGGGAACGACAGAGTAAAGAGTATGAACTGAGGTTGGATTATGGTAGTTACATTCCTATAAGAAAGTGCTACTGTGGTATCGGGCGAGAAGGAAACCCCTACTTGCATTATCAGTGCGAAGGTATGCAAATTTGTATTCTTTAGGCCTTTAGTATCAAGAAATTTACCCATTATACTATGTGGTTTTAGAATCTCGAGCTTGTAGAACATGCCGGAAATCTGTCACTATGAACAACAATATTTTGATGATTTTGACAATTCCGTGCGGTTTAGTTGTGAGCCTAAAGTATATTACACTCAAATTTTCAGAAGCAGCAGCAAATCACCACTAGGTGTTATTCTATGTAAGCAATATGTCATTACCAAAGACAAGTTTCTCAATACAATCGATTTGCTCAAATTTGTTGTGGTTCATTACTACATAAATATATATATATATATATATATATATATATTTAGATTCATGAGTTGATTATTCTGCATGTATTTGCCTCTTTTCAGGTGTTAGTATTTGCATGGGATTGCTTTTCCTTGCAAAATTCATCTATGAAATGCACAAACTAATCAAGAGAACCATAGCCAAGAGAAAGAAAGAAAAGTTTTTTAAACGCAATGGTGGCTTACTTCCTAAACAACAAGAAGCAATTAAAGAGGGTTTAGTTGATAAAACCATACTTTTCACCTCTGAGGAGTTGGAAACAGCCACCGATCATTTTAACGAGAATAGAATTCTTGGACGAGGAGGTCAAGGTACGGTGTATAAAGGCATGCTAGCGGATGGAAGGATTGTAGCAGTTAAGAAAGCAAAGATTGTTGACGAAAGCCAGTTAGAGGTATTCATCAATGAGGTTGTGATTCTCGCACAAGTCAATCATAGGAATGTGGTCCAACTATTGGGATGTTGCCTAGAGACTGAGGTTCCTCTACTTGTCTCTGAGTTCGTTCCAAAAGGCACCTTATATGATTATATTCAAGATGATACCGGGGAGTTACCATTCTCTTTGAAAATGAGATTGCAAATTGCTGTTGAGGTTGCTGGAGCCGTTTCTTATTTACATTCAGAGACACCCATTCCAATAAATCACATGGACATCAAGACCACTAATATACTTTTGGATGAAAAGTATAGAGCCAAGGTTTCAGATATTGGAACATCAAGGTTGGTATCAGTAGATCAAACTCACTTAACTACCTTAGTCAAAGGGACATTTGGTTACTTTGATCCAGAGTACTTCCAGTCGAGTCAGTTCACCGAGAAAAGTGACGTGTATAGTTTTGGAGTTGTTTTGCTCGAACTTTTTACAAGAGAGAAGACAATTTCTTTAACTAGATTTGGTGAACACAAAAATTTAGCTACATACTTCATATTCGCCATGGAAGAAAGCCGTGCTATATCTATATTTGACCCAGTGGTTGTAAACGAGGAATCGAAGGGTGTGGTCTTGGAAATAGCCAACTTGGCAATGCGCTGTTTGAATTCCAACGGGGAACATAGGCCGACAATGAAAGAAGTAGCCATGGAGTTAGAAGGCATGAGAATGTCACATGTGCCTGCTACAGTTCAAACTAGTTTTAGACACACTAATCATAATGAAGATAGACCGGTATTTACATATGACGAGTCAACACCAACAACGTTGAGTTTGAATGACAACATCAATGAGTAACTAGAGACGTTATGTTTTATGTTGGTGTTGAATTATTAAGTCTTGATTTTTCCAAGTTTTCTATTTTTGTTAAACAAGTTGTATGTGAAGGCTAAAGAAATATATATATATATGTTCTTTACCCTTCTATGTTTTGCATTTCAGTTCTGTTTTGAACAGTAGAAGTTTCATGTACCTGAATAATGTTTGGTTAATTGTTAATTAACAACTTAACAAAAGTGGCCAATCTTTTGTGTGTAACGTTTTGCTTTTGATCTCCAGGCTTGATGTTTGACCCACTGATGACTTCATGGGCCAACTATCATTGACATGTTGCGAACTCATACCATTTAACAAAATCAGCAGCCGATTTGGTTTCATGTTAATATTTTTATTGAGCCTTTTGTGTTTAATTATATGGGTTGGAGATGAATATTGGTGCTTTTTTTAAATTTGAAATTTATTTGGGCATAGTTTTATGTAATTAGAGTTTGTGAGATCCCCAACTGTTGAATAGTGTCATATGGGCAAGCAATAGATGTACAGAGAGGAGCTTCATTGTTTAACCACGCTTGCATGGGATGTCATGATGCAGGTGGAAACATATTACAACCTGTGAGTGAGTTCCTTCAATCAATAAATAAAAAAAGGGGAATTGGCCTGTAATAATCCCACCTATAACTTATTAACCATTTATTGATACATATTTATGGATGCGGCTCGACTCGGTTCGTTCACTCTACAGAATGCAGACCGAGACTCGATATCCTCCGTCAAGTCTCGGAGCGATCTTTGTTGTTCGGAATGTTGCAATTCTATCTGTTGCTGTTGTTACTTACGTTCGGCAAGAAGTATTCATGTCTGCAAGTTAGTCTGCATGTGTAGCCCTGCCACAAAGAACATGCAAGGCCGAACAACCCCCTGAAGAAGAACTCCAGCCGAAGAACCATCTGGGAGAACAACCTGCATGGCCGAAGAACTATTCTTCGTGGGTCTAGTCATTCAACAACATCAACGAAGAATCTCATATTCTTCGTTGATTTGTATTCTTCGTGGACTTGCATTCTTAGTGGGATAGTATCTGGGCACAGAACCTGTCACGGCCCCCGACCCGTTTCAGGAGCCACGGGACAGAAAATTCCGTGGTATTTATTTAATTGAGTTAACAGCGGAAGTTTTTCTTCAGGATTTTTTTAAAACTGAAATTTCCCGATTATTTTATTTCACAACTCGGGATAAACCCCGTTAATTTACAATCATATGATTTCATGGAGAAATCTTTATTTTTTCAAAACAAGTTTCTTTATTTTTTACTGAGCCACTTCCTTAAGCTTGTAGTGCTTCGCGGCACTTTTCCTGGATCACAACAGATCACCTGAAACATGTTTGAAAAAGGTTTTGTTAGCGGGAAATACTGGTGAATCATTCTTTTTACTAAAACGACACGTTTGTTATAATTTACAGTATTAAGAGCGATTACAATGCTTCCATATATCAACCAACTACCCACAGTACTTGTCACTCGATATTCATCGGTAGCCTCTTAGCCCGATGGTGTCTGTGACTATGGTCATATCACCCCTTGGCCCCGTTGTCCAATGGTGAAGTTTATCAAGTAATGTATACAAAACCCCACATACCGGCTGTAATTTGGTGATTACAAAGACTTAATCCCTGTAATTATAACTTTGAAAATAAACATGATTTTGAAAGTAATTTGATAAAAAGAGAATGACTCACATTGCAGATTTATTTGAGCAGAGGCTAGCCTACTGATTAGCCTTTTAACCTAAATTTAATAACATGCACACGAACTCAGTTAGTAACTAATACAACATTTACGATAACTCACGAGATTAAACCTTCACAACGAATGACAAAGTGCGATACTTAAACATTCATCGCATTTACGACGAATGACAAAGCATAAACCCTAATGTGGGCAGCACTTAAACATCCATTGGATAGTTTTAATCGATCGGACATTGAATCGTAGGAGCGATCGAGTTAATACCCGGTATCGGAGAAGCGCCTCACTAATAATATATGAAATTACGACTTCAGAGTAGTATCAATTCGTTTTTGAAAGTTTTGATCGACACCAGTGGACTGTGCAAGTGACGGGCTATTTATAGCTGAATTTAGGGCCTTACGCGGCCCGCGTAACCTATCCCCTATATCTTACGCGGCCCGCGTGGCCGCCTAGTCTACGTATAGGGTTGCATGGTCATGGGCTTAGGTTTGACAGGTGGGTTATACGTGGCCCGGATACTTATCCGGTCAAACTCAAGGTTGACGCGGCCAGCGTAAGAAAGGGCTTGTCTCTTACATGGCCCGCCTGAGAACCATATTTCTGGTTTTCTTGATTTTTCATGTACAGTATGGTTCCAGGGGTTCGGGTTTTTACTTACGGGTATTTTTTAGGATAATTTTGAGAGTCCTTACATTCTCCCCACCTTATTTAGAATCTCGTCCTCGAGATTTATTGGAATAAGAGAGGATATTTTCGTTTCATCTCTGATTCCAGCTCCCAAGTGTATTCGGGTCCTCTCTTCGAATCCCACTTGACTTTGACCAATACTAACCGTTTATGTTTAAGAAATTTTACCTTTCTGTCTTCTATTTGAAGAGGTTTCTCAACAAATTTTAACTTTTCGTTTACCTCTATATCTTGGAGAGGTACAACCAAAGATTCGTCTGATAAACATTTCTTGATATTGGATACATGAAATACATCATGTACTCCAGCTAACTCTTCTGGTAGTTGTAAACGAAAAGCAACTGGTCCTACACGTTGGATCACTGGAAATGGTCCTACGTATCTTGGACTTAGCTTTCCTTTCTTTCCGAATCGAACTACTCCTTTCCAAGGAGAAACTTTCAATAGTACTTTGTCTCCTACTTGGAATTCCAAAGGCTTCCGTCTATTGTCTGCGTAACTTTTCTGGCGACCTCGAGCAGTCTTTAATCTTTCCTTGATTTGAGTAATCTTGTCAGTCGTTTCTTGCACTATTTCAGGACCTGACAATTGACTTTCTCCTATTTCTGCCCAACAAACTGGAGTTCTGCACTTTCTTCCATATAGTGCTTCAAATGGGATAGTTTCAATACTTGAATGATCACTATTGTTATAGGAGAATTCAATTAATGGCAAGTGGTCATCCCAGTTTCCACCAAAATCTATTACACATGCTCTGAGCATATCTTCCAGAGTTTGGATTGTCCTTTCACTTTGTCCGTCTGTCTGAGGATGATATGTCGTACTTAAATTTAGTCGAGTTTCCATTGCTTCTTGGAAACTAGTCCAAAAATGGGAAGTGAAACGACTATCCCGATCCGAAACAATGGAGAGTGGAACTCCATGTAAGGATACAACTTCATCTACATACAACTGTGCCAATTTTTCCATGCTAAAAGTTTCTTTCATAGGTAGAAAGTGAGCTGATTTGGTTAATCGATCCACAATTACCCAAATCGCATTATTACATTTTCTGGTTTTAGGCAACTTAGTAACAAAATCCATTGTTATGAGTTCTCATTTCCATACAGGCATTTCTAGTTGTTGTAGTAGACCTGAAGGTTTCTGATGTTCTGCCTTAACTTGTGAACAAGTAAGACACTTAGAAACATATCGAGCTATATCCTTTTTCATTCCTATCCACCAAAAGTTGTTTCTTAAATCTTGGTACATCTTATTGTTTCCTGGGTGCATGGTATACCTAGATTTATGAGCTTCTTCTAAGATCTTATTTCTTAATTCTCCCTGCTTAGGTACCCAAATTCTTCTTTGGTGGAATCTCCAAATTCCATCAGATCCTTGTTCTAATTCTTTTATTCTTCCTTTCATTCATTCAGCATCATCCTTGATTGCTGTTTCTTGAAAATGCTTTAGTTGTTCCATTAAATCTAACTGTAGATTTAATCTAAGAGCACGGACTCGTCGTTGTTTCTCATGATATTTACGACTTAAGGCATCTGCAACTACATTTGCCTTTCCTTCATGATACTGAATATCACAGTCGTAGTCACTTAGGATTTCCATCCATCTCCTTTGCCTCATGTTTAACTCTTTTTGCCCAAATATGTACCTTAAACTTTTATGATCTATATAGACAGTAAATTTACTTCCGTATAGATAATGCCTCCAAATCTTAAGGGCAAAAATTATGGCGCCTAATTCTAAATCATGAGTCGTATAGTTTTCTTCGTGCTTTTTCAATTGACTTGAAGCATACGCAATTACCTTATTGCGTTGCATTAACACACATCCTAATCCTAGTTTTGAAGCATCACAATATATTTCAAAATCTTCAGTCCCTTCTGGTAAAGCTAGGATTGGAGCATTTGTTAATTTCTGCTTCAAGATTCTAAAGGCTTCTTCTTGTTTAGGTCCCTATTCAAACTTAACTGCTTTACAGGTTAACTTAGTTAATGGTACAACTATCTTGGAAAAATCCTTAATAAACCGTCTATAATATCCAGCTAAACCTATAAATCTTCTAATTTCCATTGCAGTTTGTGGAACCCTCCATTTGGTAATTGCCTCTATCTTAGCAGGATCTACATGAATACCTTCATGATTTACCATGTGTCCTAGGAATTGCACTTCTTGTAGCCAAAATTCACACTTCGAGAATTTGGCATAAAGCTTTTCTTTTCTTAACAAAGTTAAGAGTGCATGCAAGTGCTCACAATGTTCTGTCTGACTTTTGTAATAAATAAGTATATCGTCGATGAAGACAATTACAAATTTATCCAAATACGGTTTACAGATTCTATTCATCATGTCCATAAATGCTGCAGGTGCATTCGTTAATCCGAATGGCATGACTGTAAACTCGTAATGACCATACCTAGTTCTGAAAGCAATTTTAGGTATGTCTTCTTCTTGTACTTTTAATTGATGATATCCAGAGCGTAAGTCGATCTTAGAAAAATATCTAGCTCCTTGAAGTTGATCAAAAAGATCATCAATCCTAAGTAATGGGTATCGATTCTTAATTGTAACCTTATTCAATTCTCTATAATCAATACACATTCTCATCGAACCGTCCTTTTTCTTTACAAATAACACTGGTGCTCCCCAAGGGGATGAACTAGGTTGTATGAAACCTTTACTTAGTAATTCATCTAATTGCTTTTTTAGTTCTAACATTTCTGTGGGTGCTAACCGATAAGGTGCCTTGGCTATCGGTGTAGTTCCTGGGATTAGATGAATTCTAAATTCTACTTCCCTATCAGGTGGTAATCCTAGTAATTCTTCTGGGAATACATCTGAGTATTCTGAGACTACAGGAATCTCTTTAAGTTCTTTACCCTTAGTACTAATGATTACTGAAATCATATATACTATTCCTTGCTTTCGTTCATAACTAGCAACTTTCATTACTGATATGAACTTCATGGGTTTACGTGGTTTATCTCCTGTAATCGTGATTATTTCTCCAGTAGGTGCCTGAATCTCTACGGAGTTCTTATCACAAAGGATTCAAGCATGGTTGGCTACTAACCAATCCATTCCTAATACGACATCGAATCCAGTTAAATTCATTGGCAATAGGTTTGCATGAAATTTATGACCTGAAAGTTCTATATTTTCTTTTTGCAAAACCTTATCTATGTTAATAGAATTTCCGTCTGCCGTTTCGACTGTAAAAATCTGCCTAAGGTTGGTTAAGGGTAAATTAAGAGCTTGGCAGAATGAAGTATTTATAAAACTTTGGTTCGCACCAGAGTCAAATAATACTTTTGCGTAAATGTTGTGAACTAGGAACGTACCAGCTATCATGTCAGGAATTAACTCGGCTTCCTGAGTAGTTAACTGAAAGGCTCGAACATTCTTCTTGGTAGCTCCATCGGCCGTCTTGACTTTGTTGTCTGCTGGTTTGACCAATTTAGGACATTCTGTTTTGAAATGCCCATTTTCTCCATAGTTATAGCAGATCCTGGTTTTCTTTCTGCAATCTTCTTCGCGATGTCCTACAGTTTTGCAAAAGTTGCAGATTACATTGCATCTTCCATAATGTTTCTTTTTGCAATTTCTGCAGAACGGCGGAGTTGAAGATTGCCCTATTCCTCTTTTCCTGAAGCTACTATTATTACCCGTACGAAATCCTTGGGTAATTTTCTGAGCCAATTCCTTTTTCCTGTTTTCATCTCTTGTGCGTACCAGTTCGTCAGTTAGGGTGTTAGCTAATTCCACCGCATTGTCAATAGTACGAGGTCTCGCAGCTTTAATGATATTACGGATTTCGCTAATTAATCCCCAAATATAGCGAGAAATGAGTACCGGTTCTGGCGAAGCCAGTGTTGGTACCATTCTAGCATATTCAAAGAATGTCGAAGTATAACCGCGACAATCTATACCCATCATTCTACGATTTAGGAACTTATTTGCCATTTGATCTTTTTCGTATTCGGGACAAAATTTTCTTTCTATTAAATGCTTAAATTCTTCCCAATTCATGGCGTAGGCCATATTTCTTCCTTTGGCTTTAAGTACCGTGTTCCACCATTCTAGTGCCCCTTCTTTGAAAAGATTCGACGCGTACATTACTTTGTCGTTTTTGGCACATTTACTTATTGTAATTACTGCCTCGGTTTTCTCTAACCAACGCAGTGCCGCAGTCGCTCCTTCATTGCCTACAAATTCAGCGGGTTTACAAGTAAGAAATTCCTTGTAAGTGTAACCAGGCGTTGCAGCTTTCATTTTCTTAGGAAGCGGAGCCTGCCGTAGATCATTATCATAATTAATATGATTACCGCCTCCATTTACGCTATTACTGAAGTTATCTTCAGAAATACGTTTGCTAGGGATGATTTGTTGAGGTTCAACGGGTTTCTGGGCAGCAGCAATTATTGCTGGAATAGCATTGGCTATCCCTTGAGCAACGATATTTTCTATATCTTGTCTAGTCATAAAATGATCCTCCTGATGTTGCTCAGATTGATTTACTTCATTTACTGGTTCATTACCAATGTTTGCCATCTGATAATTAATATATATAATTTATTAGTATCGAATACTTAATAGCAATATACAAATAATCATATAATTTTCACAACACACATATAGCCAAAACTATCGATTTCTCGATTCCCATTTTTATATTTTATAATATGAGTCAATACACACCACTTATCTTACAAAGTTTTATTTTATAGTTATTTTACAGACTATATTCTACTTATTTATTTTACAACCACAGTTTCACATTCTCATACCACACTATCCCTTGTCAGTTGGTATTTCAGTAACGGCGTTCCCTCTCGTCATATTTCCAGGAGATTTGTTCTCCTACTTCCCTGATCCTACTTCCGGCATCGACCAGCTCCTCGCCAAAGTGGCGGAGTTCAGCTAAATTCTCATTGCTCATCGGTGGGTTTGGTATAGGTTCTAGGTCGAACTGAGGGAGAAAGGAATAAGGACTGTTGAGCAGGTTTTGGAACTGCCAATCATTAGTCCACCACTCATCCATTCCTAGAGGTTGGGTGTGAATTATAGGTTCGGGAATTGCTGGTTCTAAGTTTATAGGGAGTTGATTTTCGACAGGATAAGAGTAGAAATTATTATTAACAGGCCTTACTATATCACAGCTTGCCAATGCGCGATCTAATTCATCCTGAAATGGTAACTCTTCAATTTGTCTAGAGCTTTCCTAAATTCCATCTGATTTTTCCTAGAACATTCCCCAAACTCTTTTTCCATCTGCCTAGAACTTTCCCCGACTTCAATCCCCTTTCCTTTATCTAAGGGATTTTCTATTTTAGGAATTCTCCTAGTTGTGGGTTTCCTCCTGCGCACACGCCTCCATCCTACAAATCTTCTCCTTTTCTTGGGCTTAGGTTTCTCTGGAGGTGGAGCACTGAATTCCACAGGTTCTTCTATATCGGCTATGTAACCCGTAAAGTCTCTAGAAACCTCTATTTTCACCGGATAGAGATTTAGATTTTGAAGTGTCACACCCCGCCCACATAGAACATACAAAACGTGGCGGAAATGTCGGGGAGTGTTGTAACAGAATTAATTGTTTCAAATCCATGGCAATAGAAGTTTCGTTTTATTAATCAAACATGAAAGTTTACATTGTTTTAAACAGAAACAAAGAGTATATAACAAAAATTAACTAGTTCTTGTCTCGTTTTAAGTCACTAAGGCACAGGTCCGCCTAAGTATGTCTTGATAAGTCCTATGCATCATCTCCTGAAAACACATGTGAAAATAGGTACGTCAGCATAAAAATGCCTGTGAGATACATAGGTTTTGAGAAAATAGGATTCATGACTTATGTTTGAGAAAATGTTTAGTCATGAACCTTGTAATTTGCTTTGTCTTGTAAATCATTTGAAAAACGATAAGATCAGATGATATGTATAAATAAGAGAATAATGTATGGTTAAATGAATAACCATGTAAAATGAGTTTGTATAAGATAAGTTATTTGTAAATCAATGTCTTGTGAAAAGTATGTTATTTGTATAAAAATGTTATGTGTCTCAAATTGAAATGATTCAAATAACGCTACGATATGTAATACCATACAAACACTTATATATAGGAAGTACCAGCGGCGTATCCACCATGCTTGTATCATATTACACACGCCTCGTTACTTAATCACTTACTCAAACCAAACCACCAAAGTAAAATGTTCATGTCTGATGTAAATCATGTAATGTGTATCCAAAAATGTAAGCATGTGATGAGTAACAAATGTACTAAGTATGATGAACATGCATAGCATAAAATGTAATATAAAACAATGTACCAAGTACGTACACAATGGGCATACATAGCATGTAATGTAAGGCAATGTACTAAGTACGCACACAATGGGCATACATAGCATGTAATGTAATGTAATGTAAAGCAATGTACTAAGTACGCACACAATGGGCATACATAGCATGTTATGTAAAGCAATGTACTAAGTACGCACACAATGGGCATACATAGCATGAAATGTAATGAAATCATGTACTATAATGTACTAATGAACGTAGTAGGCATATGATGTGAAAACATGGAAAGCATGAAAGTAACAAGTAGGCACATGTGTTTCACCCCAAAATGTTTGGAAAACAGTAAAAGAGGGGTCTATGTACTCACTTGAGATTGCTCAGAAGTCCTAAGATAACCACCAAGCAATGCTAGAGATCACGGAATCAAACGGCACCTAATATAGGTAACTATGTTAATAAACCGGACCTAATATCGGAGGATCGGATAGAATGAGGGTTCGTAAACCAAACGAGTATAGAGACTCGTGTAATATGGTTTGACAAAGCCCACATACTAAAACGAAACTTAACCTAAGTGTTTGTGACTCATTACGACCCGTTTAGGTAGCTTATGCTACTCTAACGCGTCGTTCGCGTAAAACGCATTCGGAACGCCTAACTAGTCCTATGACAAGTAAAATATGCCTTAACATGTCTAATATGGTTGTTAAATCAGTTTAGATGTCAAAAGTTATGTTACATATGTTTAAAACGAATTTTGGCATCAAAGGGGTATTTTGGTAATTTACCTAAGGCATATAAACTACCTATCATACAAGTACTTAAACGAAGCGACCATAAGGTATAACCTCGGAGGGTTATTCCCTATATACTATGGTCACCTAATGTGTTTGGTCGGATCCTAATGATCGACCAAATGGGTCGGGTTCGAAGGTATAAGCGATTTATCAGATCGCTTACCCTTACGACCCTAAACAACGTGGTAATCAGTAGGCATGGTCACAAAGGACTATAACCATCGTGATTACAATCACGTTGCGAAGTTCAAACGAACTTCGCATTGACCATAAACTGGTCAACGCAGAAAGTCAAACAAAGTTTGACTTTCGGACTCGAAAAGCAATAAAAGAACGAAAGAATACTTACGAAGGGTCCCCGAATGCTAATCATGATTCAAGTAGCTCAGGTATGAAACAAAGGTTTCAACTTAGAGCTCCTCAAATCAGATTCTAGTGGGTTTAGAAGCAAATGGGGGTGGGGTATTTATAGGATTTCCCGAACCGTTAGGATCGTTTCTTGGAAAATGTGATCGAATCTCGTGCGTACATTTGTTGGAAAGTTGTGGTGACTAAAAATGACCCTTAATGAGCTGAAAGGTCAAGTGTGGGCTTATGGTTGTGAATTAAACAGCTGTGATCAACTGACTAATCGATCTTATCTGTTCTGGGACCCTGACGCGGGCCACGTAAGGATGCACACAAACCTTACGCGGGCCGCATGGCCTTGTCTGATCAGAAATAAGTTTCAGAAATGACAGTTTTGGTCCCTGCACGTGTTAAAGGCCATTCCCGACACTTCTAATGCCCGTAAAGCCAAATTTAAGGCTCTAAAATGATGCCTAATCATTGTGGACATGAAACATGCTCAAAAATATGTCGGGTGTTGGTTCGTTTGGCCGTACGATCGCGATGTTCGCTTAATTACGATGGAATGCGCATAAGCGCGAAAAACGATCCAAATGACGCGACGAATGGATTTTTCTTATGCCAAACACTAAAATAAAATGTTTTAGTGCTTAGATAAATTTTTGGATATCCGGATGTATTCAGAATGAAAGTTATGCGCGAAAATGCAAACTTGTGCACTTTTTGACGCTTTTAGTCCCTGAATGACCCAAAAGTTTATTTTAGCATACCGAACACCTCAAAGCCTATTTCTAAGCTATGTAAAGGATATTTATGGTATTTTCAACTTATGGTCATGTTCCGGAATGTCTGTTACAGTTCAAGTTGGCATACTTTCACAGTTTGTCAAGTTTAGTCCCTGTAAGCGAATTAACTTGTTTTTGCCATACCAAACCTTCCAAAACTTATTTCTAAGTTATGTAGATGTTATTTAGGGTATGTTAAGCCTATGTCACTATTCCGGAGTGTTTGTTGCATTAACCTGGTTATATTTACGCATTAGTGCGCGTATAACCTTCCAGAAAGCGATTTAGAGCTTGAAATCGAACAAGAGTTGATATGTGCAAAAGATACACATATTTATACAAGTCCAAAGTATGAAATACAATATTTCATTGGTTTGGTATTTGTTTGATGGTCGCAGTGACACAGGTGTCACATGAAGGGCGTCAAACAAGTCATTCATGCTGTTTAGCACATATGCAAAATACACAAAAATTGCTAAATTAAAATTTCATAGAAAATATTATGGCATACCGTGTGACTAATTTAGTACAAAGAACAACTGAAAATAAAACATATTTAGGGTTTATTGTAACTTATTTATTTACTAGATCTGACTTGTAATTGATAAGGGTGCTAAAACTTTGAGTCAGATGTATTTAGAGATTTGCATTTACTGCTACAGTGGCTAGCATATAGAGATCTGCCCATTTTTCATCTAACTTGTCTTCCCACGGTGATTTATTGATTAATTCTTGGGTTTCCTGTTTAACTTTCTTTTCTAGGGATTTCTTTATTTTCTCCTGACTTTTCCTAATAATCAAACTTCTTTTATTAGGAGAAAGTGGTTCCTCATATTGTGCCTTACGGACAAATATTCCTTCATCAGGAATTACAGAGTGATTTGAGGATTTTGTTTGGGATGAACTTCTCTTCTCGTTGGATGACCTATCTAATTTAAGATAGATGTTTGAAAGCTTTTGCTTACCTATACTGTATACAAATATTCAAATAATAAAACACATAATCATAGAATAGCAATAAAAAAAAATTAAGTATTTTCTAAATACTTAATTGGCTTAAATCATTGGCTCTGGTACCAGATTTTTCTGTCACGGCCCCCGACCCGTTTCAGGAGCCGCGGGACAGAAAATCCCGTGGTATTTATTTAATTGAGTTAACAGTGGAAGTTTTCTTCAGGATCTTTTTAAAACTGAAATTTCCCGATTATTTTATTTCACAACTCGGGATAAACCCCGGTAATTTACAATCATATGATTTCACGGAGAAATCTTTATTTTCCCAAAACATGTTTCTTTATTTTATACTGAGCCACTTCCTTAAGCTTGTAGTGCTTCGCGGCACTTTTCCTGGATCACAACAGATCACCTGAAACATGTTTGAAAAAGGTTTTGTCAGCGGGAAATATTGGTGAATCATTCTTTTTACTAAAACGACACGTTTGTTATAATTTACAGTATTAAGAGCGATTACAATGTTTCCATATATCAACCAACTACCCACAGTACTTGTCACTCGATATTCATCGGTAGCCTCTTAGCCCGATGGTGTCTGTGACTATGGTCATATCACCCCTTGGCCCCGTTGTCCAATGGTGAAGTTTATCAAGTAACGTATACAAAACCCCACATACCGGCTGTAATTTGGTGATTACAAAGACTTAATCCCTGTAATTATAACTTTGAAAATAAACATGATTTTGAAAGTAATTTGATAAAAAGAGAATGACTCACATTGCAGATTTATTTGAGCAGAGCCTAGCCTACTGATTAGCCTTTTAACCTAAATTTAATAACATGCACACGAACTCGGTTAGTAACTAATACAGCATTTACGATAACTCACGAGATTAAACCTTCACAACGAATGACAAAGTGCGATACTTAAACATTCATCGCATTTACGACGAATGACAAAGCATAAACCCTAATGTGGGCAGCACTTAAACATCCATAGGATAGTTTTAATCGATCGGACATTGAATCGTAGGAGCGATCGAGTTAATACTCGGTATCGGAGCAACGCCTCACTAATAATATATGAAATTTCAACTTCAGAGTAGTATCAATTCGTTTTTGAAAGTTTTGATCGACACCAGTGGACTGTGCAAGTGACGGGCTATTTATAGCTGAATTTAGGGCCTTACGCGGCCCGCGTAACCTATCCCCTATATCTTACGCGGCCCGCGTGGCCGCCCAGTCTACATATAGGTTTGCATGGTCATGGGCTTAGGTTTGACAGGTGGGTTATACGTGGCCCAGATACTTATCCGGTCAAACTCAAGGTTAACGCGGCCCGCGTAAGAAAGGGCTTGTCCCTTACGCGGCCCGCCTAAGAACCATATATCTGGTTTTCTTGATTTTTCATGTACAGTATGGTTTCAGGGGTTCGGGTTTTTACTTACGGGTATTTTTTAGGATAATTTTGAGAGTCCTTACATTCTCCCCACCTTATTTAGAATCTCGTCCTCGAGATTTATTGGAATAAGTGAGGATATTTTCGTTTCATCTCTGATTCTAGCTCCCAAGTATATTCGGGTCCTCTCTTCGAATCCCACTTGACTTTGACCAGTACTAACCGTTTATGTTTAAGAAATTTTACCTTTCTGTCTTCTATTTGAAGAGGTTTCTCAACAAATTTTAACTTTTCGTTTATCTCTATATCTTGGAGAGGTACTACCAAAGATTCGTCTGATAAACATTTCTTGATATTGGATACATGAAATACATCATGTACTCCAGCTAACTCTTCTGGTAGTTGTAAACGATAAGCAACTGGTCCTATACGTTGGATCACTGGAAATGGTCCTACGTATCTTGGACTTAGCTTTCCTTTCTTACCGAATCGAACTACTCCTTTCCAAGGAGAAACTTTCAATAGTACTTTGTCTCCTACTTGGAATTCCAAAGGCTTCCGTCTATTGTTTGCATAACTTTTCTGGCGATCTCGAGCAGTCTTTAATCTTTCCTTGATTTGAGTAATCTTGTCAGTCGTTTCTTGCACTATTTCAGGACCTGACAATTGACTTTCTCCTATTTCTGCCCAACAAACTGGAGTTCTTCACTTTCTTCCATATAGTGCTTCAAATGGGGCAGTTTCAATACTTGAATGATAACTATTGTTATAGGAGAATTCAATTAATGGCAATTGGTCATCCCAATTTCCACCAAAATCTATTACACATGCTCTGAGCATGTCTTCCAGAGTTTGGATTGTCCTTTCACTTTGTCCGTCTGTCTGAGGATGATATGTCGTACTTAAATTTAGTCGAGTTCCCATTGCTTCATGGAAACTAGTCCAAAAATGGGAAGTGAAACGACTATCCCGATCCGAAACAATGGAGAGTGGGACTCCATGTAAGGATACAACTTCATCTACATACAACGGTGCCAATTTTTCCATGCTAAAAGTTTCTTTCATAGGTAGAAAGTGAGCTGATTTGGTTAATAGATCCACAATTATCCAAATCGCATTATTACCTTTTCTGGTTTTAGGCAACTTAGTAACAAAATCCATTGTTATGAGTTCCCATTTCCATACAGGCATTTCTAGTTGTTGTAGTAGACCTGAAGGTTTCTGATGTTCTGCCTTAACTTGTGAACAAGTAAGACACTTAGAAACATATCGAGCTATATCCTTTTTCATTCCTATCCACCAAAAGTTGTTTCTTAAATCTTGGTACATCTTATTGTTTCCTGGGTGCATGGTATACCTAGATTTATGAGCTTCTTCTAAGATCTTATTTCTTAATTCTCCCTGCTTAGGTACCCAAATTCTTCTTTGGTGGAATCTCCAAATTCCATCAGATCCTTGTTCTAATTCTTTTATTCTTCCTTTCATTCCTTCAGCATCATCCTTGATTGCTGTTTCTTGAAAATGCTTTAGTTGTTCCATTAAATCTAACTGTAGATTTAATCTAAGAGCACGAACTCGTCGTTGTTTCTCATGATATTTACTACTTAAGGCATCTGCAACTACATTTGCCTTTCCTTCATGATACTGAATATCACAGTCGTAGTCACTTAGGATTTCCATCCATCTCCTTTGCCTCATGTTTAACTCTTTTTGCCCAAATATGTACCTTAAGCTTTTATGATCTGTATAGACAGTAAATTTACTTCCGTATAGATAATGCCTCCAAAACTTAAGGGCAAAAATTATGGCGCCTAATTCTAAATCATGAGTCGTATAGTTTTCTTCGTGCTTTTTCAATTGCCTTGAAGCATACGCAATTACCTTGTTGCGTTGCATTAACACACATCCTAATCCTAGTTTTGAAGCACCACAATATATTTCAAAATCTTCAATCCCTTCTGGTAAAGCTAGGATTGGAGCATTTGTTAATTTCTGCTTCAAGATTCTAAAGGCTTCTTCTTGTTTAGGTCCCCATTCAAACTTAACTGCTTTACAGGTTAGCTTAGTTAATGGTACAGCTTTCTTGGAAAAATCCTTAATAAAACGTCTATAATATCCAGCTAAACCTATAAAACTTCTAATTTCCATTGCGGTTTGTGGAACCCTCCATTTGGTAATTGCCTCTATCTTAGCAGGATCTACATGAATACCTTCATGATTTACCATGTTTCCTAGGAATTGCACTTCTTGTAGCCAAAATTCACACTTCGAGAATTTGGCATAAAGCTTTTCTTGGTAATTGCCTCTATCTTAGTAGAAAAGATAAGGTTGGACAGAAGCACACAAATAGAACATAGAGTGGGTATTCAGACAGTTTGAGAGTTTCTATTGTAAATCTTTGTGTTGTTACTCTTCTGAATCTAATACAAGTGTGTTTAAACCTTGAATCTTATCTTATATTCTCGTGTTATTTGCTCAGTTTCATACCCGCTTGGTTTCCGCACAACCGGGTGTGTTCAATAAAAAGGATAGGTTTAACTAGATCCTCCGCTAGTGGACCTACAAGTGGTATCAGAGCCAAGACTCTCATCCTTGTTAAAACCGAGCCGTGTGTTGAGTTTTTCGCACTCTGTTCTTGAAGGTTTTTCAGAAAAGTATGGTTGTTTTATATGTTTAATGGTTTAAATCTCTGGAAACTATTTTGTTTGCTAAGAATTTTCATAAAAACCTTATTAATCTCATGAAAAGATTAGGTTTTTCTTAAAATTTTTGGCAAATTTCATGTTCGAAAAACTTACCGGTGAGTTGTGTTGACCGGAATAATCACCGGAATTGTTTTGTTGATAAGATAAGATTTCAAAAGTATGGTTGATTACTTTTCTAATATATTTTGGATACCCATAATTGCTTTTCATCAACTTAGAGCCCATCCTGTCAGAACGGAAAAGTTACTAAATCTCACCAACCTTTTTGAAAGATTTTTAGTCAACGCAAAATCTAGTTGTTTGTCATTTTGTACTTCACGAAAAATCAGATTTTTCGTAGTCCTATTCTTCGCCCAAGTATCACACATATTTTAGGCTTTGAATTTATTTTGGGCCTTGTTTTTAACAAAGAAACTGTTGTTCTTCGTGGGCCTGACCTCCACCGAATTCCCTCACAAGAATTCTTCATGGACTTAGTTTTGTCTTAGGCCTCACGAAAATCTAAGTGTCTTTCGTCTTTTATTTTGGGCCTGTTATTATTCTTCGTGGACTAATTGTGAAAGCCTTAATGGACGTTTGTTATATTTTGGCTTGTATTCTAGTGGACCCGATTTTTCATTCTTCGTGAGATATATTTGACTATCATTTTTCGTGGGCTTTTAATCTTCACAGTGGGCTTTTAATTTTTCATGGTGTGATAATAAAATTGGTTGTTAAGTGTGTTTGTTGTCTTCATCATGACTTCAGATTGGTGGGGTTGGAAACATGATCCTAATGCGGATATGTATATGAGTAAAGGTTCAGGTCCAGTCCCTTCATGGGCTCAGACTCCCACGTCTTCGTCATCAGTACAATCGAGTAAAATTACAACGAATCAGTGGGCTCTTGTTACAAACCAAAACCATAGTATTCAAAGTCTTCTTTTGAGCGAAAATAAAATCGGGAGTTACAACCGCCCACCAAAGCTCATGCATATGAACGAGTATCCCGGATGGCAAGAAAGATTTCATACGTATGTTCTTGGGCAAAACACGGAGTTGTGGTTGTCTTTTACCAAGGAATTCAATCAAGCACTTGAAGAAGCCGGTTCAACTGCCGCGACATTTGCGGATCTTTCTGTCGATGATAAGAAGACATATGATTTAGAAAAGAAAGCATTCTCAATTCTAACTCAAGCCTTAAACAAAGATATTTATCATCAATTTGTGGGATTCAAAACGACAAAAAGTCTGTGGAATGCACTAAAGGCAAGAGGTCAAGGAAATGCGTCGTCACGCAAACTGAGACATGATCTGCTCAAAATGAGTTCGACGGCTTCACGTGTATGGAAAGGGAGTCGCAGGGAGACATGACAAATCGATTTTATCATCTGCTGAGTGAGATGGGTAATTTTAAGGTCTCGGTAACTCCGTAAGAGGTTGTCACAAAGTTTGCCGATGCATTGCCAGCTCAATGGAATGGTTTCTTGGGGATTCTGAAATATAATGGCATGTTAGCTACAACCAACATCCATGCTTTCATTCAATTCTTGGATAACAAAAATCAAGAGGAAATCAGGAAGGCAAAAAGAGTGCCGATACCACAAAATCCTGAGATGTACTATGGAAATTGTGGAGGTACCAGCACTGTTGCAAGACCTGCTCAACACGCTCAGCTACAAACGGCTTTTGTCTCGAGCACCGATATGTATGGAACACCACAACCAGCAGCCTCAGAGCAAAGCTATCAGTCTATTAGAGTACCATCATTTCTTGATCCAAACTACAAAGGTCAACAACAAGCCTGTTATGGAAACACTTCATCAACAGTCAATGCTGGTCAGTCAACTAATCCTAACACCGTTCGGCTAGATACTTCAAGTTTCTCGAAAGTAAGTGTTGAGGTGGCAAAGGAACATACGGAGCTTCTAAACACTTTCGTGAGCGCGTACTGTGGGTTGGTAGCAGGGCAAATTGGGAACAGCAATTTGACTCAGGAAGATTATCAGCATATTGATAAGGATGAAATGGATTTGATGGATATCAAGTGGGCATTTGCTAGTGCACTGAGGCAAGCAAAAGACTTCATGGAAAGAACTGGTAGAACCAGCTTGGATAGTAAGAAAGATACCAAGTATGGGTTTGATAAACAAGCAGTCAAGTGTTTCAATTGTGGTGAACGAGGTCATTTCAAACGTGAATGTACGAAGCCAGCTCAGCATGGGAACCAGAATCCGTTCAGAAATCAAGGCAATCAACAGAATCAGAATCAGACCAGGAATAATGAACGTGCCTTGATGCCTACAAACAATTCTCATCAAGCAGGTCCATCAAACAACAATCGAGCTCTTGTGGTACAAGTTGATGAAGGTTGTGACTGGTCAATTCAACTGGGTAGCGGTGATCAGGGTGGAACAACTTGTTTTGCTGAAGTTGTCAAGGATCTAAAACAAGCGTGTGGTGGAGAATCTTCAGATGAAGATAGTTCTGGTTATAGTGGAAGCTCAGATGAGGAAACCTCAAGTTCAGGAGAAGACGATACGGATGAAGTGTTACATGAGACCATTGATGCAGATGTTGAGGAGTTTTTGAGTGAAGCTAAAGCAGGGAATAACCGAAGATCAATTCTGGTGGATCAAGCTGCTTATTCTTCTTTTTCTTCTTCTCATCATTCAGCCTTTATGGCTAATGTTGGCAGTTCGTCAAGTCAGGTACGTATCGATGTACCTAAATCTGATAAATGTGATAATTGTGTTGATTTAGGTGCTAGATTGTCTGAATTGCAAAGCAAATATGATGATTTGCAAAGCAAGTATGACGTGACATTTATCCACAATCAAAGTTTGATCGTGGATCTTTCGAAATTCACAGAGGCCAACTTGTTCCATAAAATCATGAAAAAGAATTTAAGAAAGTAATTAACACATTAAGGGAAGATAAGACCGAGTTAGTAAAAATAGTTTCAAGAAAACAAACTGCTATAAATAATTACATCACTAGGCTCGAGGAAGCACAAAAGGAGTTGACCTGTGTCATGTGTGAAAATGAGGCGATCCAGCTTAGGTTAGATAGTTACTCAAACTCTAGGTATGTGCTGGATCACATCATTGACATACAGAAAAAGAAGAATGATGTCACGTGCATTGGATATAAGAAGTGTCCTCCACCTGTTAGACACAATTATACCGCAATGCCTGATGAGGAGGATAAACCTCAATTTGAGCCATCTGTTCCTTTAGATGTTGAGGAATTCGCAGCTGGACTTGGTTACAAAAAAGGAAGTATCATCAGATTCGGATATGTCAGCAGATACGAAAGTATCAACTGCTAAACAAAATCAGGATCCTCCAGTCATTGTTGAGGATGTTGATTCTTCAGATGATGAATCCGATGATACTGACTCTGCACAGTCTGATGCAACTATCAAATAAGAGGACATACCTCTTGAGAATCACATTCTATGTGATCCTCCCGCAAAACCTGATAAGACTGTTTGGGTTGAGTCCACTTCTGCACAAGAGTCTGAGAGTGTGAATTTGCTATACACTCTAGTTGGTGATGATAAAGTTTATTCAAACAAAGATTTTCCGATTAAGAATGTAATTCAATCTTTAATTAGTAAAGATTTTGAGGATTCGACAAGTAAGTTTTTGGGAGAGTCGAGTTCACGAGTTGTGGTAACTCAATGTCCTCTGATTCCAAAAGCTGAAATTCAAAAACATTATGGCAACCAGAAATTACCAACAGTGAAAATTCAGCAAAATCACACTAAACTAAAAGGAAAATCGACAACTCAAGGTCGAAAGGAGCAGAACCGGAGAAAGAACAAAAAGATGAACTTTGTGAAGTCGAAGGGAACCGAAAAACTTGAAACTTTTGAAAACAAGTCTAACATAGATTATGTTAAGCAAGTTAAAATTTTGAAAATAGATGGTCAAAATAACTCAGGACCAAGTACCTCGAAATAACAAAGTTCATCAACGAGACAACAACATGATACTTCGGGGTTTGTTGAGCGAAGATCATGTTTTGAGTGTGGTGAGTTTGGACGTATTATTCGAAATTGTCCATATCTTCATAAGTTAAAAGCTAAAGTTGATGTTCCCCGTGAGAAAAATTACCAAAAGCGATCTGTTTCTCCAAAACAAGGTCCCTGTCTTGTGCAAGAAAGGGAGAAGAAACAGAAACGCAAGCAAATCAAGGTAATTGTAAAAGCTCTTAAAAACGATGTGGTTCAAAAACAATCTGTTTCAGTCAAACCAGAAATTTCAAAAATTTCAAAAACTTCAAACAATCACAAAGTTAAAATTTCAAACAATCAAACTGGTAAAACTCAATAAACTTGGAAACCTAAATTGGTCACAAACTCAGGGGGAGCATCACTATTTCCAAATCATCGCGAAGTTGAAATAACTTTTGTCGATGAAAATGGAAGACCCAAGTCCACGGAGGCTTGGGTCCCCATCTCCAACTGATCATTTGAGTACATGTGCAGGGTGTTCTAGGAGGAACTGCAACAATTCTAGAAGCTTGGTGTCTGGAAACTAGTTGAGATACCTGAGAACTACAAGAAGATTGGCACCCGTTGGGTTTTCAAATGCAAAAAGGATGACCTTGGAGTAGTCATTCGAAACAAGGTGAGATTAGTCGTTCAAGGTTTTTGTCAGGTTGAAGGGATAGACTACAACAAAGTTTATGCACCGGTTGCACGTCTTGAAGCTATTCGGATTTTTCTAGCCTATGCTTCCTTCTAGGGATTCAAGGTTTACCAGATAGACGTGAAAAGTGCATTCTTACATGGTGTGGTTGAAGAAGAAGTGTATGTCGAACAACCTTTGGGTTTTGAAGATCCTATTCATCCTGATCGGGTTTGGTTGCTCAACAAAGATCTCTATGGATTACATCAAGCACCGAGAGCTTGGTATGCAACCTTATCTAACTATCTGCTGGAGAATGTTTTCACCGGGGTCTTATCGATTGCACGCTTTTCATCAAAGAAAAAGATGGATATCTTCTATTGGTTCAGGTATACGTAGATGATATTATCTTTGGTTCAACTAACGATGTTTTGTGTAGGGACTTCGAGAGTGTTATGCAGGAGAAATTCGAGATGAGCGCCATGGGGGAAATGAACTTCTTTTTGGGGCTACAAGTTCAACAAACGGAGTCTGGGATATTCATCCATCAGACTAAATATGTCGGAGACATCTTGAGCCGGTTCCAGATGTCCGAAGCGACGCCCATTGGTATCCCACTTCCACATAATCACGGGATTACTCCGGACTTGAAGGGTGAAAGCGTTAACTCTTCATTTTATCATGCAATGATCGGATCTCTTATGTATCTCACAGCCTCGAGGCCTGACATAATGTATCCTACGTGCCTGCTCGTCGCAATTAAGCCAACCCGAAGGCCTCACACAGCTGTAAAAAGGATTTTCCGCTATTTAAAGGGTTGCCCGAACACCGGTCTCTGGTACCCTAGGGATGATACTTCGACTTGATAGCGTTCAGTGACTCTGATTTTGGTGGCTGCAAAATCGACGTCAAATCCACAACGGCTGGATGTTAGTTTTTAGGAAATCGCCTGGTCACATGGCAGTGCAAGAAGCAGACTTGTGTCGCTACATCAACATGTGAAGCTGAATACATTGCTGCCTCAAGTTGTTGCTCTCAAGTCTTGTGGATTCAACAACAAATGCGCGACTACAGTTTTGAATTCCTATCTACTCCTATTTTCGTTGATAATTCTGCTACCTTACAGATCACTAGAAATCCCATGCAGCACTCAAAGACCAAACACATCGAGATCAAATATCACTTCATACGTGATTGTTTTGATAAAAAAACTTATCGATGTTGTTAAGGTCCACACCGATGACCAACGTGCCGACCTTTTTACCAAAGCTTTTGACAAATCACGATTTGACTATTTACTAATGGTAAACGACATTAAGATCAAGCCAGAGTAAAACCAACATCGGAAAATCATTTTTGTAAATATTTGTTTGTGTTTTCTTAATTTCTCGCACTTTTTGCATTTTAGGGGGAGTAAATTCGAAAAATACAAAAATATTGAAAAATTTCAAAAATACAAAAACATCGAAAAATTTCAAAAACACAAAAACAATAGAAAAGCAAAAATGAGTTTCCTGGTGAGTAAAAGAGAAAATGATAGTACATTAGTGGTCTATCGAAACCTCTTTAAACTTAAAATGAAAAACGATAAGCAGCTCTATATAAGATGTATCAGTAGGTTCACAATCATTTTAAAGTGTGCAGGGTGATATAAACCTAAATCGACTGAAGACTGTGTGGGAACCGCTCATTGGCATATGGTCTTGGTACCGAAATTTCGTTTGATAGATTTCCGAGGTTCTGAGATACGTGGTCTTTATGCTGTTTATCATCTGGGTATCATGGTTGTTTCTGTTACCGAAAACAACGGGGACGCAAGTCTAGAGCTTCCATGATACCATACATACGTGTACATATCATAGAAACATGTATATAATACATGATGCATACGACCTCAATAAGTGATAAACAATCACAAGTCCAAATCAATAAGTGATAATATATCACAGCTTTTATGCGGGAGTTAAGTTCGTCTCTTTGTCGGTACGATGGTACTAACCTGTTCACGGACTTGCTCTTGTGCCCTGCATGCAATATCAAGTTCCTCATTAATAAGTGATTTAATCACATAGGGCTTGTATTCATCCAAAAATAAGTGAGTATCTCACATCATATATGTTGAAAACAGATGATAAATGGTATACTCACCAGTAAGATGAACTCTCATGCATACCTTGATACGGGAATGTGTCGTGTGTGGATGAACACCGGTCGGTAAGTATAAATCATACCTTAACGTATCCCCTAATCACGAGTACATCTGATAAGTTGAGCTTAAATGGACAACAATACCGATAATCGTTATAGGATGCTTATTTAAATGTTAACTAATTGAACAATAAGAGCGTTTTGGTATGACCGTACACTGATATGATTCTCTTACCCTCGAAACTTGCAAAAAGAATGTCTTTAAATATTTATTTAATGCTTTTCGTTTCTGCATCTCTGTATATATTTATTTACTGCTTTCCGTTTTTTTCATTTCAAAAATGCAAAAATACCAAAAAGATTTTAGGTGTGTTTTAATATAGACTTTATTAAAGCCAAAAAGATTTTATTTCTAATTTATTTTGATTGTACGATGTTGGATCTCGAGTCTTTACCACCTGAAGCCTGATTGAAACCTAAAACAATTGCACCTTCATAAACGGTCAAAGTTAACGAGTTTTGGAAGTTTAAAATCTAAAATTGTTCAAATTTTACATCTTTCAAACTGTTGTCGGTAGGTGTTTGATTGAGAGTTGGTCATATGTGTGTCGTTTGTTTATGTTGACTATATTCCAAGCAGTTGTTTTCATTACGCGTTTAGCTTTCTCGTATGTGCAGATGCGGCATCCGAACCCGCTAAAGGCGAAGAGAACGTGTTAAATGAATAGCTTTGGAATGAAGACACAACATGGATGTATTCAAAGGATCAAGATGATTGAGTTGCCGCTGACCACTTCTCAACACCGCAAGGATCTAAAATTCGAAGATCAACGTTTCACGAGCAACGTTCTAGGGGGAGTTTGCTGATACACCTCCTATCTGTGACACGTGAAGACATCTAAATGATCCGACAACTATGTGAAGAACGAACCCTCACGAGCAGCATCCAAGGGGGAGTTTGTTGATACATATTTATGGATGCGGCTCGACTCGGTTTGTCCACGCTACGGAATGCAGACCGAGACTCGATATCCTCCGTCAAGTCTCGGAGCGATCTTTGCTGTTCGGAATGTTGCAATTCTATTTGTTGCTGCTGTTACTTAAGTTCTGCATGCAGTATTCATGTCTGCAAGTTAGTCTGCATGTGCAGCCCTGCAACGAAGAACATGCAAGGCCGAACAACCCCCTGACGAAGAATTCCAGCCGAAGAACCATCTGGGCGAACAACCTGCATGGCCGAAGAACTATTCTTCGTGGGTCTAGTCATTCAACAACATCAACGAAGAATCCCATATTCTTCGTTGATTTGTATTCTTCGTGGGATAGTATCTGGGCCAGAACCATTCTTCGTAGGATTGTTTATGTCTTGCCTATATATACCAGGACTTGCAGAAAAGATAAGGTTGGACAGAAGCACACAAATAGAACATAGAGTGGGTATTCAGAGAGTTTGAGAGTTTCTATTGTAAATCTTTGTGTTGTTACTCTTCTGAATCTAATACAAGTGTGTTTAAACATTGAATCTTAACTTATATTCTCGTGTTCTTTGCTCGGTTTCATACCCGCTTGGTTTCCGCACAACCGGGTATGTTCGATAACAAGGATAGGTTTAACTAGATCCTCCGCTAGTGGGCCTACACCATTAATAATCCCACCTCAGAATATTCCCCCCACCAGTCCCACCTTTCACCTATTTTTCCTACAATGGTCCCCCGTTAAAAAAAGTTAACGGAGTTAAGCTTTTTTTTTCAATTTACAAACAGATCTTTTAGGGCTTTTGATCAGAACGATGATACGAGTCCATTGATGTAAAACTTACATCGAAATGGTGATCCAAGTGACTTGATTTTGGTTAATTGGAAATTTAAACACCCGAATTGAAGCGCCGTTTTCATCGTTTGGAGCACCGTTTCGAGGCAAGTTTTACATCAACGGACTCGTATCGTCGTTCTAATCAAAAGCCTTAAAAAATATGTTTGTAATTTGGTAAAGTTAAGTTTTTTTTTAATGGGGACCATTGTAGGAAAAATAATTGAAAAATGAGACTGGTGGGGGAATATTCTGAGGTGGGATTAACTGTGTTCTAAAAGATTTTCAAAGGTATCCAAATCAATAGTTTATCCATCATGGGATTGTACTTTCGCAGGAATGGCCAATGGAATTGATACCGAAGAGGAAATTTACCGAATAACATATTATGGGAAGGGGAGAATGCCTGTAAGTTTTACAGGAAGATGGAATAAGACTTTTGGCTGATTTTGTTAAGCCACAAGCAGATCAAGGATGGCCAACCATAGTAAATAGTGGAGATTGATCGGTTCTATTGTCAGGTGTCGGGATAGTTTTTCTAGGGCAATTGTCGGTGAATTGTCACCAAGTTTAACTGTTTTTTTTCCCCATCTAGATCATTCCTACTTTGTTTGAAAGAGGTTATGTTCTTTGTTAATTTAGATTATATTTTTATTAATATCTGTCAAAGAGATTGGTAGTTGAAAGTTTAAACTAATTGAAATTTTCCATTTACTTATCTTGACTTTATTCACCGGTTTGGATTATTAAAAGAAGGTACAAAGCGTTTCATTTACCTTTCAAAAAAACAAAGCGTTTCATTTGGACCATTTATTTGAGAGAGAAAAGTCAATCATGGTAAAAGTCAACCCTGGTATGAAATTCTCCTTTAAATAAATGAAATCACACAGTATATTCATTCATCCATTATTAATGTAATAATGTTTAACCTTTTTCAGGTTTCTGCCATGTTATCTTCACAAAACAAAAAAATGAAGCAAATTCAGGGTTTTTATATACTGATACTGATTTTAATAGCAAAATCATCAGCAGAAACTTTTGATTATGCCAAGAAAGGATGCAATGATACATGCGGAGGCGTGATGATTCCGTACCCTTTTGGAATCGGTGCAAATTGCTCTGTCAACAAATGGTACGTTATTGATTGCAACTCTTCTACACCTTATCTCTCTGCTTTCAACCACATGGAGGTTGTGAATGTACGCTTGCAAGACCAAACGATCACTGTTAACGTCTCAGTAATCTCTCGTTGCCGGAATTCAATCGGGAATAGCAATCACATCCCAAGCATCGACCTTGGTGAGAGTCCCTTTTTATTTTCTAGATCAGATAACAGATTCACCGTTAAGGGTTGTGGTTATGCTGCTATTTTAAATGACGGGGAAATAATCACTGGATGTTCAACTACTTGCACTAATGACAGTGCTCTCAATGGAAGAGGTGGTTGTTTTGGCCTCGGTTGTTGTGAAACTACATCTCCCTACGATTTAAAGTCGTATAGTGTGGATCTTACTGGCTTGAAAAGGCAGGGTGAAGATGGAGCTTGTGGGTACGCCTACTTTGGCTATAGAGATTGGTTATCTTTTAATGGGAACACCACGTTTTTTGCTATTACCCTTAAGTGGGTGCTAACAGACGACGACTTCCAGGAAATACCAAATTGTTGGCAACGAAAGAGTGGAATAACATCTTACCTTTCTTTACCTAACCGTAGTTCCATTGCTCAAAGAAAGTGCTCTTGTGGTTTTGGGCGTGAAGGAAACCCGTATCTGCACTATCAATGCGAAGGTATGCAATTGTGTACTCTTTTTGCCTTGAGTTATTGCAGGAAACTTACCCATCAAATTATGTTGTTTTAGAATCTGAATATTGTAGAACATGTCGTGAGTCTGGGGCGACTTGTCAGTACTTCCAAAAATATCCGGATGAAATTGATAGTACCTGGTCGTTAAGTTGCAACTCTACGGTATATTATACTTCAATTTACAGAAACAACAAATCACCACTTGGGATAATTCTAGGTAAGCAATACTCTAGTTGCACGGTTTAATTATTTCACTTAACTATAAATTGAGAAATTTACATCATTCCATTCCTACGTCATTACCAAAGAAGATTTTCCGGTTCAATCGAATTGCTCAAATTCATCAGCGGTGTCAGTGTCACTGCTACATAAATGTAATTGTATATTCATTCAATCTGAATACTGATTAGTATTGAACATTTTAGATTCTTGAGTTTATTTTTATTCAGTGTATTTGCCTCTTTTCAGGGGTTAGTATATGCATGGGGTTGCTTTTTCTAGCAAAGTTCATCTATGAAATGCACAAACTAATCAAGAAAACCATAGCCAAGAGAAAGAAAGAAAAGTTTTTTAAACGCAATGGTGGCTTACTTCTTAAACAACAAGAAGCAACTAAAGAGGGTTTAGTTGATAAAACCATACTTTTCACCTCCGAGGAGTTGGAAACGGCCACCGACCATTTTAACGAGAATAGAATCCTTGGGCGAGGAGGTCAAGGTACGGTGTATAAAGGCATGCTAGCGGATGGAAGGATTGTAGCAGTTAAGAAAGCAAAGATTGTTGACGAAAGCCAGTTAGAGGTATTCATCAATGAGGTTGTGATTCTGGCACAAGTCAATCATAGGAATGTGGTCCAGCTATTGGGATGTTGCCTAGAGACTGAGGTTCCTCTACTTGTCTCTGAGTTCGTTCCAAAAGGCACCTTATATGATTATATTCAAGATGATACCGGTGAGTTACCATTCTCTTTGAACATGAGATTGCAAATTGCTGTTGAAGTTGCTGGAGCCGTTTCTTATTTACATTCAGAGACCCCTATTCCAATATATCACAGGGACATCAAGACCACTAATATACTTTTGGATGAGAAGTATAGAGCCAAGGTTTCAGATTTTGGAACATCAAGGTTGGTATCAGTAGATCAAACTCACTTAACTACCTTAGTCAAAGGGACGTTTGGTTACTTTGATCCAGAGTACTTCCAATCGAGTCAGTTCACCGAGAAAAGTGACGTCTATAGTTTTGGAGTTGTTTTGCTCGAACTTTTTACAAGAGAGAAGCCAATTTCTTTAACTAGATTTGGTGAACACAGAAATTTGGCTACACACTTTATGTTTGCTATGGAAGAAGGTCATGTGATGTCTATATTTGACCCAGTGGTTGTACATGAGGATTCAAAGGGTGTGGTCTTGGAAATTGCCAAATTGGCAATGCGATGTTTAAATTCCAACGGGAAACATAGGCCAACAATGAAAGAAGTAGCCATGGAGTTGGAAGGCATGAGAATGTCACAAGTGCCTGCTACAGTTCAAACTAGTTTTGGACACATTAATCATAGTGAAGATATACCGATGTTTACAGATGACGAGTCAACACTAACAACAGTGAGTTTCAAAGACAACATCAGTGAGTAACTGGACACATTATGTTTTTTGTTAGTGTTTAATTAAGTCTTGATTTCTCCAAGTGTTATGTTTTTTTTTTATATATAAATAAGTTGTATGCAAAGGCTAAAGGATATATCTATATTCTTCTCTGCCATTCTGTGGTTAACATTTCAGCTCTGTTTTCAACTATAAATGTTACATGTATTACTAAAAGTGGCCATTCTTTTGTGTGTTAATTAAGGTTTGGCTTTTACCTCCTGGCTTGAGGCTGTTGACCCACTGCTGATGGTCTTCAGGACCATGTGAGGACATACATTATCATTGGTCAATTATCACCGACGGTGAGCGATCAGTGGCGAATCCAAAATTCTAAATCATGTGGACAAATGATTTCATAATAGCCTTGGTCGGGCCCTTACTAATATCATCTAACTAAGTTGTATCATTAACAATTCCGCAACTTATCTGGTTTCATGTTAATTAATATGTTATTGAACACTTTGTGTTCATTTTAGGAACCAAATCCGTGATTTTCCCAAACCACATGCTCCATCTGTGTAATTTACACGTATATTGCACCATTTTCTTCAATTCATCTCAATCTTTTTACATTCATTTTATTTTTCTTCCTTCTTGAACTTAAGTTCTTTTATTTTTAGAATATAACTTGTCCACAATACGATTTCAACAATACCAAAACCATCAATAACTGCTGTCAAATTTGCAATAGATCAACTTAAATTTCCAGTTAGTTGTTCTGGTGAAAAGTTATAAATTTCTAGTAATTAGGGTCCAGCAGATCCCCAAATGTTGCTAGACATGCTGGTTAAAAACTTAGATTATTATTATTTTTATGCTTAATAATATCATATGGCCAAGCAATAGATGTACTACTATTTAGCCGTGCTTACATCAGGTGTCATGATGCAGGCAGGTGGAAAAATAATAGTATAACCAGTAAGTTTCTTCAAACAATAGTTCAGTGTTAGCTGTGGTAGCCAAATTAAGTACGGATATCTAGTTAAAAGACCCTAAATAATAAACTTATCAACTCTCATGCTCCAATTTCAACGTGTTCTTTCGGGGTGCTACTTTGTTTCTATAGAATCTTCAAAGGTAGCCAAAGTATAAAGATCAATTTATCCACCCTGGGAATTGCGGTGTTCTGTAAAATGATTGTACTTTCACAGGAATGGAGTTGACAACAAAGTGTAATTGTATGTATAACATATTATGGGAAGGGGATGCTTGTAAGGTTCATCATCAAATACATCTGTAAAATGTGTTGACCAAATAACTGAATAAGAACAATTTTGTAATCACATAATGCATGCAGGGGTTTGGAGATGCGTACATAGAGAGGTCAATGCACATTTGTAACATAAGACTTCTGGCCGAGTATGTGATGTCACAAGCAGATCACCGATGTCAAAGTAGAGGAAATGGCATAGATTAATCGGTTGTATTGTATCGTTAATTGTCATGATACTTTTTTCTAGGCTAGTAGGGCCCTTGACATGGAATAGTAACTAAGATTCATTGTTATATTGTATCGTTAATTTTCTTATCATCTTCAAAAAAAAAAACCTAAACCCCCTCCCCCACCCCCCAAAAACCTAAACCCCCCCACCCCCCACCCCCCCTCCCCTCACCCCAAGCTAAAATGCTAAAAACTAAACCCCCAAAAAACCTAAAAAAAAAACTAAAAAAATAAAAAAAAATCTAAAATTTTTTTTTTAATATTTTTTATGCTCAAATCGCTACTTTTAGTGGCCAAAAAAAAAATTTTTTTAATTTTTTTTTTTCGAAAAGTAGCGATTTTTATATAAAAAATATTTAAAAAAAAAAAAATTTTGTGAGATTTTTAGCTATTTTTAGGCATTTTTGGTTGTGTTCACATTGGTTCTCGCGGTTCTCGCAATAAGAGGTGGTTCTCGCATGATCTTCTCCCTATATATATATATATATATATATATAGGGGAAGGTTCATTTGAGAAGAAATTTAATGTGAGAAGAAAAAGAAGAAAGGGCATAATGGTAAAACATTAAATAGTTTATAACGTATCCCATTAATTATGTTATCTCTCATTAATAAAGCAAAAAACATTTTATCCTACACATTTCAAAATTTATCCTACACATATCTTACACTTACTGAAATTAACCCTACGCATATCTAAATTTAACATACACATTTAACAATTTATCCTACACATACTAAAATTTATCCTACACATATCTCAAATTATCCTTTACCCTAAATTATTTTATCTTGAAAGAGAATATTTAACAAGGAGTTACAAGTTTAATTAGTTAACTAATTAATTACAATTAGAAATTTACCTATATGCCCTTATTAATAACATTAAATACACATATTAAATGAAGTAAAATGGAGCATTTTTATTGGTTTAAAACTTATTCTTTTTATTCTTACAAAATTTTTCTTTTCATTTGAACCCTCCACTATATATATATATGGAAATGTTCATTTGAGAAGAAATTTAATGTGAGAAGAAAAAGAAGAAATGGCATATTAGTAAAATATCATTTTATTTATAACTCATATCATTAATTATTAACTCTTTAATTAATTAGTCTAACTAATCATTAATTATCCTACATATAATCTACAAAACCTACACATATCTAAATTTTTCTACATATACCCTACACATTGTAGAATTTTATCTTACACAGTCGAAATTTATCTTACACACCTCGAAAATATATCCTACACAACTCGTAATTTATCCTACACAATTAGTAATTTATTCTACACTTTAAATTAACTTGTTTTTTTTTATTTGGAAAATGTATATATTTTGAAAAGTAGTTACAAATTTAATTTAGTTAGTTATTAAAGGGGAAGAATACAAATTAATGATTTTTGTAAGTTTACCAATATACACTTATATTAAAATAAAATGCAAATATTAAATGAAGTTAAATGAAGCATTCTTATTGGTTGAAACTTCTTCTTTTTTCTTCTTACAAAAAAATTCTTCTCATTTGAACCCTCCACTATATATATATATAGGATCAGGATCATTACAGAACAATAATTATTGCGAGAACAAAAAGAACAACTCTAAATCACTAGATTTTATGATTTAAAGTTCATATTTTTTAAATTTTATATTTCCTACATTCGTATGTGTATTATATATGCATGGAAAACCTTATATTTTTACCTATACTTAGCCTACATACATGTAGGTAATTTAACCTAGACAGAATGCCCACATGTGTAGGTTATATAAAAAAATGAAAAATTTTCATATTTTGTTTTAAATTCTAGTGTGAGAAACAATAAATCTTCCATTTGTAACATTTTCCTTTACTTTTTAGGTTTTTATGATTGAGAAAATGGGTTATTCATTTTGTTCTGCGCGTTCTCGCAATATTTAGTGTTCTGCATAGAACCTTCCCCTAAGTATGTATATGTGTGTGTGTGTATATATATATATATATATATAAGTATCCGCTAAAATGAGAACCACCTCGAGTTGTAAGAACCGCGAAAACTTTTTGATCCGGGGCGAGGTGGACCAAATTTTTTTTCATAAACGTAGATGCATGTATAAAAACAACATTTGTAAAAAAAAATTCAAAAAAAAAATGTCGTGTATGTAGTTTTGAGCAACACAAGTTTGTGTTTACGTGACCCGTAAATTTTCCGGCTAGATTTACGGGTCCCGTAAACACAAACTTGTGGCGCTCAAAACTACACACACGACATTTTTTTTTTGAATTTTTTTTTACAAATGTTGTTTTTATACATGCATCTACGCTTATGAAAAAAAAAAATTGGTCCACCGCGCCTGTTACGGTGTAATTCTCACGGTTCTTACAACTCGAGGTGGTAGTGCAGGTCTTAAACAAAGCACATAAATCATGTAAATTTCACATAATTTACCACTTTTTAAGCTATATGTACAACATGCAAAGCTATCAAACCTATGTTAAAGTTTCATGCCATTATAATATGCCAATAAATGTTATTTTTAGTGTTTGTAACCTGTTCAAAAATATTTTTGTCATACAATCACTTTTTTGTCACTTCTTGAGCTTTAAACCAACATATATTCACATGTACAAGTGCCTAAAGCATACTATCATAACATCATCATCTTATGTTAATCTATATGCTTCAAATATGTGATATATTCAGGTTTATTTGCTGATGTACTTTACATTTAACATATCATACATAAATCACCAAATACTTGCATTTTTACCACCATTCAAGAACATGTAACAACATAAACAAGTACTTAACAAGATATCAAACTTCAAAACTCATATACACACATACATATGTACAGTTATACATATATATATGCACCACTATTTTTACTTGTATCAAGACCCATTTCATTTTAGATTTCAAGTTTAGTGAAAATCCCAAGATTCAAGAGAAACTTCAAATCATCAAGAACAACCAAGAATCAAAGTATGATTTAAACATAAGTGTTATACCTTCAAGATTCAAGTGGGTTGTGGGATGAGATTTTGATGATAGGAAGCTTGAAATTACTTGAATGCACCTTGGAAACCTCTTTAGATCTTCACACCAACTTGAAGGTTGCTAGAAATGAGCTTGAATTCTCAAGAACAAGATTGCAAAAAAATGAAGATGGAGAGAGATAGGTGTTTACGGTTTTGGAGAGAGGAAGAGGGAGGAGTTTGAGTGTTGTGTGAGTGAGAATGATCTTGGAAGGATTCTATGAAGATATATAAGAGATATGGAATTTGGCATACATCACCAAGTGTCAAAACAAGATAAAAGGAAATATTTGCAAGATTCATCTAATATTTGGTGGCGCCATCTAGATATTGAACCGTAAATTAGATGGGGGAGGGAGTCCATGTGCAACTTTTTATATAAATATGCTATATGTAGGCTAAAACGGGTGTTTAACTGGATACCGGGTAATTTATCTAGCGTTTAAATCCCGGTTTATGGCGTTCTAAATTATTTTTATTATTCTATAAAAATAACTTGCCAAAATATTACTGAAATAAATTTCAGTTGCCAAGACTGGCTGCGTTGTCTGCGTTTTGCAGTAGAAGCACTGTGTTGCGCAGAAACACGCGGTACGCGCTTAAACTTGAAAAATAACGTTTTTAAGCGTTTTAATTTATTTTTCAACACGAACCTGATTAAATTAAAATTTTAATCATAACAGGATATTTCTGGGATTTAAATATTATCCGTGCGGTCACCGACGTTCGTTTCGCAGTTTTGTCGTAAATAGTTCTTTAGTTCAAATAAACATGTTTTTGTCATACCGAATCCTTCGAAACTTATTTCTAAGTGATGTAAAGGATATTTAGGGTATGTTTGGCTTGCGTCACAGTTCCGGAGTGTACGTCGCGTTAAACAGATTGCGTTTATGCACCAGTTTGCGTATAACTTTCCAGAAAGTGATTTAAAGCTTGAAATCGGAATCGAATCAAATTGTAAAATCATTAAACACAAATACACACATAATAACACCAAAACACATATAGTAACATCGAAGCACATTGTTTTATTGATAATCCACATTGTTTTACGTTATACGATGATTACAGAACACAGTTGTCACTGTCTCCCCTACTTTAGGAAATTTCGTCCCGAAATCTTATTTAGAGGAAACTTGTGAAAACAAATATGGATATTTCATCTTCATCTGGTCCTTACGTTCCCAAGTAAACTCGGGGCCACGTTTGGATTCCCAGCGAACTTTGACCAAATGAATCCGTTTGTTCTTCAACTGTTTGTATGTACGGTCCACTATCTCCACAGGTTTCTCGACAAAGTGCATTGTTTCATCGATTTGAATCTCGTCGAGAGGAATGTGAAGATCAGCATCAGCTAAACACTTTCGCAAATTGGACACGTGAAAAGTCGGATGAATATTTCCAAGCTCTAGAGGTAGCTCTAGTCAATAGGCAACCTTTCCAATTCTTTCAACAATCTTAAATGGTCCAACATATCGTGGTGCAAGTTTTCCTTTCTTTCCAAATCTCACCACTCCCTTCCAAGGTGACACCTTGAGTAGGACACGGTCTCCGTTTTGAAATTCTAAGGGCTTGCGTCGCATATCCGCATAACTCTTTTGACGGCTTCTAGCTGTCACAAGATTATCGCGAATTTTCTTGATTTTGTCTGTTGTTTCCAGAATGAGCTCAGGTCCAGTAAGCTAAGCTTCACCGATCTCATTCCAACACACAGGTGAACGACATTTTCGACCGTAGAGAGCTTCGAATGGTGCCATATTAATACTAGTATGATAATTGTTGTTGTAAGAGAACTCGATCAGTGGAAGATGAGAATCTCAATTACCACCAAAGTCTATCACGCAAGCTCTAAGCATATCCTCCAAAGTTTGAATCGTTCTCTCAGATTGTCCATCTGTTTGGGGATGATAAGCAGTGCTTAGATTCAGTTGGGTTCCCAAAGCATATTGCATGGTCTTCCAAAAATGAGATGAAAACTGAGCATCACGATCGGAAATGATATCTAAAGGAACACCATGTCGTGATACAATCTCATCAACATAAATCTTTGCAAGTTTATCAGCAGATAGATCCTCGCGAATTGGTAGAAAATGAGCTGATTTCGTTAATCGGTCGATAACAACCTAAATAGCATCGTGACCTTTAAATGTACGCGATAACTTAGTGATGAGATCCATTGCAATGTTCTCCCACTTCCAAACCGGTATCTCTGGTTGTACAAGCAAACCAGAAGGTCCTTGATGTTCATCCTTGACTTTGAGACAAGTTAGGCATTTCGATACATACAAGACAACATCCTTCTTCATACCAGGCCACCAGAACTGAGTACAAAGATCCTTGTACATTTTATCAGCACCAGGATGGATAGAATATCGAGACTTGTGAGATTCCTCCATTACCAAGGTGCGAAGATCGTCTTCTTTCGGAACCCACAGACGATCCTTGAAATATAGCAACCCATCGTCCTTCGTTTCGAGTTTAAGTTCGAGTTGAAGCGGTAGCTCATTTTTCAATAAGCGCTTGATCACACAAGATCGTTGAGTTTGAAGGACACGAGATTGAATATCAGATAGAGTTCGAACAAAATGAAGCTTGACTCGTTCCTTTCGACTAAGCGCATCGGCTACGACATTCGCCTTACCAGGATGGTAGCGAATCTCGCAATCATAATCGTTTAAGAGTTCAACCCAACGCCGTTGCCTCATGTTCAGCACCTTCTGATTGAGAATATGTTGGAGACTTTTGTGGTCTGTGAAAACCACACACTTCGTTCCATAGAGGTAGTGTCTCCAGATTTTAAGTGCGAAAACCACAGCTCCTAACTCAAGATCATGAGTCGTGTAGTTCTTCTCGTGAATTTTTAGCTGTCTAGACGCATAAGCTATGACTTTACCTCGTTGCATAAGAACGCAACTAAGTCCTAGATTCGACACGTCACAATAGACAACAAAATCAGCGTTTCCCTCAGGTAGAGATAAAACTGTAGCATCACAGAGTTTCCGTTTCAGCGTTTGGAACGCTTCTTCTTGCTTAGATCCCCACTCAAAAGGCTTATTTTTCTGAGTCAAAGTATTGAGTGGAACCGTGATCTTTGAGAAATTAGAAATGAATCGACGATAATAACCAGCAAGACCAAGAAATGATCGAATCTCTGTAGGTGTCGTCGGTGTATTCCAATCCTTAATAGCAGCTATTTTGGAAGGATCCACTTGGATACCCTACTCATTGACTATATGACCCAAAAACTGAACTTCTCTAAGCCAAATTTCACACTTGGAGAATTTAGCAAAAAGTTGTTCCTTCTTTAGGAGTTCCAATGTCAAACGAAGGTGTTGCTCGTGCTCGGCTCGAGACTTCGAATAAATGAGAATATCGTCGATGAACACAATGATGAGCTTATCTAAATAAGGTTTACAAACCCTATTCATTAAGTCCATGAAGATAGCTGGGGCATTTGTCAACCCAAAAGGCATGACAGTGAACTCGTAGTGCCCATATCTCGTACAGAATGCAGTTTTGGGAATATCTTCTTCGAGCACACGAAGTTGATGATACCCAGATCGCAGATCGATCTTGGAAAAGCATGAAGCACCTTGCAGCTGGTCAAAGAGATCATCAATTCTAGGTAGGGGATATCGATTCTTGATGGTAAGCTTATTAAGCTCACGATAATCTATGCACATTCGAAAAGATCCATCTTTCTTTTTCACAAAGAGGACAGGAGCTCCCCAAGGCGAAAAGCTCAGACGGATGAATCCTTTATGAGACAACTCTTGAAGCTGTTTCGATAGTTCTTGCATCTCCGACGGTGCAAGATGATAAGGTGCTTTTGCAATCGGGTTGGCATTGGGTACAAGGTCAATATGAAACTCGACTTGATGAACTGGAGGCAAACCAGGCAGTTCATCGGGAAACACCTCTGGATAATCCTGAATAATCGAAATATCCTGAATACTCTTGCTCTTGCCTTTCTCCTCGGTGACATGTGCCAGGAAAGCAACATATCCTTTTCGCAAATATCTTTGGGCCTTTGTACACGACATAAGCTTCAAACCGCCAGATGGTTTCTCGCCACGAACTTCCAGAACATCGCCAGACGGAAGAGGAATACGAACAATCTTATCGAAACAAACCACCTCAGCATGATGTTTGGTTAACCAATCCATCCCCACGATAATATCGAAACTCCCAAGTTTCATCGGCGTGAGGTCAATGGGAAAAAGATGGTTATCAAGGTTTAACTGACAATCACGAATAACAGAATCGAGAACAAGAGGTTTACCAGTAGCAACTTCGACAGATAAGGGTTTCCTTAGTTTAGTTCTAGGTATCGCGAGCAAAGGTTCAAAAGATAATGAAACAAAACTTCTATCGGCACCAGAATAAAAAAGAATAGATGCAGGTCGATTGTTAACAAGAAACGTACCATTAACCACCTCGTTGTCAGCCCTCGCTTCGTTAGCATTCAGATTGTACGCTCGTCCACGAGCGGGATTCACATTTGCGTTGACATTCGCATTCGGGTTCGCATTAGCATTCGCGTTTGCATTTACCAGCCTCGGACAGTTGTTGCGGAAGTGACCAAACTCTCCACAATTGAAACATGAACCCGGTGGGAATCTAGCAGCATTCCCCTGAACTTGAGCTTGATTCTGAACAATCTGATTCTGACCCAAATGACAGACGTTGGCCAGATACCCAAACTTACCACACGTTGTGCATTGCCTACAAGCTTGTTGTGCAACATGATGACCGTTGAAGCGAGCACAATGAGGTGCAGTACCAGCATACGCTTTCTTCGCAGGCTGTTGAGCTGGTGGGTTCTAAGGCTTCTGAGCAGTAACTGCAAAGTTCTGAGCCCCCTTTCGCTTTCTCGACTTCTTCGACGACTCACCTTTCTTACCCTTACCCTTTTCCTTGACAGATTCGGTCGACTTCTTCTTATCACCCTTGCAGGTAAGTTTACCGTCGCAACCCCCGATCCCTGATCCCCGGGAACGGGCGGACGCGAGCTCAGAGTTTGGTGGTATCAGGTTTATTTAATCTCGCAGCGGAATTTACATCAGGACCGTAGTTAGGAAATGTTTATCAGAGTAAAACCACCTCATTTAATATTAATAAACACATGGGTAAAACCCAAGTTTCTTATTACAATACATTTATAGGGACAAACCATATTTTATTGAATTTAAAACATCGTTTATTAGGTAACTTTTATAGCCACATTATCCCCAAGCCTTCAGTGCTCTCCAGCTGGCTTTTTATTAATTGGCTGTCACATTGGGTTACCTGAAACGCGTTTTAAAAACATTTGTCAGTCGAAAATACTGGTGAGTGAATCCCAGTTTAATCAAGAAACATTTTATTAATTAAAACAGTATCGAGGACGATTACAATGTTTATGTCTACACAATTACTCCATTTGGTACTATCAAACCTGACTTGTGGGTCATATTACACATTGGCTAACTCATTGTCCAATGGTAACGTACTGTCATACTCGACTTACTACTCGCAGGTAGTACAAATTTTGTATACAAAACCCCAACATACCGGCAGTAATTGAAGACTACAAAGACTCAATCACTGCTTAATTACATTGTAAAACATTTATGGTTTTGTAAAAACTGTTAATAAAAAGGAGATTACTCACATTGCTATCTTAGGCTTTTCGTAAGGGTTTCCTGGATATAATCTATAATTTATACAAATGTACATTGGTTAGTATCATAACCCTTTGAAAATATTAATAATACCCTCCCCGATACGGCATTCCAACAACTACGTCGGGCAGAACCACGACAGTTGTTACGGAACCCTAAATCAATCGGGCAGTGTAACTATTATAAAACTGGGATTATAATACTTACAACGGAGCAGAACCTCGTTAATTAGGGGTATAATACCCGTGTATTATAACTTCTCTACATAATTTAGATTGAGAATTGAGATTGTGAGCGACGAAAAACGTAGACTGATGGCCTTCTTATATAGTTGCTGATATTGACTCTCAGGCGGCCCGCGTAAGGTAAGGCTAAGCCTTACGCGGCCCGCGTCAACACGCGGTCAACATATAGCTTAGCTGATTCGATACGTAGGTCCGCCACGATGATGACACGTGTCATCACCTGATGTCTTCGCGTTTCATGATCTGTCGCGGCCCGCGTCAACTTAGACGAGGTCTTACGCGGCCCGCTTGAACTAAAGAAGTCAGCGGAGTCAAAGTCTGGTCTTGATACGGCCTGCGTGAGCTTGAGGTGAGGTCCTACGCGGCCCGCCTCAGCTCTAATTCAGATTTTTATTTTTATTTTATAAACTATAATGTATTTCGGGCTCGGTTTTACATACGGGGCATAATATAAGACACATAAGAATATTTTAAGATATAATAGGGTGTCGTAAAATATACTGAGGGTGTCGGTTTTACCGAGGGTTGTTACATTCTCCCCACCTTACTTTAGAGCTCGTCCTCGAGATCTACTGGAATAAGTATGGATATTTTCTTTGCATTTCTGACTCGAGCTCCCATGTGTACTCAGGTCCTCTTTTGGAGTCCCACTTCACTTTGACTAGAACTAGTCTCTTGTGTTTGAGATTCTTGACTTTCCTATCTTCAATCTGTAGAGGTCTTTCTACAAATTTGAGTTGTTCATTTACCTCTATATCCTTAAGAGGTACTATCAGTGATTCATCAGCTAAACACTTTTTGAGATTAGATACATGAAACACATCATGTATTCATGCCATTTCCTCTGGCAGTTGTAACTGATAGGCTACTGGTCCTATTTTTCTAATAATCTTAAAAGGTCCAACATACCTGGGACTTAGCTTCCCTCGTTTGATGAATCTTACTACTCCTTTCCAAGGAGAGACTTTTAACAACACTTTATCTCCTACTTGAAATTCCAATGGTTTTCGCCTGTTATTAGCATAACTTTTCTGTCTATCACGTGCTGCTTTTAGTCGTTCCTTGACTTGAATAATTTTGTCAGTTGTTTCTTGTACAATCTCAGGTCCAGATAGTTGCTTTTCCCCAATTTCTGCCCAACAGACTGGGGTGCGGCACTTTCGTCCATAAAGTGCTTCGAAGGGTGCAACATTTATACTTGTGTGATAACTATTATTATAAGAAAATTCTATTAAAGGTAAGTGATCGTCCCAATTACCTCCAAAATCGATTACACAAGCTCTAAGCATGTCTTCCATTGTTTGAATGGTTCTTTCGCTTTGTCCGTCCGTTTGAGGATGATAAGCGGTGCTCAATTTTAACTTGGTTCCCATTGCCTTTTGGAAACTTGACCAAAAATGAGTGGTAAATCGACTATCCCTATCAGAAACAATTGATAAAGGAATACCATGTAAAGAAACAATTTCATTTACATACAACTTAGCTAATTGTTCCATACTAATTGTTTCTTTCATTGGTAGAAAATTGAGCTGACTTGGTTAATCTGTCTACAATCACCCAGATTGTATCATTTCCTTTCCTAGTTTTGGGTAATTTAGTAACAAAATCCATTGTTATTAATTCCCATTTCCACACCGGCATTTCTAATTGCTGTAACAAACCTGAGGGTTTCTGATGTTCAGCTTTAACTTGTGAACAAGTTAAACATTTAGAAACATAGGTTGCTATGTCCTTTTTCATTCCTATCCACCAGAAATTTTTCCTTAAATCCTGGTACATTTTGTCACTTCCTGGGTGCATCGTATATTTAGATTTATGGGCTTCTTCTAGTATACGATTACGCAGGTTTCCTAATTTAGGTATCCACATTCTCTTTTCATGGAATCTCCATATTCCATCTGTTCCTTGTTTTAATTCTTTTAGCATACCTTTTAATTTTTCAGAATCATCCTTGATTACTGATTCTTGTGCTTCTCTTATTTGATCATTTAAATCTACTTGCAGATTTAGTTTAAGAGAACGTACCCTTTTTGGCTTTTCATGATATTTTCGACTTAAAGCATCTGCCACTATATTTGCTTTTCCTTCATGATACTGGATATCACAATCATAATCACTAAGAAATTCCATCCAACGTCTTTGCCTCATATTCAACTCTTTTTGCTTGAAGATATACCTTAAACTCTTATGATCAGTGAATATGGTAAACTTACTACCATAAAGGTAATGTCTCCAAATCTTAAGAGCAAAAATTATAGCTCCTAATTCTAAATCATGGGTTGAATAATTCTCTTCATGATTCTTAAGTTGTCTAGATGCGTAAGCTATAACCTTTTGTCTTTGCATCAATACACATCCATAACCTAATTTAGAAGCATCACAATAGACTACAAAGTCTTCAGTTCCTTCTGGTAATGCTAATACAGGTGTATGGGTCAATCTTTGCTTAAGAATTCTAAAGGCTTCTTCTTGTTTTAGTCCCCATTCAAACTTAACAGATTTACAGGTTAACTTAGTTAAAGGAATGGCTATTCTAGAGAAATCTTGAATAAATCTTCTATAATAGCCGGCCAATCCTAAGAAACTTCTAACCTCCGTTGGTGATTCAGGGGTTTTCCATTTAATAATTGCCTCAATTTTCATTGGATCTACATGAATTCCTTCATGATTGACTAAGTGTCCAAGGAATTGTACCTGTTTTAACCAAAATTCGCACTTTAAAAACTTAGCATAAAGTTTTTCCTTTCTTAATAAACTTAAAAGTGCGTGCAAATGTTTTGCATGATCCTCTTTACTCTTGGAGTAAATTAGAATATCATCTATGAAAACAATTATGAATTTATCCAAATATGGCTTACATATTCGGTTCATCATGTCCATAAATGCAGCTGGGGCATTGGTTAAACCAAATGGCATGACAGTAAATTCATAATGGCCATACCTTGTTCTAAATGCGGTTTTAGGAATGTCCTCTTCATGTACCTTTAATTGATGATATCGAGATCTTAAACCAATTTTAGAGAAAAATCGAGCTCCTTGCAGTTGATCAAACAGATCATCGATTCTCGGTAATGGATACCGATTCTTAATCGTAACCTTGTTTAATTCACGGTAATCAATGCACATACGCATTGATCCGTCCTTCTTTTTAACAAACAGTATCGGCGCTCCCCATGGCGACGAACTTGGTTGTATAAATCCTTTTTCGAACAATTCGTCCAATTGTTTCTTTAATTCTTGCATTTCAGCGGGTGCCAAACGGTAAGGTGCTTTGGCAATCGGTGATGTTCCTGGTAGTAGGTGAATTCTGAATTCAATTCTTTTGGAAAGACATCTGAAAACTGAGATACTACTGGAATATCTTTTAAATCCTTTCCTTTAGTGTTAATGATTATAGAAATCAAATACACTATAGAACCTTTTCTTATACAACTTGCAGTTTTCATCACAGATATGAATTTTGTGGATCTAGAGGGCTTATCTCCTTTAATTGTGATCGTTTTACCTTTTGGTGAGTTTACTTGAATTAACTTTTGATCACATAAAATATTGGCTTTATTGGCTATTAACCAATCCATTCCTAAAACAACATCAAATCCTACCAAACTCATGGGATATATGTTTGCTATAAATTTCTGATTTAAAATTTCTATACTTGCTCCCTGCAAGATTTCAGAAATCCTAACGGTTTCTCCATTAGCTGTCTCTACTACGCATTCTTGTGGTAGTTTAGTTAATGATTGATTTAGAAATTTGCAAAACGATGTATTAATAAAACTTTGGTTTGCACCAGAGTCAAATAATACTTTAGCAAAAACATCATTAACTAAAAACGTACCAGCAATGACATCTGGAATCATTTTGGCTTCATCTGCAGTCAGAACAAATGCTCTAGCATTTTTAGTATTCTTGTTATTTGCAGCTGGGGTCAATTTCGGACAGTTTGGCCTGATATGACCTTTTTCTCCACAGTTGTAGCAATATCCATTACTGGATTTCTTCTTGCAGTTTTCTTCCTTGTGTCCTGGCATTTTGCAATAATTGCAGAGAGTGGAGCATTTTCCCGAATGCTTTTTCTTACAGACCTTGCAGTATGGTGCAGAGGTAGAACCTGTATTCCTACGATTGTAATTCCCTAATCGAAATTCTTGAGTAAGCCTTTGGGTTAGGTTCCTTCTCTGGTCTTCTTCTCTAGTATGGACTAATTCATCAGTCAAGGTATTTGTTAATTCTACAGCTTCTTCTATGGTTTGCGGTCTAGTTGCCTTGACTATGTGTCTAATCTCTCCAATTAATCCCCAAATATAACGAGAGATTACTACTGGTTCTGGTGAAGCAAGAGTTGGCACTATTCTAGCATATTCAAAGAATATTTTAGTGTATCCCTTACTATCTACACCAGTCATCCTAAGATTTAGAAATTTGTTTGCTATCTGTTCCTTCTCATTGGGTGGGCAGAATTTTCTTTCTACTTTGTTTTTAAATTCTTCCCATTCCATATTATAGGTTTGATCACTTCCTCTTGTCTGGAGGATAGTGTTCCACCATTCTAGTGCTGCATTCTTAAACAGATTAGAAGCAAACAGTATCTTATCTTCTTCGGCACACTTACTTATCCTTAATACTGCCTCAGTTTTCTCTATCCAGCGTAATGTTGCAATGGCCCCTTCGTTGCCCGAGAATTCCATTGGTTTACAAGACCAGAATTCTTTATAAGAACAACCATTAGGCACGGTTGTTCTTCTTTTGGGAATAGGTATTTGAAGTATAGGTCCATTGTTTACATTGTTTTCTGGTTCAACAGGTCGCTTACTGCTATGCTTACTTTTATTATCAGCATCCTTAACAGTTTGAAGAATAAATGGCATTGCATCTATAATTCTCTGTGCTACTATATGTTGGATAGCACTATTATCCACTTGGTTTTCATTGTTATTGATGCTTGGATTATCATTAACCACGTTAACGTTACTCTGGTTATCTTTATTCAGATTTCCTTGATTTCCTTGATTTCCTTCATCAGCCATCTGAATTTTAAACATTTATCCCATATTAATATCACAAGATAATAGGTAATATAGTTGATCACATGACACGCAATCTAGCAAAAAACGTAGATCATTGCTACTTACTCTATTCATATACTTATGCGTCTATTACACACTAGTACAGTGTAACATCTGTGCTTGTAATCATTGTGAACAGTTCAATTATCAATAAAACAATGTTATTTGATCCCAATGTTTGTTTGGTTGTGTTTTACATTTTTCATGCTTTGACTTTTATTCAATTTCAAACTCTACATCGCTTTCTGGAGAGTTATACGCAAACTGGTGCGTAAACGTAATCAGTTTAATGCGAAAAATACTCCGGAACATCAACATATACTTAACATACCTTAAATAACCTTTACATAACTTAGAAATAAGTTTTGAAGGCTTTGGTATGTCAAAAACAAGTTAATTCGCTTACAAGGACTAAACTTGACAAACTGCAAAAGTATGCCAATTTGAACAGTAACGAACATTCCGAAACATGACCATAAGTTAAACACACCTTAAATATCCTTTACATAGCTTAGAAATAGGCTTTGAGGGGTTCGGTGTGCTAAAATATACTTTTGGGTCATTCAGGGACTAAAAGCGTCAAAAAGTGCACAAGTTTGCATTTTCGTGCATAACTTACGTTCTGAATACATCTGGACATCCAAAAATCTATGTAAGCACTAAAATATTTTATTTTAGTGTTAGTGTTTGTTTTGAGAAAAATCCATTCGTCGCGTCATTTGGATCGTTTTTCGCGCTTATGCGCATTCCGTCGTAATTAAGCGAACATCGCGATCGTACGGCCAAACGAACCGACATCCGAGATGTTTTTGAGCACATTTTAAGTTCCCTATACTTTAACTTCATTTTAGAGCTTTGAAATGAGGTTAACGGGGTTCAAACGCATCGAAAAAGGCCTTAAACACGTGAAGGGACCAAAACTGTCATTTTTGAAACTTTGCTGAAACTGACACATGGTGGCGTAGCGCGAGCATCCCCTACCTATGCAGTCGCGCTACGCGAGCACCTCATCTGAACAGAAAAAAACCAGGTTCAATGTATTAACAGCTGTTAAACTCCCAACCACACACCCACACTTGCCCTTTCAGTTCATGAGAGGCCATTTTTAGTCACCACAACATTCCAACAAGTGTACGCCTTAGATTCGATCACGGTTTCCAAGAAACGATCCTAACGGTTCAGGAAATCCTATAAATACCCACATCCCCCAACCTCAAAACCCACTAGAATCTGATTTGTGAAGCTCTAAGTTGAAACCTTTGTTTCATACCTGAGCTACTTGAATCAAGATTAGCATTCGGGGACCTTTCGTAAGTATTCCTTCGTTCTTTTATTGCTTTTCGAGTCTGAAAGTCAAACTTTGTTTGACTTTCTGCGTTGACCAGTTTATGGTCAATGCGAAGTTCGTTTGAACTTCGCAACGTCATTGTAATCACGATGGTTATAGTCACTTGTGACTATGCCTACTGATTACCACGTTGTCTAGGGTCGTAAGGGTAAGCGATCTAATAAATCGCTTATACCTTCTAACCCGACCCATTTGGTCAATCATTAGGATCCGACCAAATACATTAGGCGACCATAGTAGGTAGGGAATAACCTTCTGAGGTTATACCTTATGGTCACGACGTTTAAACAGTTGTATGATAGGTGGTTTATATGCCTTAGGTAAATTACCAAAATACCCCTTTGATGCCAAAGTTCATTATAAACATATGTGACATAACTTTTGACATCTAAACTGATTTGGCGACAATATTAGGCATGTTAAGACATATTCTACTTGTCATAGGACTAGTTAGGCGGTCCGAACGCGTTTCACGCGAACGACGCGTTAAAGTAGCATAAGCTACCTAAACGGGTCGTAATGAGTCGTAAGCACTTATGTTAGGTTTCATTTAATATGTAGGCTTTGTTAAACCATATGAGACGAGTCTCCATACTCGTTTGGTTTACGAACCCTCATTCTATCCGATCCTCCGATTTAGGTCCGGTTTATTAACATAGTTACCTATATTAGGTGCCGTTTGATTCCGAGATCTCTAGCATTGCTTGGTGGTTATCTTAGGACTTCTGAGCAATCTCAAGTGAGTACATAGACCCCTCTTTTACTGTTTTCCAAACATTTTAGGGTGAAACACATGTGCCTACTTGTTACTTTCATGCTTTCCATGTTTTCATATCATATGCTTATTATGTTCAATAGTACACTTATAGTACATGATTTCATTGTGTTTTTGCTACGTATGTCCATTGTGTTGCATACTTAGTACATCGTTTTATATTATATTTTATGCTATGTATGTCCATTGTGTGCATACTTAGTACATTGTTTTACATTACATTTCATGCTATGTATGCCCATTGTGCGCATACTTAGTACATTATTTTACATTACATTCTATGCTATGTATGTCCATTGTGTGCATACTTAGTACATTTATTATTCATCACATGCTTACATTTTGGTATGACATTTGGTTTGTTTAAATGGGACAATGTACATTCATTAACACCGATCATGCCGCTCGGTAGTAGGTAGTGGTACCATAGGAATTGACAACTCCCATTCCTGAAATCCCGGGTTTGTTTGGATTGGAAGGAATGACCGAATCCGAATACATTTCTAGGTGGACCTTAAACTTTGTGCTAGGGTTTATTCTACAGTCGCAAGGCTTGGATGTATGAATTTTCACAATACCACATAAATGTTTGTATCAGTATAGCATGCATTTGTTCCACAAAACATAACTTTGATTTAAACCATGTTTTACTTCAATACCTTGTTTTTGTGCCTTTTACATATGGTTTAGTTGATATATTTCACTTACCATACATGATATTTTTGGGTACACATTACATGATCTACCTTAAACATAAACATTTTGACATTGATATACACATTTAGTGCTTTACATTGGACATAGACATTTTGATATGGTTTACACATTAACACATAACAATTCATTTATACATAAACAATTTACATTGGTGGTTGGTTTGAGTAAGTGATTTGAGTAACGAGGCGTGCGTAATATGATACAAGCATGGTGGATACGCCGCTGGTACTTCCTATATATAAGTGTTTGTATGACATTACATGTTGTAGCGTTACTTAAATCATTTCAATATTTGACATATTACGTTTTACATAAACAACTTATTTTCACAAGACATTGATTTACAAAACAACTTATCTTATACAAACTCATTTTACTTGGTTATTTATTTAACCTTACATTATTCTCTTATTTATACATATCATCGCTTTTTTTGGAATGATTTACAAAACAAAACAATTTACAAGGTTCATGACTGACTTTTGTTAACAACTTTTTCTAAACTTATAAGTCATGAATCCTCTTTTCACAAATCCTATGTATCTCACAGGCATTTTTATGCTGACGTACCTATTTTCACATGTGTTTTCAGGAGCTGTTGCTTAGGACAATGATCGTGACACTAGGGCGGACCTGTGCCTTAGAGACATAAAACGAAGATAGACTTAGTTTAATTATGTTTGTACTCTTTGTTTCCTGTTTAAGACAATGTAACTCTTATGTTGATAAATAAAATACAACTTTGAATGCCATGGTTATGAAACAATTAATTCTGTTACAACACTCCCCGGCGTTTTCCGCCACGTTTTGTATGTTATACGTGGTCAGGGTGTGACAGAAGAGTTCGTATCAGAGCCAATGGTTATAGGGAATTAGGTTATTAGTAATTCTTTGACCTAGACTATAACCTTTCTAGGAACCTAACACAAGTTATCTTGTGTTTAGATCTTAAAACATGCACATCACCTATCCTTAGGTGATTATCAAAACAAAAACCAAATTTTTCCGAAACAATTTTTGAAAAACAATCATCTGTTTTTGGATGATTTATTACAAGGTTTTGAACCCTCTATCGTAAGGTTTTGAACCCCTTTGAGTTTTCAAAATCTCGTCAAGGTTTTGGGTTTTAAATAATGTGAACACGTGCAAACTGGAAGAGTGAATGCCTGTACCCTGGGTTTTCTGTCTAAGGCTAGAGTGTTCGTATAAATCCACATAATCGGACCAGTCACTCTTACCTGGGAACTCTTGGGGTGAGTGTTCACTTATAGGCGAGCATGTCTTCGCGATACATTATTTTTGACCCATTTACTTTGATTAGTCATTGTGTGTTGTCTGTTTGCCTTATGGTAACAAACAAATGACCACCATCTTTGCCATTATCAATTTTTGAATCATCTCATTCTTTTCACCCAAACATCTCACTCGTTTCCTTTCATGTTTTCCACTTTTAGAATGCCTCCTCGACGCGAAAACCAGATAGCGACTGCCGAACTGGCAGAAATCATTGCGCAGCAGATGGCTGCTCAATTCCCAAATCTCTTTGCTCAATGGAACCAAGCCAACAACAACAACAATGCTCCATGTAAATACAAGGATTTTAACTCAGCTAAACCACTCAAGTTTAGTGGTTCTGAAGGAGCGACTGGGCTTCTTCAATGGTTCGAGAGCATTGAGAATACTTTTCGCCATGTGCAGTGTTCTGACAATCGCAAGGTCGAGTTTTCTTCGAGTGTGTTTCAGAAGAGGGCTCTCACATGGTGGAACGGGGTTATGAGAGACCGTGGTGCAGAAGTTGCTCTAGCACAAACTTGGGCTGAACTTAGGGCCCTTATGATGAGGGAGTTCTGTCCTCGTCATGAACAGCGAGCTTTGGAGAGAGAGTTCGATGACTTGAAACAAGACAGTGGCGAGTACAGGGCATATACTGATAGATTTGAGGAGTTGAGTCTGCTTTGCCCAACAATGGTTACCCCACTCGACAAGGCTATCGAAAGGTACATCGACGGCCTACCTGACTCAGTGCAAGACATCATTACTGGTAGTAACCCTGCCACACTCCGTCAGGCTATCGAGTTAGCAGCGACATTGACTGAGTCGCAAATTCAGAAGAATAAGTTACACAGGAAGGGTGACAAGGGCAAGAAACAGTCGTCTGACAAGGAAGATAACAAGAAAGGTCAAAACAAGAATGGAAAGGATTCTGGTTCATCAAAAAGGTCAAGGAAGCGTAAGGCTTCCCAAAACTATGTTGTCACTGCCCAAGCTAACCAGGCAGCTCCCAACCAACCCGCACAGCCTCCAGCGAAGAAGCCCTATTCAGGGAATGCACCTTTGTGCAATAGATGTAACAGTCACCATCAGCCGCAACATCAGTGTCGTTTCTGTAATAACTGTGGGAAGTCGGGTCATCTTGCCAATGTTTATCGGTTTGCTCAGAATCAGGCAGTTCAGAACCCGGCTCAACAAGTTGCTCAGCCTCCTGCTCAGCAACAGGGTCAAGCTGCACGACCACACTACCCACCAGGTGCTTGTTATAACTGTGGGGATCTGACCCACTACAGAAACCGGTGCCCAAGGCTAGCTAACCAGAATCAGAATCCAAACCAGAATCAGAATCAGGCTCAGGCTCGAGGGCGAGTCTTCAACATGAATGCTCAAGAGGCACAAGCAGACATTGAAGTGGTGAACGGTACGTTCTTTATTAATAATCAGCCTGCATCTGTTCTCTTTGATTCGGGTGCCGATAAGAGTTTTGTGTCATTGTCTTTTGAGCCAATGCTTCGCGTGTCTAGAACGAAACTAGGAAAACCCTTGACAGTAGAAGTTGCTAGTGGTGAACCCATTGTTCTTGATTATGTTCTACGCAACTGCTAGTTGAACCTTAACGACCATCTTTTTCCTATCAACCTCACGCCTATGCAACTTGGAAGCTTCGACGTCATTGTGGGTATGGATTGGTTATCCAAGCATCACGCAGAGGTAGTTTGTTTTGAGAAGATCGTTCGTGTGCCGCTTTCGACAGGCGAGATCCTACAGGTTCAAGGTGAGAAACCGTCTGGTGGTCTCAAGCTCATGTCTTGTTTTAAAGCTCGGAAATATCTGCGGAAGAACTATGTGGCCTTCTTAGCACATGTTACAGCAGATAAAGGCAAGGGTAAGTCTATTTCAGATATTCCTGTCGTTCGGGATTATTCTGAAGTTTTCTCTGAAGAGTTACCTGGTCTACCCCCAGCACGCCAAGTCGAGTTCCGCATTGATCTCGTACCTGGTGCAAATCCCATTGACAGAGCTCTATATCGTCTTGCACCATCTGAGATGCAAGAGTTGTCTAAGCAGCTTCAGGAGCTCTCTGACAAAGGTTTTATACGTCCTAGCTTTTCACCTTGGGGTGCTCCCGTTCGTTTTGTCAAGAAGAAGGATGGATCCTTTAGGATGTGTATCGATTATCGTGAGCTTAACAAGCTTACCATCAAGAATCGATATCCCCTACCGCGCATAGACGATCTCTTTGATCAGTTACAGGGCGTTTCTTATTTTTCGAATATTGATCTGCGTTCCGGGTATCATCAACTTCGTGTGCATGAAGAAGACATTCCCAAGACAGCGTTCCGCACTCGTTATGGGCATTACGAGTTCACAGTCATGCCATTCGGTTTGACTAATGCTCCTGCTGTTTTCATGGACTTAATGAATAGGGTTTGCAAGCCTTATTTGGATCAGTTCGTCATTTTTTTTATTGACGACATCTTGATTTACTCTAAGACGCGAGCTGATCACGAGCAACATCTTCGTCTTACTTTGGAACTCCTAAAGAAAGAGCAACTTTTTGCCAAATTCTCCAAGTGTGAATTCTGGCTTAAAGAAGTTCAATTCTTAGGATATATCATCAATGAACAAGGTATTCATGTAGATCCCACCAAGATCAGTGCGATTAAGGATTGGGATACGCCTACTACTCCTACTGAGGTTCGTTCCTTTCTTGGTCTAGCGGGTTATTACCGCCGCTTCATTGAGAACTTCTCAAAGATTGCAGTTCCTCTAACTGCTCTAACTCAGAAGAACAAACCCTTTGACTGGGGATTCAAACAAGAGGAAGCTTTTCAAAACTTGAAGCAGAAGCTTTGCGACGCGCCTGTTCTGACTTTGCCTGAGGGCAATGATGATTTCGTCGTTTATTGTGATGCATCTAAATTGGGTCTTGGCTGTGTTCTGATGCAAAGGAACAAAGTCATAGCATACGCATCCAGGCAGTTGAAGATACATGAGAAAAACTACACCACTCATGATGTTGAGTTAGGTGCAGTTGTCTTCGCTCTTAAGATCTGGAGACACAATTTGTACGGTACAAAATGTGTGGTTTTCACAGACCACAAAAGTCTTCAGCATATCTTCAACCAGAAAGAACTCAACATGAGGCAACGACGTTGGGTTGAGCTTCTAAACGACTATGACTGCGAAATTTGCTACCATCCTGGTAAGGCGAATATCGTAGCCAATGCTTTGAGTCGTAAGGAACGTACTAAGCTTCATTGTGTTCATGTTCAATCTGTTATTCAAGCTCGATCCGATATCCAAGCCCGCATTTCTCAGGCTCAACAATCTTGTGTTTCACAAGGTTTAATGGATAAAGAATTTCGTTATCACATAACACCTATCTGGAACTAAAGGACAATGGATCGTATTACTTCATGGACCGTTTGTGGGTCCCAAGCCAAGATAACCTTCGCACCTTGCTTATGGATGAAGCCCATAAGTCACGTTATTCTGTTCTTCCTGGCTCAGATAAGATGTATAAGGATCTTCGTATTCAGTATTGGTGGCCTGGTATGAAGAAAGACATTGCCTTATACGTATCAAAATGCCTTACTTGTCTTAAGGTTAAGGCTGAACATCAACGTCCTTCGGGTTTATTGGTGCAACCAGAGATCCCAGTTTGGAAATGGGAAAACATTACTATGGATCTCATTACCAAACTTCCGCGCACAAAGAAAGGTCATGATGCCATCTGGGTAGTCGTTGATCGTCTTACTAAGTCAGCACATTTCTTGCCAATCCGTGAGGATTTTCCTGCTGAAAAACTTGCTAAAATCTATGTGGATGAAATTGTAGCTCGACATGGTGTTCCTCTGAACATCATTTCTGACAGAGATGCTCGTTTCACTTCTCATTTTTGGAGAACCATGCAATCTGCTATGGGGACCCAACTTAATCTGAGCACGGCTTATCATCCGCAAACGGATGGTCAATCTGAAAGAACAATCCAGACTCTGGAGGATATGCTTAGAGCTTGTGTGATCGACTTTGGTGGTAGTTGGGATTCACATCTTCCGTTAATAGAATTCTCCTACAACAACAGTTATCACACCAGCATCAAAATGGCTCCTTTCGAGGCTCTCTATGGTCGAAAATGTCGTTCACCAGTCTGCTGGAATGAGATCGGCGAGGCTCAGCTTACTGGACCTGCTCTCATTTTAGAGACAACTGACAAGATTAAGAAAGTTCGTGATAACCTTCAGACAGCTAGAAGCCGTCAAAAGAGTTATGCGGACCCAAAACGCAAGCCCTTAGAATTTTAAGTCGGTAATCGAGTATTACTTAAGGTCTCACCTTGGAAAGGTGTGATCAGATTTGGAAAGAAAGGAAAACTTGCACCTAGATACGTTGGACCATTCAAGATCGTCGAAAGAATCGGTAAGGTAGCCTACAGACTTGAGTTACCTCCTGAACTTGGAAATGTTCATCCAACCTTTCACGTGTCCAATCTCAAGAGGTGTTTAGCTGATGAGAACCTCCACATACCGCTTGACGAAATTCGTGTTGACAAAACACTGAAATTTGTTGAGAAGCCAGTGGAAATCATGGAACGTGAAGTCAAGTGGCTTAAACGCAAGCGCATTCCTTTGGTTAAAGTTCGCTGGGAAGCTAAACGTGGACCCGAGTTTACTTGGGAACACGAAGATCAAATGAAGGCGAAATATCCGCATCTTTTTCCACGAGTTTCCTCTAAATAAATTTCGGGACGAAATTTCCACAAGTAGGGGAGACTGTAACATCTGTGCTTGTAATCATTGTGAACAGTTCAATTATCAATAAAACAATGTTATTTGATCCCAATGTTTGTTTGGTTGTGTTTAACATTTTTCATGTTTTGACTTTTATTCAATTTCAAACTCTACATCGCTTTCTGGAGAGTTATACGCAAACTGGTGCGTAAACGTAATCAGTTTAATGCGAAAAATACTCCGGAACATCAACATATACTTAACATACCTTAAATAACCTTTACATAACTTAGAAATAAGTTTTGAAGGCTTTGGTATGTCAAAAACAAGTTAATTCGCTTACAAGGACTAAACTTGACAAACTACAAAAGTATGTCAAAAAGTGCACAAGTTTGCATTTTCGCGCATAACTTACGTTCTGAATACATCCGGACATCCAAAAATTTATGTAAGCACTAAAATATTTTATTTTAGTGTTTGGCTTGAGAAAAATCCATTCGTCGCGTCATTTGGATCGTTTTTCGCGCTTATGCGCATTCCGTCGTAATTAAGCGAACATCGCGATCGTACGGCCAAACGAACCGACATCCGAGATGTTTTTGAGCACATTTTAAGTTCCCTATACTTTAACTTCATTTTAGAGCTTTGAAATGAGGTTAACGGGGTTCAAACGCATCGAAAAAGGCCTTAAACACGTGCAGGGACCAAAACTGTCATTTTTGAAACTTTGCTGAAACTGACACATGGTGGCGTAGCGCGAGCATCCCCTGACTATGCAGTCGCGCTACGCGAGCACCTCATCTAAACAGAAAAAAACCGAATTCAATGTATTAACAGCTGTTAAACTCCAAACCACACACCCACACTTGCCCTTTCAGTTCATGAGAGGCCATTTTTAGTCACCACAACATTCCAACAAGTGTACGCCTTAGATTCGATCACGGTTTCCAAGAAACGGTCCTAACGGTTCGGGAAATCCTATAAATACCCACATCCCCCAACTTCAAAACCCAGTAGAATCTGATTTGAGAAGCTCTAAGTTGAAACCTTTGTTTCATACCTGAGCTACTTGAATCAAGATTAGCATTCGGGGACCCTTCGTAAGTATTCCTTCGTTCTTTTATTGCTTTTCGAGTCTGAAAGTCAAACTTAGTTTGACTTTCTACGTTGACCAGTTTATGGTCAATGCGAAGTTCGTTTGAACTTCGCAACGTCATTGTAATCACGATGGGTATAGTCCCTTGTGACTATGACTACTGATTACCACGTTGTCTAGGGTCGTAAGGGTAAGCGATCTAATAAATCGCTTATACCTTCGAACCCGACCCATTTGGTCGATCATTAGGATCCGACCAAATACATTAGGCGACCATAGTAGGTAGGGAATAACCTTCTGAGGTTATACCTTATGGTCACGACGTTTAAACAGTTGTATGATAGGTGGTTTATATGCCTTAGGTAAATTACCAAAATACCCCTTTGATGCCAAAATTCATTATAAACATATGTGACATAACTTTTGACATCTAAACTGATTTGGCGACAATATTAGGCATGTTAAGGCATATTCTACTTGTCATAGGACTAGTTAGGCAGTCCGAACGCGTTTCACGCGAACGACGCGTTAAAGTAGCATAAGCTACCTAAACGGGTCGTAATGAGTCGTAAGCACTTATGTTAGGTTTCATTTAATATGTAGGCTTTGTTAAGCGATATGAGACGAGTCTCCATACTCGTTTGGTTTACGAACCCTCATTCTATCCGATCCTCCGATTTAGGTCCGGTTTATTAACATAGTTACCTATATTAGGTGCCGTTTGATTCCGAGATCTCTAGCATTGCTTGGTGGTTATCTTAGGACTTCTGAGCAATCTCAAGTGAGTACATAGACCCCTCTTTTACTGTTTTCCAAACATTTTAGGGTGAAACACATGTGCCTACTTGTTACTTTCATGCTTTCCATGTTTTCATATCATATGCTTATTATGTTCAATAGTACACTTATAGTACATGATTTCATTGTGTTTTTGCTACGTATGTCCATTGTGTTGCATACTTAGTACATCGTTTTATATTATATTTTATGCTATGTATGTCCATTGTGTGCATACTTAGTACATTGTTTTACATTACATTTCATGCTATGTATGCCCATTGTGCGCATACTTAGTACATTATTTTACATTACATTCTATGCTATGTATGTCCATTGTGTGCATACTTAGTACATTTATTATTCATCACATGCTTACATTTTGGTATGACATTTGGTTTGTTTAAATGGGACAATGTACATTCATTAACACCGATCATGCCGCTCGGTAGTAGGTAGTGGTACCATAGGAATTGACAACTCCCATTCCTGAAATCCCGGGTTTGTTTGGATTGGAAGGAATGACCGAATCCGAATACATTTCTAGGTGGACCTTAGACTTTGTGCTAGGGTTTATTCTACAGTCGCAAGGCTTGGATGTATGAATTTTCACAATACCACATAAATGTTTGTATCAGTATAGCATGCATTTGTTCCACAAAACATAACTTTGATTTAAACCATGTTTTACTTCAATACCTTGTTTTTGTGCCTTTTACATATGGTTTAGTTGATATATTTCACTTACCATACATGATATTTTTGGGTACACATTACATGATCTACATTAAACATAAACATTTTGACATTGATATACACATTTAGTGCTTTACATTGGACATAGACATTTCGATATGGTTTACACATTAACACATAACAATTCATTTATACATAAACAATTTACATTGGTGGTTGGTTTGAGTAAGTGATTTGAGTAACGAGGCGTGTGTAATATGATACAAGCATGGTGGATATGCCGCTGGTACTTCCTATATATAAGTGTTTGTATGACATTACATGTTGTAGCATTACTTAAATCATTTCAATATTTGACATATTACGTTTTACATAAACAACTTATTTTCACAAGACATTGATTTACAAAACAACTTATCTTATACAAACTCATTTTGCTTGGTTATTTATTTAGCCTTACATTATTCTCTTATTTATACAAATCATCGCTTTTTTTGGTATGATTTACGAAACAAAACAATTTACAAGGTTCATGACTGACTTTTGTTAACAACTTTTTCTAAACTTATAAGTCATGAATCCTCTTTTCACAAATCCTATGTATCTCACAGGCATTTTTATGCTGACGTACCTATTTTCACATGTGTTTTCAGGAGTTGTTGCTTAGGACAATGATCGTGACACTAGGGCGGACCTGTGCCTTAGAGACATAAAACGAAGATAGACTTAGTTTAATTATGTTTGTACTTTTTGTTTCCTGTTTAAGACAATGTAACTCTTATGTTGATAAATAAAATACAACTTTGAATGCCATGGTTATGAAACAATTAATTCTGTTACAACACTCCCCGACGTTTTCCGCCACGTTTTGTATGTTATACTTGGTCGGGGTGTGACATACAGAAATAAAGATTACAATACCAACAGAAATAAAATAGTAATATGCATCCGTACACACATATTTTATTTTATTTTATTTTATTATATTATTATTACTACCGCTTCCTCCATTCTAACATTCACGGATATGGATTCATCCAAAAATCCATATTGCGCTCATCGTATTTCCATACAAGACGCTCTCCCACCTGACACATTCTCTCACTGCTTTCTAAAATTTCCTCCCCGAAAGTCCTAAGTTCTTTAACGTTTTCTGCACTCATTGGGGGTGCAGGTTCTCGGACTGGGTTTGGAATCTGGGGTGCATTTTCCTGATATGGGGGTGACAGTTCATGAAATTGGTAAGGATCCTCTAATATATCCCTAATATAATCATCTTGGTAATAGGGATCTAAAGGGTCCATACCTGGGTAGGCTTCTATGTTCTGTATGGGTGGATAATCCTGGATAGGGTAACGTTGCACAAAATTCCTATTATCGTCCCACCAGGGGTCGTAATTTGGATCTAGAGGGTTTGGCGCAGGTACCCTAGGGATTTCTTCTGGGTTAAAGTCATGCATCTCCACTTGGTTTTCCTGGTTTTCTATTTCCATGGGTTGTTCTGGGTTTTGTGGTTGTGGGGCTACTAATTGTTCCAGACTTGGGTCAGCAGCAGTTGTAGCTAAGATATGGAAATTAGCTAGGCTTCTATTAAGCATATCTTGAGTATGGGCATCTGTCTCTCGCTTAATAGCTGCTAAAGCCCTTTGCTGTTGCAATTTTCGCATTCTCTTCCTACGAGCAAAAGCTTCTTTACTGAACCTGTAAGACCCTAAAATCGTACATGACAAAAGTCGCAGCGGAAACACGTACCATAAAATTTCTTTCATTATAAATACCTCAACTTATTTAAAATTTAACTTTAACACAACTCTTTCCCGTAGATCCGTCATCCTCTCGTTTACTAGTTAAAAACATAGCTTATGTTTACTACATTATGTACATCAACATTCCCGTACAATCTCTCTAGTGACTCGATCTTCGATCTCCAATCCTTGACTATCCTCATGACTGGCACTACCTGCGTTCACCACATACATACATAACATTAGCATACATTAATAAACAAGATTCATTCGCGTATACTTCACATTTCATCATCTTTCAAGCTTTAAGCCTTTCATCTGCGTATCCATTTCCTGGTGACACTTCAATAATGTACCTGCATTACTTATCATTCTCAAGGTACACCATTAATAACGTTAACACTCAATGTGTCTAAATCATGCATACATACGTTCTTACATACAAACATGCATACACATCTACATACATTCATCCTTTTCTACAGCTTTACATACGGGCATATAATCATACATGTCTTTATACACATCCACATACGTACATACCTTTCCTACATCATCACATACATGCATACACTCATACATGTCCTTATACATACATACATACATACACATCTACGTACATACATACCTTTCCTACATCATCGCATACATGCATACACTCGTACATACCTTTATACATACATACATACACATCTACGTACATACATACCCTTCCTACAACTTTACATACGTGCATACACTCATACATGTCCTTATACGTACATACACACTCATCCACAAACGTACATACCTTTCCTAACATCATCACATACATGCATACACTCGCACATACCTTTATACATACATACACATCCACATACGTACGTACCTTAACAAACACGTATTAGATCACGCGTACCTCTTACATAATCATACATTATTTACATGGGTCTTAGACTTAGCTTTATAGCCCATAAACATCTAAGGAACCATCAAAACCATGTTTGGAAAGTCCGCCGTAGTCCACGGATATCAAACCGAAGCCTACGGTACATAATTCAACTTACAAACAAGATTTCAGCTTTTGGGACTTGGGGAGGCCGTCGGCGACGACCCCTAGGGTCGTCGGCGACGGGCCTTGCATTTACCCGTAGCCCAAAAGTCCCGTAGACAGGTAGTTAACCCGTCGGAGAAAACTGACTTTCCCTTGCCCGTCGGCGACGGCCTCTCTAAAATGCATTTTTCTGCAGATACGTTTCGTCGTCCGTACGCACTAAATCGCGCGTAACTTTTGAACCGTTTACCCGTTTAACCTCCCGTTTCTTCCTACATGCTTGTAAATTCACATTCTATCATATGAACTTGAAATCCCACATCCGGATTAATGAAATTCTTATCTTGCGCCCTATCGACTTATCATCACATTCTAATTATTTGACCCATTATGGGTATTTACGCAATACTTGGTTTATGACATACCAAGACCATACTCTTCGCTTCCATACTTATTCAAGACATTATACTCATCAAATACTTGTTCCTAAACTGCTTGTTAAAATCGTTTGCCCCAAAATACCCATCAAGGGCATTTTGGTCCACCTTACCTTCATCATTTACGACGAAAGACATTAACACATATTTGCCTTCATACATCATGTTTAATTCATTACAACACTATATTACTTACTTGTACTAAGAAGTGATTACGGAAATCACTTACCTTATGCGTCCGTGCTCGTATCCGATTCCTTGCCTCTTCTTGACCCGTTAACACCTCATGCTTGAGTCCGCCTCGACGTGATTCCTATACTTTCATTTCATCGAAATCACGCTCTTATTAGCATACACCTTTGTACATATAACAATCATATCACTCGTATATTTCATACTTAACTTTCATGAGTTATTTCTAACCAACATAACACACATAATCAACTTCGTATCCTTTCAACTCATGTAGTTCATCATGTAATCACCGTTAACGCATATTAACATAACATGTACCAAGCGACTTCCTACAATCTCACCTTTACAACAACGAGTCAAGCCGTACTTCATATGCATAGTTGACTTTCAGAAAGTCAACAGTTCATTAATTTTACTTTCAACTTATCATCATATACTCGTAACATCATAATCGACTATACGGGCAACACTATATACATTTCATTATACACTTGATGTGAGTACTACCTTTTAAGCATAACGTACAACTATTTCATGCACAATTCTTCTAAACTCATACATAACCCATCAAAACCAACTACTAATCATCATGTATCATTCCAAATGAACATTAAACATAACATCATCATATTCCCATACTTTCATCTAACATTAATTCATCATACCCACATAATACATCAATCATTCAACAAGACTTGAACATAGGAGGTGATTCTAGTCATCTTCATCCCCATAGCTAATGGGTTTATCATCTAAACATCAAATTAGCTCAAACCATTCATAATTCATGTTCTAAATGATGATTATAACACATACTCATGCTCAATTCCACTTAAACTCATGGATTAGAACATAACCCACTTCACCCATGATCACCAATCTTAGATTCAAGACATACCTTATGATCCCCTCGTGTTGGTGATCATTAATCCATGCTCGGTTATGGATTTGAGCTTCATCTTGCCTTCCGCTTTGAGCATAAAGATGGAACTAGGGTTTGAGGCTCCATGGGAGCCTCCTGCTCTCTCTCTCGAACACACGTATGTGTGTGTTTGTGTGTGTTAGATATTTTATAACTTAACTTTCATTTGTTCCATTTTAGCCCCTCGGGTTTTCTTTTAAAACATAACTGACACTACCTTAATCATTTAAGACTTTTGACCATACCCTTAACTAGGTTAAATAGCCTAGTTATTTATTTCCTGACGTGTCACATAATAACATACAATAAGCATTTACATTCAGATTTTGGGGCGTTACAAGTCTACCACCCTTAAACAGGGTTTCGTCCCCGAAACCTTTCTCACTTTCATCGAACACACCTTATCTTTTCTTCCAGTCCATCATACGACCACTAGCCCATACTTTCCTGATCATTCTTTCCTATTTCATTTGCATCTTCATTTACTTGACCTGTCAATAACTGGTCATAAACATACTTCTCTGACCTGTAATCACACGTACCTATGTACTTAACTCTAACTTGATCACCCTTCTACGTTTTCTACAATTACTTGTACTATGCATACCTTTACATTACCTTTAAATCATCTCGTTCCTTTCGCATTCTTATTACTTTTACTTCATGCATTACTTAATTTACACATACACATGTGTCATACTAGTTCATATCTATCCAATCATGAGTTAAACATTTTTACTAACCTCTTTTCATTTCGCAAACCAACGATCCGTAACCCAGATCGACCATCTTTTCCTCGAGTACTAGCCATGATAGGCCAGGTTTCATTCATCCTTGTAATGAGTTTTCGCTCGTGCATATCCTTTCACCAATACGAATGGTTTCATCACATCAATAATCCAACATTATCACCAACAACGTCAGCTGTTAGCATATGTCATTCAAACATTCATTACACTAGGTGATTACCCACCTATAACTCTTCTACAATTTCCTACATACATGCTATAACACATTCCATACTTCATTCCTTACATACAGTTCTTTTACTCTAGTTACTTACTTCGTCACCCTTGCGGTTTGACTCTTCAAGTCCATCTGACATTTCTTACTTATCATAGATGCATCGAGGTACGCGTTCGTGCTTCTTTCCATTCATGCTTACTTGAAAAGACATTCATTACATTATTCTGGTACTCATGACCAAGCTTACCCTTCTTATTCATACTTAACCTATTGTCCAGGTCGTAGCCCGCCTTACATTATGACTCCCACGAGTCGATTACTAACACATCTAACTCATCATGGTTTCAAAACTTCTTTCTTTCATTTTAAAAATTTAAAATTTAGGTTTGCGTGCCAATCCTGATCATTCTTTCATCCAGTTACTTTACATTTACTCACAAGATTCATTTGACACAACCACGGTCAAACTATTGACACATCGCGATGTGGGCTATTTTCATCATTTCTATATTTTAACTCGTCCTGCGGACGCAATCATAGCATCCATACCTTTCATTATTTCTATGTTTTGAATCCGTCTAGCGGTTTCGAACATTCCCTTCATGCATTTCATACCTTGAATCCGTCTCACGGATTCAAACATATCATTCATGCCTTTCATCCTTGAATCCGTCTCGCGGATCCAATCATATCATTCATACCTTTCATTCCTTGAATCTATCTCGTGGATTCAAACATTTCATTCCTACCTTTCCTTCCTTGAATCCGTCTCGCGGATTCAATCATTTCATTCATACATTTCATTCCTTGAATCCATCTCGTGGATTCAAACATTTCATTCCTACCTTTCCTTCCTTGAATCCGTCTCGCGGATTCAATCATTTCATTCATACATTTCATTCCTTGAATCCATCTCGTGGATTCAAACATTTCATTCATACCTTTCCTTCCTTGAATCCGTCTCGCGGATTCAATCATTCCATTCATACATTTCATTCCTTCATAGTACTCTCAATTTTCCGAGAGTCTTAATTCCCATTTCCCCCACACGCCCGCCTGCTACCCCACTCTACCGGACATACCTGTAACAATTATCATAATCTCACGAACGTCATACGTTTCTCGTGTACTGGCCAGGTACACAATCCACATAGTAGTTTCGTGCCTTCATGTAATTGTCACCTTATGTCCGTAGGCTTAGGTTTCGGCGCGTGTATCACTTTCAGTACCTCATTACATACAATCCTTGTCTTTCATTTAAAACTTTTCCTTCCCTTAATGAGTTTTACCATTACTTACGCCCACATATTAAATTTACATACCTAGGGCTCATTTCCCTATTTGCCTCTTGACGGTTCTAGTTATTCATCTTAAACTGCATTCACGGATCATCCTCTTGAAACACCTATGCTTACCTTGCACATTCAAAACCGTCAGTCTCTTTATACGTATACATAAGTACATACTTACATTAGCTTCTATCTTTGGATCTTGATCGAGTCTTCGATTGTACGGGTTTCTTATCTCGAGAGCACACAAGTTTGAGTTCAAGTACTTACTTTCTCGTACTTGATTCCCTCAAACCAAGGCTCTGATACCAACTTGTAAGACCCTAAAATCGTACATGACAAAAGTCGCAGCGGAAACACGTACCATAAAATTTCTTTCATTATAAATACCTCAACTTATTTAAAATTTAACTTTAACACAACTCTTTCCCGTAGATCCGTCATCCTCTCGTTTACTAGTTAAAAACATAGCTTATGTTTACTACATTATGTACATCAACATTCCCGTACAATCTCTCTAGTGACTCGATCTTCGATCTCCAATCCTTGACTATCCTCATGACTGGCACTACCTGCGTTCACCACATACATACATAACATTAGCATACATTAATAAACAAGATTCATTCGCGTATACTTCACATTTCATCATCTTTCAAGCTTTAAGCCTTTCATCTGCGTATCCATTTCCTGGTGACACTTCAATAATGTACCTGCATTACTTATCATTCTCAAGGTACACCATTAATAACGTTAACACTCAATGTGTCTAAATCATGCATACATACGTTCTTACATACAAACATGCATACACATCTACATACATTCATCCTTTTCTACAGCTTTACATACGGGCATATAATCATACATGTCTTTATACACATCCACATACGTACATACCTTTCCTACATCATCACATACATGCATACACTCATACATGTCCTTATACATACATACATACATACACATCTACGTACATACATACCTTTCCTACATCATCGCATACATGCATACACTCGTACATACCTTTATACATACATACACATCTACGTACATACATACCCTTCCTACAACTTTACATACGTGCATACACTCATACATGTCCTTATACGTACATACACACTCATCCACAAACGTACATACCTTTCCTAACATCATCACATACATGCATACACTCGCACATACCTTTATACATACATACACATCCACATACGTACGTACCTTAACAAACACGTATTAGATCACGCGTACCTCTTACATAATCATACATTATTTACATGGGTCTTAGACTTAGCTTTATAGCCCATAAACATCTAAGGAACCATCAAAACCATGTTTGGAAAGTCCGCCGTAGTCCACGGATATCAAACCGAAGCCTACGGTACATAATTCAACTTACAAACAAGATTTCAACTTTTGGGACTTGGGGAGGCCGTCGGCGACGACCCCTAGGGTCGTCGGCGACGGGCCTTGCATTTACCCGTAGCCCAAAAGTCCCGTAGACAGGTAGTTAACCCGTCGGAGAAAACTGACTTTCCCTTGCCCGTCGGCGACGGCCTCCTTGCCCGTCGGCGACGGCCTCTCTAAAATGCATTTTTCTGCAGATACGTTTCGTCGTCCGTACGCACTAAATCGCGCGTAACTTTTGAACCGTTTACCCGTTTAACCTCCCGTTTCTTCCTACATGCTTGTAAATTCACATTCTATCATATGAACTTGAAATCCCACATCCGGATTAATGAAATTCTTATCTTGCGCCCTATCGACTTATCATCACATTCTAATTATTTGACCCATTATGGGTATTTGCGCAATACTTGGTTTATGACATACCAAGACCATACTCTTCGCTTCCATACTTATTCAAGACATTATACTCATCAAATACTTGTTCCTAAACTGCTTGTTAAAATCGTTTGCCCCAAAATACCCATCAAGGGCATTTTGGTCCACCTTACCTTCATCATTTACGACGAAAGACATTAACACATATTTGCCTTCATACATCATGTTTAATTCATTACAACACTATATTACTTACTTGTACTAAGAAGTGATTACGGAAATCACTTACCTTATGCGTCCGTGCTCGTATCCGATTCCTTGCCTCTTCTTGACCCGTTAACACCTCATGCTTGAGTCCGCCTCGACGTGATTCCTATACTTTCATTTCATCGAAATCACGCTCTTATTAGCATACATCTTTGTACATATAACAATCATATCACTCGCATATTTCATACTTAACTTTCATGAGTTATTTCTAACCAACATAACACACATAATCAACTTCGTATCCTTTCAACTCATGTAGTTCGTCATGTAATCACCGTTAACGCATATTAACATAACATGTACCAAGCGACTTCCTACAATCTCACCTTTACAACAACGAGTCAAGCCGTACTTCATATGCATAGTTGACTTTCAGAAAGTCAACAGTTCATTAATTTTACTTTCAACTTATCATCATATACTCGTAACATCATAATCGACTATACGGGCAACACTATATACATTTCATTATACACTTGATGTGAGTACTACCTTTTAAGCATAACGTACAACTATTTCATGCACAATTCTTCTAAACTCATACATAACCCATCAAAACCAACTACTAATCATCATGTATCATTCCAAATGAACATTAAACATAACATCATCATATTCCCATACTTTCATCTAACATTAATTCATCATACCCACATAATACATCAATCATTCAACAAGACTTGAACATAGGAGGTGATTCTAGTCATCTTCATCCCCATAGCTAATGGGTTTATCATCTAAACATCAAATTAGCTCAAACCATTCATAATTCATGTTCTAAATGATGATTATAACACATACTCATGCTCAATTCCACTTAAACTCATGGATTAGAACATAACCCACTTCACCCATGATCACCAATCTTAGATTCAAGACATACCTTATGATCCCCTCGTGTTGGTGATCATTAATCCATGCTCGGTTATGGATTTGAGCTTCATCTTGCCTTCCGATTTGAGCATAAAGATGGAACTAGGGTTTGAGGCTCCATGGGAGCCTCCTGCTCTCTCTCTCGAACACACGTATGTGTGTGTTTGTGTGTGTTAGATATTTTATAACTTAACTTTCATTTGTTCCATTTTAGCCCCTCGGGTTTTCTTTTAAAACATAACTGACACTACCTTAATCATTTAAGACTTTTGACCATACCCTTAACTAGGTTAAATAGCCTAGTTATTTATTTCCTGACGTGTCACATAATAACATACAATAAGCATTTACATTCAGATTTTGGGGCGTTACAGAACCATCCTCGTTTCTTATTAGGAAATGGTTCTTCAGATTTAGCTCTAAAGGCAAATATCCCGTCTTCCTGATCTGCAGTATACCCAGAAAGGGCAGGCTGTGATGATGTACCTTCACTCCTAGGTGAATCAGATAACTGACGATTCACGTCTGATGGTCCTTGATCACTCATACTGAAAACTAATAATTAGTCAAATAACACATAACATATAAATACAGTTATGCACGTATTTCCGTAATTATTTCCTAACACAAAATTTAGAATTTAAGTGTCAGCAGAACACTTCTTTGGCTCAGATCAGTGGCTAGGCTCTGATACCACCTTCTGTCGCAACCCCTGATCCCTGATCCCCTGGAACGGGCGGACGCGAGCTCAGAGTTTGGTGGTATCGGGTTTATTTAATCTCGCAGCGGAATTTACATCAGGACCGTAGTTAGGAAATGTTTATCAGAGTAAAACCACCTCATTTAATATTAATAAACACATGGGTAAAACCCAAGTTTCTTATTACAATACATTTATAGGGACAAACCCTATTTTATTGAATTTAAAACATCGTTTATTAGGTAACTTTTATAGCCACATTATTCCCAAGCCTTCAGTGCTCTCCAGCTGGCTTTTTATTAATTGGCTGTCACATTGGGTTACCTGAAACGCGTTTTAAAAACATTTGTCAGTCGGAAATACTGGTGAGTGAATCCCAGTTTAATCAAGAAACATTTTATTAATTAAAACAGTATCGAGGACGATTACAATGTTTATGTCTACACAATTACTCCATTTGGTACTATCAAACCTGACTTGTGGGTCATATTACACATTGGCTAACTCATTGTCCAATGGTAACGTACTGTCATACTCGACTTACTACTCGCAGGTAGTACAAATTTTGTATACAAAACCCCAACATACCGGCATTAATTAAAGACTACAAAGACTCAATCACTGCTTAATTACATTGTAAAACATTTAAGGTTTTGTAAAAACTGTTAATAAAAAGGAGATTACTCACATTGCTATCTTAGGCTTTTCGTAAGGGTTTCCTGGATATAATCTATAATTTATACAAATGTACATTGGTTAGTATCATAACCCTTTGAAAATATTAATAATACCCTCCCCGAGACGGCATTCCAACAACTACGTCGGGCAGAACCACGACAGTTGTTACGGAACCCTAAATCAATCGGGCAGCGTAACTATTATAAAACTGGCGTTATAATACTTACAACGGAGCAGAACCTCGTTAATTAGGGGTATAATACCCGTGTATTATAACTTCTTTACAAAATTTAGATTGAGAATTGAGATTGTGAGCGACGAAAAACGTAGACTGATGGCCTTCTTATATAGTTGCTGATATTGACTCTCAGGCGGCCTGCGTAAGGTAAGGCTAAGCCTTACGCTGCCCGCGTCAACACGCGGTCAACATATAGCTTAGCTGATTCGATACGTAGGTTCGCCACGATGATGACACGTGTCATCACCTGATGTCTCCGCGTTTCATGATCTGTCGCGGCCCGCGTCAACTTAGACGAGGTCTTACGCGGCCCGCTTGAACTAAAGAAGTCAGCGGAGTCAAAGTCTGGTCTTGATACGGCCCGCGTGAGCTTGAGGTGAGGTCCTACGCGGCCCGCCTCAGCTCTAAATTCAGATTTTTATTTTTATTTTATAAACTATAATGTATTTCGGGCACGGTTTTACATACGGGGCATAATATAAGACACATAAGAATATTTTAAGATATAATAGGGTGTCGTAAAATATACTGAGGGTGTCGGTTTTACCGAGGGTTGTTACATTTACCCTTCCTGACTTATGACTCAGTCAGGGTAGCAGATAACTTGATCGCTTGACGAACAGTAGTAGGGTTAACACCAGTCACAATATCCTGTATGGAATCAGGTAAACCATCGATGTACCTCTCTATCGCTTTCTCCAACGGGGTAACCATAGTAGGACACAAAATACTAAGCTCCTCAAATCGATCCGTATACGCACGGTGTTCTCCCCCATCTTGTTTTAGATCGTCAAACTCTCGTTCCAAAGCTCGAATTTCGTGACGGGGACAGAACTCTCTCATCATGAGAGCTCAGAGCTCTTCCTATGTGTGTGCCATCACCACTTCGGAACCCATGTCGTGCATCACTCCGTTCCACCACGTAATATGAGAAATGAGTGAGGTCGACAATTAGGAAAAACAAAAGAGGTTCTGAAAATATCGGCGAAACATAAGGAAGGCGGTCATTTGTTCGTTACCTCGAACAAACAAACGACACGCAGTGACTAATCAAAGTAATGAATCAAAACAATGTATCGTGAAGACATGATCGCCTATAAGTGAACACTCACCCCAAGAGTTCCCAGGTAAGAGTGACTGGTCCGATTATGTGGATTTGTACGAACACTCTAGCCTTAGACAGAAAACTCAGGGTACAGGCATTCACTCTACCAGTTTGCATGTGTTCACATTATTTCGACCCAAACTTTGACGAGATTTTGAAAACTTAGAAGGCACTAAGCCAAAATGAGTCAAACTGGAAGGGTTCAAAACCTTACAACACAGGGTTCAAAACCTAGTAATCAATCATCCTAGAACGGATGATTAATTTTCGAAGCAGATTCGGATTTTGTTTTAAAAATCTAAACGCAAATCAACTTGCGTTGGGGTCCTAGAAAGTTATAGTCTAGGTCAAAACATTACTAATAACCTAATTCCCTATAAACATTGGCTCTGATACCAACCTCTTCTGTCACACCCCGACCACGTAAAACAACAAATCGTGGCGGAAACGTCGGGGAGTGTTGTAACAGAATTATTGTTTCAAACCATGGATACAAAGAGTTTCATTTTATTAAGTATTAAACATTGTCTTAAAATTAAACAAGCAAGGAAAACATAGTCTATCATTGTTATTAAATCACTAAGGCCTCGTCGAGTCCTAAGTGAGCATGCATCCTATTCGCAATCAACATTAAGCAACATCACCTGAAACATATGTAAAAACAAAGTCAGCAAAGAAATGCTGGCGAGTACATAGTTTTTGTGTGAGTGTCAGATTCATGGCTCGTTGAAATATCTCGTACAACTTTGTTAATTGATATTTGAAACCTTGTTTTGTAAAATGTTTGTATTGTAAAATGAATAACCAAGTCAAAACAGATTGGTTATGATTTATAAACCTCGATGCCATGAATCTTAGCCCAAAACATTTGTTTAAGTAACCAAATCGTGAATCGTTCTCGTAATAAAACTCGTATGGTTTATATAGTTTCGTAAACATCGTTTGTGTAACATCGTTTCAAATTGTTCACCCAAGTGAACTAAATAACCCCACAGTATGTAATATGATAAAAGCACTTATATATAAGAAGTACCAGCGGCGTATCTACCATGCTTTTATCACATTACACCCGTCCCGTTATCTAAACACTAACCAAAAGCCAATCGTTCGTTGAAATCGTTTAACTTGTTCAAATCGTTCAATCGTTACAAATCGTTCTCATTCAATCGTTCAAAATCGTTCAATCGTTTAATATCGTACTCATTTTAATTGTGAAAACTACTTTTGGTCGTCTCGCTAATAACATTCAAACCTTTGTGACTCGTTCATCGTTCAACTCGTATTAACAAACCACCAAAGGGTAAGTTAAAAATCATCAGATTCAGTCATTACCCACCTCACCCACACATAACCATGGGTGCGGTCTGATAACGGGATTTATCAGATCCTTTGGTACCATAACCTAATACTGGTCGGCTTGATCAATGCTAATGAATGCCATTCGTTATGTAGCTACCACCAACAAGTTCGTTCACATTATCGAAATCATTATTAGTTTTGTATAAACCATCTCAATCATTTTGAAACCATCGTTAGAATATTGAAATCGTTTTGATACATATGAATCACCCCAAAACAATCGAAAACAGTAAAAAGAGGGGATCTATATACTCACCTTTGGGTGCGTTTTTATATGTTAACACAATCCCTCAATTTATTCGTCCTAAATTAAATAAGAATGATTTAATAATCATAAACCCACAAATACCGAAGTTTCTCCGATACTTAGAATTTTCACATAACTTTAAGATTTCTCGAAAAGTTATTATTTTTTATTATCTTGGTGTATTTGTATATATGTACTCAAGCGTAACACACATAATCTTGTCAACACTAACACATGATCATACACATATCGTAAAACACATAGCACATTGTAACACATAAAATAACCCATGAACAACCCATTCTAGTGTATGTTGAAAAACACTTATTTTAGCGTTTCGGTAACATTTTTGGGTGTCGGAAGTCACGTATGACTAACCAAACACCAAGTAAACTTAATATAAGTTAAAATACTTATTTTTATAGCAAAAATATCAGTTTGTTTACTGATCGAAAACAGTTTTGTAAAAATCATCCGAAAAGCCGATTTTTAACCGTTTTACCGCATAGTTTTGCATCAAACGTTACCCGAACCATCCCAAATCGAAACGACTTGAAATTTTAACACAGCCCATGTTATTTACTGAATAAAATAATGATTATACTCATGATAGTGCAGGTCTTAAACAAAGCACATAAATCATGTAAATTTCACATAATTTACCATTTTTTAAGCTATATGTACAACATGCAAAGCTATCAAACCTATGTCAAAGTTTCATGCCATTATAATATGCCAATAAATGTTATTTTTAGTGTTTGTAACCTGTTCAAAAATATTTTTGTCATACAATCACTTTTTTGTCACTTCTTGAGCTTTAAACCAACATATATTCACATGTACAAGTGCCTAAAGCATACTATCATAACATCATCATCTTATGTTAATCTAAATGCTTCAAATATGTGATATATTCAGGTTTATTTGCTGATGTACTTTACATTTAACATATCATACATAAATCACCAAATACTTTCATTTTTACCACCATTCAAGAACATGTAACAACATAAACAAGTACTTAACAAGATATCAAACTTCAAAACTCATATACACACATACATATGTACGGTTATACATATCTATATGCACCACTATTTTTACTAGTATCAAGACCCATTTCATTTTAGATTTCAAGTTTAGTGAAAATCCAAAAATTCAAGAGAAACTTCAAATCATCAAGAACAACCAAGAATCAAAGTATGATTTAAACATAAGTGTTATACCTTCAAGATTCAAGTGGGTTGTGGGATGAGATTTTGATGATAGGAAGCTTGAAATTACTTGAATGCACCTTGGAAACCTCTTTAGATCTTCACACAAACTTGAAGGTTGCTAGAAATGAGCTTGAATTCTCAAGAACAAGATTGCAAAAAGATGAAGATGGAGAGAGATAGGTGTTTACGGTTTTGGAGAGAGGAAGAGGGAGGAGTTTGAGTGTTGTGTGAGTGAGAATGATCTTGGAAGGATTCTATGAAGATATATAAGAGATATGGAATTTGGCATGCATCACCAAGTGTCAAAACAAGATAAAAGGAAATATTTGCAAGATTCATCTAATATTTGGTGGGGCCATCTAGATATTGAACCGTAAATTAGATGGGGGAGGGGGTCCATGTGCAACTTTTTATATAAATATGCTATATGTAGGCTAAAACGGGTGTTTAACCGGATACCGGGTATTTTATCTAGCGTTTAAATCCCGGTTTATGGCGTTCTAAATTATTTTTATTATTCTATAAAAATAACTTGCCAAAATATTACTGAAATAAATTTCAGTTGCCAAGACTGGCTGCGTTGTCTGCGTTTTGCAGTAGAAGCACTGTGTTGCACAGAAACACGCGGTACGCGCTTAAACTTGAAAAATAACGTTTTTAAGCGTTTTAATTTATTTTTCAACATGAACCTGATTAAAATAAAATTTTAATCATAACAGGATATTTCTGGGATTTCAATATTATCCGGGCGGTCACCAACGTTCGTTTCGCAGTTTTGTCTTAAATAGTTCTTTAGTTCAAATAAAGATGTTTTTGTCATACCGAATCCTTCGAAACTTATTTCTAAGTGATGTAAAGGATATTTAGGGTATGTTTGGCTTACGTCACAGTTCCGGAGTGTACGTCGCGTTAAACTGATTGCGTTTATGCACCAGTTTGCGTATAACTTTCCAGAAAGTGATTTAAAGCTTGAAATCGGAATCGAATCAAATTGTAAAATCATTAAACACAAATACACACATAATAACACCAAAACACATATAATAACACCGAAGCACATTGTTTTATTGATAATCCACATTGTTTTACATTATACGATGATTACAGAACACAGTTGTCACAAAAAATAGTCAATACAGATAATAAGTCTTAAAAACAAATCTATTCTAACAACTCAGATTTATTTAGTGGGTTTCTAGACCTCCTAGCTTGATTTCAGCATGCATCCACTTAACCTGTCACATACGTTAAAATAAAGTCAATACATAAAGTAAAGGTGAGTACACAAGTTTGTATAGCATATAGTATGAAAAGCTTTTACGCATAACCAGCATGTAACACGTAACGGGTGAAGCATGTAACTACCAAACAATGATTACAACTTAACCACGAGACTGCATTGTAGAGTGTGCGCGACACATGTTCAGCGAACACGTGAAGTAAAGAGATGTGATCCCTAGCAACCCCTGTCCACGACAGGTGCTGAGTCCAAACTATAGTACTATCGTTGCTAGAGGCGGTATATTGTAACACTGTATAAGCATAGTACAAGCATTCATAGATGACGTATAGCATGCGGGAACGGTTAGCCTTACAAAGTGTTTGCGTTGTGTGTTGTGTTTTGATATAGAACGTATGTAACACCCAAAAGTGTGTTAAAATTATGGGTTCGAGTATACTCAGTGTGTGTTTAACAAGTAAACACAGTCGGGATTGGATTGAAGGGAGCGCGTTGGGTCAGCCTGTGCATGTAAACAGAAGCATAAGTGTTGTTCGGTTAAGACTTAGAGTGTCGAATGGATTATATGTTCGAATGGTGGTCCGAACAGATGGGTATAATCCATCTGGACGGATGGGTATAATCCATCCGGACGGATGGCCATCCGAGCGGATGGCCATTCGAATGAGATGTGATCGTTTGTGAAATCTTTAAAATTCGGAGTTTAGTTAAAACGTTGAAAAGTGAAATTTATAAGGGTTAGGTCATCCAGTCGGAAGGTCATCCGAACGGATGGCCATTCGAGCGGGATAATCTGTGTTTGAAATTCCGTTTAAAATTTTCCAAGTAGAAAGTTTGAAGTTTAATGGAGACGACGTGACGTCGTGTCAAACAACGGGAATACCCCAAGTCTAGCTCATTCGATCGGATGGACTCAGCCCATTCGGTCAAATTTACTGTTCTTGATGAAGATTCATGTTTGACCTGTTAATCGGTCCATCTCTTCGGTGGAAATCCGTTTTCAAGTCGGCTCTTGACTAAGAACGAGTCGAGAGTCTGATTGAGTCCAGATTCCATCCATTTTGAGTAGAAAAGTGAAGAAAGGTTGAAAGCGGATGAAAAAGTGTTGAAATCTTCCATAGTTTAGTTGAAAGTTGTGGAAATCTCTTAGATCTGAACCAATCTTGATGAGATGGTGCTTCACAACAGTTTACATAAGCAAAATGAGTGAAGAAACCCTTCAAGGGGCTCAAATAAGTGATTTCAGGGGAAAAAGTTAGTGTTTGTGTGTGATTTTGATGAAGAAGGTGATGTAGAAGTGATTAGAGATGAAAATTGTACAAGAGTCTAGAAGAAAATGCTTACAAATAGCCTTGAATCGCGATTGAGAGTGACTGAGAGCGTGTGAGCGGATGTAAGTGTCAAATCAGAGAAATGAGGTGTACGGGCAGTATTTATAGGGAGAGGGAGAGGGTTTAAGTCGGTGCGCGAAATGGCAGTGGTCGGATGGTCATCCGGGTCGAATGGCCATCCGGTCGGATGGTCATCCGGCCGGATGTCCATTCGGACTGCCGTGTTGTGTTTTGTTAGTTTTCCAACTTTCGTTTCGTTTGTTTAGCGTTGTGTTGCGTTTAATCAAGTTGCAAGTGAGCGTTGAGCGTATAAGCGTTGCGTTAAATACCACATAACATTTAAACAAATAACCACACAAATAACACACATAACATAAGTAAATCTGCGTTTCGAGTTTACGTTGAGTTTGAGTTGCGATAGCGTTGTAATAGCGTTTAGTCTAAATAAGCGATGTAAAATGCGATAAAGTGCGTTTAAATAGTATGTGTTGTAAATAGCGTTTAAATGTGATAACTGCGTTTTGGATAAGCGTTGTAATATGCGTTAAATAATTCGTTGAAAGTATCGTTTAACCCTTTAGCGTTAACCGAATCTCGGGAGTACAAACAGTTACAAATGAAAAGACAGCATTAGGTAACGATCCAAAAGGTCGTGTTGTTACACATGTTAAGTGATTATGCCCTAGTACGTAATTACGTACTATATATGCAAGCATTAACAAATGCCCAGTTTGACCCTACATCTATAATCACGTACCATATGTAACAAGTGTAATGTCACGTGATCATGTATCAGTACTTAATTACGTTATTATATATTTTTTATAGTATAATGTTTTTTATCGTATAATGTTTTTTACTTAAGTTATGCTTATTACGTGATTATACATTCAATTAATAAGAACTTAATTGTTTTTATGCTATTAAATGATTAGATCTAAAATATAAGTCGTTACATGATTACAACTGTAGTGTTACATTGAGCATGTGTTACTATTTGCACACACAGTACGCGATTATTACATTGAGCATTTGTTACTACTTTTACACACACGATACGTGATTCTAGATTTAGGTTTACATTGCGTATCTAGCATGTGATATAGGTATTCATTGACCTTTTGGTATGTGATTATAGATGTAGTGTTACATTGAGAGTTTTTTACTATGTACACGTATGGTAATGATTTAGGTATTCATTGACTATGTTCAGTATGTAATTAGTACGTAATTACATACTGGAAAATTACATACTAGAACATAATCATGTACCTTTATATCTTGTAAAAACATACTAAATTAAGAAATATATAGCAATAATCTACTCAAATTAAAAACAATGAAATGTTCGTTAATATAATTTAATTTAAAAAAATATTATCATATGAAAAATTATATCTGTTTGAAAATCGAGGGTGAAGTAGGTCACATGAGAAAATACTATAATACCCTTTTTCGATTTGTGGTTCCATTTGTAGAATTGTTGTATTTACAATACTGTCACCACATCATTTTAATCCATTGATCTTGCGAATAGACGACCCAAATTGTCTCCTACATTTTGTAAGATAAGCGTCTCTTGTATAATAACCTTCTTTTATAAAATAATTATGATTAAACTATAACACTCGATGTCTATTTATCTTTTATCTATTAAATTTTAGCATAAATTACCGAAGTTGATTATGCTATAACACCAAACACATCTTGTAAAGAATAAGGGAAGAATTAAATAATTTAAATAGGTCGGCCTGCAAGCCTCACAAGTCGACCTGAACATGATTCATTTAGCTAAAAATTGGCCCATAACTGATCTGAAGCTATTTAGGCTTGATGCATTTTCTTTTTTACCTTAGTGTAGGTGTCACAACAATACAAAAAAAAAAAAAAAAAAAGAATCTTATAAGAAGAACCTTCAAATAGAGCCTGGATTCTAGCCCATTTTCTAGTGTGGGTGTCACAACAATAAAAAAAAGAATCTTACAAGAACTTCAAATAGAGCCTGGATTCTAGCCCATTTTCCATGGCATGTTGAACCCTAGACTTTTGAAATTTTGATCAGAGAGAAAGAAGATGAAGAGCAACTATCATTAACCACTAACAAACTCTAATAACAGAAATTAAATAAGATGCTAAATATGCCACGTCATCTTTGTACACGTCACCACCATTGTATGCCAACACCCCCCCCCCCACCCCCCTTAAGTTGGAGGGAGAGAAAGCCCCAACTTGGATAACAAAGAATGGTGATGTGGCCCGGGTAAACTTTTAGTAGAAATGTCAGCCTGTTGAGTTTTAGTAGGAACATAAGAAAGATTGATAAGACCATCTTGTAATTTTTCGCGAACGAAATGACAATCCATTTCGATATGCTTTGTGCCTTCGTGATAAGAAAGAAGCCCAGTCTGAATCACAAAAGGCTTCAACTTTCAAATCAGGAGAGTTATTAAAAATAACCCATAAGAGGCAGTGCCTTTGACATAGCTAAGAGTATGTAATGCAGCCTGCCAATGATGTAGTCGAGGGTCTTGCATAAATTGGCTTAGGAACTGAACTGCAAATTCCAAATCAGGCCGAATATGTGTCAAATAATTGAGTTTGCCAACAAGTCTTCGAAACAGTAAAGGATCTGAGTAAACATCACCCTCATTTGCCAGTAATTTTAAATTCACAGGAAGTGGACAACTTGTAGTAGGAGCATCTGAAACATGAAACTCTTTGAGTAAGTCGGTAGCGAATTTCTTTTGAGTTATAACAAGTCCTTTGGAATCTTTTAAAATCTCAATTCCTAAGAAGTAATTAAGAAATCCAAGATCCTTAATTTGAAATGTAGAATGCGAAAAAGACTTGATATCATGAATTTCATCTTTATTATTCCCCGTGAGTAAAATGTCATCAACATATATGGCCAAATGAACAATTGAAGAACCCATGGTCTTGGTAAACAAGGAATGATCATTGTGAGATCGAACATATCCTTTAGATTTGAGAACGCCAGAAAGTTTGCCATACCATTGACGAGAAGCCTGTTTTAGACCGTATAAAGATTTTTGTAACTTCAAAACTTGACCAGGAATATCTAAGATCATACCAGGAGGAGGCGACATGTAAATATCTTCATCCAAATCTCCATGAAGAAATGCATTATTTACATCAAGCTGATGCAAATCCCAGTTCAATTTAGCAGCAGTAGCAATGAGACTACGAATGGTAGTCATCTTAACAACGAAAATGTTTCAGTGTAATCTATCCCAGCCTTTTGGGTATCACCACGAACTACTAAACGTGCTTTATATCGTTCAATACTCCCATTGGCATTATACTTAACCTTGTAAACCCATATACATTTAATAGATTTCTTTCCCAAAGGAAGATCAACAATAAACCAAGTACGATTAGCTTCTTAAGCCTTAAACTCCTTTTGCATTGCTTCTTGCCAATGAGGATTAAGAGCAGCTTCGTGATAAGATTCAGGTTCCTTTTTAGAATCCAAAGAATGTAACAAAGTTTGATTTGCTGAGGATACGGTATTAGCAGAAATATTTTTGACAACAGAACAAGCAGTGATTGTATGAGAACAAGGATAAGAATATGCTACATTACACACATAATCAGCAAGATATGAAGGTGGATGGTGTGATCTAGATGAACGGCGAATAACAGAAATAGAAGAAGTGGAAGATGAAGGAATAGAGTCATTAGAAGATGAAGGATCTGAATGGACAGAGCTTGGAACTGAAGTTGAGAGAGGGTCAGAAAAATCAAAAGAGTTGAAAAATTGAGAAAGCTTGTCAACTGTTGGAAAAATGGAAGAAATTGACTGTGAAATGGAAGGAAATAAGTGTTCAAAGAACACTACATCCCTAGAAATGAAAACACTATTTGTGTGCAAATTATATAACTTGTAGGCCTTTTTTTTCCAAAAGGATATCCAATGAAAATGCAAGGAATAGACCGTGATTGAAATTTATCTCTTCCTTGTTTAAGAGTGGATGCATAACACAAACATCCAAAACTTTTTAAGTGAGTGTAAGTTGGAGGTTTGTTAAACAAACATTCATAAGGCGTTTTTCCATGTAAAATTTCAGAAGGAAACAAATTGATGAGATATGTTGAAGTAAGAATGCAATCACCCCAAAATTTCAAAGGTAATTTAGATTGAAAAAATAATGCTCTTGCAGTTTCTAGTAGGTGTTTATGTTTTCTTTCAACCACCGCTCTCTGTTGTGGGGTTCTAACACAACTAGTTTGATGAAGAATTCCATGATTCAAAAAATATTCTGTTTGTTTTGTACCAGAACCAAGTTCAAGAGCATTGTCTGATCTAACAGATTTAACATGGGTATTGAATTGAACTTTGACTATTTCAATAAAGTTTTGAAGAATTGGAAATGCATTACTTTTAGTAGTAAGCAAAAAAGTCCAGGTGACTCTAGTAAAATCATCAACAATGGTTAAGAAATAATTATAACCATTATAAGTAGATGTGTTATATGGACCCCAAACATCAATATGAATCATATCAAAAGCTTTGGAAGTTTTAATATGAATATGAGAAAATGGCAGTCTATGTCGTCTTGCTTTAGGACAAATATCACAAGTTTCAATTTCATCAACATTTGTTTTTGAAAATACACCCAATGTTTTCAATTTGTAAAGAGGTAAGTGCCCAAGTCTGGAATGCCAAGTTTTACAAGAAACAACAACATTACAAAGGGACTTTATTGGAAACAAATCAGAAACAACATCAGAAGTAAAACCAGATTGTTGCTTGAGTAGATAGAGTCCATTCAGCAGCTTACCAAGAACTAGAGGCCTCTTCATGGAAGGGGCCTGCAATACACATGATGTATTATTGAAAAATACTAAACCATTTGTGTCATTGCAAAGTTTTGGAATGGAGAGTAAGTTATGTTTGAATTGGGGAACCAAAAGGACATGAGATATGGAAAAATTTGAAGTGAGATTAACCATACCAAACTTGGTAGCAATGGTAAGATTCCCGTTTGGGAGAGTAACAAAAATCGGTTTTGCAAGATTTTGAATGTTTATAAGTAAATTTTCATCAAAACACATATGATCTGTAGCACCGGTATCAACTATCAATGTTGTGTTATCTTTAACATATGATATACAAGATAAATTGCAAGATATTATACCTGCAAAGTTTGCAGAATTGACTGCGGTGCTGTTGTTGTTAGCAAAAGATGCAGATCCCATTTGAACATTGTTCAACAATTGCAAAAGACCATTGTATTGCTCTGTAGTGAGCCCACAATTTGTTGTTGTTGATTTGCTGCCACTTTGTTCAGAATTGATGTCATGATATTCAGATGAAACATTTGCTCAAAACGTTTAGGCTTCGTGAACTTGAACTCTTTTGGAAAACCGATGAGTCTATAACATGTATCTGCCGTGTGGCCATTTTTCTTGCAGTTGGTACATATGATTCCTTTTTTTCATTATTCTTGACATTTTGATATCCTTTAGACTGATTATATGCATTCATTGCAATAGCATCTTGATTGAATCGAACAACAACATTAATTTCTCTTTGTTTCTCATCTTGAATAAGGAGAGAATAAGTCTGATTAATAGAAGGTAAAGGTTGCATCATCAATATGTTCCCTGTAACAGTTTCATATGCAGGATTTAGCCCCATGAGAAATTGTACAAGATGTTGATCTTCTTCTCTTTTGGCTATGAGTTGAGAATTACCACAAGAACATACAGTAATACAATTCAAAGAATCCAATTCATCCCAAATACATTTCACTTTGGTGAAATACGTAGCTATATCATTGTTACCCTGTGAAATCTCACACAAATTCTTGTGTAACTGATATAACTTGGCTCCATTAACTTGACCATATCGATCATTAAGTTCTTGCCAAATTTGGTTAGCAGTTTGTGCATACAACACACTATGACTTATATCTTTGACAAAGCATTTAGTATCCAAGAAATTACCATATCGTTGCATCGTTGCCAAATTTGTCGTTGAATCGGAGATGTAGGAGCTTCAATTTCACCATTAATGAAGCACAACTTATTCTTTGTAGATAGCGCTATAGAAATCGACCTCTTCCAAGCTCCAAATCCAGATCCGTCAAACAATTTTGAAACTAAAAGCATACCAGGATGATCTGAAGGATGAAGATACAAAGGATTAGATGAATCAATTTGATTATTGATGATACTTTCTGAATTTGCAGAAGAAGACATGATTTAGGGCAAAACGATTAAGAAATTAATCGATTGAATCTGATTGAGAAGAGAATCGATTGAACAACTAGTGTGAAATTGACGATTGAAACTTATTGAATGAATGAGGTGAGCGATCGATTGAAATCACCGCTCTGATACCATGAAATTTTGATCAGAGAGAAAGAAGATGAAGAACAACTATTTTTATTACTGTGCGTAAAAGTAAACAGATCATTATATATAGAGAAACTAACCTAACCAACTTATTAACCACTAACAAACTCTAATAACAGAAATTAAATAAAATGCTAAATACGCCACGTCATCTTTGTACACGTCACCACCATTGTATGCCCACAACTTTTCTATTGGGACCATCGGGCCCATAAATAGATCCTTCACTAGTCATGGTGATGATAACAACTAACAAGTACCATTTTGCCAATATTTGTGAAGTAGTTGATTAGTTTTACTTCAATGTGAGTGTCACTAAAATAAAAATATCTTATACGAAGAAACCTCAAATAGCTCATTTCCATGGCATGTTGAACCACTGACTTTTGTAGTATATTGGGACCTTCGGGCCACATAAATAGGCCATTCGGTCATAATAGGGATAACAACTAACTAGTGTCATTTTGTCATTATTTGTAAAGTAGTTGATTAGTGTTATAGTCTTCGTATTCAATACATTTAGAGAACTATTAACTGTTATATACTTATTATATATAGACCATCACATGACATGTCATTTGTACTTACCTAAACATCCTATCATTTTAACTATGTCCGGCAAAACTAACCCAAACATCTAGTTCTGGGTCTTTATGGGTAGATTTTAAATCCTGGATGGGTCATAATGGGTTAACTAGTATTCCTAAAGGGGTTGAAGGTGTAGCTTTAAAAAGAAACAATTGCATATTTCCCCTTAAAAACTGTTTAATTGTGTATTTACCCAACTTAAAATTAAAATTACATATATTCCCTTCCTTAACTATTAAAATTGCATATATCCTATTTCTTAACTAATATAATTGCAAATTTATCCATTTTGAATTATTTTATTAAAAACAAGTTATATAATTACTTTTTACCTTTATTTTTACTAAAACTTTAAAAAAAATATTTATTCATTTTTACTACTCCTTGTGAATTTTTCATAATTCTTTAAAAAAATTCATATTTATTCATTTTTACTAAAACTTAAACACTGAAATAAACCGCTAAACTAGTATAAATCTACAAAAACTAGTAAAAATAAATAAGTATGTATTGATGTTTTTTACCTGTATAATAATAATAATAATAGTATTATTTTTAATATACCTGAAAATATCTTCTTTTTTAACAACAAACTACACTATTTTTAATATACTTTTATTGTTTACTAATTACTGCATTTTACAAGATTTTAACCCTTTACCTTTAGGATAAAGGAAATACACCTTATCACCGTCACATATAAGGTTTGACTAATTACTATATTTTTAGTTTAACAATTGTAAAGTAGCTTCTCATTTCTAAGAAGATCAAGGACAACCGTATAATAAGGTTTGACGTGGTTCATAAACATGAACAAGTTTTTGCCATAGACGTGGGCCACGTCTACTTTATTTTTGTTTTTTAGATTAGAGGATTTTATGCTTGAATATACGCTTGTTATTTCATTGTTTAAATTTTATATTGCCTTGCTTTATATAATTTATTTTCGTTTTTTAATATTTTTTAACTCTTAAAGTATTCAAATTTGTCTAATGCTGGTCAATGTAATAGATGCCTTAATATAATATTTTTTTTTAAGTTTTAGTAAAAGTAAAGGTAAAAAGTAATTATATAACTTGTTTTTAATAAAATAAATCAAAATGAGTAAATTTGTAATTTATATAATCTTAAAGTAAATGGTCGGTGCATTTTACTTCCATAGTCCCTTCTTTTTTCCGGTCTTTACATGTATTCTCCCTTTCCCACCGCTACTGCGCTACATGGTCGTATCTCTATTTCATTTCTCCCTTTCCCAAATGCACCACTTTCCTCTTCCTTTCTCTGAAATTGACAGACATCTATATTCGTTGATGGTGATTAGCTCTAATTCGGTGACCTACAGAGGACCAACGATGGTGAAGTACACGCTTCATGTGGTGGCGATTTTATTGAAGGAAGGTGGGGATTGGGATCTGTTTGTCAATTTGAGGGCTTCTAATTATCTTTAGGTGAAACAAGATGGTACGTCATTGTCGGTTTTATTGATTTTTTTTTGTTGGGAATTTCGTAGAAAACCTGTGGTGCGTGGTTTGTTGTGATAAATTTTGTCATATTAGAGAAAGTTGTTGGTTTTCAAGGGTTGCTAAAATATGCAGCTAAATATGGTTTCTGATTTTTGTTGACTTGAAGTGACTTTGAAGCCCTAATTTTATTTGTTTGCATTGACCATTGAATTAACTAAGAAACATATTATATGAAGAATGCCCTAGATTGAATCGCTAAACCATCTGCATAAATGGATATTAATGCTTAACACATCTGGGCCCTAAATTGATACTAATTGTGGAATTGAGTCACGATGTGGAGTCATTCAAATCGTTAAGTGATAAAAAGGTGATTCCTTATTGAATGAAAAGTTATTTTGCATGCAATTACGACAATATTTGGCACAATTCAATTATTTGGACTTGCAGGCTAATTACTTAGTTGGTTGTGGGTCAAAAGGGAACGAAATTGGCTGGAGAACATTCAAAGGAAGAAAAGGATTCGAGTAGCAGGTATTATCATTCTTACCTATATCAATGCATTCAGTAAACTAATCTATTTCCACAAGTAAATTGGCTTTACTGTAAAGCCTGCCTATAGATTACTATAGGCAGTACTTAGAAAAATAAAGACAGTAGAACTTGACCCAGTAGAGAAAGTTATGAGAACTCAACGACCGAAATTTTGACCCGTAGAGGACATATTTATAGAAGACAACCTGATTTCGACCAACCAGAGAAGAGCAGGTGAATACATAACACACAAGTTAGATTTAATTATATTTCAATGCTCATTTAAATTATCAAAAGAATGTGCACTCCAGTTACTTCATTCCTGCAGGACTTTGAAATCTTTTGTTAGGTTGTGAATGGAATTGAGCAAATTACTAGCAATTTAAAACAGAGAAGGGGAGTTTTTAAAGGGTAGTTTCCCCTCTCTTGCCACAACATCATCATGTTGAGCTGGTGAGTTCATCCCCATTTCTTGCTGAAAATCAACAACCCTTCAACAGAAAAAGAAAATAAAATATAAAAGAGTAAATTACAGTTTTCGTCCTTTGAAAAGTTTTGAATGAAAGGGTACTTCCTACCTCTTTCTCTCTCTCTCTCTAGAACACACTGTGTTTCCGAGTTTACTAAATGTATATGTCGTGAAAGTTATGATTGGAGATGGCAATGATGTTTATTTCTGTATGGATTATTTTCCGAACATCATAATCGTGCTTAGGGTTAGATCCGGCCCGTATCTTGGCGGGGCAACCCGGATGGTATGTGAGATGCAACCGGTGTTGCAGCCATGACGGATAGGGCAAAACTCTGCAACAACAATCATCAATCTCCGTAGCTACAATCCACACGAAGGTGTTGACAGTGAGAAAAAGGAACAATTGGCATGCAATCTACACACTTTTTCATCTAATTCCAACACAAAACCAAACTTTTTATCAGTCCTATTTATTATGCCCACTATGGCTGCTGAAAAATCTGACGTTTTATTGGCCGAACAAATCAAACAAGCAGCTAATGAAGCTTTTAAAGGTAACCCATAAGTTCTATTAGCTTCAATTGATCCATTTTTTACCGTATATATATTTATATGATGTTTGATGTGTACTCTGTGTTGGGTTTTGTCAGCTAATAAGTTTTCACAAGTGATTGATTTGTATACAAAAGCGATTGAATTAAATGGTCAAAATGCTGTGTATCGGGCGAATCGGGCTTTTTCTCATACTAAATTGGAGGAATATGGTAGTGCTATTCAGGATGCTTCTAGGGCTATTGAGTTTGACCCTAAGTATTCAAAGGTTTGTTGGTTTGTTTATGTTTTTTGATTTTGAGTAGAAAGTTTATGAGTTGTAAAAGTTTGAATTTTTTTTGGTGGGTTTAGGGTTATTATCGGCGTGGTACTGGGTATCTTTCAATGGGGAAGTTTAAAGATGCACTTTAGGATTTTCAAAAATGAGTCGTGTCAAATATAGCTTATAATTTCGAGTTGTTATAACTTTTGATGCCGCCGCAACGCGCGGCGGGTCAAAATCCTAGTTATATTAGTTAAGGAAGAGGATATATGCAATTTTAATAGTTAAGGAAGGGGATATATGCAATATTAATTTTAATTTGGGTAAATACGCAATTAAGCAGTTTTTTAAGAGGAAATATGCAATTGTCCCTTTTAGAAATGATAGAAGAAGTACACGGGTCAGGATGGGTTGTGATATTTTACCCAACAGGTCATGATGGGTTGTCATATATCAAATGTTCCCAACTAAACCAGCTTTTTCTAATGCGGATCACAAACCTCTGCCACTCACCGGCCCCATGGCCTTCGGCGAACGTCTTTAAACTTCTTGATCGTCGATCCACTGGCCGTTTCAGTGAATTTCAACGTCGGAGTGATGAAATTAATCACTGAAACGTGCTTTTTCACACGCTTAACGGCTCATTCTTCTTCATCCCCGGAGGTATCGTTGGCATAAGGATTCATCACCTTGAAAGTGATTGATGGCGGTGGTGGAACAAGGGCAGTGTGAGGTGGATGGGGGTGCTGGAAGGTGGGCGGCGGATTGTAGAGTCAGTACTCACTACTCATTACAGACTTTCTTCTTCTACTGTTTTTAATATCTTAGAGAAATAATCTACTGTTATCACACTTTTGTTATCTTTTACCAGTGAATTATCAAAATAATTATTATTTTAACGAAAGGCAATTCATATATAGGATCAAGCTAAAATGAGAACCACCTCGAGTTGTAAGAACCGTGAGAACTACTTGATCCGGAGCGAGTTGGACCAATTTTTTTTTCATAAACGTAGATGCGTGTATTATAAACACATTTGTAAAAAAAAATTCAAAAAAAAAATGTCGTGGGTGTAGTTTTTTGCACCACAAGTTTGTGTTTAAGTGTACCGTAAATTTTTACGGTACCAAAAAACACAAACTTGTGGTGCAAAAAACTACACCCACGACATTTTTTTTTTTGAATTTTTTTTTACAAATGTTGTTATAATACATGCATCTACGTTTATGAAAAAAAAATTTGGTCCACCGCGCCCCCTACGGTGTAGTTCTCACGGTTCTTACAACTCGAGGTGGTTCTCATTTTAGCATTCCCCTTCATATATATATATAGGTAAAGAGTATTGTACAATATTGCTTATCGTACATTACGTACGCTACAATCTCAGCCGTCAGATCATCTTCCCGCATTTTAAAATCGCATGTTGTTTTTTTATAACAATTTCGCATGTGATAATTTTTGATGAATTCGCATGTTGTTTTTTTGTACCAATTTCGCATGTGATAATTTTGATGAAATAGCATGTTGTTTTTTTATAACAATTTCGCATGTCATAATTTTTGATGAATTCGCATGTTGTTTTTTTTGTACCAATTTCGCATGTGATAATTTTGATGAAATAGCATGTTGTTTTTTTGTAACAATTTCGCATGTGGTAATTTTGATGAAATCGCATGTGTATAATCTGTGTGTGTGTTACTGTTCATCTTCTTCGATTGCTGGTCGATCATTGTCAGTCTTCTTCCGTTTGACCCTTACAACTCCCAAATTAGTAGTTCTTATTATCAATATCGCACCAAAAGGAACGAAGGGAGGTTGGGGAAGAAGAATTTCAGGTTTTTGAATTTGATTTAGGGTTTGATTTTGAACTATCATCGGTCAATTACAGAGATTTATGACCTCGCAATGACGTTTTTAACCTTCCTGGTATGATTTAGATATATTAAAATGATTAATTTAATCATTTAAATTAGTTTTGCCCGCGTTTGATCGATTGAAGATCGTACGGATGAGGGCATCGCGTACATAATGTAGGATAAGAGGTATTGTACGTTAACCGGCATATATATATATATATATATATATAGGGAGAAGATCATGCGAGAACCACCTCTTATTGCGAGAACCGCGAGAACCAATGTGAACACACCAAAAATGCCTAAAAATAGCTAAAAATCACACAATTTTTTTTTTTTTAATATTTTTTAGGTTAAAATCGCTACTTTTCGAACAAAAAAAAAAAAAATTTTTAAATTTTTTTTTTTTTTTAAAATTTTTTTTTTGCTTCGAAAAGTAGCGATTTTAACCTAAAAAATATTAAAAAAATCAAAAAAAAAATTTTGGATTTTTTTTTTATTTTTTTGGATTTTTTTAGATTTTTTTTAGATTTTTTTAGGTTTTTTGGGGGTTTAGTTTTTAGCATTTTAGCTTGGGGGGGGGGGTGGGGGGGGGGGGTTTAGGTTTTTGGGGGGTGGGGGGGGGTTTAAGTTTTTGTGGGGGGGGGGGGGGGTGGGGTTAGGTTTTTTTAGGTTTTTTTTAGGTTTTTTTTAGCTTGGGGGGGGGGGGGGGGTGGGGGTTAGGTTTTTTTAGGTTTTTTTTAGGTTTTTTTAGCTATTTTAGGTTGTGTTCACATTGGTTCTCAAGGTTCTCACAATAAGGGTGGTTCTCGCATGAGCCCCTCCCTATATATATATATATATATATAGGGGAAGGTTCAAATGAAAATCACTAATTATTGGTAAAACTCGAAAACTAATTAAAAAAAAACCATAAAAATACCAAAATTTTTTATTTATTTATTTATTTATTTTTTGCATACCATTTTTCGCACATTACATACAATATTATGACGGCTGAGGGCATCACGTACATAATGTAGGTAAAGAGTACTGTACAATATTGCTTATCGTACATTACGTACGCTACAATCTCAGCCGTCAGATCATCTTCCCGCATTTTAAAATCGCATGTTGTTTTTGTTGATACATATTTTGTGGATACGACTCGGCTCGGTTCGACTCGGATACGAAGTGAAGGCCGTAGTCAAGACAACCTCCTGTCTTGACTCGGTATGCTAGTTATTTCGTAATGTTCATGTACATGTAACTGCGTGTGTGCAGTATACATGTTAGTATTGTTTAGATGTTGTCTGGCCCAATACTGAAGAAGCCCAAGTGAAATACATGTGATGAAGTCCCTGAAGCCCAAGTGACAAAGTCAAGGCCCAAGCCCAAACACAAGTGACGGAAACACATGTTTGGTGAAATCCCTTTTAGGTGAAAACACTATTTAGGTGAAAACCCTTATTGGTGAAAACCAAATGGGACGAAATCAAGGGATTTCGTCCATATCTTGGTTTTCGTTGAGGTGTTTTCGAGGGCCACTGGATTTCGTCAACATGTTAGTATAAATACCCAGACACAGAACAGAAACAAGTGAGACAAGTCTGAATAGATTTGTGAGCGAACACATTGTAACACACACAATGAGAGTTTACAGAGACCATTTGTAAACACCGTATTGTAACCGTTTTCTAGTATTAATACATTTAGTGTTAATCGTTGAATATTGTGTCTTACATGTTCGTAACTTGGTTTAACTTACCCGTTTGAATTCCGCACTTTCGGGTTTGTCGGAAAACAGGGAATAGAGGTTACTCGATCCTCCGGGTGGACCTACAATTGGTATCAGAGCATTGGCTCGATTCCTTGTTTAAACCAAGTCGTTTTTCTTGTGTTTTGATAGATTTTGGAAGTTTATTTCAGTTTATGCTCTTGTTAAAAATCATTTTTCTGAAAAACTTCTTTTCAAAACCTTGAAAATCATTATGTTTTGCTTCTTGTTTTAGTGAAAACCTTGTTATATTACATGCTTGTACGTTATTGTGGGTTTTTATTGAAAGTTTTAGCAAAAATTGTTGTTTGAAAATTTATCGGTCACCTGAAAACTCATCAAGTTCATAAGATATTCAAAGTGTTCTTGAGTTGTTCTTGACATATATCTGAGTTTGATCCATTTGTTGGTAAATTATTGTGTTGTTATTAATATAATACAATTGTTTGAAAAAAAGGTGTATACAAGTGCAATGATGTTTGTTGAAAATAACAAGCTTCGAAATCAGGAAAGTATGGTGGTTTGACAAAAGGAGTCTTGGTTGTCAGGATAAGGTTTTAGAAAATATCTTCTTGTCTAGTATGGTTTAATAGTCAACGAAATCACTCAGTCAACATATCAAGCTCCACGAAATCACATCTACTTGTATTGATCTTGGCCGAAAACACTCCCTGAAGTTCTTGCCGAAATCACATCTACTTGTATTGATCTTGGCCGAAAACACTGCCTGAAGTTCTTGCCGAAATCACATCTACTTGTATTGATCTTGGCCGAAAACACTCCCTGAAGTTCTTGCCGAAAACACATCTTCTGGACCTGGGCGAAATCACCTTGTGCACTTGTAGCCGAAATCACCTTAATTCCAGCCGAAATCACTATCATCATTCCATTCCAGCCGAAAACACTCATCATCCCTATTCCCACGAAATCACTTCAAGTCCCTCACACCCAGCCGAAATCACAAATCCTATTCCTACCTATCATCCACGAAATCACCCATTTTTATCTCCCACCCCACGAAATCACCCAATCCCACATCACACTCAACGAAATCCCTTCCACACAAACATCACAGCAACGAAAACACACTATTTTCTTCACATACCTGTGATTTTAAACAGAGGACTTGCAAAAGGCATCTAACTTTGTGTTTTCAAGTGTTTGACCAGGTGTTATCATTCTGATATCAAATATGAGTTGTACGAGTCCTTGGGATTGGAGTACGGATCCACAACCAGCTCAAAAACAGATGTCGATGGCCGAATATATGACGAGTACCATACCTAAACAACAACAGTCAATAAGTTCAAGTCAATGGGCAATGGTGTCAAATCAAAATCAGAGTATTCAAAATCTTTTGCTTAGCGAGAATGAGACGGGTAGCAACAATCGCCCGCCAAAGCTGAATCACATGAACGACTATCCATCATGGAAGGGTCGTTTCCATAATTACGTTCAAGGGCAAAACACAGAATTATGGACGTGCTTCACCTCTGCATTTAGTGAAGCTCTTGAAGAAGCAGGATCAAATGCGACAACTTTCAATAATATGCATGAAGCCGACAAAAAGGCATATGATCTGGAGAAGAAGGCGTATGCTATTCTCACTCAGGCACTTCACAGAGACATCTTTCATCAATTCTCATATTGTAAGACCACGAAAGGTTTATGGGATGCATTGGTAGCGAGAGGAGAAGGAAATGCGGCCACACGGAAGACGCGTCAGGATTTACTAAAGAAGGAGTTTGAAGGGTTTATGTTTTTGCAGACTGAAACACTGAATGAGATGACAACTCGTTTTTATCATTTAATTAGTGAAATGATTTCTTACAAGGTTGTTGTATCTTCGTAGGAAATAGTCACACGGTTTGCTGATGCTCTACCACCAAAGTGGAGCCCATTCATTGAGTTGTTAAAGCATACAGGTGTATTGGATACTGTCACTATCTATGAGTTTGTTCAAAAGTTGGAGAACAAGGATGCAGAAGAAATAAGAAAAGCTAAACTAATTCCTGTCCCTCAAAATCCAGAGATGTACTTTGGAAGGATTGCTCCTGCTGCTAGTACAAGCCAGCAACCAAAGATACAAACAGCTTATGTGTCAAATGCTTTCGACCCAAATTCCTATTTTGGAGGAGTAGCCACACCTCAACCCCAATTTGACATAAATGCCTATCTTCCGAAACCTTAAGTTGCACCACCCCAACCCCAATTTGATCCAACTGCCTATTTTTCTAAACCTCAAATTGCCACACCTCAACCCCAATTTGATATAAATGCCTATCTTCCGAAACCTCAAATTGCCACACCTCAACCCCAATTTGATCCAACTGCCTATTTTTCTAAACCCCCACCACAAGACCAACCACAACAAGCCTTCTATGGTAACAAACCTGATACTTCAAATCTTTCCAAAGTGAGTGTAGAAGCTGCACGGGATCACATTGAAATTCTTACCACTATGGTTAATGCCTACTGCGGATTAGTCGCAAGTCAAATTGGCAACATTAATTTGACAAACGAAGACTATCAGCAGATAGACAGGGACTATTGGTGCATACATCTGTCGTCTTCGTCTTATATCGAGTCTTCGGTTCGTTGCGGTTTGGAACAAGAATGATGTCATCATTCTTGATGATGACATCATCCAAATGACCTAAGTGCTTGCATCATCTTGAATCATCATTATTACAACTCACGTGAAAGATAATAGTTAGCAAGAAGACAAAATAGTGAATTGTATTTTTAGAATGCTGATTTCGCTCATAGGTGTCATATGTGTGATTTCGCTTATAGGGACATATAGGGGTTTCGCTTATGTGATCAGAGGTGATTTCGCTTATTTGACATGTTAGGGTTTCGCTCATAAGGACATGTACCTTGGAGCGAAATCCCATGAACTATATATATGTGCACATAAACGAAATCATGTAATAGAATCAGAAGTATCATATCACGAAGTGCTGCTGGATTACGTCATGTTTATCAGATTTTGAATGTTCTTTGTAGAGATCGAGTCGAAACTCTGTTCGGTTGTAGTTGATACGTAATAAAACGTTGTTTAATTACGTTTTCGCGCACGATTACGGTTCGATTTAACGGATTCCGCACATTAAATTGAATCCACCGCAGATCTAGTGATCGTTTACGATCCGATCCTGAACTCACAAGTGGTATCAGAGCTACGGATGCTCTGCGTGTAATCGTGATCGAAATCGAACGAGTTTCGGTGAAATCGATTTGGTTTTCGTTTGATTTTGAACTGTTTTAGGTTAAGTTTCTGTGATTTCAAACTGATTTGACAATATACGGCTGAAATTTTGATAAATCAGAACTGATTACATCTATGTCAGTTTGTTTTCATTTGAAGTTTCAAGTTTTTCGAACATTATAATTTGAAGATGAACTGATTTGATAAACAGATCTTATCTGAAATCTAAAGTTTGTGTTCATAATCTCATAAAATCATATTCAATCAAGTATACAATCATCATCATCATCATCATCATCATCGTACTCAGTATATCCCACCTATAGCAAAGCTAAGGTAGGGTCTGAGGAGGGTGGGATGTAGACAGCCTTACCTCTACCCCGTAGGAATAGAGAGGCTGCTTCCAATGAGACCCCCGGCTCGATTGTGGTTTTGCATCAAGCCTTGGACATAAGGCACATAACACTCAGCAATTGAGACAAACGCCAATTGGTGCATGTACCCCCTTGTCTTTCGGCTATCAACGACACCACATGATGCCTGATTAACGATCCCCTCTTTTTAACGTTATTTTCACAAAATTAGTAAAATAACGTTAAAAATTAGTGCACTTTTGCTTTTGCCCCCCCGAGCGCCCACACATATATTACATTATATGAGCAGACCGCAAGCGGGGCTCCAATCAAGTATACAATAAAATCGTAAAAACTTCATATTTGTGTTTCAACTATGAATCATGTTATAGATCTGAATTGCTGAAGTTCTGAGTTTGCGCCATTTCACAATTTGAAATTTGGATCTGAATTGAAATCGAATATGTTGTTTCTGATTCAGCGTTGATAGATAGGTGTAAATTCGATAATAGTTGTTGTGATTGTTTGTTCAATCTGAATTCCAAATCTATTTTTGTTTGAACTGATAATTGCTGAATCGTTTCGAGTGAACTGAATATTGTAGGACTGCTTCGGCTGATTTGTGATGTGTTTCGAACAAACTTTGATCTGATTCAGTTTGTTGATTAAAGTTGTTTGAGATAAGTGAAGAAAGAATTTGTTTCAAATCAGATTTCGGAATGTTTTCGGTGTGATTTCAAAGAATTTAGGATCACTTTAGTGTATAATCGGATCAAGTTTGAATAGTTTTGTTGATTTTAAATCACTTTCGAACTGAATCAGTGAACTTTGGTTAAGAGTTTGTCAATTTCGGACTGTTTCGACTAATTCCGGTGTGTTGTTTATAAGTTTACATTGAGTTCAGTGTGTTGTTTATAAGTTTCGAACTTTATACACTGTTTTCAAACTGTTTTGACGGATCAAAGTGAATCAAATTTGAATATATTGCAAAATTTGATAAGATTTGCAGGTTTCGGGTGTTAAAATTCAACGAAGATGAAGAGTGATAGGTTTTGATTATTTGAGTTGTTAAAAGTTGCAGGGAAATAGTGTTGAAGTTGTTTCGATATTTGACATTGATTGTTGTTATTACGTTTTGAATCTAGTGATCGATAGAAAATTTTTGTAGATTCTTGAAGATAGTTGTTTAGTGATGGAAGTATAAGCGACACAGGTTGAAGTGTCAAGAGAATTAGGGTTTTGTGATTAAAAAAAATTAATTAGATATCAACATTCATGTCGTGAGTTGAAAATTGTGCTACAAAGTTTTGAAAAAGTGTGTTTTGATCAAAATTTTGAAAAGTGACGTTTAGTTAAGGTTTTGTTTTTCCACAAATCAACAATTTAAAATAGTTTACAGGGTAAATTACTTTTTGAGTCCTTGTGTTTTATTGGTTTTAACTAGTTGAGTCCAAAAGCAAAAAGTTTAACGCTCTGAGTCCCTATAAGCACTTTTCTTAACCATTTGAGTCCAATTTTCTAACTCCATCCACCAAGTTGGTTAACTACAAGGGTAATTTGAACACAAAGTACAAGTCTTATATGCATAAAAGTATAAAGAACAAGTCATTAATGCATAAATATTTTAATATTATATATATTGTTATACCCACACTTGCACAGACATTTCACCACCGCTACCACCACCATTAACACCACCGCACCACCACTGCACCACCACCATCCCCACCGCACCTCCACCACTATCACCACCTTCCGTTGACCGTCAACCACCACCAGTCACCGCTAGCAAACCACTCTTTTGGAAAATCCTGCATAGCACAAACGAATCCTTTTCCCCACCACCCACAATCAAACCAATCAACGAATCAAACCTGGGTTACTCCAACACGAAGCAATTCATGATCTAAAAGCTGATATTAAAGCAACATCAGAAATGAATCAAATGATTAAAGCAACAGCAGAAATGAATCAAATGATCAAACTTTAAGCAACCGAACAACAAAATTAGCACAACAAATTAACAAATTCCACAACAATCAAACAAGTTCCAATTTAAACAACACAACAAATTCCACAACAATCAAACAAGTTCCAATTTAAACAACACAAACAAATTCCACAACAAACAAATTCCCCCTACTGCCAAAGCAATACCTGCGTTACCCTGAACAGCAGGACCAGAATTAACCTCACCTGTGTTACAAGCTTCTGACCTAATCGGCAGACCTGTAGGCTCATTATCAGCAGCAAAGTTGAGGCCTTCCCCAGGCAATTCCGAGACGAAACCATCAGCCGGGGACATCAGATTAGGGCATGGAATTGGTTGGGTTGCAACATGACCATGTCGAAATTAAGGGTCTTGGTAGGGGTGGGGATATCAGTGGACATAGAGTTGATTGTACACGGGGACTTAGTGGGAGATCCACTTCCATATCAGCTGCAATCAGAGGAGTATCAGCTGAATTAGGCGGCACATCAAAAGTATAAGCCCTAATTGGAGGTGCAGCGGTGGTGGTGACGGTGGAGGTGCAGTGGCGACGGTGGTATTGAATTTGTGGCGACGGTGGTGTTGATGGTGGAGGTGTGGTGGTGGGTTGGAGATGGTTTAGGTAGAGAGAGAGAGAGAAAGTTCTAGAGGTGTGATGGTAGGGATGAAGATGGTTTATGATCGGTGGTGGGGACGGTGGAGGTGCAGCGGTGGTGGTGACGGTGTAGTGGTGGTGGTGCCGGTGGAGGTGCAGTGGCGACGGTGGTATTGATGGTGTGGCGACGGTGGTGTTGTTGGTGGAGGTGTGGTGGTGGGTTGGAGGTGGTTTTGGTAGAGAGAGATAAGGTGTGATGGTGAAGATGACCTTAGATCTGGACATATATATATATATATTTAATAATAAAATGGTTTTTTTAATATAAAAGGGTGTTTTGGTCATTTTAAAAAAAGTTAACTGAGATTATCTAACTGAGGTTGAAATTTGGACTCAAATGGTTAAAGAAATTGCTTATAGGGACTCAGGTCGTTAAACTTTTTGCTTTTGGACTCAACTAGTTAAAACACATATAACACAGGGACTCAAAAAGTAATTTACCCTAGTTTACAAATTCAACTGACACAATATCATTTCGGCCAAAAGTATTGAGTTGTAGTGTGGACCGAGGTTTAGATTGATAAGTTTTCTTTGGGATAATTTTTTTTAGATACAAGTGTTGCTGGGCTGCATAGTGATTGGGCCTATACTAAACAAAATCAAGTGGGCTAGTGAAACAAGAAATTTGGGCCGTGGATATTGGTTTGAAAGTTGGACATTGATAGAAGTGAGTTGGTTTAATCTACAAATTAGTGGGTTATACAAATTGTTTCACATTGGGTTTGTTATTGGACGCTAGCTTGTGGATTTCTTGGTTACAAACATTTTGTGGGCTTCGTGGAAGTTAAAATTTGTGGACTTTGAACTAAAAAACAATTTTTGAACCATGTCATTTAACGAAGAAAGTGTGGTTAAAATGTTTGAAGAAGAGGAAAACTATGACCTTGAAAGATTAAATGATTGGTTTGATGGGTGTTGGGGTAGTAAATATCGGAATGAGAATAAGAATATTTGGGATAAAAGATTTGAATGTTTTTTGTGTATGAAAAATGAAACAGTGGATGTGTTGGAAAGACGGTTTAATTGTCTAATTGAAAATTTAACAAGGTATGAGATAAGGATATCAAATGCTGAAAAGGTATCAAAATTTGCTGACGCGTTACCTTCTGAGTGGGATGAATTTTTGAGTGAACTAAAAAAGGATTCTAGGTTCTCAAATTTTTATCTAAATGAATTTATCAATGAGCTCAAAACACTCAAGTATAAAAATGAAAAGAAAAAGAAAGAGTTGATGAATGTAATAGATAAAAATCTAGACAAAATAAGTTTGGATGTGATTGTTGAAATATGCGAAAGAGTTAATATGTGTAGTGTAGCAAAAATTGTTATGAAATACGATATTAAGAGTGTTGGTGCACACATCTATCGTCTTCGTCTTACATCGAGTCTTCGGTTCATTACGGTTTGGAACAAGAATGATGTCATCATTCTTGATGATGACATCATCCAAGTGACTAGGGCATACATCATCAACAACATACTTTACGTGAAGATAACAATCTGTTTGCATGATTTGCACTAGAAGACAAAAGGATTAGATAGTTAAATTCTGATTTCGTTCATATGGTCAAAGTTAGGTTCCGCTTTTGTGTCATAGGATAGGTATCGCTCATATGTCATGTTAGGTATCGCTTTTATGGTCATGTACATAAAAGCGAAACCTCATACCCTATATATAGTCACATAAGCGAAATCACAAACATAGTTCTAGGTGTTGTCTTCCGGTGAGCCACGAAGTGCTGCCGAAGTGTCGACAGGTTGTAAACGTCTTCCAGATTAATAATATCGACAGTTAAAAGTGAATACGCGCTGAATTACACCGAAACACTTGTTTCCGCCTTTTGTTTCTGTGAAAAACTCTTCTACGCGACTCGTTCGGGTCCAAATTCGATCCTACAATTGGTATCATAGCCAGTGAAGAAGAGTTTTCTACAATTCAGCCGTAAAATCTGTTTCTACACCTTTCTTTTTCGAAAAATAAAAATTTTTACGGTCGGAATTGCTTTAAATTTACACAGTGTGTTCGTAATCATGTATAAGTAAATCCTTGAAAGTTTCAAAGCTTGAATCGACCTAAAACATCGAATTTTTGAGGGTTCGCTTTTACGGTTTCGTACAAAAAGTGACATCAGCAGGTTTACTTGTGATTTCGCTCTTACGGTCATCATATAGTTGATTCCGCTCATTTGTACAAAGTGATTCCGCTTTTGTGACCACTAGGTATCGCTTTTGTGACATTTGAGATATCGCTCTTGTGTCACTTGAGGTTCCGCTTTTGTGACCAAAAGTGATTTCGCTTATTGTGACACTTAGAATTTTTGTGTACATTGAATCGCGTGAACCGTTTGAAAAGTTATTTGACTTGTATGATACTTTAAACAAGGTTGTCAGTCGGTTGGAATATGTGATCATGTGAATACATCGGTTACAGTTAATTGAATTGTCAGTTTAGTGGGTGTTGTCAGCTTGCATGTGAAACATAAATCAAATTGATATTGTTGGTTATCATGTGAAATAGTGTTGGGAAAAGAAATTGTTTGCCACTACAAATCGATTGAAGAGCAGCCCATGTGATCACAATTGTTTTTGTCGACTTAGTGGATATTGAGGCCCAATCACAGTTTTGGTATCTTAAAGTGTCTTGGTCAATTCAAATTGGTCAGTTTAGTGAAATGGAAGGTTCAATTGGATTTGTTTAAAAATTAGTGTGTCAGTTTGGTCACATGAGTAATTTGTTCAAGGTGTACATGTGATATTAGTTGGTCAACACAATCAATATACTTCATCAGACTATTGTTAGTTTAGTGTTTTGTTGGGCTAAGTAAAGTCCAAGAAAGTCATCGACTCACTTGAAAGCTTTATACGGTTTAGAGTTCAACGATCTCAAAGGGTCAAGTCGTTCAAATTGCATCCGAGTCAAAGCAGTCCGCACAGAATTTTCACCAGTTTAAGTACCAGTATTATTCTGTTATGTGATATTTTTAAACTGATTGTATTTTGTTTGTTGTGTCGACAGGTGTTTCATGAGGTGAACCAGTTTCATTTGAAAGCTAGTTTGAGAAATTCTTCGATATCGAATCATGAGTGAAGATTTTTACAACGCATTCGCAACATCTCCGACTAATCCGGGTGACATTGCTAAGAACATGAACATGGAGAATGAAACCGGAACAATGCAAAAACCCCCGAAACTTATGGGAATTGAAGACTATCATGGATGGAAGAAACGTTTTGAGAATTGGGTTCAGGCGAATCATTTAAAAGCTTGGGAGAGCATTGAAACTGAATATGAGAGGCCAAAGAATTCAGCGGGAGTTGATAAAATCATTTCAGAATTCACGGAGCAAGAAAGAGAAAGTTACAAAGGAGAAAAGATGATGATCAATTTGTTACAACAAGCTGTTAAAGAAGATATATTTGTGTTGCTTCAACATGATGAAAATGCTTATTCTATTTGGGAAGCTCTTGGAAAGAAATTTGAGGGAAGTACTGAAATGCTACAAAGTAAAGCAGCTTTGTTGAAAAAGGAATTTGAACTGTTTACGTGCATGCCTGGTGAAACCACAAAGAGTCTTATTGAAAGATACTGTCATCTTGTACGCACTATGTCACAGTTGAAGATTACAAAAACTCCAGCAGAATGGGTTGAAAAGCTTGCTGATGCCTTACCGCAACAGGAATGGGGTACATATCTGATGATATTGAAAAATTCAGGACAGTTTAAAAAGTTATCAATTGCACAGTTTATAGAGAAGTTAGAGGCACATGATCTGGAGCAGCAGAAAATTGCTAGAATGAACAGTTCTACTCATCAACAAGATATTAAATTGTACTATAAAGGAAATGTTCAAACTGCTGAAGCAAGTCCAAAGATACAAACTGCATTTAGTGCTGGAAATCAATCTACACCAAGCAGTCAAGGATCAGTCAACACTAGTGGTTTCTCAACGGTGAATCCTCCAAGTATTCAAAGTTCATCTGCTGGAAATGGTCATCTAATTCAGTGCAATGTAGCTCTACATCTTCAAAACGGTCAAAATTATTCTGAAGAGGTTGTAAAGCATCATATGGGATTATTGGTCACTGCATTAGAGTCTTATGAAGGGTTGATTGCTGGAAAAATTGGCAATCCAATGCTCACAAAGGAAGATTATGACCAAATCGATGCAGAGGAGCTAGAACTGATGGATATTAAATGGGCTTTAGCTAGTGTTTTGAGGAGAGCAGAAAAATTTAGATTGGTTACTGGAAGAAATGATTTCTTGGATGCAAATCTTTCTAATCTAGGATTTGATAAATCTAAAGTTGTCTGTTTTCGTTGTAGGGAGAAAGGCCACTTTAAAAGAGAGTGCAAGAATCAGGAGCCGAGAGGAGCAAAGGAGTCGTCTGGGAAAGATGATTATTATAGAAAATCCATTTATCAGCAAATCACTCATCAACCACATCAACAAAAGGAGCCACAAACGGCACATGGAAGAATGATCGAGGATGCAAACAGGAAAGCTTACCATGGCATCATTGATCAAGATGACGAGAAAGTGGCTGATGGTTTTAGCTGGGACAAGTATATTCCAGCTGATCCAAATGTTAAAGCTTTTATTGCTCAGATTGTGCAAAAGCCAGAGTTGATGAAGGAGTGGATGGATGTGATGTCGGATAATGAGGAGAGTCAAGATGGAAAATCTCTTTCTTCTGAAAGCAGTGATGATGATGATGATGAAGAAGTTGAACAGATAAACATTGGAAAATCTCATTTATCTTCTGACAGTTTTGAATTTTATTTTGCAGAAAAATTGAAGAAACTGAAAGAAAGGAAAGCTGCAAAGGAAATGAAAGAGGTCAAAGTGATTGAGAAGATTGTGGAAGTTGAAAAGATAGTTGAAGTCGAGAAGATCGTTGAAGTCACAAAACCTTGTCTTACTTGTTTAGAGTCATGTAAACAATGTATAGAAAAAGATGAGAGGTTTAGTGAATTAGAAAAGTTGAAAGAAAAGTTGTTGTTTGATGTAAAAAATTTGAAAGAGTCATATGATGTATTGAACAGAACTGTGAATAGTCTGGAAAAGACTAACTCTGAAAGAGAGAAAGCTTTGAAGATGTTGAATGCTACTATGATGACAAAGCAGAAAGAGATCAACTTGTACATAGAAGAATGTGCAAAGTGGAAGAAAGAGTTGGATAGTGAAGCAACCGAGAATGAAAGAATCAGAAGATTGCTGCAAAGTTACAAAGGTTGTGACTACATAATTGATAGAATTTATCCAACAGTTGAAGGATTTGAAGCGTTTAAAGGTGAAGAAACAAAGCCAAAGAAGAAAAAGGATACTGGTAAGAAACAGGGTGTCTGTTATAATAAGTGTCCGCCTCCGATTTGGGAAGGGTACACGTCTAGAAAACCTAACGAGGAAGAACTAAAACAGGCAGTCAATATTAAGTTAGAATCCGAGATAACTGATGTTTTACCTGACAATATTGACATCACGTTCACAGCGTCCGACACGGATCATGAGTCAGAACTGATAAAAAGAGTGGTCGATCAGGTGTTGGATAAGGATGAGGAGTCAGAGTTAAAATCCGAGTCCGAAAGTTCGTGTCAGTCAGTCAGGAGTTCGAGTTCGTCCGAAAAGAGTTCAAAATCGTCGGGAAAACGGGTTTACAGTAAAGAGTTTTTGTTGTCAAAATCTAATTTGAATGATGAAACATTTGAAGTTGCATATACTTTGAATGATTCTGACAAATTATATTTTGATAAAGAGTTTCCAATAAGAAGTGTTCGTTTTGACATGATCAAAAAGGTTTTCAAAATGACAGAAATTAGTATTTCTGAAATAAAAGATTTAAATCTTACTGAAAAACCTAAAAAATACACTTCAAGAGTTCAACAGCGGATAAACAAGAAAAAGGGTTACAATTCTGGTTCTGGTTTTCAAAAGAAATCAAACCACAATCGTAGCTACAAAAAGAAAGGACTTGGTTTTATTCCACCTGAAAACTATAAAAATGAAAAATATGTTCGAGATTTTAAATCCAAAATGACATATGTTGCAGGAACTAGTCATGAAGAAGAAGCAAAGAGCTCATTCTGGAAACAGTCAAACAAGGAGTTTCTTGCTGAAAAGATGAAGAATGGAGCTTTTCAAAGGAAAGAGACAAGAACCTGTTACAGATGCAATGAAGTTGGTCATATTGCATGGAACTGTCCCAAAGCAACCAATACAAAACAGGGAGTCTCAGAAAAACTCAAAGAAGTAGTTGTTTATAATACAGAACCACCAACTGAACGATTTAAAGTCTTTAAAAATTCTACATATGAAGTTGGTGAGTGTTCCAAAAGATTTTACAAGAAACGGGGAAATGTTGACAATCAAACTTGGGTTGTTAAGAAATCAGAGGTAAAATCTGGCGATGAATCTGATTCCACAAAATCAGAGGAGCCACAGTTTGATGAGAGTGATGAAAATTCAGTTCCTTCTATGGATGATGAGAACTTTCCACCATTGAGGACTGAAAATTTTAAAAGGGAAACTGGAAAGTCTGAAATCTTAAATCAGGGTTATTCTGAGAAGGATAACTTTGATGTTGAGAAAGCGTTTAATGGGAAAGTTAAGAAGATTTTCGGAAAAATGGTTGAAGGGAAAGTAAAAGGGGTAAAAGAGTTTTATGCTAAAAAGAAAGCAACTTACACTCCAACTGCTTCTGAATTGAAAACACCCAAGGCTGGTCAGGCTTGGGTGGATATTTTCTTTCATTAAAAAACCTGACTTGCCGGAGATCCCAATTTTGTAATCGTGGATCAGGAATCGGCATCATTCATGTTTTATGAGTTTGTATGAAAAGTTCTTAAAATTGTTAGAATTTTACAGGTTAAGTGTGACTTGCCGGAGCTTCCAGGTTGGTAAGTGCGAAGCAGGAATCGGCATCTTGATTGGTAAAATGGTTTGTGTAGAGGTTTATTCCTACATAGGCTTGAATGTTGTGAATATTTTTACAAGAGGTACAGAGGTTGCATACATGCAATTGGTAAATCAGGGACATTAAGTTGTACTTGATTTGCTACAAGTGGTTGAATGTAAAAAAATGTGATGAACCTCTAACTTTACAAGTGGTAAAACTAACAAAATTTATTTTCCGGAAAAATCATTTTGGTTAAAACAAACTTAAGTGTTTTGAAATCATAATGAGAAAATAGTTTTGTGAAAGGGGGAGTTCTGATTGTTTATGCCAAGTGGATGGCGAATTGAGGTGATTTGATATCAGTTGTCACTTTCTTGTATAGTTTGTTTTCAAATTTCCTAAAATGTGTTTGCATTTTAGGGGGAGTAGAAATTTTCAGAAAATCTAAAAACATTTGAAAATTTGAAAAAAGACAAAAACATGATAAAATCAAAAATGAGTTTTGTTGTATAAAAGAGGAAATGATAGTACATCAGTGGATTGTCACAACATGCTAAAGAAATGTAAAGTTAAAATGTGATAAACAATCTCACTGCGGATATGCCAGTAGGTTTTTGCACATTTAGTAGATTGTGACGAGATATAAACCTAAATTTCAAACTTGCTTATATCGTGGGGATACATCTCTCGGATATATGGGTAACCCCCGAAATCTCGTTTGAAAGGTCTCGTATTCTGATATACTAGGTCTTTATACTCAATGATGTCTGGGGTATTATTCTGGGACTTCTGCTGAACGGTGGTTCTGACCTAGTCCTCGAATAATACTTTTCGCAAATGCTTGAAACATAGCATCACCCTCAGCATATATGATAAGACAATAAAATTGCTTAGCAATGCTGTTGTAAAAAAGATCCTCTAAAGGGGACACACCCAAAAGTTGAGTCATGATCTCTCTGCTGAACGGTAGTTCTGACCTGAGCTCTCATGATTCTTCATAATTTATTAACCCCTTACAGATATCATTGGTGTCATAATTACCTGTAAGACTGAATATTGGGATCTGGATACGGGAGTATATTCTGAGGTGGGACACGCGATTGAGTTTAAGTGCTTAAAACATTAATATCGTATCTCGGATCATTTGAACTCCGTGTGAGAATTTAAGTGGATCAGTATACTGACAATCTAGGTGAATTGTTTAGAACTGAAAATGTAATAAAGCTTAACGGTGTTAGTGATTTGTCTCATAAACTGATATGATCCTCTTACACACAAAACTCACAAAAATATTATCTGTAAATATTTCTTTACTGCATTTTATTACATTCAAAAATTCAAAAAGATTTTCGGTGTGTTTTAGCATAAACTTTTGAAAAAATCCATAAAGATTTTCGACAACTGATGTTGGAAAGCTGATTGTCAAAATTCCGAGTGCTAAACATGATGACATTGTTGTGAGGGGGAGTGTGTCTTAAAATGTTAAAATATGTTTTCTAAATCAACAAGTGGTTCATCATGTATTTGTGATCTGAGGGAGAGTGATTGTTGGTGCATATGTTTACATTGAATTGTTAAATACGTAAAATTTACTTTTAGGTAGAGTGTGTTTGTGCAGGTTTAAGTATGAGCTGGAATGATGATCCTGAGATGGATGATAGTCAGGTTGCGATCTTGGAACAACCTCAGAAAGAACTAGCCAGATTACGATCCTGAAGCAGATGATGCTGAAGAACTAACGGAATGCCAGCATATTGCAAGGGGGAGTCTGTTAATTTTGAGAGAAAGAATGAAGCTCAAAGACTGATTAAGATTGAAGATGCAAAGACTCAACATGTAAGACTCGTCAACATCTGAGGGGGAGTCTGTTGGTGCACACATCTGTCGTCTTCGTCTTACATCGAGTCTTCGGTTCATTACGGTTTGGAACAAGAATGATGTCATCATTCTTGATGATGACATCATCCAAGTGACTAGGGCATACATCATCAACAACATACTTTACGTGAAGATAACAATCTGTTTGCATGATTTGCACTAGAAGACAAAAGGATTAGATAGTTAAATTCTGATTTCGTTCATATGGTCAAAGTTAGGTTCCGCTTTTGTGTCATAGGATAGGTATCGCTCATATGTCATGTTAGGTATCGCTTTTATGGTCATGTACATAAAAGCGAAACCTCATACCCTATATATAGTCACATAAGCGAAATCACAAACATAGTTCTAGGTGTTGTCTTCCGGTGAGCCACGAAGTGCTGCCGAAGTGTCGACAGGTTGTAAACGTCTTCCAGATTAATAATATCGACAGTTAAAAGTGAATACGCGCTGAATTACACCGAAACACTTGTTTCCGCCTTTTGTTTCTGTGAAAAACTCTTCTACGCGACTCGTTCGGGTCCAAATTCGATCCTACAAAGAGGGGTTGTTATATTGATGAATATATGAATCCTCTTGATTTTGTTTAAATTTTTTGTGCAGGCACATACAAGACAGAGACACAGGATATTTCAAAGAATGAAGAATCCAAGCAAGATGGAACTTTAAAATGTGAAGTTGTGTGCTCAAAAAGCGAAAAATTCGAAGCAGACAACGTTAAACTCTTGAAGGATGTGGAGAGTTTAACATTGGAAATCAATCGTTTGAAGGATGAGAAAAGATCTGATGATAAACAGATTCTTGAAATGACAGAAAATTTTGAGAATTTGAAATCTGAAAATGTCAAACTGTTGAGTGGTTTGAACAGTTTGACATTGGAAAACAAAATTTTGAAAGAAAAGGAAAAAGATTTTGAAAATGAAAAATTGAAAATTGAAAAAGATTTTCAAAGTCAAATGAAGATTTTAGAAGATGAGAAATCTGTTATCTTTAAAAATAATCTTGAAAAACAAATTGAAATAAATTCTCATCTTCAGAAAATCATTAGGCTTGAAAATGAAGCTGAAATTGCTCGGAATAAAATTGATGAGCTTGAAAAGAAATTGAAAGGTTTTGTGAATTCATCAGTACCAGATTATATCTGTCCAAAACCGATCAATTCTGTTCCAATAAGTGACGATGTCACAAATTATGACAAAGTCATAATTGAAGATTGCGATGATAAAACTGTTGATGAAAAAGAGAAAAAGAAAATATTTTTGGAATTAAAAGAAAAGTTTCAAGAAACTGTTTTACATTCTACTGAAAAAGGTGAATGCTCAAAGCAAAAACCTGTTAAGAAGAATGTAGAACAATAACAAAATGTTAAAAATTCGAAAAATTTTCAAAACAACAATAAAAGGTCATCAGTTCAGTCATCCAATCGTTATAAAAAACCACAAAAATTTGAAAATCAAAACTCACAAAAAGTTGGTAATAAGTGGTGCAGGTTTGACCACAGTGCTCAAACGTCAAATCAAGCTTACAGGAGAAGATGGGATGAAGATTCTTCAAAGTCAAATCATTACAATGATAGAAAATAGAAAAATGATGAGTACTACAAATCAAATCAGTGTTATGATTTGAGTGTTTGGTGTGAAAGTGGTGAATGGTACGATAACAGAGTGTGCTACACTTGTGGTGTTCAAGGACACATTGCTGTTAATTGCCAAAATCAGTGGTTTGAAACGAGGAGATGCTATAACTGCCAAATCAAAGGACATATTGCAAGAGATTGCCCAATGAGATCAATGGAAAGATCGAGGGCTGAATTTCAGAAAAGGGTGACAAAATCAGTCAAAGTCGATGAAAAGCCCAGAACACAGAAAAAACAAGAAGTGAAAGAACCGAAAGTGAAACTTTCACAAGGGCAGAAAGATCGATTGAGAAAGAAAAGGAAGAAAGCACGAGAGTATCTCGAAAGGATTTTGTCCTCGGGTACAACGGTTAATTCAGATAAAAGTTCTGATGAATCACTTTGCTCAACAAAAAATCAGTCAAGTAAAATGAATCCATCAGATACAAATCTGAGGACAGAAGAGAGAGTAAAGAAAGAAAAAGTGGTTAATCAAACGATTAACAAATCAAAGAAAGTGAGATTTTCACTTCCTGGCGATGAATTTGTTTCTTCGGAAACAAAGGAGCCACGTTCTGGCGATGATTCTGATTCATCAAAATCAGAGGATCCACAATTTGAGCTCAAAAGTGAAAATTCAGTTCCGCCAATGGATGACACAAACTTTCCACCATTGCGGACTGAAAATTTTAAACAAAAAGATGGGAAAGTGAAAATTTCGAATCAGTTCTATTCTGAAAAGAAAGAATTTGATGTTGAAAAGGCTTTTAATAGCAAAGTAAAAAATATTTTTGGAAAAATGGTCGAGGGTAAGGTAAAAGGAGTTAAAGAATTTTATGAATAAAAAAAGTATGTTCAAAACACCCAAGGACAGTCAGGCTTGGGTGAATGTCTTTAACTGAAAAACCTGACTTGCCGGAACTCCCAGGTTGGTAATTGGGGAGTAGGAATCGGCATCTTTCTTGAGAAATTCACAGGTTGGTAACTGTGATATTTCGACTTACAAGTGGTTAATCAAGGAAATTAAGTTGTACTTGATTTAACTATCTTACAAATGGTATGATTATTGGAAACTGTGTTTGTGATAAACCTACAAAAAGTTGAGGACAATGTGATGAAAACCCCATGTTTGTGAAATGGCAAACAAAATTAATTTTCCGGAAAAACCATTTTGATTAAAACAAACTTAAGTGTTTTGAAATCATAATGGGAAAATAGTTTGTTGTCAGGGGGAGTTCTGATTGTTTATGCCAGGTGGATGGAGAATTGAAGTGATTCTCATCAAGTTATCAAGTTTGTACAGTTTGTTTCAAATTTTCCCAGAAAATCAAAATTGAAACATATTTTGATTTTAGGGGGAGAAAAATTTTTTAAAAAAATTGAAAATGTCAAAAACAATGAAAAATTTTAAAAAATGAGTTTTGCTGTAAAAAGGGGAAATGATAGTACATCAGCTAGACATGTGCAGTACTCTAAAGAAATGTAACGTAAAAATGTGTTAAGCAGTCTTGTAGATGATATGCCGATAGGTTTTTATACATTCAGTAGATTTGTTCGGGATATAAACATAAAATTACTTGCTTTCATGTGGGGAACATCTCTCGGATATATGGGTAACCCCCGAAATTTCGTTTGAAAGATTCCTTTTTCTGATATACTAGGTTTGTTTACTCAGTGATATCTGGGGTATTATTCCGGGACTTCTGCTGAACGGTAGTTCTGACCTAGTCCTCGAATAATACTTTCCGCAAATGCTTGAAACATAGCATCACCCTCAGCATATATGATAAGACAATAAAATTGCTTAGCAATGCTGTTGTAAAAAAAGATCCTCTAAAGGGGACACACCCAAAAAGTTGAGTCATGATCTCTCTGCTGAACGGTAGTTCTGACCTGAGCTCTCATGATTCTTCATAATTTATTAACCCCTTACAGATATCATTTGTGTTTAAAACTCACCTGTAAGACTGAATATTGGGATCTGGATACGGGAGTATATTCTGAGGTGGGACACATATAAAAGTTAAGTCTTAAAACATTAAATTCGTATCCTGAACAGATTGAGAAATGTGTGAAAATTTAAAATGGACCAGTATATCGGCAATCAATACAAACTGTTTAATATTGAAAATGTATTTAACCTTAACGGTACTTGTATCTCGTCGGCAGCTGATATGATCCTCTTGCACAATCTCACAAAAATATTGTATGTAAATATTTCTTTACTGTATTTCTTTCTATTTCAAAACCCAAAAAGATTTTAGTGTGTTTTAGCCTAATTTTTAAAAAATCCAAAAAGATTTTCGACAACTGATGTTGAAAAGCTGATATTCCAAATCTCAAAGGCTAAACAAGATGAGCAATTGGTTTGGTTAAGATGATGAGAAGTTGGAAGATAATCCTCAAATGTTTAGATGATTCATTAATTTGAATCACAATATTGTGTATTATATGTTTGAGAATTTTGAGTGAATTCTTTTAGAGTCAAAATTATTTTTTCTTACGAGAGGTTGAGATGTGTTGGTTTCTGATTCTGTTTCTACGGAAAGCCAGGCGTCGATCCTAAAAGCACGGAAGCTTGACGAAAGGGGGAGCCTGAAGAAAGAGACTACCAAGGAGGGGGGCAACTAAAGCTTGAAAACAGATCCACGGGGACTCTGTTCGAAAAAGAGAAAGACAAGTCGCTACGAGTTTAACTACGGATTGATTGCGGCAATATCCAAGGGGGAGTTTGTTGATGCATTAATGTCTATCGCCTCTGTCAATTCAAACCGTAGCTGAAACTGTAGAAATTTTGAACCAGACTACGATCTTGAACCTGTGAAAGCCAGACTACGATCCTGAAGCAAATGATGCTGAAGAACTGAAGGAATGCCAGCACATTGTTAAGGGGAGTCTGTTGATGCTGATTGAAAGAGTAAAGCACAAAGACTGATAAAGACTGAAGATTGTAAAGACTCGACACTTAAGACTCGTCAACATCTGAGGGGGAGTCTGTTGGTGCATACATCTGTCGTCTTCGTCTTATATCGAGTCTTCGGTTCGTTGCGGTTTGGAACAAGAATGATGTCATCATTCTTGATGATGACATCATCCAAATGACCTAAGTGCTTGCATCATCTTGAATCATCATTATTACAACTCACGTGAAAGATAATAGTTAGCAAGAAGACAAAATAGTGAATTGTATTTTTAGAATGCTGATTTCGCTCATAGGTGTCATATGTGTGATTTCGCTTATAGGGACATATAGGGGTTTCGCTTATGTGATCAGAGGTGATTTCGCTTATTTGACATGTTAGGGTTTCGCTCATAAGGACATGTACCTTGGAGCGAAATCCCATGAACTATATATATGTGCACATAAACGAAATCATGTAATAGAATCAGAAGTATCATATCACGAAGTGCTGCTGGATTACGTCATGTTTATCAGATTTTGAATGTTCTTTGTAGAGATCGAGTCGAAACTCTGTTCGGTTGTAGTTGATACGTAATAAAACGTTGTTTAATTACGTTTTCGCGCATGATTACGGTTAGATTTAACGGATTCCGCACATTAAATTGAATCCACCGCAGATCTAGTGATCGTTTACGATCCGATCCTGAACTCACAGGGACGAAATGGAGTTAATGGATATCAAGTGGGCGTTTGCTAGCGTAGTGAGAAGGGCAAAGGATTATATGAGCAGAACGGGGAGAACCAGCTTGGAAAGCAAAAGGGATACCAAGTAGGGTTTGATAAGGGTGCTGTCACATGCTTTAATTGCGGTGAAAAGGGTCACTTCAAACGTGAATGCACGCGACCTAGCAAACAAGGCAACCAAAATCCCTTCCAAAATCAGACGAGTACTTCTAATGCAAATCAAGACAATCGTGAAAGAAGGATAGTAGCAGTGAACAACAATCAGAACCAGTCTGGACCATCAAACTCCAATCAAGCATTGACTGTTCAAGCTGATGAAGGATGTGATTGGTCTGTACAGTTAGGAGGAGGAAATGCATGCTATGCGAAGATTATCAGTCACATCAAGCATGAGCACAAAGAAGAATTTTCTGAATTAGATGATAGTTCGGGATATAGTGGGAGTTCAGATGAAGAAAGCTCGAATGCGGGAGATTATACTTCTGAAGATGGATCTTTCTCTTCTCAGACTGCCTTCATAGCTAATGTCACAGCCTCTTCGAGTCAGGTAAATTCTGAAACTCCTAGCATATGTAGTGATTGTGCTGATATGAAACATGAATGTGATAGAATGAAACATGAATGTGATACGATTCATAGTCACAATCAGAGTTTAGATGTTGAACTGTCAAAGTGCAAAGAGGCAAACATGGCCTTAGCTCGCAATGAAAAGGAATTTAAAACAGTTATTGAAACCCAAAAGAAAAGTGTTTCCGAATTAACAAAAACTGTTTTCAACAAACAAATTGGTATTAATAACTACATTAATATCATTGAGGAAACCAAGAAAGAGCTAGCCACGGCCAAGTGTGAATATGAAGCGATCAAGCTCAAATTGGAGAGTTATTCTAACTCCCGATATGTGCTCGATCACATCATTGACGTTCAGAAACTAAAGGGAAACGTTAAAGGCGTTGGTTATAGGAAGTGTCCACCCCCTTTGAGACACGACTATACCAAGTCGCCCGATGAAGAGGATATGCCTCGGTATGAACCCAGTGTGCCTCTTGATTATGAGGAAGTTACTACTGGCCTAGGGTTCAAACCGGACAATTCATCGGATGGCTCATCTGATCGGAAAGAAAGGTCATCATGTGCTTCAAATCAAAGTTCTCCAACCATTGAGGACTATGATTCTTCAGATGATAAATCAGATGTGAATGACCAGGATGAATCACTTGATGAGACGAAAGGAGTAGAAATTCCAATTGAGAATCATATTCTTTGTGATCCTCCTACTCCTGCCGTGCAACCTGTTGCCAAGCAAGTGATAGATCCTGTCAAGGATGTCAAAGATGACAATGAATGTGTGTCTGCTGTTAAGAGCAATAACTTGTTGTATACTTTAGTCGGTGATAGTAAAATTTATTCAGACATAGATTTTCCAATCAAAAATGTCAATCAATATTTTATTGACAAAGTGTTTGAAGATAATACAAGAAAATTTTTGGGAAAGACAATCCCTGGAAAACATAAATCACCGACAAAGCAACAACCTGTTGCTTCTAAGGGTAAACAACAACAACAACAAGCTCCAAAGCCAAAGGCTAAGGTTGAATCAAAAGGAGCTCGTTACAAGAAGAAAGCAAAAGATGTCAAGTTTGTAGCATCAAAGGGTACTGATAAAATTGAGACTTTTGAAAACAAACCAAACACCGATTTTATCCAACAAGTCAAGATTTTAAAACGTAACAGCCAAAACAATTACACTCAGCACACAAACGGGTGTGAAGCTAGTACCTCTGGGTCTACAACTTCTACGTCAGGTCGTCGATCAAATTCTCCTAAGTTTGTTGAAAGGAGAACTTGTTTCAAATGTGGGAAGTTTGGGCACATCATTAAAGACTGCACAAACTCGCCCAAACCAAATTTTGTAGAAAGAGCCCCTTCTGAACAAGGTCACCAACAACGTCGTCCTGTTTCTCCAAAACATGATAAACGCACTGTTAAAGAACAGGAAACAAAACAACGACGTAAAAATGTGAAGGTGATTGAAAAGGCGTTAAAACCGGAGGTTGTCCAAACAAAGTCTGTTAAGTTAGAAAATAAAAATGAAAAACAAAAACAGATTTGGAAACCAAAATCGGTAACTGTTTCAGGGGAAGCTCAATCCATTCCGAATCATCAGGAAATCGAAGTCACAATCCTCGATGATGAAGGACGACCCAAGTCTATTAAGGCTTGGGTCCCCCTCTCCATCTAATCTCTGAGTGAGTGTGCAGGATGTTCCAGGAGGAACTTTCGATAGTCATAGGATTATTGATAGTGGAATGTTCATGCACAATATCGGCGACAAAAGAAATTGTTGCCTTTGGTGGAGAGAAAAAGGAAAAGAAGACAGAATTGTCTGTCGAAAGATATTGAAAGCTTCGACAAATTGAAAATCATTCCAAGAGTTTGATTGTTAAAGGCTTTAATCGGGTCCCCAGGATAGATTCAATCAAAATGTACGCACCTGTAGCACGTCTGAAGTTCAAACTCAACAAGATGAATGTGCAGTGTACATTTCTTCGTGGTGTGAGTGAAGAAAATGTGTTTGTTGAACAAACCAACCGGGTGTGCGGATGCCTTGGCATGGATTAAACAACCGCACACTACTTCTCAAAGAGAAAGACAAAGACCTTCACTGGTGCAATGTGGAAGACCAGCCGGACCCAAAGGTTTATGATCTTGTTGCTGTGAAGAGATTTCTTAGTAGCTACAAAATCGACTTTGAAATCCACACCAGGGGGATATCCAGTTTGGGAGAGCGCTCAGATTCCTTGCAATGCACGAAGCAGTTGCAGGATACGGTTTTAAATTTCTAATCTCTCCTATACTTGTCGATATTTAAGCTGCTTTATGAATAATTCTCATCTCGTACAGCACTCTTTGACCTGACACGTTGATCTCGAATATCACCTCACACGTGATTGTTTCACTATGAAACTCGTCAATGTTGTCATGGTCCGCACCGCTTACCGACGTGCCAACTGATTTTTTCCAAAATTCGATAAATCAATTCTGATTAAAATTAATTTTGGTAAACGGCATTGTGGCAAAACATGAGTTAACCGACATCGGAAAATCCTTTTTGTAAATATCTTTGTGTCTTTTAAATTTATCTTAGTTTGTTGATTTTAGGGGGAGTAAATCCAAATTGGAAAATTCAAAAACATCGAAAAATTTCAAAACCCAAAAACAATAGAAAAACAAAAATAAGTTTCCAGGCGAGAAAAAGAGAAAATGATAGTAAATCAGTGGTCTGTCTAAACCTCTTCGAACTGAAATGCAAAATGAAAAATGTTAAGCAGCTCTATATAAGATGTATCGGTAGGCTCACAATCATTTTAAAGTGTGCAGGGTGATATAAACCTTAATCGACTGAAGACCAGGTGGGAACCGCACATTGGCATATGGTCTTAGTACCGAAATTTCGTTTGAGAGATTGCCAAGGTTCTGAGATATTCGGTCTTTATGCTGTCTTATCATCTGGGTATCATGGTTGTATCAAACCGAAAAATAACGGAGACGAAGTCTAGATCTTCCATGATACTATACATGCGTGTACATATTGCATTCGACCTTAATAAGTGATCAACAATCACATGTCCAACAAAATAAGTGATAATATATCACAGATTCTTTGCGGGAGTCAAGTTCGTCTCTCTGCTGTACGAAAGTACTGACCTGTTCACGGACTTGCTCCTGTGCCCTCATGCATCTGAAAATCAAGTTCCTCATCAATAAGTGATTCTATCACATAGGGCTTGTTTTTCAAATCAAAATAAGTGAGCTTCTCACATCTTTTATACGGTCAAACAGATGATAAACGGTATACTCACCGGTAAGATGAACCCTCGTGCATACCTTGATACGGGAATGTGTCGTGATGTGGATGAACACCGGTCGGTAAGTATAAATCATACCTTAACGTATCCCCTCGCCATGATTACATCTGATAAGTTGAGCTTATGTGGATAACAATACCGATAATCGTTATAGGATGTTTATCTAAATGTTAACTAAATGAACAACAAGAGCGTTTTGGCATGACCGTACACTGATATGATTCTCTTACCCTCGAAACTCGCAAAAAAAATGTCTGTAACTATTTATTTACTACTTTTAGTTACTGCATCTTTGTATATATTTATTTATTGCTTTCCGTCTTTACATTTGAAAAATGAAAAATTCCAAAAAGATTTTAGGTGTGTTTTAATATAAACTTTATAAAAGCCAAAAAGATTTTGCTTCTAGTTTATTTTTGATTGACTGATGTTGGAACTCGAGTCTATCCTACCCAAAATCCTGATCGTAAGCCGGAAAACAATTGCACCTTCATAAACTGTCGAAGTTAACAGGTTTTGAAAGTTAAAGGATTAAAATTGAACATTTTGTTAAACTTTCAAATTGTTGTCGGTCGGTGTTTGATTGAGATTTGATCTCATATGTGTCATTAGTTTAATTTGTCTAAATTCCAAGCGGTTGTTCTCATTACGCGTTTAGCTTTCTTGCATGTGCAGATGATAAAGGCGAGGAGAACATGTTCGATGACAAGCTTTGGAATGAAGACACTAAGTGAAGGCACTCAAAGGATAAAGATGATCGAGTTGCCGCTAACCCTTCATCAACACCACAAGGATCTGAAGAATTGACAAATCAAAAGTTTCACGAGCATAACTCAATGGAGAGTTTATTCTAAGGGGGAGTTTATTAACACACTTCCTAAATGAAAAGGGAGTTTGTTGATACACTTTCTATTTACGACGCGTGAAGACTTTGAAGATCCTTTCCGAGAATGAATGCACCATCAAGAGATGGAGAACGAGATTACGAACCTCGCGAGCAGCATCCAAGGGGGAGTTTGTTGATACATATTTTGTGGATACGGCTCGGTTCGACTCGGATACAAAGTGAAGGCCGTAGTCAAGATAACCTCCTGTCTTGACTCGGTATGCTAGTTATTTCGTAATGTTCATGTACATGTAACTGCGTGTGTGTAGTTGTTGGATCGTTGTTTGACCCGATTGAGTCGATCAGAAGAGTTTTACATCCAGTTCAAAGGGGGAATCAGAGAACTAGACACAGAAACAGCTTGATAATCTAATATCTGTCACTTATATTGCATTTAACAACTATTACAACCTTGACAGTAATCCGGTAGCACTTCGTTACAGTTCTGAAGTCATGTCAAATGAAATGACAAGTACCCTATTTATACTAGTGTGATTCCACTCGAAATGACATGGTGCATTTTGGAGCGGAATCAGAACTTTCTGATTTCCCACGAAATGGCACCTTGCACTTAAGAGCGGAATCAGCACTTAAGATCTGAAAAACTGTTTCTCGAACCTCGAGCACTGATAAAACTATCCTAACCTATTACATGATACAAGACGAAGTTAATAGACGTAATGCACTAACAGACTCCCCCTCGGATATTGACGAAATCTTCAGTGACTAATCTTCAATATGACACATCTTCAGTCTTGATCATTCTGCCTTTTCTTTCAAGTTGTAACAATGTAAGCATCCAACAATATTTCTCTTCTTCCATCAGCTTCAGGCTCCCCCTTTCGTCAAGCTTCCGTGCTTTGGGATCGACACCTAGCTTTCCATCTACAAGCTTCTCTTTGCTTCAAACTTGTCTTCAGACTCCCCCTTAGACTCTGCTTTCGGGATCGTAGTCTGGACTATTCCTGCAAACACTCAACCATTCATAAATACAATGTTTTCGTATTATCAATCAATCTTCTCTAATCCACTTCCCCTATCAACAAACTTCATTGATCTAGCAGCATTAAAGAATCCAACTCCCTCACAGTTTATCATCCAAGTCCAAATTAATGACCTTGGAGATATCACAAACTGTTTTTGAAATTTTTGATTTTAAATTCAAGTTTCAAATTAATGAACTTGTTTTATTTTCAGAAACACAATCAGCTTACTTAGATTTTGAAACTCAGCATTTCAAATATCGGTTGTCGAAAATAAAGTAGAAATCAAAATCTTTTTGTATTTTCTGAAAATATAAAGCAGTAAAGAAATATGTACAAATATATTTACAGACAATATTTTTGTTTGAGTATGCGTCAGAGGATCATATCAGTTTATGACAAATCACAAGTACCGTTGAGCTTAATTTCACTTTAAGAATTAAACAATTCACTTAGATTGTCGATATACTTGTCCACTTAAATTTTCATACAAATTTCAACTGATTCAGGATACGAATTAGGAATTTTAGGAACTTAAACTCATTCATGTGTCCCACCTCTTGAATATACTCCCGTATCCAGATCCCAATATTCAGTCTTACAGGTAATTATAACACAAATGATATCTGTAAAGGGTTAATAATTTATGAAGAATCATGAGAGCTCAGGTCAGAACTAACGTTCAGCAGAGAGATCATGACTCAACTTGGGTGTGTCCCCTTAAGAGAATCTTTTTTACAATAGCATTGCTAAGCATTTTTATTGTCTTATCATTTATGCTGAGGGTGATGCTGTGTTTCAAGCATTTCGGAAAGTATTATTCGAGGACTAGGTCAGAACTTCCATTCAGCAGAAGTCCCGGAATAATACCCCAGATATCACTGAGTATGAAAACCTAGTATATCAGAAAAAGGAACCTTTCAAACGAGATTTCAGGGGTTACCTATATATCCAAGTAGTGTTCCCCACGAAATAAGTAAGTTTGAATTTAGGTTTATATCCCGAAAAAGTTTACTAAGTGTACGAAAACCTATCGGCATATCATCAGTGAGATCGTTTAACACATTTAAACTTTCCATTTCTTTAGCATACTGTAATTGTCTACTAATGTACTATCATTTCCTCTTTTTACGCAAAAACTCAATTTTTGAATTTTATCATGTTTTTTACTTTTTCAAAATTTTAAATGTTTTTTGTATTTTCTAACAACATTACTCCCCCTAAAATGCAAAATCATATAAAGAAAATTTGACAACCAGATACTGATAGCTTCGTCTCGCCATCCATTTTCTGCATCTCATGCTCTGTTTTGCAGAAAATATAATGTACCCCCATGATTTACAACCCATTGATATTTATAGTTTGAAAACCGTTTTTCAATCTGATGAAAGTAATCATGTTTGTTCTGCCGTGAGGGTTTCGGCATATTCAATCAACACATATTTTTGTAATTTTGAATATTTGACAAAAAAAAAATTAAAAACAAACATATTTTTGGTTTTTTCAAATTTTTCAATTTTTAGGGTTTTTGAAATATTGTTTATTTATTTACAGAAAACATATAAACTTCCTGTTTCAACCAATATAGAATCCAGCAGCCTCCTCTCCTTGTTGTGCCAGGCTGCTCCAACCTCCATTCTCACAATCTTCAAATTTATTGAGCACCTGCACATTCAGACTACTTGAATTACTTGAACAATTTAGCCCAGGTCTTTTGAACCTTAGGCATTTCAACACAATAATTTTCATTCAATGCTGGAAATTCTTTGTCATTTTTCACAAAAACTTTCTCAATTTTAACTTCAACTTTCTCATCTTTTACCAAATCAACATGTTTCTTAACACTCCATGTTTGACCTTTTGGTGTTCCTCGTTTGTAAAAATGTGAAACTTTTTGAGCATTTTGATTTTGAACAACAACTCTTGGTTTCCAAAACTCTTGAGGTTTTGTCATATCAACAGTTGTTTTCCAACTTTGTGTTGTTATAAATCTGGATGTGTGAGAATTCCAAGTCTGTCTAGAATCAAACCTGTTTGGGTTTGATTTCCAATTTTGATTTGAAGCAAACTTGTTTGTATTGTACCTCCAAGTTTGTTTCGAATCAAATTTGGTTGACCTTTGTCTCACATTCTCAGATTTTTGTTTCTCAGCATCGATCTTCTTTTTGTCAACATCCACAGGTTTTAGATTAGGACACTTGCGTGCAAGATGTCCTTTTTTATCACATTTGAAACATGTTCTCATGGACACATCTTTGACATGTGGTTGTTGCGTCTTTTTAGCAAAGAACTCATCATTAGACTGTCTCATTTTGAGTTCTTTTTCTTTTTCTAAACTGCCTCCTTGAACAAAACTCATTTTTGCCTGAAAATTCGGAGTTTCATTTCTTTTCCAACTTTGTTTCTTCTTATAACCCAACCCAGCCTTCATATTCTTCTTTTTGAAACCAGGTTTGTTATACGAACCTTTACGACTCTTACCAACAAACTTTGAAATTTCAGACTTCTCAATCTCAACCATTTTGAAAACTTTATCAACTTTTTCTGAAATCACATTCTGAATCGGGAATACAACATCTAAGAACAATTTGTCCGATCCAATCATGGTATAAACCAATCCTTTTGAATCATCATTCAAACTTTTCTCGGATTTTGTGTTTTTCAGATATCCATCATGAAGATTTCCTTCATCTTCATCCTGTGATTCAGATTTACCTGTATCAACCGACTCTTCTTTCAACACACTTTCAACGACTTTACCTACCACCTCTGAATCATGAGAATCATCAGATTTGGAATAGGTTATGTCAATGTTGTCTGGCAATTGGTCTACCATGTTGAAAGCTTTTTCAACCTTTTCCTCATCATAAAATGCAAATTTTCCCGGTGGTGGAACTTGATGAAACTCTGAGCCAATACCTTTCTTGTTCTGCTCAGACTCACCATCACCCGGTTTTATATTGAAAATTCATTCAAGCACATATGACGACACGTGGTAACTCTTTAACTTGTTGTTATCCTGTTCTAAATCAGCAATCTGTCGCTTTAACTTAGCAACATCCTCAATATAGGAATTAACAACATCTTGTTTTATAGAATGCATTCGTTTAAGCTCTTTGGTTGTTTCAGACATATAATTCATTCTAGATTGAGCATATTTCATTTCATCTTTTATTTTATCATATGACTCTTTTGTAATGTGATATGATAATTTCATTGAGTCATATTCCTTTTTCATTTCTTGACAAGCAATTTCTTTTTGTTCACATTCATTTGTCATTTTCAAAACATTCTCTTTCAAAACTTCATTTTCCTTTTCTAATTTGTTACATTTTTCTGAAAGTTTTTCATCATTTTCTTTAAAAACTTTTTCTTTTTCTAGCATTTCTTTGCATTTTTCTTTGAAAATCTTTTCAATTTTTGTGAACTCAAGATCTCTTGTTCTAAATTGCTCATCTTTTTCAGTACAAGCTCTGCATGATTCCATGCATTTCTTGCACTGATCAATCAGTTTCAAGTTTTCAGAATCAGAATTTACCTCATTGATTGGCACTTCGGTGTTTTCAGCAACCTCTGTCTGCTCAGTAACATTCTGCTTTTCTTCAACACCGACTTCATCACCAACATTATCAGCTTCCTCATTCTCATTCTTTTCTTCTTTTTCTTCTTTCTTCACCTCTTCTTCAATCTGCTATTCTTCAGTAACTGCTTTCTCAACCTCTTCATTCACAACAACTTCTTCACTTTTGATTTCCTTCACAGCTTCAACTTCAACAGTTTCTGCTTTAACCTCTTCAGCAGCTTTCTTCATATTTTTCACCATTTCTTCAACATTCTTCTTCATTCTCTCCTTATCCCTTTTTCTCAGACACGATAACATAGCATGTCTAATCTCCTTTTCAAATCTCTTAGCGTATGTGTCATCTTTCAATACATTTCTATAGTATTCAGCTCTCAACGGGACTTTGAGAAGAACATCATCGAAGATTATGTCTTTCTTAGGAACAACCGGTTCTCCTTCTCTGTTATAGTAGCATTCTCTTTTTTTATCCCATCTTTTGCTAGCGACAGCCATCTCATACTCCTCTTGCATATCATCCATTCTGTTGTAGACCACGTTTCTTTCTCTGTAGGTCTTCTCACTCAAGATCTCATCTCGAGTTTTTTCTTTGATCTCAACTTTTTCTTCATGGACTTCATGTGACAACTCGAATTTCCAAGATTTCCATCTTCGCATTAATTGCGAGTTAGTTTTTTAGATTGCTTGTTTGCACGACTTATTTGTTCCGCAAATGTACACGTTATAATATGTCAAACTGTATTGGGGTTGGTACGTTATATACGGTGGGTGTTAAGTGTGCTTTTATAATTATGTGATGGGCAATACACGTGTTGGGTGTAGATTGTAGTATACATGATATGTATATAGATGTATATTTATCTTGTATTGATATTATGTTTGTATAACTAAACATGGGAACCTTAACTGAAAACACCCAGTCACGAAATCACATTTAGCCGAAAATACTAAAGTGTTTTCGTCCAAATGTTGTCAAGCGAGAACCAATGGGCTTCGGCCCAGTAGCCTTTAGTTATATGTGTTTTTCTTAAACTTCACGCGTTAACTTGCAGAAACCCTAATCACATCTCAACTCCTCTCTCGTCCTCTTTTGGAGACCTGACGGCAACCCTCCTCCCAATTGAAACCAGATCACTTCTGTCTGATCCTTTAAGTGCGGTTAGTGTATTACACGTGTAGTTGTTTTTTGTGGTTGACATATTGTAGTGTTGTAAACATGCTCTTGTTTGTGATGCATGTGATATATATTGAATTCATGATATCATGCAAATCTGGATGTCGATCTAAGGTTATGACGGTTTGGGTAATTGGAAATTGTGTAAACTTGTTGTTGATTGACTTGGTATTTGTGGGTGTTTAGATCCGTACATCGAACTCATCACTGTTGGTGGTATGTTATCATATAGGGTACATCCTAGACATAATAATTGTGAACATTGATTCTCCTTTGAAAGTTGCACATGATCTCAACCTAACATTAGTCAAACTCACCATAAATCTAAGTGGTCCAATAACCTCTTAAGGTGGGTTGTAGTTGTCGGCCACTATGGGGTAAACAATTAGATTTTCTTTTGTGTATTGCATGTTATGATTGATGATGTTGGTAGGACATGACTATATGAATTGCTGCATGTATGTGTTGGATGGAGAGGTTGCGTGACATCTGTTGCTTTGGAATTAGAAATTGTTCAAAGGGTGCTAGAATAATGAACATGATGGACGATGACCTGGTTAATTGGATTTCGTGACCCAAGTGATTTCGTCACATGCATGTCTGATTTTGTTGATTTACGTGACCCATTAACTCCGTTAGGTTATCACTTTGTTAATTGTTAACTCTATTACTTCTGTTAAACTTATTAACCCCGTTAAGTATGTATGTAACATTGTTCAGCATGAAACACTGTTAGTTTATTTAATCTGTTCATTACTAACTTTGTTAACTTAGTAAACTCTATTAGTTCATAAATCCTGTTAGATGTTAACTCTATCAAATATGTAACTCCGTTTTATATTGTTGATACTGTTAAGCTTGCCAACCCGGTTAAGGGTATTATTGAATAATTATGATAGACCAAACTGCAAAAAGACATTTTGGGAAACATGAATCGTATGAATGTGATTAGTTGTCGTGTGATGCATCTTGTTGACTGCCAAACACGCTCTGTGATATTACTGTGACACTAATTACATGTGAAACATTACGAACGTGAACTGATTGAGTATACGTGCACTATAGGACTTGATTGATTACTTGCGAGCACATAGTATAGCATACCGAGTAAACCAAGGTGAGTTCACACTAGCCAAGGCATGGGATTCCCAGGGGTTGGGAATGGGATTGAATAACTACTCGTACAACGATTTCTATTAAACAAATTATTACTGTCCTCGGTTGAAGGGCACGTACGTAAAACCTACGTACAGTTATACTTACTACTGTCCTCGGGTTTGAAGGGCACGTACGTAAAGCCTACGTACACGATCTTAAGACCATCACCTCTATCAAAGGAAGTCCCTCAATTATCGACTTAATCGCCGAGGCCTAGGGCGAGCGGGTCATTAGTTAATAGCGCTATTAGGTTTAACAAACCTCACACCGTGCCAGTCGGACGGGCGTGTACTAATGGACTATGGGCAAAGGGTCAATGCTGATAGACATTGACTTAGGGCACATAATATATTTTCGTAGCAGTCGATACGCGTGGTCTTGTAACACATGGGAAGCCCCCACTAATCATCGCACGCATGCCTGGACTGGCAGCAAGGATTGTGACAACTCGAATTTCCGACATTCTCTATTCGCATTTAATGCACGTTGACGTTGACTGTTTAGTTGTTTGACTTGCCTGATTTCGTAACTGTACACTTTGTGATATGATAAAATGTAGTGTGTTTGCATGGTTATGTGTAATATGATAGCTTGTATGCCGTTTGTAAACTTAAACTGTTAAACTATCAGAGAACTCGACGAAACATAAGTGAGATTCGCCAAGACCAATCTCGACGAAACAGGTCAGTTTCGTCAACAAGCTTCTCGACGAAACAGGCTGTTTCGCCGAGCCCAGTTTCGCCAAAAGCCCAGTTCGGGCCCAGCTTGTTATTTCGGGTTTTAAAACGTGTAACAGCCTCAGTTTCACACATTTATCATAACAACCGAAACCCTAGAGCCCTCCTCTCCTTTGTGACGGCAGTAGGAGCTTCTCGAAGATATCCCTAGCGATCGATTGTGTTTTCTCATATCTCGGTTAGTCGTGTGTATGTTAATCGGTTTCTTGATTCTGTACCATCTCGATTCATGTTTGTGTAAATGATTGATGCGTGTTACTGCTGCGATTCTAGTATGACGGTGATATAGATTTCGATGTGTATGATATGATATAGTAGGATATATAAATGATATGCGAAACTTGATATAATCGAATGCTCGGTTCTGAATGTTGTTTATATGGCCTGATTCTGATTACATTAGTATCTTGATAGGGATTGATGTGATGATGTTGTATGTTATTTGATATGCTATACACATAAACTAGGGTTTATGCTAGACAATGATTCTTGGATGGTTGATTTATGATGATTCGATTTGCACATTGATCTTCATATGATTTCTGCTTTTGATGACGGCTGTTAAGATGGTTTAGGGTTTCTGTGTTAAGGTTGTATCTGTTATGACGTATCTGAACTGTCCGACGAAACAGAACTCTCGGTGAAACAGAATGTGTTTCGCCAAGGGCGGTCGACGAATTAGACCTCTGTTTCGCCAAACATGACCTCGACGAAATAGAATGTGTTTCGCCAACTTGTGTGTTTCGCCGAACAGTTAATCTGCACAGTAACTTGAGTTAATTCTGTTAAGTGTTAACTGGAATATTTAACTGCTGTTAAGTGTAACCATCTTGTATACGATTGTGAATACGTGCTACATGCTTACACGTGAACAACTTGAACTCAAACTGATTATTCTATACGTGCATACTTTAGGACGTGATTGATTTACTTTGAGCACATACTTAGCATACCGAGCAAACTCAGGTGAGTTCACACTCTTTCTAAGGCATGGGATTCCCGGTGGTTTGGGAACGGGTTAAGAAACTAAAATGGAACCTACATATTCTCCTTGGGTAGGATATGTACCGCCATCCTCCATGGGTAGGATGCCAATATTAATCCTGCGTATTCTCCTTGGGTAGAATACGTACGTTCGTCCTCCTTGGGTAGGACAACAACCTTAACGTACGTAAAACCTACGTACACTCACACTCGCTACGGTCCTTGGATCAAGAAGGGCGCATACAAATACGACTAGTCTACACATGGGAAGCCCCCACTAATCTTCGCACAGATGCCTGAAAAGGCCGCGATACGGCCACAACCTTCGCACAGATGCCTGAAAGGGCCGCGATACGGCCACTAACCTTCGCACAGATGCTTGGAGGGCCGCGATACAAATATAACTATTCTATAGAACATGGGAAACCCCCACTAAACTTCGCAAACATGCCTAGAGGGCTGCGATACCATTACTTACGATACATGAATGCTAAACGAACTTACGATTTACGATACGAACACTATAACTGAACTATTAACTGTGAACTCGCTCAACTAGTTGTTGACTCTCTATTACATGCCTTGCAGGGCTATAGGTACTCTTGGAGCTTGCACGGGAGGCGCGGTCGTTGTGGGCACGGATTGTGGATGTTTTGATAAAAACTTTATGACTCTTTAAACTAAACACTTGTGTTGGATGTTTATAACTATGCTTCCGCTACCTATGCTATGCTTTTGATTTAACACCAATTGTATTGTGATGGACTACGTTTACTTTTACTGATTTCTTATATGTTCAATATGATTGGTGGCTTGATCCTGGTCATGTCACGCCTCCGCGTGTGGATTTTGGGGGTGTGACAGATTGGTATCAGAGCCATTGGTTATAGAGAACTCGGTTTTAATAAAGGAAAAACGATTTTGTTAAAACCAGACTATAACCAGAACAGTGCTCTCAACGATCCACAACGACGCTTCGCTCCACGTGCAAGGCTCAACATCATAGGTACTACTATTCATGTTACTTTACCTACTTGCTAGAATTACATAGAACTTTGCTCGTGGTATGCTCAGAATACAGAACCTACTATAAGTTATTGCTTGAGAATACTGTGTGCTCACTCTCTTCGCACTATTCGCGAACCTCTCACCCACATGTTCTCCTTGATGTCAAGATCATGGGTGGACGCGTTAACCTAACTCAAGCCCAGTTGGCGGCTTCGATCACTGAACAAGTTACCGCAGCACTCGCAGCTGCCCAGGCAGGAGGTGTAACCTGCCATCACCACTTACTCTAGGATCTTTAGATCCTACTCTCGTAAACCAACACTCGTGCTCAAGTATGCTTGCTCTTACGCACACGACAAGTCAACACGCTCAGCCACCTGTGTGCACATACACGACTTTTATGGACTGTCGTCCTACTACTTTCAGCGACACTGAAGGAGCTGTTGGACTCCTCCATTAGTTCGAGGAACTCGAATCGGCCTTCGAATGTGCGAATGACCTGAGGCTCGTAAGGTGAAATATGCCACTGATATTCTCGAAGGCACTGCGCAAACTTGGTGGAGCGCGCAAGTTACGATACTAGGGCTGGCGGCTGCTAATGCCACCCCATGGAATGATTCTAAGGAACTGATCAAACGTGAATACAGTAGTTATGATGCCATCCACAAGTTGGAAGTGGAGTCCTTTAACATGAAGATGACGGGGTCAGAGATAGAAGCGTACACGAAACGATCCAACAAACTGGCAATTTTGTGCCCAACTATGGTGGATCCTCCTATCAAGAGCATTGAGCTGTACCTCAAAGGCTTAGTACCAGAAATTCAAAGCCATGTGATGACTGCTAATCTTGCTACTATTCAAGATATTACTCATCTTGCACATCGTCTCGCAGACCAGGCAGCGAGACAGAACAAGCTGCCTAGACGTATTGGTGCTACTACTACTACTTCTGCTATTCCCAGTGACAACAAATGAAAGTGGGATGGAACCTCTAGCAAGGGTTCGACTACGATTCCGTCCCAGGCACAGCAGTGAAAGATCGATGACGACCAAAGTCCTGGTCAGCAACCTTTTAGTAGTCAAGGGCAGGGTGGATACAGGGGAAACCACCCTAAGTGCAAACGATGTAACTTGCACCACAGCGGGCGACGCAACCGAATTCATTGTCAATGATGCGACAAGCTTGGCCATGGAGCCAAAGATGGTAGAAACTCACGTCCTGCAAGCTAGAACCAACCACAACAGACACAAGATCTATAGAATCAGCAGCAACAGCAGGGTAACAAGGGATGTTATCAGTGTGGTGCTGAAGGTCACTTCAAGAGACACTGCCCACGGTTGAATCAGAACCAGAATCAGAACCACAACCAAGGAAACGGGGACTAGGGAAGACAACGGGGGTAATAACGACGGCAATGGTGCCAGGGGTCGAGTGTTCGTGATTGGTCAGGGTGATACTAGGAGTGACCCCAGCGTTGCGATAGTTTCGACATCGTCATTAGTATGGATTGGTTATCCCAACAACAAGCAGAGATCCTATGCAAGGAGAAGATCATTCGTATTCCCCGTTCTGGTAAAGAACCTCTCGAAGTTCAAGGCGACAAGAGTGGTGTCGTGAGTGGCATCATTTCTTTCTTGAAGGCTCAGAAGTGTTTACGAAAGGGCCACGCAGCTGTTTTAGCACTCGTTACGGATACATCGAAGAAAGAGAAAAAGATTGAGGATATTCCTGTAGTACGCGATTTTCCTCAAGTGTTTCCTGAAGAGTTACCTGGGTTACCGCCTCATCGTCAGGTCGAATTTCAGATCGAGCTCGCTCCAGGAGCAGCACCCATAGCTCGAGCACCTTATCGTTTAGCTCCAGCTGAATTGGAAGAATTGTCAAAGCAGCTACAAGAACTCTTGGAAAAGGGTTTTATACGTCCTAGCTCTTCGCCTTGGGGAGCTCCAGTGTTATTCGTAAGGAAGAAAGACGGTACGTTCAGGATGTGTATAGACTACCGTGAACTCAACAAGGTGACGATCGAGAATCGTTATCCTCTTCCGCGCATAGATGATTTATTCGACCAGCTGCAAGGGTCGAGCTACTACTCCAAGATAGACTTAAGGTCAGGGTACCATCAGCTGAGAGTCCGGGATGAGGACGTCTCCAAAACAGCATTTAGAACACGCTACGGCCACTACGAGTTTTTGGTCATGCCATTCGGGCTAACGAATGCGCCTGCAGTTTTTCATGGATCTTATGAACAGGGTGTGCAAATCCTATCTTGGCAAGTTCGTCATTGTTTTCATCGACGACATCCTGATCTATTCGAAGATTCGGGAGGAACATGAGCAGCACTTACGACTTATTTTGGAACTTCTTTGAACGGAACAGCTATACGCTAAGTTTTCAAAATGCGACTTCTGGCTTCGTGAAGTCCACTTTCTAGGCCATGTGGTAACCAAGGATGGGATTCATGTCGATCCATCCAAAGTAGATTCGATCAAGAACTGGCCTACACTTAGTACACCAACCGAAATACGCCAATTCTTGGGTTTGGCGGGTTATTACAGACGGTTTATCAAAGACTTCTCAAAGATTGCACAGCCGCTTACATTACTGACACAGAAAAGTGTTGCTTACCGTTGGAGTGATACACAGGATACAGCGTTTCAGCACTTAAAGGATAGACTTTGTAGCGCACCTATCCTCTCATTGCCTGAAGGCACGGACGATTTTGTAGTTTACTGCGACGCATCCATCCAAGGTCTTGGATGTGTGCTGATGCAACGGAATAAAGTTATTGCTTATGCTTCACGCCAACTTAAGATTCACGAACGGAATTACACTACGCACGATTTAGAGCTTGGAGCTGTTGTTTTTGCACTTAAGATATGGCGACACTATTTGTATGGTACCAAGTGCGCAATCTACACTGATCATAGAAGCCTCGAACATATCTTCAAACAGAAGGAACTGAATATGCGACAGCGACGATGGGTCGAACTGCTAAACGACTACGAATGCTCAATCAGGTACCACCCAGGCAAAGCCAATGTTGTGGCTGACGCCCTCAGTCGAAAAGACACTGCACCTAAGCGCGTACGAGCTCTACAACTCACTATACAGTCTAGTCTTCCTTCCCAGATAAGAAATGCTCAGGTGGAAGCATTGAAACCAGAAAACGTCAGGGCAGAAGCCTTACGCGGCTCAAGGCAACGCTTAGAACAGAAGGAAGATGGTGCTTATTACGTAACAGGACGCATCTGGGTTCCACTCTATGGTAATCTACGCGAGCTCGTAATGGATGAAGCTCATAAGTCTCGCTACTCGGTACATCCAGGTGCGGATAAAATGTACCACGACATCAAAACTACATATTGGTGGCCTAGCATGAAGGCCCACATAGCCACATACGTTAGCAAATGCTTGACTTGTGCGAGAGTCAAGGCAGAATATCAGAAACCGTCAGGACCACTCCAACAACCTGAAATACTCCAATGGAAATGGGAACAAATTTCCATGGATTTTGTTACTGGTTTACCTAGATCCCAGCGCGGAAACGATACTATTTGGGTGATCGTGGATCGACTCACAAGGTCTGCTCACTTCTTGGCTATCAAAGAAACAGACAAGTTCTCTACCTTAGCAGACATTTACTTAAAAGAAGTGGTTTCGAGGCACGGAGTGCCAACCTCTATTATCTCTGATCGTGACGCACGTTTTACTTCAGAATTGTGGCAAGCAATGCACAAATCTTTTGGCTCTCGTTTAGGCATGAGCACAGCTTATCACCCTCAGACGGATGGACAGTCTGAGCGCACGATTCAAACTCTAGAAGACATGCTTCGGGCGTGCGTAATTGACTTTGGCAATGGTTGGGAAAAACATCTGCCACTTGTAGAATTTTCGTACAACAACAGCTACCACACCAGCATTAAAGCTGCACCATTCGAGGCATTGTACGGGCGTAAGTGCCGGTCACCTCTCTGTTGGGCAGAGGTGGGAGATATTCAGATCACGGGTCCAGAAATGGTAGTCGATACTACAGAAAAGATTGCACAAATACGACAACGCATGGCGGCAGCTCGCGACCGTCAGAAAGCATACGCAGATAAAGACAGAAAACTACTCGAATTCCAAGTTGGGGATCGAGCGCTACTCAAAGTTTCACCCTGGAAGGGTGTTGTTCGTTTTGACAAACGCGGCAAACTTAATCCACGATACGTCGGACCTTTCGAAGTTATTGAGAAGATAGGCAGGGTAGCCTACCGATTGAACTTACCAGCTGAACTCAGTGCAGTTCACAACGTCTTTCACGTGTCGAATCTGAAGAAGTGTCTGTCAGATGAGACCCACATAGTTCCTTTTAAGGAACTCACTATCGGCGAGCGGTTGCAGTTCGTCGAGAAACCAGTTGAGATCATGGACCAGGAGGTTAAGGTCCTCAAGAACACGAGAATCCCTCTTGTACGAGTTCGTTGGAACTCCCGTCGCGGCCCAGAGTTCACCTGGGAGCGTGAAGATCAAATGAAACTCAAGTATCCCCAGTTATTCGGAACCAATGCAACTACTACTGAGGCTGAAGCTACCAATACAGAATTTCGGGACGAAATTCCAAATCAACGGGGGGATAATGTGACACCCCAAGAAAACCAGTAATCTTCGCAAACCTGCTCGGGGAGCCGCGATACAATACAGGTAAACAACGTCACACCACTAGCTTCCTCAGTAACCGCATGCTAAATTTCGGGACGAAATTTCTAACCGCATGCTAAATTTCGGGACGAAATTTCTTTCAAGTTGGGGATAATGTGACAACTCGAATTTCCGACATTCTCTATTCGCATTTAATGCACGTTGACGTTGACTGTTTAGTTGTTTGACTTGCCTGATTTCGTAACTGTACACTTTGTGATATGATAAAATGTAGTGTGTTTGCATGGTTATGTGTAATATGATAGCTTGTATGCTGTTTGTAAACTTAAACTGTTAAACTATCAGAGAACTCGACGAAACATAAGTGAGATTCGCCAAGACCAATCTCGACGAAACAGGTCAGTTTCGTCAACAAGCTTCTCGACGAAACAGGCTGTTTCGCCGAGCCCAGTTTCGCCAAAAGCCCAGTTCGGGCCCAACTTGTTATTTCGGGTTTTAAAACGTGTAACAGCCTCAGTTTCACACATTTATCATAACAACCGAAACCCTAGAGCCCTCCTCTCCTTTGTGACGGCAGTAGGAGCTTCTCGAAGATATCCCTAGCGATCGATTGTGTTTTCTCATATCTCGGTTAGTCGTGTGTATGTTAATCGGTTTCTTGATTCTGTACCATCTCGATTCATGTTTGTGTAAATGATTGATGCGTGTTACTGCTGCGATTCTAGTATGACGGTGATATAGATTTCGATGTGTATGATATGATATAGTAGGATATATAAATGATATGCGAAACTTGATATAATCGAATGCTCGGTTCTGAATGTTGTTTATATGGCCTGATTCTGATTACATTAGTATCTTGATAGGGATTGATGTGATGATGTTGTATGTTATTTGATATGCTATACACATAAACTAGGGTTTATGCTAGACAATGATTCTTGGATGGTTGATTTATGATGATTCGATTTGCACATTGATCTTCATATGATTTCTGCTTTTGATGACGGCTGTTAAGATGGTTTAGGGTTTCTGTGTTAAGGTTGTATCTGTTATGACGTATCTGAACTGTCCGACGAAACAGAACTCTCGGCGAAACAGAATGTGTTTCGCCAAGGGCGGTCGACGAATTAGACCTCTGTTTCGCCAAACATGACCTCGACGAAATAGAATGTGTTTCGCCAACTTGTGTGTTTCGCCGAACAGTTAATCTGCACAGTAACTTGAGTTAATTCTGTTAAGTGTTAACTGGAATATTTAACTGCTGTTAAGTGTAACCATCTTGTATACGATTGTGAATACGTGCTACATGCTTACACGTGAACAACTTGAACTCAAACTGATTATTCTATACGTGCATACTTTAGGACGTGATTGATTTACTTTGAGCACATACTTAGCATACCGAGCAAACTCAGGTGAGTTCACACTCTTTCTAAGGCATGGGATTCCCGGTGGTTTGGGAACGGGTTAAGAAACTAAAATGGAACCTACATATTCTCCTTGGGGAGGATATGTACCGCCATCCTCCATGGGTAGGATGCCAATATTAATCCTGCGTATTCTCCTTGGGTAGAATACGTACGTTCGTCCTCCTTGGGTAGGACAACAACCTTAACGTACGTAAAACCTACGTACACTCACACTCGCTACGGTCCTTGGATCAAGAAGGGCGCGTACAAATACGACTAGTCTACACATGGGAAGCCCCCACTAATCTTCGCACAGATGCCTGAAAAGGCCGCGATACGGCCACAACCTTCGCACAGATGCCTGAAAGGGCCGCGATACGGCCACTAACCTTCGCACAGATGCCTGGAGGGCCGCGATACAAATATAACTATTCTATAGAACATGGGAAACCCCCACTAAACTTCGCAAACATGCCTAGAGGGCTGCGATACCATTACTTACGATACATGAATGCTAAACGAACTTACGATTTACGATACGAACACTATAACTGAACTATTAACTGTGAACTCGCTCAACTAGTTGTTGACTCTCTATTACATGCCTTGCAGGGCTATAGGTACTCTTGGAGCTTGCACGGGAGGCGCGGTCGTTGTGGGCACGGATTGTGGATGTTTTGATAAAAACTTTATGACTCTTTAAACTAAACACTTGTGTTGGATGTTTATAACTATGCTTCCGCTACCTATGCTATGCTTTTGATTTAACACCAATTGTATTGTGATGGACTACGTTTACTTTTACTGATTTCTTATATGTTCAATATGATTGGTGGCTTGATCCTGGTCATGTCACGCCTCCGCGTGTGGATTTTGGGGGTGTGACAAGGATTAACGCGATACTTGGTTTACAAAACGAATACATACGATTTATGAAATGAATACATTAACCAAACAACTGTCTGTGAACTCGCTCAACTTTGTTGTTGATTCGTTGCTACATGCCTTGCAGGTCATTAGGTACCCATGGAGCTTGCACAGGGAGGAACGGTCGTTGTGGGACATGGCGATGTGTGCCATGCTTTAGACATTACCTTATTTCATATTTAATACTTGCTATGGGTTTTACAAATTATGCTTCCGCTAATCACTTAACTATGCTTTGGTTTTGAACACCTTTCATATTGGTTTGTTGAATTATGTTTACCTATCTACCTGTTCAATATGATTGGTGGCTTGATCCTGGTCAGTCACGCCTCCAAGCGGTGATACTCCGCGAGTGGATTTTGGGGGTGTGACAGATTGGTATCAGAGCCATTAGTTATAGAGAACTTGGTTTTAATAAGGGAAAACGTTTTTGTTAAAACCAGACTATAACCTGTACAGTGCTCTACGATCCACAACGACGCTTCGCTCCACGTGCAAGACTCAACATTCTAGGTGATACGATTTATGTTTTATTGCCTACTTGCTAGAATTACATAGAATTTTGCTCGTGGTATGCTTAGATACACATAACCCCTATTGCTTGAGAATACTTGTGTGCTTACTCTTTTCTGTCATCGCACTTTCGCGAACCTCTCCCACTCATGTTTCTTTTGATGTGAAGATCATGAGTGTACGTGTGAACCTAACTCAAGCCCAGCTGACGGCTCTTATCAACAAACAAGTTACGGCAGCACTCGCAGCCGCTCAAGCAGGAGGTATAACCTGCTGTTACGAACCTACCCTAGGATATTAGATCCTACTCTCATGACCCAACTCTCGCGCTTAACCCTGTCTTTTCTTCCTCGCGCAACAAGGTCAGAACGCTCAGCCACCTGTGTGCACTTTCAAGATCTTTATGGACTGTCGACCTAGTGCCTTTAATGGTACCGGAGGAGCTGTAGGTCTCCTCCACTGGTTTAAGAAACTCGAATCTGTCTTCGAGATGTGTGAATACCCTGAGGCTCGCAGGGTGAAATATGCTACTGGTACTCTTGAGGGTATAGTGCCCACGTGGTGGAACGCTCAAGTCCAAATGCTGGGGTTGGTTGCTGCTGCCACCCCATGGAACAACTTCAAGGAACTGATCAAAGAGGAGTATTGCAATCGTGATGATATCCACAAGCTGGAGGTAGAATTCTTTAACCTAAAGATGACGGGGTCAGAGATAGAAGCGTACGCGAAACGACCCATCGAACTGGCAGTGTTGTGTCCAACTATGGTTGACCCTCCCATCAAGCGTATTGAGATGTACCTCAGAGGCTTAGTATCAGAAATTCAAAGTCATCTAACTTCGGCCAACCTTGCTACCATCCAGGATGTTACTCGTCTTGCACATCGTCTCACAGACCAGGCAGTGGAACAGAACAATGGGCCGAAACATATTGATGCTGCTACAACTACTTCGGATGCTCCCAGTGACAACAAACGTAAGTGGGATGGAATTCGAGCAAGGGTTCCACTTCGATTCACCCTAAGTCGCAGCAGCGAAAAACGGATGAGTACAGGGGCCCCAGTCAGCAGTCTTTTGGTAATTGAAGTTAGGGTGGATACAGGGGAAACCACCCTAAGTGCTATCGATGTAATTTACACCACAACGGGCCATGCAACAAAGATCGTTGTCAGAGATGCAACAAGCTTGGTCATGGAGCCAAGGATTGTAGAAGCTCACGTCCTGCAAACCAGAACCGACAACAGCAGCCACAAGCTCCACAGAATCAGCAGCAACAGCAGGGTAACAAGGGAGGTTATTAGTGTGGTGCTGAAGGTCACTTCATGAGACACTGCCCACAGTTGAACCAGAACCAGAATCAGAACCACAACAACAATGGAGGCAACAACGGGGGTAATAACAACGGCAATGGTGCCAGGGGTCGAGTGTTCGTGATTGGTCAGGTTGATGCTAGGAATGACCCCAACGTTGTGATGGTTTCGACATCGTTATTGGTATGGATTGGCTACCTCAACATCGAGCAGAGATTCTTTGCAAAGGAAAGATCATCCGCATTCCTCGTGCTGGTGAAGAACCTTTGGGTAATTCATGGTGACAAGAGTGGTGCTGTTGTGAGCATCATCTCTTTCCTAAAGGCCCAGAAGTGTTTGCGAAAGGGCCACACTGCTATTTTGGCTCTCGTTACTGACACATCGAAGAAAGAGAAGAAGATAGAAGATTTTCCGATCGTACGTGACTTTCCTGAGGTATTCCCTGAGGAACTACCTGGCCTTCCGCCTCATCACCAGGTTGAGTTCCAAATCGAGTTAGCTCCTGGAGCAGCACCTATAGCTCGAGCGCCTTATCGCTTAGCTCTAACCGAACTGGAAGAACTGTCTAAGCAATTGCAAGAACTCTTGGAAAAGGGTTTCATTCACCCTAGCTCTTCGCCTTGGGGAGCTCCAGTACTATTTGTGAAGAAGAAAGACGGTACCTTCCGCATGTGCATAGATTACCGCGGCTGAACAAGGTAACCGTGAAGAATCGCTATCCTCTTCCACGTATCAATGACTTATTCGACCAGTTGCAAGGGTCGAACTATTACTCGAAGATTGATCTGAGATCAGGTTATTATCAACTGAGAGTCCGGGATGAGGACGTCTCCAAAACAGCATTCAGAACTCGCTACGGCCACTACGAGTTTCTAGTCATGCCATTCGGGTTAACAAACGCACCTGCAGTTTTCATGGACCTTATGAACAGGGTGTGCAAACCTTATCTTGATAAGTTCGTTATTGTATTTATTGACGACATCCTGATCTATTCGAAGAGTCAGGAGGAACACGAGCATCATCTACGACTTATTTTGGAACTTCTTCGAACGGAATAGTTGTACGCCAAGTTTTCAAAATGCGACTTCTGGCTTCGTGAAGTCCACTTCCTAGGCCACGTGGTAAACAAGGATGGGATTCATGTTGATCCATCCAAGGTAGATTCGATCAAGAACTGGCCTGTACCTCGCACACCAACCGAAATACGCCAATTCTTGGGTTTGGCGGGTTACTACAGACGGTTCATCAAAGACTTCTCAAAAATTGCACAGCCGCTTACATTACTGACACAGAAAGGTGTTGTTTATCGTTGGGGTAATACACAGAAAACAGCGTTTCAGCACTTAAAGGATAGACTTTGTAGCGCACCTATCCTCTCATTGCCTGAAGGCAAGGACGATTTTGTAGTCTACTGCGACGCATCCATCCAAGGTCTTGGATGTGTGTTGATGCAACGGGATAAAGTCATTGCTTATGCTTCGCGCCAACTTAAGATTCACGAACGGAATTACACTACACATGATTTAGAGTTGGGAGCTGTTATTTTTGCGCTCAAGATATGGAGACATTACCTATACGGTACTAAGTGCACCATCTACACCGATCACATGAGTCTCGAGCATATTTTCAAGCAGAAAGAATTGAACATGCAACAACGACGATGGGTCGAATTACTAAACGATTACGAATGTGCTATAAAGTATCATCCAGGCAAAGCCAATGTGGTGGCTAACGCTCTCAGTCGAAAGGATACTACATCTAGGCGTGTACGAGCGTTGCAACTCACTATTCAGTCTAGCCTTCCTTCACAGATACGAGATGCTCAGGTAGAAGCATTGAAACCAGAAAACGTCAGGGCTGAAGCCCTACGCGGTTCAAGACAACGGCTGGAACAAAAGGCAGACGGCGCTTACTATGTAACAGTACGCATTTGGGTCCCACTCTATGGTAACTTACGCGAGCTTGTAATGGATGAAGCTCATAAGTCTCGCTACTCAGTACATCCTGGTTCGGATAAGATGTACCATGACTTGAAAACCACATATTGGTGGCCTAGCATGAAAGCCCACATAGCAACTTACGTTAGCAAGTGTTTGACTTGTGCGAGAGTCAAAGCGGAATATCAGAAACCTTCAGGCCCACTCCAACAACCTGAGATACCACAATGGAAATGGGAACAGATTTCCATGGATTTTGTTACTGGCCTGCCTAGATCTCAACGTGGGAATGATACTATCTGTGTGATCGTGGATCGACTCACAAAGTCTGCACACTTCTTGGCTATCAAAGAAACAGACAAGTTCTCTACCTTAGCAGACATATACTTAAAAGAAGTGGTTTCAAGGCACGGGGTGCCAACCTCCATTATCTCTGATCGTGATGCACGTTTTACCTCAGAACTGTGGCAAGCAATGCACAAATCTTTTGGCTCTCGTTTAGACATGAGCACGGTTTATCACCCTCAGACGGATGGGCAGTCTGAGCGCACTATTCAAACTCTAGAAGACATGCTTCGTGCATGTGTAATCGATTTCGGCAACGGTTGGGAAAAACATCTCCCGTTGGTGGAGTTTTCGTACAATAACAGCTACCACACCAGCATAAAAGCTGCTCCATTTGAGGCATTGTACGGACGTAAATGCCGGTCACCTCTTTGTTGGGCAGAGGTGGGTGATAGTCAAATCACAGGTCCAGAACTCGTAGTTAACACGACAGAAAAGATTGCTCAAATACGACAACGCATGGCAGCAGCTCGTGACAGGAAACCACTCGAGTTCCAGGTTGGGGATCGAGTGCTACTCAAAGTTTCACCCTGGAAGGGTGTGGTTCGTTTTGGCAAACGAGGCAAGCTCAATCGGCGATATGTCGGACCATTCGAAATTATAGAGAAGATAGGCAGGGTGGCCTACAGACTAAATTTACCAGCTGAACTCAGTGCAGTTCACAACGTCTTTCACGTGTCGAATCTGAAGAAGTGTCTGTCAGATGAGACCCTCATAGTTCCTTTGAAAGAGCTCACTATCGACGAACAGTTGCGATTCGTCGAGGAACCAGTTGAAATCACGGACCGGGATGTTAAGGTCCTCAACAGTTTCTGCTTTAACCTCTTCAGCAACTTTCTTCAGATTTTTCACCATTTCTTCAACATTCTTCTTCATTCTCTCCTCATCCCTTTTTCTCAGACACGATAACATAGCATGTCTAATCTCCTTTTCAAATCTCTTAGCGTATGTGTCATCTTTCAATACATTTCTATAGTATTCAGCTCTCAACGGGACTTTGAGAAGAACATCATCGAAGATTATGTCTTTCTTAGGAACAACCGGTTCTCCTTCTCTGTTATAGTAGCATTCTCTTTTTTTATCCCATCTTTTGCTAGCGACAGCCATATCATACTCCTCTTGCATATCATCCATTCTGTTGTAGACCACGTTTCTTTCTCTGTAGGTCTTCTCACTCAAGATCTCTTCTCGAGTTTTTTCTTTGATCTCAACTTTTTCTTCATGGACTTCATGTGACAACTCGAATTTCCAAGATTTCCATCTTCGCATTAATTGCGAGTTAGTTGTTTAGATTGCTTGTTTGCATGACTTATTTGTTCCGCAAATGTACACGTTATAATATGTCAAACTGTATTGGGGTTGGTACGTTATATACGGTGGGTGTTAAGTGTGCTTTTATAATTATGTGATGGGCAATACACGTGTTGGGTGTAGATTGTAGTATACATGATATGTATATAGATGTATATTTATCTTGTATTGATATTATGTTTGTATAAGTAAACATGGGAACCTTAACTGAAAACACCCACTCATGAAATCACATTTAGCCGAAAATACTAAAGTGTTTTCGTCCAAATGTTGTCAAGCGAGAACCAATGGGCTTCGGCCCAGTAGCCTTTAGTTATATGTGTTTTTCTTAAACTTCACGCGTTAACTAGCAGAAACCCTAATCACATCTCAACTCCTCTCTCGTCCTCTTTTGGAGACCTGACGGCAACCCTCCTCCCAATTGAAACCAGATCACTTCTGTCTGATCCTTTAAGTGCGGTTAGTGTATTACACGTGTAGTTGTTTTCTGTGGTTGACATATTGTAGTGTTGTAAACATGCTCTTGTTTGTGATGCATGTGATATATATTGAATTCATGATATCATGCAAATCTGGATGTCGATCTAAGGTTATGACGGTTTGGGTAATTGGAAATTGTGTAAACTTGTTGTTGATTGACTTGGTATTTGTGGGTGTTTAGATCTGTACATCGAACTCATCACTGTCGGTGGTATGTTATCATATAGGGTACATCCTAGACATAATAATTGTGAACATTGATTCTCCTTTGAAAGTTGCACATGATCTCAACCTAACATTAGTCAAACTCACCATAAATCTAAGTGGTCCAATAACCTCTTAAGGTGGGTTGTAGTTGTCGGCCACTATGGGGTAAACAATTAGATTTTCTTTTGTGTATTGCATGTTATGATTGATGATGTTGGTAGGACATGACTATATGAATTGTTGCATGTATGTGTTGGATGGAGAGGTTGCGTAACATCTGTTGCTTTGGAATTAGAAATTGTTCAAAGGGTGCTAGAATAATGAACATGATGGACGATGACCTGGTTAATTGGATTTCGTGACCCAAGTGATTTCGTCACATGCATGTCTGATTTTGTTGATTTACGTGACCCATTAACTCCGTTAGGTTATCACTTTGTTAATTGTTAACTCTATTACTTCTGTTAAACTTATTAACCCCGTTAAGTATGTATGTAACATTGTTCAGCATGAAACACTGTTAGTTTATTTAATCTGTTCATTACTAACTTTGTTAACTTAGTAAACTCTATTAGTTCATTAATCCTGTTAGATGTTAACTCTATCAAATATGTAACTCCGTTTTATATTGTTGATACTGTTAAGCTTGCCAACCCTGTTAAGGGTATTATTGAATAATTATGATAGACCAAACTGCAAAAAGACATTTTGGGAAACATGAATCGTATGAATGTGATTAGTTGTCGTGTGATGCATCTTGTTGACTGCCAAACACGCTCTGTGATATTACTGTGACACTAATTACATGTGAAACATTACGAACGTGAACTGATTGAGTATACGTGCACTATAGGACTTGATTGATTACTTGCGAGCACATAGTATAGCATACCGAGCAAACCAAGGTGAGTTCACACTAGCCAAGGCATGGGATTCCCAGGGGTTGGGAATGGGATTGAATAACTACTCGTACAACGATTTCTAATAAACAAATTATTACTGTCCTCGGTTGAAGGGCACGTACATAAAACCTACGTACAGTTATACTTACTATTGTCCTCGGGTTTGAAGGGCACGTACGTAAAGCCTACGTACACGATCTTAAGACCATCACCTCTATCAAAGGAAGTCCCTCAATTATCGACTTAATCGCCGAGGCCTAGGGTGAGCGGGTCATTAGTTAATAGCGCTATTAGGTTTAACAAACCTCACACCGTGCCAGTCGGACGGGCGTGTACTAATGGACTATGGGCAAAGGGTCAATGCTGATAGACATTGACTTAGGGCACATATTATATTTTCGTAGCAGTCGATACGCGTGGTCTTGTAACACATGGGAAGCCCCCACTAATCATCGCACGCATGCCTGGACTGGCAGCAAGGATTAACGCGATACATGGTTTACAAAACGAATACATACGATTTATGAAATGAATACATTAACCAAACAACTGTCTGTGAACTCGCTCAACTTTGTTGTTGATTCGTTGCTACATGCCTTGCAGGTCATTAGGTACCCATGGAGCTTGCACAGGGAGGAACGGTCGTTGTGGGACATGGCGATGTGTGCCATGCTTTAGACATTACCTTATTTCATATTTAATACTTGCTATGGGTTTTACAAATTATGCTTCCGCTAATCACTTAACTATGCTTTGGTTTTGAACACCTTTCATATTGGTTTGTTGAATTATGTTTACCTATCTACCTGTTCAATATGATTGGTGGCTTGATCCTGGTCAGTCACGCCTCCAAGCGGTGATACTCCGCGAGTGGATTTTGGGGGTGTGACACTTCAGTAGTGTCTTTGTCTTTGTTTTCATCTTGAATCTCAGTAACAAAAACAAACTTTCTTTCTTCTGTCATAGCTCTCCCGTGAGCTGTTTTACGAACATTCTCTAAACGATCTTCTTCTGGACAAACTTCAGACCAATCATAACCTTCATCCTCGTAAATAACAGCATAAGCTCTTGATTTTTCTCTCGGCTTATCTTCGATCAACTTTGGTTCTTCTCTGCTTCGATGGTAAATCGCCTTTCGATAATAATCATCGTTGAAAGGACGTTCACTTCCTTCAGCAACTTCAGAGTTTTTGCATTCTCTTTTGAAATGACCCTTTTGCTTGCATTTGAAGCAGGTCACTTTGGATTTATCGAATCCAAGCTTTGTTGAAGCACCTCCAAGCGATTGTTTCCCGGTAATCTCCATGTACCTCTGAGCTCTTCGAATACAACTAGCTAAACACCAACGGATGTCAATGAGCTCCATCTCTTCCGGCTCAATCTGGTCATAGTCTTCTTTGGTTAACTAAGAGTTTCCAATTTTGCCAGCTACAAGACCTTCATATGACTCCAGAACAGATGCAAGAAAACTCATTTGCTGCTTCGCTGCATTGATGCTCATTGCTGGAGAATTCTTCAGTTTAAGAGCAATGTTGCACAGAATTTCTTCAGATTCATCAGAATTTGTCTTTGAAGATGAATGATATCCAGAATGATGACTTGTTGACATTGTTGGTGGTTCTTTCATCTTTTCACCACTAAATGCTGTTTTTGGTGAACCAACGCCTTTATCAGAAGGCATACTGCCTTTGTAGTACAAGCCAACGTTCTGTTGATGTGAAGAATCAGTCATCTTGTTTTGCTTTTGTAGCTCCAAATCATGACTTTCAATCTTTTCAAACAAAGCATCAAGAGTAATTGTATCATACAAAGCATCATTTTTCAAAATAAAAACAAACGTTTGCCACTGATCAGCTCGTGGTAACGCTTTAATCACTTTATCTATAAGTTCCTCTCTTGTTTTATTTATCTCTAATCTCTCCAATTCAAATTTAAGATGACAGAATCTCTCAATCATTTGTCTCACTGTCTCTCCTTTAATATTATCAAACAGATCAAATTCTTTCTTTAATAAGGCGATTTTGTTCTTTTTAATCTGTTTACCCCCCTCAGCTTTAACTCGTAAAGCTTCCCAAACAGATTTAGATGACCCGTCATGAGTTAGTAAAGCAAAAATATCATTTCTGATTGCTGACTGGATCAATGCTATCATTCTCTGTTCAGCTCCGTATTCAGCTTTATCTTCTCTGGAAAACTTCTTGAATACAAGATCTTCGCCTTTATCATCTTTTGGTTTTTCATATCCATACTCCAAGCAGAACCAACTTTCATGAGCATACGTTTTTGCCCAGTTGATGAAACGTTCTTTCCACCAGGTATAATCTTCAATGCTTTCCAGAGTTGGTGGCTTTGAGTGAGTTCCGTAAAAGTTATCGTGCTTGATGTTCTCATTGAGCACTTTAGTGATGGTTTTTGGTGTAACATTTGCAACCTCAGACGATTCGGTTGTGAACGCGTTGAAAAACGTGTTGAAGAATTCCTCAGCCATGATGTGAACCTTGACACATACAATCAAACAAACACAATTAGTACAAACAATATCAAATATTTTGAAAACAGATTAACACTCGATCGACGTGAAATGATTTTGACACAAAAATCCTATTTTCAAGCTGAATAAGACTTTCGAGCGAAATCACTTTTGGAGTGGAATCACAAATTTGCACTTTGGAGTGGAATCAGAAGTTTGCACTTTGGAGTGGAATCAGAAGTTTGCACTTTGGAGTGGAATCAGAAGTTTGCACTTTGGAGCGGAATTAGAAATTTGCAATTTGGAGCGGAATCACAACTGAAGTTGGAGCGGAATCAGCTTTTGAACACTTTAGAGCGAAATCAGACAATCCTTAGGAGCGGAATCAAGTAAAATGTCGATTTGGAGCGGAATCAGGATCAACTTTCAGACTTTCTGAGCGGAATCAACCAAGAGCGGAATCACTTCGGAGGTCAATTTTGTCCATTTTTAGTCCGTATTTTAACATAAAACTTTCAAGGGTTTGTCTATGTCCAATATTAAACAGTGTATGAAAATTTGAATCAATTCGGACCGTGAAATCTTGTTCAGATTGAAAAAGAAAGTGTAGAAGTCAGAAAAATGATGATATCAAGCTAAACTCTTCTTCCTGAGCTCTGATACCACTTGTTGGATTGTTGTTTGACCCGACTGAGTCGATCAGAAGAGTTTTACATCCAGTTCAAAGGTGGAATCAGAGAACTAGACACAGAAACAGCTTGATAATCTAATATCTGTCACTTATATTGCATTTAACAACTATTACAACCTTGACAGTAATCCGGCAGCACTTCGTTACAGTTCTGAAGTCATGTTAAATGAAATGACAAGTACCCTATTTATACTAGTGTGATTCCACTGGAAATGACATGGTGCATTTTGGAGCAGAATCAGAACTTTCTGATTTCCCACGAAATGGCACCTTGCACTTAAGAGCGGAATCAGCACTTAAGATCTGAAAAACTGTTTCTCGAACCTCCAGCACTGATAAAACTATCCTAACCTATTACATGATACAAGACGAAGTTAATAGACGTAATGCACTTACAGCAGTATACATGTTAGTATTGTTTAGATGTTGTCTGGCCCAATACTGAAGAAGCCCAAGTGAAATACATGTGATGAAGTCCCTGAAGCCCAAGTGACAAAGTCAAGGCCCAAGCCCAAACACAAGTGACGAAAACACATGTTTGGTGAAATCCCTTTTAGGTGAAAACACTATTTAGGTGAAAACCCTTATTGGTGAAAACCAAATGGGACGAAATCAAGGGATTTCGTCCATATCTTGGTTTTCGTTGAGGTGTTTTCGTGGGCCACTGGATTTCGTCAACATGTTAGTATAAATACCCAGACACAGAACAGAAACAAGTGAGACAAGTCTGAATAGATTTGTGAGCGAACACATTGTAACACACACACTGAGAGTTTACAGAGACCATTTGTAAACACCGTATTGTAATCGTTTTCTAGCATTAATACATTGAGTGTTAATCGTTGAATATTGTGTCTTACATGTTCGTAACTTGGTTTAACTTACCCGTTTGGATTCCGCACTTTCGGGTTTCTCGGAAAACATGGAATAGAGGTTACTCGATCCTCCTGGTGGACCTACAGTTTTTTTTACAACAATTTCGCATGTGATAATTTTTGATGAATTCGCATGTTGTTTTTTTGTACCAATTTCGCAAGTGATAATTTTGATGAAATAGAATGTTGTTTTTTTTTTATAACAATTTCGCATGTGATAATTTTTGATGAATTCGCATGTTGTTTTTTTGTACCAATTTCGCATGTGATAATTTTGATGAAATAGCATGTTGTTTTTTTGTAACTATTTCGCATGTGGTAATTTTGATGAAATCGCATGTGTATAATCTGTGTGTGTGTTACTGTTCATCTTCTTCGATTGCTGGTCGATCATTGTCAGTCTTCTTCCGTTTGACCCTTACAACTCCCAAATTAGTAGTTCTTATTATCGATATCGCACCAAAAGGAACGAAGGGAGGTTGGGGAAGAAGAATTTCAGGTTTTTGAATTTGATTTAGGGTTTGATTTTGAACTATCATCGGTCAATTACAGTGATTTATGACCTCGCAATGACGTTTTTAACCTTCCTGGTATGATTTAGATATATTAAAATGATTAATTTAATCATTTAAATTAGTTTCGCCCGCGTTCGATCGATTAAAGATCGTACGGCTGAGGGCATCGCGTACATAATGTAGGATAAGAGGTATTGTACGTTAACCGGCCTCTATATATATATATATATATATATATATATAAATGAAAATCACTAATTATTGGTAAAACTCGAAAACTAATTAAAAAAAAAAATAAAACATACCAAAATTTTTTATTTATTTATTTATTTTTGCATACCATTTTTCGCAATTTTATATATATAAAAAAATTTTCAAAAAAAAAAAAAAAAATTTGTAGTGCACATGTGTAATACTACACATACAAATACACATGTGTACTACAAAAAATATATATATTTTTGAAAACAACTTTTTTTATATAAAAAAACCTGCGATTTTTATAAAAAAAATTGAAAAAAAAATTGATGTGTTTTTTAGGCTTTTTTTCGTTAGTTTTCGAGTTTTCACAATAAAAGTGGTTTTCATTTAAACCTTCCCCTATATATATATATATATATATATATATATATAGGGTCAAGATTTAGAGAAAACGGTAGAAAGTGTGATAACGGTGAGAACGCTTATGGATCGTCCGATCAAAACAACCTATGGACAAGATTTGCGCGGTGGTGTTTTCGTAAATAAAATCAATTTTATTACGCGTGGACGCGCTTCATTATGGGTAAAAAAAGTCTTTTGACTTCTCCACACAAAACACCATCTCATGAAATAAAACGCCATACAATAGCACACACCATCCTAATCTAAAAACGTCATTAGATATAAAACGACAAACTTAATTATAATAAAATCCGGCCTAAAAAAACGGCTAAAAAACATCATATATATACAATATCTCAGACCTTCAATTAAAAACACAAAACCCCAATCGCCATATTTAATATATATCCTTCGTCTTAGAAACGCCAAAAAACCCAAACATCAAATATCCTCTAAACCAAAACGTTTATTTGAAATTCAGTTTGGTTGTCTGTAAGGTTTCGCTCAATGTAATGGACAAAAATCCTTAAGTGAGGATATTGTCCATTTCATTGAGTAAAATCTTATTGACTTTATCCTCAACTTCCATCTAATTTATAATGCAAAAAAAATACAAAAACATTATTGAGGTTTGTTCAAAATAAAGTTTAGCTGTATGGGGTGGACAACATTGTAAGACATCTTTCTTAACTGAGGATTAACAATGTTGTCCATCTCATACAACAAAACATTATTGATTTTAGCATGATCAAATTTAGAGGTTTAAGATACTTTTATTTAGTGGTGTTCTTTTTCTTGGAAAAACGCCAAAAGTTAAAAAATCAAACATCGTTCCTTGAAAATTCAAGATTATTAGCTGAAGAGTGTACCTCAATAACATTTGTTGCATGAGATGGACAAGTATTCAAGAAAAAGATGTTGATGTCAGAATTTGTGCTTCCAAACGGCGACAAAAAAACTACTTCAAAAATAAAAAAACAAAATGAATCATACGAAAGTCGAAACAACCAGTTAAGATGATTCAAAAAAGAAGAAAGAGACTAGTGACAGTGAAGATTTGGAAGATCGATTGTTTATATATTTTTTTTAATCTTCTTTTTCAGTTGATTGTTATATAATAACAACGCCATATATAAGAAAAACGCCAGACAGCCAAATGCTTGTTAAAACGCTATCATGCCGTAAAATGCCCCAAAAACTCACAAACTACAATAAAATTACTTTGGACAAGTATTATAAAAAACCAAAAAAAAAAAAACCAAATTTGAAAAGGTAACTAGAAACAATAACTACAAAACAGTAAAACTGAAGAGACGGAAAACTTATTATATTAGAATCTAAAATGCCAAACTTGAAAGATAGGATGTGTTACACACTTCAGAGATAAAGCATATAAAAAACAATAATTACAAACAGTAACTAAAATGAATGACACTTTATTATAATAATGTACCGCCTAACCTAAGCGCCAAAAGACATCCTATAAAATGATATCTCTCAGCAACTTCCATTTGATCAAAACAAAAAAACAAATGCTAATACTACTAAATACCACTCACTGTAAAATGCCAAAAAAAATTAAAAAATCAAAGATGGCTAATATGCTTTCTTGGATATTCAGTATTGTTCTTCGTGAAGTTTCACTGAATGGATTGTTAGGTGAGGGGAGTAACTCAGTAAGATTTTGTTGCAAGAGATGGACAAATCTTCAAGAAAAATATACTAATGACAGCCATATGTCATTTTGTGTTCTTTGTTCTTGAAGATGGCTTGGATGAGGAGAAGAGATCAATGAGACTGAAGAGTGCGATGATTATAAAGATGAAGATCAAAGCGAAAAAACACACCCACACGTCATAGATTTATGTCCCCAAACATCCACAAAAGCCACTTCAACATACGAGCAGGCAAAATAATCAAACTGATGGGTTTGTTAGGTTTTTACATAAAACACCATATATTTGGTGACAGTTCTTGTAGCATTAAAGAAGAGAGAGTCTGATAACAGTGAAGATTGTGAAGAGAGATCCGATTAGGATTTTTAATTTATTTTTTTGGCTTCTATTTTTTTCCCTGTGGTTGTAATATAATTTTCCGATTGTAAAACGCCAATATACCACAAACGCCAAAAGGTATATAAAAAAATAATAGAATAATGAGCCATCTTGTCTAAAACGCCTTTGAATCTAAGAACAAACAATGGGGCGTAATCCTAAAAAGTACTGGCCATACTTAGTATGGATGAAGCCATTCAGAGAGATATTCGGACCCCCTTGGGGTTCCAATGGCATACGATTTGAAAAACACCATAAACGCCAAAATGTTAATACGATGAAACCATTAAAACGCCATATAATTATTGAATTTGGTTAACGGCAAAAAATCTTAAACCCCCAAAATAAGTCAATATTGTGAAAAGCGGAATTGGAAAAGCGGAAGATAAAATGACAAAAAAGCCCATACGCCCTGATCATATCACGCACAACGTGTAGGGCCAGATGCGTTCTCACCGTTCTCACACTTTTGGGTGTTTTCTCCTGATCCCGTTTATATATATATATATATATATATATATATATATATATAGGGTAAGGTTAGTGTAAAAAAATGTTAAAAGTGTGAGAAAGGTAAGAGGGCAAATTACATTTTTCGTCCTTTATGTTTGTATTGAATTGCAATAGATAGCCTTTAACTTCAATAGTTACAGTCATAATCCTTTATTTGTAAAAAACTCGGTACATGTTTCGTCCTTTATCACTATCAAGGTTAAAATTTTCAGTTAAGTCTATTCACTCAAGGGCAGTTTAGTCTTTTTACTTAGTTATTTACAATATAAATAAAAAAAATTAGATCAAATATAAATACCTTTTTTTCTTTCACTCTCTCACACACACTTTGAACACACTCTCTCTCTAAACAACAGCCACCACCATCAAACCCACCACCACCACCCGTGAGAGAGAGATTTTCTTTTTCCTGCTACTTCTCTTTCTTTTCTCATCTAATTCTTCGTCGGTAACGATTCCTCACGTGTCTCATATCCCCATTAATGCCCCCCATTTCATTCCAATTTCACAAACCACCACTTATTGCTCTAAAATTCCAGTAAGTTCTACCCCCAATTTCACCTTTGTTCTTCTCAATTTCACCCCAAAAAAGAAATTTCGTCTTTTTTGTGTTCTTTTATCCTGTTTATTTATGATCCTCTGTTGTTTTTGTCTTTCTTGATGTATTTTGTTTGTGATTGAAGGCGGGGGTAGAATTGATGTCTTAACTAGCCCTTTATTTTAGCCACCTCTATTCTTTACCATGGAATATTATCATCTTATAGTTGAAGCGCATAAATATCTGGCATTGTTTGCAGTTAAGCTATATCTTTCCAACTTAAAAGGATACTTTCAACCTTGGATTGTTATTTACTAAAGTTGTTTATTTATATATTCATTTTATTGCACTGAGTATTGCAACTAATAATCTCCAGCTATGTGACTTGTATGAAAATGATTCAATCTTTGATAAATTTGAGTGTTGTCTAAGTGGTGATGGTCAACGGGTAGCAACGGGCTTTACAGGTTGGGTAACTTGTGTTGAATTCATCTATGGTTTTTTTTTTCCATTTGGTCTCCCACAAAGGCCCACACACACTCATTAAATTAAATATGATTTCAGCAATTTCGTGTATTTGGCTCTGTTCCCACAAGTACTGAAGCGACTACCCTGTTTTTAATAAAATCCATGAACAGGGAAGCAAAACTCATGAAATTAACCAAAATCAAAGTGTCATATACTTAACTGGGTTAGCCAGAACTTGTCCCTCTTGAGAGGCAAAGCAGTTTTCCCCTTCTTTGGTTTAGTGGCTACCGGCGGAGCCACCGTAGCAACACCACCACCGCCACCGGAAACGTCCTCATCAACATCTTCACCCACCTCAGCTTCAACTGCCACTGCAGAGAGCAAAAAAGGGGAATTTTTGGCTTGAAAATGGTGGGTCTGATGCATTGTGAATGGGATTGTAGAACAAGAAATTTTATCATTAATTCAATTAATTCAAAACTTTCCATAACCGCCACCTTAATTATAGGAACATGATTTTTTTTAAAGATCTCTAAAAAAAACACAACGAATAACACTGCAACCACCGTTCAGCACATATATAACACCATTCAATAATTATAGAACACCATTCAATAAGTATATAACACCATTTTAAAGATCTCTGTAAAAACACTACGAATAAAACTGCAAAACCACCATTCAGCACATATGTAACACCATTCAATAATTATATAACACCATTCAATAAGTGTATGACACCATTCAATAAGTATATAACACCATTCAATAATTATATAACACCATTCAATAAGTATATAACATCATTCGATAAGTATATAACACCATTCAGCACATATATAACACCATTCAATAAAATATAGAGTAAATTACAAGTTTTGTCCTTTCTGTTTGCCTCAAATTTCAGGCGCTGTCCTTTACCTTTAAATTTGACGAGTTTTGTCCTTAACGTTTCAAAATCCTGCATGTTATGTCCTTTAAGGCAAACCCAGTTAGTGTTTTCTGTTAAATTATGTCACATGCATTGCACACGAGGGTAGAACAGTCATTTCACCACCACCTCCACCCTCCTTTTTCCTCCCCACTCCCCCACCCTTTAAGCCACCTACCACCACCATCATCTCTGCAAAAACAACTATAATAAATCAAATTCAACTTATATTAATCAAAACCCACAACAAGATATTCACAAAATATCAAACAAACACAAACCCCAAGTCGCAGACTACATAATAATCAATGTATTCTCACAGTCACAATCAAGAATACATGAACTCATCAAATCACACAAATCCTAAGCAGAAAACTTTACTTAAAAACGAAATGAACAAATCTGCAAATGGGTTTCACCAATTTTGTATAAAGATTCAAACTTGCAGAAATTTTGAGTGAAATTGTAACAATCAAGAATCAACGCTAATGCTTGACTGTCGGCCGAAGGTGATTTCCGTGGATGTTGGATGGCGGTACAGGGTGATTTCCGTCAAGAGTGTTGCCACCCACCTGCAACACCTTGGTCGCCGCCCCACCCACCTGCAACCAAACTCACCACAACCACCCAGCCGCCACCAAAACAAACCTCAAAATACCTGGATCCTACGTCGGCGATCCCACTCTTCCACTGTAATGACTACATCACCTTGTATCTTCGAGTCTCCGACTAATACGAATTCAGTGGGATCATCAATGCGGCGACGTCTTCCACCCAGACTTCATCGGAGAAAACCTGTGACATGCACATGAACTGCCACTGAATTAAAGAGGGTAGTGGAAATGATTTGGGGTTTAGGTTTTTTATTTTGGGGTTTGGGTTCTTTATCATGTACAGAGAGAGGGAAATGATTTAGGTTTTGGGTTCTTTTCTGGGGGAAATTGGAGAGGGTATGGGAAAAGACAGATTTAACCTCATGTGACATGCACATGATTCTATTTAACCAAACAAATAAATTGGGTTAGGCTTAAAGGAGATACTGTGCAAAATTTTGAAACGTTAAGGACAAAACTCGTCGAATTTAAGGGTAAAGGACAACGCCTGAAATTTGAGACAAACATAAAGGACAAAACTTGCAATTTACTCTAAAATATATAACGCCATTCAGCACATATATAACACCATTCAATAAAGTATATAACACCATTCAGCACATATATAACACCATTCAATAAAGTATATAACACCATTTAGCACATATATAACACCATTCAATAAAGTATATAACACCATTTAGCACATATATAACACCATTCAATAATCCTTACATCTCTGTATCATCTTCTTCTCCATTTCCGGCACCACCACTGCCGCTCTGTCGCCGCCGTCGTGCAGAGGTGGCCAACCACCCGACAAAACATTGCTGGATGTCTTTTTATCGCTTGAACCAAACCACCAGAAACCACCTTGCCGGAACCCCTGTCCCTCCGGACACCCAAACCACCGCCGGAACGACACAGCCGCCGCCGCAGTCATCAGATAAATGAGAAGGGGGCGTTGTTCTGTCTGGAAACCACCTTATCTGGTTTAGAATATTATTTGATTTGAAATTCACATATTGATGATGATTGATGATGATGATGATGATTCGAATTCTGGAAGAAGGAGGATGAGGATTCGAATCCTGGAAGAAGAAAGAGAATTCGTAATTTTAGGGAATTAATTTACAGTTTTCTATTTTCCGGTGGATGTAAAAGACACAATTGCCCATACAATTTTCAAATCAGTCCAAACTAATAAAAACATTTTACAATTTGGTCCCTAATGATCTCAACCACTAGATCAAAAGATCTAATGGCTGAGATTCTTTCTTACCCTTCTCACACTTTTGGTCTTTTTTAAAGGAACCTATATATATATATATAGTGAGGTTTATTGGGGAACAATAAAAAAGTGGGGAACAGTGGGGAACCGACTCAAACGAACTCCGATTGGACTCATTCCAGCGGCGTTGGAACCGGCTCGTCGAACGTCGAACCCTAACTAGGATCTCTTAACCCTAAACCCTAAATCATAACCCCTAAACCCTAAATATATTAGGGTTTGGTTTTTAGGGTTTAGTTTTAGGTTTAGCCTTTAGGGTTTAGCTTTTAGGGTTTATAGTTTAGCTTTTACGGTTTAGCTTAGGTTTTAGCCTTAATTTTTAGCTTTAGGGTTTAGAGTTTCGGAGTTAGGATTTAGGGTTAAGAGATCCCAGTTAGGGTTCAATGAGCCGGTTCCAACGCCGTTGGAATGAGTCCAATCGGAGTTCGTTTGAGTCGGTTCCCCGCTGTTCCCCATTTTTTTAGCGTTCCCCAATGAACCTTCACCTATATATATATATATAAATATGCAACTAGATTTTTACCCATGTTGTGCGTTGCGGCGACAATGTTACGTTTATACTTAGTTACACGTATTAGGATGATGACTCGACGGTGTTCCTCTCCTCCTCAGGATCTCGCGCTTTCTTAGCCCTAACGTCAATTTTCAAGGATTCACACTTTTTTGACTCTCGATCAGCCAATGCTTAAGTTTATATAATCTCCACGGCTAGTTGCTCCTTGATTTCCTGTTCAAATAAACTAGCAATGAGATCTGAAATTTTCTTATCTTTTAATAAGCAAGCAACATGGGACTCAACATGTGCCTGCCCAACTTGCTCCCGAAGGATTTGGCTTCTTCCAATGAGCTTTGGAGTTCAACATTTTTCTTCGTCAATATTTCGGTTTGGGCTCTGAGATTAGTGTTTTCTTCACAAACACGATGCAAGATAGTATTATCACGTTTACAAGCCTCTGCCCACCGTTTTGCGCTCTTCCGAAAGCTCTTTTTCCTGAGCATCAACTATCTTCTTCAACCCAAAGCGCCCCACTCCTCAAACTTTTTATCTTGCTCAAATTTGGCCAACTCCTCAACGTATTACTCTTGAGTATCGGTGAATTTCTTGTGATCAGCAGCTAACCGAGACCGAGTGTCAGCAAAAAAGACTCTTTCCCTGTGCAATCATATTGAATGTGTAATCACGTAATCATTTATATTGAATGTCAAATCACGTATCCTATAAATTTTTAAGTACATTATAGAAATAGTCTACTCGAATTAAAGAGAATAAAATGCTCGTTAATAAGGTGTAATTTAAAAAAAAATATTAACATATGAAAAGTTTATAGCTGTTTGAAAATCAAGGGGGATGAGTTCAAGTGAGAAAAGACTAGAACCCTTTCTCTATTTGTTTTTTCCAATTTTTAAACCTCATATTTACCAAAATGTCACCGGTTTAATCTTAGATGTTGATCAATGAAAATCAGAGGATCATGTTCTTCCGTAAACTTCGTACGTTATACATCTCTTGCAAGGTTAGCCTTAGGCCTAGCCAAGGTGGGCGATGGCCTGAGGCCCAAACTCTCGAGAGGCCCGAAATTTTAAATTTTTATAAATTAATTTTTGTATAAATTGTATCTAAAGTATTTTGGTGTTGAAAATAATAATAAGGGCTAAGTTAGATGAATTGGTTATTGGTTTACATTCCAAGTTAGAGAATTATGGTTGAATTCCCACTTTTGACATAATAGTTGACATACGATAGGATAAGGATGGAGGTCAACTTTCATTTGGTTTCTAGTTTATGTGCAAATTGACACATATCTACTATGTTTTATTTATATATAAAATCTAACCATAAATGATTTATTTTATTTACTTTTTTTTAATTTTAGATAATAGAAACTTGAATTATTGATGTTTGAAATTAAACTGAAAGTTGAATTTTCTGAGGTGCCCACATTTTTTACTCGTCCTAGGCCCAAAACGTGTAAGGATTGTCGAGGACGGCACTGATCTCTTGTACGAGATCTCCTCTCGTAAACTATTTGCACTCTTTTTAAAGATCACGTGTTCTTTCATTTCATATCTTCAATGCCATTCTTAAGGCGTTTGATGCGTAATCCCATCACACCAACACATTGCATGCGAAAACCATGTGATCAGGGGCAGACCTAGGTTATGCCCAAGGTGGGCGAGCGCACCACTTGAAAAAAAAATTAGTGTATATTTTAGGCAAAAAACCCGACCGCACCCCTTGAAAATATTCTTGAGCCACTCATCCGCACCCACAGCAAATAATTTCTGGGTCCGCCACTGTGATTAATGTACATTCAACCGAAAAGGATGAATGGTGTAGCTAACGTGGTTAAAGGACGAAACATACAATATCTCGACATACCTAAATGACAAAAACTTAATGTTATTTATTTTATTTTATTTATGTTATCATTATATTATTAAAACGTAGAGGTGTTTGCATGGATTCTGGCCCATTTTAAATTCTATGGCACGTTCAACCCCAAGACTTTTCCATAGTTTGGGACCCATTAGATAACAATCTTCGTGTCTCTGTTATTAATAAAGTGGGTTATATATAAGATCATGGGGTATGGTGGGGCTTGGGTTAGGCATTTGGTGACACGTGGATTTTAAATATTAAAAACCCAAAGCCAAGTGTTTTAGCGGTATGGTGGGGCTTGGGTTGGGCGTGGCTGGGCGGCGTGGCCTAGCCACATCATCATTTTTTTATATATATTTTTATTTATAACTAAATAAAAAATAAACATACAACATATTTTTTTTAAATACATAAACATACATAATAATTATCAAAATAAAAAACAGTCATTCTTCGTCGGTTTCGAACCCAGGAATCGTTGAAACATGTTCCACCAAATCAGCTCGAAGGTTCTGATGTATATCCCTTGACTTTATTAAAAATTCATTTGCCGCTTTATCTTCGTATGTTACGTTACCTTGTTGGGGGTCATCGTCATCGTAGTAGGTAACGACCGCTCTACCTTCATCCTCCAAAATCATGTTGTGAAGAATGATACATGTGTACATCACGTTTCCAATCTGATCCTTGTCCCATAGTCGACAAGGCATTGCCAAAATTCGCCACCTTTTCTTCCAAACACCACCGAATGCTCGCTCGACGTCTTTACGTGCAGCTATCTGGACCCTGTTAAACTTTAATCTCTTTGGATCTGTGGTACCGTGTCTTGTGAACGATTTTACGAAAACCCCCCACTCTGGGTAAATCCCATCAACTAGGTAGTACCCGTACACGTACTCAATCCCGTTTACAAAGAAACTTCCTTTCGGTCCTATTCCATTTACCCGATCATTGAAAAGAGGCGACTGGTTTACGATGGTAATATCATTATGTGAACCTGGCATACCGAAGAACACATGCCATATCCAAAGATCTTGGGACGCAACCGCTTCAAGCATGATGGCTGGCACCCCGTGAAATCCACTAGTGTGAGCACCTTGCCATTGGGTAGGACAAAGTTCCCAAGGCCATTTCATACAATCTAAACTACCTAGCATCCCGGGTAGCCCATGATAATCTGCGTGATGTTCCAATATTTGTTGCATGTCACTGAAGGAGGGCTTTCTCAAATATCTTTTCCTATAAAGTTCTAAAATGCACGAACAAAAGTTGTGAAGAGTTTCTCTAGCTACACGTGCAGACATTTTTAAATAGTCATCCATAATGTCCGAACTATTGCCGTACGCTAACTGCCTAAGTGCGGCCGTGACCTTTTGCCACGTACTAAATCCTAATTGCCCGGTGACATCAGGTTTTTGTTGGAAACAAACATATTTCTCCTCAAGATCTCTAGATATTCTTAAAAATAAATTTTTACTCATACGAAAACGACGCCTAAACATTTTTTCATCATACTTAGGTTCCGCTGAGAAGTAATCGCTTACCAACAAATCGTTAGTGGTGTGCCGTTCACGAGCGATGTACCTTCTCCTCCGTTTAGGTTGTTGAGTCTCTTCCTCATCGTCTTCGTCTTCCACGATAGCTTTCACCACCGCCGCTATCGTTTGTAGAAATATTTCCGCACCATCGTCAGACGATGATGACGATTCACTATAACTTGAAGAACTCATGGCAATAATGTGTTTTATGTTTTGATATTGTGTGAAAAAAATGTTAAATGTGGTAAGTATTTATAAAGGAAAAAAAATTTATTTTAAAAAGTAGCCCCCAACGGCTACTTTTAATGGGCCAATCACAATCCGCCAACTCACCTTGCTCCCCCGCCCCACGCCCGGCTTGAAAGCCAAGCCCCAAGGGGCCACGCCCCAACCGAAGCCCACCCGGGGTGGTAACTTGGGCGTTTTACCCCAACCCCCGCCCCATACCCCACGGCCTAAGCATCAAGCACAGTAAACTTTGACCAATCTACCTAGAGGATGATCATTGCATGACAAAGTCAAGTTTTTTATTTATTAATTATTATTATGTCTTTAATTATAAAAAATTTTAAATGTTCAATTTTTATCAAATGTGTATTATTATAAAATTTTATTAAATGAATATTATGTCTTTAATTGTCAAATTTTTAAATGTCAAATTTTATTAAAGGAGTATATTATAACATTTTTATTAAATGTTAATTTTTTTATTTATTAAGTATTATTATGTCTTTAATTGTTTTTCACTTGTTATTTATTAACCATAATGCAACAAGAAACGTAATTCAAAATGTAATTAAACATTGGTTTATATTAATACACAAAACATGTCACTTTCATAGAAAATGTAATGACTAAACCCTAAACCCTAAACCTTAAATCGCTAATGGTTACATATTTATAAATTCTTGCACAGCAAAACGATGGGTGTATCACCCAAACACCAAGACAGGCCGACTATCTTGAAATTGTGTACTGGTATCCTACCTTCCAACGGGCTTTCTGCTTCCTATCTATCACATTTGAATGGCACAAGGTAGGTGGAGGTTGGAGTAGTGAAGTCGGGATTTCCTTTATCAACCACCGTCCAATCTGCCCCCCCCCCCCCCAGGATGGTGAGTGGAGTAGCATTCCCGTTGGTGGAAGGCTCATGAGAACACTAATGAACGCCTCTCTTGGAAGGACATGCAACAAGGCAAACTGCATTGGCTAGCGTCACCAAAAGTTGAGCACGCCACAGGCTACTCCGATCGCACATAATCCTAGATCGGCGTTTTAGTACATGAATCTGAAATACGAACAAAGTTAAGCGTTTGAATCTGAAATATGAACACAGTGTACTTCTCCATAAGGATTACGCAACCACCACCATGAAAACACCGACTTTCGATATCATGTTAATAAAAAATACAATTATAGCATTAGACTCGGCATTTGAAAATATGTTATAAAAAATAAAAAACAAATCCAAGCACCACCACAACCACCACCCACCACGACACCACCATAGTCCACCACCACCCTTAACCACCTCATCCACCTCCATAGCCGACCCACCACCATCACCACAGCCGACCCACCACCACCACCAGAGCTAACCCACCACCACTACATCCAACCCGCCACCACCACCAACACCACCACCACACCCGCCTCACCACCACCACCACCACAGTCGACCTACTACCACAGCTGACCCGCCACCACCACTACCCCAGCCGACCCACCACCACCACCCACCGTCAAATCCGAACCACCGTTAAACCCTAACCACCGTCAAACCCTACCAACGAAAACAACAACCACAACCCCAACACCACCACAAACGACCAAAATAAAAAAATAATAATAAAAGATTGAAGATTAATCAATAAAATATGGATTTGTTGGAACATGTTGTAAAAATATGGAACTCGAAAGTGAAATGAAGACAAAGTACCAACATCTGTTCGTTGAGTCTTCCTCTTGAATAAATTTTGGGGACAAAATTTTCTAAAGTAGAGGAGACAATACTTCGCTTTTTGTAACTTTCCTTATTTAGAAAGTCTATTTGTATTTCTATTTTTGAAAACTTGTAATTTCTTATTAACCGACAATATTATTATTATTATTTGAATTTATTTTGTAAATAAGCTAGTCAATAGGATAGCTTAATATTAGGTTCTATATATGGTTAGTCAATTATTTTTGCATAGATGAGGATCTCAATTGACCAATTAGTTACAATGATTAAGCATCCAATATTGTATATATGTACACCTCCTATTTTATAGAAAATCACTTTTGATTCCATATTTTAACATGGTAATCAGAGCTGAGGTTTAGAAACACCACAACTTTTTTGTTTCTTTCCTTTTTCCGGCTACAAGCTACGGCTTGCTCCAAAACCTTTCTGTTCTAATGGGTGACAAATCACCGAATCATGAATCAACGCCTTCTGCTCCAAAACCCCTTCACCCCGTTTATACCGTCACTGATATTCAAAATAAGGTCCGAGTTCTCGAGGGCGTGAAGGTCTCCTACCCCTCTTGGGTGAAGCTATTCAAGATCCACGCTAAGGGATACAAAGTCTTGGCTCACATAGACGGTATGCCGACACCTGCTCAAGACGATCCGACATTTCCCGATTCGTCAGAAATCGACGCCATAGCCCTTCAGTGGATCCATGGAACCTTATCCGATGACCTCTTGACCCGTGTTCTTGAGACAGAGTTTACGGCTTTTCAAGCATGGTCACGCATTGAAAAGATTTTCCTCAGCAACAAACGTGCTCGTGCCGCGACATTGGAACATGAGTTCAACAATCTTACTCTCAAATCTATGCCGTCAATCGAAGCGTATTGCCAGAAACTCAAAGACTTGGGTGATCAACTTCGTGCAGTCGATAATCCGATGAATGATCAAAGGTTAGTTCTTCAACTTGTACGTGGCCTTCCACCAGAATACGACACCACAGCCTCCATTATTACTCAACAGCAACCAAGCTGGGATGATGCGGTTGGCATGCTTGACCTAGATCATCATCGCATTCTAGCTTGAGATCAACTATCCTCACCAACGGCTATGGCCGCCATGCATCGGAAACACCACAAAGTCAGCAAAACCCCACACACCATCGACGATCTTCCTTAAGAAGAATGCTCAACACAATTGTCGAAACCCCGCTAACCATGGTAGTAGCATGCGCTCCAAAGGCCAAGGCCCAGGTACGCCCCAATGGGCTGCTTCACCAATGCCCACTCAGCAATTGCCCAACTGGCCCAATCCATACCCGTGGGCCACACCCCCATGTCCATACCCCACTGCTCCTGGATGGGCTCCATGGGCCGGTCCACCAAATTGGCAGCCTCCACCAAACCGTACCCAAAACAATCAAGGCCCAAGTCGCAGATCTGGTCAATCTTCTCCAGGCCCAACCGCAAATCTTGCTAAATGTGACCCACTGGTTCCTACCCAACTTGGAGAAGCCTTGAATGCTATGACTCTAGATCCTAATGATGATGAGTGGCATATGGACACAGGCGCTTCTGACCATTTAATCGGAGACCAAGGTAAATTACTTAATCCTGTGTTTAATCGTTCATTGGGCTCTATTCTTGTAGGTAATGGCGCCAGCATAAAAATACATAGCTCGGGAACATCCACCCTTGCCACTCCTTCACGTACCTTATACCTTAAAAATGTGCTTTTTACACCTGACATCATTAAAAATCTAATCTTAGTACGAAAATTTACAACTCATAATCATGTATCTGTCGAGTTTGACCCATATGGTTTTTCTGTGAATGAAATGAAGAGTGGACGAATACTATCCTGCCATAATAGCTCGAGTCATCTTTACCCCTTCACGTATCCAATTTCACCAACTACTTTGGCTTCCTCCTTTCAAGACTATTGGCATGATCAATTGGGACACCCGGGTTCACTGGTTTTTTATTTTCTAGTTACGAATAAATTTCTTCCATGTAATAAACGTCCTAAGACTCTTATTTGCAAGTCGTGTCAAATATCTAAAAGTAAAAGTTACTGCTTTTGATTTCACAATCTCGCTCCACTTTTCCATTTGACATTTTACATTGTGATTTATGGACCTCTCCACTCGTTAGCAAAAAACGGTTATAAATAGTACATGGTCCTTGTTGACGACTATACACATTACACTTGGGTTTTCCCCCTCAAGTTCAAATCCGAAACCTACATAAAATTTGCCAATTTTCACAAATATATACAAGCACAGTTTCATAATTCCATAAAATCTTTCTAATGTGACATGGGGGGGGTGAATTCGACAACAATCAATTTAAGTCTTTTGCTAATAACCATGGACTTCAATTCCGCTTTTCATGTCCACATACGTCACAACAAAATGGTCGGTCCGAACGCATGATACGTCGCCTCAACAACATCATGCTTACTCTTCTCACCCACGCCAACCTTCCTCCTAATTTTTGGGTCGAAGCCCTCCATACGGCGTGTTACCTTCACAATATCCTCCCGACAACTCGTTTAAAATTTAAAACATCAAATGAAGCTTTATATCTTCGGAAACCATCTTATGATCATCTACGTGTTTTCGGTTGTACTTACTACCCAAACACGTTCTCTACTCGTCCTCACAAACTCACTATTCGCTCAACTATGTGTGTCTTCCTCGGCTACCTGGCCGACTATCGCGGTTATCGATGCCTCGATCTTACCACCGGTAAAATCATCCTTTCTCGGCACGTAACATTTGATGAATCATATTTCCTATTCGCAAAATCACCATCCACTACCAAACCCGATTACTCCTTTTTAGATGTGAACCATCACCTTTAATTTTTCAAAACCCAACACAATATTTCCAGCCACCTACTATTTCCCCCATGCAACACAAAATATACCACCCCACACATATCCCAACTAAATTCCTCCTTCTCCCATGCACCTTCAATCTTTTCCACCCTCAACCATGCAAAATACGACCCACCCAATTAATTCACATTCCCCTACCGTCCACCCCACAACACCTCTCTCTCCCTCGCACACCTATACAAACCACACACCGTCCGACCCACAACATCTCCCTACACCACAACCACCACCCCCACCTCCTCCACCTCCGCCTCCCCCGTCCCACCACATGACCACCCACTCCAAGTCTGGAATCCACGACCCTCGTATTCCTCTAAGCCTACACACTTCCGCCGCACTCCCTATCTCACCGATCCCCATTTCCCATTTAAAAGCCATGTCCGATCCATGTTGGAACGCAGCCATGACCGAAGAATATAGCGCTCTAATGGCCAATGAAACATGGGAGCTTGTGCCTCGGCCTCCAAATGTTAATATAATCAGATGAATGTGGTTATTTCGACACAAGTTCAATGCTAATGGGACACTTCAACGGTACAAAGCTCGTCTTGTGGTTAACGGTAAAAGCCAACAGGTCGGTATTCGTTGTGACGAGACATTTAGTTCCGTAGTAAAACCCACAACCATTCGTACAGTTCTTAGTCTTGTCGTCTCACGAAGCTGGCCCATCCACCAACTTGATGTGAAAAACGCATTTCTACATGGTAACTTACCGGAGACGGTATTCATGTTTCAACCCCTGGGCTTTAGAGATCAAAACTTTCCCAACCATGTTTGAGGGTTGAAGAAATCTCTATATGGTTTGAAACAAGCGCCACGGGCATGGTACGAACGATTTGCAAGTTACATTACCAAGTGTGGATTTCATAGTACCATTAGTGATAATTCTCTTTTCGTATATCGCCAAGGTCAAAATATTGCATACTTATTACTATACGTGGACGATATTATCCCCACGGCATCTGACGACACACTCCTAAAAAGGGTTATAAAACATTTTCATCCGAATTCGCCATGACAGACCTCAGTGAATTACATCATTTTCTTGGAATTTCGGTGACTAACAAGGATGGTGGACTATTCCTCTCGCAAGCTTCATATACCATGGACATACTTGAACGAGGGAACATGTCCGATTGCAAACCCACCTCAACCCCTTGTGACACGGCGGCAAAATTAAGTTCTTCTTCGGGCAACATTTTATCAGATGGTACTTCGTATCGTCAACTAGCGGGAGCATAGAAATATTTAACGGTCACAAGCCCGACCTCACATACGCCGTTCAACAAATTTGTTTATTCTTGCACCAGCCACGTGAACCCCACTTACAATTTCTTAAACGCGTACTTCGCTATTTAAAAGGTACCATCGACTTCGGGTTACGTATCACACCCTCCAAATCTACACAACTCACTGCCTATTCTGAAGCGGATTGGGGGGATGCCCCGACTCGCGCAGATCGACTTCGGGTTATTTTGTTTTCTTAGGAGATAATTTGGTGTCTTGGTCATCCAAACGCCAACCTACTATTTCTCGATCAAGTGCCGAAGCCGAATACCATGGGGTCGAAAATGCAGTCGCCGAAATGAGTTGGCTTCGAAACTTATTACTAGAACTATTTGTTCCTACTCGCAAGGCAACGATCGTATATTGCGACAACATATCGGCTATTTACTTGTCTGAAAATCCTGTGCAACATCAACGTACAAAACATGTGGAACTCGACATTCACTTCGTAATAGAAAAAGTCCGCATTGGCGTAGTTCGAGTTCTACATGTACCTGTTGATTTTCAATATGCTGATATTTTCACAAAAGGTCTTCCACGACAACTGCTCACACGGTTCATATGCAGTCTGTGCATTCGCTCTCCTACTACTCAGACTGAGGGGGTGTATTAACCGACATTATTATTATTATTATTATTATTATTATCATTATTTGAATTTATTTTGTAAATCAGCTAGTCAATAGGATAGCTTAATATTAGGTTCTATATTTGGTTAGTCAATTATTTTAGCATAGAATAAGGATCTCAATTGACCAATTAGTTATGATTAAGCATCCAATATTGTATATATGTACACCTCCTGTTTTTTAGAAAATTACTTTTGATTCCGTGTTTTAACATTTCTTTGTATTCGTCTTTCCTTTCCAAGCATTGAAATTCGAGACTTTGATCATAGTAAAAGTCGATCATTTTATACATTATGTTATACATACTTGATACATACTCGTTACACACTTACGATACGCGCGAACATTGATACGTACTTATACGCAAACTCATACTTGAAATACATGCAACATCAGTTCATACATGCATTTTATTTATACTTATACATATACATTGCTCTTATATGCTTAAAATACGTAAAACAGCTAAAATAAACAAAAAACAGAAACTTTGGCTCTTCGTGCAAATGGGCTAGCCCCTTCATGCGACTGGGCATATCCCTTCGCACGAGTGGCCCATCCGTCCTAAATCCCACTCGCACCAAGCACCCCCATTCGCCTATAAGTACGAACCTTCACCCTCACTTCACATTTTCTATGCACTCCGAAATTCTCGACTCACTAAATTCGTACACCTCAAGCAGAACATTCCAACAGACTTTAAGTGACTTCTAACTCACTTTTCCTAATCATTTTCCACTTATTTTTTCTATATTTCTACCTTCTTGAGTGTTTCACAGACTTGCCTTGGCAGTCTAATGATGAAGCTCAACATATTGAGGTCCAAGTTGAAGATTGAAGTCCTATATTTCAACCTTTTATAAAATGCTATCCGATATTGAAACTTGGTAGTTTCAAGAACCTACCGAGCTCACAAGCTAAGTCTATAGTTGTGGGTTAATGTTGAGGTTGATTCCAGCCAAGAAGCGAGTCTGTTCAACCAAAACCGAACCAACTCATCCCAAAACAAAATCCATTACCACGAATGACCAGGCCCACTCGCGCAACTAGGAAATCAGTTCGCGCGACTGAGCAGTTCCTTTGCGAGAAGAGACTCTGTTGATTCCGTCCGACAAAATCCTTAGTGTTGAATGTTATCTCGGATCCCCATCTTTAATATGGGTGAATCTATGTTTAACAGAAGTGTGAACTATGGGAGCTTTGAGTTTCCAATCCAGTTCCACTGCCTCACTTGGACATGCAAACGAATACCCAAACAGTCTTCTAGACCCAGAATAAGTTAACACCGCCTCGCATCCAACAATTGCCATGTTGGGAATGACACGCCTGGGCTGTCCTTGTTAGGCTGTTTGGTTTATGTGTATTTATTTATTCATTTACTTCCGTTAATCATGACCAACTGGGTTTATTGACGTTGTTGATAAACTTTGAGCTTTGGTGAAACATATAATGAGGTGTTATACCTCCATACATGACTTCTATAAGCTCTCTGACTTACTGGATGTTATCTTATACTATATAATATAATATCTAAAACATAACCGAAATCAGAACGTTAACCAACAAATGGTTAAAATGTCAAGAATAGGCCCTTCGCACGACCAGGAACTTCCCACTCGCACGATTGGACCCTGTTCGCGCGAACAGACATCCATTCGCATGAATGGACTGCCATTCGCACGAACAATGTTTTGCACGTTTGGTTATCCGTTTATCTCAGTTCAGCGTTCCTCGTTGTTGATTCTAATGGGCAAACTAGGACCAATGAAACAATAGTAACTTAGTGTCACAACGAGTGCTCAGACGGGATATATTTTCGTGTTTTCATACTTATACTTTCATCCAAATCCAAATCCTCCGTTCAAACTCCAAATGACTCACATCTTTGTTTACCCCATGTAGGGTAACCTCGGTGTTCCAACCTTTAACTCAGCAACTCGCGGATTAACAAAGGAAGCTCTACAAAACCGTGAGTATACTCAACACCCTTTTTAGGTTTTACACTTTTGGGTGCAACATGTTTACATATTCAAACTTACATAAACACACATACTTTATGCTATTACAAATAAACAATCATTCATACATGCTTAATATGTAACACCCTAATCGCGTAATACAACAACACGCGGTGGAAATATCAGCGAGTCACGTTACAAATTGCTCACAACAACTGGTACTAAATTGTTTCAATATTATTAACATCGTTTTACAAACAAAGAATACATGTAATTGTCTTTTGATTTAGAAGTCTAAGGCCCGAATGCAATCCTATGCGTTGCATGCTTGAATAGTTGAAAACCTGAAACATATGTGAAAATAAAGTCAGCATAAAAATGCCGGCGAATACATAGGTTTTGTTAGCCAAATTAATGGCAAAACATTTGGCATTGCAATACTTTGGCAACTACGAGAGTTGTTGATTTGAAATAAATTTTGAAGCCAGAGGATGACAAAAGTTTAGTATTGCAATACATAATCTTGATTATGAAAACTCATGGCAAATAGTTTCGTATATGGCAACATGATTATTACTAAGTAGTTTTTATGCCATTTGAAATTGTACATTGTAATCTCGTTGAAATCTTCGTAAAACTCATTAAATATGTTTTTAGAAATCCAATCAAAGGTTATTAAAAACTGTTTTGAAATTAATCGGATAAGTAGTATATTTAAATATACTTTAGTTATGAAATAGTTAAACAGATAGTATATCAAAATATACTTTGGTTTCTGAAATAATAGATTTGGTAGTATATCACAAGTATACTTTGGTTTAAGAATGAAAACATCGGTAGTATATCAAATTATACTTTAGTTTGTAAATTGCAAAGTCGGTAGCATATCAAACTATGCTTTGGTAAACAATAGCATATCAAACTATACTTTGGTAAACAATAGCATATCAAACTATGCTTTGGTGAATAATAGCATATCAAACTATACTTTGGTAAACAATAGCATATCAAACTATGCTTTGGTGAATAATAGCATATCAAACTATACTTTGGTAGAACAGTAGCATATCAAACTATGTTTTGGTGAATAACAACAAAAATCCTAAGTCCTAATGGTGATTCGGGATAACGCCACAAAGGGTAATACAATAAGCACACTTATATATAGGAAGTACCAGCGGCGTACCCACCATGTGCTTATTGTATTACTCTAGTTTCATTATCTAAATCACCAACAATCTACACAATAACCATAACCATCGTCTGTAAAGTGCTTCTTAAAAATCTCACTATGAAGATAGGAAGATCTAAGACTGTACTTCAAATATCCTATGAGAATCTAACTGTGAAGATAGATAGATCTTTTAAGGATTTGGAGAGACATCGTATTTGCATAATCGGAATACTACACATAAAAGCACTTAGTAAACACATATATGCCATACATTTGGAAAATAAATCGGTTACACATATGAATCACCCCAAAACATTTGAAAACGGTAAAAGAGGGGAACTATGTACTCGCCTGGGATTACGTATAGTTCTTGTTCAAAAGATATAACAAAGCTCAAAAGACCAAGAGTTCAAGTGTTGAAGTGGTTCCTAGTGTAATGGATACTATGTTAGTGTATCGGGACACGAATCGAAGAAACTGATAGAATGAGGCATTGTAAACCAAATAAGTGTTGGAACTCATATAATATGGTTTAACAAAGCCTACATTCTAAAACGAAACCTAGCCTAAGTGCTTACGACCCGTTATGACCCATTAAGGTAGCTTACGCTACTTTAACGCGTCATTCGCGCAAAAGCTCGTTCGGACTGCCTAACTAGTCCTATGACAAGTATTATATGCCTTAACATATCTAATTATGTTATAGAATCAGTTTAGATGTCAAAATATTGGTTACATATGCTTAAAATGAAATTATGCGCATAAAGGGCATTTTGGTCATTTTCATAAGGCATATAAACTACATATTATACAACTAACTAAACGATGTGACCATACGGTATAACCTCGGAAGGTTATTCCCTATACAACTATGGTCACAAAATATGTTTGGTCGGATCCTAACGATCGACCAAATGGGTCGGGTTCGAAAGTCTAAGCGGTTGTTTAGACCGCTTATCTTACGACCCTATATAAGCACTAAACTAAAAGTGACGAGTTAAACATGTTAAAACATGTTTAACTAAGTTAGAAAACAAGATTGATATCAAAACAAAGGGTTTTGATACCCGAAAATAGCTTCGTTACAAAATACGTATTTTGACCGAAACTTTGACTCGTCACTACCCCTAATTAACGTGGTAATCAGTAGGTATAGTCACAAGAGACTATAACCATCGTGATTACGCTCACCTCACAAAGTTCAAACGAACTTTGTGTTGACCATTGATTGGTCAAAGCAGAAAGTCAAACACTGTTTGACTTTCATGCTTGAAATACAAGAACATGCATGAAGGAGACTTACAAAAGGTCCAAGCCTTGAAGATTTGAACTCAAAATACTTAGGTATGAAGCTTCACAAGGGAGAGCTTCAACTTAGAGCAATATTGAGAGCAAATGTGTGAAGAATGCAAATGAATCAAGTAGCTTTTTATAGGAAGTATGGATCAAGGAGATCATTCCAAGTGTTTAGAAGGTGAAATCTTGACCCTACATGTGTGGAACATGGTTTCTAATACCATGGGAACTTGAAAACCAGTTCCATGTATAGCAAAAGTTACAAAAAGGACCCTGAACTTCGAGCCGGTTGTAGAAAACAGTCCTACTGTTGCTGAAACTAGATTTCTATCCAGTTATAGGCATCGCGTTGCGCCATAGCAAAGACCTTTTGCTGTCGCCGGACGCCACGGCATAGGCTGAAGTTTCAGAATTGGCAGAACAGGCCCCTGCACACATTTTAATGCATTTTTGACGCGTTTAAGCCCCATTAACCCATTTTCAAGGTTCTATAATGAAGTTAAAGTATAGGGGACATGAAATATGCTTGAAAATATCTCGGATGTCGGTTCGTTTGGTCGTACGGCCTCGTTATTCGGTTAATTACGACGAAATACGAACAAACGCGAAAAACGATCCAAATTGCACGACGAATGGTATTTTTGTATTCCAATCACTAAAATAAAATATTTTCATGATTACAGAATTTTTTGGATGTCCGGATATGTTCAGAACGTAAGATATGCGCGTAAATGCAAACTTATAAACTTTTTGACGCTTTTAGTCCCTATTGATCAAATAAGCATATTTTCGCATAACGAACCCCTCAAAGCCTATTTCTAAGATATGTAAAGGATATTTAGGGTACGTTTAGCTTATGATCACGTTCTGGAATGTTCGTTACTATACGAATCAGAAGACTTTCACAGTTTGACGTAAATAGTCCTTGTGATCGAATAAACTTGTTTTTGACACACCAAAGCCTTCAAAACTTATTTCTAAGTTATATAAAGGTTATTTAAGGTATGTTAAGCCTATGTCACTATTCCAGAGTGTTTTCCGCATTAAACTAATTACGTTTACGCATCAGTTTGCGTATAACTTTCCAGAAAACGATTTAAAGCTTGAAATTGAACTTAAAATCAAAACGCGAAATTGTCAAACATAAAAAGCAAACATTGAGACCAAAAACACATTGTTTCTTTGATAAAAGATATTGTTATACATCGTGCAGTGTTTACGGAGCACAAGTGTCACATAATACGCTATTCTCTGATTCATACGTGTTGGAACATTCTTATGTGGTATACTTGTCATTAACTTTGTACAAGCCTCCCCTTTACATGTATAACGCTATAGGAGTAATGCACCGCCCTTAGTCTTGTGGTCATGTTAAGTTAAAACAGAACGGTCCTATAGTTGCTACGTTAGGATTAAGCTTGCGGTAATTTTTGGGTTGACAAATGTAGTTGCATACCAATCGTATGTTAATTTTAGATAACAATTATGCCATGTTGACTGTTTAAACTCTTTTATACTTATACTATTATTAAACTTGTATACTCACCAATACATATAGTATTGAAATATACTTTGGACATGTTGCAGGAGCTTTATGACGTTGATGTTGATGAAAGTTAGTAGGGTTGACTTACACACATTGGAAATCTAGTTAGGTTGTTGTATTTGTTTTGAAAACCATGTTGTATTTAGCTTCTTGTTGTATTTGTTGTATTTCGAATTAAATGTTGTAATTTGATTTCAAATGTTGTACTTGAATTATTATCAATGAAATAAAATCGGTTTTGTTAACTATTGTCGCAAAATAGTGTTACGAAATCTCGAGCAATCTCGTCCTTGTCCCGCCCTGATGTTTTCGCCATCGTTTCGTCACACCCCAACCATGTCACACCCCAACCGATGGCGGAAACATCGGGGCGCGGCACTGAGTGAAACAAATTGTCCAAGAGTTTCCATAACAACTATAATTACCAATTTTTTAAGCATCACGTCCCATACCATAACATAATAAGTAACACAGTTATTACAGACAACTAGTTCTCAAAGATAAATAAAAGTTGTTCCGACGACTCAGATTTAAATTGTTTGTTTCTAGACTCATCCTACTTGATTCCACAGGAGCAAGCATCCTAGCATCTCAAACACCTGTCACATACGTTAAAATAGATGTCAATACACATAGTGTAAGGGTGAGCATACAAGTTTAATAGTAATAATAGATTGCGAAAGCGTTTAGGCGTAACCAGCATGTAACATGTATAATGTGAAGCTAGTAGATTATCGACAATGAAATATGCACAGACGTGACTGCGAGTTGTAGAGTGCGCAACACATATCACCACCGTGACACGTGAAGAAATACCCTTAGCAACCCCTGTCCACGACAGGTGCTGAGTCCAAACTATAGTACTATCGTTGCTAAGGTGTCAGGCAACAATCACTGTGTAAGCATAACATACAAGCATTCAGCGAGTAACACGTATAACATGCATTAGAGGTCAGTGTATAAAAGTGTTTGCGTTGTGTGATCGTTGTGATTTGATATATGTAACGTATGGAACACCCAAAACTGCGTAAATAAAAAAAGCGATCGAGTATACTCACAGATAGTGTTTAATAAATAAACACCGTCTTGGATTGAAGGGAGCGTTGGAGAGTTAGCCTGATTACAGAACGATAGCATAAGCGATAAGCGACGAGTTAAACGGTGCAAAGTGACTAAGTGTCGAAGTGTCATCCGAACGGATGGCAATCCGATCGGATGGTCATCCGTTCGGATGGCCATTCGGTCGGTTTGCCACTCATTTGGGATGGATGTGTTTGTGTATGATGGCTTTGAAGTTTTCGTTGTAGCACTTTGGAAATAGAGAAATTTCTCTACCTTTCAGGTCGTCTAGTCAAACGGTGGTTATGTCGGATGGTGACCCATCCAGTGGAACATTTCTCAGAAATAAGTCCACAACAGAATGGTCATTCGAACGGATGGCAATCCGTTTGGATGGCCGTTCGCTGATTTGATGAAGTTTAAATTTGTTGAGAACAAAATTGAAGTGTTGAGACCAAACGTCACCCGATCGGATTGTCGTTCGATCGGATGGCAGTCCGTTTGGTGACTTGATCGTTTTGGAAATTTGTTAAGTTTGAAAGTTTTGCGGTTTGATCGAGACGGTATGACAACGTGTTAAACAACAGGAACTCTACCAAGACCCAGGTTACCCGATCGAACAGGAATCACCCTAATCCGCCAGTTAACTGTTCTTGACGGTTTGTTCATGTTCAACCCGGGATCGGTTATCTCCTTGATAGGAGTCAGGTCTTGGACCAGCACTTCACTAGGAAGCGAGTAGAAGGCCTGAACGAGCTTCGATTCTATCGGTTTTGAGTGCATTAAGTGTAAAAGTTGTGGAGAAACGTGAGGAAATCATTCTTTCAACTCTTTTACACTTGAAATGTTTGGATTTAGGTAAGATTAGTGTTAAAACATGTGGAAATCCCTTAGCTCTGAGTTGTTCTTGATGGAATGATGCCAAAACTTGAAGTCTATAAGAACTCCATCATGACATTATCCTAAAACACCTCAAATCCGCTGATTTCACGGTCAAAAGTGAAGATTCAAAGGTGAAAATGATGAAGAAGTGAGTGTAGATGATAGGTGTACAAGATTTGAGTTGAAAACTTACAAGAATCGCGAGAAAATCAAGGAAAAGAGGGCTTAAGCGTGCTGGTCGGAGAGAGAGCCGTCACATCACTGTTTATGATATGGCAAAGGGTATTTATAGGATTCCAAAAGAGGAAAGTGGGGAAAGTGTTGTGTATGGGCTGGCAGCCCGATCGGATGGTACGGATGACCATTCGATCAAATGGTCATTCGATCAAAGGTTGCCGCGAGCTGGTTTTCGTTTTGTGCGTTGAGCGTTGCGATGCGTTTTGAGTAAGCGATGCGATAGTATCACCCATTAGTTACACAAATAACCTAACTACCAAATATAAATATAAACCTTGTATCTCGAGTTTGCGATGAGATTGCGTTTCGATAGGGTTGCGATTGCGATTAAACACCTCAATATAAACATAACATGCACAACACATAATAGCACACACACGTAAAACAATATCCATAACCTATAATTCGAGTTGCGATGCGATTAGAGATAAGTCGATTAACTGCGATTAAACCTTGATTTGTCATTGATACTCCACATAATACAACTAAAGTAAGCAAAACTAGAATATTGATTACAGGTCAAGGAGTACAATCAATAGTTAAGCAAGGAGTGACAGATCACAATTAGCAATCTTTTCTTCCTTTGACTTTGACTTTAACTTGTACTTTGACTTTCAAAATGCGGGTTGTTACATGACACTGGTTGCGTATACTCCAATATGTATAAACTAAAGTTTGTGAGTGCAAGCCAATTCTTCTAAAAAACCCTTGATCGGGTTGTAATCGCGGCTGGGATGTTCAAATCTGTGAACATATCAAGTTTTAAACTTTAACCCTCGCGAAAATTTCGGGCCTTTAATTTTCAGAAAGAATATTCATTAAAACGAACATTATAGTTTTAATTTAGCGTCATTACCGGAGCAAATATGAGTATCACATACCTTGAAACCTTCCATATAACCTAACTAAATTTAATTGATGGTTTAGAATCGCTAATACATTGACACTAATCATCTTCAAACTCTAAACACATCATAGGACACTAATCATCTCCTAAGACACCCATGAACACTTGTTTTGCCCATGTTTTGCCATCTATATTTCCTTTGCCACACTTTTTCTAGTGTTAACACCTCAATGAAAACTAATACTCTTAAGCCCCCATGGACACTTGTCTTAATCTCCTTAACCTCCCCTCACTATATAGCACCCTTTGATCACCATTTTCTTCACACCAACTCAAAACCCAAACAAAGTCTTGTGTGAGTTCTCTAATTCCTAAATTGCAAGCTTCTCTTGGTCATTTGAAGGGTTCCTTTGAAGTTATCCTAAGTAGTTGTAGGTTTCATTCCATTATCTCTTTCAATAAAAAAAAGTTTCGTAGCTTATTCTCGGCAAACCCGTATATTTACGCATTAAAAACTAGCAACGGGAACACATAAGTGTAATTTTTGTTTTGGACAGATTCTGTGTTGACACTTTAAACAACCAAAACTTGATCAAAACTTAACAAAACGAAGTAAACTCTTATTTCATAATTAAGTACTCCAAAATACGGTTTCAAGGATGTATAATACACTTAAAAACATTTCTGTTTTGACCCTCAACCATCTAAAACTAAACTAAAGCGCAAAACTAAATGATCAGTAAAGATCCACGGGTTTAACCATTTTCTGGGTTCCAAACAGAAATATTTTCTTAATGAAAGTTGTAGAACACACTCCGATTTATTGGGCTGGAAAGTTTTATAATTTTTAGACATCGTTTAATATTTTTAAAATATAAAACGAAAACAATACAGAATGCTGTCAAAATTTATATTTTCTAAAAACCTAAACATTTTCATTTTATCAATGATCCTTTTAACCGATACCTTCCACAAGCATCATCTCAACAAAACCTTAACGAGCAATCCTTATTATTAGGAATTACTTGTGATCTTGTAAACCTGGAGAAAACACAAACTTATCGCTAGGACATCAAGGTGAGTACAGAGTTCCCCTTTTTCTTAAACCTTTGGGGTGAATCATATGTGCTAAACTCTTTTTCATATGTACAAATTTACTACATATGGCTTATGTAAAATCTAGGTTCCTTTTGAGTAAAACTTGACGGTTAGCAAAAAAATCCAAAACCAAATGCATTGATTAACTCTGGCCAAGCCGACCGGTAGTATGTTATAGCGCTATAGGTGTGGCGCCACATTCCCACTTCCGGATTGGTTTTTATTAAGGATTGTGGAAGTTGAGAATGATAGAAACCGAATTATATATTCTAGGTAAACCCTTTTGGGTTTATTCTACCAGTTAACTCAGGATTGAATGTATACCCCACAAAACGATCATGCTTGTTTATACAAAAACACAAAAGTTTTCCATATTAAGCGATACAATTTGTGTTTAAACAATTTATTGCCAAACGTTTGATACAAAACTATTTTTGCCATCTACAAAACCTATTTTCTCACCAACTCTCGCAGTTGGTCAATGTATTATATACTCACCAACTTTATGTTAACCCTATATTTAAACATATGTTTCAGGTGTTATTGTTTGATGATCTTATCCAAGTTTATTACACATAGGAAATGGACCTTGCTTTAGTCTGTTTTAATATAAAACAAATATTATGTGACATTTTGAGAACACTGTAAATACAATATCTAAATTTTAATAGTGTCATGTGTTATGAACAATCTCGCCGCGTTCCACGTGGTCGGGGTGTTACACGAACTTTCTGAATCCCTATGGACCAAAATGGATGTATAAGAAGTCCGCATGCAAAACCATTAATAGATACATGAGCTTTTATCGAGATTTTCCTTGCCTTGATACGACAATAAACACTTAGCTCTTGCGAGAACCTGATAAAACAAGTTCAAACCACCTTTGTTCCACTCGAGATTTAAACCTTGATTGATTCTTAATGTTTATCCTCTATAATTTGTGAATGCCCAGGTTAAACAAGCTTTCCTTCTCTAAACTCTCTCATCTCTCTCTTTAGTATGAAGCATGATGGTGAACAAAATGATGCATTAGCGTTCCTTTCCCCTTATTATATGCATGTCAAAAATGATCGATATTCCGTCCCTGGGCCTTTCTCTCTTTTCCTTTCCACACTAAGCTTCAAGTCCAATTTAACACATTTGGTTTATTAGATCTTCCTAGTATAATAAAATGTCTGGATGTTACAATGTTCGAACCTGCCACGGTAAGAACTAGCAATGGAAAATTTGTTTACAGTGGTAAACTAATTCAAGGATCAACAACTCTACCATTACTTGCTTCTCAATAGTCATTACATAAAAAAAGATAACCAACTAATAATTTTGAAATGAAATAACTACCGGTCCCACTATGTAGAAAAAGGACTGAAAATTAGCAATAAACTATTAGTTAGAAATAAAAAAAGAAAATAAATACAGGTAATGGTTCCAAATGGGTGAAATAATGATGGTCCAATTTGAGTGACCCAGTTGTAGAATGAGCTTGCATACATGGGAGAGGGTGAGGCTGCACATACATGATGTTGCTGCTAATAACTGCTGTCTTTGAAACTCGGTAATGTTGATGATGATTCTCCATAAGAAATCATTGATAAGTCATCGTCATACATCACTAGACTAGTATTTGATTGAATAGTAGATGGAATGTGCGACGTTCGTTGGGTTTCTAACTCTATACATACTTCTTTCATTGTTGGTCTATACATTCCCTTCATATTTAAGCATCACATTGCCAAGTTGGTTGCAATCATAAGCTCTTCCCTAGTACCATCTTTTTTCACAATTGCATCAAAAACAGACATTACTCGTCCTTCTTCCATAGCCAACATAAAGTGTGCAACTAAACCTCTACTCTCACCAACTCTAGTTTGGGAAATTGGCTTTTCCCCGGTTAACAATTCAACCAAAACAACTCCAAAACTATAAACATCACTCTTTTCAGTGAATTGGCTAGATCGAAAATACTCTGGATCAAGGTAGCCAAATGTACCCTTTACTAAGGTAGTTAAATGTGTTTGCTCTACTGAGACCTACCGTGAAGTCCCAAAATCAGAAACTTTGGCTCTGTATTTTTCATCCAAAAGTATATTGGTGGTTTTGATGTCTCTATGGTATATTATAATTGAAGTTGCTGAATGCAAGTAAGCAAGTGCTCCTGCAACCTCTGTAGCTATTTGTAATCTCATGCTTAGAGAAATTGGGAACTCGTCACTTTTGTTGTGAAGCCGATCATACAAAGTACCATTTGGAATGAATTCAGAAACGAGTAGAGGGACCTCTGTCTCTAAGCAACATCCCAATAGTTTGACAATATTTCTATGATTGATTTGCGAAAGAACAACCACCTCATTAATGAAATGCTCTAACTGGCTTTCATCAACAACTTTTGATTTCTTGACTGCCACAATCCTTCCGTCTACTAGCATACCTTTGTAGACGGTACCTTGATCTCCTCGGCCAAGAATCATGTTCTCGTTGAAGTTGTCAGTGACCTTCTCCAACTCACGTGATGTGAAAAGTATGGTTTTATCAACTAAGGACGGGTCAGCATCTTCTTGTTGTTTTAGAAGTATACCACCGTTGTGTTTAAAAAGTCTCTTTCTTCCCCTCCTTTGTTTTGTTTTTTTTGATCACTTTGAACAATATCGAGCTCATCCCAACAAGAAAAAGTATGCCAATACTTATGCTAACACCTGAATAAAGGCCAATATAAAGTAACTCGTTAGTAAGTAGACTAAAGGGTATCTAAGCTCCCCAGTTATTTCTTAATCTGTTTTGAAGTTTCCCAAGAATGCAATTATATTATAAGTAAACCTAGCCGATTAAACGTAGAAGTTCATAGATGACAGCACATGTTGAAAGACTGGTTACACAAATTGGCGACCCAATTTAGATCGGTGGAAACGTGGGAAAAAAAGTAAAAACAGCTCAACAACTCTAAAAAAATCGCTATAAAACCCTTTAAAGATAATTGTTTTGTAAGGCCTCCTAATCCAAGATCTCACTCAGCTAATGCAACCAACAGGTGTGCGGAATCCACCTGTTGATCAACCACTGTAGATGAAACACTAGAATGCAAAGATCTGTGAGAGAAATCAAGAATACACAGAGTATTCTTGATGAGGAAGATGGATGACGTCACACACAGTAGCCGCCAGACAAAACACACACACAATAATTAGGGTTAGAAAGGTGCACATAATTTCACATAGAATCCCCTCTTGTCTATTCCACATAAAGGTATATATACAAGATAAACTCCGGACAACACATTGTCCAGAGACAAGGGCCCAAAGCCCATACAAGACAAACCACGGACTCCATGACACACTAGAAGTCCGGACAAAACAAACTACACAAAAACCCTGACTTTTGCCTAAACACAAACCCCTGACAAAAGTCTAGACAAAAACTTGGACAAATTGTCCAAGGATAAACCTTGGACTAAGTTTCAAGACATGAACAATAAAGACCCTAACAATTGGAAGGCATGCATTTATCACCCAAAGTGCATTAACAAACTCCCCCATGATCAATGCATGGTCTTCATGTGGTCTTGACTTCTTCATCCTTGCTTCGAGTACTTGTTTCCTGCCCATACCTTGTTCTTCACACAGAATTGAACTACCTTGATGAACTGATCAGCTAGCTCACGATCTTCTTTAAGGAATGCAACGACAGACGTCTTAGCTTCTTCAAATCTTCCATCTTGAGATGAACAATCCAGACGCACACAGCTTCTTCAAATCTTCCATCTTGTGATGAACGATCCAGACCTGAAACACTTAACACCGGATTAAGAATCTTAACCCCGGAGACATTCGGCCCAAACCTGGATCCCAAAAATAAATTCCAATACCCCAGAATCAAAAACTGAAATATTAAACAACCAACATTTAATAATTTGTATTTCAAAACATGATCATTCAGAACAAGTTACTTCAAAACTTATACTTTTGGAAAAATATCACAACTTGGAACCAAATTTACCAAACACCTTTAAAAATGACGAAAATCTCCACACACTTAGATAGATCTTGCACGGCCGATTTTTATAGAAAAAGACTTATTTTAATATTACCTAACTTGATGTTTAACACCTTATTAAAGAATGTTCACAACCCTTAGAGTATTCTCCGAATGATAACTCGCACATAGAAACAAGAAAGCAAAATCTTTTTGTTGTTTTTCAATTTTTGACTGAAAAAGAGGTTAAACCTACGAACATATTTACACTAACTATCTTTTTGTGAAATCGGAGCAAAGGGATCATATCGGTTTTTCTGTCAGTATCTGACACACGAACCATAGTATTTTAGTTTAAGCCTTTAGAATGATATTAACAGTTCAAGACGTTCAACGGTATTGTGGTCCACTTAAGTTTTAGCACGCTTTCGAACACTGTTTTCGAGATATGTGATTAAGTGTATTAATAACTGATTGTAACTATGTTTACCCACCTCAGAATATACTCCCGTATCAAGGTATGCACGAGAGATCATCTTACTGGTGAGTATACCATTTATCATCTGTTTTGACGTATAAACTGTTGTGAGATACTCACTTATTTTGAATGGAAAACAAGCCCTATGTGATAGAATCACTTATTGAAGAGGAACTTGATTTTCAGATGCATGAGGGCACAGGAGCAAGTCCGTGAACAGGTTAGTACCATCGTACAGACAACGAGACGAATTTGACTCCTGCATAAACACTATGATATATTATCACTTATTTTGTGGGACATGTGATTGTTTATCACTTATTGAGGTCGAATGCATCAAGTAATATATACACGTATGAATGATATTTACACGTATGTATGGAATCATGGAAGATCTAGACTTGCGTCCCCGTTGTTTTCGGTAAAAGAAACAACCATGATACCCAGATGATAAACAGCATAAAGACCACGTATCTCAGAACCTCGGCAATCTATCAAACGAAATTACGGTACCAAGACCATATATCCGAGAGATGTACCACACAAGTTACGCAGTTCATTATGTTTATATACCAAAAACAGGTTCTTATTGACGCGTAAAACCTACCGAAGCAACGTATAATGAAGCTGTTACAGTTAAAGGTTAATTTTATATATGACCATAGCCCTGCACCAGATACGACTAACCGATGTACTGTCATTTCCCTTATATCTCAACACGACTTCATTTTATATTTTTCAAATGTTTTTGTATTTTTCTTAAAATTTATCCTACAACTAAGTAAAATATTTTTGGAGTTTTTCAATTTGGAAAGCGGTAAAAACTGTACATAAAACATAAACTAACGTTTCTATGCGAGTTTTGAAAAGCATTTTACTCGGGGTTGATCATGCCGATCATTCGGACCAGATTTTCAAATCTAGCCCGATCGAATGTGTTCGTAAACAGGTCGGCAAGATTATCCAAAGTGTCTACCCTAACCACTTCTATTAAACCCTTCTCAGCACAGTCGCGAATGAAATGATGCCTAACATCTATGTGCTTAGTACGTGAGTGATTAACTGGATTGTTAGTTATGGAAATGGCAGAGTTGTTATCGACAAGAATAGGTGTTCGAGTAAAATTCAAACCGTAGTCCCTCATTTGCTGCTGAATCCACAAGACCTGAGCACAACAGCTTGATGCAGCAATGTACTCGGCCTCGCACGTAGATAAAGAAACGACAACTTGCTTTTTGCATTGCCAAGAGACAAGACGGTTCCCAAGAAGTTGTGCGCCGCCAGAGGTTGACTTTCTGTTCATCGTGCACCCTTCGAAGTCTGCGTCAGCATACGCCAGCAAATCTAGACCACCTTCAGCTGAATACCACAATCCAAGCTTAGGCGTCCCTTTCAGATATCTGAAGATACGCTTGACCTCTTTCATGTGAGACTCTTTCGGAGTTGATTGGAACCTGGCACACAAACAAATAGAAAACATAATATCTGGTCGTGAAGCAGTAAGGTACATTAGCGAACCTATCATTGCTCGATATAGAGTCGGATCCACTTCAGGATCTTTCTCCTTATCGGGTGAAAGCTTGTGATTTGTCGGAAGAGGCGTGTCATAGGGTAAGCTATCTTCCAATCCAAATCTTTTGAGAATCTCGTGGACATACTTCGTCTGATGCACGTACGTCCCGGTTTTTTCTTGACTCACTTGAAGACCTAGAAAGAACGATAACTCGCCCATCGCGCTCATTTCAAATTTTGACTTCATCACCGCCTCGAACTCACGACACAATTCTTCATTTGAAGAACCAAAAATTATGTCATCAACGTAAATTTGCACGATCAGAAAATCTCCCCCTTTCTTCAATATGAACAGTGTAGAGTCGATCGCGCCACGCGAGAACCCGTGCTCCAATAGATGTCTTGATAAAGTCTCGTACCACGCCCGAGGAGCCTGATGGAGACCGTAGAGAGCTTTGTCCAACAGATAGACTTTGTTCTCAGACTCTGGAGCTTCGAAACCCGGTGGTTGGGATACATACACAGTTTCATGCAATTTTCCGTAAAGGAACGCGCTTTTCACATCCAACTGATAGACTTTGAAACGCATGTGTGCAGCAAAAGCTAGAAACAAACGAATGGCTTCCAGTCTTGCCACCGGTGCATAAACTTCTGTATAATCAATCCCTTCCTCTTGATTGAAGCCTTGAATAACCAACCGTGCTTTGTTTTTGACGACAACACCCTTATCGTCTTTCTTGCACTTGAAAACCCACTTCGTGTTGATTGCATGTTGGCCCTTTGGAAGATCGACCAAATTCCACACCTTTAACTTGTCGAACTGAGCTAACTCTTCTTGCATCGCCTCATACCAAGAATTATCCTTTAGAGCCATCTGATAGTTCTTCGGCTCTATCTGAGAGATAAAACATTCATGTAGGCTAAGATTGTAGATTTCTTCCTTCTTGATAGCAGAGAACAGACACTACATCTCTGAAATACTCCTTCGCGTTTGCACTCCCGCATTTGGATTCCCAATAATATTATCAACAGGATGATGAATATTTGTTCTTGGAACTGGGATTGCCGGAGCTTGAAGATTGTTTCCCAAATTTGATTGAATCTCCCCCTCAGCATTTGCATTACTACTAGAAGCTTGATCATTTCCAGAAGACGCATTAAGATTTGGATATGCTGAAAAATCAAAGTAAAGATCACCACTTGTAGTTTGAGCAGCTGCATTGGGGATCTGCTCAGCAACAACTTCGTTTACGATCGAAGAATCAGCGACTGGAACATTCGAAGATACATTAGTAGGAATACTTGCTCTTCAGCTCGCATCCACTTCATCTTTGTTCACAAGATGTGTGTAGACAACCTCTGAATCTTCTTCTGAAACGTCAGGAAGATCAAATGAATCAAATAATTTATCATAATCATAACCACTTTTAGGACCGAATTCGGACGGTGGAGGATCGTAACTCAAAGGAGTTATATCAAACACGATCTCCACTGTACGCTTCTTAATGTTATAAACACGTTTGTTGGGAGTTCCATTGGCATAACCCAAAAAGAACCCAACTTCAGCAACTTCCCCCATTTTAGGAGTATCTTTGGTGCGTTTGATAACACACTTGATCCCAAAAGGTTGAAAACCAGATAAGTTTGGTTTCTTGTTTCAAGCAATTCATAACACGTTTTATCTTCTCTTTTGACCGTAAGCACATGATTTAACACATAACATGCAGTGTTTACCGCCTCGGCCCAGAAGAAAATTGGCAACTTTGATTCAGAAAGCATAGTTCGGGTCGCCTCAATTAGGGTACGAATCTTCCGTTCTACAACTTCGTTCTATTGAGGAATATATGGAGCGCTGAACTGATGAACTATTCCCATTTCCCGACATAATACATCCATATAATGATTTTTAAACTCAGTGCCGTTGTCACTTCGGATTTTCTTAATAGGAAGTGAATAATTTTTCTCAAGTTGTTTGAACAAGTCTCTTAAAATACCAGCATTTTGGTCCTTTGTTTTTAAGAAAAATACCCACGAGTATCGTGAGAAATCGTCAGTGATAACTAGGCAATAAGACATCCCACCAATGCTAGCAACATGGATTGGGCCGAAAAGATCCATGTGAAGCAATTCAAGTGGTTTTTGGATTGAGTTAACAGTTTTCGGTTTGTGAGGCTTTCGTTTCATTTTTCCTTTTTCACATGATTCACATTTGTTGTGCATATTAGGAGACACATTCTTCGGGCTCGTACTTCCTCGGTAATACAGCTCAACATTCTGCTGATATGATGAATAATCGACTTTGTACGATTTCTTGATCTCCAGCTCATGACTCTCCAGTCTTTCGATTAACAGATCAACCGTCAGATCCTCCTACTTGATTGTATTCTTCAGCATCAAAGCAAAGTATTGCCAGTCTTTCTCATCTGGCAATGAGTCAAACAGCTTGTCAACCAATTCTTCTCGAGAATAAATGATTCCATGTCGTGCCAGCTCCATCTTCAGATGCCCAAATATTTCAATCATCTTAGATACAGATTCGTTTTTCAAACATCCAAACAAGTCAAATTCTTTTCTTAACAATTTCTTTTTGTTTTTGACTATCTCAGCACTACCCACACATTTCACTCTCAATTTCTCCCATAGATCTTTTGCATCATTGTACTCAATCAACGATATTATGTCGTCTCTCACAGACTGATGAAGTAATGCTATGCACTTTTGTTCAGCAACATATCTTTCTACCTCCTCAGTTTCTGTCAAATTTTCATAATCCGATCTTCCCATATTGAAACCATTCTTCAAGCTCTTCCAACTGGGATATGCAAACGCTTTTAACCATTCTTCAAACTTTTTAGCCCATCTATTTTAATCTTCAATCGCCATTAGTTTGGGAGGTTTGTTGTACGTCCCATAAGCACTTTCCACACTCAAAGCATCAAAAAGAGTTTTCTTCGCACTCGGAGTTGAAATGTTTTCATTTGTGTTGTTTGATGTATCATCTCCGCTATTTCCCGTGAAAGCAAAAACATCACAATACGGATTCATGAACTCATCCATCTTTACGTATCTGAAACAATCAACAAACACTTAGAAAAATTTTGGATTTTAAAAACAACAGTTTCAAGCGAAATCAGTTCGAGCGAAATCACTTCAAACGGAATTACTTCACACGAAATTAGGGTTTTCAAACGGAATCACCAAACGGAATCAAATCACTTTGGAGTGAAATAGCTAATTTCTTGTGAAACTTCTCAAACGGAATCTGATTTCGTGTGAAATCAGACAACAATTTCAAACGGAATTAGTGATTCCGTGTGAAACAACAGCAATTTCAAGCGAAATTAGTTATTTCGTGTGAAATAACAGCACTTTCAAACGAAATTAGTGATTTCGTGTGAAATGACAGTGACAATTTCGAGCGGAATTAGGATGACATCATCCTGTCAGCCTCCAATTTGTCAAATTGACCCGAATTTTGATCGAATTTTGGTCCAATTCTTTCAAGTATTCTTTAAAACAGTGTTTTACATGTTATATGTGAAATTCAGTCCAATTTGTCCGTTAAATCTTGTTTAATTGAGAAAAGAAGGTGTAGAAGTGATGAAAATAAGCTGAATTAGTATAAACTCTTCGTCCTGAGCTCTGATACCACTTGTTGGATCGTTGTATGACCCTAACGAGTCAATCAGAAGAGTTTATGATCTATTTCAAAGGCAAAATCAGTGAAATAGATGTGTAATAGCTTAATTCCTTTTAGTTGTCTCTTTATTATTGATTTCAAAGCAATCCTGATCGTTTGACAAACTGGCAGCACCTCGGCTCTGAAATCTCAAACGTTACAAATGAAACCACAACTCAGCTATATATAGTATTGGTAATTCCGCTTGAAAGTGTCACTGCCCATTTCAAGCGAAATCACAAAGGTTAATTTCGTTTGAAACTGCCAATGGCTCTTTCAAGCGAAATTACACACAAACACACATAAATCCTAGTTTCTAACCTGCTGAGCACTGGTTTATCCTATCTTGACATAAGACTCGATAAAGACGAAGTTAACAGACATTTTTGCACCAACAGAGAGACCCACTGCTTCGGGTCATGCATCATATTTTCAGCCATACTATTGTGGGGCGCATGGACAGTTTGGGAAACTGTCCCACACCGGATGCCATCTTTTTATATGCGCTCGCAGACGGGGTTCATATTAACCTCGCCATGCGTATGGCTAAGTAATTCATGCACAGTTTTGGCAGGACCTCCAGCAGCCAAATTCACGGGGGTCAATATGTCACTCAGATCGCCTACGCAATGGGGATAATGACTGATGAAGTAGTAGCAGGTTTGACTTTGGTTCATGAGGGAACGTATGTGGACATCCGCTAGCTAGAAGCTATGTGGCTAGTCGTTGATACCGATAACGGCGAAAGGTTAAGAGGGTTAAACAACGAGGTCTGGGACCCATTACCACCAGAGCCTGCTGACGAGGAGGATGAAGTTATGCATGAACACGAGGAGGAGAAACATGAGCAGCCGACACACTCACCACAGCACCAGGAGTACCAGCAGCACCAGGACTGGCCACCCGGCATTCCATCTTACCCTTAGCTCTACGGGCAGTTTCAGCAGATGCAAATAAATCAAGATCAACTGCGAGTGAATCAGGATTTCATGCGACAGGAGATGCATGCCGGGTTTTCATATATCTTTGGTGGTCTTCCGAATGCTTTCCCCAGTGACCAGGGCAGGGCGGGCCCATCTGGCACCGATGGTGATGCCGACGACGAGTAGTGGAGGAGCTTCTGACTTGGTGTTTCTTTCAGTATTTTAGTAGTTTGTTTTTGGGGTGTTCATTTTGGATTATTACTGTAAACACCCTAGGATATGTTTTTATTTTTTAGACATTATCGTTTATTTGCTTAGTTTGTGTATGGATGCTTATCGGTATTATTATCTAGTTTATGGCTTGTGTTGCAATTGGATTGTCCCTCGTGCTGTGTTTTGTTTTGTTTTGTGACATCTATGCAGGTTTTTGGAGCACATGTTGGACCAGAAAGAGACAGCAGAATCAACATTGGAGCCTCGTTCCATCTTCAGTCATCTTCAAGGTAGTGTTATTCTCCTCTTTCTCTATATTTTGGGTTTCGCATTGGGGACAATGCGAAGTTCAAGTGTGGAGAGGGGGTTTAACATTTTGACTTTGTTTGTCCTAATATATATATATATAAACATAGTTGTATATATTTTTAGTAAATAAACTGGTTAGTTGTTGTTTTAGAAAGCTTCGGATATGATAAATAACCGACAAGCCAAATAAATTTTGAAAAAAAGATAACTAAAAAAAATGTGACAAACAAGAATGACTTGCATGATAATTTTCACACTTTTACCCATTCCTTCCGTTATGTGATCATGTTTGAGCCTTAGATTCTTCATATGTCTGTTCATTTCGGAGTAGGAGTGAGCCGGATGTCTCGTTTAGTTTAGAACTTGTCACTAGCATGCTTTTCGAGACCATAAACATGTGAGATTGGGTAAAAATGATAGAGGCACTTAGAAAACCCTTTGTTATTAGCCTTGTTCTTTGTTTTATCTTTCCCTAAACCCTACGCTACCCACTAGGATTAACCATGTTGAGCCTTTTCCCGTGTTTTTCTTTCTTTTACCCAACCAATTAACCCACTTAGCCAAATTTAGCCTTTATTTTTAACACTTTGTGTTAAAACTCGGTTAAAATTATCGTTTAACTAGCGTTCCTTGTAATTAGTTGTTCGCTGTACAAAGGCATAAAAAATCAGAAAATAAAACGCCCTAAAATTGGGTGAAGTCGACAAAATTCGAGCAATTTTAAGTGCTAAAATGATGAAGTTGCGTTGATTAGCTCGATAACACAAAAGTCGCCTTTTTAAGGCATTAGTTATGTATAGTTTAGTTGTTTTACGCTTGTTGAAAGTGATCATCGAGTTTTAACCATTTAGTCACTTAAAAATTTCCATTCCACACCCTTCACCCTAGCCTTTTGTTACAACCCATAAAGACCTCTTGATTTACACATTTTCGCATGTTAGTTGGTGGAGATGAGATCTTGTGACAAGCTTATGATACTACACGCTTCATTGCCTAGGCATCGAGTGTTTACACATACACATTTTATGTATGTCTCATAAATATAGCCGAGTGTGTGTGAACATTGTGAGGTGTGTGAAGATTAGTGTGCTAAGTCAATCGGAAGTGAAATCACGGCTTTGTGGTTATCTCTACATATATTTGCATATGCTTGTTTGGTTTGAATCATTTGACATTGCCTTTCGAAAAACCGGCTAAACTGTATGTGGGTGTATTAGTAGGTAGCTTGTAAATTCATTTTCTCGCTAGAAACTATCTTTTATTACATTTTAATTTTAGCTTGCTTGAGGATAAGCAAGGTTCAAGTGTGGGGAGGTTTGATATTCACCAAAATACACATATTTTATTCCCCCATTTTACGCGTTTTTGGTCGTAAAACCGAGGATTGGATACTTAATCATGTATATTTTTGCTTACAGGCTTCAAATAGCTTGCCAAATAAGAAGATGAAGAAAACGAGGATTTTCCGAGCGAAACGGCCGAGATACGAAGATTCTGTGAAACTGTCTGACAGCTCTCGCACGACCGTGCAATAATCGGCACGACTGTGCCGATCCGATGAAAAGACTCAGCCCGGACATGCACTGCTAGTGCGATCAGGCGTGCAAGAGAACCTCGGGAACGCACGACCGTGCGATGAGTGGAACGACGGTGCAAGGCTCTGGAGGTTTAACTTTTGCCCGGAATCAAGCCATTGTTGTGCCGATAAGCTCCGTTATCATCCGGATTCTCAATCTAGTGCTTGTTTATGGTTTGATTCTTGAATCTTTCCATTGTTTTGTTATAATTCAAGCATTTTGGTTGATAATTTATGTATTATTGTAGCCTACGGGCAAAAACACTAGTAATCCTTGCTTAACAAACAACCATTAGTATGTTAATTATGTTTGTAATGACACTTGAAGCATTTTCTATGTTAATCCTTGATGATTAGTTTGCAACCTTGTTTATTGATGTTGAATTCTTGATTGTAGTTAATTATCTTGGATGATTAGTATATTGTTAGTTGAGATATTTGTAAAAAGAAGCTTAATTAATCATGTATTAGTAAACTTTAACTTGTTTAAAATGTCTACACCATGAGACTAGAAATGGTTAGTGGTTTAATAAGGAGTAATTAATGTTAATCAAGAAGGCTTTCCCTCACGAAGGGACGCTAACGGGTTAGATGGTGTTGGACCGTTCTACGACCTTGAAACGTCAGTTAAGGCAGTTCATCTTTGAGTACGAAGGCGGAATCAACGTAAACAAAGTCATAACAGCTAGTTTCCTTTTAATCTTTCTTTTCTGATTGATTTACGTGCTTGTACAATATATTCTGATACAAAACCGACAGCACTTCATCTCACACACAATGACCAAGTCTCCTACAAATGACACACACATCATCTATATATAGACATGTTGATTTCGCTTGAGCCCATTTCAAGCGAAATCTCCTATGTTGATTTCGCTTGAATCACACAAGAACACTTTCAAGCAAAATCTTCATGTTAAACATGTAAAAACCCTAATTTAAACCCTATTGTGTGTTCATTCAACCTATCTAGACACAAGACTTGATTAAGATGTAATCAACAGACATTTAGTGCACCAACAGATGGTGTTGTTACAAATTCTTGACATAAGTTGTTAATCTTGTTAGTAGTTTAGGCCAAAATTGATTTCTTGATGAATTTATGTTTAATATTTGCAAAATGAACTCGGTTGTGATTTAATCTAGTTTATGCTTGTCTTGGTGGTTACATTGTGTTTATCGGTGTAACTTTCCTTGATTAAGTGAAGTTAGAAAACTCCTAACGGATGACTAACTTTTCTTTAGGGGATTTTCATAGACATTTGTCAATTGGGCGTTAGAGAACAATTTTAGGTGGTTATATTGTGTTTATCGTTTTAACTTTCCAAAAAGTTGTCATGTTAGGATTCCCGAAAGGGATACTAGTTGTCTTTGAAAAATGGAAAATTGACCAAGTGTTTTAAGTGGCAAAACCGACTTAGTTCACATACTTTGGTTGTGCACAAAGCAAGGCTATTTATCTATTTTTATATTTTGGAATTTATTAAGTTATAAAAATATATTTTTAGTCTTATTTTAGATTTTAGAAAATCACCCACTGATCTTTTTACCGGCAATTTAATGACAAAGGTTTAGTATTATTGTGTCCGCCCACATCCTTGGATCGACACTTGGTTCTTACCGATACTTTACTACATATATGACAGGGTACACTTGCCCTTTCATGTGTGTTTTAATGTCGAAGTATAAATCATTTTTATAAATTTAAAACCGAATCGTGTTTAAAATTCATTGTAAAAACATGTATATACACGCACACGTCACCTTAACTGTAGGAAATTGTTTGCAACCCCCTCCGGTGTTAGGTTGATGCGTGTGGGAGTGCTTGTTGCGCCAACATTAGGTGATGGGACTCCTGAACGAGACGGGGTTAGCGTCCGAAAGGAAAGGAATTCGGGGTATGTGACTCCTGTTGGAGTGCTTCCCGGAGTTGAAAACGAGGTAGGTACAACCACTAGAGTTTGGCTAGTGCTGGGAGTAGAGGTACGCGGAACTTGGTTTACCTCTTCCGGGGATTCCCCTTCAGACATGACGATTTCTGTCGAAATTGGAGCTACACTACTGGTCTTCAACGATGAATTTAGAGGCGTAGCCCCACGGTGGACGCCAACTTCTTGCTACAACAAATATGAGACCGAGTATAGCGAGGAGGCTGGTTAGGCAAAAGGCTTCAAGAGTCTTGTTTTGCCTAACGCAGGTTACGAGTCCCCCTACGTATGCGATATGTAGGGCGGGATCACTCCCGTATCAAATGCTTTGATCCTAGGATTGAAAAAGATTCAACCCTGAAGTGATGCATGAAATGTGATAGTGTTTATGTAATTGAAGAATAGAACATGCAATGTGCAAGTTCTAGAGGGAGAAGTCAGCGATTTCGGGATGTTTGTCAAATGACCAGGAGTGGTCATTTATAGAGAAAGGTATTTCTCAAATGGGAAACCTTTGACTAAGTGATCCGAGAATGCAGAGAGGGTTTGCCCGTTTTGGAGGGTTAAAGGCTTTAACCTGCGGATAAAAGAGTGTCTCCCTTCACGAGTGTGCTTTTGCGGCTGAGTGAAGGAGTCACACGTAAATGTGATATGACATATCACTGTCCCATGCTTTTCACTGTTCACCACAGCTGTCCGTTCTCTTTAACCTTTTAACCCTTCAACCTTTTAAGCTATGTTTGCACTAATAGTTAGTTTATTAAGCTTGAGCTACCCACGTCATCAATGATTGATAACATATGGGATATGTATGTGTAAACTCATCTACAAAGCATTCCCCATGGATACTACTTATCTGAGATACGCAATCAATTGGGAGCGGTGTCTGAATATGAATCCGTCGAGATTATCCCCCCTCATCACCGGTTGATAACAACAAGCTCATTTCCTAATCTCAAGTTTTCAGAATCTTCAACAGAATACATAATTGATGATCGGGTAAACTTGCAATGAGTCTCCTTCCCAAAGAAAGTCACAGAACAAGAAATCTCGGACATACCACAACCGGATATGACCACATTGTTGACTGGGCTCCAAGACCTAGCTAACATGCAATCATCTCAATCTCAAAAACAACACAGTGAAATGATGACAATGGTTACCAACATACAAAAGCAGATTGAATGCCAGGCGTTAGAGGTCGAACGTCGTGAAAGGCAAGCTGAGATTTGGGCACACGCAATAATTTGGAACATGGAGAGGCAACGTTACTTTTACGAGCAGGAGCAAGAGCAAGAACAACTACATAAGGCTTGGAACAAAGCCTATGGATCCGGCGAATTTCAGTTTCCAAGTATCTCTCATACCTCATTCCATCCTCCACAAGCCGGGTGTCGATATTATGACCCGACCGAAGGCGATGAAATTCCAAAAGCGTTTCAGGATCTCTTTCATGACATCTATGGAACAAGGTGTTAGTGAATTATTAGTTAAGATTATTTTGTTATCATTATGCTAATCTGTTTTGAGTTTATATGTTGATAGCATCATGATATTCTACTTATTTTCCTAGACTATTTAGAGAAGGTAAAATTTCAAAAAAAAAAAAAAGTAAAAATTTAATCCTTGTAAAGGCCGAGCTTAAGATATTGAAAGTCAAATCTGCATAATTTAAGATAATAGTCAACAGTGCATGTTTGGTTCTAGAAATAGTACTATTGATATGCATGTATGTGAGCCTCGATAAGGGTATCTGCAACATTATAGTTTTGTTGTATTACAGTAACCAAAATGGAGTTAAATTTGAGAGAACTGTTGTGTAAAATGATTGTATGGAGTTTGCCGGGCAAGAAATCTAGTTTGTATCAAAATCAAGACTAAAGACAATGGGTAGTCCTGGCAAACTTGCCCAAAGTAGGAAATGTGTTGATTCGGTTGAATAATTTCTGTATTCCGGGTAGAATTGGGCAGCACTATAATAAAGAACCGGTAGAATTGGGCAACACTGTAATAAAAAACGGGTCTAAATAGTGAGCACTATAACAAAGAACGGGTCAAAATGGTAAAATTAGAATGGGTGCAATGGGTCGATATGTTAGATAAACCTTCTTTTTTTCTTCACAAATACTGATATATCAATTTATTACTTATACTAGATGTAAAACCGGTGTAAAAACACGGGTAGTCATTAGAAATTTTACATGCCAAACGTTGCTACAATAACGTTGTTTAGATGGACAAGAGAGCAATATCACAAAGAGAAATATCTATGACCAAATCTTTTTGTCCAAAAATATTTGAAAAAAACAGTTGAGTAAGGGCTAGGGACACTAAACAAATATTTCCTTGTTCATATGCTTTACATATGTGCGAGAGAAGGAGAAGCATCAGATGGTCAAAACCACCGGCACCCGCTATTGCCCCAGATGTTGCTTCAGGAACGCGAAACTCAGTCCCAAATCCTCTGGATTGCTGCAATGTCTCACCAAACGCCTGGTATTTTATGATGTCGGAGACTCTCATCATCATCATCAGATGTCCATTTGTGCATCCAACTTCTCTATTATATCACATAGATCACATAAGATATTACCACATAATGCTTAACATGACAAACTAGAAATCATTTAAATAAAGGTGTTACCTAATAAAAGATTAGGTTGTTTTGGGTTACTTCAGCTCTTTTAAGACATCCTTATCGACAAATACGACCTTATCAACACGATTCATAAGCCGCCTCATTAACTTTACAGCCAATTATTCTATTTGTTTACTTCATGGATTCCTCGAAGTGGGCAGCCTTGATCTCGGCTACACTGTGTTGTCATAAAAGTGTTCAGAGATGACATTATTTAATCATAGTTGCACGCCCATTGAATATCCATAAATCAAGAAAAAACAACAATATTCGAAAAGTCTAATAACTCACTATATTGTCCAAGAATATTGCCTAAGTCCAAAAAAAGCAATAGAAATATATCAGTTTGTAATTGGAATTAATATTTCACTTTGGTTACACCATGCAACGTATTAAGCAACTGGTAAAAGATGGTATGGTTTTGCTAAAGTGGATGGGTCGCATGGGTTGGGTGACGGGTCACCAATCTAGTTTAAGCACCTGTGTGTTACACAGGTTACTCAAAGTAAATTATATTATTTAACAATGTTGCCATAAACTTTGAAATGAAAGAAATGCCCAAGAAGCATAGCCTTCAAAGTATGTTGACCACATTTTCTGGTTGACGTGGTACTCTTTCTCCTTCTGACCTGAGGAGAAACAAAAAACAAACTATTGACAATTACATACACGATGTGGTGGGTACATATGCACAACTTTAATGGAATGCATAAATAGAATTCTAGCAGTAGGAACGAAGTTTCAAATCAAGTGTGTGGGAGTTTGAACAACAAAGCATAAGGGAGTTTGGCTTGAGAAACAACCTTGTCTATTACCGCTTAACACATCTTGACACGGATGCAATGATAAAATTCCCAGTAAAGTATTATTTCAAGTAACCTATACATTGAAGTCCCATTGGCATATCAACCTCTCATTACATATAGAGGCAAAACATATAGTATCCAAAAATATAAAATATAAATGCAACTAAATGTACCAGAAACACATGCGAACAATGTCTGTGCACAGCATGAAATGGAACCTCTAAATAATTGTTTAAGTGACACACTTAGATAGTGAACTTAACTGGATATGTCATTAAAAGATTCCTCACAACAGAATACCCTCCTTTAGTACAAATGGTTTCAAATCTTCAAGTATATATTTCTAAAGGCAGGGAATACTAAAGTCATAATTTCAAAATATATACACGCATGGACACGAATAAATAATGCGTCTTAAATATGTACTAATTTGGCATCCTTTTATCTACAATCTTTACTACCAAAATTGTATTGTACAGTTCCAAATACACGGAATCTTGAGCTAGGCGTTTATAAATAAAATTTCAACAGTTTACATTTTTTTCCATGGTTCATTGCAAAGTTATTTAAGTGTATCTTTGACTAAGCACAGTGGAAAATATAGGTTACATAATAAATTACTGTTGAACATCTACATGAGTAATTTACCCAATCTAGTAAAAGTATAGAGTAGAATAACCAACCGACTGACCCTAGGGGTGTGGGAGTTTTTGTGATTGTGTAGAAGGAAGATGAACAATTGACCAGATTCTACCTACATCACAAAAGTTAAACATCTTTAGTGTGAAAATGTTTCTATGGTTAATCTATTCCAAGTTTTAACCCAACTGATAAACCACCAAACTACGAAAAATAAACCGTATGGTTCTTAAACCAGACGACGTGCTTTGGTTCGATCTAGTCAGTTTCAAAGGTTTTTGAAAACTCAAAAGGAAGATAACCTCTTGGGAAACTTCATAATTGCATAATAAAACACGGAGAAACCAAGATCAAGTCGTAGATGAATTAGGTTGGTTGAATGGAGTTCTGTAGTAGCTGTTGCACCCTACACCATTAAATAAATATTGAATACATGGTGTTAATGTGAAGAAAAAACATATAAATAACATAATATGTTCATTATAATAGAAAAAGAGGAATGTAACATGTATCACAACCTTTGAGTGACTGTTCAGCAGCATCTTTCCTTTGCTGGTCATTAATGAAATCAGCAAGGTACCGATAGTAGTCTCATTTCATGTATCCATGTATCATCAGAGCATAATTAAATTCAGCATATGCATAGGTGGCATTTGGTTTGCACTCGGGAATCTGTAGGTCCGGCTAGGGGAGGATCTAGTCGCCTAATCCTTGTGTACAAACCAACCCGGTTGTGCGGAATCCAACCGGGAAAGCAAACCGAGACGGAACACGTAAAAACACGACACGCGGATATCACCGTTAAACACCACTGTATTATAACGATAAAAGGGTTCGGTTACAATCCAATGTTTACAATGCTCTTTGTAAACTCTCTCTAGTGTGTGTGTGTGTGCTCTGTTCTTTCTCTGTGTTCATCTATGTGTTCTCCTACTGAAACAGAACAAATGAATGCTATTTATACCCACAGACACATTACACTTGACGAAACAAACAATGCACGACGAATCAGCATCATGGTCGACGAAACACATCTGTTTCGTCGACTTCTGGGCTGATTCGCCGATGATGTCTTCGGCCCAAATAGATGAGGCCCAATCCTTGATTCGTCATCTTTCATTAGCCCAAGGACTGTAATGTTGAGTCCAGTCCTTGTCTTGTCTCTTGTGTCGGCTTGAAGTCTTGTAAACAACGGAGGAAAGTCGTCACAAAATAAGCCGAGCAAAGTCGCGTCCACAATCTCGAATCAAGTCGCGTCGAGTCGCGTCCATAAATATGTATCAACAAACTCCCCCTTGGACGCTACTCGCGAGATTCTCTTCTCATTTCTTCTATGTCGGAGGATCTTCAAAGTCTTCACGTCTTGTAGGCAGAAAGTGTATCAACAAACTCCTTGTTTCATGTAAGAAGTGTGTTGACAAACTCCCCCTTAACATAAGCTCCCCCTTGAGTTATGCTCGTGAAAGTCTTTATCTTTATGAAGTGAGATCCTTGTGGTGTTGAAGGTGGTCAGCGGCAACTCGATCATCTTCATCATTTGAGTGCCTTCACGTCGTGTCTTCATTCCGAAGCTTGTCATCGACCATGTTCTCCTTGCCTTTAGAATCTGCACATGCAAGAAATCTAAACGCGTAATGAGAACAACCGCTTGGAATATCATAAGCAAACGACACACATGTGACCATTGTTTAAACAAACACCGTCCGACAGTTTGAAAGTTTAAAGTATTTTATCAATTTCAATTTTAACTTTCAAAACTTTGCAAATTTTGACCGTTTTATGAAGATTTAGTCATTTTCGGTTTTCGTTCAGGTTTCAGGTAACGAAGACTCGAGCTCCAACATCGTACGATCGAAAATAAGATAGAAATAAAATCTTTTTGGCTTTTATAAAGTTTATATTAAAACACACCTAAAATCTTTTTGGTATTTTTGAATATTTCAAATGTAAAGACAGAAAGCAGTAAATAAATATATACAAAGATGCAGAAACTGAAAGCAGTAAATAAATATTTACAGACATTCTTTTTGCGAGTTTCGAGGGTAAGAGAATCATATCAGTGTACGGTCATGCCAAAACGCTCTTGTTGTTCAGTTAATTAACATTAAGATAAGCATCCTATAACAATTATCGGTATTGTTGTCCACATAAGCTCAACTTATCAGATGTAATCATGGCGAGGGGATACGTTAAGGTATGATTTATACTTCCCGACCGGTGTTCATCCACATCACGACACATTCCCGTATCAAGGTATGCACGAGGGTTCATCTTACCGGTGAGTATGCCGATTATCATCTGTTTGACCGTATATGATGTGAGATTCTCACTTATTTTGATTTGAAAACAAGCCCTATGTGATAGAATCACTTATTGATGAGGAACTTGATTTTCGATGCATGAGGGCACAGGAGCAAGTCCGTGAACAGGTCAGTACTTTCGTACAGCAGAGAGACGAACTTGACACCCGGAAAGAATTTGTGATATATTATCACTTATTTTGTGGGACATGTGATTGTTTATCACTTATTGAGGTCGAATGCAATATGTACACGTATGTATAGTATCATGGAAGATCTAGACTTGCGTCCCCGTTATTTATCGGTAAAAGATACAACCATGATACCCAGATGATAAGCAGCATAAAGACCGAATATCTCAGAACCTCGGCAATCTCTCAAACGAAATTTCGGTACTAAGACCATATGCCAATGAATGGTTCCCACCTGATCTTCAGTCGATTTAAGTTTATATCACCCTGCACACTTTAAAATGATTGTGAGCCTACCGATACATCTTATATAGAGCTGCTTAACATTTTTCATTTAAGGTTTAAAGAGATTTAAACAGACAACTGATGTACTATCATTTTCTTTTTTGCTCGCCAGGAAACTCATTTTTGCTTTTCTATTGTTTTTGTGTTTTTGAAATTTTTCAATGTTTTTGGATTTTCAATTTTTTTGGATTTACTCCCCCTAAAATCAATAAAACTAAGACAGATTTAAAAACACAAAGGTATTATGAACTCTAAATCCGAAAATCAGCAAGAACTCCTCGGTTTTAACAAGGATAAGAGCCAAGGCTTTGATACCACTTGTAGGTCCGGCTAGGGGAGGATCTAGTCGCCTAATCCTTGTGTACAAACCAACCCGGTTGTGCGGAATCCAACCGGGAAAGCAAACCGAGACGGAACACGTAAAAACACGACACGCGGATATCACCGTTAAACACCACTGTATTATAACGATAAAAGGGTTCGGTTACAATCCAATGTTTACAATGCTCTTTGTAAACTCTCTCTAGTGTGTGTGTGTGTGCTCTGTTCTTTCTCTGTGTTCATCTATGTGTTCTCCTACTGAAACAGAACAAATGAATGCTATTTATACCCACAGACACATTACACTTGACGAAACAAACAATGCACGACGAATCAGCATCATGGTCGACGAAACACATCTGTTTCGTCGACTTCTGGGCTGATTCGCCGATGATGTCTTCGGCCCAAATAGATGAGGCCCAATCCTTGATTCGTCATCTTTCATTAGCCCAAGGACTGTAATGTTGAGTCCAGTCCTTGTCTTGTCTCTTGTGTCGGCTTGAAGTCTTGTAAACAACGGAGGAAAGTCGTCACAAAATAAGCCGAGCAAAGTCGCGTCCACAATCTCGAATCAAGTCGCGTCGAGTCGCGTCCATAAATATGTATCAACAGAATCACTAACCAATTTTATGGGTATCAACCTCATTCCTTAAGTAGAAGTGTTGTGGGTACCGAAGGTACGTATGCACGTGCATGCCAAAAACAAATCTATTCCCAGTAAAGGTCTGTTTATAAAAATGCAATAAGTGATCGAGTGTTTAACAGCAAGCAAAAAATAATGAAAGAAATCACTTTGAGACGCAACATTCTCACTTTGCAATCTGGAATAAAAAAAGTTCAAATCTTTATATCTCCTTGTTAGTTAAGTTTAATTTGATGCTAAGTGGTTAAGGAATCAAAACTACCCTCCCATAAGCAAGAGCACCAGGTTGTGCAAAACAATTTGACATTAGCTCAACATGGTTATTTACCACTTCATCTGCAAACCAAATTTGATGTGATAAGCAACATTAGGATAACATAACAAACAAACAAAAAAGAGAAATACAGGTACTTGTTGAGGTAGACGGGTTGTTGACCCTTCAAAACACCAGCTCTTTAACAACATCAGTGTGTCATCTTGTAGCCGTAGTTATTAGAGGCGTTTCGGTTCTTTGGGATCTTGTTTGGCATAGTGACGGATCGTGATCAAGTAGAAGTTGTACCAAGGCTACAAGTGTTCGCATAACTTCATCAGTGCTATCAACAATTAACAAAAGTGATAATTGTAACACCTGTGCCTCTGCGACCATCAAACAAATACCAAACCAATGAAATATTGTATTTCATACTTGGGATTTGTATAAATATGTGTATCTTTTGCACATATCAATTCTTGTTCGATTTCAAGCTTTAAATAGCTTTTTGGAAGGTTATACGCGCACTGATGCGTAAATATAACCAGTTTAATGCAACGAACACTCTGGAATAGTGAAATAGGCTTAACATACTTTAAATAACCTTTACATAACTTAGAAATAAGTTTTGGAGGGTTTGGTGTGGCGAAATCAAGTTTATTCGCTTACAGGGACTAATTTCGACAAACTGCGAAAGTATGCCGATTTGTACTGTAACGAACATTCCGGAACATGAACATAAGATAAACATACCCTAAATATCCTTTACATAGCTTAGAAATAGGCTTTGAGGGGTTCGGTGTGCTAAAATAAACTTTTTGGCCATTCAGGGACTAAAAGCGTCAAAAAGTGCATAAGTTTGCATTTCCGCGCATATCTTACGTTCTGAATACATCCGGACATCCAAAACTTTATGTAATCATTAAAATATTTTGTTTTAGTGATTGGCATGATAAAATTCCATTCGTCGCGTAATTTGGATCGTTTTTCGCATTCGTTCGTGTTTCATCGTAATTAACCAACAACGCAACCGTACGACCAAACGAACCGACATCCGAGATATTTTTGAGCATGTTTCATGTTCCCTATACTTTAACTTCATTTTAGAGTCTTGAAATGGGATTAACGGGGCTTAAACGTGTCAAAAATGCATCAAAAACCATGTTTTGCACATTCAGGGACCAAAATTGACAATCTGCCATAGTTATCTTAGGAAGGGACCAAAATGAAAAATCTAAATTTCAGCTTGTTCCAGCTGTTCCCCTCATTTGCACATGGTTTTAATGAAACTAGGGGCCCCCATGGTTTCACAAAACCATGGGCACATGTGTACGGATGAGATCGAAGCTCGTTTTACGATGAACGAACTTAACGGTTGTGCAAAAACTATAAATACCCACCTTCCCCATTTGCATTCTTCACACCTTGATATGATTTCTCTCTAAGTTGAAGTGCTTTCACTTCATACCTGAGAATAATCGGGTCAAACTTTCGTTCTTGGACCTTTTGTAAGTCCTCTTTCGTTCTTTTTCGCGTGAAAGTCAAACTGTGTTTGACTTTCTGCTTTGACCAATTTATGGTCAACATGAAGTTCGTTTGAACTTTATAACGTGAGCGTAATCACGATGGTTTTAGTCTCTTGTGACTATACCTACTGATTACCACGTTATCTAGGCATAATGGCGAGTCGTAGTTTCGGCCAAAATGCGTATTCTTGCGTATTTTGTAACCAAACTACTTTTAGGTATCAAAACCGTTTGTTTTGATACCAAACCTGTTTTCAAACCTTGTTAAGCATGTTTTAACATGTTTAGCTCGTCACTTTAGGTTTAGTGCTTATGTAGGGTCGTAAGGTAAGCGGTCTAAACAACCGCTTATACTTTCGAACCCGACCCGTTTGGTCGATCTTTAGGATCCTACCAAACACATTAGGTGACCATAGTTGCATAGGGAATAACCTTCCGAGGTTATACCTTATGGTCACGTCATTTAAGTAGTTGTATGATAGGTAGTTTATATGCCTTAGGTAAATGACCAAAATGCCCTTTTTACCCCAAAATTCATTTTAAGCATATGTAACATAATTTTTGATATCTAAACTGATTTGGCAACAATATTAGACATGTTAAGGCATAGTTTACTTATCATAGGACTAGTTAGGCGGTCCGAACGCGTTTTACGCGAACGACGCTTTAAAGTGGCGTAAGCTACCTTAACGAGTCGTAATGGGTCGTAAGCACTTAGGTTAGGTTTCGTTTTAGAATGTAGGCTTTGTTAAACCATATTACATGAGTCCCTACACTCATTTGGTTTACGAAACCTCATTTTATCCGATCCTCCGATTTAGGTCCGTTTATTTACATAGTTACCTATATTAGGTGTCGTTTGATTCCGTGATCCTTCTAGCTTTGCTTGGTTGTTATTCAAGACTTCTAAGCATCCTCAAGTGAGTACATTGACCCCTCTTTTACTGTTTTCCAAACTTTTGGGGTGAAACACATGTGCCTACTTGTTATTTTCATGCTTTCCTTGTTTTCGTATCATATACTTGCTATGTTCATTAGTACACTATTAGTACATGATTTCATTATGTCTTGCTATGTATGTTCACTTAACACGCTAGCACAATTGTTTTACGTTTTGAACCATTTGAAATCATTGGATGTATGCGAACCATTTGTAACCATTTGATGTATGTGAACCATTTGAAATCGTTGGATGTATGTGAACCATTTGTAACCATTTGATGTATATGAACCATTTGAAATTGTTGGATTTATGTGAACCGTTTGTAACCATTTGATTTATGTGAACCATTTGTAACTGTTTGAGCCATTGGGTTAGGGAAGTGATTAGGTAACGGGGCGGGTGTAATGTGTTAAAAGCATGGTGGATACGCCGCTGGTACTTCCTATATATAAGTGCTTTTAACACATTATATATCGTTGCGTTATCTAGATCACTTGGGTAAACGATTTTGAAACAATGTCACACAATTATGTTTTCTGAATAATATAAACCATACGAGTCTTATTAACGAGTTTCTACGAGATGTTTTACGATTTGATTTAATAAAACAAAATGTTTTGGAGTTAAGAATCATGGCTACGAGATTGTATAAATCATATCCAACTTGATTTGAGTTGGTTAAATATGTCGCAATACTATACTTTTCAAAATAAGGTTTTTAAATAAGTATTGCAACATGTAAAACGAGCCATGAATCTGACACTCACATAAAACCTATGTAATCGCCGACATTTTTATGCTGACGTATTTTCACATGTGTTTCAGGTACCATAGTTGATGATATTTGATGATGATATTGATGCATGCTCACATAGGAACGGACGAGGCCTTAGCGACTTAATAACAAGAAAAGTCTATTTGTTCATGTTTTGTTTCTAATTCCAATGTAATGTAATACATTTAATTAAATAAAATGAAATTGTTTAATCCATGGTTGTGAAACAATGATTCTGTTACAACACTCCCCAACGTTTCCGTCACGTTTTGTTGTTTTACGTGGTCGGGGTGCGACAATAATATAATAAAGTCTGAAGATTTTTACCATCATGTCCTTGACTCGCAGCTATATGCAACGTGTCAAACTTCAACCGTCTTTTTCTAGTAATCGTTTCTTTATTCGAGTACTTCATCAACTCCTTCACAACCTCAAGATACTCCTTTTTCGGCAGCGGTGTACAACGCTGTTTCTCCCACCTCATTCACCACAGACGCTCGAATATCAGCAACTTCCGCATCGAATCCACCCCACTTAAAGTCCCCACCATCTGTGAATCAAGGTCATCAAGAATCTGCGTCACGGCCGCCAGATGGAGCTCCGTATCATTATGTCTACCCGTCCCATCTTGATCCATCTGTGTCATTATGTCTACCCTTCAATCGCCGCACTTGTTCCTAGGGAGACGTTTATGAGGCGGTGTTAGGTTAAATCTGTGGCAAAGTAATAAAGAAGTGGGTCACACGTGTATAGGATAGTGATGAAGCAACAACTCCTGATTTTACCAAAACACCCTTTGTAAGCATTGACATTGACAAGTGATGCATAAATACCAACAAGGTGTTCATAAAGAGCAATTAGAGCCCTTACAGATCGAGGGTTGACTTCTTGAACTGTGACTGTAACACATGTTGATTCGTGCTCCCTTTATTTCCATAGGCAGTAAGCCCTTGATTTACCCATAAAGATGATGATGGCTTAGGTAAGGTTAGCATAACTTCAAAACATCTTCCAGATTATTAACTTTATTAAATTAATTTAACTTTTTTAAATTAACGATGTTAGGGACATAATAGTAAAGATGATGAAGCATGCATACCCTGTTACCATCAAGGTCAAATTCCTTGCTAAGGGACTCCATGACCAACTGCTGCAGATATCTGTTAAATAACAAAAGGTTGTCCTTGTACGGAAGTACCACCATATCATATTCAAACCAATTTAAAAGAATCATTCATTCATTTTTCGAAGGAGAAAATAGCTGAAAACAGAGAAATGATTTGCTATTAGTAGTTACCTTAAATTTTATCTCCCTCAAGAAGATAGCTTTTTAAAGAGATTTAAGCTAGCTAAAGAAGATGCCACATCAGCAGGGCGAACAATGCTACTCACAGGAGGAAGGCTAGGACTCGGGGCTCTCTATGATACAAACGATCCCACAATCAGTGTTAAAGAATTCGTAAACGCTTCATTTTCTTTAACTAAACTTGATGAATGAGAATTAGTAAAAATCGCATTCTGGCTTGCAAGGCGAGAAATTCGACTAGAAGATGCAGGCTATTCAAGTCCTTCCTGCACAAAATAAATCACAACAAAAATAAAGAGAAATGGTATTAAAAATATACATTCCAAAGATAAGAAATATAATATACAGTTATACACCTGAAGAATATCTGCAAAGCTTTTTCTTCGACATCCCATTCCAGAAGCAGATAAACCAATCAAACCATCGGGTTTACTAACCCATTCAACAGAGTTTTTTCGGGCCTTCCTCATTTCAATCAAACCCGATTCTGCATTTTTGTGTATACCTAAACTAGGTTTCATCGAAAAAAATGAAGAGGAAAAATTACAAGTTTTGTCCTTTATCTTTATAACACTTTTCAGGCGGTGTCCTTTTTAACGAATGTTGACAGGCGGTGTCCTTTACTAGGTATTTTGTTGCAAGTTTAGTCCTTTACACCCAACCTAGTTAAAAAACCCTGTTAATTGTTGGGTGTAAAGGATTAAACTTGCAACAAAATACCTAGGTAAAGGACTAAACTTGCAACAAAATACCTAGTAAAGGACACGTCCTGTAACCAATTAACAGGGTTTTTTAACTGGGTTGGGTGTAAAGGACTAAACTTGCAACAAAATGCCTAGTAAAGGACACCGTCTGTCAACATTCGTTAAAAAGGACACCGCCTGAAAAGTGCTATAAAGATAAAGGACAAAACTTTTAATTTTTCCAAACGAAGAACTATTACTTCGATCACCATCACTGCACACATTCTTTTTCTTCCACCAATCTCTTGTCCCTTCAGAAGACGAGCCACCAACCTAAAACCGTTGTGCAACCCGCCAATCCTCTTTTGACAACAAAGGTGTCACACCCCAACCGATGGCGGAATCATCGGGGCGCGGCACTTGGCGAATCAGATTGCTCAAGAGAATCCATAACAACTAATTTAGCGACAATATTTAACAAGTTCATTATCCCATACTAATAAACAAATATTTCACATAAAGTTGTACAGATTTCATGTCTCTCGAACAATACAAATCCGACAACCTAGATTTTTAGGTGAGTTTCTAAAGTAGCCTATCTTGATTGAGATAATCTGCGTTTAACCTGCAACATACGTTAAAATAATTTCAATACAAAAATGTACTGGCGAGTATACAGGTTTAATATAGCATAAAGTAGATAAAAGCGCTACAAATTTCAACATACATAAATATGATACACAACATATACGCTATGAGACAAAAACTACCAGCTAAGTCCCGAGATGACTGCGATGTGCGTTTGCGAGTTTGTCTTAACTAGACCCAGTCAGGCGTGAGTCGAACTATAGTACTATTCTAGTTAAGTTGGAACGTCACGAGTAAAAGTCCTAGCACATATGTATCAAGTATCACGTGTAAATATGTACATCAGTCATTCGCATGTGATAATAGTTTAGATTGTGTACTGTGTTTTTATAAGTGTGTTTTCGATATAAACGTATGTTACACCCCAAAAGTGTGTTTAAAGTGTAAAAAGGAGGTCAAGTATACTCACAGTGCGTGTCCAACAAATAAACACGATCTGGTAGGATGGTTGAGAGCGCCAGATCAGCCTGTGTACGGGAACAGATGCATAAGTATTCCTGAGGGCTGAACGGTCAGAATCAAAGTGTCGAATGGGGGTAAAAGTGGGTTAAGTGTTGTAACAGTGCATCCGGACGGAAGGTCATCCGGACGGATGGTTATCCGGGCGGATGGTCATCTGGACGGATGGTCATCTGGACGGATGGTCATCCGAGCGGATGTTCATCCGAGCGGATGTTCATCTGGACGGATGTTCATCCGGATGGATGGTCATCCTGACGGATGGTAATCCTGTCGGATGGCCATCCTATCGGATGGCCATTCGATCGGATGGCTATTCGAATAAGTTGCTGGCTGTAGTTTGAAGTTTTTCAGATGATGGCGCATAATCAGACGACCCAGAAGTCCTTATCTGATTTAGGAAATTTCGTTAAAAATCAAGAGCAGATTAATACAAATAACGATCTTCTGTTCAAAAGTCAGCAGTCCACACTTTTAGACCTTCAAAGAACAGTAGGTGGAATAGCTAAACAGTTGCAAGAGCATCCACCTAGACAGTTTTCCAGAAATACCTTCACGAATCCTGCAAATCATTCAGCTAAAGCCATTACGACCCGTAGTGGAAAGAGTTTGGGGGAGGTCGTTCGAGAGAGTGAGGAGGTTGAAGAGGTTGAAGTCAAAGAGGAGATCGAGATGGAGGCTCCAGGCAAGGTGCACATGAGGCTAGACCCAGCAAGTACCGCACACGCCGAGGAGTCTCAGGTAGAGAAGAATGTGGAGAAGCAGCAGACGAGAGTTCGACCAGCACCAGTGATTGATCATTCTCGCATCCCATACCCCGCCCGCCTTAAGCATCAGAAATATGCTAAGGAGTATGGGCAATTCCTTGAGATGTTAAAATAGTTGAAAATAAATCTTCCGTTTATCGAGGCACTTCAGTCCATGCCTAAGTATGCTAAATTTCTTAAAGATCTTTTGAAGCGTAAGGAGAGAATTGGTGAGCTTTCGAATATTCCGTTGACAGGAGGTTGTTCCATGGTAGTTTTGAATAAGCTTCCAGATAAGTTAACCGATCCTTGTACTTTCACTATTCCATGCCTTTTTGGGGGAGCCGTTACCCTACTCATGCTCTAGCCTATTTAGGAGCCAACATCAATCTGATGCCATTTTCGTTGTATGAGAGGCTAGGTTTAGGAGAGCTTACACCCGCGCGTATGTCTTTGTCCTTGGCTGATCGTTCAGTCAAGTATCCTCGTGGGATAGTTGAGAATTTGTTGGTTAAACTGGATAAATTCGTGTTTCCCGTGGATTTCGTCATTCTTGATATGGAGGCCGATGAAAGAGTTCCTATCATTCTGGGTCGTCCATTCCTTAGAACCGCAAAGGCGATCATCGACGTCCTTGACGGTAAGATTCTCTTTGTGCGGGTGACGAGATTGTCACATTCGAGATTGATAGAGCGATGCAGCATCCTGGAGGTAGAGTTGACGACAGCGGGCCGTGCCATTCTGTTTACTTTCTAAATTCTTTCATATCTTGTGTCGACACATGTCTTGAGTACATCAGTGGAGCAGATTTAGTAGGTGAGGGAGTTGTCGACGAGCTTGATGAAGAAGAAGTTGAGGAAGTTGAGGAAGAGCAGTTGGATGAGAGTGATGAGTTGTGGGTTCCTGAGACGTTGGAACTAAACGAGATTAGTGATGAGAGTACTCCTGTAGAGATTCCACCGCCTTTAGAACTTAAGGTCCTTCCATCGCATCTTGAGTACGCATTTCTAGGAGAGAAGCCAACATGCCTGTCATCATATCTTCGAAGTTGACAGAGGAGGAGAAAGTGAGGTTGATTGAGGTGCTGAAGAAGCACAGTGATGCGATTACCTGGAGGCTATCTGATATCAAGGGCATTAGCCCTATGTTTTGCACGCATCGCATTCTGATGGAGGAGGTTTACAAGCCTGTAGTGCAGCTGTAGCGTCGTCTAAATCCGAATATGCAGGAGGTAGTTAAAAAGGAGGTTAGGAAGTTGTTGGAGTCTGGTTTGATATATCCTATTTCTGATTCAGCTTGGGTGAGCCCTACGAAGGTCGTCCCGAAGAAAGGGGGATGACAGTCGTTTTAAATGCGAAAAATGAGCTTATTCCTTCACGTACAGTCACGGGTTGGCGTGTGTGCATCGACTATCGAAAGTTGAATGACGCCACTCGTAAAGATCACTTTCCGCTCCCATTTATTGATCAGATGCTTGAGCGTCTCGCGGGTCAGCAGTTCTATTGCTTTCTCGACGTGTTTTCGGGTTATTTTCAGATCCCCATCGCACCGGAGGATCAGGAAAAGACCACTTTTACATGTCCATACGGCACGTACGCATACCGACGCATGCCGTTTGGTTTATGTAACGCTCTGGCTACATTCCAGCGTTGTATGATCGCGATTTTTCAGGATATAGTAGAGAGTTCGATGGAGGTGTTTATGGACGATTTCTCAGTATACAGCAATTCTTTCGATCACTGCTTGATGAATCTCGAGAAGATGTTGAGGAGATGTGTTGAAACAAAGCTGATGTTGAATTGGGAGAAGTGTCACTTCATGGTGACGGAGGGGATTGTGTTAGGACACAAGATTTCGAGAGCTGGCATTGAGGTTGATAGAGCGAAGATTGATACGATCAGTCAGCTGCCTCCGCCGACTAGTGTTAAGTCGGTTCGTAGTTTTCTCGGTCATGCGGGATTTTACAGGCGCTTTATTAAAGACTTTTCTAAAATCACTAGCCCCATGACTCGACTGTTGGAGAAGGATGTTCCTTTTGTCTTTGACAAGGAATGCCTTAGAGCGTTTGAGTTTCTGAAGGAGAAACTGGTGAATGCACCGATTCTTGTATCACCCGACTGGAGTTTGCCATTCGAGCTTATGTGCGACGCCAGTGATTACGCAGTCGGTGCGGTGTTAGGGCAGAGACGGGAGAATCACTTTCACTCGATTTACTGCGCAAGTAAAACATTGAATGATGCCCAAGAGAATTACACCACTACTGAGAAAGAGTTGTTAGCAGTCATCTTTGCATTCGACAAGTTCCGTTCATACCTTGTTCTGTCGAAAACCGCTGTGTTTACCGACTATTCCGCTCTGCGTTACTTATTTCAGAAGAAAGACGCTAAGCCGCGTCTGATTAGATGGATTCTGCTTTTGTCTGAGTTTGATATAGAAATAAAAGGAAAGAAAGGGGCAGAAAACGTAGCAGCTGACCATCTCTCACGTTTAGAGGATCCTAGTAGGGAAGAGATTCATGAGGAGGCGATAGGAGACAGATTCCTCACGAGTCCATTGAGTATGTTGAGGCAGAGACTGAGGGTTTACCGTGGTTCAGTGACTTAGCTAACTACCTCGCCAAAGGGTATGTGATGGATGGTATGAATCGCCAACAGAAGAAGAAGCTCATGAATGATGCACGGAAGTATATATGGGACGAGCCTTACCTCTTCAGGATAGGGGGTGATCGGATTTTGAGGAGATGTGTGAGTAGAGAGGATGGTTTAGACATCATTCGTCACGTTCATGAGGGTTTGACAGGAGGACATCACGGTTTGCATGTGACCGTGCAGAAGGTTTTCGATTGTGGGTTTTATTGGCCGACTGTGGTGAAAGATGCGGTTGAGTTCGTGAGAAAGTGCGATCGTTGCCAACGAATAGGCAACATCTCATCCAAGGATGAGATGCCCCAGAACCCTATTCAGGTGTTAGAAGTTTTCGACGTTTGGGGTATTGATTTCATTGGACCATTCCCCTCTTTGAGTGGGAATCGGTACATCCTCATTGCTATCGACTACGTTTCGAAGTGGGTGGAAGCTCAATCTTTGCCTACGAATGATGCACGAGTGGTGGTGAGGTTTTTGAAGAAGTTATTTACGCGATTTGGTACTCCTAAGGCAATTATCAGTGATCGCGGGACACATTTTTTGTAATTCAGTGATGGAAAAGGCGTTGGAAAGATATGGAGTTACGCACCGCTTGTGACAACCCGAGATTTCAGGGTCTTCCTTTACGCATTGCTGGTTTACAATTCTGTTTGCAACTTGTGCATAATTAATAAATGATTAAGGAATTATTAGGGTTGGTTTATAATCATCAATCACTTTTCATAAAAGGAGGATATCTTATCCATCGTAATCATCATCACATATATACATGAGTGGCGGCCAACATAGGATTTGTGGGAAAGGAACTTTTGTTGTTGGACTTCTTAGCACATGCAACTATGCACATGGACCGATCATCAGTGGGCGCATTACATTGAAGAATTGTTTTCATTGGACCAAAAGAAAGAAGTGCCAGCCACATTTTGAAAGTAGATAAACATCATGTCAAAGCCCAACACTTATATGTCTGATTCAATTTAGTCTTCGGCCCAACTTACATACTAACGGTCCAATAAGAGCTTATATTTGAATAAAAGTTGTCGGCCACTACTCATTTCATTTAAACAAATTATAATCACGTGTAATCTGCATTTGTGTCAGGACCATTATGTGATAGTGTTGTCGGCCCATGTGTGATTATATTGGAGGTCCAATAAAAATGTTGAAGATATAAAGGTTTCATGTGTTTCGCCATCTAGGTGTTTTGCCACCCTATTGCTCGACGAAACATGATCTTTCGTCTAGGATGTTTCGTCGCCAAGTGTGGGCTTCCGGCCCAGTCCCTCTGAGCCTATCCATTCTCCTCTTATACGCGCATTTGTGGTGTGAACGTATAGAACGGGTATTTTCTCAAACAATGACAACCCCTAACTCCCTCTGCTTGAACGGCGATCCCTCTCCTCCTCCTTTGGCGGCGACGGTTGTGAACCCTCATCGAAACATCATCTCTCCCTCGTCCTTGTGTTTAATTCGAATCCCCTCGGTTAGTCTATTTATATTTTGTTCTTGATCATGTGTGATTTGTATGATTCGTTGTGATTTGTATGAATGATGTGATAATAGATGTTGATGAATCTGATTTCATGACTCGATTTTAATGTCGATGGTTTAGGTTGTTCATACATAAATTATTGCTGGTCATTGTGAATAGAACATGTGATTATAGTTATTAGATGATACATGAAAATCCAAATGAAATGATGATGATGTTAACTGCTTGAATATTGATTAGGGTTGTGTATTTTAAAGGTCACTGTTTGATTATAAATGTAGGTGTGTAAACTAGAAACTGTTACATTCAGGAGTAATGATTGTTCGTAATTAGAATGCATAATCATTGTTTAATCTATTGTTAGATCTGTAGGGAAATTGATGAACTGTTATCGGCTGTAGAACGTGGTTAGGGTTTACACAATGTAGATGATAACTGTTCCTCGACGAAACTTAGTGGTATTTCGTCACAAACCGGTCACGACGAAACATTGATGTTTCGTCACAAGTTGGCTTCGAGGAAACATGAGAGTTTCGTCACATATGGGCTCCAACGAAACATGGGCATTTCGCCATGTATAGTTGTGGTTAGAACAGTGGATTGTGGTGATGTGTAGGTTAATAAGTATTGGTAATGTACTGTTATTGCATGTGAAGGTAATGATCGGCCCATGTGACAACGTAATGAGTGGCCCAATCATATATCCTTAGAGTTTATCAAGGTTGCATGTAAAACTCTACTGCACACATTAACCCTTGTCGGCCATTGCTTACATATTCCCTGTGCATTTAGTTGTGAAGTTAATTTTGTTGTTGAATGATTATTGTCTGCTTGTTAACGATGTTAATTATGAACGAGGAAACATGACTTGCTTGTGATGGATACCTCACTTAACTATTAAGCACTATCATGAAACATGTATGTGACTAGTGAACCTATCTGTTATGAATGATTGTTATCTGTTGTACGATAATCCTTGTTACGATTACACATTATGAACATACGTGGACAACGTGAACGTAAACTGATTCTGTGTACATGAACATCATAGTCATTGACTGATTATGTGTGAATGAGTAACTAATCATACCGAGCAATCTAAGGTGAGTTGACTGCTCTTTTCCAAGCATGCATCCCGGGGAGGGATATCGGGTAACGTTCCAGGGAGGAATGCCAGGTTAATGGGATGTTGGTTATTACTCAGTTTCTATCATATAAGACCCTTTACATCTACCGATAGTTGCCGGGAAGGCAACGAGGTATTTAGTTGATAGCACTATTAGGATTGGCACCCTCACACCGTACCGAGGAGGACGGGCGTGAACTATTTACCTTGACCACTTGACCAATGCTTTGATAGAGGCATTGGGGTTTGGGCAAACACATCTAGTAGCCACATACGGTAATCAAGTTAATAACAACATCAAATCAAATCATCGAATCTGAGAAACGCTTTAATCTGGTAACTGGTATGTAAACACGTTGACAAAACTTTGAACTCACCAGCGTCGTCTGACACACTTGTCTGCATGCTTGCAGGTCTGTAGAGTTATAACTTTGGAACTTGATGTCTGGAAGGCTGGAGTGGTCATGGGTCGTGACACATGTATACACAATACAAGTCAAATGGTTTACGTACGCGTGGTTTATGAACCACTTAACAAATGAATTATGCTTCCGCTGTATACGATGAATGATATGTAACGTTTGTAACTCTTTATGTTAATGGATGAAAGTTTTATTTAAACATATTTATGAGTTCCATGTGATTGGTGGCTTGGATCCTGGTACGTCACACGCCTTGCGGGGGGTTTCCGCGTGTGGTATTTTGGGGGTGTGACAGTTTGGTATCAGAGCCACTGGTTATAGTGAACTTGGTTTTAAAACTTTTTTTTATAAAACCAGACTATAACCGAACAGTTCAGAAAGCGACCATGACACTCAGCTCCAGATTGCAAGGTTCGTCTCTCGTTTACTCGTTGCACAGCATAACTAGTGAACATTTACACATGATATTGCATGTGATTGCACGTTTAGCACAACAATATGAATTCACGTATTACTTGCATCTGTTAAATGATTGATATTACCCTAGAGATTCGTGACCCCTGTTTTGTGATATTCTTTGTTTGACATATAGGTTTGAGGAACCATTTGACATGAGTTAGGAGGAACTGAGATGGGCATGCAAATCACAATATTATTGTGGGTGCACACATAATAATAGTGTGGGGTGCATGTGAGTCCCAGTGAGGCTTAACAAGTGAAGAAGGGGTTCCGCTAGGTTATTAGATCTGTGTGAAACGTAACAAGTCTATAGGAGTCATATTATTTATTGTCTCCTACTCGGATGTGATCTTTTCAATCCTTTTTGAATCCTTACGAATCTCGAGGCTATCGAGCTTTACCTGAACACCCATCTGAACGCCTAGCAAACTGTGTAGAATGTTAGGTGCTAGTACGAACGTCCCTGAATTGGATGTCATAGCGTCGAATGAATGGATTATACCTTTCTCACTCCTCTTCGTCTGTTAGAACTCAATGAACTGATGTCTTAAGACCCCGAAGTGTGATCACTTCTGCAACACTCTCGTAACAGACCGTGTATTACTCAAGCAACTTGCAGCATCGGTGGACAAAAGAATGAGAGTAGTACTTTACCGACTTCAGAATTTGGATAACCCTGAGCACCAACAACGAACACCAGCAATTTGACGCCAATCGGATCATTACCCCTAGTCAGCAGCTCATGGGAGCCAACTCCTATGAATTAATCGGGACATAAACGATGACAATTGACCATGGTACGGAAATGTGAAACGGTCAGCACGATGAGTAACGCCTTAGGACGTGGCACTGAAATGTGACAAGATGGACTTTTCGGTAAAAGATCGTAGGACTCTGTTTCAAGCAACGACATCAGAGGCAACAGTCATGGCAACACCAAGGTACTTGTAATAGTAGCCTACAGTATGGAAATGAAGGTACCTATGGTATGGATTGGTCGTTGATAATTCAAGACGCCAACAACCAAGGGAACGATGATAGTATTGGGAATCCGTGTGATCGTAACAACAACACCGGTAGTGGTGCTCGCGGAAGGACATTTAGGATTGACAGGGGCGAAGGCAGGACAATAGCAACATGGTAGCTTGAATGGGTAGCAAATCTCTTCGTCTCGGATCTGTTTAACCCCGATGCTTCTCGAAACCGAACCTGTTGAGGAACCGGCCGATGGCAAGTCAATCGAAACCTCATATGTTCGATGGGATGCGAACTCGACCTTGCAGGACAAGAGTTCAGCATCGATTTTCCTCCTACTATCTTTGATGGTTTCGATGCAGTAGTTGTGTAGATTGGTTAACTGGATATCGCATAGATATACCCTGTGGGGAGGAAATTTTGCATCACTTTATATTTTGAAGTGTCAGAGTTGTGTAAGGGTTAGCATCATATCAGCAAGGAAGGCCTAGAAGGGTCTACGGAAGGATTACCCCGCTATGTTAGCACACGTACTGATGTTAAGACTAAGGAGGTGAGGATCGAGGATCCACCAATTGTTCGTGATTCCTCTCGGCGTACTACTCGAGGAACTTTTAGGTTTACTTCCACAACTGTTAGGCAGAACCACAGTTTGACCTCACGCCAGAGGCAGCTTAAATTCTTCGTACTTCTTATCGTCTTATGCCAGGAAGGATGCAAGAACTGTCAATTCAACTACAGAGACTGTGGGACAGAAGTTTTGGCGGATCTAGTTTTGCTCTGTGAAGATAAGCCTTTTCGTATGCATACTAATTATCGAGAACTCAACAAAGTGGCAGTCAGGAACCGTTTGCCCCGACCATGTATGGACAACCTGTCGACTAGTTGCGAGAGTCAAGCTCCCATTCGAGGATTGGCTAACGAACGAACTACCATCAGATGGAAGTCCAATGAGAGAATGCTCTTAGGACGGCATATCAAACGCAATGCGGCCAGTGCGACTTGGTACACCATGATCATTGAGTTAATCAACACACCGGCAGCTTTATGGACCACATGAATCCACCGTGTTTATTGATGACATTTTGGGTCATTTCCTAGAGAAAGGGACATCATGGACGACATCTGTATCTTATCTTAGAGCTCCTGAGGGAGGAGTCTTTACGTGTGAAGTCTTGTTAAATGTAACATCTAGATTCGAGAGATGCATTTGATCTTGTAACCAATGAAGTAGGAATGCATTTGGATCGTGCTAGGATCCATTTTGTTAGCAATTTATTGACACCAAAGATTCCTTCGGGGGTACAACAATTTCTTGGTTTCGGTGGATGCTGTTGTGGATTCATCACAGGATTTTTGAAGATCGCGTAGCTTAAATCTTTTTAGCACAGCAGGGTGCTGTGTTCGTGGGAGACAAAACAGGAGAACGTCTTTTCAGCTTCCAATGCACTGAGCATCGTCTTTACCTAAGGGTACGGGTGATATAGTGGTATACCATGATGCTCCGAATCAGAGTCCCAGTTACACACCGATGCAACACGAGAGAGTGGTGACTTACGTGACGGAGTCACGAAGAGTGATTGCACGACACACAATCTGCGGTGGAAACCATGGTGTTTGGACATAAGTTGGAGGCATTACTTGGACGGCACCATATGGGCTACTTAGACCGATCACAAGGGCCTCCCGTGTACCGTTGTTTCAAAGGAGCTTAACATGTAATGACACCACTGGATGGAACTCTCGAATGATTACGACTGTGGAACCTGAGCGTGCACGCGCTTTGTAGCTCACGATCGACTCTAACCTACCTGATCAGACTCGCTCTGTTCAAACTGGAGAACCGGAGGAAGAAGATTTTCAAGTTGAACCCATGCGGGGCAGGGAGAACCAACCTTTGGCAGGTCGGATGATATTCGCTACTTCATGGAACGAATATGGATTCCACCGTACCGCAATCCAAGGGAACTTGAGTGGAGCAAAGCGCACTTGCCTCGATGTTCTAGTCGTCTGGGTCTTGTTAGGGGATACTAGGATTTATAAATCCTGTACTGGCGACCGGGCATGAAGGCCCACGTAGCCGAGTGTGTGAACGATGGTTGATTTGTGTGATAGTCAAGGTGGAATATCAGTAACCTACTGTTGTGTGCCAACAACCAGAAACACCCGTATGAAAATGAGAACAGACTGCTGTGGATACTGTCACTAGTTTACTTACAACTCGAAACGGAAACAATGTCACCTGGGTGAACATTGATTGTCTCACATTACCAGCACCCTTTCTTGCAATCAAGGAAACTGACGAGTCGTCATGGCCTGTGAATATTCCTTTGAGAGAGGCGGCTTTTAGGCACGAGGTGCCAACCCCTGTTACCTCTGATTTTGAACTACAGCTGATTTATGGCAAGCAATACACAACACCCTTGACTCACATTGAGACATGAGCATTGCTTATCACCGTTGGACAAATGGTCAGAATAAACGAACCGTCCTGACACTCGAAGACGTGCTGCAAGCATGTGTGAGATTGACCTAGTAACAGTGGAAGGGCACCTACCTCTAGTTGAATTTACTGCGACAGTTACCATTCTAGTATTCAGACAGCTCTGTTTGGGGCATTGCATGGATGATAATAACAATCTTCTTGTTGGACTAAGGTGGGTGACAACCTAATCACAGATCCAGGACTTGTACTTGAAACTCTTGGGAAGATTGCTTAGATCGGAAATTGTTTGACGGCAACGCAAGACTGTCAGAAAAGCTGATAAGCTTAGGAAACACTGGGAGTTTGCTGTTGGCGAACGTATCATAATCGAAAGGCTCACCCTGGGAGGGTGCGGTACGCTATGGGAAACATGGCAAGCTTAGTTTGCGGTACGCTGGGACATTCGGATTTCTGGAACGGATCGGTGATATGACTCACAAACTCGAGTTACCTGACGAATTAGGTATCATACACGATGTCATTTATGTCTCGAACCTAAAGAAGCGTTTGTTCGACGCAACACTTGTGATACCCTTGTTGAGGAACCCGTTGTTAACACAGTCGAATTTCAATTGTGAGAATTCGTTGGAACTTAAGACGTGGACATATTGGATAAAGCTCTGGTATCCTCAATTGCTCTGGCGGTTGAATCAACTTTTGCTGTCATTGGCGAATTTCGGGACGAAATTCCCTTTCAAGTTGGGGAAGATGTGGCATCTGAGGAAAATCCACTATCATTCTAGTATGTCACTTCATTTTCTTGAGATCGCTAATCAAATTTCGGGACGAAATTTCTTTCAAGTTGGGGATGATGTGACAACCCGAGATTTCAGGGTCTTCCTTTACGCATTGCTGGTTTACAATTCTGTTTACAACTTGTGCATAACTAATAAATGATTAAGGAATTATTAGGGTTGGTTTATAATCATCAATCACTTTTCATAAAAGGAGGATATCTTATCCATCGTAATCATCATCACATATATACATGAGTGGCGGCCAACATAGGATTTGTGGGAAAGGAACTTTTGTTGTTGGACTTCTTAGCACATGCAACTATGCACACGGACCGATCATCAGTGGGCGCATTACATTGAAGAATTGTTTTCATTGGACCAAAAGAAAGAAGTGCCAGCCACATTTTGAAAGTAGATAAACATCACGTCAAAGCCCAACACTTATATGTCTGATTCATTTAAGTCTTCGGCCCAACTTACATACTAACGGTCCAATAAGAGCTTATATTTGAATAACAGTTGTCGGCCACTACTCATTTCAATTAAACTAATTGTAATCACGTGTAATCTGCATTTGTGTCTGGACCATTATGTGATTGTGTTGTCGGCCCATGTGTGATTATATTGGAGGTCCAATTAAAATGTTGAAGATATAAAGGTTTCATGTGTTTCGCCATCTAGGTGTTTCGCCACCCTATTGCTCAACGAAACACGATCTTTCGTCTAGGATGTTTCGTCGCCAAGTGTGGGCTTCCGGCCCAGTCCCTCTGAGCTTATCCATTCTCCTCTTATACGCGCATTTGTGGTGTGAACGTACAGAACGGGTATTTTCTCAAACAATGACAAACCCTAACTCCCTCTGCTTGAACGGCGATCCCTCTCCTCCTCCTTTGGCGGCGACGGTTGTGAACCCTCATCGAAACATCATATATCCCTCGTCCTTGTGTTTAATTCGAATCCCCTCAGTTAGTCTAATTATATTTTGTTCTTGATCATGTGTGATTTGTATGATTCGTTGTGCCGATCTCGGGTTTAGTATGACGCGGAAATATTATGGATTGCAATGAATGATGTGATAATACATGTTGATGAATCTGATTTCATGACTCGATTTTAATGTCGATGGTTTAGGTTGTTCATACATAAATTATTGCTGGTCATTGTGAATAGACCATGTGATTATAGTTATTAGATGATACATGAAAATCTAAATGAAATGATGATGATGTTAACTGCTTTAATATTGATTAGGGTTGTGTATTTTAATGGTCACTGTTTGATTATAAATGTAGGTGTGTAAACTAGAAACTGTTACATTAAGGAGTAATGATTGTCCGTAATTAGAATGCATAATCATTGTTTAATCTATTGTTAGATCTGTAGGGAAATTGATGAACTGTTATCGACTGTAGAACGTGGTTAGTGTTTACACGATGTAGATGATAATTGTTCCTCGACGAAACTTAGTGGTATTTCGTCACAAACCGGTCACGACGAAACATTGATGTTTCGTCACAAGTTGGCTTCGACAAAACATGAGAGTTTCGTCACATATGGGCTCCAACGAAACATGGGCATTTCGCCATGTATAGTTGTGGTTAGAACAGTGGATTGTGGTGATGTGTAGGTTAATAAGTATTGGTAATATACTGTTATTGCATGTGAAGGTAATGATCGGCCCATGTGACAACGTAATGAGCGGCCCAATCATATATCCTTTGAGTTTATCAAGGTTGCATGTAAAACTCTACTGCACACATTAACCCTTGTCGACCATTGCTTACATATTGCCTGTGCATTTAGTTGTGAAGTTAATTTTGTTGTTGAATGATTATTGTCTGCTTGTTAACGATGTTAATTATGAACGAGGAAACATGAATTGCTTGTGATGGATACGTCACTTAACTATTAAGCACTATCATGAAACATTTATGTGACTAGTGAACCTATCTGTTATGAATGATTATTATCTGTTGTGCGATAATCCTTTTTACGATTACACACTATGAACATACGTTGACAACGTGAACGTAAACTGATTCCGTGTACATGAACATCATAGGCATTGACTGATTATGTGTGAACGAGTAACTAATCATACCGAGCAATCTAAGGTGAGTTCACTGCTCTTTTCCAAGCATGCATCCCGGGGAGGGATATCGGGTAACGTTCCAGGGAGGAATGCCAGGTTAATGGGATGTTGGTTATTACTCAGTTTCTATCATATAAGACCCCTTACATCTACCGATAGTTGCCGGGAAGGCAACGAGGTATTTAGTTGATAGCGCTATTAGGATTCGCACCCTCACACCGTACCGAGGAGGACGGGCGTGAACTATTTACCTTGACCACTTGACCAATGCTTTGATAGAGGCATTGGGGTTTGGGCAAACACATCTAATAGCCACATACGGTAGTCGAGTTAATAACAACATCAAATCAAATCATCGAATCTGAGAAACACTTTAATCCGGTAACTGGTATCTAAACACGTTGACAAAACTTTGAACTCACCAGCGTCGTCTGACACACTTGTCAGCATGCTTGCAGGTCTGTAGAGTTGTAACTTTGGAACTTGCTGTCTGGAAGGCTGGAGTGGTCATGGGTCATGACACATGTATACACAATACAAGTCTAATGGTTTACGTACGCGTGGTTTATGAACCACTTAACAAATGAATTATGCTTCCGCTGTATACGATGAATGATATGTAACGTTTGTAACTCTTTATGTTAATGGATGAAAGTTTTATTTAAACATATTTATGAGTTCCATGCGATTGGTGGCATGGATCCTGGTACGTCACACGCCTCGCGGGGGGTTTCCACGTGTGGTAATTGGGGGGTGTGACACCGCTTGTCTACCGCATATCATCCGCAAACAAGCGAACAAGTGGAGAACGCGAATCGAGGAGTGAAGAGAATCTTGGAGAAGACGATTGGAAAAGCCGAAAAGATTGGTCGGATAAGTTAGATGATGCGTTATGGGTGTTTCGTACCGCCTATAAGACGCCATTAGGTACTACGCCATTTGTGATCGTGTATGGGAAGGCGTGCCACTTGCCGGTCGAACTAGAGCATCGGGCTCTTTGGGCACTCAAAACGGTGAATTTAGATTTAACCGAGGCCGCTAGGAAAAGGTTTTTCCAAATTCATGAATTAGAGGCACTTCGTGATGCCGCGTACGACCGTTCGTGGAGTATCAAACAAAAGTCAAAAGCTTTGCACGATAGGAAGTTGCGGAAGTTGAAGGAGTTTAAAGTCGGCGACCAAGTCCTTTTGTTTAATTCTCGACTAAAATTGATCGCCGGAAAGTTGAAGTCAAGATGGTCCGGTCCGTATGTCGTGAAGAAGGTTTTCCCGTACGGTACCGTGGAGTTGTTTAACGAAGATAATAAAAGCTCATGGAAAGTCAACGGACATCGTTTGAAGCATTACCTAGGGGGTCCCATTGACACCTCCGAAGAGGAAACCATTCCTCTTTCGGACCCGCCTAGCACCGCCGCATAGTTTCTTGAGTGAAAACTCAAGTGTAGAGTTTGTACCTTGAGTCGTTTCATTGTCGTATCTTTATCGTAGCGTTTTTGTTCTTATTTCATAATTTGCGTCGTATTTGTGTTTTTTTCGTATTTTGCGTCCGTGGTTGCGTCGTGAGTTTTTACAGGTAAGCATCATCTTTACGTAAGCGAAATCAACAAGAGAGCAGCACTTCAGCCACTGTTGCTGTAACACCTCGAAAATTAATGTCCTATAATAAGTTGACACGTGTCATATGTTTAAACGTGTGAAAGAATGTTCTGAAAGGACTAAAGTTGACAAACATGAAAAGTATATGAAAAATACGAGTTCTAAATGTCAACAATGAATAAATACACTTTACAGTAACCCTACATGATGTTTATAACCTTAAACGAATAAATCATGGATCATACGAAGCTAACTGTGGAAGAAAGTGAGAGATTACAAACTACAGGGGTTAAATGTGTCAACATGTTTAAGATATACCTCTGAGTGACCTTTTAGCAAACCCGAAGCCTTGTAACAATTAATTATGCTCACTAGAATGCGTGATAAAAATTTCACCAAGTTTCGTTATCGTATGAGAAAGTTATGATAAAATTCGTATTCGAGGGGTTAGATGCGTCAACGATGAAAGTTATGACTTTTCGGGTAAACACAAAGTGACCAAGGACCTCACAAAGTTGGTATAAGTCTTGGAGCCCTTATAAGTCAATTTTAAAGGCTTATAATGCAAGAAATTAAAGCGAAAGCGATGTTTAGGAGGATCGGGGACCAAAAATGCAATAAAGGAAAACTTGGTAACCTAATCAGGAGTCTCAGGCGGGGCGCGTAAGGTTTCTCAGAACCTTACGCGGGGCGCCTCAGCCTCCCAGATGCAGAAAACATGGACAGCTGTCTGTACAGCCTTGTAACCGACTCCAATGGCCTTGATTCAATACCATGGGCTTCCTAAACTGGTATTTAGGCCTTAGGGACACTTGTGGATGATCAAGGGTCCATGGTAGCATGATTTGTCAACAATCTAGTGAGTTTTAATCACTATATAAAGCACCATGAGTTGCAACATTTGATCATCCCTTCACAACTCAACATCTGAAGAATTCTGGAGCTCAAGGCCATCTTCTAAGCTTCCCTAATCATGCATTAGACACTTGTAAGTATCCTCAACCTTCCTTAATTAAGTTTTGCTTAGTTTATAGCCTTAAAGTCAAACCGTCGTAATTAACGGTTGACTTATTGATTAATCGCTAATGGTCCAGTGATTAGTCAAACTTAGGGTCGTTATAAGTTGGTAATTATGTGGGCAATAAACCCTTAAAAGGGCACCCTCTGATTCCCGCTCTAACTAGATCATTTGTCGAGTCAAAGTTTATTGGAAAAAGTCAACGGAATGCTAATTTTCACATTAACGCGTAATTAACAATGTAGAAGGCGTGTAACCTATTTTATCATTCATATAACTTGGTAATAAGTTTAAGAACTGGTCTAAGCTTGTTTGATTCGACAATTTTCTGTTTAGAACCGATTCGGAACCGAAAGTCGCAAAACTTTGACTTTTGCTTTGACCTCAGTTCTGACTCAATTTTGATAGGTTTAGACATGCCTTAAAGTACCATTAGGACCTAGTTACATGATAGTATAACCCTCTGCGTTTATACTACTTGAATCATTGATTGTCCGATGTTTCCGTTAAATGCCTAATGTTGACCAATATGCCCTTTTGACCTTAAAACGTGAATTTTGGAAATGTAAAAGAATAGAAATCTTAGTTACTGATTTATAAACATGTCCCTAAGATTTCACATCAGTTGGAGGTCTAAGTTAGGAGTTATGCTCAATGACGTAATTATAACGCTTTTTAGTAATTAAACGGCGTCATTAGCATAAAGCCTATCTAAACCAAATTTTTGACACCAAACCTTTTACCCACTGATGTAATATAATAATTTGAGATTTTTAAAGATTTTTAATTATTTTTAACTGATTAAAACCTAGGGTTATCGCCTAAATTCGGTAAATACCGATTATGCCCTTTTAGGCCATAAAATGAGTTCTACAAGCCCTTTTGATACCAATCCAATTGATACTGATTTTATAAAATAAATAAAGTATTTTGAACTTTATAACCTGATCAGAAAACTCAGATTTCCGGTATAACCCGGAAATCGCTTAAAATGACTTTTTACGCGTATTAAATGCATAGTTTGGATCTAAAACCATTTTGTCACATAAGACTTATTACCAACTGATATAACATGATAAATTAAGTCATTTTACTGATGTATTCAGACCCGAACCTCAGAAGTTCATTAAATCTCTTTTATAATCTTTAAAATGACCAAAATACCCCTACGGGGCTTATTTTGAGATTAAACTCGTTTTGGGCATAATGGAAGGTATCCTACAGATATCACAACATATTTAAGGCATATTAACTAAGGAAACTTGTACATGACTCATTGGTTACTCGTTACGCACTTTTCGAGTTCGGATCGGCCAATGTAACTAGTTTGCATATATTAGCCGAAACGGGTCAAACCATATCGTTTGTGTCTCAAAATCTAGAATGTGTTTAAGTTACCCATATTAAACAATCATACAAGCTTGTCGGGTCAAAACCACATTCTAAACCAGTCTTCGCTTTATCACGCTTTCGAACCGTATATTCCTTTTGAAAACTAACCGGTCTAAGTTTAAGCTTAATTAAAGACCCGTTAGGATTCTAATAGGTTATTAAAACCTTCGTTCCAGATTAGGAGCCCAGTAAAAGATACATGCACTTGCTTTATTTGATTTATACTTTGCTCAGGTAAACACTCTTAACTTATTTTCCCTATATGGGCTTGGGATACGGCACTATAAAAGTACCGCTTGGTCGGGTGTATGTAGTCATCTAAATCGGATTGTGATTGATGTATTTACATAACCTGTTTAATATGTATTATTTGGTGTATGGCCTTTGGGGGTTAAATGACCATGTCCCGGATATCCTTGGCATCATTTTACGAAATGGCCACGACCTAAGCACGGGGTGTAGGCGTACACCTGACAGATGCATTATGTAAAAACTGGTAATCCACTAAAGGAATCAACCTTGTGGGCATTATACCTGTGGCATGTCAGTTAATCTTGTCCGGCTAATAAGTAAAACTGTATACATGATTATTTTAATAATTGTCCCAAGTTATAAAAGATATTTTGCCGAAGTGCATTCAAATCAATTTTCAACTCTTTTCAAAATGAGTCAGTTGAGTTGTATTTACCAGTGTAAACTGACGTATTTTCCAAAAAGGCTAAGTGCAGGTACTAGACAAAATAGGCTGGCTACTCCAGGCATCATTACTCAAGTTTCGCAAGCTCTAGATGTCGAAGTCTGTTGAACAGTTTTCATGAAGCATAGCGTTCCTTCCTCGTTTGGTACTAATTGCTTCTCCATCCCACGGAGATATTCCTCTTCAATATTCCTTTCTTTCAAAGCTTCTCTCTGGGTGGCACGAATGCGCAGAGAGAGGTCTGTCTGTATGATCATCTCCAAAGCTCTAACCCTTATGGGCTTGATCCTTTCTTTTCGACTCAGGGCATCAGCGACAACACTCGCCTTCCCTGGATGATACTTGATCTCGCAGTCGTAATCGTTCAACAATTCGACCGAACGTCTTTGTCTCATATTCAGCTCTTTCTGGTCGAATATGTGCTGCAGACCTTTATGATCCGTAAAGATTGTACATTTCGTACCATACAAATAATGTCTCCACATTTTCAATGCAAATACCACTGCGCCTAGTTCTAGATCATGCGTGGTATAGTTCTTTTCATGAACTTTTAACTGACATGACGCGTAAGCTATAACTTTCTGGCGTTACATCAGCACGCAACCCAATCCTTGACGTGAGGCGTCACAGTATACCACGAAATCATCAGTTCCTTCTGGTAGCGCTAAGATCGGCGCATTGCAAAGCTTGTCTTTCAGTAACTGGAATGCTTCTTCCTGTTTGATTCCCCAATCAAACTTCTTATCCTTCTGTGTGAGCGCAGTCAGAGGTTGAGCGATTTTAGAAAAATCCTCAATGAACCTTCGATAATAACCAGCCAAACCCAAGAACTGTCGAATCTCGGTTGGCGTCTTTGGGGTCTCCCAACTCTTGATCGCCTCGATCTTTGAGGGATCAACATGAATTCCATTTCCATTAACCACGTGTCCAAGAAACTGGACTTCGCGTAGCCAAAATTCGCACTTCGAGAACTTGGCGTACAACTTTTCCTTTTTCAGCAACTCCAAAATAGCTCTTAGATGCTGTTCATACTCGTCCTTTGTCTTTGACTAAATCAGAATATCGTCGATAAACACAATCACAACCTTATCCAAATATCGCTTGCAGACTCGGTTCATTAAATCCATAAAAACAGCTGGCGCGTTTGTCAACCCAAACGGCATCACCAGAAACTCGTAGTGTCCATATCGAGTCCTGAAGGTTGTCTTCGGGATACTTTCCTCTTGTATCCTAAGTTGATGGTATCCAGATCGAAGATCGATCTTTGAATAAAAGCTTGAGCCTTGCAGTTGGTCGAAAAGATCATCGATTCTCGGCAAAGGATATCTGTTCTTGATAGTCAACTTATTAAGCTCACGGTAGTCTATACACATACGGAAACTACCGTCCTTCTTTTTAACAAACAGAACCGGAGCTCCCCAAGGTGAGAAGCTTGGTTTGATGAATCCTTTATCCAATAGCTCCTGGAGTTGTGTCGACAACTCCTGCATCTCTGATGGCGCAAGTCTATAGGGTGCCTTGGCTACAGGCGCGGCACCTGGAACCAAGTCAATGTGGAACTCGACTTGCCTTTGAGGCGGTAATCCTGGCAAGTCTTCTGGAAAGACTTCCGGATATTCCCTGACAACTGGAATACCTTCAATCTTTGGTTCAGCAACTTCCTTGTCCACGATGTGTGCCAAGAATGCAACACATCCCTTCTTCAAGCTCTTTCTAGCTTTCAGACATCTAATAATTCTCAGTGGCGTATTATGCTTCTCTCCATGCACTATGATCGTTTCTTCATCCGTCAGTGGGATGCGGATGGTCTTCTCGTGGCAAACGATCTCGGCTTTGTTACTCGACAACCAATCCATTCCCACTACCACATCAAAGCTTCCCAACTCGACAGGTAGTAAGTCTAGCGTAAACTCGTGCCCTCCTAGTTCAATCACACAACCTCGGACAACTTCACTGGTCTCAACTAGTTTCCCATTTGCTAATTCGATCGAGTATGGAACATCTAACTTACTAGGCGTCAACCCAAGTATATTCTTAAACTCTAATGACACGAAGCTATAATCGGCACCAGTATCAAACAAAACGGATGCAAAGCGTTGGTTTATAGGGAACGTACCAGTAACAACATTGGGATCCTGGCGCGCTTCCCTCGCCTCAATGTTAAACACTCTTCCGCGGGCTTGATTCAACCCTGGGCAGCCCCTTTTAAAGTGCCCAATGTCACCGCAGTTGAAACAACCCAATTTTTGACCATTACCTCCTCCGTTCCCAGCTTGAGTGTTGTTTTGATCTCGATTCACATGACCCGCTTAATTCACATTGTTGCCTCGGTTTCCATTTCCTTCATTGTTTCCTTGTACACGATTACCATTTCCACCACGATTATTGTTTCTATTACCAAAACCTCCTTGGCCTCCCCAGCCAGCAATAGCCCAGCAAGAATCCTTCAAGTGGCCAACTTTTCCACAAGCTTCACATACTTTTGACCCACATCGGCCAGAATGATGACGCTGGCAGGTATTACACTTGGGATGAGTACCCATATATCCTTTTCCTTTCTTCCCAACATTGCTTGATTCTCCTTTCATGCCAACACTGCTTGTACCCTGCTTGAAGTTCGAGAATTTCCTTTTATTCTCACCAGACGACTCTATGTGAGTCTCTTTCTTATTTGGCTCAACATTCGTAAACTTGTTCAGGCGGATGGCTTCCTCAGTAAGAGACACGCTCAGATCGATGGCCTCTGTGATTGTTGCAGGCTTGGAAGTAGTGACCATACTCATGATCTGTGGAGCTAAACCCCAGATAAATCTCTCGATTCGCTTGAATTCCGGTGTGACCATGTACGGCACAACGTGGGATAAATCATGAAATCTTTGGACGTACTCTGCGATCTTGGGACCATCCATCCTTAAATGCTAGAACTCAGTCTCCATCCTTTGTATCTCAGCATGAGAACAATCCTTCTTTCTCATCAATTCTTTTAACTCAGCCCAGGTCAACGCGTAAGCGGCAGCTTCACCAAGAGTTTGCACTTGTAAGTTCCACCAGGACAGGGCTCCGTCCAAAAATAGCCCAGAAATGTAAGTCACTTGTTGGTCTGGAGCGCACTTGCTCATTCGGAGAACAGAGTCTGTTTTCTCGGCCCATCTTACAAAAGCAACAGCACCTCCGGTGCCGTCAAAGTTCACAGGCTTGCAGTCTAGGAACAGCTTGTACGTGCACCTTGCACATACATTAGAATATACAAATGATATTAGCAAACGTGCTATAAATATCCAAATGTATTGTAATATGTCCCAAGCGACTTAACATTACCATGTGGTGGATTGTTATTGCCGTTGTTCTGTGAACTGCTTCCGCTGGTTCCTTCGTTTGAGGCTGCATACTGCGCTATGGCGGCAGCAATGATTCCTTGAAGTTCTGCCTCGTTGGTAGGCATGCGTGTCTGTCGTCTCGGTGGCATCTTCTAAAAGATGTGTTAACGTAGGTCAGGTCATAGTAAATAAAGTGTACTTATGTATTCAACAATATCAACACATAACATCTCATGTTATAAATAAATCAACCACATAACATCTCATGTTATAAATAAATCAACCACATAACATCTCATGTTATAGAACATAAACAATCAATAATCAACCCAACATATAATGAGAATACCGCGATTGCGCTGTTATAAATCAAGACCACAATGTAAGGTTTACAAGTTCATAACTGTATCACACATCATCAGTGACTAAGGGCCACATCGCCCTAATCCAAACTATCTAGTCAGTGACAACAGCAACAAATATACAAATCATCAAAAGTCACAATCATCAAAAATGCGGTCTCCAAAAGCTGTGTAGTCTGCACAATCGCGGTCGTCTCATCAAAAGTCTACCCAAGTCGTACAAAATGGCCCTAAGCTGATGGCGGTGGAGGAGGGGGAGAACGAGAAAATAGTAGGCGACGCATATGAAGCCAATCCTCCTCCATAGCACGATAAGCGCGTAGTAAGTATGCTATCTGCTGCTCCGGAGTCCAAAAACAAGCAGCAGAATCAGGTGAAAGTGGTCGAGGAGGGTGTGATACGACAGGTGGGGTCTGGCACTGGCAGGGGAGTCGCTGAGCTCTCTCCAGCTCCTGTACGCGGCGGGTCAGCGCCTCCTGCTGTATCATGAAAGAAACAAGGACATCCTCGGTAGAAGACCCAACATGATATGGGTGATACGTATCCGTAGGTGGCATGATGGGGGCGTGGTCTAGAGAGATGGCTCCCTCGACGGAGCAAAGGATGGCACAGTAAATGGTGCAACAGTGGGAACAACAGTGGGGTAAGAAACCTGAGGTACAAACTGACCTCCTCCTGTCATGAAAGGTGAATGACCAAACGGCTGACGAGATGAACCCTCCCCAGGACGTGGGGGTGGTATGTCCTGACGAAACATGATAGGTAAGTCGGTGCAGTGAACACCGGTAGTATGTGTGGGAATCAAAGGAACATCAATAGGAACTGAAACAGGGGCTGTAACGGGGGCTACAGGTGGTGTAACTGGTATCACGTAAGGTTGGTAATCTTCGTCATCATCTATCCACCCATTGTGGGTGTGAGCGTATCGTGGATCAATGTGGGTCGCGAAAAGTGCACGGTCGAACATCACCGGCACTGGATCAGGAAGTGGAGCGACAACAGGATCCTCTAACAACAATGGGGCATCAACATGAGCATCAACAGCATGATCATCCACCAACTGTGGAACAACAACAGGATGATCATCAACAGGTATATCATCAACCAAAGGAGCAACAGCAGGTGCATCGGCATGAACAGGGTCATGCTCCAATGCGAGGTCAGGAGCAACGCCTGGCTCAGGGGCCACAGCCGGCTCCGGAACAACAAACTCCATCTCAAAATCAGCTGGATCAACAAACATAGGGTCGACAGGGGCTACAGGATCCTCCAAGTGTTGGTCTAAGTGTACGAACTCAATGTCCTGGTCTGGATCAAAGCCTTGTGGAAAAATAGGATCTGAATCATCGTCAACATCATGATCAAACTCAAAGTTGTGCGCAGGAACAGGTGCAGCGGATGATGCCATATCCGGGTCGTCGTCGTGTGTGTGGTGCTGCATTCCCTGCGCGTGCGAAGGTATGGATGCCACAGACTGAAAGGAGTCTGGAACAGGTGAATGAGCATGAGCCTCCTCTGCAGGAGCATCAGCAAGAAGTGGGATATCACCGGCAGCAATATGGGCCTCGCCCTCAAGCGGGTCCTCCTCAAACAAGTCGACATCGTCGTTAGAGACAACGTCGAGGGGCATATCAACAACGGGATAAGCGGCAAGGGGTATGGGAGCAGGGATCTCCACGAGTGGCAAATCCCCAACAAGATGGCCATCAGCAGGCTCTGCTACGACATTTGGCAGCGCAAAGGGCTGAAAGTCGTCATCATCCATGCTGGTCGTATCGGAAGTATACACCTCATGCTCTGATGAAACTATGTCATCTGATACTATGGCCATGGGATCTGTAGTGTCCGACTCTCAAGTATCTGATGAAGGCATGATGTCTGTAACACAAACACACACATGCACAAACAATCAATCATATAATCATGTAAACATGTTAGTCACCAATAAGCAATCAAGTAATTCTCCTAGTCCCACTAGTCTATCCTCCCAGCCTCTCAAACTGACCCTCCTAGTCCCACTAGATTAACCTCCCAGCCTCTCAGACTGAATCTCCTAGTCCCACTAGATTAATCTCCTAGCCTCTCAGACTGAATCTCCTAGTCCCACTAGATTACTTCCTCAGCCTCTCAGACTGAGCCTCCTAGTCCCACTAGACTACTCCCTCAGCCTCTCAGACTGAGCCATAACTTTTAAAAATATTTTGCACTCTGGATCTGGACGTTTAGTGTATGCAATGTAAAAATGTTTTCGTGAGAGCCCTAGTGATCATAGTCTAGACTCGAGAAGGAATCCTAGTTCGCTATGATCAAGGCTCTGATACCTAGCTGTCACACCCTGGCTTTGCGGAAGCGTGGGTTTATTATGGTGTGGCTTCTTAATACCATAGCTTAATCACAACAAAGCTATATGAAATAAAACCATGAAGATCATCCGTTGATTTAAGTTTTAAAAGTAAAATACCACAACATTGTTTTAAAGCGTTGACACATGCAACGAGTTACAACCCATAAAAACATCGTTCATACGACATACCCATAAACATAACATAGACACCGCTTAAGACTTGCGACTCGTCCAGGTAAAAGTCACAATCCCCAAACGTGGATGACCTCATAACTCTTACGCAGCATGAAAACGTAGCATACTTATAATCTCTAACCAACATTAACCAAAAGATAATATGTAAACTAGATATTAGGCATCAAGAATAAAATAATCAAGATTAGTGGAGGGTGTCCCCACATGGGGAAACCGATCGTTCAAGGGGGGGGGTAATATGGTTTCATTTGGACTAACAAGTTAGGTGGTATTTAGTTTAGTTGGGAATTAAAAATTAGTTACTAGTGTGTAGTGTTTTGTAACGGGTGTTAGGGTGTTCGGGGACCCTAACTGGCTCAGAAAGGGAAAAATAATGTCATTGTCAATATTTTTATGTTACGGGTAAAGTCCGGTTGTTCGGTTGGATATTAATCCGTTAAAGTACTAAATAAGCCTTTAAAGTGTCGTTACTATTATTTTTAGTGACACAATTTATTCCCGACACTTTGGAAAGTGTCTAGTATTATTTTCCCATGTTTTTGCACCTTACTAGTTAGCTTAAATGCTGAATTTTATATTATAGTGCAGAATTTTGTAATTAACACATGATTTAGGCACACCCGGTCACTATAACTATTACCTAGTGATGCAGTTTAACAATCCTCACCTCTCTACACTCCCAACTAGTGTAGTAAACTATTCCCGGCTCAAACTGGCCTTAGAGACAGTGTCTGTCTGATGCTGGCTATGTCAGCATGTTTACTGGGTTATCCGTTCTTTGTGCTACTGTGCTTTTGTGCATCAAGTTTGTCACTATAGTTCTGTGTAAATAATGGAGTGACAGCAATAAAGTATGATACATGTATATATACGTATCAGAAATCAAGTAGCAGTTTATTCACAACTGTAAGCAAGCATAATAATTAAGCATTAATTAAATATTAATTAATTCGTACGGATGCCTGATTTGGTGAGGGTTGTCACAATATGCACGACAATTAAACCACTGTTGCACCTCCTAATCCCATTTGGATAAGAAGTTATCATGATCATAAATGTAAACATAGTTTGGATGTTCTTAATCTTAAAAACCCATCCCAGCGAGTTTGGAAGGTGTGTTAATCAACTTACAAATAAGTAATTAAATATAGAGTAAACTGCCATTTTGGTCCCTGAGGTTTGGTCACTTTTGTCACTTTAGTCCAAAACTCAAACTTTTTTTAATCTGGGTCCCTATGGTTTAAGTTTTATTGCCATTTTGGTCCAAAAGTAAAATCTGGTCATATCTGTCTAATAAAATTATGGTGCTTTGTCCTTTTCCTCAGAGGCAAAATGGTCATTATAATTTTTATTATAACACATAATTTTTATTATAACACGGTGTGAGGTTTGTCAGACCTAAATAGCGCTATCTAACTAATGACCCGCTCGCCATTGGCCCGGCGATTAAGTCGATATAAAAAGGAGGGACTTCGTGATAGAGTTTTGGTCTAGTACGAGATATCTGTCCGTGAGGACGAGGAATTACATTCCTGAACCAATGCTGTCCTACCCAAGGAGGACGAGGAACCCATGTTCCTTAACCCCAATTCCCGACCCCTGGGAATCCCATGCTTTGTAGCGGGTGTGAACTCACCTTGGTTTGCTCGGCAGATGCACAGAAAAGTCAATCAAGTTGTAAGTGGTCAACTACGTCCTAACATAGATACCGTACAAGTCAGGTTCGTATTCAGGTAGTGCACATATGTCTCTACACGTATGCTAGCACATTGCATGCAAGTTTCATCCATGGCAGCCCAAATAACATTCATATACAACAGCACGTATAAGGTCCATGTATTAGGCCCAAAGGTCCGGCCCAATTACTTAAGTCCGAAATCATGCAAGTCCAAAACAGCGTGCACAAGTTTGTGGTCTCGAGTCGAGACTGTACGGTCTCTACTCGAGACTGTGCGGTCTCGAGTTGTAGTCCACAAGGTTTCGAGTCGCAACTAAGGTAGTTTCGGGTCATGCATGTAGTGGTCTCGAGTCGCAACTGGACTCGCAAACGTGGTCTCGAGTCAAGATGTTTGGGTGTTGATCAAGTGTGGTCTCGAGTCGGGACTGTAGGCTCTCGACTCGCAACTAGTGTCGAAACCGGGGATCTCGACTTGTCATGTGGTGGCCCCGAGTCGAGACCAGGGGTCTCGACCCCCAACAATTGCTAATTCTGCACAGTTGTACTATCCAATGGAAATTTGATTTCATGACACAATGTACTATCCAACCACAATCCTTAAACATGTTTCTTGTCTAGCAATTTACTAAAAATGGATCAAACATATCAATATTCAAATATTCAAGGCATCTTCATATCATATTCAACAAGTTCTTCATATATTCATATCATGTTCATGTTGATTATTCAACTTGTTCATCATATTTCCGGTTTCTAGCATTAATCACAAACACAATCATGAACAACAAATCAACACACTTGAACATACTCATCTAGAGGTTTCAAATCATCACATAACATCTCAAAATCAAGTCTACACTAATCCGATTAACATGGTACTACACATATGCAAGCCGGTTTTCATATACATCAATAATCAATGGTTTGAATCATATTTAGACACAAGATATCATGAGCTCATTATGTGACATATCCGAAATCGAAACATGTTATCCGATTATCAACAACATACATATCCGATTCACAAAACATCATCAAGCATACCACTACACTAGTTAAATCATATCATTCATACTACCATTTAACAACAACAAACATCATAAAGACACTAACCGGTTGATGAGTTTCAAAGGTGAGTATGAAGCTTCTAAACGGGTGTGTGTGTGAGTCGATCCGAGAGCTCCTAGTGGTCACCGGTTTGAATCCGAGAAGAAGGAGAACAATGTTGTGGCTTAGGGTTTAAGGTTTCTCTAGAGAGAGTGTGTAGGAGAAGGTGTGTGTGAGAGTGAGTGTGTTGTCCAAAGAAATGGCAAACATGGATAATCACCAAGGTTATATACCCGTCCCAAGCAGTGCACCCTAATGGGCTTTCGGTTGGGTTAAATGGGGTGCGTGGCCCATCCGGCCCACTGTTTCATTGTTCACTCGAGACCGCATGGTCTCGAGTCGGGTTCTTGTGTCTCGGTTCATACTAATACACACATACTATACATACAAGCATACATATACGCACACAATTAAACACAACACGTAATCGCATGAAAGGTTCACTTATCATTAATCACACCAGTTAACTAGTCACACGTTTAAGCATGTTACATCGGGATACAAGAAAGGTTCTAAATTTCGAGTTGTCACACTCAGCATGCGGACGGGTAAACTACTAGGAATTACAGCATACCAGTTTCAATGATTTAGGGTCTTGTAATAGAGACAGGCAGGACGTAATCATTTTTGTATACCTGTGATATATAACATTTAATATTAACTGTTAGTATTAATACACAATGTGTTAAAATGTAATCTTATGTCATGAGAATATTATTCCTAATTCATAATGTGCAATAGATCTCTTCTGTATACCATTTCAATATATCAGTAAATATATATATATTCATAAAATAACTCTTTTCGCGTAATCGTACATGGGTTAGGTTATTTTGGAGCAACTTATAACTTATTGACTTATAAAATTTAATAAGTTGTCTTTATAGTGTTTGGGTTAGCTTATTTAAGTTATTTGTGTGTGTTGAGAAGTTGTTTTTGATAAGTTAGTATTTGTAACTTCTCACTTATGACTTATATAAGTTAATAAGTACTTTTTGAGAAGGAACCCAAAAAATAAAAAAATTTATAACAGAATCATATGTTTTCATCCGTGTTTATGTGGGTGTTTTGGATTCCTTCTTAAAAATGACTTATTAACTTATATAAGTGACAAGTGAGTAGTTAGAAATTCTGACTTCTCAAAAATGACTTCTCAATACACAAAACCCTTTAAAATAAGCTAACCCAAACACTCAAAAAACAACTTATTAACTTTTATAAGTCAATAAGTCATAAGTTGCTCCAAAATAAGCTAACCCAAACACCCCCTATGTTTGATTACAACTTTTTCATATATTATCCTCATTATACTGTAAACATTAATTCGACAATGTCCATAACATGCAATACATAAGATATATATCAACTATACATAACATATGAGAGGTTGAAGATGATTGAAACCTAAAATCAGATTTGACGTCTACAAACAAGTTATTCGCCGGAGAAACCAGCATATGTCGTTGATTAAGTATCTAACAGAGGTTTAGAAAACTAATAGAACTTAAACCGTTAAGATTTACAATCGGAAGTTACCTTTTTGTAGATCAAATCTTCGGCGGCGATGATCTTCAAGGAGATATGAAACGCTGGTGATGATGAAGTTGTTTTGATTGTGATAGATATGATGTTGATTGCGTATCTTTTTATAATCTTTTATATTTTAGTGTTTGTTTAATTAAATAAAGAAATACTTGAATATTGGTGGTATGGATAGTGTTAATATTAGCCATGGTATTGCAACTGATTCTATATATTGTGTAATTGCATCTAATTATTGTGTTTTGCAACTAGGTGGGTTTTCTATACATTATGTTATGTGTTCTTGTCATTGTGTTTAGTTTGTATCCAATGGATATTAATTTTATTAAATTAAATATAAAGAAAGATTAAAGAGTGAAATATGTATAAAATATTATACGCTACAATTAACACTTCCTAAGATTTCGACGACTCTCGCCTTCTTCCACGCGATTTCATTCTTTCTTTTGTTTTGCAGATCGGCTAGGATGTCGCAGATTTTCTGATCCTGTTTCAACAGTTGTGTGATAAACTCTTCTGCGTTGTTCTTGAAATCTGACGCATGAGAGTGGAGGACTTCATCAAGCTATCCGATGCTGCTCCAGGTTCGCTTGTAATTGTTATCACTGATGATGCTGACTATTCTGTTTAGTTCTTCATATGCTCCCTTTTCTTCGAGCGACCATATAGAGAATTGTAATTGATTTAGTTTATGTTGATGTTAAATTGTGCCTGAATATAGAGTTGCAAACATGAATAAAAAACACTATCTATACCATAAACATCTAACTTTGATAGATCTCATCTATCTTTATTTAATGGTGTTAGCAATTGCTATGTTAATCAATTTAAAAATAATTACTTAAAAATTTTAAATTGTGTGAATTAGATGTAAGATTTTAAGTTAGTACGTATGACAATTCAATGTATGAGAATATAAGAACAGTTGTAGTTACTAATCGCAATCGAATAAAAAGTCATTATTATCTTAAATATAGACATGGTTATTGATGTTCTTAATAGTTGGATAATAAGTCATTGTGTTTTTTACAATGGTTTGTGTTTTGCCAACGAAATTGTATATTATAGTATATATTGTGTTTTTTTTTTCTTTTGTGTGATATCCTTGGGAAATCCTGATAACATCAATTGCTTTTTTTGTATACGTATTCTGCATGTTTATGATTTATTGTATATTATAGTATACATTGTGTTTTTTTGGCTTTTTTGTAATATACTTGTGAGAACTTGATAACATTAACTGCTTTTTTTTGTACATGTACCCCGCATGTTTATCATTTATTACAAGTCATTATTATCTTAAATGTAGACACTGTTATTGATGTTCTTAAATAATATTCTCATGACATAAATATAATCTACGTTTGGTTGTCATTGATAGTTTTTTTAATACTTTTGTAAACATGTAACATTGATAGATCTCATTTATCTTCATTTAATGGTGTTAGCAATTCCTACGTTAATCAATTTACAAATAATTAATTAAATATTTTAAATTATGCGAATTAGATGTAAGATTTTAAATTAGTATGTATGACAATTCAAGAAGAGTTGTAGTTATTAATCGAAATCAAATCAAAAGTCAACATTATTTTTGTAACACCCCGTGTTTTCGCAAGTGAAAGTCAAAGTCAACGACCGATTTCGCGCAACTTGACTGGTAGAAATGTCTTTATTCTATTTATATTATGTGGAGTAAGTGTTGTTAATGACAATAATCAAATCGTGTCAATCGTCAATCAATCGACTCGCGACTGTGAACTGTAGGAAGTAACAATGCGATAAAGTTAATCAACTAATAATCAAGCTATGATTAATCGAATCGACATCAAATCGTAACTCAAGCTATGCATTTTACTTGTCACTTATACGTGTGTGTGTGCCCTACGTGTTACCTGTGCATGTTTATTTATGTTTTGTTGTGATAATCAAGCGAACTCAGTCGAACTCAAAGTCTAACTCGAAGCCCAACTCGAATGTAAACGAACCCGAACCGAATTCCGAGTCGAACCATGTTATATACGAAGTAGTTGGGACTGAAAGTAATTTGACTAGGAAACCCTATTGAATCGCTCGCAAATCGAAACCGAAGCGTCATCACACCCGAACGCACCATTCAGTCGACATCCGGACGGATGGTCCATCCGCACGGATTGCCAGTCCGCACGGATTGCCAGTCCGCACGGATTGCCAGTCCGCACTGGTTGCCAGTCCGCACGGATGACCAGTCCGCACGGATAACCCATCCGGGTGACCTGCAATCCGCACGGACCACCCCTTTCCCCTTTTAGCATCCTATAAATACCCGGGTCACTCTCCAAACTTTCCACTTTTGGCAAGTGACGTCCGACCAGCACGCATTCTTCACCTTTTCTCCGATTTCTCTCAATCCAGGTAAGATCTCGCCCCAATCATTGAACATTCTTGATCTATAGACACATCTACACCTTTCTATCTTTCACATCTCAACTTTTAACCATGAAATCATCAAGATTTGAGCTATTCTAGGGTGACGTTCTCATGAACTTCAAGTGTGACCTCATTCCACCAAGAATAACTCAGATCTGAACGATTTCCACAAGATTTCACAATAACTTCACCTAAATCTAAACTTTTCTAAAGGATAAAAGGGTTGAAAGAAATAAACAAGTCTTCTCCTTCTTTTACCCTCAAAAAGCGGTAGGAATCGGATCCGTTCTAGTCTCCTACTAAATGATAGTGATGCACTAGTCCTAGACCTAGATTCTACCCGCAAGACACCTGATCTCGGGTTAGACCGGGATGACCGTTCTAAACCGCCAACGGGCCGAGCTAGGGTGATTCCTGGCCGGCTTGGTCATGCGGGTAAGGATGCGATTCCAAATGGTTGACACGTAATCAGAATGTCTCGATAAGCGACAAAGGCGACCAAGGGTAGCCGGACGGAACAACCAGGACGAGGAAGCTGTCCGCACGAACAAGCTGTCCGCACGAACAAGCTGCCCGCACGGACAGACGATCCATACGGGTTGTTACCCGGACGAGCTACACTTGGGACCAACATCCAAAACAAGGTTTGAGTATCGACGAATGAACGATCCGGACGGACGACCTCTGAATGGATTACTCTTCGGATCATGAGATACTAAGACCTCAAAAACAATTTCAAACAAAGTTCATCCGCACGGACAAGTTGTCCGCACGGACAGACTATCCGGACGGGTTGTCCTTGTCCGCACGGACAGACTATCCGGACGGGTTGTCCTTGTCCGCACGAACACACTATCCGGACGGATTATCACTGTCCGCACGGATTACCATCCGGACGGATTCCACCACTTTTATCAAGTGACTCAGCCTTGGAGACGTGTCCGCACGGATTACCATCCGGACGAATTGTTGTCCGCGCGACCGGCTTGAAGGGTAGAGATACTTAGATGTTTTCTAAATGCTACAACGAAAACTCCAAAGCACAAGCCATCATACACAAACACATCCTTAACTTAGGAAGAAACAATCCACTCGAATAAGTTATCCGCACGAGTGAGTTATCCGTACGAGTGACTAGTCCGGACGAATGGCTGATCCGCACGGATTACTTGTCCGCACGGATTACTAGTCCGCACGAGTAACTTGTCCGCACGGATGACCATTCGCACGAACTACCAATCCGCACGGATGACCAATCCGCACGATCAGTCATCCTACCCACACTCATTCTGTACTGTTTTCCATACCACTTATCGTTACGTTATCGAATCTATTCAGGCTAACCGTACTCGCTGAAAAGCGCTCCCTTCAATCCATAATCGCTGTGAGTATACTCGAACCCTTTTTGCTTTTAGCACTTTTGGGTGTTACATACGTTACGAATATTCAAACTACCACTATCACACTACTCAAGCTATTTTAACGCTAAACCATTTATGCATGTTATACGTGGCTTATGAATGCTTGTTTGTTATGTTTACACATGGAATGTTGTCTACCTGCCTTAGCAACGATAGTACTATAGTTTGGACTCAGCACCCGTTCACACAGGGGTTGTTAAGGATCTTTTACTTGCATGGATTACGGTGGTAATCATGTATTGCGAACTGCCTCGGGCAGTCAACCCGCAGTCATTGGTATCGATGGGTCTATGTCGATAACTAACGTGCTTCATTTCACTGTGTGTACGTGCTGGTTATGCGTAAACGAATTCGAACTCTATATGTATTTATCAAACTTGTATGCTCACCTTTACATTTTATGTATTGACTTTATTTTAACGTATGTGACAGGTGCTTAGGTTGCTTGTACGCTCTTTGTGCTGTGATGAAATCGGAGCTAGGAACAGGAGTCCTAGAAACCAACAAATAAATTAGTTATGACTAAATCTGAGTTGTCGGAACAGAATATTTGACTTGATGTTTGTCTGTAATAATTATTTGACTGTTTGAGATACGGTATGGGACGTATTACTTAAATTAAATAGTTTTGATAATTGTTATGGAAACTTCTGGACAATCTGTTTCGCTCAGTGCCACGCCCCGATGATTCCGCCATCGGTTGGGGTGTGACAATTTTAAATATAGACATAGTTATTGATGTTCTTAATAGTTAGATAAGTAGTTATCGTGATATTAAAATATACAGTGAGTTTGGATGATGTTAATCATATATACCCGGACAGCGGACGGGTAAACTACTAGTTAATGTTGGGCCGCACATGGGCTGACAATATCGCGTGAATATTAAAAAAAAGGACATAGAGGAGGGCGGCTATTATTTTACTTGGAAACAAAGTAACTTCATAACATATATATTCGACAGAAGGCACACAACATCAGAGGCACGAAGTCAGCAAGTAACATATTACGAATTTGGAGTTCCAGATTGGAGAAGCGGATTGAAGGTTTTGGAGCATTCAGGAAGCAAGAAATCATTCGGGTAACATTCGGGAGCGTTCGGCATTGAAGAATCGGGTTTATTCTTCCCGTTTTCATTCTTGTTTCGTTTGATCTTGTTTGTTCAATGATGAATTCAGAATTGATATTGATTGTTATTATGTTTCTGATTATGTTTTCCGGCTAAATCTTTCATAACTACCTAGGCATGACAATGGTTTAATAAAAGTTTGGATTTTTATTCGTTAATAATGTGGTTTATGGGTTTTCTTGAATTGTAAACAATTATGGAATTTTGATTTGGTGTATATGCATGCTTGATATTGTTTGATTACTATTTATCACTTCGTATAATCCTTGGTGACGGTCTATATCACATAATAGGGTTGTGCTAGGGTTCTAGATTTAGGTGAGTGTCTATATCACGTTATAAATCTTTAATCCTTTAAGGCGAAAATCTAGCAAGTAACCTTAGAAGTAATATTCGGTAATCTTATAAAATCAAGTGTTCTACTAATCTTGTCGCTGTAAGGCTCGAGGTTGTTAATAGGTCTTGGTTTGGTTTATAGCTAGGTCTAGGTTTTGTAAGAAATCAGTCTAGTTCCCTAACCATTCTCTAGTCTATTAAACCAAGTTGAAACCCATAGTTGCCTTAGACTTTCGCGCTGTAATTGTCTTATTAAGGCACTTTTCAAGAAGTTAGAGGACTGTAAGGAAATCTAACAACCGGTAATCGTAACAGCCTAGGTAGTGCCATAAGTTTCTCCTCGAGAAGGGTTGAGGGGCTTAGTTGGTGTCTTAATAGGTTTAGTATCAAAAGATCCCGGTTCCATACCACATTACTTTCGAATAGAAATCCATTCCAAGTTAAACTTGCGTCTAGCCTAGGTAGTCTTCATCGCCTCTGATTCAAGCCTTCGTCCACCTTCGTGTCTAGTTATTTTAGTATTATTTTAGTTTAATATTTAGGATTTTTAGACCCCCCCCCCCCCCCCATCAAATAAACAAATTTAGTTAAGTTGTGTCAGTCATAGTCTAAACAGAGTCGTAGCGTAATTTAATTGAGTATGTGGGTTCGATATCCGGACTTACTTTGCTTTACTAGAGTCGATCGGTTCACTTGCCGTTTAGCAGTTTAGTCGAGTTTAGAGAGTCTAGAGTATTACTTTGAGTCTAGATTTAGGTTAATTTTAGTTGTTTTTATTAAACTACTTTTAGCACATCACTCGTCGAGCCACCGACGATGATTCGTTTGTTTTTTCCGGCGACCGTTCACTATCTACTCTCTCACCTGGTCGTACTTAAGTGAATAGATGATGGTGATGTGGGGTTTAATGATTATTACTAGTTAATTACATTTACATTAACCTGTAAGATTCAATAAAATTAGTCCTTTCTCACAATAATTAATTAATTGATTAGGAAACAAACAACGATGCAATTATGGCAATTCTCTTATCTGATTTACTAATTTAGATGTTAGAGTAATTGCTTATTAGAATGTGGGGTTAGCTCATTTGTTAGAAGCTCTTGACTCTTAGGCTACAGGGTGTAGTTATGACCCCCATGACCACGATGACCCTCCACGTCAGTGTCATGTCACCCACCTCTAATCAACTATCCAAAACCACTAGCTTAATGGTGTAGTCATGACCCAAACCATTATCTCCTTTATCATTTTAATTTAACTTTGTCTAAAGAAAATGAAAGGATTTCTTGAAAAATGGAAAGGAGAACCATGGTTGCTATGGTTTAATCCATGCAAACCATGGTGGATCAGACAAGAGGATGGTGTAGCCTTCCATTAATGTTCCTACATGGCGAATCATGTCTCAACCATGACCCCCACACCCTTTAGCCTTAGAGGAGAGATCCTATGTTCAAATCTAGACAAGAGGAGTTATTTAGCTAATTGGTGTAATGTAGGGTAGAAGTAACTTTGCTATTAAAAAACATAATTGCTTATTAGATTGATCATTATTGGGTTGGTTATTACATGTTAGTAGACCAAAATGTAAGAACTTAGGATAGACGATATGCTTCTAAATTTTTGAAGCATTTCATCGGCCCTGATTTGAACCGGAAGGTATTCCCGAAATTTCCAATCGTTTGGTACCACTCCTAAGTCCTACCTCCCGATCTTTCTGTCATCTCTCCCAAGGCCCCAAATGAGAAGGGATAATGTTCCCACGCAACCCTGATTCCTAAAACCCTTCACGAGACCACTTTGTGTACCCTTGAGTCTTACTATATATAAATATAAAATGTGTATGTTCCAAAATAAGAAAAACTAGCATGCATAATTTCGAACCCAATTCAAAATCTCAAATTTGAAATTCAATATCATAATTTAATCAAATCAAAATTTTAATTTGTGATTAGCCAAACTGAAATTTGAGTTTTTCAAATCGTATCCTTTGTTTTTCAAGCCCGGTTCAAATACCCAACTACTGCTACGTTCAACCCAAGACTTTGTTGTAAATTGGGACCATCGAGCCATAAATAAACCGTCTACTTTCGATAATTCCATTATTCATAAAGTAGTTCGTTTTTTCTTAAAGAAAAAGCAAAGTCAACAATAAGATGATGGCCAACTATAAAATAGTTTGTCATAAAGTTCTCATAAAGATAGTTTGTTACCAATGTTTTAAAATCGGACCGGGCAGGCCGGTCGGAGCGGTCCGGACGGGATCCAAAGCCTCTACCGGACCGGTTTAGCACTTAAATCCGTTTCAACATTAACCCGGTGGTCGGGCCGGGAGCCGGGCGGTCGGGCCAACGGGTCGTCGCGTAGGGTCGGGCCGGTTACTTTTTTTATTATTAAATAATGAAATATATCATGAAAACCTAATCTAAGTGACTCAAACAACAAACACGTCTTCATCTTCAGTATACGCTACTGCTGCTATTCCATCTTCATCGGTTCGATAGTCGACACCCATCCATCCATCCATCTTCAATTCAGTTCCATCGACACCCATCCATCTTCAATTCAATTCAAGGATTCTTCTCTTCATCTTTAATTTCAGGTTTACTTTATCATTTATGATAATGTTTTTGAAGTTCCATTAACCCACTCAAATAGTTCTTGAGATCTTGTTTATTTAAACTAATTAAGCTCCTAGTATCAGATTTATTTGTAATTTGTTTATGAATCTATGTTAGGTTTTTTTTTTAAGTTTGCCTATGATTTAATGATGCTAAATTGCTAAAAAATTGATGAAATTTGTCAAATTAGGGATGAAAACATATTATTTTGGGAAAGAATGTTTATGAAGTTGCTAATTAATTGATGAAATTTGTCAAATTAGGGATGAATGGTTTGCCTATGAATCTATGTTAGGTTTTTTTATAAGTTTGCCTATGAATTATTGATGCTAAATTGCTAATTAATTGATTATAAGATTCGATACGTCATATTAGATTTGAAACATAAATGAAGTATAAACAAATTATTTTGTGATGTTATATAAATGTTAATCTTTTATATGTTTTTTTATATCTTGTAGATTATGGATTCACAAGAAGAAGAGGAAACTAATCCCCAATCCTAGTCGATCGCCCAATCAAATGTTTGCTCGAAGACGGATATCATATGGAAATATGTTACTGAAGCTCAAGATGAACTTGGTAAAAAGATGCGCATTTGTACATTTTGCAACAAGTCATTTCGTGGAGGGGGCATTAACCGAATGAAACAACACCTTGCTAGAGTTAAAGGAAATGTAGTTGGGTGTTTAAAGGTTCCGGCGGATGTAAGGTGTCAAATGAAAAAAAAATTGAAGAGAGTACGCAAAAAGGTAAAAATACAGTTTAAGAGACTGAGACGGGTAGTACGCTAAAAACAAAAAGTCTTGATAAAAGGAAAGCTTCTTCAACATCCGACAACGCACAATCGTATTTCTCAAGAGGTATAAATGATCGTACTCAACCATCAATTAAATCTGTATGGCAATGTAAGGAAAGACTTCATAATATAGATTTAGCTGTAGCCGTGTGGCTATATGATGCATGCATACTGCTATATGATGCATGCATACTGATAAATGCTGTAAATTCTTCCCTTTTTTCCAATTGCAATGAGTAAAAAGATGTTGAAAGTGACTAAAGCTATCGATGTGAAACAAACTATCTTAGATGAGAAGTTTTTGAGAAGTTTTTGGATAATTGTTTTATTACAGTTCAGGTGATGAGTCCTATCTTGAGACTTTTGCGTATATGTGACTCCGATGAAAAGCCTTCATTAGGTTACGTTTATGAAGGTATGCTTAGGATAAGGAAAGGAATCAAAGAGTTGTTTAAAAGGAAAAGACGTAACTATAAGAGGTATTATATTGATATTATTGATGCTCATCGGGATAAGATGTTAGGCAAAAGTCTTCATGCAGCAGCTTATTGGCTCAATCCGGTATTTCAATATGAAAAACATAACCGTGAAGAACAGGAAAAGGCATGGGTAGGGGTGCTTGATATGATTGAGAAGTTATCGAGTTTAGATGAAAGTGAGCAAATAACTATTTCACACTTGGCAAAATTTCGGGATAAAATAACTACTTTTGGTCGATCTATTGCTATGTCTTCTGTAGAGCTTGAGAGTCCCGGTTAGTCTAATTAATTTTTATTTACGATATTAGTTTTATATATTATAACAAAATTATATTTTTATGCTAATTGTATGATTAGATGAGTGGTGGAAAGCGTTCGGTGGAGATGTACCGGCGTTGCAAAAATTTGCCATAATAATTTTAAGTCAAACTGCATCCTCTTCCGGATGTGAACGGAATCGGAGTGTTTTTGAGAGAATTCACACCAAAAGAAGGAACCGCTTGGAGCATCAAAGGCTAAGTGATCTCGTATATGTGAATTACAACTTACGTCTACAAAATAGGTATGATATAAGCACAAACTTTACTTATTATTAGTTTTTTATTTTGAATAAAAGATTTTACATTTAAACTTGTTAGGCTAAATGAGCGCAAAAAGCCATATGACCCGGTTGATTACCAAAGTATTGATAAAAACGAATTTTGGGTGGTGGAAGACGAGAAGGAATCCGAGCTTAACTATGATGATTTAGAAAATATGCTCGATGAGGAGGTCCCAATTGACTTTGATTCACAAAGACAACCATTCGAAGGTAAGTATTTTCTTTTTGATAAATTGATTACTAACTGATATTGATGATACACAATTTTTTACTTCAAAAACTATATACTTAGATTTGTCATTTTTTAAATTTTAGGCCAAGAATACAACGAAGAAAATAATGTGGTTCAAGTTGATGATGGTATTAATGCTCTTGAAGACTTGAAGTTGTTTTACCTTGAGTGCAACTTCTATATCGTATACTTTTTATGTGATTTTAGCAGCAAATCTGCAATGATCCCGCTTATTTTGTTATGGACACATATTTATTTAGTGAATTTATATTGAAATTTTAATTGTTTACTTCCATAACTCTTTGTAGGAGTCCACTCACCCAAGGTCGAAGGTGTTAAATACATTGGAAATGATTTGAAAGCTTGTTCACAAGGTAAGCACACCCCTCTACTTTTTATAGTAGTATGGATATTGTTCCAAAATGATAGTTATTAGTCAGTTTGTGATTATTAAAAATGTTGTTCTATTTTCATCATTGTAAGTTTGATTTGGTCTGCTCTGGTTCTTTGAATATATTGGTTCTACTTTGTATGATAGATATATTGATCGATTGTAGCATTGTCGTATTTGTAGGTTGTGGATTTGGATATTCATGTCTTATGTGTATATGTAGGTTAGATTTGGAACTGCATGTTATATGTGTATGCATGGATGATAATATATTAACATTTGAATTTAAGGATTGCATTTTATACATATGTACACTTGCGTTTACATTTTAAGCTTCATTTTATTAATGTATCTTTATGTTTTGTTAGGAAATTTATACAGTTCCGGTTGCAAGTATGGACTCAAGATGTCGGTTTGGATTGCAAGTATGGAGTCAAGATGTCAGTTTGGGTTGCAAGTATGATGCCATCAGTTCCGGAAATTATTATATATCATTTTCATTTTTGGAGATATATGTATGTGTGTTACTTTGAAACTTTTGTAATCTTGTGTTGCTTTGAAACCTTTGTAAATTAATATTCTTGGGTTATTTTATATTGGTTTCATTTATTGTGTATTTTATTTCCATTTTTAGTTAATTTGTTTATAACAAAAATTTATAGGGATTTTTTTTATAAAATTCTCTAGATATTGAACCAAAAACGAAAAATATATTTTTAGCTTAAACACAAGAGATGCGGTTCAATAACCACATCTCTTGAATACATTAGGAAAAAGTAGTTTTTGCTTAAATTGTTAAAAGATGCGGGTCTAGAACCGCATCTTTTGGCTTATAGCCATAAGATGCAATGCCAAAAGATGCCATGCCATAAGATGCGGGTCTAAAACTGCATCTCATAACCAATTTACCCGCATTATTTGATCATTTTGTACGAGTGATATTTTATATAATTTATGACGTAATTCAGGTTTTAAATCCGGTTGAATTGGTCCGGTCCTAAAAACATTGTTTGTTACTTGTATAGTCTATCTACATTATTATATACTTATAATAATATATGGACCAGTACATGACACGGCATTTGTGCCTAACATTTTGATCCAATCATCTAATAATTGGTGATGGTCAACTATAAATGTAACACATATTTTCTTATCTATATATCTTTCTTTCATTGGATCAATCAACCATGTTAGTAAAGCGATTCTCCAAAGAGGAGATAAAGGAGGCGATTTGGGACTATGGCGGAGACAAGGCGCCGGGGCCAGACGGTTTTACTTTCAGTTTCATCAAACGATTCTGGGATATTCTAGAAGCAGATTTTATCAAACTTCTAGAACACTTCTATGTGCACGGAAAGTTAAGTCGGGGTTGCAACTCGACCTTTATCACTCTGGTGCCTAAATCTAAAAATCCACAACTCATAAATGAATTTCGACCGATTAACCTCATTGGTTGCATCTCTAAGGTTATCTCAAAGGTGCTGGCCAAAAGACTTAAGCAAGTGATTGGGTATTTGTTGAGTGATACGCAAACTGCGTATATTGAAGGTCGTAGTATACTTGAGGGGCCGTTGATAATCAATGAGCTTATCTCATGGAGTAAAAAATCCAAAAGCAAGTTGATGTTGTTCAAAGTTGACTTTGAGAAAGCTTTTGATTCAGTCAGTTGGAGTTTCCTGGATTCAACGATGTTACAAATGGGTTTCCCGGCTTTATGGCAAAAATGGATAATGGGTATCTTGTCCTTCGCGAGGTCCTCGGTACTAGTTAATGGTTCACCTTCACTAGAGTTCAAGATTGAGCGTGGTGTACGACAAGGAGATCCATTATCTCCTCTACTCTTCATTCTTGCTATGGAAACGTTACATGTGGCTACGGTTACGGCAAACGCTAATGGGATCTTCAAAGGGTGTAAAATGCCAAACAATGGACCTACCATCTCCCATCTACTATATGCGAATGACGTTTTATTTGTGGGAGAATGGTCGGAATCGAACATTAAAAACCTTTCAAGACTATTGAGATGTTTTAACATATCTGTGGGACTTGAACCAAATACTTCCACCTTTCAAGATGTTTAAAGGCTTTGGTTTTGCCAATGGACCATCACCCCATTTGACGTCAGAGCCGTGTTTTATCTCTAAGTGGTGGTTGACGGGTCTAGTCCCAGAGTAAACATTTTTTTTGAACGGCAAATTTGGATCACTGACGGACTAAAGGAGTACCATCGTGTCACCAGCGGAACCACCGGATCATATCCATCTCCACTAGGCATAATGCCTATACACCAATTCAGGAGGAAACCTAATAAATATGGGAAAACCCCTTTGTGGGAATTGAACCCATGACCTATTGGTCCCAAAGTCTTATTCCACCCCTAAGATGCCGCTAGAGTAAAAAGGCATGGGCCATAATAAACATTAGTGTGGATATTGTTGGACTCTGTATGCCCAAGACACATATTAAATTGATGTGGCTAGTACGTTATGATCCAAGTCGAGTCATACCCAATAACAAGCTAGACAAACACTTATATTATTTATTTGTGATATGATCAAACAAATAAATATTAACACTTAGAATATTTAGAAACTGGTTTTCTAAATAATTGCACTTGACAAACCAATAAATTATATGGATAATTTATTACGAGAGAATATTTCATTTTGTTATTTAATAAGTTAAATAACATTTTTAAAAAGAGGTGCATAAAGTCTTGAAAACATATAGTGTTTATTTTATAAAAGTTATAAAAATAAACAAGACTTTATTTAATAAAATAAATTTGATTATTTTTTTTTTTAACACCCACATGCCCCCCCCCCCCCCTTTTTGCTCTCTAACCAAAGATTTTGAGCCAATATCTTTTCATGCATTTTTGCATATGGAAGAGAACTTGTGATTGGCTTGGTCCAATAGCACTTCATGCTTTTTGCATGTATTAGATGAACATACATTGGGTAAATTGGTGGCTACATTCTCTCTCTTGTTTTAATCATTTTGTATGACAAAATGAGAAGGATGAACTTGTAGAAAACTAGAGAAAAACTCTCTCTAAAATCGGTTATGAAGGGGTTCCATGAGGGAACTTTCAAGTTCATAAATCAAGTGCAAGAACTCTACTACACACTCTCATAATTTCGGCTAAGGATGGGGCTTCAAGGGTTTTGATTTTACAAGTTATTTCAAGTGTAAAATCACCTTTGTTCTCTCTCTAAAAGTCGGCCATGAGAAGGTTTCCAAGAGTTGGATTCATGAGAGTTTTTAGTGAGTTCATAAGTGTAGAAACCCTAGCTAAAACTAGAGTGTTTGTTGGAAGCTTGGGGTATACAAGCTTGAGGTCTTCTACTCTTGAAGACAACCATTTCAAGAAGCATCATCCGTTTCATAATCCTTGTACTTCAAGAAGGTAGTTTTCTAAACATCCTATGGTTGTGTTTGATAGTATACATCTCATATATGGATCCGGGTTTTGGGATTTTGCATATAAATGGTTTTATATCTTATAAAAGTAACATGTTTTAAACTTTTTTTCCGCTGCGTTTTTATTTCATATGGATGAAATTGCTTTGATAAACATGTTAAAATCCCATCAATGGCATCTAGAGCCGCTTATATGAGTGCATGCTTCAATAGACTTAAAATTTTCGGGTTTCGGGTTTGGTGAAAACCCTATGGCTGAAATTCTAAGTATGGTTATCCCTTTGTTTTTCAAGATTATTTTCTTACATGCATAAATGAATCTTGAAAAATTATTTCATATGGATGATTTGTTTGTTTGGACAAAACTTACCTTTTCGGTTTTTTGGACATAGCCGAAAATGGTTATTAAAAGGGAACCATTTTTTTATGCTTCTTGAAATTAATATATATATATATTTGGATATATATATTTTGGTGCATATGACCTAGCCATGACCTTGTGTGAATATGTTGAATATTTGTGGTTGTGATTTATATTTAATTATTTCAAAGGTTGTAATAATTATTATTTTGTTCTTCCATTTGTAATGTTATGTAATTTATTTATATTTCATTTGGTATGTAAAATAAATAGATTAGGTGCATTTTATTTTACTAGAAAAAATGTATTAGGATATATTTTGTAAAAGAAGATGCACACAAAAATGCGATTTTGGTTTTGCCAATTTCGGGCATAAAGGACTTCATAGTTCTAAACGAGATTTTAGCCCGATAACCAAAACACATTTTTGAAGTCCAAAGGAGTTTGGAGCTGAATATAAAAGACATTTGGAAGATCAAAGAAAGTGGAGAAATCACAACACAAAAGGGAGACTTGAAGCATTTGGATGCGGGATCAAGTGGGAGTTCAACGACACAATACTTGTGTCATTTTTCACCCTTTAGGAAGGACCTTTTGGCACACTTGTTTCGGCTAACAAGTGTTGTCAAAATAAGTTGGCTATGGTTATGCACCTATTGTTATATATGTTGTGCTTGTGTAGTTGTTTATTTATGTTGTTTAGATGATATTTGGATATGCATGCTTAACAAACTAATAATCAACTACAAGCGTAAAATTGGTTCTTTACAAGATCATTAAAATTGGTTAATAAAAGGTTATTAAAAATTAATGATTTTATAATAAAATGGGTTTTATTAAAAAGAACCTTGAAAATTGATTTTCACTAAAGTACCAAGGATTTGAATGCATGCAAATATATGGTACATAAAGTTTTCTAAACTAGAATTTTGAAAACTCAAAATCCCTTTTATAAAACAAGTCAAACACCATCCTTTTATACAACACTCGAATCACTTGGGAACTCTTTTATGGGATAAAGGTCACTTAACCATATTTGAGGGAACTTGTATATTCGAGGTGGGTTTACCATGTTTGTGGGATAAAGGTCACCTAACCACTTATGTGTATAAACTCACACGTGTGTGTAAGTTGGACGACTTGATTTGGAAACCATGAACTTAGGGTCACCGAAGCATGGGGAACAAAAGGTGTTGATGGGATTAAACATGCCAACTAAACATAAAGATGTTTAACCGATCCCATATGACTAGAAGTTGCAAAGAGTTGCAATTGTCAAACGTTGACTACCTTGTTAATTTAAATAGAGGGATAAAGGTCACCTAACCAATATTTAAATGTAACGTTGGATTCTAGATTTTAATTATTAATTGTCTATGAGACACAAAGGGTATTAATGATTAAAATATAATAATATCGAAAATACTAAAATTGAACCTTGTTAAATTTTGTAGATGGCCGCTAACAATATTACCCAAACTGTCTGTAACCTATCATAGAAAACGATCCTAATCCCGATGAACATCTTATGGAAGATAAAGATGCCTATAACGATTGGATTAAGTATATCGAGGATACTACGCAAGCCTCTTGCCTCATGTTAGGAATTATGATTCCCAAGATTCAAAAGGTTTTGAACATCATGAGCATACGACATGATTACCAAATTGAAGGAAATGTTCCTATGGGTAGAACGCTTCGAAACGGTTCGAGCACTTCATGTATGTCGAATGGAGGAAACCCAATCGGACTCATCTTATGTCTTTAAGATGAAAAGCCACATTGATCACCTCGAAAGGCTCAATATGGATAAAAGGGTTTTATCCATTCTAACGATCAATGAGGGTGGTAATAAAGAAAGGGCATCACCCCGACACCAAAGCAAATGTTGCCAAAGGAAAGGGACACATCAAAGGGAAAGAATTAGAAAGACTAAAGCGAAACCACCGAAACCAAAAGAGAAGAAGGCAAAGGTTGCCATGAACGATCCATGCTTTGAGTGTGGTGAGATAGGGCATTTAAATAGGAATTGTCCAACCTATCTCAAAGAGTTGAAAAACAAGAGGGATGCTAGGCAAACCTCAGGTACAATCTTGATGATACATATTGACCTTAATGTTATTTCTTTAGCACATGGGTATTAGATACCGGATGTGGAACTCATGTTTGCAATTCGTTGCAAAAGGTTCAAAAGAAATAAACATTACAAGAAAGGAGACTATGTTTTGAAACTTCCAAATGGTTTGGAAATTGTTTTAAAATGTCTTGAATGCTCCTAGTTTGACTAGGAACATTATTTAAGTTTCCCTTTTGAGACAATATGTTTTGATTTAAAGTTTGTAAACAATGACATTTATATTTCGATGAATGACATGTTTTACTTTAAAACTATGCCTTCAAATGGTAGTTATGAATTGGTTCATAATAATACATCATTTGATAGTTCAATGTACCAAGCAATCACCAACAAACTCAAAATGGATTTGAGTGAGACTTATCTTTGGCATTATCGCCTTGGTCATATAAACAGATGTCGCATGTAAACACTTCGAAAGAATGATCTTTTGGAAACAAATGAAATTGGTTCATTTGATACATGTGAATCTTGTTTACAAGGTAAAATGACTAAGAAACCCTTTAGTGGGAAAGGGCAATAGATTTCTTAGGTATCATACATTCGAATGTATGTGATCCTTTTAAGCCAATGACTAGGTATGGTGAAAGATACTTCATTACTTTAACCGACAACTATAGTAGTTATGGTTATGTGTACTTGACACAAAGAAGAAGTTTTGAAACGTTCAGAATCTTCAAAAGGTGAAGTACAAAATCAACTCTTTTAAAGTTCTTCGTTTCGATAGAGGAGGAGTCGAACTCTATTAGATATGATTCAATCTATGATGGCTAGGAGCGCCTTATTTCTATCATTTGGGGTTACGTTTTGCTCTCCGTGGCCCATATGGCCCCAACCAAGAAAGTGGATACGACGTCTTTTGAAATATGACATGGAAAGGTTCCATCATTATCATATTTAAAAGATTGGGGTTGTGAAGCTTATGTTAAGCAATACACTCCAAATAAATTGGAAGTCCGATCTACTAAGTGTATCTTTGTAGGATATCCTAAAGATGATATGGGATATTAATTCTACGATCCAACAGAGCAAAAGGTGTTTATTGCTCAAAAGGCTGAGTTCTTGGAAGCTAAGTTCCTTGTGGAAGGAGTTAGTAGAACAGTGGAACTTGATAAGGATCGAGAACCACAAGCCGATACACGTTTGGTTGATACTAGCATTCAACAAGAGGTTGTTGAAAATGATCAAGTGGTTGATCAACACACACAATACGTTCACAAATCTGGTAGAATTAGTAATCCACCTAAAAGATATGGATCTTTAATGGATGGATGCTACGTGGTAGATTCGGGTGAACCAACCACATACCATGATGCAATGTCAAAATTCGATTGTGACAAATGGCTTGAAGCCATGAACGTAAAGATGCAGTCCATGTATAACAACCAAGTATGGGAATTGGTTGTAGCACCTCTTAACTCCAAAATAGTTGGAAATAAGTTGGTTTTCAGGAAGAAAACACATATGCATGGTAACTTGGATACTTATAAAACGAGACTGGTAGCAAAAGATTTCATTGAAACTCAAAGTGTTGATTGAGATGAGACCTTCTCGCCTGTGGCGATGCTAAAGTCAACTAGGATATCATTTGCCATACTTGCACAATATGATTATGAGATTTGGCAAATGGATCTCAAAACGACTTTCCTTAATAGATATCTTGAGGAAGATGTCTATATAGTTAAGCCTAAAAGTTTTGTCGATCCAAAACATCCTGACAAAGTATGCAAGTTAAAGAAATCAATCTATAGATTGAAACTAGCATCTAGAAGCTGGAATCACCGTTTTGATGAAGAGATTAGGGAATATGGATTCATCAAAAACGTTGATAAAGCTTGTGTGCATAAGAAGGCTAGTGGGAGCATTTTACATTCTTAGTATTATATGTCGATGACATTCTACATTTTGGAAGTTGTTTTTCCATTAAGGATATTGGAGAAGTCGCCTATATTTTGGGAATAAAGATCTATAGGGATAGATCAATGCACTTGATAGGTTTAAACCAAAGTGCATACATTGACAAAGTCTTGAAAAGGTTCAAGATAGAGAACTCTATGAAAGGTTTGGTACCTATTCAAAGAGGGGACAATATTGAGTGCGTCTCAATATCCAAGCTCAAATAATGAGCTGGAAAGAATGAAAGAAATCCCATATGCGTCTGCTATAGGATTCATTATGTATGTAATGATATGCACTAGACCGGACAAGTTATGCGCTTTAAGCATGACAAGAAGATACCAGTGAATAACGGTCGTTGGGTGACTGTTAAAATAAATATATTGAAATACCTTAGAAGGACTAAGGATATATTTCTAATATATGGATCTGGTGAAGAAGAACTCGTTGTAAAGGGTTATAGGGATGCGAGTTTCGGAATTCGTTGTAAAGGGTTACATGGATACGAGTTTCCAAACTGATCGAGATGGTTCTCGATCACAATCAGGGTAGCATTGTCCACTACATAATCAGAATACATTGCCGCTTCATTGATTGAGATAATTCATATGGATATGCCACATGAATTATTGCCGATCTAAGGGTAGTTCCTACCATTCAGGACCCTAGAGATCTTTGTGGTAACGATGGTGTGATTGCTCAAATCAAGGAACCTCGTGTACATCAAAAGACTAGACACATTGAGCGGAGTTTCAACTACATAAGGGATGAAGTTGAAAAGAGAAAGATATGTATTCGCAAAGTTCACACTGATCAAAATATTGCGGATCCACTCACGAAGCTCCTTGAAAGGGCAAAGCATGAAAGGGTCATACTTGTACCTTAGGACTTCGATATTCTAGTGATTGGATTTGATCTATTTTATATTTGGATATTGGAACAATTGTTATTATAACTCTTTATGGTATGTTGAGTTATGTTCCATATTAGCATGTTTAAATCCGTGAATAAGTTACTTATTCTAAATGTCCGTAGTCGATCATAATTGTGGGAACAAATATGAATGTAAGACTATTATGAATTTGGATTGGTGGATATTCATTAGATATGAATATAGAGCAAAGTGTTGCTGCCAAAGTTCATAGATATTTGTGGGATACAAATATTGGACTGACTCGCTCTCAAATATTACTGCATGGAATCATTTGTGATTGATCATAAGTAAATTTGAGTAAAGGAGAATATCATAGTATCCTCAGACCTGAGATACATATTGGGTCTTGATATTCACCAAATATTATACCTTGACTTTTTCTTCGCTGTCAATAATATGACAGTACATAAGGCTAAGCTCAGGTGTGGTACAAGGTGATTGTGAGAGACGTATGTAGTCAAGATGGGATTTGTTCCTCTTATTCGTTGAGAGTAAGATGTCTAAGGCCTGCTAAAGTTAAATCAACAGAGAGTGATCACTCTATGTCTCTGGATTTAACATGACATCTGTAACAAAAGGATAAATGATAGATTCACCTAAATCATTTTCAAGTAAGGGACTTGAAGGAGATGATGTTATTGAATGGCAAATATAGTCATACGTATTGGGGGTAGTAAACCGTAGTTAGGCGTCATTTACTACTAGCATCAATCTTCTATGTATCTTGTGCAAGTGGGAGATTGTTGGACTCTGTATGCCCAAGACACATATTAAATTGATGTGGCTAGTACGTTATGATCCAAGTCGAGTCATACCCAATAACAAGCTAGACAAACACTTATATTATTTATTTGTGATATGATCAAACAAATAAATATTAACACTTAGAATATTTAGAAACTGGTTTTCTAAATAATTGCACTTGACAAACCAATAAATTATATGGATAATTTATTATGAGAGAATATTTCATTTTGTTATTTAATAAGTTAAATAACATTTTTAAAAAGAGGTGCATAAAGTCTTGAAAACATATAGTGTTTATTTTATAAAAGTTATAAAAATAAACAAGACTTTATTTAATAAAGGCAAATTGGCCTGTAATAATCCCACCTACACCTTTTTGGCCAATAATAATCCCACCTCAGAATATTCCCCACACCAGTCCCATTTTTCAGAAATTTTGCCCACACTGGTCCTCCGTTAAAAATCCCTAACTCAGTTAGTAAAATGGCTGATGTGGCAGCTGACTTATGGATGATGTGTCAAAAAAGAGTATGTGGCAGCTGATTAGGATTCCCTTGGTCTTTTACAACTTAAATCATTTATAACCCCCTTCAACTTGTCTTCTTACAAGAATCACAACTTTCACACTTTCACCAAATTCACCACCACCGTAAACCACCGCTCCAATCCACCACAACCCCACCTCTCATCACCACCCACATTCCCAATTTTCCTTTAAATCAAACAGTCCCACCATGGCGCTTTGTGGGTTTGCATTTCCAATCAACCACCGGTCGATCAGTTCCCACACAATTCAACATTGTTTCTTTGGTAAAGATCTGCAACAGGGTCAATCTTGTTCGCACAAACCCTTTAATCAGGTTTGATGGGTTTCAGTTTCTTGATTTTGTAGCTTTTGTTTGAGGTTTTTATGAGTTAAAGGTTTGATTTTTGTTGGGTTTGAATGTTTGGTTGTTTGTGAATAGTTGAGTAAAAGATCAGGTGTTGTTCAAGCTACACTGTCTGAAAGAGGTGAGTATCACTCACAGAGACCTCCTACTCCACTTTTGGACACCATAAATTACCCAATTCATATGAAGAATCTGTCCATTAAGGTAAATTGTTTGCATATATGTTTTGTTTTACTAATTTACTAGATTGTATGCTGGATTTGAATGAAGAGAAATGTAAACTTTTGAGTTGTTATGCTAATTTTGGGTTTGGAACTATGGTTGGTTTGACTTTGACTGAAAAGTCAAATCATATGTACATGTGTTTTGAGTCACGTAAGAAGACAAGTTGAAGACTGGAAAATCGCTGAAAAAGAGATTCGAACTCGCGTGCAAGTGTTTTGAGTCATGTAAGAAGACAAGTTGAAGACAGGGGAATCCTAATCAGCTGGCACATACTTTTTTTTGACACATCATCCATAAGTCAGCTGCCACATCAGCCATTTTACTAACTGAGTTAGGGATTTTTAACGGAGGACCAGTGTGGGCAAAATTTTTGAAAAATGGGACTGGTGTGGGGAATATTCTGAGGTGGGATTATTATTGGCCAAAAAGGTGTAGGTGGGATTATTACAGGCCAATTTGCCTTTAATAAAATAAATTTGATTATTTATTTTTTTTAACACCCACATGGGGCCGCCCCCCCCCCCCCCCCCCCTTTGCTCTCTAACCAAAGATTTTGAGCCAATATCTTTTCATGCATTTTTGCATATGGAAGAGAACTTGTGATTGGCTTGTGATATTGGTCCAATAGCACTTCATGCTTTTTGCATGTATTAGATAAACATGCATTGGGTAAATTGGTGGCTACATTCTCTCTCTTGTTTTAATCATTTTGTATGACAAAATGAGAAGGATGAACTTGTAGAAAACTAGAGAAAAACTCTCTCTAAAATCGGTTATGAAGGGGTTCCATGAGGGAACTTTCAAGTTCATAAATCAAGTGCAAGAACTCTACTACACACTCTCATAATTTCGGCTAAGGATGGGGCTTCAAGGGTTTTGATTTTACAAGTTATTTCAAGTGTAAAATCACCTTTGTTCTCTCTCTAAAAATCGGCCATGAGAAGGTTTCCAAGAGTTGGATTCATGAGAGTTTTTAGTGAGTTCATAAGTGTAGAAACCCTAGCTAAAACTAGAGTGTTTGTTGGAAGCTTGGGGTATACAAGCTTGAGGTCTTCTACTCTTGAAGACAACCATTTCAAGAAGCATCATCCGTTTCATAATCCTTGTACTTCAAGAAGGTAGTTTTCTAAACATCCTATGGTTGTGTTTGATAGTATACATCTCATATATATGGATCCGGGTTTTGGGATTTTGCATATAAATGGTTTTATATCTTATAAAAGTAACATGTTTTAAACTTTTTTTCCGCTGCGTTTTTATTTCATATGGATGAAATTGCTTTGATAAACATGTTAAAATCCCATCAGATATAGTGTAGATAAGCCAATAAGGTCAACCGTAATCAGAGGATGGTGTGAAACAAATACAATTACACAGTATATTCATTCATTTGGTTGAGAGTTGACACAAGTTTTTGTAACAAAATAAATGAAGCAGTTTCAAGTTTTGTATACACTTATCTTGATTTTAATATCAACAGAAGCCATTGAGTATGCCAAGAATGGATGCAGAGATGCTTGCGGGAACATGGTGATAATTCCATACCCGCTTGGAATCGGAGCAGATTGTTCCGCCAATAAATGGTACGTTGTTGACTGCATCTCCTCCAGACCTTACCTCTCAGCATTCAACAACATGGAGGTGTTGGACGTAAACTTGGAAGAACAAAAGGTGATTGTTAATGTCTCAGTCGTCTCTCGTTGCCAGAATTCAGTCGCGATTAGTAATCACACCCCAGGCATAGACCTTGGTGAAAGTCCCTTTTTATTTTCTGGATCAGATAACATGCTTATTGTTGAGTGTGAAGCCACTCTTGTGGTTTGTCAAAGATAGCTGCAGCGGTTTGTCAAAGATTGTGGCAGAGTAGGCGGCAGCCATGTTAGGCGCAGCCATGTTTTGCGGCTTGTCAAAGAAGTAGGCGGAAGACATCAACTTCTCTTCTGCTTCTTTGTTTGATGTCTCATGTAATCTCTATATAAGTGACTGGTCTGTATTGTAATCTGTGTGCAATGGAATGAAAGAAATACTTTAGTTGCCCCGTGGACGTAGGTTGCAGTTGGCAACCGAACCACGTAAATCCTTGTGTCGTTTATTTTTCTATTTCTGAGGTCGAGTGTTCGTGAGTGTGTGTTGCTTCCGCGTGCGTATACCCCAACAACTGGTATCAGAGCTACGGCTCGGTTACACACGAAGAACACGATTCGAAAGAAAGACAGGAGACCTGTGAATCGCGGGGTAGCGATTAGGTTGGTGTGTCGGTAGTTTGAAGCCGACTGGAATCACCGGAGACCTGTGAATCGCCGGGTAGCGATTAGGTTGGTGTGTCGGAAGTTGAAACCGACTGGAATCGCCGGAGACCTGTGAATCGCTGGTTCTGTTGTCTTGTGTTTTGAAAGAAGAAAAAAGGAAAGTTTTTTTTGGTTACTCACTCTCGTTCAGAAGAAGAAGAAGAACAAGAAAGGAGGTTTGCTAATATGGCCTTTTTTCATGGGTAGAAGAAATCATAGGATTCTTTTAGATGACAAAAAAAAAAAGATAAAAAGAAAAGCATGCCTTACGTTCAAGAAAAAGAAAGGAAAAAGTAAAAGATGTTATAAAACTTAAGAAATTGAGATCAAAACTTCCTTTATATATCTTTCTCTATTCTTCTCTTCTATCACAATCATATTACATCTAATATTTCTCTTGATTAAAACTCAAAAATGAACTTGAAAGATATGAAGCAAGGCTATTGTTGTGTAGAGATTAGTGCATTGAATGTAGAAGATGTGTGTCCCATTTATAGTGAAGCAATCTAGTTGTCATCCACATTCTTTGACTTGTCATCCACATTATATGAAAATGATGATTCATAACACTCCCCCTTGGATGACACTTTGCAAACTTTGGGGTAATTAAGTACTGCCTCATTAAAAACCTTTCTAGGAAAACCCAGTGGGACAAAACCATAGCTAAGGAAAAAAGAGTGCAGTGTATAGTCATCTCCTGATATTTCTGGATCATGTATGTTGCCTCATTAAAAACCTTACTAAGAAAACCCAATGGGATAAAACTTAGTTAAGGGAAAAAGAGTGCAACTTGTATAGTACTCCCCCTCATTTTAATATGTATTATTTATGTGACTTGTCTCTATCTTTATTGAAAGTTGATCAAAGCTTTATAGACAACAATCCTTAGGTAGGCAATCTTTTTCCGATCAGTGTTATATGATCTTCATATGAGACTTCTGGTTCCATTTTGGAAACAAATATCATAAGATCCACAACTGTGTTTTGTTACATTACCTGCATTTACAAAAAACTAACCAAACTTGTTTCGATGGGTTAGTAAAAATATAAATTATACCTTACATACCTCAAGTGTATCAAAAATTTCGTTTCACCTTAGGAGAATATGAAAAAGGAAAATATAATTCATCTTGCAACGTGTTAATGAAAAATTTCTAAATTTGTATGGTAAAAAATGGTGAAACTGGCCGTCCCCTGGATCGAACCCGGGTCTAGGCCACACCCTTTCGCGCACCTAGCCAACCGAGCTAGGTGCCTAGTTTGTGAGATTTCCTTTTTTGGTTAAATATAAGCATATATACAATAACTTCCTATTTTTCAAAATCCTGGCCTTCGCGAAAAATCTCACTGGCAACCGAATATGAAAATATTTCATCCATATTTTCCATTTCATCTCGGTTCCATATTATATGTGTATGACCATAGTTGATTGATATCTCTTTGTTAGTATCATCAACATCTTCCTCATGAGAGGTTTCGGTATTTACCGCTTGATCAAGATTTTTATCTTTATGGTCAATTTCATTTATAAGCGCTTTTCTTTTTTCGAGGATGTTTTATCCTTTGAACCGACTGGCCTCCCATGTTTCAAACGGGATTCAATAGCCATATTAATATTATTATCCCTTTGCTTGTCTGTAATAACAACTCGAGCTAAAGTATTAGTATCTGATATATAAGATTTTCAATATGTCTTTGTCCTTCTTGGACATTAATTTTAACTGGAGCAATTCAAGACTTTTTGGATGAATTTCCTTCTTAAAATATCTTTTAGACATTTTACTCGAGGATACAGATAATATAATGATAACTTCAAAATTTATTTCACTTTTACTTGTTTATTTCACTTTTAGTCGTTTTCTATCTCCCCCTCATGTTGGAATTTATAATTAGCAAATGAAGCCCATAAGAAATCTCTCATTTATGGCTATATATTATTTATTCCCAACATGTCATTAAATCTCATCTTTGTGCGTTGTGTTGTAATAATTTCAGTATATATATCGCACACCCAAAAATGATAAATATTAGGTTTCTAAATAACTGTAATGGGGAGTAAATGTTTCAATAATAATACTTGTTCCAATGATCATTGATAATTTAGAATTTATCAAAAACAATTTTTTTTCAGTCTGGAATAATATTCTTGCTATATTAGCTAAGCCATATGTGCAAACTTCAAGTTGCGAATTGATAACCATTTAGACGATGCATCGATTTAAATACTAAATGGTATCATGCTAGGATATGTGTATCCTTTAATCCTTTTTAGGATTATCATATGATATGTGAATCCTTTTCATCATAGTATATCCTTGATGGCTTAATCTGACATGCCATCATATCCTTGATGATATATATATATTCTTGAAACTCAATAAGTTCCTTATTGATTTTTGGGAAAAATAGAGCGTCCTCTATTTAAAAACTTTGTACTATCAGGTAATTAGCTTTTCCCATTCTTTCTATTAATTTTGAATGTCCCAGGCAAAACCGTTATTTGCATTATTCGTCTAATTTATGAATAATTTATATATACATATGTTTGTCATTGTATTTCCACAAAACATTTGTATGTGTGTATGTATGTACAACCCAAACTTGTATGTTTATCATGCTTCGTCTTTACCATTTAATATATTTTATAAATATAAACTTGTTTTATGAATCAAATAAACCTGACAGTTTTCTAACTTCCCAAAAATAACATTTCCTTAATACATCATTTATTATATATATACATATATATATATATATATACATATATATATATATAACTGTTGTATATATATAACCGTTGTACAACGGTTATAAAACGGTAATATAACCGTTACAAAACGGTTATAATTTACCACTATAAATAACCAATTATCAATCTCATTTTTTTTTCACATCAAACCCTCTTCTTCTCAAAGTTATTCAAGAAAAAAAATTTCGAAGATGATTCACCCGGTTTTAATATTAACCGGCATAATGTTAATATTATTGCCGATATTAATGTATGAGCTTCCGCCTCATCTATTTAGTACTTATGTATTCATTTATTTGTTCATAGCTGTTCCTTTGTATGTTATCTCATTTTTAATGAGTATTTAGATTTTAATATTTATCTTATTTATGTTTTGTAACAAAATTGGCAACCTATAACTGAAGTAATTATTAATATGGTGGTGGGTTCCATCTAATTGTTATGGGAGTTGCTGTTGAGATGACAATGCTCGCGTGTCATCCTCCATATCAATGTTGTATGTAAACATGTTTCAATTCATATGGCTACTTATCCAGATACTTAAATAAATATATTAAAATAATTGAATCGTAGCAAAATGATTCTAGTATATAGTTATGTTTGCGGACCTCTATCTGTGTATACAACTGAAATTAATCAGAATCAGAATCATGAGGTGATGGTGGTGGCGGAGTAAATTGTTTTGAGATAATACTAGCTACTTGTCTTAGCATTTCTTCCTGCCACTCATTCTTTTTCGTCAACCACTCTATTTGTCTTGACATTTTCCGGTTCTTTTTTATTAGTTTATCAACCTTTATTGGATCTAAAAATGGATTTATTAGAGGCACCGTACTTGGTCCGGCTTCAACAATTGACTGTTGTTGTTGCTCCGGATGTAGTGAAGACTGTTGCTGTAATAGTGGTGATATGGGTTGTTCTGGTGCAAACAACTCTTGGAATGTCATGTTATCATTAAATATGGATTGTTGCATCATTTCTCCTTGCCCAAAAGATAAAGGTGAAAGTGCCTGGTAGATGCCTGGTGTTTGTGGTTGAGTATGCTGTGTTTGAGATGTGTTAGTTGAAATATGTTCAAACACGGGTGGTATTGGCTGCTGTTGAGACAATAAATCAAACTGATAAAAAGATGGTGGAGGAAACTGCGACAGTTGATGTTGTATATTTTGTGATGTATTTCCTGGGATAACCGGTGCTGCCTCAGATTGAAACGATCGTGTTTGTGTAGGAATATCAATAGGTATTCTATCAATATTGGTAAAACTTACCACTCCAGGTAATCGTGGTGGGGATAATTCTTGAATAATCTGATCGTTTATGACACCTAGAGATTTAGCTATTTTTGTTATGTATGATCCTCCCATAAGGTTTTTCGGGAGACGTGTTTGGTATTGCTCAAAGTACATAGCAAGAGAGTAAGCAATATTACAATGGACTGACTCGAATATACTGTATAAGTGGAAGAGATCGGTACCACTAACCCTGTGTAGATTAGACGTGCGCCCCCTGATCGTGTTGGCTAGAACACGGTGCATATATTGATAAAGAGGATCTCTAAATGTTCTTGAATTATTATTTCTACTCCACACTGCTGGTGTAAGTGTAGACCAATAATCTTGTATGCGATCAGGATATTCAGTTAATGCGTTTATAAATATAGGTGATCTAACCTCTTCTTCTGTATAAATACCTAAATGCACTGCGAACTCAGATAATGACAAATTAAAAGTTTTTCCACCGAGTCTAAAATCGATAGAGGGCTCAGATAGGTTTTTATTTCGTGTGAAATGAAAAGTAGACCAGAACTCATATACAAATTCATCGTATGAGGGTTCTAAGATATCAAAAAAACGACGCCATGGTGAACCAACTGGTAGTAACCTCGTCAGTCGATCATCTTTGTCTAGAATCCCCGTTATGTTCCAGTCGATACTATTAATAGTATTAACTTTAAGCCTCCTGAGGGTTAGACATTTAGTATGGGTGCGTGCATCCCTAAACTGAAGAAATTTATGGACTTCGATCTGGGCACGAATTTCTGCTGCGTTTGAAGATTCAGCGTGTGCACGAGTAGAAAACTGAAGACTCATGATAGTAATATTGGGCTTTGTTTGAGATCTTAAAAAATAGAATTTGAGTATGAGTATGAGTTGTTTTGGGTATGTGTCGAACTATATCAGAAGTTCAGTTGGTTTGAGGATTTACATGAGTGGTGGGTTACTTATATAGATAAAAATTAAGCTTACACAATACGCTTGGTTAAGGCTTCCATGATACACCTTGAAAATAGTTTTACTGTATTAGGTTTGAAAATTTCGGTAACAAACAAAATGTTTAAACTAATATTAGATTCGGTAGGTATCGTGGATAACGTGCTGAGTATCACTTCTAAATGGTTCCGATAACAACAGTGATGATATTAATAATTGGTAATTTTATAATAAAATATCCATAGCCATTTTACGGATATATATATATATATATATATATATATATATATATATATATATAATTAGTATGCACAATAATAAATAAATTATTATGAATGTGGATAACAACTACGCGCACAGTAGCGCACAGTAAATAAAATAATTCGGACGAATTATTATGATATAGGCCCCACCAGTTTTGTTTTATTTTATTAATTTTTTTTTAAAGAAACTGCAATAAAGGAGCTCAAAAGGAGCCTAATTCTCCATCACACAAAATGCTTTTAGGCCAGTCTTTATAACATAAATAAACGTTATTAAACATTAGAAAATAAATGTTGGATAACATAAATATAAATATTAGGTGCATAAATAAATGTTAGATAACATAAATGTAAATGTTAGATGCATAAAAGAAATTTTGATTGTTAGTAGTCCCAAGTTATTATATATCCATAGTATGAGGTTCTCTGCACTGATTTAGATTATTAGTAGTCCCATAGTTATTATATTCCCATAGCAATAGGTATCTCGTACTCATTTTATTATTAAGTATGGGATTTAGATGTTTTTATGATAGGAGTGTCTGGATAACTGAGTCTCCTAAAGGAAAACAATCCCATGGTATAAAAGAAATATTACGTTTATCATAACAATTATAGTTTATATAAATTAATCAAACACTTACTTTGATTATAATTGCTTGAACGTTTCCTTAGCTAGAACCTCGTGCTTGGCTAGAGCTTCGTGCTGATAACGTGTTATAAAACTTAAGAAATTGAGATCAAAACTTCCTTTATATATCTTTCTCTATTCTTCTCTTCTATCACAATCATATTACATCTAATATTTCTCTTGATTAAAACTCAAAAATGAACTTGAAAGATATGAAGCAAGGCTATTGTTGTGTAGAGATTAGTGCATTGAATGTAGAAGATGTGTGTCCCATTTATAGTGAAGCAATCTAGTTGTCATCCACATTCTTTGACTTGTCATCCACATTATATGAAAATGATGATTCATAACAAAAGAAAGATTCTTTTTTGTTTTTTAATCTTGTGGTCCAACAAAGAAAATAAGGGGATATTTTTTGTGGGACAAGGTGATCGAGTGGTGATTTAGAGTTTGTGGTTGTCGATTAATTTTTTAGTCGACTGGAGCCGGGTAAACTCTTGGAGATCACCAGATTAATTTTTTTTGGACGAGGTGATCGAGGTTTGTACCAAATTAAAATATTATTTAGCCATTTTTTTTTAATTCGATTGGAGCCGCTGGGATATTCAGCCGTTGGTCGAGTTTGGGTTGCGGGCTAAATATGGTTTGTGTTTCAAGTTCATGTTTTGACATTTATTATGAACCGAAAAATTTGTGGAACCGAGGTTTGTGATGGTTTCGGGTTTCGGTTGATTGGGTTGTCATGGGAACTTGGATGTGGTACTGGTCGATGGGTGAGAACATGGAGAAAATGGAATCAACAGGGTTGTTGTTGTTGACACAAGTGAAAAGAAAGTCAATTGCAAGTCATGTAACTATTGCTTGTTGAAAGCTCTATTGTAGTTATAATCGTTTGCCGGTTAGCTGGTCTGGAATTGTGGATGGTATTCCTTGTTCGGTGGTGATCAGCTGTTTGACATTTGAGTGGATCTTTGTACTGGTACTGGGTGAAGGTTTTTCACATGAATAGTACGAGTAAAGGTTCGGCTCATGGAATGTCATTTGGCATGGGTTGGGATAACTGTTACAGTGGGAGCTGGGCATAGTTGACTTGTGGGCTGCATGGAGGTTCAGACATCTTGTGGAGTCGATGTCATGAATATTTGAATTCTGCTTCTGAGAATGCGTCTGGGTTTGATGCATTAGGACTCAGTGGAAGGCAGTGAAGACTCTTGGGCTATGGATTCTGGTTCTTCGTTTCACGCCATGCACAGCGGGAAGACGATGGTGAATATGAAGAAAGGAGACTTTGGAAAGGTATGATTAGCTAACGGTCATGTTCTTAATGTTACGGGTATGGGAGATGTTAATCTGAAGACTCCACTAGGCACTACGTGGAACTTGCATAATGTCAGGGTAATTCCAGGTTTCATGAAGAAACTTATTTCTGTTAGTCAACTGGATAAACAGGGACTAGATGTTAAGTTTGGTGGTGGGAAGTGGAAGGTGATTAATGGAAATCTTGTTGTTGCCTGTGGGAGGAAACGAGGATCGTTGTATCTAGTTGAGATACCTGCTGAGGGAGTAGCCGTCCCTGTACAGCATAAAGTCTGGTTCACTGAATCTAGTAAGCGGAAGAGGGTTCAATTTGCAAACTTGAATCCTGGTGCTTTGGGGATGTCAGTTGAATGTGGTCGGAGGTCTAAGTTTAAACCAGTCAGGGGATTTGGTGATAGTGGGAGCATGGGTCGTGTTCCGGGTACAATCACAAAGAGCCGTTGGGTTTTGAAGACGAAGATTCCGATGGAAGAAAAATGCTCTCCTGGTAGTTTGCAAAATGTGGAGAGTGGTATTAATTCTCGGTGTATCTCTGGAGCTGGTGGATCGTGCAAGCCGGTTGAGATAGAGAATGAGTCAGTGGCGGTTTCAGTCACGGCTGGGTCTGGTAAGACTGTTGGGTTGGAGTTCGAGGGAGCTTCAGCTAGCCTTCAGGAATAATGAAGGCGGGGTGGGGTAACTAGGAAGGTACTAAAGTTTCTTACAGATATACAGATGCACTGTTGAAGCACAGGTGAAGATTGTTCCGTGGCTTCAAGTGGGAGATTGTTGAGTGTGAAGCCACTCTTGTGGTTTGTCAAAGATAGCTGCAGCGGTTTGTCAAAGATTGTGGCAGAGTAGGCGGCAGCCATGTTAGGCGCAGCCATGTTTTGCGGCTTGTCAAAGAAGTAGGCGGAAGACATCAACTTCTCTTCTGCTTCTTTGTTTGATGTCTCATGTAATCTCTATATAAGTGACTGGTCTGTATTGTAATCTGTGTGCAATGGAATGAAAGAAATACTTTAGTTGCCCCGTGGACGTAGGTTGCAGTTGGCAACCGAACCACGTAAATCCTTGTGTCGTTTATTTTTCTATTTCTGAGGTCGAGTGTTCGTGAGTGTGTGTTGCTTCCGCGTGCGTATACCCCAACACTTATCTATAAGGGGTGTGGTTATGCTGGTCTTTTGAACGATAGGGGATTATGCCCCGCGTGCTGGACTCCCTGCACCGATTACAGTACCGATGGATTTCGTGGTTGCCAAGAAATAATTTGCGACAATTTGAAGTCATAAAGTATGGATGTTATTGACTACATGAAAGGGTCAGGTGGAGATGGATCTTGTGGCTCTGCCTTCATGGGCATCACACCAGTGGTTTTGGATACCATATGGCGTTCTGGGTACGAGTACCTGAACACGAGGAACCCCTCTTACTATCCCATATCACTTTTGTGGTTCCTAACGAAGGCCGACATCCGTCATGGATTACACAATTGTTGGGAACCAAAGAATAATGAATCTTCACTGCATTTGGCTCATCTAAGAAAGTGTTCCTGTGGTGATGGGCGTGTAGGGAACCCGTATTTGCAGAATCAATGCGAAGGTATAATAATTAAGATTCTGTATTCTTTTTGTATGGAGTTTTTGCACGATGTTATTTACCCATTATATTTTTTTAAACAACAGTTTCGACTGAAGCTCTTAGTTTGGTCAAGAAAGGATGCCAAGAAAGATGTGGGGAGGTCCGGATTCCATTCCCTTTTGGAATCGGAGAACATTGTGCTTTGGACAAACGGTATGTTGTTGATTGTAACTCATCAATCCCATATCTGTCTGCATTCAAAAACATGGTGGTATTGAATGTAACTTTGGAACAACAAACAATCACGGTAAATGCCTCGATGAACCTTGATTTCCAGAAACAGGTTATAAATAGTAGTGAAATCTTACCCAGCACCATAGACTTTGATGATGACAGTGGAAGTCCCTTCCTATTTTCCAGACTGCATAACATATTCGTCGTTGTTGGATGTGGAAATGCTGTCATCATGGATGTAGAGGGGGCTACTGTCACCGGATGCTCAACAACTTGCACTAATGACACTTTTGTAGACTTAAAGAACTGTTATGGCATCGGGTGTTGTCAAGCGACAATTCCTTATTATCTTGAGAAGTTCACCTTGAATTTAACACAGTTGGAAAAACAGGGTGGAGATGCAATCCGTGGATTTTCCTTCTTGGTAGACAAGGATTCATTCGTTAATGGAAACTTTTCTCTCCAGTCTATTGGTAGGGACCACTATTATGTTCCGATATCACTTTACTGGCCGCTAACATTCCTTTACGAGGAAGATATTCCAGCTTTTGAGCGCCCAGAGTGCACAGATCTCGCGTTTTGCCTACATGATGGTTCATTGGTGGGCCATAGAAAATGCCAGTGTAATATATCACAAGAAGGAAACCCTTATCTACCAAAGTGGTGCAGAAGTATGCAATTCTTATTTTTTTCAGTACATGTTTCTTTTAAATTGATTTTTATATTTGTGATTTCTTATATTTGTGGTTTCAGAACTTAAAGAGTGTATAGAGTGTGAGCGTAAGGGGGGCGTTTGTAGCCGCATCTTTAGTAGCATATACGATGATGCTACATCGCAAATCATCTCAAAACTATCTTGTGACATGCACTATGGCAAATCATCATTAGGAGTTATTCTAGGTAACCTACTCTCCCAATTGGTTTTTATTTATATACATGTTAGTTTTTAACAATATAGCTAATAATTAGTTTTCGAAGGAAATGAATTGGTAGCCTAGGTATCTAGTCACACAATTATATATCATTGGAGGAACTCCATATACCTTTCGCAGTAAATTGTAAAATCTTCTAGCTAGGATTCCTGTGTTAATTTTCTGCATTTATCTGTCTCCTTTTAGGTGTCAGCATAAGCATGGGATCGGTTTTGCTAATCGCGTCTATCTATGCATTGTACAAAAAAATCAACAAAGTCATAGTAAAGAGGCAGAAAGAAAAGTATTTTAAACGCAATGGTGGCCTATTTCTCAAACAACAACAAGAAATAGATGCAGGTTTAATCGATAAAACCATACTTTTCACCTCAAAAGACTTGGAGATGGCCACTGACAATTATAATGAGAATAGAATCCTTGGACGAGGAGGTCAAGGTACGGTGTATAAAGGCATGTTAGCTGATGGAAGAATTGTAGCAGTCAAGAAATCAAAGATTGTTGATGAGAACCAGTTAGATCAGTTCATCAATGAGGTTGTCATTCTGTCACAAGTCAATCATAGGAATGTAGTCAAATTATTGGGATGTTGCCTGGAGACTGAGGTTCCTCAACTTGTCTCAGAATTTGTCCCAAATGGCACCTTGTATAGCCTTATTCAAGATGATACCGGTGAGTTCCCATTCTCTTTGAACACGAGATTACAAATTGCTACTGAGGTTGCAGGAGCACTCTCTTACTTACATTCAGCAACCTCCATTCCGATATACCATAGGGACATCAAGACCACTAACATTCTCTTGGATGAAAAGTACAGGGCTAAGGTTTCTGACTTTGGAACTTCCAGATTCGTATCAATAGATCAGACTCACGTAACTACCTTAGTCAAAGGTACATTTGGTTACCTTGATCCAGAGTACTTCCAATCCAGTCAGTTCACTGAGAAAAGTGATGTCTACAGTTTTGGAGTTGTTTTGCTCGAACTTTTTACGAGAGAGAAGCCAATTTCCTTGACTAAATTTGGTGAACATAGAAATTTAGCGACATATTTTATGTTCGCCATGAAAGAAGGTCGTGTGATGTCTATTTTTGATCAGGCGGTTGTTAAAGAGGATTCAAAGGGTGTGCTCTTGAAAATAGCTAACTTGGCAATGCGTTGTCTGAATACCAATGGAAAACTGAGACCATCAATGAAAGAAGTAGCCATGGAGTTGGAAGGCATTAGAACGTCACATGTGCCTTCTACTTCCACCGTTCAAACTAGTTTTGGTTGGGCAAATCATAATGATGATCCACTTATGTTTACATATAGCGAGTCGGCATCAACATCAACAAGTTTCAAAGACACAATTCATTAACAATTTGAGGAGTTATGTATTAAGTAAGTGTTTAGTCATGTGTTGATTAGTTGATTTCTCCCGCATCATGCTTTCTGTTTGTATAAGTAGTACACATTTGTAAAAGAATATGGTATAAGTTGCATATCTCTCTAATGTTAAATAATGTTCATTACAGTGTCTGATGTAGGAAAACGTTCTGCAGGTGAGGTATTAAACTATGTTAGGGTCAGCCCAATACTAGCAGTATTGATTTATATGAAAAACTATGTTTTAGTCTTTACCACTTAAAATTTATAATCCATGTTTACAATTATACAAAATCATCAATGATTTCATATGGTTAATTGGAAAAGGAAGTGAAATCTCGTGTGAGAACGCAATCCTTTGTTGGGAATAGTTTCAATATTGAATTGATTTAGTTAGTGGTGTCAATCTTGTCAGGTTCCCGGGGTGATTGTTCAATGCAAGTGTCGGACCCACTTAAATTCGTGTCGAATTTTGATTGACCCGTTTTTGTGAATACAGGTAATATTTAGCGACTTAATAACAATTTAAACAACCAAATATTTTGGCTCAAATTAAACTTGTGGGTAAACGGTGTTCATCATTTGTTTTGAATTCTCTCTCTCTCATTCCCAAGTACCAAACTAGTGTTGTATATTTAGCTGGAGATTAAAGAAAACGTATTAAATAGGTAGTTTAATCAAACTTTATATATAGGGTGTGCCTATTGGCACACTAAAGTGCCTATTGGCACACCAAACCCTAGCAAAATTAGGGTTTACCTACGCAGCGTATTGGTCAATACGCAGCGTATTGGGTTAACCTTATACGCTGCGTATTGAATACGCAGCGTAGATAAACCATGGATCTCAGTGCCTGATAACCAATCATTGCACAGAAAACAAGGGTCATATACGCTGCGTATTGGTCTATACGCAGCGTATATAAACCATTAGATTTTTTTGGGTCATTTTGAGAGGTTTGAGGGATCATTTTTTCACAAAGTTTAAATAAGCTGTGTATTGACCTCTAAGCAGCGTATATAAAGGTCTGAAAATGTCTTTTATACCCTTGTGTTGAGGTTATACGAAGCCAAATACAAGGGTAGTTGTGTCATTTTTGTCTCATACGCTGCGTAGGGACCTCTAAGGAGCGTATATAAAGCTCCATTTTTGTATTTTTTTATTGTGTATTCCTTTGCTTATTTATAAAAAAAAAGAAAATTATTTATAAAAAAAAACAATATTATTGGTAAATAATACAAATATAAACTATAAAAATAAAAAAATTATAGAAATATTATGAATTATAAAAATTAAAAAAGAAAATTATTTATAAAAAAACCATATTATTGGTAAATAATACAAATATATTGTTTTGTTATCGTTTAAATTGAATTATCGTATTCCTTTGTTTATTTATAAAAAAAAGAAAATTATTTATAAAAAAACAATATTATTCGTAAATAATACAAATATATTATATTGTTATCGTTTAAATTAAATTATCTTATCGTATTGCATCGTATCGTATCGTATTGCATCATATCGTATCGTATAGTGTATAGTATATAAGTCTCGTATAGAGGCCTATACGGGTGTTATTGTATAGTATAGTATCGTATCGTATCATATAAGTCTCGTATAGGTTTCCTATAGGTCTTGTATATACATATAGGATTAGACGGGACCTAAACCACATCTATACGATACGATATCACACTTATAGGCTTATACGAGGTTAATACGTGACCTAAGCCACACCTATACGATACAATATCACACTTATAGGCTTATACGAGGTCAATACGTGACCTAAACCACACCTATACGATACAATATCACACTTATAGGCTTATACGAGGTCAATACGTGACCTATACTACGTTATATGAAACGATATCACACTTATAGGCTTATACGAGGTCAATACGTGACCTATACGACGCTATATGATTCGATATCACACTTATAGGCTTATACGAGGTGAATATGTGACCTATACGACGCTATACGATACGATATCACACTTATAGGCTTATACGAGGTCAATACGTGACCTATACGACGCAATACGATACGATATCACACTTATAGGCTTATACGAGGTCAATACGTGACCTATACGACGCTATACGATACGATATCACACTTATAGGCTTATACGAGGTCAATACGTGACCTATACTACGTTATACGATACAATATCACACTTATAGGCTTATACGAGTTCAATACATGACCTATACGACGCTATATGATTCGGTATCACACTTATAGGCTTATACGAGGTCAATACGTGACCTATACGACGCTATACGACACGATATCACACTTATAGGCTTATACGAGGTCAATACGGGACCTAATATTTGTATTATTTTTAATTCTTATAATTCATAATATTTGTATTATTTTTAATAATATTGTTTTTTTATAAATAAACATGGAAATACCCCAAAATACACACAATTAATTTACTTTTTTTTTTATAAATAAAAAAAGGAATACACAAAAAAAAATACAAAAATGTAGCTTTATATACACTCCTTAGAGGTCACTACCCAGCGTATAAGACAAAAATGACACAACTACCCTTGTATTTGGCTTCGTATAGCCTCAACACAAGGGTATAAATGACATTTTCAGACCTTTATATACGCTCCTTAGAGGTCTATACGCAGCGTATATATACAATAAGGGTTAAAAAGATAATTTAACCACGTGTTTGGGGTTAAAAATAAGGGTTAAATTATCTTATCGTATTGCATCGTATCGTATCGTATCGTATCGTATTGCATCATATCGTATCGTATAGTGTATAGTATATAAGTCTCGTATAGAGGCCTATACGGGTGTTATTGTACAGTATAGTATCGTATCGTATCGTATCGTATAGTGTAGTATAAGTCTCGTATAGGTTTCCTATAGGTCTTGTATATGCATATAGGATTAGACGGGACCTAAACCACACCTATACGATAGGATATCACACTTATAGGCTTATACGAGGTCAATACATGACCTATACGACGCTATACGACACGATATCACACTTATAGGCTTATACGAGGTCAATACGTGACCTATACGACGCTATACGATACGATATCACACTTATAGGCTTATACGAGGTCAATACGTGACCTATACGACGCTATACGATACGATCTCACACTTATAGGCTTATACGAGGTCAATACGTGGCCTATACTACATTATACGATACGATATCACACTTATAGGCTTATACGAGTTCAATACATGACCTATACGACGCTATACGATTCAGTATCACACTTATAGGCTTATGCGAGGTCAATACGTAACCTATACGACGTTATACGACACGATATCACACTTATAGGCTTATACGAGGTCAATACGGGACCTAATATTTGTATTATTTTTAATTCTTATAATTCATAATATTTGTATTATTTTTAATAATATTGTTTTTTTTATAAATAAACATGGAAATACCCCAAAATACACACAATTAATTTACTTTTTTTTTATAAATAAACAAAGGAATACACAAAAAAAAATACAAAAATGGAGCTTTATATACGCTCCTTAGAGGTCACTACGCAACGTATAAGACAAAAATGACACAACTACCCTTGTATTTGGCTTCGTATAGCCTCAACACAAGGGTATAAATGACATTTTCAGACCTTTATATACGCTCCTTAGAGGTCTATACGCAGCGTATATATACAATAAGGGTTAAAAAGATAATTTAACCACATGTTTGGGGTTAAAAATAAAAACTACCCTTTATATACGCTGCGTAGTGACCTATACGCAGCGTATATAAAGGTCTGAAAATGTCTTTTATACCCTTGTGTTGAGGCTATACGAAGCCAAATACAAGGGTAGTTGTGTCATTTTTGTCTCATACGCTGCGTAGAGACCTCTAAGGAGCGTATATAAAGCTCCATTTTTGTATTTTTTTATTGTGTATTCCTTTGCTTATTTATAAAAAAAAAGAAAATTATTTATAAAAAAACAATATTATTGGTAAATATTACAAATATAAATTATAAAAATAAAAAATTATATAAATATTATGAATTATAAAAATTAAAAAAGAAAATTATTTATAAAAAAACAATATTATTGGTAAATAATACAAATATATTGTTTTGTTATCGTTTAAATTAAATTATCGTATTCCTTTGTTTATTTATAATAAAGAAGAAAATTATTTATAAAAAAACAATATTATTCGTAAATAATATAAATATATTATATTGTTATCGTTTAAATTAAATTATCTTATCGTATTGCATCGTATCGTATCGTATCGTATTGCATCATATCGTATCGTATAGTGTATAGTATATAAGTCTCGTATAGAGGCCTATACGGGTGTTATTGTATAGTATCGTATCGTATTGTATCGTATAGTGTAGTATAAGTCTCGTATAGGTTTCCTATAGGTCTTGTATATGCATATAGGATTAGACGGGACCTAAACCACACCTATACGATACGATATCACACTTATAGGCTTATACGAGGTCAATACATGACCTATACGACGCTATACGACACGATATCACACTTATAGGCTTATACGAGGTCAATACGTGACCTATACGACGCTATACGATACGATATCACACTTATAGGCTTATACGAGGTCAATACGTGACCTATACGACGCTATACGATACGATATCACACTTATAGGCTTATACGAGGTCAATACGTGGCCTATACTACGTTATACGATACGATATCACACTTATAGCCTTATACGAGTTCAATACATGACCTATACGACGCTATATGATTCGGTATCACACTTATAGGCTTATACGAGGTCAATACGGGACGTAATATTTATGTTATTTTTAATTCTTATAATTCATAATATTTGTATTATTTTTAATAATATTGTTTTTTTTATAAATAAACATGGAAATACCCCAAAATACACACAATTAATTTACTTTTTTTATAAATAAACAAAGGAATACACAAAAAAAAAATACAAAAATGGAGCTTTATATACGCTCCTTAGAGGTCACTACGCAGCGTATAAGACAAAAATGACACAACTACCCTTGTATTTGGCTTCGTATAGCCTCAATACAAGGGTATAAATGACATTTTCAGACCTTTATATACGCTGAGTATAGGTCAATACGCAGCGTATATAAACTTTGTGAAAAAATGATCCCTCAAACCTACCAAAATGACCCAAAAAAGTCTAATGGTTTATATACGCTGCGTAGAGAGCTATACGCAACGTATATAAACCTTGTTTTCTGTGCAATGATTGGTTATTAGGCACTGAGATCCATGGTTTATATACGCTGAGTATAGGTCAATACGCAGCGTATAGGGTTAACCCTATACGCTGCGTATTGACCAATACACTGCGTAGGTAAACCCTAAGTGTGCAGATAGGCAAACTGGGTGTGCAGATAGTTAGGGCCTGTATATAACACTTTATGTAACTCTCTTTAGAAACCGAATATGAACTTTAAAATAGAATTAAAAAAAAATACCCTTAAAAGGTTAACATGTTAATGTGTTTCTTAAATGGGTCATATTCTAAAAGAGAATTAAAAAAATACTCTTAAAAAGGTTAATATGTTAATGTTTTTATTAAATGGGTCATATTCAGGTAAACTCATATATTAGATAGGTTGTATATATGGTTGAAATGTTTAATAAAACGGGTTTCATAAGTCAACCTGAAACTTGTTTGTTATCAGGTCAAAGATTTGCGCTAATTTTTATTTTTTCTTAAAGTTATTGTTCCGAGATTTATAAGTAGGGTATTTAGGTGGTGTTTGTTTTTTGGCCAGATGCACTTCTGGCCACTTATGTCTGCGCCGCGCAGACGCGCACAGAGGTTTGGAGTCCGCAGCTTTTTGTTTTCTCGCAGACCTTTCATTAAAAAAGGTCTGCGAGACCTCTTCACCACACAGACATTCAGGTATGTCTTCTTGGAACCTCTTTTTGGCAGACCTCTTCTTCCACCACCTCTACCACCACATCCCTGCCACCACATCCCTGCCCAAACCTCCACCACCACATCCCTGCCCAAAAACCCCAAATCGAACCAAAACCCCCAAATCAATATCAGTGAGAGAGATACCGTAGAGAGAGAGAGTGAGAGAGATACCGTAGAGAGATAGAGAGATACCGTAGAGAGATAGAGAGAGATCGGTGGTGGTGGTGCTACCAGATCGGAGATCGGTGGTGGTGCTTGAACCGAAACCCCCAAATCGAACCAAAAACCCCAAATCGAACCCAGATCGAAGATGATGGCGGAGGTGGTGCGGTTGAATGACGAAGATGATGGCGGTGGTGAGATGGCGGAGGTGGTGCGGTGGTGGTGGTTGAAAGACGAAGGCGGTGGTGGTGGTTGAACGACGAAGGCGGTGGTGGTGGTTGAACGACGAAGATGATGGCGATGGTGTGATGGCGGAGGTGGTGCTATGGGCGGTGGTGGTCTGCAGATTGTAGAGAGAGAGTAGAGAGAGAGAGTTGAGGCAGACATTTGTAGAGAGAAAGTGGTTTTGTAGAAGAAAAAAAAACAAACCTTCTTCTCCTTGCAGACTGCAGACATTTGGTCTACCTCTTCTCCTGCAGATGCCTGCAGATGTGGTCCGCATACTGCAGACCTTTTCCCGCAGAAAAAACAAACAACACCTTAGACCTTAGTCATGTATTATTTAAAACTTAGGAATAATAATTCAAGCCCAATTGGCACATTTAGGCCCATGATATTTGAACACCAAAATTAAAGACTTCTCAATTGATTCCTAAGAGTAAACCTTAAGGGTTTTATATGGTGTTTATCCTAATACTCTAATGGAAGATTTTTAGTTTTAGAAATAGTTTAAGTGAAGAAGACATAAATATTTATATGCAATAGAGACTTGTACACATAGCTTTAAAACTTGTATATAGAGATAAAATAAACAAAATAGTGGATGTCAAATGGCATCCACTCATTAGCCTACAAATTTCACCAAGCAAATCAAAATACTCAAAAATTAAACAGCGAAACATCCTCATATACAATATTTGAAAAATAAAATTGAATAGTGTAACATCCTCATATACAATATGTCAATATCTGAAAAATAATAGAGAGAAAATAAATACATGATGAAGTACATATAACTATTTACGATCTGCATTTTATATTAAGTCTTCCATAATCAACTACTTATAAAACAAATTAATGTAGTCCGGTATGTTTCCATTCACTGAATTGAATTTATTGTTTTTTACCTTTTTATTTCTACTTATTTAACTTTCATAAATCGAATGTTTTAAAAACCGGTTTTCACTGACCGGTATAATCGGTTCAACCACGTGCCAGTGGTGAGTCCGGTACGACAAGACCCGGTATAAATGGGGTATCTAGTCTTGGATTGAATCGATGGTTTTTCCGGTATAATTGGCAAACCACTTTCGTTTATCCCAATGTTACACCTGCGAACAAGCTCTAAAGCATAATGTTGTACCATAAAATAAAAGTTATAAAACAATTGTGACTCATCATCGTTTAGACTAAATTCAACATGTATAAGTACAACAACTTACATACTTTAACATGAAACATTGCAAATAGTTTGTATTAAGTTTGTTAATTGTTACAGTTACATTGTTCGTTAAAAATGATATTTTTTTTTTCATTTTGATCATCACATATTGATCATGTGTATCAGCGTATCCAAAAACAACTTATATAATAAATTAATAATGAATACGAATGGTTTGTTAACATCTAGTTAGGATTAAAATAAGTGTTGAATATTCGAAGTTACGAGGATGACGATAATAGTGAATTTCATCTTTTAATCGATCGTGAACTTAATGCATTCAACACTCCAAAACCATAAACCTATCATAAACTTCTATTTTAGCATCACTAAAATAAAACTTTATGTATTGTTTTCTTTTTGGTGATTCGGTATTCTCAAAAGTTAAATGTTGAGTTTGAAAGGTAATTCACTAAAATGTATCAAAGTGTTTATTATTTATCCCTTAGTTATTTAATAATGCTAATGTTATATTTTTTTACTTCAAATTCTCACACTAAATAATATAGCCTAAGAATCAAATACAGATGTATTTTATCGTGTAAACGTGATAAGTGAAATATGATTACTTTTTTTTTCACTATGATTTTTAGTTAAAAGTAATTTTTATTGTATATTAATCTAGTAGATTAATTATATACAGTAATTGCCCTTAAATAATTATATAATAACTATAATTTTTTTTTATTTTTAGAATTTAAAAATAAAATGCATGTTTGATTAAATAGGGAAAAAAACAAAAATAATAAATATAATTTACCTCTCACTTCTCACGTTTAACAAATTAAAGTTTATTTATACAGTAAGACTATGCACTATGGTCCATTTCCTCCAACTCCACCTCATCACATTCTTCTTTCCCTTTCTCTTCTCCCATAAAATGGTCTCCCCATCCATCCTTATCTACCATTTCTAATAATATTAAGAGAAAGAGAGAGAGAGAGAGAGAGAGAGAGAAGCAAAGGAGGACAGGGATGGAGCCCCGAACTCACCGAGGCGGTGTTTCCCGATGGGGAAGGAGGCCACGTCGGCTCCCCGACCTCCTCTCGGCTCCCACACCCCACCATCTAACCTTGCCCTATCTAGTTTAAAATATAATATCAACATTTTAATAACAAAAGGTCAAATAATAAAAAATGGCATATCACCATATGAGCTTAGCAGTTTGACATTTTACCTAGTTTTCGATTTCAAGTTACCAAATGATATAATTAAATAGGATAATTAGTCGTCTTCTAATGACATTGAGACACAAAAAGAAACTAAAATATTATTTCATTCAGAATAAATAAGAAAGTACATTAATATTTTATACAATAAAACCCTATATAAAATAACACCTTTATATCTTATTTTAAGAAAAGCAAGACTCACACATATCTTTAACTTTATAAAACATTGTTCAAAAGGGTTGCGCAAACTAAAGAAGAATACACATGGTACATATGGTCCCAAATTTTATCGTTTTCTTCTACCGTATACTATCTTGGACTACATACTACTTCTTTCTAACACATATATCTCTCATTTCCTTTGCTAGCTAGTTTCCACCTTGTTGACACCTATAGGTATACATCACTCACACATGTCAACTTGGACTTAATTAGATGCTCGATATTAATATGGAAATCATCGAAGCAAATATCAACACGAGATGCATGATATCTCTTAGTACACGATATTAATATAGAAATCATCGAAGCAAACATCAACACGAATATGTATTTGGAGCTTCTCATTAGGCAAAATGTATGGTCGAAATTATCATTTGCCTGTGTTATGTAAAATTCGGATATCTTAGGTAAGAAGGGTTTTCTCTATAGGTGTATATAGTTAGAAACCAAGTAAATATAATATTAATAATGTCACATTAGCATTACCATTTATGGGGATGTTTTAAACAACGCATACGTCAAATTATCTGTTTGAAGGGTAAATGTTGTTAAGTTTACCTAATTGTTTAATTTCTAAGTAATTAATAATCTTGGTAAGTCGACTTGCATCTTACACATATATGCCTATCTAGGAGTGAATAGGATGTTCATTTCAAATTATATAGGCTAGATGTGACTTGATGTGGTCAATAACTAATCACAAGTAAATGTACAATTACAAGGCAAAGAACTTCATGAAGTTAAGGAACCTCACATAAGTATTTGGTTTGTACCTCACAACCGAAAAGTTCGAAGATTCAAATGGGATAGAAAATACAGATTTATTTATCCAGAAAATATAGGAATTGCTATTAAGGAAAAGTATTTGATGACAAGAACATTCACAACGAAGTAAATGAACCTTAATTTGGTATTTCAAGGCAATGACCTCTACTTTGAAGTCTATGAACCTCACATATGTAATCTGAAAAGATGTGTTTGAAGTCTTCATCTTCACAACTGAATTTAAAGATTAGTAACTACAAAGTGTTGAGATTGAACTATGATTCTCGTAATGTAATTGAGTTGTATGAGTATTTGAGTATTAATGGTAACCATCCAACCATTGGTCAAAACTACTTTGATCGTCAATATTACACACATTGATTTCCAAAACTATCGTGAGTCGATGCGGAGCTTGACCAAAAGTTTCGAGATGGCGTAAAGTCATGAGACCCAAATTTTTTTTTCCTATCATTATGTTTCGGGTAGGGTCAGCTATTCGATTTGGGTCGGGTTAAATAAAAATAGTACCAAATAAAACAAAAACAAAATCATTCATTCAAATGACCCGTTCTTATATATAAAAAAACTAAATATTGTTTAACAAACAAAATACCACTATATATATAATGGTACGAGATAAATGAAACCTGAACGAAAAATTACAACTCAGTCCGACCACCTTTAATATTTAAAGTGGTAACAAACTTTACTTTGATTTATATTGTATAAATATTTTGGCAAATAATTGGAGCGGCAATCATATATAATTTTAAAATTTTCAGACGAAAAATCAAAACTTATACACTTCTAACCGAAACATTGGAGGGGGCGGGTGCACCCCAGGCACCTACTAACCTACGCCTCTGAGTCGATGGACCATCGCACGCGAAAGGCGGAAGGCACAAATTGTAGTGTACTACATTGCCTTTACAATGGAATTAGTGAGATCAATTAAACTTTGAAAAAAAAATATCCAAAATATATTCTCGTATGCTATTAAAACCTATATCAAACTTTGCTCAAAACGTATGCACGCACATACAGACAATCCGACAGAACACTCCAAAAGTAATATAAAAAATCTTATAAAGTTACAAACAACTACTAACAACGTGAAGTTCAAAAGTTACACCAAACAATTTGAATATAGTTGGTTTCAGTGGGACTCAAACTTAATTCAGAAGGGTGTACCTATTGGCACACTCTTTTCACTATATACACACTTAAAAAGGTGTTTTTTGTCTTTATATACACACCCTGCAGTGTCGAACTGTGTCTAAAATGCGGCGTTTTGGTCCGGTTAATTAGAAAAAGACTGACGGGTGTCTGACGGGTCTGTTGACAGGACCAAAACGCCGAGCTTTGGCCGCGTTTTGGTCCTGTCAACCAGACAAAAGACTGACACCCGGTCTGGTTGACAGGACCAAAACGCTGCCAAAGCTCGGCGTTTTGGTCCGGTCAACAGACCCGTCAGACACCCGTCAGTCTGTCTGGTTAACCTGACCAAAACGCCGCGCTTTGACCACAGTTCGACACTGCAGGGTGTGCATATAAAGACAAAAAATACCTTTTAAATGTGACTATCTCCACACTTGGTGTGTAGTGATAGTTTGGCCCTTCAAGAAAAGTGGAAGAGATTATATAATATTTTCCTAAGATAATAAAAGCAAACTTTAGGTATGTCTCAACCACCACATTGCCAACCTTAATGAAATCAACCATATTCAATTGCTTCAACCAATGTACTTGTCATTTTCCTGTACATAAAGTTAAGCACAAAAACCTTTTTTTTTAATCACACCTTAACAAAATAAAATGGTTAACGTAAGGGTGAACCCACGTTCATGTGACATGCCTGTGTGGGTTTAACAAGGGTTTCCCCGCTTGTGGGCTTAGGGGATAGTGCTTTCACGGTGGGTCAGGCTGCGTTAAAGGCTGCTTCAGATAAAGTGACCAAACACGAGAAAATGTATCTTGACAACGAGCATGTGTTTATCCCATTTGCTTTTGATACTTTTGGTTTTCTGGCGCCAGAGGCTGTGGACGTACGTAGTCGAATTCAAAGGGTCATGCATAGTAGTATTATGACCCCAAGTTCTATGGGCATAGTTTTTAAAAAAATTAGTTTTGCTATCTGAAAAGGGATAGTATTCAAAATCAAATGACACTAATTTATCACATTTTCGAAGGGTGAAACTACTAAGAAAATTTATGAGTCCCCCAGACTGCCACTAGTTGACATGATTATGTCTAGTTGACACCCAGTATAACCTTTTGTGTGTTAATTATATATAGTATTCAAAATCAAATGACACTGATTTATCAAACATTTTCGAAGGGTGAAACAAGTAAGAAAATTTCGGAGTCCGCCAGACTGCCACTAGTTGACATGATTAAGTTCTAGAAAAATAACTATTTCGGTGATTAAAAACAAAAGTAATTTTTCTCTTGTACGTATATTAAAATAAATAATAATGGGAAGATGCATGTGAGGTTGTAATTGTATGCATAGCTTATATAATAAATAAGATTATAGTTTAGTGGAAAAGAAAGAAGAAAAAAAGAATATGGTTTGTGTGGTCCTTCCCCCATTAGACACTAATTTGTCTGTATACCATTGTTTGTCAACCATCCTGTCAGAGACAGAACAAGCACCCAAAGCTAAAAACAAAAGGCAGCTCTCAACCGATTCCACCAGCTATGCCATTACATTACAATTATATCATATTTCCTGCGGCCCCCCATTCGATACACACACATGTATTCATATCTTATGTTTAACCTAATTATAAGAAAGATGCATGTTATCTTATGGGGGTCACTAAATATATAATATATATTCCTCTTTAAATGCATACACATTTAATTTTATTTTATTTCTAAATCAAACACAATAAAATTAGTTATCATTCATTTTCACGCTCCGCAGCAGGAATTCGATGGGCATCAGTTTAGTTTATTATGTCCGAAGCAGGAATTCGGTGTGTATCAGTTTAGTCGATTATGGTACAAGCACTCGCTAGAGCAATCAAAAGATGAAACTCAAAAGTCCAAAAGGATACCGACACATATTTTATGTGGCAATGGTATGTCTAGGATCTAAAAGACATAATAAAATCCACTTGGAAATAGTCCTGTGGTGTTGGTAAGTTAGATGATCCTTAGGATAGGAGAGGTTAGGGGTTCAATACTCATGGTGTGCAAGATTAGCCATTAAAAACAGAAATAAAACTTGTATAAAGGACATATAAAGATATAAAAAACAACCAAATAAGTAAAATTTAACACGGTGGGCTTTCAGTTCGTTACAATAACGGTATATGATGTCGGCACTCGGTTCAAAACCGAAAGAGACATGCCAAATAAGATGTTGACACGTGTTTTACATCAACCAAGAACTACCATATAAACGGATATTGTTACTAGTACTGATACTGATGTTGTGCAAACACGGTACCAGTACGGTATTATGATACCAAAAATATATTCTATTGTAAATAGAACGTTGTTTTCAATATATATATATATATATATATATATATATATATATATATATATCTATCTATACTACTTTAATAAGCATATAGGAAGGACAGAAATGGTCATTTGCCACTTTACAACTATTTGAAGCCCATTGTACAAGCTTTAAAGCACAAAGGTGTTAAAAAATCCATTCAACACGCGGACCAGCTCATATAAACTAACCGGATCTCTTTGACCCGGTTTACTCAAATGGATCCAATATATACTTTCTTTCACTCGATCTAAACCCTAATATTCATTTCATTCTCACATCCGCCCCCATCCTTCTTCTTCTCTCTCTCTCTCACCAGACGCGGTTCTAGGGTTTCAAAACCAGGCGCTCCAAGATCAAGATCTAGGGTTTCTCTGTGATGATTCTCTTTACATCCGACACCAGAGCGACTTCCTCATTATCATCACCACCATTTCTAGGGTTTCTTTACTGGTCGGTTCAAGATATACGCTTCCTCAGCGATGAATCTCTCTAGATCCAACACCAGATCGACTAATTTGACCGCTCGGTATCTTTCTTTTTACAGTATTTTTTTTTTTTGTTATTTGAATCGGATATGTGTAATATTTCAGATCTGCCATTGAGTTGTTCGTGTTAGGGTGCACCGGAATAACCAGATGTGGTATGTGTTCTGTAGTTTAGTTTTTTTTTTCTTTAAAGAAGTTTGTATTTTTTATTTGAAATTAATTATTGTGTTTATCTTGCAAGTATCATCTGGAATTTGAATCGGATCTGTGTAATATTTCAGATCTGCCGTTGAGTTGTTCGTGTTAGGGTGCACCGGAATAACCAGATGTGGTATGTGTTCTGTAGTTTAGTTTTTTTTTCTTTAAAGAAGTTTGTATTTTTTATTTGAAGTTGATTATTGTGTTTATCTTGCAAGTATCATCTGGAATTTGAATCGGATCTGTGTAATATTTCAGATCTGCCGTTGAGTTGTTCGTGTTAGGGTGCACCGGAATAACCATATGTGGTATGTGTTCTGTAGTTTAGTTTTTTTTTTCTTTAAAGAAGTTTGTATTTTTTATTTGAAGTTGATTATTGTGTTTATCTTGCAAGTATCATCTGGAATTTGAATCGGATCTGTGTAATATTTCAGATCTGCCGTTGAGTTGTTCGTGTTAGGGTGCACCGGAATAACCAGATGTGGTATGTGTTCTGTTGTTTAGTTTTTTTTCTTTAAAGACGTTTGTATTTTTTTATTTGAAATTGATTATTGTGTTTATCTTGCAAGTATGATCTGGAGTCGATCTCTACACAATTTCAACAAGGTATTGTTTGAGCCGTAGCTTTTTTATTCTGCGAAATGTTTGTTTGTTTACTACTGGATAACCAGATGTGGTATGTGTTCTTTAGTTTAGGTTTTTTTGAAGCCCATTGTACAACCTTTAAAGCACAAAGGTGTTGAAAAATCCTTCAACAACACGCGGACCAGCTCATATAAACTAACCGGATCTCTTTGACCCGTTTTACCCAAATGGATCCAATATATACCTTCTTTCACTCAATCTAAACCCTAATATTCATTTCATTCACATTCTCCCCATGCTCATATAAACTAACTGGTATGTTTGTAGCTGATTATGTTTGTTACAGATCTGGTATGTTTGTAGCTGATTTACATGCTTATGATACTGATTATGTTTGTTACAGATCTGGTATGTTTGTAGCTGATTATGTTTGTTATAGATCTAATGTTACTGATAAGATTCAGTTTTGCTTTTACAGTTGCCGGTGGGTGGTAAAGGAGTTGTGTACTCCGGATTTTGTGTTCTTAATCTGTCTGAACTGAAAGTGTTTGAGGCTGTGATGCACAAGCTGAGCTTGTGTTCTTAATCTGTCTGAACTGAAAGTGTTGAGGCTATGATGCATAACCTGAGCCGATATCTGAGTGGTTAGTCTGAGTGAAAGAAAGTATATATCCGGAGGGTTCTTCATGTTTGGTTTGCTTTGAAAAAACAGAGTGTGTTGAATGGTCATTTGAATGTGTTTGATTCGATGATAATCAGTTATTTGGGTATTTTGGGTACTTCATGTTTGTTTTGCTTGTGAAAAAACAGAGGGTTCTTCATGTTGTGTACTCCAGATTTTGTGTTCTTAATCTGTCTGAACTGAAAGTGTTTGAGGCTGTGATGCAAAAGCTGAGCTTGTGTTCTTAATCTGTCTGAACTGAAAGTGTCGAGTCTATGATGCATAAGCTGAGCTTGTGTTCTTAATATGTCTGAACTGAAAGTGTTGAGGCTATGATGCATAAGCTGAGCCTGTGAGGTTACATATTTGTTTCTTGTGCTTAAAACACTTGTACATCATGCTTTAAAGGTTGTTTAAGTTTAGTGGCAAATTACTCTTGTTGTGTACTCCGGATTTTGTGTTCTTAATATGTCTGAACTGAAAGTGTTTGAGGCTGTGATGCAAAAGCTGAGCTTGTGTTCTTAATCTGTCTGAACTGAAAGTGTTGAGTCTATGATGCATAAGCTGAGCTTGTGTTCTTAATCTGTCTGAACTGAAAGTGTTTGAGGCTGTGATGCAAAAGATGAGCTTGTGTTCTTAATCTGTCTGAACTGAAAGTGTTGAGGCTATGATGCATAAGCTGAGCCTGTGAGGTTACATATGTGTTTCTTGTGCTTAAAACACTTGTACATCATGCTTTAAAGCGAGGTTACATAACACAATAGACTGTGATGATGATTGTATTTTGAGGGTACATAAGATCCGAGTAGCATCTTGGCGGGGCAATATCCAGGTTGCATAGTTCTCACTCTACAACCGTGTGTTGCAGCCATGGCTTTACCCATAGTTGTGTTCATCTCTCAGTTACATGTCTGAGTCTTCCAGATGTTTTGAAAGAGTATATATTGGATCCATTTGATTAAAACGGGTCAAATGCATCCGGTTAGTTTATATGAGCTGCTCCGTGTGTGTTGAAGGATTTTTCAACACCTTTGTGCTTAAAAGGTTGTACAATGGGCTTCAAATGGTTGTAAAGTGGCAAATGACCATTTCTGTCCTTCCTATATGCTTATTAAAGTAGTAAGTATAGAAGTATAGATATAGAGTATAGATATAGATATAGATAGATAGATAATGTGCTTAAAATGATTTTAGCCTTTATGTTTGTTACAGATCTGGTATGTTTGTAGCTGATTTACATGCTTATGTTACTGAAGGTTTTAGTATCTAAGTTGAGTGCTTGTAGAGTTGTGATGAATTGTGATGAATGTAGTTGAATTTATAGACTTCCAAGCATGCTTCCTTTCTGACAAATCCGAACAGTGTTAGCTTTTACAGCTGTATTTGAACAGTCATCGTTAGTAAAAAAAATTCAAAAAGGATAGCACTAAAATATTTTGGATTCTGAAAGGTTGTCAACTGTTCAAAGACTTTTTGTGAAAAGTCTTTGAAAGGTTGTCAACTGTTCAACTGTTCAACTGTAAAATCAGGAGTTTAGGTTTCTGAAAAAGGTTTCGAAAGTCTTTCTGACAGGTTACTGTTCAACCTGATTCATTACTTTAAATCAGTTGTTACTTTAAATTCAAAAAGTTTATTAAAAAGCGTTATAATGTGATGCAAGTGCAAAGCTGTTTAGAGTTTTAACCTGATTCATTACTTTAAATCAATTGTTACTTTAAATTCAAAAAGTTTATTAAAAAGCGTTATAATGTGATGCAAGTGCAAAGTTGTTTAGAGTTTTAACCTGATTCATTACTTTAAATCAATTGTTACTTTAAATTCAAAAAGTTTATTAAAAAGAGTTATAATGTGATGCAAAAGGTGAGCTTGTGTTCTTAATCTGTCTGAACTGAAAGTGTTGAGTCTATGATGCATAAGCTGAGCTTGTGTTCTTAATCTGTCTGAACTGAAAGTGTTACAGGCTGTGATGCAAAAGCTGAGCTTGTGTTCTTAATCTGTAGCATTCATACACGAAACACTTGTACATCATGCTTTAAAGGTTGTTTAAGTTTAGTGGCAAATTACACTTGTATATCATGCTTTAAAGCGAGGTTACATAACACAATAGACTGTGATGATGATTGTATTTTGAGGGTACATAGAATATCCGAGTAGCATCTTGGCGGGGCAATATCCAGGTTGCATAGTTCTCACTCTGCAACCGTGTGTTGCAGCCATGGCTTTATCCGTAGTTGTGTTCATCTCTCAATTACATGTCTGAGTCTTCCAGATGTTTTGATAAATGTCTGAACAGAAAGTGTTGAGGCTATGATGCATAAGCTGAGCCTGTGAGGTTATGATGCATAATATGTCTGAACTGAAGTCAAGTTGGGTCCAAGGTGAATGCTGGAGTACTTTAGAAGTCAAGTTGGGTCCAATCTTTGGAAGAAGGTGGGAGTTGTGGCTTTCGCTATGATATGGAGACTTTGGACGAGTAGAAACGAGAAAGAATTTAATGGCAACAACATTCCGATCGCTAAAGTGTACCAGTTTTGTTTTGATAGTCATTATGTATGATTTCAGAAGCTTTGACCATGTTGATATGTGTATTTCAATTTGTTGTATTTATGAACACAGATTATATTAAGAAAAAAAGAAAGTTATTTTTGTATTGTGTAATCATCGAGTTTTGGCGTGGTTTGATTTCATTCTTTGATGCGCAATGGAAAGAATCTTACTTTCACTTATACTTGTAGCATTCATACACGAAAACTGACCCGACCTGAGACCAACCCAAAATTCATACAAAGTGGTTTAGTTATATTCTTTTGACTAAATGAATATTTTTTAGTTATACTTGTAGCATTCGTACAGGAAATCTTAGTTTCACTTATACTTATATTCTTTTGACTACATGAATATTTTTTTTCATGGGTTACATTTTATTTTTCATGGGTTACATTTTTCTTTTGTTACATCCCTGTTTGATTTGTTAACCCGTCCTATTCATTCCCACCTTTGATTTATATTTTAACTTCCAGGCTGTAATGAAGGTTCAACCAGAACTAAACGGAAAACTGACAGGTGTCGCCTTTAGCCAAAATGACAGGTGTCGCCTTTAGACAAAACGTATATTTTCAAAGCAAAACAAACATGAAGAACCCTCTGTTTTTTCACAAGCAAAACAAACATTAAGAACCCAAAATACCCAAATAACATGATGAAACCCTCTGTTTTTTCATCGAATCAAAGCATAAATCAAAATGAGGAACACATCCAATTCATCGAATCAAACCAAAAATACCCAAATAACACATTCAAATCATCGAATCAGTTTGACTGTTTGAGGCAGGGGTAATAATTCAAATTAACCCTAAATTCATTTTTTGCTTTTTTCTTAAGAAATCTAATCATTCAAATTAACTCTTTTATTTTTAAATGTATAACAAATTATTAAGGCCTAAACTGTATATTAAATGTAAACTTTTAATACATACAATACAGAGACAAAACGTCATACCAACTTCGTAGACTTGACGGAACTTACAGACTCGATAACAAAAGACCGTAACATACAATACAGAGACAAAACGTCAAAGATCCACAATCAATTGTGGATCTTTACTGACGGCTGCACTTCAGAATGTAGCAGATATGAATGAATATAACCTCAGTGTAGGTAATTACATATCTGCCACTGGGGTTATATTCATTCATATGAATGAATATAACCCAGTGGTAGATATGTAATTAGCGAGCTCTGGAATTTCAAGGAATATCGAAGAGCTACACTGGGGTTATATTCATTCATATCAATCACTTCCTTATGTGCACCGCACCATCTTCTAGGAGGTTGTCAAGTGTTCTCGCCTTCGTAGTTGGTGTTTTGCATATCTTTACATCCGCAGCCATTCTGTACAACAAAACACATTCAAATGAGGAACACATTCGAATCAAACCAAAAATCAATATGAGGAACACATCAATCCGAAACTGATCCGATCAGTTCTTAATATGAGGAACCCAAATCATGGAATCAAACCAAAAATCAATATGATGAACACACAAGAATCAAAACCAAAACACATTGAAAACCACTGATCCGATCAGTTCTTAATATGAGGAACCAAAATCAGGGAATCAAACCAAAAATCAATATGATGAACACACAAGAATCAAAACCAAAACACATTGAAAACCACTGATCCGATCAGTTCTTAATATGAGGAACCCAAATCAGGGAATCAAACCAAAAATCAATATGATGAACACACAAGAATCAAAACCCAAACACATTGAAAACCACTGATCCGATCAGTTCTTAATATGAGGAACCCAAATCAGGGAATCAAACCAAAAATCAATATGATGAACACACAAGAATCAAAACCAAAACACATTGAAAACCACTGATCCGATCAGTTCTTAATATGAGGAACCCAAATCATGGAATCAAACCGAAAATCAATATGATGAACACAAAAGAATCAAAACCAAAACATATTGAAAACCTTGTTTTGATACCCTAAACCCTAAACCCACAAGAATCAAAACCAAAACACATTGAAAACCTCTATTTTGATGCATTTTGAACAATATACTCAGTTGATACATCAAACCCAAAATCAACCCTCTGTTTTTTCAAAATCAACCCAAAATCATCTAATGGAACCCAAAATCAGGCCTCCGTTTTTTCAAAATCAACCCAAAATCAAACCCAAAATCCTCGAATGGAACCCAAAATCAAACGAATGGAACCCAAAATCAACCCTCTGTTTTTTCAAAATAAACCCAAAATCATCGAATGGAACCCAAAATCAAACCCAGAATCAACCCTCTGTTTTTTCACAATATAAACACATTCAAATCATTGAATCAAACCAAAAATCAATATGAGGATGAAGATGAACCTGATATGTTCGATGATGAAGATGTTCGATGATGAAGATGTTCGATGAAGAAGATGAAGATGATATGTTGATCTGTTCGATGAAGATGATGATGATCTTGGGAGTTGGGAGAGATATTGGGAGTTGGGAGAGCTGATGATGATGATGATAATGAAACAGAGGGTCTGCTATTAAGTTTAGATATTAAGGGTGGGGGGTATATTGTATTTTAATAGTTATCTAAGTTTTTTAATATGATGGTATAGGGATTGTTCCCAATCTAATAAGTTTTTTATTATTTAGCCGAGAACCTTATGACATAGATAGACTAGATCGCTTCTACGAATAAGAAAACTAAGTGATATGTTTCCCGCCGCATCGCGCGGGTAAACGACTAGTATATATATATATATATATATATATACTAAAACGTATAGAAAATCGTGACAACGAATATAACACTGGTGTTTTACGGTGGATATCGGTAAGGTTCGTCAGAAAAAAAAGAACATAAAAATTATTATATTTTACCGTTTGATTTTGGATATTTTTTATTAAAACGTAGATAAATATCAGCATGTCGCAATTATTCATTTAGAATTTTATAATGATTATGTTATGTTATTAGCATACAAAAATTTTGAACGACGTCACTTTATTATTATATAATAAAAATATTAACTATGAGCTAGATTTGATAATATGTATGATTTTGTTTGTATAACTTTTAGCTTATTATTCACAACCCGATTTCATATAAAATCTATATGAAAGCAAATACAAAAATTCGCATATCGCAAAGGCATACCTGAAACTTTATAAAACATCATATTTTAAATTAATTATAATAATAAATACACAAATATAATAAATAAATAAAAAGCAAGTCATTGTTGACAATGAGTTACTCTCATCACCTTTAGATGAAAATAGCAAGATATCATTTCGGAAAATTTACCACATTAGTCTAGTTGATCAACATTTTTTCAAGAATAGTCATCAAATTTTAGTCGTCCTCAAAATGAGCGGGATAAGCCTTAGTCGGCACCCAAACATGAGGGCTAAGCCTCCAAATGCACGAGCTTAGTTTGCGCTTTCATCAAAAGTGTAGATTAAATCCTAGTAATATATATTGACAGAGCATATGTGACATCTTCTAATTGCACGGAAAAGAGGTTGGCTACTTTGGTGAAAGATAAATTTCATGTCCAACTTAAAAAAAATTGTTTGATCAACATGACTATTTGTGTAATTTTTCTTAACATTAGAGATTATAAGAGGAATAAATTGAGTAATGATCATTTTTAGGTAGGGTTATTCAGATATATAGTGGACTATACTTTTATTATTAGATAGTAGTATATGCTATGAGGTGTGGGGGCTCCATGGGGCTCCATCCATGCCACATCAGCATCCATCACCACACCCTCCAAGTGGGGGCTCCATGGTGATAAAGCCCTTTAACGCCAAAGTTATTTAATTCAGGTGGGGCCCATTAGCTTTAAACCAATCAAAATTAAAGGGGGGACTTCATAGGGGCTCCATCCACATCCTCTAAATTAAAGGGGGGCTCCATAGATGAGTTGGATCCTAGGTGGACTTGATAAAGCCCCATGGGGCTCCATCCACTCCTCATAGCCTTACCCAAGGTAACCATTTATGCATGTAAAACATCTAAGGTTTTAGCAAAAAAAAAAAAAAAAAGGAATCCATTTAATTAGTATAAATATCATTTACGTTTATGATTTGGATTGGACGAATGTTTTAGCCCAATGCGATGACTGAGAAGGAAAGGGAGTTGGTGTCATGCGCGTTAGAAGAGATAGAATTAATGGAGACGGCTCTTGAGACCAGGGAATTAACAGAAGAAGGGGAGTGGGTTTATGTTGAGAACAAAAGGATCGTTAAGGAGTTGGAGGAAAATAAAGCAAAAGACCTCATGCAAATATCGAGGGTCCGTTGGGCCAAAGAAGGGGACGGAAATTATAGCTTGTTTCACGCTATGATAAATTGCAGGGAATCGAATAATGTAATCCATGGTCTGGATGTGGGAGGCAGATAGGTGTCAGAACCCTCCTTAGTCAAAAAGGAGGTCTTTAGGTTTTTCAAGAATAGGTTCATTGAAGACTGCCTGGATCGCCCTCATGTTATTTGCTTAGACATAAAAGAACTGTCTGATCAAGAAGCGTCAGGATTGTTGGGTCGGTTCTCGCGGGCAGAAATGAAAGAAGCGGTTTTGATTGTGGTGATGACCGGCCCCAGGTCCGAACGGTTTTAATTTTCGTTAATTAAACATTTCTGGAGGTTTTTCGAGGATGATTTCGATAATATGATGGCTACCTTTTTCGAATCAGGCTCTATTAGTCGAGAACACGGGTCGTCTTTCATAGCTTTGATTCCGAAATGTAGGGAGCTTTCGGCCCATTAGCCTCGTTGGGGTAATCAATAAAACAATTTCTAAGGTTCTTGCGAACCGCCTAAAAAGGTGCTCGATTCGGTTATATCGGACTCTCAGTCGGCATTTTTAAGTGGAAAGTATATTCTTGACGAGCCCCTTATGATCAATGAATTGAGCTTTTGATCAAGAGTCTAAAAAAAGAAGGCGGTTTTTTCCCAAAATTGATTTCGAAAATGCGTATGACAATATAAGTTGGAGCTTCGTGGTGGATATTTAGGCAAATGGGGTTTCCGGATAAATGGTGCACATGGATTATGGGGATTCTCTCGTCGGCTCGTTCGTCGGTGTTGGTTAACAGCTCTCCTACGTTCGAATTTGAATGTAAAAAGGAATGAGACAAGGCGACCCCATTTCCCATTTTTTTATTCATCGTTGCGATTGAAGCTTTATTGTGCATGTTTGATAAAGCTTTCGAAGCCGAGGTGATGAACGACATTCATCTTCCGGACGACGGTCCTCTTGTCTCATTTGTTCTATGCTGACGATGCAATCATCCTCGATGAGTGGTCAAGTGGGAATGCCGAAAACGTGGTTAGAATCCTGAGAAGCTTCTATGAGTGATCGGGTCTTAGAATCAATCTTGGTAAATCTAACTCTATGGGCTCGGGGTGTCTAATACTAAAGTGGAAGATATGGCGTCTTTGGTAGGATGAAAATCGGATGCGTTTCCATCTAAATATTTAGGATTGACGGTGGGTGCTAATATGAATCACTTTGTTAATTGGAGACCGATCTATGATATCTTTGAAGAGCGTATTTCCTTTTGCAAAGCTACGACACTTTCTATTGGCGGAAGGGCCACGTTAATCCAGTCGGCGCTTGAAAGCTTTCCTAATTACTACTTTTCCATCTATAGAGCGTCGGTCAAGGTGGTAGATGATTTAGAGGGGTACATCAAGAGATTTCTATGGGGTGGCTCTACTGAGGTTAGAAAGACTCATTGGATCGCGTGGGATAGGGTGGCGACTCCTAGAAAAGTGGGGGGAGGGTTGGGCCTAAACAAGCTGGGTTCCATAAACTCGGCTTTGTTAGCTAAGTGGGGACGATGTTTCAAAACTGAAAAAGAGAATTTATGGGTTAAAGTTATTTCGGTTATTCACTACGGTGGATCCGAGTGGGACTTTTTTCCAGTAAAAAAGATGATTGGGGGAGTTTGGTGTAACATCATCTCGGTTATCAATAATCCGGTGATTGACAATGTGCCTATTTGCAATTATTTCAAGAGTAAATTACAAAAATCGTCCTTTATGTTAACACTAGATTGCAAACTGTATCATTTGTCTTCAAAAGTACAAAAATGTACTCGATGTTTGCAAACCCTTGCATGTTTCGTCCTTTAACCCTAACCTAGTTAGTTTTTTTCACTAAATCGGACCAAGTAGACCCCACATAAGGGTATTTTGGTCATTTCCTATTCAATTACAATTTTAATTTTTATAAACAAATAAAACCCACCCACCTTCACCTTACCCCTCTATCTCTCTCTCTAAAAATACTCTCTCTCTTTCTCTATCTAAAGTCTCTCTCTAATTCTCTTTCAAATTTCATCAAAACAATATGAATGGAGAAAGAGAACTGAAGATTTCTGCCACCAACCACCTGGTACCACCTCCATACATGTGACACCCGACTATTTTAAGCCTTTACCGTACTAGTGTGACACGTGTTCTAAATAAATAAAGGCCATAGTTTATTAAATTTGGTGCTAATATGTAGTATTTGATGTGTTGGTAAATCCAAACTTTGTTGAAAATTATGTTGGCAATAATAAGATAAACGCGAAACGAACGTCGGTGACCGCCCGGTTAATGTTAAAATCCTAAAAATATTCCGTTATGATTAAAATTCTATTTTTAATCATATTCAGGAAGAAAAATTAATTAAAATGCTTAAAATCCCTATTTGGCTAATTTAAGCGCGTACTGCACACAATATCGCGCGTATACTGCATAATACAGACAACGCAGACAGCAAAGACAAATAAAATATTGTTCAGCAAGATTATGGCGAGTTAATTTTTATAGAACAATAAAGATGATTTTAAACGCTTTAAAACGCGAGAAAAATACCCGGTGATCAGTTAAATACCTGTCGTTGCCTAATATATATTATATATGTATATGTATATTCTTCACACAAACTCTTCCATTTTCCAACTCAAAATAACAACAACTCTTCCCCTCTCTCTCTCTCTTTCTCTCTCTTGTTCGGCCGAAACCATCACCACCATAACCATCTTCAAAAATTTAAACTCCATTCTTGTAGATCAAGTTCATATCAAAGTGATTTCAAGATGTTTTGAAGATTCAAAGAAACTTTCAAATGATTCCAAGGAAGTACAAGCCTCATATCACCAAAACTCTATCAAAACCCAACTAAAAACTTGAAGGTGTAAATTTACTTTAAAAATATTGTTCATGATTCTCGATGGTGATAATGATGATAGAAGGTTTCTCTTAATCTTGGATTTCTTCACACAACTTGAACTTAATAATAAATGGAATTTATTAAAATAAAAGAGTAGAAGTGTGTGTGTGTGTATATATATATATATATATTTGTGTGTGTGTGGGGGGGGGGGGCGTGAATACATATACATATGTGATAGAGTTGGTGTTTTGTTAATGTGTTGAGTTTTGTAAAGAAAGATACTTAGAAGATTTAAACATGTATGATTGGAGGTAATATATATATATATATATATGTGTGTGTGTGTGTGTGGGGGGGGGGAGAGGGGGCGTGAATACATATACATATGTGATAGAGTTGGTGTTTTGTTAATGTGTTGAGTTTTGTAAAGAAAGATACTTAGAAGATTTAAACATGTATGATTGGAAGTAATATACATGAACATAACTTGTGATTAAAATAGTTGATGAAAAGTATATATGTGTGTATATGGCCGAAATGTATAGGGGGTATGTTAGGATTTGTGTTTTAATTTTTTATGATCTTGATTTATGTGGATTCTAAGAAGATTGAAACATGCATGATTAAAAGTGGTTTCTTATAAAAGTTCATGTGATTTGAGATGAATATGTAAAAAGCTAAATTTTGAAAGGATGAACATGTTTATATGTGTGTATTTTCCGTATATATATATATATAGGCAAAGTGTAGTATACAAATTCCCTAATCGTACATTACATACGCGACTGTAGTGGCTGTACACGTGTCCTGATTCGTTTTTATTTGATAAGGTTAAAACAGACAATTAATTCAATCATCTGAGGGCAAATTCGTCTCTTCATTCAATCAGCGAGAAGTTCGTTACACTAATATCCCGATAATTATCATTCGAATCAGTTTCAAATTTTTCATAATTCTCAAATTGCAGTTTTCGTTCTTCTGCGTTAGGGTTTGATTCAATTGTTTTTTTCGATGGATCCACAGAGCAGCACCGGACGAAATACAGATGTTGATTTTGAAGAAACTCGACCGATCGGTGATCATGCTCAATTATCTGCATATCAGAGAGTTTCGATTGAGGATGTTTTAAATCCGCAACATGCAAATCCAAATCCAAATGCAAGTACAAGTGTTGTAAACGAGTGTTCTAATGGTAATTATGTTAATTCAGATCATTAAATTGTTCGTAGACTTGTTTTGTTTAATCGTAGCAATGATTTTGCATTGTTGTAGTTGTTTTTGAAGTTTGAATGTTGAGTATATTTTTTATATGAAAGCATCATGTACAAGTTCGCATGTTATGAGTCTTTCAATTTGCATTTGATGTTTATTATGTTTTCGCATGTTATGGTCTAATAAATCGCATGTGTAAAACATATTTATCAAAATCATCATTTTCGCATGTTATTGTTCATACAATTCGCACGCGTTATTGTTCTTACGATGAAATTATGCAGTTATTAATATATCGCATGTAATGATTCCGATAATTCGCATGTGTTTTTTTATTTGATTTATGTAAATGAAAGGGCTTACACTCCGGAGGTTGAAGCATCAGCTACACCTGTGGTTGGAATGCGATTTACCTCTATTGAACAAGCATACGCGTTTTACAAATCATATGCTAAGTTAGCTGGTTTTTCTACTCGGAAGGGTGGTGAAGTACACAGTGGTGGTATAATCAAAACTAAGTATTTTGTTTGTTCTAAAGAGGGTCATAAGCCATTGTGTATTGAAGATCGTTATTCGAAGTCCAAAAAGCAATTCAAATCAAGGAACAGGGGGACCATTAGAACTGGATGCAAAGCTCAACTTATGATTTGCACGGTGGATGGTAGATTATATACATTAAAGAGATTTGTTGATGGCCATAATCATAAGTTTGTATGTCCACATGAGATTCATATGCTGCCAGCGTACAGACAATTGTCAGATGTCCAGGAGGAGATGATATGGGAACTAGGCACTTTAAACCTTGGTCCTGTCAAAGCTTTCCATATAATGAGGAAACGTTATGGTGGTTTCAAGAACGTTGACGCCACGGTTGATGATTGTAAATTTTTTAGGAATCGAATTAACAACTATATAGGAGAATATGACGCTGACATGGTGATTAATAGGATGACCGACAAAAAACAGTATTTAGTTGATTATTCGTTTGAATATTTTGTTGATGATGACAAAGGGTTAACTGGTTTGTTTTGGGCTAATGGGTTATGCAAGCTTAACTTTATGGAGTCTGGGGATGTGATATCGTTTGATGCAACTTTCAAGACAAATAAGTAAGTGTTTCAAGACAAACATGTTTTTTATTTATTTTTTGCATGTTATATGATTTTCCTAAGCTTGCAATATCGCATGTTATGATATATTGAACAGCGGGTGCTGAATATATCGCATGTTATACTGTATATTTTCGCATGTGATATCTGTCTATTTCGCATGTTTTAAATGTGTACTTCGCATGTGTTTGTTCAGGTACAAGATGGTGTTTGTTCCGTTCACTGGGATTAACAATCAATGTCGAAATGTAACCCTTGGAGCTGGGTTGTTGGCATCGGAGAGTATTGAATCCTATAAATGGCTTCTGAATTCATTCGTAAAGTCATTTGGTCGGCAGCCAAAGGTTGTAGTGACGGACCAAGACCCTGCTATGAAACAGGCTATTGAGGAGGTTTTTTTTCTACCAGCAGACACCGATTGTGCATGTGGCACATAATGAAAAAAGTGGCAGATAAGGTATAACATGCTATATTGTCTTTCGTTAGCGTTTTTTTTTTTATAATATAGATTTTGTTGTAGGCTGATATAAAAAGCATTTATCGGTATAGGTTGGACACAAGTTGTGCAATAATGATGAGTTTAAAAGGAGGATGTGCGATATTGTATGGACTGATTCCATTGAGCCTGAAGAATTCGAGAGACAATGGAAGTTGGTGATGATTGAGTTCGGTCTCACTGAAAACAAATGGATTGATGATATGTTTTCGATGAGATACATGTGGATTCCAGCTTTTTACCGGCATGAGCCCATGTCTGGTCTCATGCGAAGAACTTCGAGATCAGAGAGCGAGAATCATTTTTTTTGCCAGTTGGCAAATTCACAGCTCACTCTTGTAGAGTTTATGAATCATTTTGATGGTGCAATGGATGTCCAAAAGTCCAATCACAGAAAGAATGATCATATTTCAAGATATACTGAGCCTGCTGATTGGAGCGAAACTACTTTGGAAAAAGATGCTGCTAAGATATACACCAGGTCTATATTCTTTGATCAGCAAATAGAGATATATGGAACAATTACCCAATGTCTGCCGATGGACACCAAAATCGAGGGTCCACAGATCAGGATATCGTTGAAAGACTTTAAAGCTCTTGGAGATGGTTTATTAGAGGTATTATAGCTTATATATTTAAAACATGCGATTTTGAAAACCTATATGCGAATTTCATTTCAGAACATGATTTTGCAATATGCGATTTTGATGTATGTATGCGATTTTAAATTTATACAATTAAATGATTTTTTAGACATGTGAAATTGTTAATTTACACATGCGATTTTAATTTTTAATATATATTTTTTCTTTTGGTTTTCTTAGGTGTGGTTCAAGAATCTTGAAAATGATGTAACTGCACAGTGTAGCTGTTTGCGTTTTGAGCAGTATGGGCTGCTATGTAAACATATCTATTTTCTTTTCAAGATGTTTGGCGTTAAAGAAATACCAAACAAATATGTTATGAAGAGATGGACAAAGGATGTGGTGCCGAATGAATTAAATGTGAAGTTTGATATAAAGGTGGGTGACAAGGATGTGCAACACAAGGCTAAACGGATTGCTCGTGAAATCATTCACACAGGGGAGTATTTGGTTAGCAATTTGATTTCCGACCTTGATCAACTTGTTTTAGTGAGGGATCAAATGAGGCAGCTTAAAGAGAGAGTTGATCAGAGTCGTATAACCAAACAACTTGATCCAAATTTTGACCGATTTTCAAAGTTGATTAGTTACCAACAACCAGTAACTAATGCACCTCCTACTGTCCGTGTGCCGGCTGGTATAAGAAACAAAGGTCGTGGCTCGCATAAAATGATTAAATCCAAGAAGGAACAAATGATTAGTCGCAAAGGAAAAAGGTCAAGGACATGTAGTGTATGCAATGAAAATGGCCATGATATTCGGACTTGCGAGATACTGAAAGGCAAACAACAAGGCAAACAACAAAAGAAGATGAAGGGAGTCCAGGTTGAAAAAGATCCCAGAGACAAAGACAACGAGGTCGAAGACGATGAAGAGGAAGATGAGTTTGAAGATTACAGTGGAAGTAGTGATGATGGCACTGAAGAAGATCAGTGGGAGGAGGTTTCAGACGAGGAAGATTAATTTTTTTTTAATGTACATGCGATTTTATACGAAGCACATGCGATTTTATACTCATCTGTTTATAACATACATTCATGCGCTTTAGTATGAAAACATGCGATTTTATATGCATTAGTTTATAACTAGTCTTACATGCGATTTTACTTTTAATACATGCGATTTTGAATTATCTTGTTTTTGTGACAAAGATGTCTAAATCATTCATGCGATATATATTATAATTAAGCATAAGATGTATTCAAAACATGTACCCAAAATATAAAGTAGTTGCTATTGTCTAACACAACTAAAACCATAAAACGATTAAACAGAAATTTAGTTAATTGAAGCAAAGATTTTGTCACGTTCAGTCGAGCTGAACTCCATCTTCTCCTTCACAGTGTTTAGAGCATCTTTTAGGAAAGAGAAGGCTAAGTTATCAGCTCGAGAGTGTTCCTTTATGTGATCCAAAGTTGCGTCTCTAAAGCTTGATTGTGGTTCTTCAAGTAGTCTCTCCCACATCTCTTGATTTTTCTTGATTTCTTCAAGAATCTTCCCCTGCACATCAAGAATCAAATGAGAAGATGTGACATCGGTGCTTATTTCTGTCAACGTGCGAGTTGACAATAGTTCCTTTATGGCAATGTTTTTTATTTTTTCTGAATCTTCAGATGCCATTTTTGTGGGTGTGTTGTGTGTGTTTTTTGTGTTCTGTCTTAATATGGAAGATAGTTATCCTTGGGTATTTTATATTAAAATAGTAAATTTATTATATAGGTAGGTGGTAAGTTCAGTAGTATTTATGGTAAAATTGATCATTACATGTCAAATTACCATCACATCGGTAATAAATTCATTTTTTTATATAAAATAGTTAATTTTTATTTATTTTAGTTATTAACTCGTAATTTTTTTTTGTGCATTTTAGTACAAAGTTACATGAAAGTATTAGCAGCATTACATTAAAAATCGCATACGATTCCAAAACGAATTCGCAAACTATAACAAATCTCAAAGAATATTAACTTTTTTTGAAATCGCATGTGTATAAATCATGAATTCGCAAACTATAAAAAATCTAAAAAATTTTGTCTTTTTTTTTAAATCGTATGTCTATTAATCATGAATTCGCACATCATAAGACATCTTAATCAATATTCCTTTTTTTTTAAATCGCATGTGGTAATTTATGATTTCGCACACTTTACAAAAAACACAACCTTTCTTTTTGTCTGCAGTGTTTTTCGCACGTTTTATATGAATTTCGCACATTTTTTTTATTTTCATCCTTCATCATCTTTTTCAATAGACGGTCTATCGATTTGTTTCAGTTCTGAACTTCCAAATTCACCAGCTAATGAAATCGCAGAAGGAGTTGGTGAATAAAAATCGATCGATTTTTTATTACATGTTGGATTTTCGAATTCGATCTTGAATAATAATCTTACGGTATGATTTGTGAGTTTTTGTTGCGGATTATCAGGGGTTTTGATTTCCCAATGGACGATTTTAACATTAGCAGTTTCATTTATTTATTTTAATTTCATTAATTTAATTCTTAAACACGGGGGTTAAATGAGATGATCTGACAGTTGTGGTTATAGCGTACATAATGTACGATTAGGGGATTAGGGGTTGTATATATATATATATATATAGGGGATGGATCACGAGAAAACTAGTTCAAATGAGAAAATAAAAAAACTAACTAAAAAAGCAAAAAAAACATACCAAATTTTTTGTTTTACAATTTTTTATAAAAAATCGCTATTTTTATGTATGGAAAAAAAATTTCAAAAATTTTTTTTTTGTTGTATTGCACATGTGCACTAATATGGATATAATGCACATGTGTAGTACACATATAATGCACATGTGCAGTACAACAAAAAAAATCTTTTTTTTTTTGGAAATTTTTTATATATAAAAATAGCGATTTTTTTATTAAAATTTGTAAAAAAAAATTAAAAATTTTGGTATGTTTTTTAGCTTTTTAGGCTTTTTTATTTAGTTTTCTAAGTTTTCTCATTTAGATGTAGTTTTCTCATGATGCTCTCTAGGGTAGGGTTCATGCGAGAATCACCTTTATTGCGAGAAACGCGAGAAACAATGTGAACACAAAAAAATAACTAAAAAAATCCAAAAAAACGAAATTTGTTTTTAATATTTTTCTAAAAAAATTGCTATATTTCGTTACAAAAAAAAAAAAAAAAAAAAAAAAAACTTTTTTTTTCGAGTAACAGTTATGGTTGCACATGTGCATATGTATCATTTCTTGAACAAATTCCGTAATATATTACCAGTAGTAGAAAAATACACTTTCATTTACATTACCATCCACAATACACTACTTTTTACATTACCAATATTAAGAATGCACATGTGCATCATTATGTATAACCATGATATAACGTGTTTTGGTACAAAAAGTATGTGATTTTAAATGATGAAGTAGGCCCATATACATGTGTTTTGGTTAGTTATATCTAGTGGTTGACGGTTTGATTATATTTGTCACTTTATAATATAATATGTTGTTTGGATGGTATAAAGGTGTTGATGTACATGTAATAAACTGAAATATTGGTAATCGTATTGTGTTGTTGTGGATGGTAGGAGGCAATGGTATTGTATTACGGATGGTAGGAGGTAATGGTAGTGTTTTATGGATGGTATGATAGATGAAAGAGAAAGTGTATTCAAAGTGGTGTACCAAAACACGTTATAACATGTTTATACATATAGGTGCACATGTGCACTTATAGTGTTGTTAATGTTATAACAAGTTCATACATATAGATGCACATTTGCATTCTAATATTGTTAATGTAAAAAGTAGTGTATTATGAATGGTAGTGTAAATGAAAGTGCAATTGTCTGATATTAGTAATGTATTACGGAATTTGTCAAAGAAATGATACTATATGCACATGTGCATGGATAATTGTTACTCGAAATTTTTTTTTGACGAAATATAGCGATTTTTTTAAATATAAAAAAAATTTGAGTGTTTTTTTTTATTTATTTAGGTATTTTTTGGTTATGTTCACACTGGTTCTCGCAATAAAGGGTGGTTCCTAATGGATTCTTCTCATATATGTGTATATATATATATATAGAGAGAGAGAGAGAATGTATAATGTACTTCACGCCTTAACGTACATTAACGTACTTCACGAAATATATAACATGCGTAATTATTTTTTTGACCAAAATAACGTGCGTGATTTTGGATCCCATGCGTGATTATGTGGTTCCATGCGTGATTATGTGGTCCCATGCGTGATTATATGTTCCATGCATGATTATACCCCTGATCCAATGGTTACCATTGTCTCCTACGTGAAGTATGATAAGCCGTGAAGTATGTTAACCTTTCTCTCTCTATATATATAGGGTGGGGTTCGGCTCAAAGTCCATTTTTCTACAAAGTGTACAAAGTCGTAAAACACCACAATTTCAGTCATAAAACACACTCAAAACTCACAAATAACATAGTGAAGATCACTAAATAACATAGTGTACAAACTCACAATTTCATGTACATGCAAGTTTGTTTAAATGATTATAAACATGAGAATGTTACTTGCATTTATGAAAAGATGATTGGATGAAGATGATGTTTGGATAATATGAAAATCAATTAAATGTGTGTAGGATGCATTTAAGTCTTGGATGAAGATGAAATAATAATCATGCATTAGATACTTGTACATAAGCATGCATGACGATTAAATGATCATAAGTGGATGAATTTGTTATGGTATGATAAAAGTGGATAAAATCAAAATATAAGCTTGTTAAAATGATGTTATATGATGTGTTATGATGATATAAAATTATGTCATAAGTTTGGTAGCTTTGCATGTTGTACATGGGGCTTAAAAAGTAGTAAAATGAGTGAAATTGTGTGATTTATGTGACATGCATGAAATCTGCACTATCATGAGTATAATCATAATTTTAATCAGTACATAACATGTGTTGTGTTAAAATATCAAGTCGTGACGATTTGGGATGGTTACAGCAAAGTTCGGTACAAAACTATGCGTTAGAAACGGTAAAAATCGGCTTTTAAAGTGATTTTTGTAAAATTCTTTTAAATCAGAATATAAACTGATATTTCTAAGATAATTATAATTATTTTAAATTATATTAAGTACCCTTGGTGTTTAGCTAGTCATACGTGACTTCTGAAGCCCGAAAGCGTTAAAATATTCATATTTCAACGTATGTGAAAACGAGATGTTCAAGGGTGAACTTTATGTGCTAAAATATGATATGTAAACATGAGTATGTGTAATATGATATATTAAGTGTTGACATGAAAGTAGGAATTAAGACTATGCATGTACGCTTGTACGGTTAAAACGATAATTTCGTTAAATATCACGTTAAACATATAACTTATTTGCCGAGCATGAAAATAATACATAGGTTAACTTGATGAGTTATATTATGTATAAATGCTTTAAAAATACGTGAATTGTGATATACGCCGAATATGTCCATATTTATGTAAATATATTACGAAGCGCAAATAGTAGATATATTGTACATAAACGGATATATGATAATGGAATATAACATATTGAGGGTCACCATTAAAATCGTTCAAGATGCCAAAATCTTAGGATATATATATATATATATATATATATATATGGACACACACACACACACACACATATATATATATATAAATACGCCAACATAATCAAAATAAAGACTTTTCGAGAAAATCTCAAAGTTATGTGAAAATTGTAAGTGTTGAAGAAACTTAGAAATTAATAGAATAATTGGTTATTAAATCGTTCCTACTTAATTTAGGACGTGTAGACCAATTTGACGGATTGAGATAATATAAAAATGTACCCAAATGTGAGTGTCACTAACCCCTCTTTTATTGTTTTATATACTGTTTTGGGGGAAGAACACATCTTATAAAGGATAATTATACATTTTTGTATATATTATGCCTTGGATAATCTAAAAATATATTTTCGTGGAAAATATTATTTTGAAATGATATGATATGTTTTTTTACGGAAAATATGGATTTGAAAATATGTATGATAAATTTTTTTTTTCAAGGAAACGAGATTTAATTGATATAAAGACGTTTTGACGCGAAACGCAGGGTAAAACGTTACTTGATTAGCACCATATATTAAATTTGTCTTTCTAGTAGGTATATATATTGTTCATTTGAGGTTGGCATTTGGGTGACCCTAATTGCGGGCACTCGGAGCTCACTTTCTTTAAGCCAATTTAATCTTTAATAATATATGCATGGAATAGTTGATAGATCAATCGGACTGACCACCCCATCGTGACCGGTAGCTCCATGTCAAGTCAAGCGATAAGCGGCGAATTTATATTCTCTTAATGAATCTAGCTTGATTAAAACCTATTTGTTAATATATATACCTCGTAATGTCTTGCAAACTTACGAATCTGAACGATTAGATTGAGATTTAATACATACTCCTTTGGAAAATGATCTATGGGAGACTTTCTATAAACTGATCGCGATGGTTGATCCTCAGATTTTGGTTAAAGGAAATAAAATTTACTTTCTTAACTATATATGTATGTTTTACCATTAAAAATCTATTGTAAGAAAGTTTTCCTTAAACAAACTATTACGAATTGAATATGTGAACTCACCTTCCTTTGTGTTGACACTTGATTTTTACGTGTTCTTTAGGTACATGAGTTGGGCTTCAAGAATTTTGGCATGTCTTGTGGTAGTTGATGCAATGGTTATAAAATAATGTTTTGGACAACCTTTTAAAACTAATTTGGGACCGAATGTACTAAGATCCAAAAGGATCAAACAACTATGTGATGGTCGTGGTTGTGTTTTAAACTTTAAACTTTAAATTTTATGTTTTAATTAAGTGGTATGTCCAAAATTATTATTGCATCCTCCACTAAGATATTCATGGGTACCAACCTTCGTCACCGCCATGTTTGTATTTCCCCTGCGACGTTTTTGGGGTGTGACAGAAGTTGATATCAAAGCCGATGGTTGTTAGTGAACTAGATGTTTTCTTGGAAAACTCTAGACTTCAACTAAAGAACTTTGAGATGAAATTCCAAAATTCATGAAGCCAATGATTTGAAATAAATATGGATTTTAATCATGTATAATAACTATAAAGATGTCGCACACGCACGAGATTATCGAGATTCACGACTCCGAGAGCGAGCCTGAATTCAAGACCTTATGTGTTAATATGTTGGTCTATGCCTTATGTGTTATTTTTCTTTATTTTATTTTTGAGCACGCACTTACTTAGTACGGTTATATTATGTCACAGATGTCGCACACGCACGAGATTATAGAGATTCACGACTCCGAGAGCGAGCCTGAATTCAAGACCACTCTGACCTCAGTTTTGCCAGAGCTACCACACACTACCTCTCAGTTTACTAACGTGACCAGTTTTACCTCATCTTTTTATGTCGACCCCACATCTTTTGCCAGTCAGATTGATACACCTTACGCCCATACCAGTAACGGGTGGATTGACGACGGTGATTCCATTGTTCCTACCTCAGTCTCTGAGATTGGACAATCATTTGGTACCGTGCCCGTAGTCGGCGAGCTAGATCGAGGTGTACCCATGAGTGGAGGATCTTACGGAGTAGCACCGGTGGTGGATACCATTGTTGGTACGACTCGACCATTAGATTCATTGGTAGTTCCACCCACCGCACTTGTCGAGCCTACGACAGAGATCCCTCTGCCAGTCATACTAGAGCCATCTATTCCGCAGTCAGGGTCACTAGCCTCCACTACAGCCTTACTAGTTCATGCTCGTCAAGGGAAAAGAATTCGATCTGTGGGATACATAGCATCGACATCTAGAGCCGCTACTGAGATAGCATAAAAAAAGCAAAAAGGAGTATGGGTGGACCGATGCTCACATTGTGATTGTCAGATCGCTACCCTATGCAGAGATTTAGAGACGACTAAGGGAAAGATGCAGGACCTTGGGGGGTCAGATGGATGCATATGAGGATATTTGGGAGATAGATGATATTGTTAGAGATCAGATATACAAGAGGATTGTGGATCTCGAGGAGTTGGTTGGGAAGCTATCAGAGTTTTTGGGTTTTAAGTGATTGATGGTTGTTTGTTTTGTCTTTTTCGGTAACCCTATTTAGGCTTGCATGCCAACTAGATATTTTAGGAGGAAGTTCAGCGAAACTTGTCGATAGTGTTTGACTTTAATCACACCAAATTTTGTTAGTCCTTTGCGAACTATGAACAAGTAATGTAATTTTTGTGATAAAATATCAATACGATGGGTTTTTGGTTAAATTCTTTTAATTGTTATGTGGCTGTGATTACGTGTGTATTGTTTAATCCACTCGCATTTAATGACTGGATTATTTAAAAATATTGTCTTACTTTATTATTATTTTTACAATAATAGAAATGTCAATATGCCACCAAAAGCGAGACCGAGTTCCTCTACTAACAGTACTGGACTACCTACCACACCCGAGGAGTTAGCACGACTGATCGCTCAGCACGTTAACACTACCTTGGAACAGCGCAAAGTTAACCAAACTGAGGGGCAAGGACGTGGATGCAAAGAAAATACGCCTGGTTTTGGTGACGCGCCGATTGGAGACACTCCAGGTAGAATAATGATTGGAAACGTTTTAGTAGTTTCCTGTGTTATGATATAATCTAAGAGTAATCTTGATTTTTCATTAACCTTGTGAATAGTGCATGGATGTACGTACAAAACATTCCAGGGTTGTAACCCAAGATCATTTACTGGTGTTCGTTGCGATGAAGAAACAACGCTTTATGTGACGATGGGTCATCACAGCAGTTCGACTATTAAAATAATTCAACATTTTGAGCATAAGTCTGAGGGTTCCAGGAAGCGATAACTTGAGAGTTTAAGGAAGGATTCCAAGAAGGAGGCAAGAATAAACATAAATCTAGTGAAGAGGTTGCATTCAACGCCAGTGATTCAGGGAAAGCGGTGGTCGTGGAGGACAAGGATGGTTCGGTGAAGAGAAGGCAAGGTGATGAGCAGAGTAAATGCAACAGATGTGGTGGACCTGGACACATGATCCGAGAGTGCTACGCTAAAAGCACATTGGGTGGAGTCAGACTCGAGGGATGCTTTGAATGTGGAAAGCAGGTATATATCAAGCGGGACTGTCCTAAGTTAAAGGGTCAGAGTGCCAAAGGTATAACATTGCAGATGAATGCTGGGGAGGCTCGAGATGATCCTGCAGTTGTTACTGGTACGTACTTGATCAATAATCAGTCTATGAATCGTCTTGCTTTTATAGTAGAGCTGACTTGGGTTTTTATTCCAAAAAAACCTTGAACCATTGATGTATTCTCAAGCAAGTAAGCTAGATAAAACTACTCGATAGGATTAGCAAGTTGTAACTTATAGGAATCTGTGAAGTCACTCGCAAACATAGTATTCGGTCGTGTAATCATAGTTTTAGTATTGATTTGTTGCCAACGGAGCCTAGTAGATTCGACGTGATAGTCAAGATGAATTGACCATTCATAATTTAAAGTCGAGATTATTGTCCGTAGAAACAACTGCAAATACCCCGCCCTGGTGCCGAAGCAATAGTAATTCTCGAAGATCGGAAAAGTCAAGGATTTGGAGTCGTGGGTATATGAGAATGCACACGATGCTGCATAAGGGATTATCCTACACTCACAGTCAACGTGGTTGATACGACGATTGAAAAAAGAATGGATTCTTCGGGACATTTATAGGCTAGCAGGAGCTGAATGAACTAACTATCAAGAATCGGACCTACTATTGAGGATTGATGATCTTATTGATCAATTGAAAGGATCCAGCTATTGCTGGGAGATTTGCATGTGCTTAGGGTATCACCAGAAGAAGATCACTGTTGAGGGCATTCTGAAAACTACCATAAAAACGTGTGCGGGCCAAAATGAGTTTTAGTTATGCCAGTTGACTTAACTTGTGTGCCTGTAGTATTCATGAGTCTCTTTGATTCACGAATAAATGAGTATATCATAGATGAACACTATCACGGAATTTATTATAGTAAGGTTTGCATACCTTATTCATGAAGATTATTTTTTTGAGTTGCTAGAAAACAAGAAGCTGTGTCTTAAGTTCTCTAAATATTAGGGTAAGCTTTGAGAAATTCATTTTCTCAGGCATGTCATAAACAAGAAAGATATACTTGTGGACTCGTCGAAGAATGAAGCTACTGAAGACTGGGAAGCACCAAGGACTCCCTCAGAGGTGCGACAATCCTTAGGACATATTGGGTATTATCGGAAATTCATAGATAATTTCTCTAGATTAGCGCAGCCATGAAGCTAATGACCCAAATGGATAGAAAACAGGAGAAAGTTTTGTAGTTGTTGAAGGAAAAGTTGTGTAGTGCACCTCTACTATCCCTCCCTGAGGTAATGATAGTCTCGTTTTATACAACGATGCGTCACGTTTGAACCTTGAACGTGCATATATATAAAAAGGACAAAGTGACAGCCGATGCGTCCGGACAACTAAAAGCCGATGCGTCACGTTTGAACCTTGAACGTGCATATATATAAAAAGGACAAAGTGACAACATGATAAGAACTATACGACACATGATACGATTTAGGAGCTGTTATATTGCTTTGGAGATTTGGAGAACATGCTTAGGGTGTGAGTGATAGATTTTGATGGAAATTGGGATACTCATCTGCCATTAGCTGAGTTTCACTACAATAATAGCTATCACGCAAGTATTAAAGCAACATTGTTTGAAGTCTTGCACTAAAGGAAGTACCGATCACCCCTTGTTAGGCTGAAGTCGCTAAAAGGCAACTAACCGAAAACTGAGCCTATCTAGGAAATCGTTGCACTTTCAGTACAGCAATTGTGTTCTGTTGAAGGTGCCATCTTGGAGAGAAGTTGTTAGATTTAGAAAAGGGGGAAAATTGAGCTTGCGTTATTTAGGTCCTTTCGAAAGACCATCTTGAGTTGGATCAGTCGCTTATAGGATCAAGCTGCCACAGGAATCGAGTGAAGTACGTAATGTGTTTCATGTATCTAACCTGAAAAGGGTACCTGCCAGATGAAACACTGACCGTACCCTCCCACCCTGATGAGGTTTATCTAGACGATAAACTAAAAATTTATCAAGGACCTTGTAGAAGTTATAGAATGGAAGAATCAGAAGTTTAGGAGGAGTCGGATTAAGTTAGTAAAAGTCCGCTGGAATTCAAATTATGAACCCGAGTTCACATGGGAACGACGGGGCATGATACAACGGAAATATCCTAATCTTTCTCCGTCTAGTGCGAAATCAAGACCTATAGTGAAAAAAGCTGATGATTCACAGCAATGATTTCAGCAATCGGTTCGTTATGGAGTGGTGTAAGTGAGTTCCCCTCAAGTGCAACATTTTTGCTTGGAGGGCGGAATTGTCCAGGATCCCCACTACTGATGCGTTGATTAGAAGAGGAATTCAGCTGCAGAGGAATTGGTTAGCCATATCTTCCCAACTTATTTAATTTCTACTGTCTTATGGCAGAAGATCAGCCTGGTGTCGTATCCCTAATTTTTTCGTTTTTTTCTTTCATAGATCTCCTTGACATTCATAATCATAGTAACAAAGTGGCTGGGGAGAAAGAAGCCATGTTCGGTATTATGATGATATTATTCTGGTGCCTTTGGAAAGTGAGGAATGAGTTGAGGTTCTCGGCAACGCAAGTGAAAGTCAACGACATTTTTAGTGAGGTGCGATCTTTAGGCTTCCTTTGGTTAAAAAAAAGATCTAAATATAAGTCGATTATATGGTCGGACTTGTGTAATTTTGTAATTATGTAGTTCCTTATGTTTTGTCGCCCCGATTTTCAGGGTTGGACTGTTTCTAATGAAGTTTTCTTTTCGAACTTTTTTTTAATTAGTATAAATATTGTTTTCATTTATGATTTGGATTGGATGAATCAATATTTTTCACTCATTTAAGGTTATGCATTATTGGGGACCGTACAGAGATCAAGACATCCAGAGATCCTAAAACTATCACTCATAAGGTTTCATTCTATAACTACTTCATAATGTATAGAGGAGTCCACCAAACTTATATACTGACTTTGATATGTTCTTATTCCTAGTGTGAGACTGAGTATGCACCCAACAATCTTCTCCACATACTCAAGCCTACATTAGGCCTTTGTTAGGTTATCATGACTACTAACATATCGGAAAACTTATAAAAAACGTAACAGCTACCCACAGCTACAACTAGCAACTCGAAATTATTACTTTGGAAGTGATAGAGAATTACTAGTACCTAAACATCTAAATACAATACTAAGATTAGGGTTATGTACTTTCTAGACAAGAAAACGTAAATATGGCAACCTACCATTTACCCCATCATTTGGTTACAATTAGGGTCGGTTGACCTTTTGCAAAACCTCCACACCCAACAATCTCTCACTTAAGGCTTTGACAAGCTTCAAACTACATTGTGTCTTGTCTTGTATTTCTATAATATCCTTCTTCACTAGTTGTAATGCCTTCTCAACGATTATTCTTGAATCTCAGTTGAAGCCTCACCGAGCTTCACCTTATCATGTGTTCATGATCTTTGTCAATGTTTCTTCCGGTAACTATACTACAACCCCAATTCCTCTCTTTTCTTATGACCACTTCTCTTCTTTCATAACATGCTCCCATTGTAATAAATCTTGTACTCTAATGGCTTCTGAACAACACTTGGTTTATCCGGTTTCTTTACCGGATCTCCTGACCCACTGAACTTTGCTAGATCTCCTGATAATCTAATCTTTGTTGGATCCCTTAACCCTCTGATGTATAATGGATCTCCTAATCATGTAAAATCTACTAGATCCCCTGACCCTCTGATCCGTTGGATCTTTTGACCTCGGCGGTGATGCAAATGGAATAGGAGTTGAACCATCTTCAACCTTTCCCACTTTTAGAGATATCTCTAAACTTCCATTTTTCATTGACCTATCTTTTAACCACAACTTGTAATTTCCCTATCAATTCTTTCTTAACCCTTGAATCTGTGAAGGTAACATTATTTTTGCCTACAAAGGTCCACCTGACACAACTTCCACTTTCCTCGGATCTAGAACTTTATCCTTCCCTGTCGGCGTCTTCATACAAGGAAAACTTGGTTTAGTTGTGATTGTAGTATCTTCTTCTGATTTTACCTCAACCATGTATAAAGTCCCTCTCTCCTTGTTGCAAGAAACGACCAAGCTTGTCTGTAACTACCTTCAGATTACCATTCCCGAACACAACATGACATCTTCCAATGGACAGTTAGATACAAACATTCTCTTTGAGTTTGGAATAACTCTGCCATTCTTGGAGAGGTATTCAATACAATGTCTCCTATGCCCATGACATCTAGAGTCTTTTCATCTGCGGGTCGTACCTTTCCAATATTTCCATGTTTAACTTTTTCACCATCTCCATGCTATGTACAACATGGAGTGATGATCCTGAATCTATAACCTAAGATTCTACTAAGCTCTCAATGCAATAGATTAATGTGTCATCTGAGTCTTATTCTTCTTCAAAATTTTCCTATTTCTTATTTCTTTTCATGTTGTGTATTAATTTCTGAAGTGGCCTGTCTCTCTTCAACTCAAACACGTAATATGTATAAAATTTTGGTGTTTTGAATGACCTCACTTCCTACCCTCACTGTTTGTTCAAATATTTTTCCTCTTTCTTCTATACTCAACAAGGGGTTTGAGATTCACCTAAACTTATGTATCTTATATCTTCTCCAATAATCAGGTCATGAATCCCTATAAACATAAACCTATCAATTCCGAATAAATGGCTAACTCTTGTAATTGTCCCTGGCCAACGCTCAGGTGAAGAAGAAAAAAAAAAAGAAGTGTTTGAATATCATCATTGAATTTAATGTAACCTATAACAAATGAGATATGATTGTATTAAAATCATTGATATGAGATGTAGTAGATGCATCTTCTTTCATTCTAGCATTGACTAACTACTAAATTAAAAACAATCCAGATGTGGTCTTTATGTTAACGATGTTACAAGCCACATTCTTCGCCAATAATAGTTTGATCACCCCAATCTATGTCGTTCCAATATATTCTAATCTACATTAGACACCTTTTATGGTTTCACTCCTATCAATGACATACGCAACTTCTTCTAATAAAGATAATTTGCAATTTGCATTTCTAGAATCTAAAATCATGCCTATCAAACTTATTAATCTTGATTTACATCCCAACAAATAAAATGGATATGTATTTTAAAACATGGACCTACCTAGCCAAGCCTAACATGCTTCCGGTTTGTCAGATACATATTTATGTCAAAGTTTCAATAAAAAGCAAGATAAAAACTAGTGCTCCTAGCTATCTTTAACTAATGATGGCAAGTAGAGTGTCAAACCACAGAGAATTAGTCGCAAATGTTATTATTTAAACTACCAATCAAACTATACATGAAAAAGTAAGATTGAGCTTTGGTTTGGTTTGGTGAAACATGTTTGCAATTCGCAAACAAACTTTAGTTGATCTGAAAACATTTTTTAAAGGATAATCACCCATTAGGTTTCAGGTTAGAAGCTAGTATAACTTGGATTGATTTACCAAATTTAAAGGCTACATAGACATAACCACACGTATTTTAAGGTTTCAGAGGATAATTGCAGACATGAAATCCGACCGTTTTGACCAAAAAGTTAGAAACACGAGTTCAAAACACAAGTTTGGGACACTATGCGGCCAACTTCTCCTAATCAAAACCCAAACAAGTTGAATTAAGGAAAAAAATATGACTTTGCCTTTCTTTGAAACTCAGAACAATGCGTAAAATGTTTTTAATCAAATCAATGTAAGGTTTACATCATGATAAGTTCAACAAATAGTAAAAACCTGGTTCAATACATCCTACCAACTAAACCACACACCAAAGGTTGATCAATAGTGGAATAGTCGCCTATCGGCATGTTGAATTCTTTAATTGGGTCAAAATTAAGAATTGATTTCGGTGATGGAATGTTGATCGAAAGCCCTAGGATCGCTATAATATCGTCCTTGATCATTCCTTAGCCTCCATGGATGTGTAAGTGAAAAACCCTAATGTTATGGCTTTAATACCTGGCTTAATTTGGAAAATTCATGAAATAATTCTAATGTGGTATAGCTTACGCCTAGGCTGTTTTCTAATTTCCATCTTGCTCATTTATCGCCTGCCAGTTTCACTTATTGCAAATGTTTCCCATTGACATGAAAATCACCTAAACTATCAATAGTTATAATATATTAGGCATGCAACAACGTTTAATTAAACACGTGATTAAGCATAATAAACATGTGATTATCACCGATCCATCACAATACTCCCCTTAAACCACACCCTTCATCGGTTTAAGACCAGTCGGGAAAATCCTGTTACATTTTTTTATCAAAATTTTGCACCTATTTATGCCTTGACATCATTATTCAAATTGTCAAATTGGAATGATTTTACTACTTCATGTGACTTAGTCAAATTGGAAAGAGCTTACTACTTTTAATTTAACATACCAATCTGGAAAAACCTTTGACTTTTTTTTTATCAAAAATTTACACCTAATTATGCATTGACATCATTATTCATATTCCATTTGATGTGATCAAATTGGAATGAGTTTGCTACTTTTAATTTAATATATTGCACATACACATGCATTTCAAATTTCCTATGAGCTTCACGCAACCCATATCAAATTGTGGTTAGTCAACATATTAAATTTCTCAAATTTTCACTCGAGTTTATATTTCCAAAATCTTTCACTCATTTAGGATTCATCAAAGTGGTCCTTCTACCCATTATACAAGCACCTTTTGCCAAATTAGGTCATAATAGTGGTCCTTCCAACTAATATAAATCTTATATCAAAATACATCATCATGGTGGTCCTTCCCCCATGATATAATTTTTATCAATAAAATTATCTTGGTTACGAAAGTTATTAATTCTACTTATTCTTTACAAACAATCATCAATTTCTAACACATAAATTTCACTAAGAACATTTTATATGTCCTTACCTACTTAAGAAGAAGTGTTCATACTTGTAAGTGTTTCATCAATTTGAGCTTTTATAGTATTTATTACTTATTAACAATAATTATGACTTCATTAAATTAAGTACATTTCATCTTTAATCTTCAAGAGTATACGCTACTCATGAGTATAGGCTACTTAGCAATTTGTGTATATTTCAATCAACATTATACTAAATTGTTATATATATATATATATATATATATATATATATATATATATATATATATATATATATATATATATGTTAATTTTCTCCAAAATTGCTTTCGGATAGTTAACTAATTTCAATACCAAGTTATACATAATTCTCTTAGCGTCATTTATATTAATGTTTCACCAAATACGCTACATAGGACTTGTAACTTATGTACATACGCATTTGCTACACCACCAACAAAACATGATTTTGGTGAAAACATTGAACATAAATTTTCCACTAAATTTTCTTTACTAAAACCGTTAATCACTTTCGATATTTAATCAAAAACATGTTTTGATGTGTTGGTCATTTTACATACTTCACTTATCAACCATTCTCCATTATATGAGAACAAGTGATGTGTGTCGAGTGTGTACGGGTTTTCACTATATTTTAATTACTTTTTACTCTTATATCAAGCATTAAATTTATAAAACACGATATAACACTATCACTCTCTACCACATGTGAGGGCAAGTGCACCCATCGTTGGCGTAGTATAGTGATGGTAAGATACCGAAGTCGTCCAATGACACAAGAGCTTTTAATACCGGTTTATCGTCAACTTCTAATCGACCCAAATTTAAAAAAAAAGGTTTTTAAACAAGTAAAATAAAGAAAGAAACTAAAATAATAAAAGAAACAAATAAACAAGAAAAAGAATCACTTGGTTCCGACTCATCTTTTATGTATCCTTTGATAATTTCCGCACTTTGGGTTTTTTAAGAGATTATCTTAATTATAGTGGCATGTCCCTCTTTTGGAGGCAACACTACCCTTAGCTATATTGGTCTGAGTCAGCATGGATACAGTCCCGCAAGGCCGGATTATTTAAAGATAATAAAGTAAGTTATTAATGCAAAATGTGGCATGTCCCACTTTTGGAGGCAACGCTACCATTGGCCATATTGGTCTGAGTCAGCAGGGATATAGTCCCGCAAGGCTGGTTTAAAGTTTTAATAGTAGATTATTTATAAGGGATTTAAGTCATTCTTACTTCCCCCGATTTGATGCTATCTGCCTCAAGGGAAGTCCTAATAAGCTTGAATCAAGTCCTTGCAGGATCTGTACACTGAACGAGGTAAGAACTTTACCCAAACCACCCTTCTAATCCCCTTCCAGGCAGTTAATGTGCTTTATATAGACCGTAAAGACACGAATGAGTGAATCAACGAAACATGAAGAGATGATAGAATAAACTTCACTTTCAATATAAAAACTAGTTATTAAAGTCATTAATACATACCAAAATTTAAAAGTGACCAAAGGTTGGAAATCAAAAGTAATACATAAAAGATTTTGTCTTCACCAAGTGATGTAAGAGATTAGCCAAGCATGACCATAGTTTGATGAAAGCTCTTACTATTAATCTTGGATCTCGAGACTACTACCCACACTAACTCTAGCTATTGTGGTGGAAGATGATGGTGTTGTGGTGGTAGAAGTGAGAGAAATGGTTTGTCGCAGCCCCCGACCCCTGCCCCGGGAGCGGGCGGCCGAGAGCTCAGATGGGTGGTATCGGTGTTTATTAATTTGGCAGTGGAAATTTACATCAGTACCCTAGTTAGGAAATAGTTTATCAGAGTAAAACACCACATTTTTATAAATAATAGATAAATGGGAAAACCCAAGTTTTCATTATAATATGTTTATAGGGATAAACCCTAATTTATTGAAATAAAACTTCTTTCTTATTTAGGTAACTTTTATAGCCACTTTTCCAAGCCTTCAGTGCTCTCCAGCTGGCTTCTATTTGGTTTTCACATTTTGTTACCTGAAACGCGTTTTAAAACATTTTATCAGCAAGAAATACTAGTGAGTGCATCCCAATTACTCAAAACAAGCTTTTATCATTTTACAGTATTGAGGGCAATTACAATGTTTATATCTACCAAATTACCACCCACGGTACTGTTAATCCTGACTTGTTGTCATGTTACTATTCATAGTATAGTAACAAGTAATGTATACAAAACCCCAACATACCGACAGTAATTGTAGAATACATAGACTCAATCACTGTTTATCATAATTTAAAACAATTGAGGTTTGTATAAAAAGGTTTACAAAAATAGATGTACTCACATTGATGTTTTAGATAATACTACTGCTTTCTGGTGACTTCCTGGTTATAATCTATTAAAATTAAACAATGCACACGTGTTAGTAAGATAACCCAATTTACATTAGCCATACCCCCGAGACAGAACTCCAACAACTGAGTCAGGCAGAGCCTTGACATGCGTTACGGAGCTCTAGATCAATCGGGCAGAGTAACTAATACGTAACCGGGGGTTATGATACTTACAACGAGGCAGAGCTTCGCTTTTTAGGGGTATAATACCCGATAATATTAGCTTACTAGAGATTTGAGAGAGAAAGATTTTATGAACGAGAAATAACTGAACATTGATATCCTATTTATAGGTTTAGATTAGGGCGGCTTGCGCCCCGCGTAAGCTTGAGCCTCAGTATTCGTGGCCCGCGAGAACTCTAGGCTAGGCCCTAGCTGAGTCGAATCAGTGGTATAGCTTTGACGCGTAACAAGACACGTGGCGCAACTGGGTGCGGCCTGGTGTCATGTTGTCGCACCCCGCGACTCCTTTCCTTAACTGGGTCGCACCTCGCGAGCGACATAAAATTTTGTTTTTATTTGATTTTTATAAATATAAAGGTATATTAGGCTTGTTTTTCGTATACGGGGTATATTTTAGGATGTATCGGGGTACTTTAATGGTTTTGGGTGAGTTGTTATATCCTCCCCACCTTGTTTTAGATCTCGTCCTCGAGGTCTACTGGAACAGGTGTGGGTATTTCCTTTGCATCTCTGCTTTGAGTTCCCAAATGTACTCTGGTCCTCTCTTGGAATCCCACTTCACTTTGACCAGAACTAATCTCTTGTGTTTGTGGTTCTTGATCTTTCTATCTTCACTCTGTAGCGGTTTCTCTAGAAATTTAAGTTTCTTATTTACCTCTATGTCCTTAAGAGGTACCATTAATGATTCATCTGCTAAACACTTCTTGAGATTACATACATGAAATACATCATGTATTACTGCCATTTCCTCTGGCAGTTGTAGCTGGTAAGCTACGGGTCCTATTCTTCTAATAATCTCAAAAGGTCCGATATACCTGGGGCTTAGCTTTCCCCTCTTGACAAATCTGACCACTCCTTTCTATGGAGAAACTTTTAATAATACCTTATCACATACTTTAAATTCCAGTGGTTTTCGTCTGTTATCAGCATAACTCTTCTGACGATCTCGTGTTGCTTTTAGTCTTTCCTTGACTTGAATAATCTTTTCTGTTGTTTCTTGTACTATCTCTGGTCCAGACAGTTGTTTTTCTCCAATTTCTGCCCAACAGACTGGAGTTCGGCACTTTCGTCCATAGAGTGCTTCAAATGGTACAACATTGATACAGGTATGATAACTGTTATCATAGGAAAATTCTATTAATGGTAAATGATCGTCCCAATTTCCCCCGAAATCAATTACACAAGCTCTAAGCATATCCTCCATTGTCTGAATTGTCCTTTCGCTTTGTCCATCCGTTTGAGGATGATAAGCTGTGCTTAGTTTTAATTTGGTTCCCATTGCTTTCTGGAAACTAGTCCAAAAATGAGAAGTAAAACGGCTATCTCAATCAGAAACAATAGATAAAGGAATTCCATGTAATGAAACTATTTCATTTACATATAACTTAGCTAATGGCTCCATACTGAAAGTTTCCTTTATAGGTAAGAAATGACCAGATTTGGTTAACATGTCTACAATCACCCAGATTGCATCATTACCTTTTCGTGTCTTGGGTAATTTAGTAACAAAGTCCATTGTTATCAATTCCCATTTCCATATAGGCATTTCGAGTTGCTGCATTAAACCTGAGGGTTTCTGATGTTCTGCTTTAACCTGTGAACAGGTTAGACACTTAGCAACATAGGTGGCTATATCCTTTTTCATTCCTATCCACTAGAAATTCTTACTTAAGTCTTGATACATTTTATCATTACCAGGATGTACCGTATACTTAGACTTATGGGCTTCTTCTAAAATTCAGTGACGTAGGCTTCCTTGTTTGGGTATCCAGATTCTTTTCTTATGGAATCTCCAAATTCCATCTGTTCCTTGTTCTAATTCCTTAATCATTCCAATTAATTTTTTAGTATCGTCCTTGATTACTGTCCCTTGTATTTCTCTAATCTGCTCATCTAAATCTATCTGCAGATTTAATTTGAGAGAAGGTACTCGTCTTGGCTTTTCATGATACTTTTGTTGGATCTGAGTTTGTTTCTGATTGTATTTTGTGTTTGTAATTAAAATGAAAATGGATGAGTGTGCAGCGGAATTATGATGAAAACAAACTTTGCATATAATCAAACGAGAGTAATACTTTGATCAAACATCTTTACTCAATGAATCGGAGGATTGAATTTATTTCAATAACGATTACAATGATTGATGAATGAATGCAAACTCCCCCTCAGCCAGAGCTCAGTGTTTGTTCGTGCAAAGAAGACGATGATGCAAAGAGCTAATAGAACAGTACAAAGTACTGAACTATTTATAGGCACTAGCAAACCACTGAGCATCTTAGCTGACGTCACCATGAAAGTGACCTCTAACCTCCTAACAAACTCTAACCTCTGATCTATACAAACACTGCTATGTTAACTACTGCTATTACATTACATTACAAAACAGACTATAGATCAGCTGCTGCAACCTTCCACTGCTGTGAACCCAGCAGTACTTGTCCGGATCAGCAGTGCTTGACTCAAGGCAGTAGATTGAATCAGCAGGGCTTTAGTCTTTCATCAGGTCTTTACTTGAGCAGCAGTTGTAGGTCAGCAGTTTGCAAGATCAGCAGATAGGAGGTCAGCAGATGTTGAAATCACTTTCAAGAGGAGAGACTTGTATGTAAACATCTGCTTATTCTGGATCCACTGCTCTGATCCAGTTTTGGCTTTAATTATCTGTTCCTTTGATAGGGTTCAATCCCAACAATCTTCCCCTGGAACAGATAATGCCAAAACTCTTCATTATTGTGGACATTTATTGCCTCATCAACAATTCCCTTATCTGACCTTTAAATTGTAGTTCAAAGTCTAGGGCATCTGTGTCTTCATCATCCCTGCTAAGTGGAAGATCAAGGAGATCCTGCAAATCTTCAAGACTCGGGCCAAGAGCTTGTTCCCTTGATATTTTCTCCACTTCTCCACCAGACCTGAGCAAAGTCAATACGCAGGTCTGTTTGTCAGTTTCCCACTTTTGTATTTTTGAGCCTGGTGGGTTTCTTGGGAGATGTTTATTTGCAGAGGTATTTGGTGAGGCTGGCCTATTCATAACTGGCTGAGCAGTATTTGCAGTTTGATCCAAACCAAGAGTTTCTATGATCATTTTCTTTATGCCTTCTTTTACAAGGTCATCTCCTTTTATCATCTCTTGGATGGTTTCACCTCCCAACTGTTTGTGTGTCCTTCTTTTATAGATGGCAGCACCAGTTGGAGCAGTGGCTCTCCTTATTTGCAGCTTTGTTGGTCTTTTTGAAACCTCTGCTTCAGGATAGTCAGGCTTTTGAGGAACATTTGGATCTTTCTTTCTTAGTTCCTCCAACCTTTTGTAGGTGATCCTGACCACATCTTCTTTCCATCTAGCAATTTGTCTTTTGTTTCCATATTCAGCAGCAACCAGTTCTTCTTTCATTCTTTTCAGTTCTACCTGTTTGTCAGGTACATTCTTTCTAAACTTTGCCCAGTCAGGAGGAGTGTGAGTGACTTTCCTTTTTATCATGTCTTGAATTCTTGCTGCTTCATTTTCAAGCTCAGGAACAGTCCACTCTTTGTACATGTATCTCTCTCCTTTGTACTTCTTGTGAACCATGATGCTTTCAATGTAGTCTTTCTTCAAAGTTTCAGCTGCTCTTTCTGAAATTTGTTGACTGACATTTTTTGCAAATTGTTCTAGGGATCTGACTTGTGTGAGCAGATATTGATAGTTTCTTGAAATTTCTTTGTCAGATTTCCCTTGTGTATTTCTTTTTGAGATATCCTCTGCTTGCTTGGCCTTGATTTTCAAATATTCATCAACATTTTTAGGCCAGGGATATCCTTTTATTGATGGCAAACTCCTTTTGGCAGGGTCATCCTCAAAGTAAAAAGATTTTATTTCTTCTCTAACAGCTGCTAGTTCAAGAGGAAATTGAACACCTGCAGGAGGTAAGGACTTATGCATTCGAACTAAAGAGAGAGGAACTGGTTTTGGTATTGTGACAAGAGCTAAAGATTTTGAAGATGTTTGTGGTGGTGAAGTGTCATCATCTTTGAGAATTAGCCTTCTTCTCTTTGTTTGAGGAGGGGCTGATGATGTTTTGGATGGAACAGTGATGGTGGGTGTAGTGGCAGTGGTTTGTGATTGACTAACAGTTGTTGAAACAACTGGTGTTCCAACCACTGTTGTCTTTACAGCAGATGTTATAACAACTGATGTCTTCTGCCTTTTGGCAGGAGGTGATTTTGTTTTTGGTGGTGATGGTGGTAAAGCAGTGACTATAGTGTGTGTTGAAGTGGTGTGTGTTGAAGTGGGAGCAGATGTTGAAACCACTGAAGTACCAACAGTAGTGGGTACAACAGGAGTTACAACAGCTGTTTTAGATGGTGGTTTTGGAACAGACTTTGAACGTCTGGTTGGAATGGATTTGGGTAGCCTTACTCTTCTTGTAGGCTTCTTCTTTTCATCAACAAGATTTTCATCATCTTTTGACCCTGAAGTACCCTGATCCGGATAATCCACCCTGGCTTTCCTTTTGGCCTCTCTATCCCTTTTTGCACTTGCAACTGCTTCTGCCAGTGCATTTGTGGTCACATCAATTTTCTTCCTTCCATCTGGCAGAGGGATCTGTTTGGTCATGTTTGCATTTTCTGGTTCAATGTAGAGACCATCATCTATTCCCTTCTTTTTCCACTCCTGAATTTTCTCCCCCTTTTTGGCATTATCTGGGGGAAGTTGATCAATGAAAAGAACAGTTGGAGGAGCAGTGCCAGTGGTGTGCAGGATCTGAGTTTTGAGAGTCTTTAGATCAGCCTGAGTGTTCTTGAACCTGGACTCCATTGCATTCCGCAGCTGTTGAACATGTTTTTCATGTTGCTGATCTGCTATTTGTGCTTGTTGATGGAGAAAAGGTTGAAATAGATTCCAGAGCTCATTTGTAGCAGGTGCCTGTTGTGGAGCAGGTGCTTAAGGTGGAACAGCAGTGGATTGTACCTTTTGTACTTGTAACAACTGTTGTAGCATGTATTTGAGTTCTGCAACAGAGTTATCAAGCTTTTCAACACGATCCGTCAATTTCTGGTACTTTAAACCATCACCCAATTTAATGGGATCATCTGATTTCCCACTAACAGTGGTTTTATCAGTGGTAGAGGTAGGGAATATACTCCAAACATAAACCACTGATGCCCCTTTTTCTTGGTACTGGGGTCTTCTCCCTTCAACACTTGACAACCTTTTAATGTTGCCAGTAGGATAAATAAATCCACTGGTGGTTGGCAGAGGTGCTATAGAAGGAATTGCCTCCAAGGAAGTATTATTGATGTAACCACTGTCCAACTGTAAACCAGTGGGTTCAACAGTTGTAGTGGCTGCTTCACTTGGATTACCACCAAGAGTTACTTGTAACTCAAGGGGTGTAACCTCCTCAGGTTGTGTTGGTGGGTTAGCAAGGAATGATACATCAGGCTCAGTCAGTTGTTGAGGCATATTCTCATTAACAGGTGACTGAGAAGGACTGGGTAATGCCTGGTTCAAATCTATTGCATCCAACAAAAGTTGTGTTTTTGGTGGAATTGTGCATGTGAGGTTGGGTGTAGAAAGAGAATTTGCCCCGGGCATTGGGCTGTGGATGATGGAAACGAGTGTTTCGAGGGCATCATAATGTGGTGGCCCTATGTGTACAACCTGTTCTTTTTGTGAAGAAGCAGGAGGAGTTTTGGTTATGGGTTGAGATATTTGTACCAACTGCTATGAGGAAGTAGCAGCAATGGTTTCTTGTGACATTTGTGCTGTCATAGGCAGTAGCTCTGGTATCTCATCCTCCAGAGTTGCCTTTTTGATTGGTTTGGGGGGTTTTTGATTTTTCTTTTTGTTTGGCTTTTTGGAATTTGTAGGTGTGGGTTTCAAAACAGTTGTTCTGCTGCTTTGATCACCTTGAGCAGTGGGCTCAGCAGCAGATACCTGAGGAGCAGTGGTAGCTGCTAAATTCTGCTCAGGCACCTCTGCTTGTGTTTTGCAAGGTGTTAACATTCTTGAAAAAGTTTCAGTTGTTAAATTGTTTATTTGAGTAGAATCACCTTGGATTATTGCTGCTAAATCATCCTTACTGAATTTCTTTTCAAAATAGTAACTTAAAAACCTTGGAAACAGTACGAATGATTTTGTTTCAACATTATTAACCAAATCTTTATAGATTTCCCGAGAATAGTTAAAATTTTCTTTATGAAGAATTGCATATCCCAGATTTTGAATCTTTAAAGGGATTTCATTGAAAGAAGTGGTTGCAGAAGGAAAATAACCTTTTTGTAAGGTAAGTTTCTTCATCATTGTGGCTTCATACCCTCTCTCAATGAAGTCAGTTTGTAACTCGTTTTTAGTGAAAGAAGTTTTACCTTCCTGATCATCGAGTTGAAAGACCTCTGAAATGGATTATGGCGTGATTTAGACAACTTTACCCTTTATAGAAGAGTGTATGGTGGTTGCAGTGTCTCCTTATTTTTCAAGGGTTGCATTTTTCCAGAACTCTCTTTGGGTCTCCAAATAGATTGGTGCATCGGCGGTGAACAAAGTTTTGTACTTTGATTTTGCCATGGTGTCAATGATGGAATCGAAAACATTGGTGGTTCCTGGTTTTGTGAGAAGACCCAGGAGATTGTGAGATGATTTATATGGAATTTCAGTGGAGAATGCCTTTTGAGAGGCTGTTTTCGATGATGATTTGGAAGTGGGTTTTGCAGATGGCTTCGATTTTGTCATTTTGAAGATGATAATCGAAGAAGTTTTGTAAAGGATGAGATGAAAAACTGCTTTGAGAAGAGAATTTTTAAGAATTCAATTCGACAGTAAAACCCTGTTTTGGTGGTGAGTGTGGGTTTTATAGGGAAGAAAGTGAATGCTGACGTGGCAGCCGTTACAAAAGGTCTGACCACTATGTACTGCCCACGTGACAACCCCTGGTGAAAGTGAAGGACAGTACTTTTATGAAAGTGACTGATGAAGGCAGTGGTATTAAAACAGTGGATGATTTTCACTATCAGTGGATAGCATATCAGTGGATAAGACACTTCTTTTGAACAACAGAGTTTATCAAAGAAATGAGAGAACAGGGGTTGACTTTCAGCAGTGGACAGATTTTTGAAGTAGAGCAGACTTTTGAACAATCAGTGGTTATGGCAGACTTTTAAGGATTTTAATGAAAACTTCATTGTGAGCTATTTTTAAGGATGAATTTTTTATTTTCTGAAAACATTTTGTTGCTTTTATGCATAGAAAAACAAGATGTTGCTTGTTATTCCATGTTCAGCATCCCAATCCTAGAGACCAAGCTTTCAAAAGTGGCTGTATCAAGTGCTTTTGTGAGCACATCTGCCAGCTGGTCTTTAGTTGGGACATGATGCAGAGAAATCAAACCTTTTTCATAGCAGTCGATGTCTTTGGTGGTAGAGTGAGAAACTGGATTTTTGATGATATTTTCTGCTGCCTGGCTGTCCAACATGAGTGGTGTCTTTAAGGCAGTGATACCAAAATCCAGTAACTGATTTTGAAGCCACAGGAGTTGGGCTGTACAGCTTGCAGCAGCAATGTATTCAGCCTCAACAGTGGATGTTGAAACTGCTGCTTGCTTTTTGCTTTGCCAAGAAACCAAGCAATCACCTAGAAACTGGCACCCTCCTGAAGTGGACTTCCTTGTGGTGTGACATCCAGCAAAGTCACTGTCTGAAAAACCTGAAAGCTTGATGTTCCCATTAGCTGGATACCAGATACCAAGTGTGGGAGCACCTTTTATGTATCTGAAGATCCTTTTTACAGCAATGAGATTTGATTTTCTGGGAGCTGATTGACTTTTTGCACAGACACATGTTGCAAACATGATGTCTGGCCTAGATGCAGTTAGGTACAATAAAGACCCAATCATGCTTCTATAAAGTGTTTGGTCAATCAGCTCATCTTTTTCATCAGACATGACCAGCTTATTTGTTGCCATGGGTGTGCTGCATGGTTTACAATCATTCATATCAAATTTGGTTAAAAGTTCTTTAGCATATTTGCTTTGATGAATGAAAGTTCCATTTTGCATTTGCTGTACTTGGAGACCAAGAAAGCATTGCAGCTCACCCATTGCACTCATTTCAAACTCAGCTGTCATGAGTTCTCTAAACTCTTCACACATTTTGTTACATGTGCTTCCAAAAATAATGTCATCCACATAAATTTGGACAATCATTAAATCCTTCCCTCTCCATTTAAGAAACGGTGTTTTATCAATGGTACCTCTTTTGAAACCATTTGAGAGTAGGAAGTTGGAAAGAGTTTCATACCAGGCCCTTGGTGCTTGTTTCAGGCCATACAAGACTTTGCTTAGCCTGTAGACATGATCAGGATAAAATGGATCCTCAAAACCTAGAGGTTGACAAACATACACCTCTTCTTGAATTGTACCATAGAGGAAAGCACTTTTGATATCCATTTGAAACACCTTCATGTTGTGGTTGACAGCAAAGGCCAGGAACAGTCTAATGGCTTCCAATCTTGCAACAGGGGCGAATGTTTCATCATAATCAATCCCTTCTTCCTGTCTGTAACCTTGAACCACAAGCCTGGCTTTATTCTTGACAACAATACCCCTTTCATCAGTTTTGTTCTTGAAGACCCACTTTGTGCCAATGGGACTAACCTCTTCTGGCAGTGGTACAAGCTCCCATACTTGTTGTCTTTTAAACTGTTGGAGCTCCTCTTGCATGGCTTCTAACCAGCTGTTGTCTTTCAGTGCCTCTTGGTACTTGACTGGCTGATGGAGTGATAGAAAACCAGCAAAAAGACAAATGTTTTGGGTTTGGCTTCTTGTGAGCACCCCTTCATTGATGTTGCCAATGATTTGATCAGGTGGATGAGATCTCAAGAATATTAAATCTCCTTGGTATGGTATGATGGCATTTGTTGGTGAAGGCTGCAAATGTGTATCATCTGAGCTAACCACTGCTGGGGACTTTGATGATCCAGCAGTGGCTTCAAAAGGTGGTGGAATAGGAGGTAATGAAGTGGACAACTGCTGACTTTTATCCACTGTTTGAGGATTTTTGTCAGCAGTGTTTGAGGATGTGGAAGCAGTGGTTGATGGGCTACTTTGGTCAGCAACTGTTGAGGTAGCAGTGGTTGAGCTTTGACAACTGTTTTGAATAGCTGATGCTTTTCCCTTTGTGGCAGACCTTTGAGGGATGATGATTTCATACCCATAGTCTGGTGTTGTATCCTCTGATGGACCTGCACTGTTAGTTTTGACAGAAGTATTTTCAAAGGTAAATTTTTCAAGATCAAACAGATCTGCAGGATTTGCTGGGATTTTCATTGATGAAAGTTCATTGAACTTAACATTCAAAGTCTCCTCCACTGCCTTGGTCCGTGTATTGAACACTTTGTAGGCCTTGGCAGTGGTTGAGTATCCCAGATGATAACCACAATCAATTTTGGCTGCAAATTTTGAAATGGAATCTTTTAAGTTCAAAATAAAGCATGGGCACCCAAACACCTTGAAATATGAAATCAGTGGTTTGATTTTATACAGAATTTCATAAGCAGTCTTTTTGTGCCTGGGGTTTATTAAAACTCTGTTCTGGACATAGCAGGCAGTGTTTACTGCCTCTGCCCAGAAAGTTAATGGCAAACCTGAATCTGCAAGCATGGTTCTGGCAACCTCAATCAAAGTTCTGTTCTTCCTTTCCACTACCCCATTCTGCTCTGGTGTTCTAGGGATACTGTATTGCCTTACAATCCCTTTCTTCACACAGAAGGCATCCAACTCATTATTTTTGAATTCTGTGCCATTGTCACTCCTGAAGCTTTTCACTGGAATGTCAAATTGCTTTTCAACCTGTGTCACAAAGTCTTGCAAAATGCCTGCAGTCTCATCTTTTGAGTGTAAAAAGAAAGTCCATGTAAACCTAGAAAAGTCATCAACAATAACCAAACAATATCTTTTCTTCTTGAGGCTCATGACTTGAACTGGGCCAAACAAATACATGTGTAGCATCTGCAAACACTGGGTTGTTTTGGACTCTTCAATGGACTTGTAAGAACTTTTATGTTGTTTTCCTTTTAAACAGGAAATGCAATGTTCAGGACATGAAAACAATTTTTGTGGTAGGCCTCTCACCAAACCATTTTTTGAAATTTCAGTGATTGTCTTAAGATTTGTGTGCCCCAGCCTTCTGTGCCAAAGTTCTGTCTCTTTGTTAGAGGCAGCTGAGAACAGACAGGCATCAGCTCTGGGATACTCTTTTGACATATCAACAACATAAACATTGCCACTTCTTTGAGCAACAAGTTTTGTTTGATCAGTTTTGATTATTGCTTCAATCTTTTTGACCATATCTGGTCCAACAATCCTACAACAATCTTTTGTGAAGAATGACCCAAACCCTTTGTTACTCATTTGGGACACACTCAGAAGGTCGAATGTTAGATTGTCTATCAGATTGACATTTTCAAATTTTACATTTCCAGACTGCACTGTACCAGACCCCAGAACTTTCCCTTTACTATTATTTCCAAAGGATATATCACCCCCTCCATGGATTTTAAAGTCTTTGAGGAGGGCTTTACATCCTGTCATGTGCCTGGAGCCTCCACTATCTACATACCAAAGACTATCAAAGCATGCAGAAGCTCCCTGCACATGAAGTAAAAGGATTAGTTCATTAGGGTCTCCAAAGCCATTAGGGCTTTGGATGGGGTCTCAACATTGTCTGGGATGGATGCAGAATGATGGACAGTGGTTAGGTCAGGGGTTTGGATAGTTTTAGTACTTTTTCTTGCTAACCACTGTTGGGGGTCTTGACCAATCACCTGCTGATAACCAAAAGGATGCCTATTCACTTTAGGTTTAGAGGGCCTTTTGTAGGCCTCATAAACGTGTGGAATCCTTTGGTAGGACTGTTTTTCCTTGCCTTTTCTGAACTGATTGGCAGGGGGTGCATCAGTAACCTGAACATCTCTTTTGACAGATGTTTGGTTCAGCTGTTTTGTGACAGCTGTTTGAACTGGCACAAACAGTGGTTGTTTCTTGGTGAATTTGACAGATGTTGATGATGATGATGGACTCAAGGATGTTTTAGCAATGTACTCATTCTTTTTCACATCAAAGTTTTTTAGATACACACATGCTTGAGTTTTGTGGTTTCTTTTACCACAAACAATGCAACTTTCAGCTGAAACAATGACACTTGTTCTGTTTAAATCATAAGCTTTTAAGTGGAAACAGTCTTTTGTTAGATGATTCCTTTTCTCACAGAATTCACAAAACAAGTTATCAATTTTTTCTTTCTTCTTTCTCTTTTCAGACTCCTTTGCAGCAGAGGTTTTAACCACTGCTGGGATGTCCTTGAGAGGTATGACTTTAGCTTTTGGAGCTTTAACACCATCAGTTGATGTAAAGTCCATTGGCTTGAAATTTTCAAGAATATCACACTCATCAGACCATTTTGGTTTAAACTGATAATCTTCAAGCTCCTCAAAAGTAGAGGATCCCATTGGTCTGTCAAGTGTGATTTTGTTACCAAGTTTGTCAGTGATTTTCACTTCTTGGCCATTCTTGTTTGTGGGGATGAACTCAGTGGTTACATCAGTGGTTTGAACAGATTTTCCAAAAGCAGTGGTTTCATCATCATGTTTTCTATAACCAACACCAAATTTCACATTGCTTTTTATCTGTTTTTCAAGCATAACCTCATACCCTTTGCATGATTTCACCCATCTCTCACATGTGATCTGGGTGGACTCCAACTCCTTTTTGCAAACTTGGTATTTTTCTACCATAGTTTGGAGTTGAGTTTTGGTTATGCTTTGTTCTTCTTTCAAACTGCTGATCTCTTTTTCCTTTTCAGTCAATTTGTTTTTAAGTTATTTTAAAGATCTTTCAAATTTGACCTCATCAGTTAAGATTTTATCCCGAAGGTTTTCATTTACCTCTTTGATGTTAGCAAAAGCAATAATGCAATTGTCAGAACACAGTTTTTCAAGAACTTGAGGTGATACCTTGGCAGCAGCCATCATTGTACAATCACATTGAGGATTTTCTTCATCATCAGCTCTTTCTTCTTTCTCACCTGCTTTTTCTTCTTTCTTTTCTTCCTTGTTCTCTTCGGACCATGGGTCTGTCAGTGGTTCAATCAGGGTACCTGAACTTTCTCCCAACAGTAGTTCATCAGCCACAGCAGTAACCACTGCTTCAGTCACCTCATCCACTTTTTCAGTACTCATCTGTTCCTCTTCAGTTTCAAACCCCTCCTGTATTGACTCTAATGCAATCAAACAAAATTCATTATGAGAAGAATCATTAGAAGCATAGAGTGCAAAATTTTCATCACTAAGGTCTTCAGGCATACTGCTCCAGTCAACAAACCCTTGAGTGAAAAAGCTTTGTTGATCTGGTTGTACTGCTGCTGGAGCAGTGGTTTGAGGTGCAACAGGTTGCACTTGTACCTGTGGAGCAGGGGTTTGAACGTACTGAATTTGTGGGACAGTAGTTTGGACATAATGCACAGGCACAGGGGCAGCAGCATAGTGAGCAGTGTTCACTTGAGCTGCAGGGGTGTATTGGGTATAGTGCACAGTGTTTTGACTTTGTGGTCTAGGGTTAGAGCTAAGATGAGTAACTATTGGTCCATTGTTTTGACTTCTGCATTCCCTAGCAAAGTGCCCTAACCTATTGCACTTGTAACACTTGATTTTCGATTTATCCAACCCAACCCTCAAATTCCCATGAAGTCCTGGGAATTTTCTCCCTATTCTTTTATACAATTTGCTAGTTCTAACACTTAGCAAAGCTAACTGGTGCAGAATATCCATCTCTTCTAAGTCAGTAGGATCAAAATGTTGCAAATCATTGAGTTCAAAGCTTAGATTGTCTGACATCTGGTTTTCGTTTGCAGTGAATGCATAACTTGCAGAGTGAGGATCAGGGTTGTTAAAATTTGCCCCAGCAGTTATGTCAATGAAGTGATCATAACCCTGATCCTTACCACTACTCCCAGATTCTTCTTGACCCAGAAGAGCAGTGTTACCGAATGTATAATCATCAACGGCTTTTCCTGACTCTTGTAACTTCCTTTTCTGGTTCAACTCCCTTTCGTAGGTCAGGAGTCGACCATGGAGTTGGGTCAAGGTCAGATCCTTGAACTCAGGTGAGTTTCGGGTGACAAAAGCTATGGTGTCCCATTTTTCTGGCAGTGACCTGAGGAACCTGCTATTTTGAGTTGAGTTTGTAAAAGTGGTATTAACAAGCCTCAGTTCACTGATGAGACAACTGAAATGCTCAAATTGTTGCGTCAGTGATTCACCTCTAACATGACAAAATGTTTCATACTGTTGGTTCAGGATTTCCCTATTGTTTTCTATGACTTCTTCGGTTCCCCCAAACTGTTCCTTAAGCGCGTCCCATAACTCTTTGGCACTGTTACAGTGTAACAGTCCAGCATATATCTCATTGGGCAGCGCTGATGCTATGATGCTAAAAGCTTTAGCATCTAGTTCGAACTTTTGATAGTCGGTTTCGGTATAATTTTCAACTGGTTTTGGAACGAACTTTTTAGCATCTTCAGCGCTTGGCACTGTGGGAACGTGGGGACCAAATACTACAGACTTCCAACAACCTGTGCTTTGTTGAGCGAGGATGTGACCCATCCTTCTCTGCCAGATGTTGTATTCATTTCTTTTTAGCATAGGTGGTTTAAAAAGCGAGCCGATGTTGTTTTTATCATCCTGAGATTTTGACGTCATTCTTGTTGTTTTACAGACACTGAGAAATCAACTTTAATGGTGATTAATCCTTGCTCTATTTTTCAACGAACGAACAAACGATCAGTATCAACTGTTATGAGCCGAACTATTTACGTCAAAATGATTGTTAAATCAAATTTGACTGTCCTAGCTCTGATACCAATTGTTGGATCTGAGTTTGTTTCTGATTGTATTTTGTGTTTGTAATTAAAATGAAAATGGATGAGTGTGCAGTGGAATTATGATGAAAACAAACTTTGCATACAATCAAACGAGAGTAATACTTTGATCAAACATCTTTACTCAATGAATCGGAAGATTGAATTTATTTCAATAACGATTACAATGATTGATGAATGAATGCAAACTCCCCCTCAGCCAGAGCTCAGTGTTTGTTCGTGCAAAGAAGACGATGATGCAAAGAGCTAATAGAACAGTACAAAGTACTGAACTATTTATAGGCACTAGCAAACCACTGAGCATCTTAGCTGACGTCACCATGAAAGTGACATCTAACCTCCTAACAAACTCTAACCTCTGATCTATACAAACACTGCTATGTTAACTACTGCTATTACATTACATTACAAAACAGACAATAGATCAGTTGCTGCAACCTTCCACTGCTGTGAACCCAGCAGTACTTGTCCGGATCAGCAGTGCTTGACTCAAGGCAGTAGATTGAATCAGCAGGGCTTTAGTCTTTCATCAGGTCTTTACTTGAGCAGCAGTTGTAGGTCAGCAGCTTGCAAGATCAGCAGATAGGAGGTCAGCAGATGTTGAAATCACTTTCAAGAGGAGAGACTTGTATGTAAACATCTGCTTATTCTGGATCCACTGCTCTGATCCAGTTTTGGCTTTAATTATCTGTTCCTCTGATAGGGTTCAATCCCAACAACTTTCGACTTAAAGCATCAGCTACTACATTATCTTTTCCTGCATGATACTGGATATCACTAAGAATTTTCATCCAATGTCTCTGTCTCATACTTAACTCCTTTTGCCCAAAAACATATCTTAGACTCTTATTGTAACGCCCCAAAATCCGAATCTTTATATTTGCTAGTACGTTTTCTATGATATAGCTTGAAATAAAAATAACTAGGCTATTTATATGTGTACGTGTTAAGAATAAGTATATGACTATAATTGTTCGATTATTTTATAGAATGATAGCTTGGAGTACTAACCTAGTTAGAATGCAAGTAATCTCTTGGTTTAAGTTAAGAATGCATGATAACAAAAGTTAACCATAAAGTAGAATGCTCAATATTTAAGGGACCAAACTTGGGCAACTAGGAAAGTAATTTAATTAATATTTTAACACAAAACACACACATCAGGGATATGTGAGTGTGTGTGTGTGTGCAACATGAAGAGCAGGAGAAAGGGGGAAGAACTAAAAACCCTAACAACAAAAAAATCAGTCAAACTGGAAGGAAATTTGAGGGCTAAATGAATGCATGGACTAAACATTATGATCACCTAAGTGTTCCTAACATCAAGTAAGTTGAATTTTATGTTTTAGTGATGTTTGTACGATAATTGTTAGTAGTTATGTTGTAATGTGTTTTCGATGATGATATCAAGCGGTAGTATTAAGTAAGTGATTTTCAGGAATCACTTCTTAGTTATTTAAGCAATGTTATGTGCTAGTTATTTAAGTATAAAAATCAAAGTCTAATAAGGTTAGGGTATGTAGAAGTGAATTTTTCCGCTAAGTAGACCAAACGGGTCAAAATGAGGATTTATTTCATTACGGAATGATTTGCAAAAGTAATGACGACGGTATTATAACCGGGTAATGGGTAGAATTTCTCATAAGTGCGCTAACCGAGAAACAGGGATGTGGGTTAATGGGCAAAAGATTTGGTTTAAGTTATGACTAATGGGAACAATTTCGTGTAAGGAAATTGTGCTACTAAAGTTCAGTTACGTAAAATTGATTGAAATGAATAAGTTTAATGTATAACGGGAATCGGGTTCATAAACTCCTTGTACGGAAATCGGGATAATGTAAAAGAGTTATAGTTATAACATTCATGTGAGTTTTGAGTATAAACATATGAGTTGTTTGTTAAAAACATGAACGGGTCGAATAATTCGTTATTGAATATTAAGCCGAAAGCATATAAGTTAATAATTTCCTTGGTCCAGATGTTAGATTTTGAGTCCTTATGATAGACGACCAAATTACGGTCATGTGGGAAGAAACGGGAGGTTAAACAGGTAGTCGGTTTGAAAGATATGCATGTTTTTTGTGCATTTTATGTTGAAAATATAGAGCTGGGCAGATGCAGCTCAAGAAAAACTAACATTCTGTCGAAACATGCATGTCGCGCTACGCGACCGCAAGCAGGGAACTACGTCGCGCCACGCGACACATGTCGTGGCCCACGACAAAATGAGCTAATTCTTTCACGACTCGCGAGAGACCACTGAATTGGCAAAAAATTCTTATTTTGTTTGTTTTGGTCATGGAACTTGTTTTAATTGGTTTCAAGGCCTCATAACTAATGTTTAAGATGATTTTGATTATAAGTAAATGTTATGGGTCTCCGGATAGTATAAGTATGGGTTTACCTTCGTGTTAGTGTAAGGAAATCTATAGGTAAACGTGCCTAGGAACGAGTAAGTATGCAGGTCGATATGTACAAAACTTATATTATGGAAAGTTGTGAATATGACAGGTTAGTATAAGTTCATGTGTATAAAAGTAGTATACAAGTACTCGTATGTATGTATGCATGTATGAACGTAAGATGTTATGAATGTAAGATGCTATGAATGTACGTAGGAAGGGTTTCAAGATGTCTGGGTATTGACGATTACTAATGATGTGCCTTGAGTTGGAATGAAATACAGGTATGAAATCGTCGGGTTCATGAGGAATTGAAGCCGGAATTGGATTAAGAGTATCTAAGAGAATGCTTGGATAAATCCATGTTTACATTATGGAATGCTATACGATTTTCAACTATATAGAATAATGTTGTATGGTGTGTTAATGACTAATGGTTAAGTTGTATATGATGTCCACAAGTACCACACGGATTTCCTCTACCACTAACGAAGATAAGCCAGCGTAGATCGAGTCAAAGAGCAAGGATTGTACGGAAGAACAGTCACATAGTTTGAATTATGTAACGCCTTAAAGTATTAATTTAAGTATGCATATTGTGAATTCCTTTTATAAAACGTATGTCATTTTGTAATTTAGCCCTCACATAAGTAATATCGTTATTAAAGAAAGAAATTTTAAGGCTCGTATTTTCCGCTGCGTTGTTTTAAGGTTAAACGTGTTAGGGTCTTACAAGTTGGTATCAAAGCCCTGGTTTGAGAGAAATCAAGTATGAGGAGGTGAATACTTGAACTCAAACCCGTGTGCTCTTGTAACAAGGAACCCGTACAATCCAAGACTCGATCAAGATCTAAAGGTAGAAGCGAATGTAGGTATGTACTTAAGTATGCATACAAAGAAAACTAACAGTATGTTATGTGTAAGGTAAGCATAATTGTTTGAAGAGGGTGACCTGCGAATGCGGTCTAGGACCGACACCAAGGCATGTAATAAGACAAAACAAATTGACCCCAGGTACGTAAATTCAATATGTGGGTACATGTATTGGTAAAACCTCCCGAGGGAAGGAAAATTTTAAAATGAAAGACAATAAGGATATAGTGAAAAAGTTATAAAAATCTTACACGTGTCGAAGCCTAATTCTTCGGACATAAGGTGATGATTACTCGAAGGCGCGAAACTAGTATGTGGATTGCGCACCTGGCCAGTATGCAAGAAGCATATGACGTTCGTGAGACCGTGATAATTGTTACAGGTATGTCCAGTAGAATTAGGTAGCAGGTGGACATGAGGGTGAAGGGAGTAGTAAGACTCTCAAGAAAATCGAGAGTACCAAATACAAAAGAAAAGTATGAATGATATGTTTGAATCTGCGAGGCGGATTCAAAACATAGAAGCAATGGAAAGTATGAATGATATGTTTGAATGTGCGAGACGGATTCAAACCATAAAAAAATGAAAGGTATGAATGATACATATGAATCCGTGAGACGGGTTTAAAAATATAAAAAAGGGATGAAATCAACCTACATACGAATGTGTTGACAGTTTGACCGTGGTTGAGTCAAACGGATTATATAAGTAAGATGGTGATAGTATAACAAAAGAATGAGCATAAATGGCACGCAAACCTAAATTCGAGTTGAAGGAAAGAAGTTCTGATTAAGTTACATGTTAGATGTGTTAGTAAACAACTCTTGGGAGTCGGAATGAATGACGGGCTACGACCCGAACAATAACTTAAGTATGGACAGGAAGGGTAAGTTTTTACAAGAAATACTAAAATGATGTAATAAAGTCTTAGTGTGTAAGCATGAATGGAAAGAAGTACGAACGCGTACTTAAATACATCCATAATAAGTAAGAAATGCATGTTTGACCTTGAAAAGTCAAACTGCAAAAAGTTGACGAAATAGCTAATAAAATGAAAGAATCGTATATGAGAAATGAAATGTGGAATATATTATAGCATGTACGTAGGAAATTATGGAAGAATTATAGGTGAATAATCACATAGTAGAATGAATGTTGAATGAAATGTGTTAACCGCCAATTTTGTAGATGATAGTGGTAGAACACTTAATGTGGTAAAACCAATCGAACTGGTGAAAGGATGTGCACGAGCTGAAGCTCATTACACGGACGAATGAAATCTGGTCTGGTACGGGGAGTACTCGTGAAGAAACGGATCTATCTGGTTTGTGGATAGTTGATTCATGCAATGAAATCGAGGTTAGTAAAATGATTAACCCATGTTGGATAGGTATGATATGGTATGGGATGTTGATTTTTTAACAGTCGACATAGGAAGAAAATTTTGTCATTTAAAATGGAAATTTCAAAATCTTGAGTGAAAGTTCCGGGCATTGATTAAACTCTAGTATGACAAACTTGCACAACACGTGTACTCATGTAGAATAAGTAATGCATGTAGTGAGAGAGCTATAGTAAAGTGATATGAATGAGCCTAACGTAAAGGTATGCCTGGTGAAAGTTGTTTTGGTAAAAAATTACCTAAGCAATTAAGTGATCAAATTAGTTTTGTGAGGTAGTGTGCTAGTAATACTTTGTGAAAAATATGTTGGTTTGTTAGTTTACAAAAATAGTTAAGAGGATACGGTTCAGGATATCGAGCTGTATCTATAATCAAACAATGAGCAAAAATGTAAAGGTTGACACGTGATGTACGAGGAAAGCCCTTGAACAATCTAGATCTCCGGCATAAAACCTCGGGAGCTGACAATCGTCGGCTGACTTGTTCTTCTTGTTGCTTGAATAACCAGGATACAGTGCAGGATAATGCTCAGATCACTACTAAGTGTTACAATGATTGCAAGTGATGAGTGTTAATGTGTGATTGTTGCTGGAAAGAAGAGTGTGAGAGTTAGAGAACTCGAATTGTGTGTCACCTATGGATCTGGCATCTCCTTTATATAGTTTCGAAGTTTAACTAACTATGCTAAAAATCCGGGATATTATGCTAAAATTCTGGGATCCTGCGAATATTCCCTTTTGACCGTTGTAAACCCTTTCTCCAAGCTTCCAACGTCTTTCTTGTAACCACCTTGACCTATTCTTCAGGGAGACCAAGCCTTATGACCGTTTGTACCTTGCAGCCAAAGCAAATTGTTAACAGCACGCAGGATACCCTCGCAGGATGTTACTAATATCCTAGTCCAGTATCCTAGCAGCGAAAATAGACATATGAAGTCAGGATATAATTTCGGGATATAGGTTAGAAAATTCCACCCACAACAATTGTCCCCAAAAATATAGCTTTTGGGATCCTTTGATCTTAACAAATGTATTTTTCCGACGTTAACTGGAGTCTTAATGGATGGAGATGTGATGTAACCTGATGCAGCTTTCAAGGCTAGTATTTCTCATAGTTAGCTATCTTCGCCCTGTATCTTCTACTTTCTTATTGTTAATTATCACATTGTACCGGAACATTCAGGTATTCCCTCTCTCTCCATTCTTTCTTTGTGTATCTTTTCCGTCGTCACCGATCTCATGGCAAAACGCACTCGTTCATGCTCCAGCGACTCCAAGCCAACCTTCATGGCACATAATCTGCTTGGCAAGCCCGAGAAAGAGGTTTGCAATTTTGATAATGCCGACATGGTCGCTCTATGTGCCTTGGAGCCTTCCCTGATGGTACGTCATCCGACCATTTGATTGGAACATCCGGTTAGATTTTTCTTCAGCTGAGTGGGTTTGTTTTTTGGCTTAGTCACTCAAGTTCAAGTCAGCATTCATCCTCCAATACGTCGGGTAAGGATGTATGTTCTAAATGCATTTCTGCACATGTTTGGTTAGTTGATGTATTAACATATAAAAATTGAAATTACTTCCCTTTTATCTAGATTCCAGCAAACTTGTTCCAATTTTCGATCTGGAAGAGCTTGACAGTTTCCCGGCAACCGTTCCAGTAAAGAAAGAGCCTAGCTCCAAGCCTTCCATAACATCCAAGCCTTCAACTAGTTCTAAACCTGCAGCCATGCCCAAGCCTTCCTCAGCAGCGAAGCTCCGTGCTTCTAGTTCCCGTAAGAGGAAAGAATCTGATTCTCTTGTCATCGCTGAAGTCTTTTCCTACGAGAACCTTGGTTTCATGGAATCTAGCCATTTCATGACATCTTTCCTTAACCAGGTAAATATCCTTATCCTACATCATGCACACATATGCTGAATCGATACCCTGGTTAGATTATATTAACAATACCTGAGTTCTGTTTTGTAGGGTCTTGAGCGTCTGACGCATCTCTACACCGAAGCTTGTGAAACAGTGAAGATCTCGGAGGCCAATTTGAAGAAAGCTAAGATCACTATCGTGGATCAGGGGAAGATCGTCACAGCCAGGTCACAACATTATGAAGATAAGTTAAAAAAGGTGACTCTGGATGCCAAAGCTACAGTGAAGAAGGCCACTCAGAATGCTGAGATCGAGCTGGTTGTCGCCGAGGTCCAACATAAGCAAGATATGGCTTCATTCAGGGATGGTCTCAAGGGTTCCATCGTAGTTTCCCTCCTTTAGGCCAGGTTTAAGATGGCTTATGAAGCCAGGATAGCAGGCTTTAAATGCTCAACCTGGACCGTTGATGTCTGGGAGAAGAAACTGAAGGATCTTGGTTGCAGTCCTGTGACGTATGCTGCCAAGCCGGAGATTGGCGAATCTTCCAAGGCGGGTGAGACGGCGGAAGAAGCTGGTGATGGTGGAGCTGGTGCTACCTCGTGAGCGGGTGGCAAGGTGAGCAATGATGGATATTTATGCCTACGCCGGAGCCCGCTTTTTTAAGTTCAATGGTTGTTGGTTGTTGAACACTTTTCTTTTTCTTGCATGTTGAACGATTTACTTTCCTGCACTTTAGACATTAGTACAATATGATGACCAAGGGTGGAGGGATCCTGAGTTTCAGGACGAAGCCCTTGGTCGTTGATGTGAATATTATAACAGTTGAAAGTGGAGGGATTTTGAGTTTCAAGACGAAGCCTTCGACTGTTATCTTTAATATGCTTTAGACTTTGTTGTACCCTTGTGGATGGGTTTTGGTTTAAAACAAAACCAAGGGTGCAACCTTTTGAATCGTTAATATGAATCTAACTTTTGACCTTATCCGCTGTTGCTTTTCAATTCTTGTTGTGCATTGCTTAGTTTGAACTCCAATGTTCCAAACTTAGTACAATTATTTTTTTATGAAAATATCTTGATCAGTATACTTGCAAATATCCTATAAAGACTTTCGTCAAATAGGGTTTTTATAACTCAAATAATTCAGATAAAATTTTCAAACAAAAAAGGACAGTTCATTTTTATTCTACAGAGTTAGTTTTGATAACACTTGTTTGACTAGAATACAATTTTAGTTTTTAACCCAAGCATCATATCCCAAATATTCCAACCAAATATCCTGAAACATATTCTGAAAATACATTTTAAGAATATATCCTAATCAGGATATTTAAGCTTTTGTCAAACATAGTTTCAAAAATCCAAATGATTTAAATAAGGTTTATAAAGGAAAGATCGTACCAGGAATAGAGTGTAACCCTATTCTCAAACTTCAATCCTTTCGTAATTTTTCCAACGAAGATGTCCACAGTCTGAGACACTTAGTGTACTAAGTCCAAGCTTGATACTTTGAGCTTTACACAATTGCCTCAGTAGGAATGTCCCCTGTGCATAATGTCCTTGAACACTTAGAAATTTTTTGGACATCAATTGCAACCGTTTGAATAATCCTTGTATTACAGGGGATAAACCCTAAAGTATATTGGAGATAAATCCTTAGTGTTCTGGGGATAAACCCATAAGTATTCTGGGGAAAATCCCAAGTTTTCATGCGCTACAGGCGGGAGTGTATAAACTCCAAGACTTAGAAAGGTGAAAACCTTTAAACCTTAGAGAGTATGAAAATACCCTTTCGCGAGAGAGGGTGATCAATCCTCATATACCTTTAGGATCCAGGATATAGCCAACAATAACGAAATTGTCAGCCACTTTTACATGGACTGGTCCCGCTATCTTGAACTATCCCTGGATAACTTGTGCTCTAGGCGGGGTGTTTAAACCCAATTCGAGAGAAAGGTGAATACCTTTAAACCTGAGAAGGGATTAGGATCCCTTAAACGTGTGAGAGGGGGTAAATCCTCTAATCTTTCGAAGTATCCTGAGTGTGTATCCTGGAGCTATATCCCGAAGCATATTCTGCAAAACAATTGTAAACTAAGGTGGGTGTTAGCCTCGCTAACACCCCTCCGATGCTTAAGTCAGTAATGGGTTCAAAAGAATAAACAATATCAAAACATATTAAAAGAGATAGAATCCATACCATTCTGAGTTAGAATTTAAATTCCAAACTCACTTGAAATAAAGCTTTAGATGTATAGCATTCCAGGATCTCGGTAGCATATCCCCCTCCATATTCTTGAGTCAGTATGCTCCTTTTCCTGATTCTGATTCAACCTCATATGGTCCTTCCCATTTTGGAGCCAACTTTCCATCAGCAGGATTAGTAGTATTCTGGAAAGCCTTTCTCAATACCCATTCTCCAACCTGGAACCTTCTCATCCTGATGTTCTTGTTATATGCTTTAGATATCCTTTGTTGATATGCTGCCATTCTTAGCCTTGCTGCGTCTCTTGTCTCATCAATAGTATCCAATTCCTGACACAGAGCTTCAGGATTCTGTTCAGGATCCCGGAGATTAGATCTTGCTGTAGGTATCACCATTTCTGTTGGGATCACCGCTTCTGTTCCAAATACTAAGGAGAATGGAGTTTGGCCAGTTGCACTCTTTATTGTTGTTCTATCAGCCCATAAAACAAAGGGTAATTCTTCTGCCCATCTTCCTTTCTTAGCTCCAAGTCTTTTCTTCAAATTGTTGACAATTATCTTGTTCGAGGATTCTGCCTGCCATTCGCTTGAGGATGCACTGGTGTTGACGTGATCATCTTAATTCCCCAACTTTTGCAAAAATCAGTAGTTCTTTTGCTGATGAACTGAGAGCCATTATCACAAATTATCTCAGCTGGTATCCCAAACCTAGTCAGGATATTTCTCTTTATGAAGGATACCACTTCTTGATCTCTAACTTGGACAAAGGCTTCTGCTTCAACCCACTTGGAGGAATAATCCGTCATTGCCAACATGAAAACCTTCCCTCCAGGAGCCTTTGGAAGCTTTCCCACTATATACATACCCCACTTCATGAATGGCCAAGGGGAAACAATAGGATACAGTGGTTCAGCAGGCTGATGTAATATATTACTATGTCTTTGACATGCATCACACCTTTGAGCATATTCCGCAGCATCTTTCCTCATCGTTGGCCAATAATATCATGTTCTTAATACTTTCGAGAATAACGAATTGCCCCTAGTATGGTTACCACAATCCCCTTCGTGTATCTCTTGAAGCACCTCTTTAGTTTCGGGATCCTCCAAGCACCTCAGATATGGTCCTGTAAGGGATTTCTTATACAAGACATTATTTATAATAGTGAATCGTGATACCTTCATTCTAAAGGCCTTAGGATTCTCATCCTTTGGGATGCATCCTTCCTTAAGATATCTTATGATCGGAGCCGTCCAAGACTTAGGATCCTCCTCGGGATACTCATCATTAGGGTCCTGAACACTTATTACCTCCTTATCCCGAGAATCTGTTGCAGCATATAGGACATGCAATATTGGTATTTGGGTCCCTTCCGGTATCCTGACCGATGATCCTAAATTTGCCAACGCATCAGCTTCAGCGTTATCCTCTCTGGGTACCTGTTCAAGTGTGAAAACATCGAAATATCCTGCTAATTTTTTGACAATTTCAAGATATTCAGCTAATTTTTTGCATTTTACTGCATAGGATCCATTGAAATGGTTAGTAATTAACAACGAATCAACAAATATTTGTAAACATTTAATATGCATATCCTTGGCTAGTTATAGTCCTGCTATCAAAGCTTCATTATTCGTAGCAGTGAATTCACATCTAATAGCCTGGGGTAGTATGTCCCCCTGTGGCGATTTTAGTAATATTACCAAGCCTATCCCTCTGACATTGGATGCACCATCAGTATATAGTGTCCAAATATATGAGTTTTCACCTAGCTGTTGCACTTCTAGGTCGGCTTCTTCTTGTAAATCATTACTAAAATCAGCCACAAAGTCCGCTAGAGCCTGAGACTTTATAGCATTTCTAGGTTCGTAAACTAAGACATAAGCACTTAATTTAACAGACCACTTAGCCACCCTACCAGACATCTGTGGTTTCCTAAGCACATTTTTAATAGGATAATTAGATCTAATAGGAATTCTATGTGTTTCAATGTAATGTTTAAGTTTAGTCGATGCCATAACTAAAGCTAATATTAATTTTTCTAAGTGTGAATATCTAGTCTCAGCATATAGTAAACTTTTACTAACATAATAGATAGGATACTGCTGACCTTCATGACCTTTTACCAAGTAATGACTTTATCATCCGTAAGCATGGTCATCCTTGTGGGCTTATCTCCTATTTCCTCCTTAGCCTTCCTGACATGCCTCTTAGCTGTGGAAGTTCCACATATGTCAGATCCCCCGGAGATAAAGTTAATTATCTTGGCATCTGGTGGTGGAGATGCAGCTCTCTCAGGATCCTGGTCAGTATCCTGAGCTTTCTTCTTTCTACCCAGGAATTCTTTCAAGTATCCTTTGCTCAGCAAGTAGCTTATCTCCTTTCTCAAGGCTATGCAATCATCTGTCGTGTGCCCAAAGTCTTCATGGAAGGTACATCATTTAGATTTATCCTTCCAATCTGTATTCCTTGGATTCTTTTTCGGCCACCTAGCTTTGTCCCCCAGTCCCTGCATAGCATACATTAACTTAGGAACATTTACAGAAAAACAATACTCTGAGATTTTAGGATATTCTTCATCGTCCTCATCTTCAACAACATTCACTCTCTTATTATCGTTCTTAGCATATGGCTTTGAACGATACTTTTTGTAGGAAGATTCTGACTTCCTATTTGTCAATTCATATGTTGAAGATGTGTTCATCCTCTCATGCATTTTCTTGCCATCTTCAAGCCTTATGTATCTCAAAGCCCTATTCCGAGCTTCACCTAAATTCCTGCAAGGATTCATTACAAGATCCTGATAAAATTGACAATCCTTCCGTAACCCCATTTTGAACGCTTGTACTGCCGTAGCAACATCAAGATTCGGGATATCCAGGGATTCTCTACTAATTTGTTAACATAATCCCATAGGGATTCTTGTGATCCTTGTGTTATCCTGTAAAGATCACTTGTTAGTTTCTCAAAGCTCCTGCTACAAGAAAATTGACTGATAAACAAATTAACTAAATGAGAAAATGATGTAATTGAATAAGGTGGAACATTTAAAAGCCATTTTAAGGCCGGTCCTGTTAAAGTTGAACCGAAGCCTTTGCATAAGCATGCTTCCTTAAGTTCTGGTAGGATTGGATTTATTTCCATCCTTTCCCTATACTGGGCAATATGCTCCTCAGGATCTGTCGTCCCATCATACAACTTCATGCTGGGAGTCTGGAATCTCTTTGGAATTTCAGCATCACAAATTGGATGAGCAAATCGGGATATCCTGTGACTATCCTGGGATACTTCCGGTATAGGCTGCGCTACTCCAGGAACACTTGATATCATATCCTTCAATTTTTGAAGTCCCCTGGTCAATGCTGGTGTTACACCTATGTCCTGCAAAGAATCAGAATTATTAGTAGCAGGGATACTGATATTGGCAAACATGTTACCAGCCTGTTGACTTTTGCCATATCCTGGACCATATCCTGTGCCATATCCTGGATCCCTCATGGTCGATATCCTGGTGGATGATGGTATCTCTAGCATGTTGCTCTGGGACTGACTCGGTATCATGTTGCCTTGATTATCCTCGGTAAATGTTGCTGAACTAAAGTTCAGCATCCTGGGCTGTAGAGGAGTAGTTGTATCCTCCACAGGTTTCCTGGAATTTGACTTCAAGAGTTGTATACCCTTCATGATTGTCTGGTTAGTTTCTTGCTGCCTCTTCATTTGTTCTTGTATACTACCAAACAAAGACATAATTTCGTCATTAGAAGCAAGGATATGGGTTCTCCCTGAATTTCCGGATCTAGAGACATTCTGAGCAGCAGGAATTTCTCTCGGTGTGTGGCTTTCATTTCTCCTCTGAAAAGTTTGAACTTGTGAAGGTGGAGGAGGTAATGAACCAGCAGCAGCAGAGGTTGAAACAGACATGGAAGAAGAGTTCAAATTCGATTGAGAAGCCATTAGAAATATTTTTGAAAAGAATTTTGAAAACAGAAAACCGAGTAATGATTTTAACAAAGTATTGATTAAAAATAGCACCACTTGCCCCACAGTGGGCGCCAAATTGTTTTGGTCAAAAATTACCTAAGCAATTAAGTGATCAAATTAGTTTTGTGAGGTAGTGTGCTAGTAATACTTTGTGAAAAATATGTTGGTTTGTTAGTTTGCAAAAATAGTTAACAGGATACGGTTCAGGATATCGAGTTGTATCTATGATCAAACAATGAGCAAAAATGTAAAGGTTGACACGTGATGTACGAGGAAAGCCCTTGATCAATCTAGATCTCCGGCATAAAACCTCGGGAGCTGACAATCGTTGGCTGCCTTGTTCTTCTTATTGCTTGAATAACCAGGATACAGTGCAGGATAATGCTCAGATCGCTACTAGGTGTTACAATGATTGCAAGTGATGAGTGTTAATGTGTGATTGTTGCTGGAAAGAAGAGTGTGAGAGTTAGAGAACTCGAATTGTGTGTCACCTATGGATCTGGCATCCCCTTTATATAGTTTCTGAGTTTAACTAACTATGCTAAAAATCTGGGATATTATGCTAAAATTTCGGGATCCTGTGAATATTCCCTTTTGACCGTTGTAAACCCCTTCTCCAAGCTTCCAACGTCTTTCTTGTAACCACCTTGACCTATTCTTCAGGGAGACCAAGCCTTATGACCGTTTGTACCTTGCAGCCAAAGCAAATTGTTAACAGCACGCAGGATACTCTCGCAGGATGTTACCAATATCCTGGTCCAGTATCCTGGCAGCGAAAATAGACATATAAAGTCAGGATATAATTTTGGGATATAGGTTAGAAAATTCCACCCACAACAAAAGTAACTATAGAAAACGTAGAATGATGTTTAACCTTGGAATTTAACATGAATGTGTGAGTATGAAGTAGTAGTTTCATTGCGATTACGAGTAAGAACTGGTTATTGAATGTTTATGGTACGAGTATGATATTAACGACCCCTCATATGAGTACAAAAATGATTAGAAGGCATGTTAGTAATGGAATGTTGGGATTTGTTTATGGTGATCAAAATGAGATATCATAGATGATATATGAATAGAATGAAATGAATTGAAATATTTTGAATAAGTAGAAACATAAGTGTCTTATGATTAATTAGAATGATAGAAACAAGTCGTATACTTAGGTTGTGCAGCCAATGGAATGATGAACGAATCGTTAGTAATGAAATGTGCTAGGAACTAGCACAATAAAGTGTAATGACACTAATAAGGGCTCTGGATAAATTCCTGACCTATTACATGTTTGTGAAAGTAAATTACTTAATTCAAGAAGGTCGGAACAATGCGTACAATTATGTTTGTTTATGAACAAAATCTTTAGCCAAGATGCCGAATGTATTCAGTATGTGTTATGCACTTTGAATGAGTGTAGTGAAAAGGTAAGAGTAGGAATGAGAAAGGTTTCGAGGACGAAACCTCCTTTAAGGGGGGTAGACTTGTAACGCCCCAAAATCCGAATTTTTATATTTGCTAGTATGTTTTCTATGATATAGCGTGAAATAAAAATAACTATGCTATTTATATGTGTACGTGTTAAGAATAAGTATATGACTATAATTGTTCGATTATTTTATAGAATGATAGCTTGGAGTACTAACCTAGTTAGAATGCAAGTAATCTCTTGGTTTAAGTTAAGAATGCAAGATAACAAAAGTTAACCATAAAGTAGAATGCTCAATATTTGAGGGACCAAACTTGGTCAACTAGGAAAGTAATTTAATTAATATTTTAACACAAAACACACACATCAGGGATGTGTGTGTGTGTGTGTGCGTGCAACGTGAAGAGCAGGAGAAAGGGAGGAAGAACAAAAAACCCTAACACAAAATCAGTAAAATTTAACATGAACGTTAGTTGATATGAATGTGTAGATGTTATAATATGCTTAATTTTGTCTTTGTTGATGATTTGGGGTAAAAACCACTTGATTGTTATAGAATGATCAAGATTTGTGAAGTTTTATATGTAAATTAGCATAATGTTGATGGTATTTTGATGGATAAATTATGTAGAACTATATGTACATAGTTAGAATGTCAAATTTGTGTAGTTGGGGATTGCTATGCTAATCAAAGGATGAATTATGCAAAATGTGCACAAGATACTTGTACATTGTGTTTAAAAATTTGTATGCGCGCCAAGTGTTTGATGAAATGTCTAGGTGAAGTTAGAATGTGAGATATTGATAAAAGATTTGGTGAAAAGTAAATCTGTCCAGAAAGTTATAGCCGAATTTAATCGGCTATAACCGGACCAAATCTTATAAGAAACCGACGTTTATTGAGTTTGTGATGAACTCCCAGGAAAAACCTTTCAAACCCAACTGGAATTGCATTTTTTCGAAGAAAAATGAATGTTTTATGAATTTTTCCGTATCGAAGGTTCAGGCTGCGTTTTCTGGCAGAATTTGCAGCCCATTACGAATGTCATAACTCAATTTAGGAATTGAGTTATGATCTCAAATTTTTATTGTAGGTAGCTTCAGGAGGTTATCAAAATCTAAGTATGTCAATCGGATAACCGAGGATTTTTAAATGAATTTTTCTGTGGGCTGCAGTTAGAAAGTGACGAATCTAATTGCTGCTTAGTAAATGATTTTTTTATAAATTTTGGTAGAGAGTTAGACTCTAAAAATTTAACATAAGGATAACCCCTCCGAGGGCACGTCACATAAAAAGATTGTAATTTTTGCAAGCTCGTAAGTACAGTAAACGGACGTCCCAAAACAGCCTATTTTCAGTGAAATAAGCTATACATGTTACTGAATGATTGATTAATGAAAGTAATGTAACTAAGTGATTATATGGTTGAATGAGTATACCATATGCTTGTTAAATTGACTAACGAAAGCCGAATGTGAACTGTGAATTGATATGATCGTTCATATGTATAATTTTATATGCTAACAAGAATGTGGATGCAATGAAATGAAAGCATAGGGATCATGTCAAGATGGATGGAAGCATGAAAGGCTAACGAGTTAGGAGGATGTGAGGAAACGAACGCAAATACGGATGCGTAAGGTAAGTAATTTCTCGGACTCCCTCTTTTGTAGTAAAAGAGATTATTTGAACGATAATTGTTAGTAGTTATGTTGTAATGTGTTTCCGATGATGATATCAAGCAGTAGTATTAAGTAAGTGATTTTCCGGAATCACTTCTTAGTTATTTAAGCAATGTTATGTGTTAGTTTTTTAAGTATAAAAATCAAAGTCTAATTAGGTTAGGGTATGTAGAAGTGAAGTTTTCCGCTAAGTAGACCAAACGGGTCAAAATGAGGATTTATTTCATTACGGAACGATTTGCATAAGTAATGACGACGGTATTATAACCGGGTAATGGGTAGAATTTCTCATAAGTGCGCTAACCGAGAAACAGAGATGCGGGTTAATGGGCAAAATATTTGGTTTAAGTTATGACTAATGGGAACAATTTTGTGTAAGGAAATTGTGCTACTAAAGTTCAATTACGTAAAATTGATTGAAATGAATAAGTTTAATGTATACCGGGAATCAGGTTCATAAACTCGTTGTACGGAAATCGGGATAATGTAAAAGAGTTATAGTTATAACGTTCATGTGAGTTTTGAGTATAAACATATGAGTTGTTTGTTAAAAACATGAACGGGTCGAATAATTCGTAATTGAATATTAAGCCGAAAGCATATAAGTTAATAATTTCCTTGGTCCGAAAGTTAGATTTTGAGTCCTTATGATAGAGGACCAAATTACGGTCACGTGGGAAGAAACGGGAGGTTAAACGGGTAGTCGGTTTGAAAGATATGCATGTTTTTGTGCATTTTATGTTAAAAATATAAAGCTGGGCAGATGCAGCTCAAGAAAAACTAACATTTTGTCGAAACATGCATGTCGCGCTACGCGACCGCAAGCAGAGAACAACGTCGCGCCACGCGACACATGTTGCGGCCCGCGACAAAATGAGCTAAGTCTCTCGCGGCCCGCGAGAGACCACTGAACTGGCAAAAAATTCTTATTTTGTTTGTTTTGGTCATGGAACTTGTTTTAATTGGTTTCAAGGCCTCATAACTAATGTTTAAGATGATTTTGATTATAAGTAAATGTTATAGGTCTCCTGTTAGGATCAGGATACACACACGAACACAGAACTCACACACGCACACTTTTCTTTTGAAGAACACAAAGATTTATAGTGGTTCGGTCGATTCTGACCTACGTCCACTCTTGGTAACTAGGAGGATTTGTATTAGTTAAGCTTGGTACAATTATTACAGATACAAAACAATCTCTTATATAAGATTGGATGAAAGAGAAGAAACTGCCAAAACATGATCCTATGAATAATGGGTCACAGAACCCATGTCCCCTTATCCTGTGAAATCAGAAATGATTTCCTGATGTCCACTTGCTCAAGTGGCCTTCACACTCAACAATCTCCCACTTGAAGCCACAGAATAATCTTCACATGTGCTTCAACTGTGTATCAGTATCTCTGTAATAACTTTGATCTTAATACATTCCTAGTTACCCGACCTTCTCTTCAATTAACCTGAAGGCCAGTTGAAGCTATGCAAAGCTTCAACTTCTCTAAGGTGACAACCTTAGTCAACATATCAGATGGATTTTCACTTCCTTTAATCTTCTTCAACTTCAGAGTGCCTTCACTAACTTGCTCTCTGATGAAGTGATATCTCAACTGTATGTGCTTTGTCTTTGAATGGAAGACAAGATTCTTTGCAAGGTGAATAGCACTTTGATTGTCACAGAATAGTGCACAATCAACTTGTTCCTTGCCAAGCTCTTTGAGAAAATTCTTCAACCATATAAGCTCTTTGCTTGCTTCAGCAACTGCCATATACTCTGCTTCTGTGGTTGAAAGGGCAACACTTTTCTGCAGTCTGGACATCCAGCTTACCGCAGTGCCTCCCACTGTAAAGACATATCCGGTGGTGATTTTGTAAGATTCTTTACAACCACCAAGGTCAGCATCTGCAAAACCCTTCAGAATAACCTCTTTCCCCTTAAACTGTAATGCCACTTTTGAAGTCCCCTTCAAATATCTTAGCAGCCATTTAACTGCTTCCCAATGTTCTCTCCCTGGATTGGACATAAACCGACTAACAACTCCCACTGCATGAGCTATATCTGGTCTCGTGCATATCATTGCATACATGAGGCTAACAACTGCCGATGCATACGGAACTTTAGCCATTTCTGCTTTGTCTTCATCTGATCTGGGTGACTGAACTTTAGAAAGCTTAAAGTGACTTCCCAAAGGTGTGCTTCGAATCTTGGCATCTTTAAGACTGAATCTTTCTAACACTTTCTCAATGTACTTCTCTTGAGAGAGAGTCAAAGAACCATCTTCTTTGTTTCTGAAAATACTCATCCCGAGTATTTGGTTTGCAGCTCCCAAGTCTTTCATCTCAAACTCTTCAGACATCTGCTTCTTCAGCTTCTTGATCTCTATCATGTCTGAACCTGCAATCAACATATCATCCACATATACTAATAGAATGATATAAGAACCCTTGAACCTCTTGATGTAACAACAATGGTCATTGTCACATCTCTTGTATCCGACTCTTCCCATGAAGTTATCAAACTTCAAATACCATTGGTTGGGCGCTTGTTTCAGACCATACAAACTCTTCTTCAACTTACACACCAATTTTTCTTTGCCTTTAACCTGAAAACCTTCTGGTTGTGTCATGTAGATATCTTCTTCTAGGTCACCATGTAGAAAAGCTGTCTTGACATCTACTTGCTCTAGATGCAAGCCTTCTGCTGCTACAATACTGAGAACAAGTCTGATGGTAGTCATTTTCACCACTGGAGAAAATATTTCATTGAAATCAATTCCCTCTTTCTGCTGAAATCCCTTGACCACTAATCTTGCTTTGTACCGTTTGGTACCATCATGTTCATCTTTGACCCTGAAAACCCACTTGTTCTGAAGAACCTTCTTCCCAGCTAGAAGCTTTGTTAAGTGCCAGGTCTTGTTCTTCTCAAGCGACTTCATCTCATCTTTCATTGCTAACTCCCACTGCAATGAATCTTTCAACCCCATGGCTTCTAAGTAACACTGGGGTTCACCATTTTCTGTCAAAAGTATGTAATTGACGGATGGTGAATATCTGTCTGGTGGTCTAAAAACTCTGGAGGATCTTCTTGGTTGAAACTGAGGAGTTTCTGTGGATTCTGGAATTTGAGGAGCGACCTCTTCTTCTTCTACAGAATTATTACTAGAATCATCCCCTGAGCTCCCACTGTCTATTGACTCATTCCCATTTTCTGGAATGTCGACTGAAGCTTCTTTTCTTGTTTTACCACTTTCAAATTCAACATAGTCTTTCTGAACTTCTGGTCTTTTGGTGTTTCTGTCTTTATACAATTCATTTTCATTGAAGACGACATTCTTGCTTCTGATTACTTTTCTGCCTTCATTATCCCAAAGCCTGTAACCCATTTGTTCTGACCCATAACCAATGAATGTGCACTTCTTGGATTTTGAGTCTAACTTATCCCTGTCACCAGCTTCTAACAAATCGTAAGCACTACAACCAAAGACTCGTAAGTGTTCGAGACTTACCTCCTTTCCTTGCCACATTTCTTCAAGCAACTTGAAATCTAATGGACCGGTTGGTGAACGGTTGATCAAGTAGGCTGCAATGCTAACTGCATCGGCCCAGAATGTCTTGGGCATCCCGGCATTTAGCCTCATGCTTCTAGCCCTCTCATTTAGAGTTCTATTCATTCTCTCAGCTACACCATTCTGCTGAGGAGTTCCGGGAACTGTCCTGATCATTTTTATCCCTTCCTTGGCGCAATAGTCAATGAACTGCTTGCTTATGTATTCACCACCATTATCAGACTTTAAGCACTTTACCTTCAAGTTAGTTTCATTTTCAACAGCAGATTTCCATATCTTAAAAGCATCAAATACGACAGATTTATGCTTAAGAAAATATACCCATACCTTTTGGGTTGAATCATCGATGAAAGTAACATAATATCTTGAGCCTCCTAGAGATAAAACTGAGGTTGGTCCATATACATCCGAGTGAACAAGCTCTAACTTCTGAGCTTCCGGTGTCCTCCCTGTCTTCACAAAAGTAACCCTCTTTTGTTTTCCAAGAACACAAGGTTCACAGAATTCAGTTTCCACTTTCTTCAAGTCTGGAAACTTACCTTTCTGAGCCAACATCTTCAATCCCTTCTCGCTCATGTGTCCGAGTCGGTTGTGCCATAAATTCAATGGACTCAGACCGGTGGTCATTGCATGAACACCTTCAGCAGAAACTTCTGCCATGTATAGAGTACCTTGCTTCTTTCCTTTGACAATCACTAAATTGCCTTTGATCACTTTCCATTGTCCACCCCCAAAGTGAACATTAAACCCTTCATTATCAAGTTTACCAACTGAAATCAACTTTCCCCTCAAATTAGGAATAACCCTGACATTTTTCAATGTCCATATAGTTCCTAATGAGGTCTTCAAGTCTACATCTCCAATACCTGTGATATCAAGCATTTGATCATCTGCTAAACGAACTTTACCAAAGTTACCTGTTCGTAGATTCTTGACCATATCTGGGCATGAGATAGCATGGAAAGAAGCACCTGAATCCATAATCCAAGATTCAACTGAATCTTCAACAGAACAGATGAGAACATCGCCTAATTCTTCTGAGGATACACTGTTTACTTCTTTCTTTGAAGCGGATTTTGTACATTGGCTTCTATAGTGACCTTTTTCTTTGCAATTCCAACATTTAATGTCTTTTCTGTTCTTTGACTGTCCTCTTCTTCTGGACTTGGACCTGCCTCGACTATGTCCTCTTTCGTTTCTTCTTCCTCTACTTTCTGTATGCAATAAAGAACTAGAATTAGAAGTCTCACCACTGCTTCTCCATCTGATATCTTCGTTTACTATCAAGTCACGAATACTATCGAAAGTGAGTTTGGTAGTGCCGGATGCACTACTAACAGCTGTGACTGTGCCTGACCAACTGTCAGGCAATGATGATAAAAGGAGTAGTGCTTGAACTTCATCTTCAAACTTTATTTCAACTGAGGCTAAACGAGAGATAATCGAGTTAAACTCATTTATGTGAGCGGTAACCGACATGCCTTCCTTCATCTTGGTGTTAACCAATTATCGGATGAGGAATACTTTGTTTGAAGCGGATGGTTTTTCATACATGTTGGACAAAGCTTTCAATACACCATATGTGGTTGTTTCATTGACAATGTTGTAAGCAACACTCTTTGCCAAAGAAAGCCTAACCACACCCAAAGCTTGTCTATCCAACAACTTCCATTCTTCATCATACATGTCATCTGGTTGTTCACCTGACATAGGCAAATGCAAACTTTTCTGATACAACAGATCTTCAATTTGCATTTTCCAAAATCCATAATCACTACCATCGAACTTATCAATCTTGATTTTACTATCTTCTGCCATTTAAAAAAAATTACCAAGTTACTACTAACCAACCAGGTTCGTACTGCTGAGTGGTAATTTATACGAGCGAAAGCAATAATCAGAAACAAATAACTTATCTGTTTCAAGCTTTAAATGGCACTGAACAAGTAGTAGTAGGTTGTGATAGATACTTGTCAAAGCTGAGGGGCCTTTCTGTTCAACTGAGAAACTTAATTTCTCCAACAGAAATAAAAGGAAAGATGTACGTGTTTTCTTCCTCAATTCCACAGAAACACAAAAAAAATACTATGCTCTCCACTTCTTCTTCTTCTCTTCTGTTTGTGTTTCAAACAAGAGTAAGACTGGGTTCAATCGGAACCCTAGACAGCGGCGGCGGCGCTGGACAGATGGAGGCTGGCGGAACTGCCGGCGGTTCTGACGGCTGTGGTGAAGGCGGTTTTCTGATCAGAAACCCAACGGCTTCGGAATCACTGCTATGATTCACCTGAGCGGCGACGGTTGCTGGTTCAGAACCCTGAATAGTGACTGCGGACCTGAACAGAGGAAACTGGCGTGAAAGGATCGGCTGAAACTGATGCAAATCGGAACCCTATTTCAGATTTCTGCACCTTCAGGTATCTCCTTCTTCTACACCTTCGTTTCTGTTCGTTTATGTTCGCTTCTGTTCGAATCTGATCGATTTCTGTTCGATCTGTTCGGTTTCTGTTCGTCTTCTGATCGATTTTTGTTCGATCTGTTCGGTTCAACAACAAGAGCCTGAGCTCTGATACCAGTTCTTAGGATCAGGATACACACACGAACACATAACTCACACACGCACACTTTTCTTTTGAAGAACACAAAGATTTATAGTGGTTCGGTCGATTCTGACCTACGTCCACTCTTGGTAACTAGGAGGATTTGTATTAGTTAAGCTTGGTACAATTATTACAGATACAAAACAATCTCTTATATAAGATTGGATGAAAGAGAAGAATGTGCCAAAACATGATCCTGTGAATACTGGGTCACAGAACCCATGTCCCCTTATCCTGTGAAATCAGAAATGATTTCCTGATGTCCACTTGCTAAAGTGGCCTTCACACTCAACATCTCCGGATAGTATAATTATGGGTTTACCTTCGTGTTAGTGTAAGGAAATCTATAGGTAAACGTGCCTAGGAACGAGTAAGTATGTAGGTCGATATGTACAAAACTTATATTATGGAAAGTTGTGAATATGAGATGTTAGTATAAGTTGATGTGTATAAAAATAGTAAACAAGTACTCGTATACATATATGCATGTATGAACGTAAGATGTTATGAATGTAAGATGCTATGAACGTACGTAGGAAGGGTTTCAAGATGTCTGGGTATTGACGATTACTAATGATGTGCCTTGAGTTGGAATGAAATGTAGGTATGAAATCATCGGGTTCATGAGGAATTGATGTCAGACTTGGATTAAGAGTATCTAAGAGAATGCTTGGATAAATCCATGTTTACATTATGGAATGTTATACGATTTTCAATTATATAGAATAATGTTGTATGGTGTGTTAATGACTAATAGTTAAGTTGTATATCATGTCCACAGGTATCACACGGATTTCCTCTACCACTAACGAAGATAAGCCGGCATAGATCGAGTCAAAAAGTAAGGATTGTACGGAAGAATAGTCACATAGTTTGAATTATGTAACGTCTTAAAGTATTAATTTAAGTATGAATATTGTGAATTCCTTTTATAAAACGTATGTCATTTTGTAATTTAGCCCTCACGTAAGTAATGTCGTTAATAAAGACAGAAATTTTAAGGCTCGTATTTTCCACTGCATCGTTTTAAGGTTAAACGTGTTAGGGTCTTACACTTATGATCGGTGAAAATGGTAAACTTGCTACCGTAAAGATAGTATCTCAAAATTTTAAGGGAAAAAATTATAGCTCCTAACTCTAGATCATGGGCTGTATAATTCTCTTCATGATTCTTAAGTTGTCTAGAGGCATAAGCTATAACCTTTTGACGTTGCATCAACACACATCCATAACCTAACTTAGAAGCGTCACAATAGACTATTAAGTCTTCAGTTCCTTCTGGTAACGCTAGTATGGGTGCATTGGTTAACTTTTGCTTTAGAATCCTAAAAGCTTCTTTCTGTTTTGGTCCCCATTCAAACTTAATTGATTTGCAGGTCAATTTTGTTAAGGGAATTGCTATTCTGGAAAAATCTTGAATAAAACGTCTATAATAACCTGCTAGTCCAAGAAAACTTCTCACCTCCATCGGTGATTCAGGGACTTTCCACTTAGTAATCGCCTCGATTTTTGTGGGATCTACATGAATTCCTTCATGATTAACCAGATGTCCAAGGAATTGTACTTCTTGTAACCAAAATTCACATTTCAAAAATTTAGCATAAAGCTTTTCTTTTCTCAACAAATTTAAAAGTATAGACAAATGCTCTCCATGATCTTCTTTACTCTTAGAGTAAATAAGAATATCATCTATAAAGACAATTATGAATTTATCTAGAAATGGTTTACATATTCTGTTCATCATGTCCATAAATGCGGCTGGGGCATTGGTTAAACCAAATGGCATGACTGTAAATTCATAATGACCATACCTTGTTCTGAAAGCAGTTTTAGGAATGTCCTCTTCCTGTACTTTCAAGTGATGATATCCTGAGCGTAAATCGATCTTAGAAAAGAATCGAGCTCCTTGAAGTTGATCGAACAGATCATCGATTCTCGACAGTGGGTACCGATTTTTAATCGTAACCTTGTTCAATTCTCGGTAATCAATGCATATATGCATTGATCCATCTTTCTTCTTGACAAACAAGATTGGTGCTCCCTATGGCGATGAACTAGGCTGTATGAAACCTTTCTCCAAAACTTCGTCCAACTGGTTCTTCAGTTCTTGCATCTCCGCTGGTACTAAACGTTAAGGTGACTTAGCAATTGGTACTGTCCCTGGTATTAGGTGAATTCTGAATTCAACCTCTCTATCTAGCGGGAGTCCAGGTAATTCTTCGAGAAAAACATCTGAGAATTTAGATTCTACAGGAATATCTTTTAATTATTTTCCCTAAGTGTTAATGATTATGGAAATCATATACACTAGTGATTCTTTCCTTGCATAACTTGTTGTTTTCATCACAGAGATGAATTTTGTAGACCTAGTTGGCTTATCTCCTTTAATTGTGATTTTTTCACCCTTTGGTGAACTTACTTGTACTGACTTTTGATCACATAGAATGTTGGCATGATTGGCTACTAACCAATCCATTCCTAGTACGATATCAAATCCAGCCAGATTCATTGGGTAAAGGTTAGCAATAAAGTTATGGTTTAAAATTTATATTCTTGCTCCCTGCAAGATTTCAATAATCTTAATGGATTCTCCATTTTCCGTTTCTACCAAACATTCTTGTGGAAGTTTAGTTAATGGTTGAATGAGAAGTTTGTAGAACGAAGTATTGATAAAACTTTGGTTTGCACCAGAGTCAAATAATACTTTACCAAAAATATCATTAACTAAAAATGTACCGGCAATCACATCCGGAATCATTGGCTTCTTCAGCTGTCAGAACAAATGCTCTGGCATTCTTGGTAGTTTTGTTGTTCGTTGCTGGAGCTAGTTTCGGACAGTTTGGTTTGATATGCCTCGTCTCTCCACAGTTGAAGCATAGCTTGTTGCTGGGTTTCTTCCTGCAGTCTTCTTCCTTGTGTCCAGACATTTTGCAGAAGTTGCAGTATATTGAGCATTTTCCTGAATGCTTCTTCTTGCAGTACTTACATAAAGGTGCAGAGGTAGAACCTATATTTTTCCCACGGTAGGTATTTCCAGAACGAAATTCTTGGGTAAGTTTTTGGGCTAGGTTCTTTCTCTGGTTTTCTTCTTGCGTACGTACTAATTCATCAGTCAAGGTATTGGCTAATTCTACTGCTTCTTCTATGGTTTGTGGTCTAGCTGCCTTGACTACATGTCTGATTTCACTAATTAATCCCCAGATGTAACGGGAGATTAATACTGGTTCTTGTGAAGCAAGGGTTGGCACTATTCTAGCATATTCGAAGAATATGGTAGTGTAACCCTTGTAGTATATTCCAGTCATTTTAAGATTTAAGAACTTATTAGCGATTTGTTCTTTTTCATGAGGAGGACAAAATTTCATTTCCACTATGTTCTTAAAATCAGTCCATTCCATATTATAAATTTTATCACTTCCTCTAGACTGGAAAATAGTATTCCACCATTTTAAGGCTGCATTCTTAAAAAGATTAGAAGCAAACATAATCTTATCTTCATCTGCACATTTGCTTATTTTTAAGACTGCCTCTGTCTTTTCTATCCAACGTAAAGCTGCAATGGCTCCTTTATTGCCAGAGAATTCTATTGGTATGCAAGACCAGAATTCTTTGTAAGAACAACCAAATGACATGGTTCTTCTTCTTTTTGGAATAGGTAATTGGAGTAGCGGTCCATTATTCACGCTGTGACTTGGTTCACTAAGTGGTCGTTTACTTCCAGTTTTATTATATTCTGCTTCTGTAACAGACTTGATAATATATGGCATAACATCTATAATTCCTTGTGCTACTATATGTTGGATGGCACTGTTATCTATTTGATTTCCATTATTATCATTATTCTGGTTTTCCTGATTTACTTCGTCGTCCATCTGAATTATAAACATTTATCAGGTATTAATATCACAGAATAAAATTTAATGCAAACAATAAGACAAAAAAATTGATCAAAAACGTCGAACATTGCAACTTTTACTCTTTATATATATGTATATCTGTTACAATCTACAAGTAAAATATAAACACACTATTAGTTATGCATCCATAGATATTAGATTATCTATTTTAGTTGATTTGAATTTTTTTCACACTACACGCATTTATATATATATATATATATATATATATATTATTACTAAGGGTTGTTTATCCAAAACTGCATTTCTCGCTCGTCGTATTTCCACACGAGCTTTTCTCCTATCTGTCTTATCCTCTCTCCTCGTTCTATTAATTCTTCACCATATGTGCGGAGTTCCTGCACATTCTCGTCCCTCATGGGTGGTCGTGGTGCGGGTACTGGGTCAGGGTACTGAAGTATCGGTTCTCCATATGGGTACGGGTTATTTAATATCTCTTGAACATACTGATCGGCATTCCAATATGGATCTAAAGGATTAAGGTTGGTGTATTGTGCTATGGGGTTTGGTATCGAGTCTTCTTGCGGATAGAGTTCCCTATAATCCCTATGGTCATCTTCCCATGGATCATACGCTAAAGGATTAGGTGCTGGGATTCTAGGTATCTCGTCAGGGTTAAAGGCTGGTATGGGAAATTGATTTCCTTGGTTAGGTTCTATCTCCATTGGTTGGGTTGGAAATAGTGGCAATGGTAGTGGTGAAATTATCTGGTCAAGGTTTGGATCTGCTGCAATGGTGGCTAGTATATGAAAGTTTGCCAACCGTCTATTAACTGTCTCCTGAGTTTGGGCATTCATTTCCCTATTGGCTGCTGCTAACGCTCTTTGTTGTTGTAACTTTCTCATTTGCTTTCTCCTCTCGTGTGCTACCATACTAAACCATCCTCTCTTTTTCGAAGGGAATGGTTCCTCGGATTGAGCCTTAAATATGAAGATTCCTTCTTCAGTGTCAGCAGAATACCCCGAAGGAGTAGGCTGTGATGAAGTTCCTTCACTCTTGGGAGAACTAGCTAGGTGACGATAGGCGTCAGACGTACCTTGCTCACTCATACTGTAAACTAACAGATTGTCAAATAACACAAAACAATAATATACATATATACACATAATTACATAGATTATTTCCTAACATAATTGACAAAATTTTGGTGTCAACTGAACACTTCTGTGGCTTAAACCAGTGGTTGTAGCTTTGATACCACTCTCTGTCGCAGCCCCCGACCCCTGCCCTGGGAGCGGGCGGCCGCGAGCTCAGATGGGTGGTATCGGTGTTTATTAATTTGGCAGCAGAAATTTACATCAGGATCATAGTTAGGAAATAGTTTATCAGAGTAAAACACCACATTTTTATAAATAATAAATACATGGGAAAAACCTAAGTTTCCATCATAATATGTTTATAGGGATAAACCCTAATTTATTGAAATAAAACTTATTTCTTATTTAGGTAACTTATATAGCCACTTTTCCAAGCCTTCATTGCTCTCCAGATGGCTTCTATTTGGCTTTCACATTTTGTTACCTGAAACGCGTTTTAAAAACATTTTACCAGCAAGAAATACTGACGAGTGCATCCCAATTTACTCAAAACAAGTTTTTATCATTTTACAATATTGAGGGCGATTACAATGTTTATATCTACCCAATTACCACCCACGGTACTGTCAATCCTGACTTGTAGTCTTGTTACTATTCACAGTATAGTAATAAGTAATGTATATAAAACCCCAACATACCGACAGTAATTGTAGAATACATAGACTCAATCACTGTTTATCATAATTTAAAATAATTGAGGTTTGTATAAAAAGGTTTACAAAAATAGATGTACTCACATTGTTGTTTTAGATAATACTACTGTTTTTTGGTGACTTCCTAGTTGTAATCTATTAAAATTAAACAATGCACATGTGTTAGTAAGATAACCCAATTTACATTAGCCATACCCCCGAGACAGAACTCCAACAACTGAGTCAGGCAGAGCCTTGACATGTGTTACGGAGCTCTACATCAATCGGGCAGAGTAACTAATACGTAACCGGGGGTTATGATACTTACAACGAGGTAGAGCTTCGTTTTTTAGGGGTATAATACCCGATAATATTAGCTTACTCGAGATTTGAGAGAGAAAGATTTTATGAACGAGAAATAACTGAACATCGTCTCCTATTTATAGGTCTGGATTTGGGCGGCTCGCACCCTGCGTAAGCCTGAGCCTCAGTCTTCGTGGCCTGCGAGGACTCTAGGCTAGGCCCTAACTGCGTCGAATCAGTGGTATAGCTTTGATGCGTAACATGACACGTGGCGCAACCAGGTGCGGCCTGGTGTCATGCTGTCGTGCCCTGCGACTCCTTTGCTTAACTGTGTCGCGCCCCGCAAGCGACATAAAATTTTGTTTTTATTTGATTTTTATAAATATAAATGTATATTAGGCTTGTTTTTCGTATACGGTGTATATTTTAGGACGTATCGGAGTACTTTAATGGTTTTGGGTGTTGTTATATGGTTTGTGCAGGGATGAGTTGCAAGTGAACCAAGCACCTCTATTCATAGTTGGAAATATCAAGAGAACTTTGAAAGGGTAGGTTTTTTATTAAGGGTAGGGTAGTTTTATTTGAAAAGTGGTTAAAGGCGTAAAATGTCGGTTTTCTTTTGAAAATTTATTTGTGGCTTTATGAACTAAATACTTATAAGCAATAGATTTGCTTATTTATTTCAAACAACTAGAGAGGTTTTTTTTTTTTTTTTTTTGATAAAATAAAGTCACATGTTTTTGCGTTTTTTTCAAAAGAACCAATTTTTACTAAAATAAAAGGTGTAAAGATAAAAAGATGGTTTTTTGGGTGATGGTGTTTTGTAATTTTTGAAATGAATGGTTTGGGCTCAAAGGGTTGACTAGGGAGAATTATTTTGGGGAGATAAAAATAGAAAATAAGGTTGAAAAAGAAAAAAGAAAAAGGGTTTAAAATCTTAATGCCTCAATCATATATATACTTACTTGGATTAGTCGGTAAGGACCGGGAATGTATTGTCTTGTCTAGTTCTAGATTTATAAAAACCGTACGGACTATTCACATAAGAAATGAAAAATGAGCATTTAATATAGATATGATATTGGATGCTCGTTAAAGGCTCAAAATTTACAATTTTGTAGGAAAAAGGGTAAAAATGTGAAAGTATATATACAATCAAATTTTAAAATTTTGCCATGCCTTTTATGAATTTTCCTTATATAATTCTTTTTACTACAGCGCTATCGATTGTAAATTTGTAAAAATTTGAATTTTCTAAATTCGGTTTTCTTAATACAACCTATTTTTTATTATATAACATATTTTTACCATTCAAATCATTTAACCACATTCAACATTTGAATTTTTATACAAATCACTCATAATAAAAAAAATATTTTCATTATTCTTTCTTTTTTTTAAAAAGAAAATATTTTAGCAAACATAATTTTGAATTTAATGATATTCAGAGACTAATATAAGTTTTTAAGTAAAGAAAACTTTTTTTTAGAAAATTCATGAATAATTTCTTATCAAGTTCACTTGTTAATGACTATAATAACTATCAATAATTAAATATTAATTATCTATGAAGAAATAGAAAAAAAGAAGTGAGAACCCCAAAAACAATGACCTAAAATAGTGATAAGCGTTCCCCCGACAATTTTTTTATTATATATTGTTGTTATAAATTAGAAACTAGGTTTACTATATATTGATGTATATATATTTTGTACAAACTGTTCATAATATAGTGAAATTGTATAATTATAAAAGAGGCATATCAAGTTTTCCCTAAACTTTGGATTAGGATGTTATGATGTATGTGCAATACATACATACAAGAGAGTTAAATTAACATGTATACATATTACTGCCTCTACCTCTACCCATTTTAGGATGCTATAAAGCTAGTTCTTTTAAAAACCTTGAATAACCATTTACATTCCATAAATTAGAAACAATTTTGTGCATAAGGAGTTGTAATTTATGTTTTGGGTGGTTTTCAAAAAAAAAAGTTGATTTTTTAACTTTAACCCAAAAGCTTTTTATGTTTTGCAATTTTAACCCATATAAATTGTTTTTTTTTCACTTTTAACTCAAAAGTTTCATTATTTTCAATTTAACCTCACAATATTATTTTACCTTCAACTTTGGTCCCTATACTTTTCATCTTTCGCAAATTTTCGTTTTACGTTTCGTTCTAAATTTTGCGAGTTAAGACGGCGTGACGTGCGTGTGTCGTTTAACGTTTTTTTTGTTTCGTTCAAAGTTATGCAAGTTAACACGACGCAACATGCATGTGTGGTTCAATGTTTTACATTTTTTTTTTCGTTTGACAAGTTCGTCGCAACGCGCGGGTCCAGGATCGACTCAGTGTTGGCAGTCACTGACGTTGGTGTGACATTAGTGCTATTTGACATAGTTCTACGCCCCCGCCGCAACGCGGGGGAGCTTAAATCTAGTTGATCATAAAATCTAATATCATATTGTTTTAACAATGAGATAAGTGCATTATAGAAATTAGGTTATGTTCCATAGGTTTTTAAATTTTTCCATATAATTATCCATATATATGATTACTAAAGACATCCAAGCGGCATTCGGCAATAGAAATAACATCTGCGGGTGTCTATGGGTAATACCATGTTCATTAATTAGATACCTATTATGGCTGTTTTAATAAGAAAGTTTCATCTTATAGTATTACTACAACAATTGTTAATTTAAAAACACTGCTTTTAAATAATGTCATCACATGAATCTCGAAGTGATTTGTATTTATATAGCTGATTTTACAATACTTTATGTCATGTTGCATAAACAAGCAGCCACATTTCACCTATTCATTTTCAGTCTTTTCTTCAATAACATCGGTCATTTCATCAATCTAGTAACATTTCAAACGATATACCCGCTTAACTAATAATAATATTTATTATTAGTCTTTGGAAATTTCAGCTCACTCGCGTTGATGCATTTGAAAACATAGTCACGGAGTGACTTAATTTCAAGCGGTGAAGTTTCTTACATGCATACACTTTAGATGGTGTTACTGATTTTTCATACTTACGAATTCGCATAGGTTACGATTAAGTTGAATGTTTGATCTAGTGACCAATTCATGAAATTTGTATAGGCATGATATTTGAAAATGTTTGGTGAATCACTTAGTGTAAAGCGAGTAACATATCTACAAGAAAAACAGGTATCCGATATAATATAAAATGTGAAAATGATTCAAACATAGGTAGCCACTTGGTAGATCCGTTCATTGATCCCGGTTATTCTTATCAAACAGTTATGTAATATCTTTTTTTTTTTTTTTTTGCTAGTCTAGTTGTCCCAAGAAAATAATGATAATTGACTGCTTTATCTATAAAAGAAAAATAGAAATATAAAGGCCTAAATCAATAAGGAACAAGAAAATATTCAAATTTAACATTTACATGATAGAAATAAAAATAATAAAAAAAAGGTTCAAGTTTTACTTACATAAATCGAATTACAAGGAAATAATGTCCCTTAAGTTCTATTAACAACTAAGGAAAGCAAAACAATCTGCCAGTTGACAATAAAGCTAAGGTTATTGTTGAAGGCCTAATAAGGGTGTCCATTTGGTGTATATGGAAAGCCAGGAACGCGAAGATATTCTCCCACGGTGCTCCGACGACTGAAGACATTTTACGAGATGTGAAAGCGGTTAGTTTTCTATGGGTAAAGAATAGATCTAAAATAGGTAACGTTGTGTGGAGGGATTGGTGTAATTGGCCATTGTATTTGTTGTAATCGGTTGTTTGGTGCGGTCCTGCGTTTTTTAGTCAGGCCGGCCGTTTAATGAAGTTTACTTTTCAAAAAAAAAAAAAAAAAACTAAGGAAAGCAAAAATAAAAATAAATAATAAAAACTGTGCATTAATTGATATAATAATAAAATTGTCATTAAGTGCAATTATGTCAAGTTGTGATTGTATTATTATGACTAAGGCCCCGACAATTTAATTAAGACCTCTGAAAATGTAGAGACGTTTGGAACATTGGCCATGTGATCGAGAGTGAAGCATGCAAAAGTTTTATTATCTCCCATTGGGATCTGTTTTTTGCCTTGACAATTTGTACATACAAATTTTCATAACCATACATACATACATAAATAAATTATTATTTTTATCTTTTAATATGTCTATCCAATAAAAACACGCCAAATTGATGTACCTAACAAAACTATGAACCATAATGTTCAACGGATGTGATTCATTAAAGAAGAGTGTATTAATCTCAACATAATATTATTGAGAGTAGAACAAATATTTGATTATTTTCATGACGTGTTTTAATGGGAAGATTGTATTGAAGTCACAATTTCATATGTGGGGGCAATAAAAGAAAGTTAGGGTACAAGAGATAGAGAAATGTAAGGAAATTAGTTTGAGAAACTGATACCTCTGATTAGTGGTCCCTTTTTTTATCATATCTTTATAAACATTAACAGAGATGGATCATACAAAAATCTGTACATATGCTTCTTGTTTCTTTAATTAATTAATTAATATATACTTAGAGAGAGAGAGAGAGAGTATAGCTAGAGAGAGAGAGGAATAGGTCAACTTTGAATAGCTGGAAGAAAGGCACAAAACCTCATTACTGTTGAGATCTCTCTCTATATAAGATGATACTGTTTACAAGAGAGATATATAATAAGCTTTACAAGAGTAGAGAGTGCTATTTCCAGCCATAAATTCTCTATTTTTGTTCTTCTCTATCTATCTTTATTCAGTTTATGTTTGTATGAGAGATTGAAGCTGCCAGCATGATCTGATATTGCCAGACTGATTTGCCTATGTGTGTTTGTGTGATGGTTTCTCGTGCGTATGTAGATTAACTGTGTCTTATGGGGTGTTCTAGTGTGTGTGTGTGTTTTCATGGTGTATCCAGTGTGTGTTTATGGGTAGGGTAAAGAAAGGTTAATCAGGTCATGGTTGCAGCTTCAATTACTCATTACCAACAGTTTATCATACAAAGAAGGCTTGTAGAATCCTTTCATGATTGTTTGGCATGGGCTTTCTTTTCTTGTTTGGCAATGGTGGATCTCATATCATGTGAAATGACCAATCAATCCAAGTAAGTACTATAACTTGATTGTTCATGTTTCTTTGATTTGTCTCTTTCACTTTTTTTTTTATCTTTCATTGTTTAATTTTCTTATTGATTTCCTCAACTAACTTTTGTTTTATTAATATCTCTCAAATTAATATATTTGTTGCATTTATTAATTAGATTTGAATCATCGCTTTCAACTTTTGATTTAATCTTCTACTTTTACATTCTCATGCGGATTAGTATTTTATTCTTGTGCCTACTTTCTTTAAACTTTTTATTTAATACATGAACGGTTTATGTTAAATGTTTGTCTATGTCAAGATTCATTTCTTAACATTATTTTCTGCAAGTTAATATCAAAATTAAAGATGGTGAATTAAAGGAATGTCATGTGTACTCTTGGTTCAGATTTCGTTCAGTATTGCCAGTACTGCGTAACAAATCTCATAAAAGCAATCGCACTGTCGAATCTCGTTGTTAATAAGATTGGAAACTTGTATATTATCATTATTATAGATAAGCTATTATAACCAGCAAATTATACAGATGGAAGTAGGTTAAAGAGATTAATTATTTGTATTGATAGCATTAAGCTTGGTGGAAATGGCCTACTTTTTATTAATTAAATTGTACAAATGTAACATGTAACGTCTCGACCTATAGATATCACATCAGAAAGATGGTGACTGGGGATGTCAAATATTACTGGCAGTGAATTGAGTTGTAGCAAAGGGCAAAAGTGACATGAAATGAACTTTAGAACATAGATAAGCAACAACATACATTAATGGCTAGCATGTGTCACATATTTAACTTTCACTGTCATATATAGTCCAAAATAAGTAAAACCACTAACTTTCCTGAAAATAGTATAATCACACTTCATTTATAGGACACTTCATTTTCACTTCTTTCTTTGATTCAGATTTAATTGCTTCATTATGTAAAAAAGATAACATCATCTTGTTTGCTAGGTGTTTCTAGGAAATTGCCCTATACGAAAAGGCACATATATATAAAAGTCAATAGCGGCGACAAGAGTGATCAATACCGGCGACACCTGTCGCCGCTAAAGGTACCCTGTTCTTGTAGTGATATCTCTTGATACATTCTTGTTTTCCTAAAGAAAAACGTCGGGTTATATAACATGTTCAGGCACTCTACGTACAAGTTCGGTCAATTCCATTAACATAAACACGGATACTTACATCAAACATTGTTCTATAAATTCGTTTTTTTTTTTCTTTCCAAGAACCGGTATATGTTAATCCAAAAGTGGTATAATCTTAGTTAATTTAGTTTTGTTATTTAAAAAGGCAGATTAAGTTTTGCTTTGAATACAAAAGTAGTATGTATAATACACTTTGAGCCTCATTTGTTGATTAATTAAAGAAAACATTGTTATTCCAGAAATTGCTATCTTATTTGTAAATTTAATTAATAAAACTAAAATAGAACCCAGTTGATAGTAAAGAAGATGGTTCTGTATACTAAAATTGTTAGCGGAAGCCGTCATCATAATCGTTCCGTACTCGTGTTTTTGTGTGTTTGATATGAACGTATACGCACAGAGAAATAGAAAAACAGAATGGATATTATGAATCTCTTGGTAACAGATAATTGTAGGTCCCTCTCGGAGGATCGAGAACAAACCTAAACCTTGTTATACTAACTCACTAGCAAGTGCGGAATCCAAGCTAGCAAGCAAACCGGGATGATGCAAGAACAAACACAAGAACACACAAGACTCAACGATTAACACCACTTGTATTAATGCGTATGAAAGGTTCCGATTACAAGCACAATGTTTACAATCAGTTTGCAAACTCTCAAAGTGTGTGTGTGAGTGTTTTCAGCAGAATGCTCTCTATCTCTCGGGTGTGCATTCTCCCTAAAACAACACACTGCATGGATATTTATATACCCAGCTCAACATGTCTGGTCCGAAGGATCCGATAGATGGTCCGAAGGATCATCTATCGATGACAATGCTTTCGAAGGATCAGCAGGGACCTCGAAGGATGATCCTTCGAGGTCTATTAATCGAAGCATATCTTTCGAGCACCTCGAAGGATCAACAGTATCCTTCGAGGAGCTATCCTTCGATACAGACAAACAAACATATTACAAACTTATTGGCCAAGTCAAACTAGGAGGATAGTTGACTAGGTCAACTTACAGGACATTGTTTACATACAGACCGAATACAGACAAAGTACAGACACAAGTGCACCAACAAACTCCCCCTTGGCTGTAGCTTTGTCTTTATCTTCTATAATTGCAGGCTCGTCTCGAACTTCGACGGTCTTTGGTCTTCGAGTTCCCAAAACTCTGATGTCCTTTCAAGTCTTCATTGTCGGAGGATCTTCAAAGTCTTCACGTCTTGAAAGCAAAGAGTGTATCAACAAACTACCCGTATCATGTAGGAAGTGTGTTGACAAACTCCCCCTTAACATAAGCTCCCCCTTGAGTTATGCTCGTGAAATACTTTATCTTTATGAAGTGAGATCCTTGTGGTGTTGATGATGGCCAGCGGCAACTCGATCATCTTCATCACTTGAGTGCCTTCACGTCGTGTCTTCATTCCAAAGCTTGTCATCGACCATGTTCTCCTTGCCTTTAGAATCTGCACATGCAAGAAATCTAAACGCGTAATGAGAACAACTGCTTGGAATATAGTTAACATAAACACATGACACACGGATGACCATGTCACAATCAAACACCGTCCGATAATTTGAAAGTCTAATAGATTTATCAATTTCAGATTTAACTTTCAAAACATGCAAATTTCGACCGTTTATGAAGACTTAGTCAATTCGGTTTTCATTCAGGTTTCAGGCAACGAAGACTCGAGTTCCAACATCGTACGATCAAAAATAAAGTAGAAATAAAATCTTTTTGGCTTTTAAAAAGTTTATATTAAAACACACCTAAAATCTTTTTGGTATTTTTGAAATTAAAAGACAACAATTTAATATCCTTTGAGTCTTATCAAACGACATCACCGCTAATGTCGTGCTGATATGCACCAAACGACGAAACTGTTTAAAAATAAAGCAATAAAATTTAAGCAGTAAATAAATATATACAGACAATCTTTTTGCGAGTTTCGAGGGTAAGAGAATCATATCAGTGTACGGTCATGTCAAGACACTCTTGTTGTACATTTAGTTAACATTTAGATAAGCATCCTATAACAATTATCGGTATTGTTGTCCATTTAAGCTCAACTTATCAGATGTAATCATGATTAGGGGATACGTTAATGTATAATTTATACTTACCGACCGGTGTTCATCCACATCACGACACATTCCCGTATCAAGGTATGCACGAGGGTTCATCTTACCGGTGAGTATACCGATTATCATCTGTTTGACCGTATATGGTGTGAGATACTCACTTATTTTGATTTGAAAAACAAGCCCTATGTGATATAATCACTTATTGATGAGGAACTTGATTTTCATATGCATGAGGGCACAGGTGCAAGTCCGTGAACAGGTCAGTACTTCCGTACAGCAGAGAGACAAACTTGACACCCGGATAAATGTGATATATTATCACTTATTTGATTTGGACATGTGATTGTTGATCACTTATTGAGGTCGAATGCAGTATGTATTATGTACACGTATGTATAGTATCATGGAAGATCTTAGACTTAGTCTATTTATAGAAGCAACCATGATACCCAGATGATAAGCAGCATAAAGACCGAATATCTCAGAACCTCGGCAATCTCTCAAACGAAATTTCGGTACCAAGACCATATGCCAATGAATGGTTCCCACCCAGTCTTCAGTCGATTTAAGTTTATATCACCCTGCACACTTTAAAATGATTGTGAGCCTACCGATACATCTTATATAGAGCTGCTTATCGCTTTTTCATTTAAGGTTTAAAGAGGTTTAGACAGACCACTGATGTACTATCATTTTCTCTTTTACTCGCCAGGAAACTCATTTTTGATTTTCTATTGTTTTTGTGTTTTTGAAATTTTTCGATGTTTTTGGATTTTTCGATTTTTGGTTTACTCCCCCTAAAATCAATAAACTAAGACAAATTTTAAAACACAAAGGTATTTACAAAAATGATTTTCCGATGTTAGTTTTACTCTTGCTTGACCTTAATGCCGTTTACCAATAATAAAAAGTCAAATCTTGATTTGTCAAAAGCTTTGGTAAATAAGTCGGCACGTTGGTCATCGGTGTGGACCTTAACAACATCGATTAATCTTTTCTCAAAGCAATCACGTATGAAGTGATATTTGATTTCGATGTGTTTGGTTTTTGAATGCTGCACAGGATTTCTAGTGATCTGTAAAGCAGCAGAGTTATCAACGTAAATAGGAGTAGTTAGGAATTCAAAACCGTAGTCCCGCAATTGTTGTTGGATCCACAAAACTTGGGAGCAACAACTTGAGGCAGCAATGTATTCAGCTTCACATGTTGATGTTGCGACACACGTCTGCTTCTTGCATTGCCACGTGACTAGGCGATTTCCTAAAAACTGACATCCAGCCGTTGTGGATTTGCCGTCGATTTTGCATCCGCCAAAATCAGAATCACTGAATGCGACCAATTCAAAGTTATTATCCCTAGGGTACCACAGACCGGTGTCTGGGTAAGCCTTCAAATAACGAAAGATCCTTTTTACAGCTGCAAGATGGGAGTCCTTTGGATTCACTTGATATCTGGCAAGCAGGCACGTTGGGTACATTATGTCTGGTCTTGATGCTGTGAGGTACATAAGAGATCCGATCATAGCGCGGTAATATGAAGGGCTAACAGTCTCTCCCTTCAAATCTGGAGTAATTCCGTGATTTACTGCCAATGGGGTTCCAATGGGCGTTGCATCAGACATCTGAAACCGGTTCAAGATGTCACCAATATATTTAGTCTGATGGATGAATATCCCAGACTCCGTTTGTTGCACTTGTAGGCCCAAGAAAAAGTTCATTTCCCCCATAGCACTCATCTCGAATTTATCCTGCATTATGCGCTCGAAATTCCTGCACAAAACATCATTAGTAGAACCAAAAATAATATCGTCAACGTATACCTGTACCAGAAGAAGATCTCCATCTTGTTCTTTGATGAAGAGAGTACAGTCGATAAGACCCCGTCGAAAACCGTTCTCCAGCAGATAGTTTGATAAGGTTGCGTACCAAGCTCGCGGTGCTTGATGAAGACCATAGAGAGCTTTGTTGAGCAACCAAACCCGATCGGGATGGATAGGATCTTCAAAACCTGGAGGCTGTTCGACATATACCTCTTCTTCAACCACACCATGTAGAAATGCACTTTTCACGTCCATTTGGTAAACCTTGAATCCTTTGTAGGACGCATAGGCTAGAAAGATTCGAATTGCTTCGAGACGTGCCACTGGTGCATATACTTCGTTGTAGTCGATGCCTTCTATCTGACGAAAACCTTGAACGACTAAACGTGCTTTGTTTCGAATAACCACGCCACGATCGTCCTTCTTGCATTTGAAAACCCATCGAGTTCCAATCTTCTTGTAGTTTTCAGGCTTTTCAACAAGTTTCCAAACACCAAGCTTTTGAAATTGCACCAATTCTTCCTGCATAGCCTCAACCCATGAGCTGTCTTTCATTGCTTCTTTCCACGACTTTGGTTCTTCTTGTGACACGTAACACGCGAAGGACCAGTCATTCTGTTGACCAGATTCTCTTATAGCTGAATACAAACCAGCATTCCGGTTGTTTCTCAGCTGATTACGCGTCTGCACACCGCGATGGACATCTCCTATAATGTTCTGCTGGGGATGGGTATCATGAATTCTCATTTCAGGATTATCTGGCACACGAGCAGTGATACCCAAATTGTTCAAATTAAGATCCACAACCAACTCTACACCAGGAATGTGTGTCGAGGTGGATGCATTTCCTTCAGCAGTGTCTACATTCTGCATATGAGGTGTATCAATAGAAGCACCTTGAACAGGAGCAACTGGAGCTGAAGATCCTTCAGCTGCATCATGATATTCATCATCTTCAGAAGACTCATTATAATCAGCAGCATCTTCATAAACCTCATTTTGAACTGTATTGTTAACAGATGAAGAACCTTGAGGATCAACAATAACAGGTCTAACCAATGGCGAGACAGCCGCATTATCACTTTCAATTAACATTCTTGCAGCTGCTGATTCTTCGTCAAAGGTTGGCAGATTGAAGGAGTCAAAGAGTCCATCATAATCGAACATCCACGGATCACCCGGAGCCCTAACAGGACTCGTATACCTTTGAACCCGCACCTCACTCCATAGCTCTACCTTTTTGGTAGCTAGATTCCAGACACGAAAGTTTGGAGTTTGGTATCCAAGAAAATATCCTTCAATAGCCTTAGCACCAAATTTGCCATCTGGTTCAATCATGGTACAAGGACCACCAAAGGGTTCTAGGTAAGAAAGATCAGGTTTCCTTTTCTGAAGGAGTTCGAAACAAGTTTTGCCATGTCTCTTCACTGTAAGAACTCTGTTTAATGTGTAGCATGCAGTCGACACAGCCTCCCCCCAGAATTGAATAGGGAGTTCCGACTCAACTAACATTGTTCTAGCCGTTTCTATAATCGTTCGATTCTTCCTCTCGGCGACACCATTTTGTTGTGGAGTATAACGAGAACTGTATTCATGAAGAATGCCTTTAGAAGTACAGAACTCATCCATAACTTGATTCTTGAATTCGGTTCCATTGTCGCTTCGGATTCTTTTTACTTTCAACGAATAGAGATTCTCCAACATAGGGAGAAGATCCTTGAGAATGCCAGGAGTTTCACTTTTGTGTGCCATAAAAGATACCCAAGAAAATCTAGAGTAGTCATCAGTAACTACCAGACAATATGCATCACCGAACATTGTCTTGTGCTTCATAGGTCCAAAGAGGTCCATATGAAGACGTTCGAACGGCAAGCTAACAGTGTTGATTTTCTTCAAAGGATGGGATTTCTTCGTTTGCTTTCCCTTTTGGCACGAGACACAGATATCTTGTAAATGAAAACTTCTTACAGGCACACCATTCACAAGATTGTTTTTCACCAAATGGTTCATTTTTCTCAAGTGAATGTGTCCCATTCTTCTGTGCCATGAAATTGACTCCTTTTCTGTGGCTTTTGAGACAAAGCAAGTGACTTGTGCAGATGTTGTAATCGCCTGGCTCATATCGAGAATGTAAAGATCATTAACTCTCGGAGCCGATAAGAGAATCCATTCTTGTGGAATTTTGAATCCAGGTTTTAGCACATAGCAGCCGGCATCATCAAAATGCACGGTGAACTTCTTATCGCAGATTTGCGACACGCTCAGAAGATTATGATCAATTTGCTTCACGTAATTGATCTTGTCAAAACACACAATACCATTGGAGATACTTCCCTCTCCAGTGATATAACCGCCTTTATCTCCCGCAAATGCGACATAGCCTCCTCTAATATTTCTCACATCGTACAGAAGCCGTAAGTCGCCAGTCATGTGCCTAGATGCTCCACTATCAACAATCCAATGACTGTTAATAGTTCCTCCTGGAACACCCTGCACATGTCAAGTAAAACATCAGTTGAGAATGGGGACCCAAGCCTTAGTGGTCTTGGGTCGTCCCTGAGCATCACGAAACGTGATATCAATCTCTTGATGGTTTTTAAGAACAACTGCTCCCCCTGAATTGTCACCTGCCTTAGGTAACCAAGGTTGTTTTTGCCTACCAGTTTTTGAAAATTCTGGTTTTGCATGTTGTGACACACTTGATTCCTTTTGAACTGTTTTAACTTCAGATTTTAAAGCTTTTTCAACAGTTTTCATGTTCTTACGTCGTTGTTTAGTTTCTTGTTCTTTAACAGTTCTTTTATCATTTTTAGGTGAAACTGATCGACGTTGGGGATGAATTGTTTCAGGTGGAGTTTTCTCAACAAATTTTTGCTTTGGAGCATTTGGGCAATTTCTGATGATATGCCCAATTTCTCCACATTTAAAACATGTTCTCCTTTCAACAAGCTTAGGAGAACTTGATCGACCACAAGAAGTCGAAGTCGTGGACCCTGAGGTACTAGCCTTTTCATCACACCCATTTGTATGTTGAGTGTAATTGTTATCACTGTTACGTTTTAAGATTGTGACTTGTTTTACAAAATCTGTGTTAGATTTGTTTTCAAAGGTTTCAATCTTATCAGTACCCTTGGATGACACGAACTTGACATCCTTTGCTTTCTTTTGAAATCGAGCTCCTTTTGTTTCAGACTTCATCTGAGAGACTTGATGTTTTTGAGCTCGTTTGACGGGTTGTTTACCATTAGAAGCAGTAGGTTGTTGAGTGATTGGAGATTTTTGATTCCTAAATTGTTTTCTAATCTCAGCCTTAGGAATTGGATCACATTGTGTTACCACAATTCCTGGAAGTGTTTTTCCCAAAAATTTGTTTGTGTTGTCTTCAAAGACTTTATCAATCAAAGATTGATTTACATTTTTAATTGGAAAAACGTTATCTGAGTAGATTTTATTATCTCCAACCAATGTATACAACACATTACTGCTTTTAACAGTAGACACAGACTTCTTTTCAATCTTGACAGGATCTATCACTTGTTTCTTGACTAATGAAACCTCAGGAGTATCGGGATCACACAGAATGTGATTCTCAAGTGGAACAACTACTCCTTTCATTTTGTCAAGTGATTTATCCTGTTCACCTACATTCACTTCTGATTCATCATCCGATGACTCATAGTCCTCGATAACTGGAGGACTTTGTTTCATAGATGTTGAAGCTCCTTGCTGCTTTGCACTGTCCGGTTTGAACCCTAGGCCAGTAGAAAATTCCTCAAAGTTCAGAGGCACACTGGGTTCATACCGTGGCATGTTTTCATCATTAGGCATCGTGTTGTAATTATGCCTCAAAGGGGGTGGGCATTTCTTGTATCCTATGCCCTTTTGATCTCCCTTTAGTTGTTGAACATCGATGATGTGATCAAGCACAAATCGAGAGTTAGAATAACTTTCCAATTTCTGTTTGATCGCGTCATGCTCACTTTTGGCAATGGCTAACTGCTTCTTGGTTTCCTCAACAAGATTTATGTATTCATTTATACTAATTTGTTTATGGTAAACCACTTTATTAACCTCGGACACATCTTTCTTTAATGTTTCTATTACAGATTTAAATTCTTTTTCATTCCGAGTTAAAGCCATGTTTGCCTCTTTGCATTTTGACAGTTCAATAACTAAATTTTGATTATGACTATGAAGCTTTTCCAATTCAAGCTTCATTTCAGCACATGATTCACAAACACTAGGAGCAGGAGGTTCAGAATTTACCTGACTCGAAGAGGCTGACAAATTTGCCATAAAGGCAGTTTGAAAAGAAAAATCTCCATCTTCAGAAAATAACTTTTCCATTTCCTTTGATGCAGTAGCAGCCCTCCTAATCAGAATTGATTTCTGACATTTCAGCTCATCAGCTTCATTCAATAACTCCTGAATATCAGAACCTGCTTCCTCCTTCACATCAGATTCAGACTCTGATTGATTATCCCCAGAAACAGAGCCTTCTTCATCAGAACTCCCAGAATAACCAGAACTGTCATCACTTTCAGATGACTTTTGATTGATGATTTTTGCATAAAGAGCTGTTCCACTTCTTTGATCACTGTCACCAAACTGCACAGACCAGTCACATCCTTCATCACCTTGAACTGTCAAAGCCCGATTGGGATTTGATGGTCCAGACTGGTTCTGATTGTTGTTGACTGCTACAATCCTCCTGTCTTGGTTTCTGAATGGGTTGTGATTGCCTTGTTTTGTTGGCCGAGTGCACTCACGCTTGAAGTGCCCTTTCTCGCCACAATTAAAGCACGTGACGGCATTAATATCAAACCCATACTTCGTATCTTTCTTTCCTTCCAACGAAGTCCTACCAGTACGAGCCATGAAGTCTTTGGCCCTTCTAACCGCACTAGCAAACGCCCACTTAATATCCATCAACTCCATTTCATCCTTGTCGATCTGTTGATAATCTTCATGTGTCATGTTGATGTTTCCAATCTGTCCCGCAACTAACCCGCAGTAGGCACTGACCATAGTATTGATCAATTCTACATGCTCCTTTGCAACTTCTATACTAACTTGGGAAAGATTTGAAGTGTCAACACGAACAGTGTTAGGGTTTGGAGGTTGAGAATTGCTTGTGAAATGAGCTTGCTGTTGTGGTTGAACTGGTGGCTGTGATGGAACTGGAATGTAAGATCTTGGATCAAAACCCGGAGCAGGATTGGTCTGAGGAAACGGAAGAGAACTTGTGTTGGATACGAAAGCAGTTTGCAGTTTAGGTTGCTGAGCTGCAGCGGATTTTGCTAAGATGTCGAAGCCTGGAAGATACATTTCTGTATTTTGAGGAACTGGAGCTCGCTTAGCTTTCCTGATTTCTTCCTCATTCTTATGTTCCAGTTTCTGAATGAACTCATAGATATTAACCGTGTCTAGAGTTCCAGTGTGCTTCAGCAACTCAATGAAAGAACTCCACTTTGGAGGTAAAGCATCAGCAAACTTGTTCACCATGTCTTGCTGAGTAGCAATAACCCCATAAGCACACATTTCACTGATCAGATGATAGAAACGTGTTGTCATATCATTTAGAGTCTCGTTTTCCAAAAACTGAAACGAGTCAAACTCTTTCTTCAACAAGTCATGACGAGACTTTCTCGTAGCTGCATTGCCTTCTCCTCGAGCAACCAAGGCATCCCACAATGTTTTCGTGTTCTTGCAATAGGAGAACTGATGATAAATATCTTTATTAAGCGCCTGTGTAAGTGTTGCGAAGGCCTTTTTCTCCAATTCATAAGATTTCTTGTCAGGTTCAAGCATGTTGGCATAACCTTCTGAAGTGGACGCAGCAACTTCAAGAGCAGCATTGAATGGATTGATGAAACACGTCCAAAGATCAGTGCTTTGCCCTTGAACATACGTGTGGAAGCGGTTTTTCCATGATGGAAAATCGTTCATATGATTTAGCTTTGGAGGACGATTGTTGCTTCCCGTTTCGCTTTCACTGATCAAAAGGTTTTGAATACTTTGACTTTGATTGGATACCAAAGCCCATTGACTTGGACTGATTGATGGCGACGGAAACATACTCTTAGCCCAAGCATCAGCAGTAGTTAGTTCTTGACTAGATTGTGAGTTCAAACTCCAATCCCAAGGACTTGTACAACTCATCTTGATCAAATATTAATAAATAACCTACACAACCACAAACTGTTAAATGCAAACAGACAAGAATTGAAGGATATAGACCTGTTCGAAAGATCAAGACTGGTTCGAAGGACCAACAGTGATCGAAAGATTACTGTTGAGTTTCGAACAAAGTCTTCGAAAGATTCACAAATGACAGATCCTTATCTTTCGTAAAGTTTTATCGAAAGATTCACAGTTCGAAAGATATTTGTCTTTCGAATACTGATCTCGAAGGATTCACAATGAAAGATCCTTATCTTTCGAGATAAATCCTTATCTTTCGGACAACTAACTTTCGAAAAGATTCCAGAAACGAAGGATAAAACTTAGACTTCGAAAGACTGTTCGAAAGATGCTAATCTTTCGAGCTGTTTCTAAGTCGAAAGATATCTTTCGGAAGTTTCTGACACACTGACACAAAGTGACGGGTAGGTGGGAAAGGTGATGGGTTGGTGCACTACTTTCGGCAGAAGGTATGTGCAGACACAACTTTTCACCAACTTTGAAAAGTTTTCCCAAAATGGACAACACCTTATCCAGAACCTGTCACCGGAGATATGACCGGAATTTGGTCGGAAAAATTCAAAGTTTCTCAAAAACAAATTTTCAAGTTACCCAACCCAACCTTGAACACTCCCGAAGGTTTAGAAACCGTTTTTCAGTTCAAAGATGCAAGAAAAACTACCAAAAACGGGTGCTAAACCAAGTGTCCAAACACACCAAGAACTCGAACAAACACCCGGTTTTAAACAAGGTAAAGAGCGAGGCTCTGATACCACTTGTAGGTCCCTCTCGGAGGATCGAGAACAAACCTAAACCTTGTTATACTAACTCACTAGCAAGTGCGGAATCCAAGCTAGCAAGCAAACCGGGATGATGCAAGAACAAACACAAGAACACACAAGACTCAACGATTAACACCACTTGTATTAATGCGTATGAAAGGTTCCGATTACAAGCACAATGTTTACAATCAGTTTGCAAACTCTCAAAGTGTGTGTGTGAGTGTTTTCAGCAGAATGCTCTCTATCTCTCGGGTGTGCATTCTCCCTAAAACAACACACTGCATGGATATTTATATACCCAGCTCAACATGTCTGGTCCGAAGGATCCGATAGATGGTCCGAAGGATCATCTATCGATGACAATGCTTTCGAAGGATCAGCAGGGACCTCGAAGGATGATCCTTCGAGGTCTATTAATCGAAGCATATCTTTCGAGCACCTCGAAGGATCAACAGTATCCTTCGAGGAGCTATCCTTCGATACAGACAAACAAACATATTACAAACTTATTGGCCAAGTCAAACTAGGAGGATAGTTGACTAGGTCAACTTACAGGACATTGTTTACATACAGACCGAATACAGACAAAGTACAGACACAAGTGCACCAACAATAATGTTCACAGAGATTACATATATATATTCGGTCGGTTAGTTTGATAACCGCCACTAACATAATAACCTATGATAACTATAATATTACATAATAATAATAATAAACAATATATATGCTAAGTTTATATTCTAACACCATTCCCTAAACTTAGCATCGGTAATGGCTCGTCACGTCGGCTTTGATGATAAACGCATGTGTCTTTAAACTTGTCATGATTCGTCCATAGATCCACCTTGATTTGTTTCGTGATGCCGAGTACGGTAATATTGTTGTTCATTACCCATTTTGTCGCTGAAAGTCTTTGATCTGTCGTTAAAGCCAATTTAGTGCTACTAAATCGTTCTGTTGCTGATCTGTTTTCTGTCGCTATCCTTCTTCTTCTGTCACTAACTGTCGTCGCTAATACTGGAAATCCATTCTTTCTTTTTTGTTCCCGCCGTTTGTTAATGCACTTTAGGTGATAGGTGCATGTCTCCCATTTTGTAGGGTCTTTATTGTACATATAGTGAAAGATAGTCCCAACTTTATCCTAGGGACATTTTGTCCAAGTTTTAGGAAAGGCTTTTGTCTGAGGTTTATGTTAGGGACAAAAGTCAGAGTTTTGCTTTGTGTAGTTTGTGTTGTCCGGGCTTTCTAGTTTGTCTTGAAAGTCCGGGTTTTGCCTTGTATATATACCTTTATGTGGAATAGACAAGGCGGGGATTCTGTGTGAAATTATGTGCACCTAACCCTAATCATTGTGTGTGTGTGTCTGGCGGCTACTGTGTGTGTGACGTCACTCATCTTCTTCATCAAGAATACTCTGTGTATTCTTGATTTCTCTCACAAATCTTTGCATACTAGTGTTTCATCTGCAGTGGTTAATCATCAGGTGGATTCCGCACACCTGTTGGTTGCTTTAGCTGAGTGAGATCTTAGATTAGGAGGCCTAAAAAGTGGTATCAGAGCAGTGTGCTCATACTACTGTAGGTGTTTCTTAGTTTGAAGGTTTTTGTGAGAAAAGTTCATCTTTGATAGGGTTTAGTGAGTGTTTAGTGAGTTTTTGTGTTTTATTCATGATTCTTCATTCATTTCTAGTGATTTGGTGATGGATTTTGAGTAGTTTGGTGATTTTCAGTGTCTATCTTCTTCTGGGTTTTTACAGGGGTTTTGGTTCTTGTTCATACAGAGTTTAAAGGTTGAAAAAGATTCTGAGTTTGATCTTTGGAAGCCTTGTCCGTGGTTTAAATTCTGTGTTTGTGTCTCCGGGGTATTGTTGAACCAGTGTGAAGTCACATTGGGGAGATAATCCGGAGATTGGCTCTTCTGAGTTTTGAGAAATCCTTGTCCGAATATTATAGAACTTTTTAGATAGTCCGACGTTTAACCTTAGGTAGGTCTGAGTTTTAGTTTTGCTTTGTCCGAATTTTAGAATTTCCTTTATATAGGTCCGACTTTTTATTTAGTTTGTTATGTCATATAGGTCCGACTTTTCATCTAGTTAATTGAGTCCGAATATTTTAGTTATTAATATTTAGTTTAGTCTTTAAAGATTCTCATATTGTCCGAATTATATTAATTGGATATTTATAATAGTTAGTTCCCACGTGACTTAATAGTTAAAGTCCTAATAGTTAGTTATCCGAATTTTATATTATATTTAAGTCCGAATTTTAGGTTAGATCTTTTAGTGTAGTCCGACTTTTATCCTTTTATTCTTGTCTGAGTTTTATTTAAATGAAGTTTGTGTCCAACTTTTGACTTGTGTTTATCAATAGAGTAGTAGTCCGACTTTTTATATGTGTATAAGTTGAGTTTATTAGTCACTTAGAGTCCGACTTTTATAGTTATAGGTTTTAGGGAGTCCGACTTTTTAGATAGTTTATTATTGTTGTCTAGTCCAAGTTTCTTTTATTATGTCTGAGTTTTAGGTGGTCCGAATTTTAGCTTGATTAATAGTAGTGTCCGACTTTTATTCCTTATTTATGTCCGAGTTCTTTTTAGTTCAATTTGTGTCTGAGTCTTTTTTCTTTTAGTATACTTAAGTCCGAGTTTTATTAGTCCCTAGTAGAGTCCGAGTTTCATCTAGTTTAGTGTCCGAATTTTATAGAGTTCATTAGAGTCCGAATTTTATACTCTTAGGGTTCTGAGTTTAAATTCTAACAGTGTAGTGTCCGAGATTTTTGTTCTGTTTGTGTTTTATTTCAGGTTTTTGTGATCCGGGTTTCACACTCTGATTAAAGCTCAGACACTTCATTCCGTGTTTTCTCTCCGAGTTTGGACTTAGAAAGTTTGTTCAGTAACACAGTTCTTACTTGGAAACCTACTGTTGTTTTCTGAAATGGCAAACAACAATCTGACTGCAATGGTGCAAAACCTCAAGCACAATGCCGAGGTGGGGAGTAACGACAAACCTCCGTTGTTGATAAACGAGCTTGATTTTCCTGAGTGGAAGGAGCGGTTCGAAAGGTATGTACGAGCAAAAGACATCAAGATTTGGTTGTGTATCGTTAAAGGATGTGGAGCTACTCCAGTACGTACGTTGACGATTGATACGTACTTGGCTCTCACTGAAGACCAAAAGAAATTCTTTGATTGTGAAGAGAAAGCTATGTCAATGATAACGATGCCTATGACACAATCGATACTTCATACTTTCCGTAAGAGAAGTACCTCGAAGGAGTTGTGGGATAGCATGATCGAACGCTATGAAGGAAATGCAATATACAAGAAACGACGACTCGAACGTTTGAAGACTCAATTCGTTGTGTTTAAAGCTTTAAGAAATGAATCATTTGATGATACAGTGAACCGGTTTTATCATTTGTTGAGCGAACTTGATAGAAGTCAAGAGGGTATCTACACTGAATTTGAGAAGGTTGAGAAGTTTCTGAATTGTCTTTCCAGAGAATGGAATATGTACACCGCTTTGATTAGAGAAGGTGTTCTCTATGAGGAGCTTTCATTGGAAGAAGTTGTACAAAAACTGAAGGGTTATTCTTGGAATATGGAAGATCAAGCATCTGATTTCGAGAAGATCCAAGATCCTCAATTATATAAAGCTTCAAAACCGACAGATAAGGGTAGTAATGGAGGAGCCGGTGTTGCCCTATATTCCGAGAATGAAGTTCCTGCAAGTGAACACGCCTTTATAAGCAACAATGTCAGTTCAAGTGGAACAACCAATTCCAATCAAGGGATGTACTCTTCTAGTGGAGCTCAAAAATCTCAAGGAACAAGTTTGAACATTCCTAAGATAGATGCAAGCGGTTTGAAGTTGATTGAAGAAAATATGAGTCTGTTGGCGTCCTTCATGACTGCCTACGAGAACTTCTGTCTTGGAAAGCTCGTTGAACCGTCAAGTCTCGATGAGGACTTTGATCAGATAGATCAAGACGAAATGGAAGAACTTGATCTACAACTCAATATGGCACTGTTAGTCCGTAGAGCGAAGAAGTTTCTGTTGAAGACGGGTAGAAAGTTCATAGGTGGTCAGACAAAGACTCGAATGGGAGTCGACATGTCAAAGGTGAAATGTCACAACTGCGGCATCTACGGGCATTTCGCACGTGATTGTCGGAAGCCGAAGATGGAAAGATCTAACAGAGAAAACTACTCTCAAGGAAACAACTCAAGACCTCACAACAATTCAGCAACTACTTCAAACTCAAGTGCTCGTCCAAGTGGTTCTGAAAATCTTACACCTTCAACAAACAATGCTATGGTGGCTCAATCTTTACAAAAAGTGACTGAGCCTTACGACTGGGGTTGTGCATTGGAAGACATTTCAGGAGCTATTGTGTCACAAGCCTTTATAGCTGAAATTGTCAACGAAGAAGTGTGTGAAGAGATTGTCGAATAGACTAGCATTGAGGAACTTGCGGTTGTAGCTGAAGAAGTGTGTGAAGAGATTGTCGAAGAGACTAGCATTGTGGAACTTGCAGTTGTAGCTGAGGTTCTTGGGGAAGAGTTGGATTCGGGAAATGTTTATGAGAATGAAGATTACCCGAATGAAGAGTCTGTTGCAAAGGCTAACAAAACAGAAGATGGAGAAAAAGGAGAATGCTTTGAGTTCAACATCTCCACAGCTGAAATGCAGCAATTTGCGGATGCAGAGGCTAAAAGGTTGGAAGAAAAATCCGGAGAAAACGAAGCGTGTGCATTCATGGTTGGCATTGAGGTAAAATCATCTTCTGTAGATAAGCGATGTGCTAGATGTGTTGAGTTTGTCACCAAGATTGATAGATATGCACTTTATAACACAAACTTAATTGCAGATTTAGAAAAATCCAGAGAACTCATTGCTGTTTTGTCTAATTCGGATAAAGAACACCGAATTAAGATAAAAGCGCTGAAAAATGATATCTCTGAATTTGAGAGACTTGTGGCTCAGGGAACTGTTAAAAATCAGGAATTAAAATCTGAACTTGAAATGAATCAAAATTGTGTTTTGGAAAAGAACAAAATCATTTTGGAAAAAGATAATCTGATTTTAGACTTGCAACGAAAAATTGAGAAGTTCGGGGATTCATCTGAAGTGGTGAATTTCTGTATTAACAGCCAACGTCTCAAAGAATCTGAGGAAGAAATGTTCGGCATCGGTTATAAGAAAGTGCCTCCTCCGGTAAACCATAATTATACATCGATGCCAAGCATTGATCCTGAACTGGCAAATTTTGTGCCAAAGACCCCTCTGACGGTTGAACCGCAAAGTGAGTCAGAATCTGAGCCAGATGAAGTTACTGACTCAGAACAGTCAAAGATGAGTGGAGTTTCAAAGAAAAATGAAGTAAATCTTGAAAACATTGAAAATTTGATAAACAATAAGATTTTGGAAATGTTTAATCAAGTTCAAAATGTGAAATCAAAACCAAAGTCACGTGGGAAATCTAAAAGGTCTTTGAAAAATATCCCTAAAACTGAGTTTGTTAAAGGGGAGGATTTTGTCAAAGAAGAAGTAAAGATCGAAACTGGTTCCAACTCTCAGTTTGTGAACCAAATTTTGAAAAATTCCACCAACGACTCATCATCTTCGACCACTCATGAGGAACGTCTAAAGAATGTTGTGAAAGTTCGCAAATGTTATAAGTGTCGTGGGAAAGGACACTTAGCAGCAGATTGTCCAAATGACAAGGGTAAATCCCATGTTGATCCTGATCAAAAGAAACCTTTTGTTGAAGAACCGCAAAATGAAACAATTAATGTTGAAAAGAAAAACAATAAAAATCATAAGGTTGAGAAAAACAAAGTGATTAAACAAGAAGTAAAACCGGTTGTCAAAACAAATGTTAAATCACAACAAAATCAGGATCACGGGAAGAAACCAGTTGTTATTAATCGTGGTGAAGGATCGGAAAGTTCATCTCAAAGACATGATACTCGTGAGAAAACCCCTCACAGACGACAAAATCATGTTACTTTCCAAACACATGAGAATGACCAACGTTCTGGAGGTTCGAACAACAACAATGTTAGACCTCATGCACAGAACATATTCGTGAATGACCGAAATGCGTCACCCCCCCCCCCCCGATTTCCAAATCAAAGACAGCATTCGGATAATCATCCACGATCATTCTCAAGACACGATGATGTTCCTAGATTTGGTAGGAATTTTGAGCCACCCAGGAATCAAAATTACAGTTACCAAAACTATGGAAGTCGAGGTTATGGAAACTCTAGTTATACCAACAGATCGTCAACTCCGTATAATCCACGATTTGCGGGGAGTCATTCCAACAATTTCCGAAATGGAAATGGAGGACACAATGGCAATGATGGTTATTTCAAAGAGTTTTCTTATGTTGACGAATCGGGACGACCCAAGACCATCATGGCTTGGGTCCCACACTCTAACTAAATTTTCTTGTTGGGGAGTGTAGGAGCAGCTGAAAAGAGCTATCTATATTTGGTATATCGATAGTGGCTGTTCCAGACACATGACAGGAAATAAAGAGTTATTCAACAATTTTAAACAAATTCGTGGTGGTTATGTGAATTTTGCTGGTGAGAAGGGTGGTTACATCACCGGTGAAGGTTCGGTGTCAAATGGAAAAATTACGCTGCATAAAGTGAACTACGTTGAAGAACTGAAGCATAACTTGATGTCGGTTTCTCAAATTTGTGATAACAAGTACACGATGTTGTTCACCGATAAAGCTTGCTTCGTCTTGCGTCCGGGATTTGTTGTTCCTGAAGATTGGATCGTTATGAGGGCTCCAAGGGTGAATAACACATATGTCATGGACATGCGCCCGCTGGTTAACTCATCTGCTCCAGTGACTTGTCTACTTTCGAAGGCGACTGAAGATCAATCATATCTCTGGCATAGGAGAATGGGCCACGTGCATCTGCGAAAAATGAACCACTTAGTGAAAAACAACTTAGTGTTGGGGGTTCCTTTACGTAGTTTCAATATGCACAACAAATGTGAATCATGTGAAAAAGGAAAAATCAAACGAAAGCCTCATAAACCGAAAACAGTTAACTCAATCCAAAAACCACTTGAATTGCTTCACATGGATCTTTTCGGCCCGATCCATGTTGCTAGCATTGGTGGGATGTCCTATTGCTTAGTTGTCACTGACGATTTCTCACGTTACTCATGGGTATTTTTCTTAAAAACAAAGGATCAAACTGCTGGTATTTTAAGAGATTTATTCAAACAACTTGAGAAAAATTATTCACTTCCTGTTAAGAAAATCCGAAGTGACAACGGCACTGAGTTTAAAAATCATTATATGGATGAGTTATGTCGGGAAATGGGAATAGTTCATCAGTTCAGCGCTCCATATGTTCCTCAACAGAACGGAGTTGCAGAACGGAAGAATCGTACCCTAATTGAGGCAGCCCGAACTATGCTTTCTGAATCAAAATTGCCAATTTTCTTCTGGGCCGAGGCGGTAAACACTGCATGTTATGTGTTAAATCATGTGCTTACTGTCAAAAGAGAAGATAAAACGTGTTATGAATTGCTTGAAAACAAGAAACCGAACTTATCTGGGTTTCAACCTTTTGGGATCAAGTGCGTTATCAAACGCACCAAAGATACTCCTAAAATGGGGGAAGTTGGAGAAATTGGGTTCTTTTTGGGATATGCCAATGGAACTCCAAACAAATGCGTTTATAACGTTAAGAAGCGTACAATGGAGATCGTGTTTGATATAACTCCTTTGAGTTACGATCCTCCACCGTCCGAATTTGGTCCCAAAAGTGGTTATGATTATGATAAATTATTTGATTCATTTGATCTTCCTGATGTTTCAGAAGAAGATTCGGAGGTTGTCTACACACATCTTGTGAACAAAGATGAAGTGGATGCGAGCTGGAGAGCAAGTATTTCTACTAATGTGTCTTCGAATGTTCACTCAGGAGATCCAGTCGCTGATTCTTCGATTGTAAACGAAGTTGTTGCTGAGCAGATCCCCAATGCAACTGCTCAAACTACAAGTGGAGATCTGTACGTTGACTTCTCAGCATATCCAAATGTTAATGCGTCTTCTGGAAATGATCAAGCTTCTAGTAGTAATGCAAATGTTGAGGGGGAGATTCAATCGAATTTGGGAAACAATCTTCAAGCTCCGGCAATCCCAGTTCCAAGAACAAATATTCATCATCCTGTTGATAATATTATTGGGAATCCAAATGCGGGAGTGCAAACGCGAAGGAGTATTTCAGAGATGCAATGTCTGTTCTCTGCTATCAAGAAAGAAGAAATCTACAATCTTAGCCTGCATGAATGTTTTATCTCTCAGATAGAGCCGAAGAACTATCAAATGGCTCTGAAGGATAATTCTTGGTGTGAGGTGATGCAAGAAGAGTTAGCTCAGTTCGACAAGTTAAAGGTGTGGAATTTGGTCGATCTTCCAAAGGGCCAACATGCAATCAACACGAAATGGGTTTTCAAGTGCAAGAAAGACGATAAGGGTGTCGTTGTCATAAACAAAGAACGGTTGGTTGTTCAAGGCTTCAATCAAGAGGAAGGGATTGATTATACCGAAGTTTATGCACCGGTGGCAAGACTGGAAGCTATTCGTTTGTTTCTAGCCTTTGCTGCACACATGCGTATCAAAGTCTATCAGTTGGATGTGAAAAGCGCCTTCCTTTACGGGAAATTGCATGAAACTGTGTATGTGTCCCAACCACCGGGTTTCGAAGCTCCAGGGTTAGACAACAAAGTCTATCTGTTGGACAAGGCTCTCTACGGTCTCCATCAGGCTCATCGAGCATGGTACGAGACGTTGTCAAAGCATCTTTTGGAGCATGGGTTCTCGCGTGGCGCGATTGACTCCACACTATTCATATTGAAGAAAGGGGGAGATTTTCTGATTGTACAAATTTACGTTGATGACATAATTTTTGGTTCTTCAAATGAAGAATTGTGTCGTGAGTTCGAGATGAAGTCAAAATTTGAAATGAGCGCGATGGGCGAGTTATCCTTCTTTTTAGGTCTCCAAGTGAGTCAAGAAAAAACCGGGACGTACGTGCATCAGACAAAGTATGTCCACGAGATTCTCAAAAGATTTGGATTGGAAGATAGCTTACCCTATGACACGCCTCTCCCGACAAATATCAAGCTTTCATCTGATGATGTGAAAGATCCTGAAGTGGATCCGACTCTATATCGAGCAATGATAGGTTCATTGATGTATCTTACTGCTTCAAGACCAGATATTATGTTCTCTGTTTGTTTGTGTGCTAGGTACCAATCAACTCCGAAGGAGTCTCACTTGAAAGCAGTCAAGCGTATTTTCAGATATCTGAAAGGGATGCCTAAGCTTGGATTGTGGTATCCAGCTGAAGGTGGTCTGGATTTGATGGCGTATGCTGACGCAGATTTCGGAGGGTGCCGGATGAACAGAAAGTCAACCTCTGGCGGCGCACAACTTCTTGGGAACCGTCTTGTCTCTTGGCAATGCAAAAAGCAAGTTGCCGTTTCTCTATCCACGTGCGAGGCCGAGTACATAGCTGCATCAAGCTGTTGTGCTCAGGTCTTATGTATTCAACAGCAAATGAGGGACTACGGTTTGAATTTTACTCGAACTCCTATTCTTGTCGATAACAACTCTGCCATTTCCATAACTAACAATCCAGTTAATCACTCACGCACTAAGCACATAGATGTTAGGCATCATTTCATTCGTGACTGTGCTGAGAAGGGTTTAATAGAAGTGGTTAGGGTAGACACCTTGGATAATCTTGCCGACCTGTTTACTAAGACATTCGATCGGGCTAGATTTGAGAATCTGGTCCGAATGATTGGCATGATCAACCCCGAGTAAAATGCTTTTCAAAACTCGCATAGAAACTTTATTTTATGTTTACTGTACAGTTCTTACCGTTTTCGAAAAATTGAAAAACTCCAAAAAGATTTTACTTAGTTGTAGGATAAATTTTAAAGAAAAATACAAAAACATTTGAAAAATATAAAATGAAGTCGTGTTGAGATATAAGGGAAATGATAGTACATCGGTTAGTTGTATCTGGTGCAGGGCTATCGTTATATATATAAAATTAACCGTTAACTGTGACAGCTTCATTATACGTTGCTTCGGTAGGTTTTACGCGTAAATAAGAACCTGTTTTTGGTATATAAACATAATGAACTGCGTAACTTGTGTGGTACATCTCTCGGATATATGTTCTTGGTACCGTAATTTCGTTTGATAGATTGCCGAGGTTCTGAGATACGTGGTCTTTATGCTGTTTATCATCTGGGTATCATGGTTGTTTCTTTTATCGGAAATAACGGGGACGCAAGTCTAGATCTTCCATGATACCATACATACGTGTAAATATCTTTAATACATGATGCATTCGACCCAAATAAGTGATAAACAATCACATGTCCCACAAAATCATGCGGGAGTCAAGTTCGTCTCTTTGTCTGTACGATGGTACTAACCTGTTCACGGACTTGCTCCTGTGCCCTTTGCATCTGAAATTCAAGTTCCTCCTCAATAAGTGATTCTATCACAAAGGACTTGTTTTCAATCCCAAATAAGTGAGTATCTCACATTAGCTTATACGTCAAAACAGATGATAAATGGTATACTCACCAGTAAGATGATCTCTCGTGCATACCTTGATACGGGAGTATATTCTGAGGTGGGTAAACATAGTTACAGTCAGCTATTAAAACACTTAATCGCATATCTCGAAAACAGTGTTCGAAAGCATGCTAAAGCTTAAGTGGACCACAATACCGTTGAACGTCTTGAACTGTTAATATCATTCTAAGAGCTTAAACTGATAAAGTATGTTCTTGTGTTGGATATTGACAGAAAAACCGATATGATCCCTTTGCTCCGATTTCACAAAAAGATAATTAGTGTAAATACGTTCGTAGGTTTAATTTCCTTATTCAGTCAAAAATTCAAAAACATCAAAAAGATTTTACTTTCTTGTTTCTATGTGCGAGTTATCATTTTGAAAATTCTCTAAGGGTTGTGAACATTTTTTAATAAGGTGTTAAACATCAAGTTAGGTAATCTTAAAATAAGTCTTTTTGTATATAAAAATCGGTCGTGCAAGATCCATCTAAGTGTGTGGGTAATCACGTCATTTTAAGGTGTTTCGGTAAATCTGCTTCCAAGTTGTGATATTTTTCCAAAAGTATAAGTTTTGAAGTAACTTGTTCTAAATGATCGTGTTTTGAAATACAAATTATTAAATATTGGTTGTTTAATATTTCAATTAGTGATTCCGGGGTATTGGAATTATTTTTGGGATCCAGGTTTGGGCTGAGTATCTCCGGGGTTAAGATTCTTAATCCGGTGTTAAGTGTTTCAGGTCTGGATCGTTCATCACAAGATGGAAGATTTGAAGAAGCTGTGTGCATCTGGATCGTTCATCACAAGATGGAAGATTTGAAGAAGCTGTGTGCATCTGGATCGTTCATCACAAGATGGAAGATTTGAAGAAGCTGTGTGCATCTGGATCGTTCATCTCAAGATGGAAGATTTGAAGAAGCTGTGTGTATCTGGATCATTCATCTCAAGATGGAAGATTTGAAGAAGCTAAGACGTCTGACGTTGCATTCCTTTGAAGAAGATCAACCGTTAGCTGATCAATACATCAAAGTCGTGCAGTTCTGTGTGAAAAACCAGACAGCGAGTTCTCGAAGAGAGTATGAAGATTTCAAGTCCAATGAAGACCATGCACTGATCAAGGGGGAGTTTGTTAATGCACTTTAGGTGATAAGTGCATGTCTCCCATTTTGTAGGGTCTTTATTGTACATATAGTGAAAGATAGTCCCAACTTTATCCTAGGGACATTTTGTCCAAGTTTTAGGAAAGGCTTTTGTCTGAGGTTTATGTTAGGGACAAAAGTCAGAGTTTTGCTTTGTGTAGTTTGTGTTGTCCGGGCTTTCTAGTTTGTCTTGAAAGTCCGGGTTTTGCCTTGTATATATACCTTTATGTGGAATAGACAAGGCGGCGATTCTGTGTGAAATTCTGTGCACCTAACCCTAATCATTGTGTGTGTGTGTCTGGCGGCTACTGTGTGTGTGACGTCACTCATCTTCTTCATCAAGAATACTCTGTGTATTCTTGATTTCTCTCACAAATCTTTGCATACTAGTGTTTCATCTGCAGTGGTTAATCATCAGGTGGATTCCGCACACCTGTTGGTTGCTTTAGCTGAGTGAGATCTTGGATTAGGAGGCCTAACACCGTTCCTGCGTCTTTCTTTTCTTCATTTTAACATCCGATGATACCGTTTCCGGTGATCGGTTCCGGTTGTATCCTTCGCTCTCTTCTTCTTCTTCGTGATAGTCTCTATTATCATCTTGCCTGCGTTTCCGGTCCCTGCTTCTTTCATCTTTATCACCGATCTCAACATATTTATCATCTTTATATTTGGTTTCTTTATTACCATCTTCACTATACTTATCTTCACGGTATTTGTCATATTTATCATCTTTATCATCCCTGTGTTTTCTCTTGTGATGCTTTCGGTTAATTACCGATTTCTCTCTTGATTCCGTATCCTTGTCGTCTTCTCTATTGTAATAACCGTCCCTGTCTTCCTGCATCTTACCGTTTAGTTTTTGAACATCTTTACAGGCCAAAACATCTCTTTCGGAATCGTCTTCTTCTCTCCGTGTCATTACTTCGCCTGCATCTCCATTATCTTCGTGACGTCCCGATTCGTATTCCATTAATGCAATTTCGTATTGCAATTCCATTATTGCAATCTCTTGTTTCAAGATTGCAATCGCGCGTAATCGGGGACTCATATAATCTGAATCGCTGTTTGTTTCTCACCTCTTCCCGTGTTTGTTTTCCATCTTCTTCATCCGTATCTTCCCAGGATCATGTAATTTTGATCCTAATTCTTCGTTTTCTAACAATGCGCTCTGATACCACATGTTAGCGGAAGCCGTCATCATAATCGTTCCGTACTCGTGTTTGTGTGTGTTTGATATGAACGTATACGCACAGAGAAATAGAAAAACAGAATGGATATTATGAATATCTTGGTAACAGATAATGTTCACAGAGATTACATATATATATTCGGTCGGTTAGTTTGATAACCGCCACTAACATAATAACCTATGATAACTATAATATTACATAATAATAATAAACAATATATATGCTAAGTTTATATTCTAACAAAAATATTAACAATAAAAAAAGTCTTTTATCACCCAGTTTCACACTCAGTTGTTGGACTTCAAACCAAGTTATATTACAAATTGTATTATACGGCTGTTGTTTGATAAGCAATCGGGTTCCGTTAACTTTACAAACCAGTATTACAGTTGGATTATTTAGACTTCTAATCAAACCCCCTTGGCCCTTAGCTATTTTAACCTCATGTAGTAGCATTGAGTAAGATGTAAGAAGGTTGGATGCATTTTTTACTGAGAAAAAACGAATATACATAGCATGTGTCTCGGTTCAATTGGTGTTTGGCCCGAGTAAGAGGACCAACTCGGTAATTAAATAGGTTTAAAGAGGTTACAAGTTCACCAACTTGAGGGACAAAATTTGGTAAGATGGTTAAATTTGACAACTTTCTAGCAAGTTAGGGTTAGTCTATATAAACCAAGTTAGGGTTTAGCATTTTAAGAGAGAAACTGATTTATGATTTGAGAGTCGTAATCAGTGTTTGCGCTACATCTTATGTATAATGAGAATTATTCAATCACATTCATCGTTTGTTATATGGTTTGATATTCATTTGAAACTTGAAATGGTATCAGAGCCAAATTCAATCGTTGAAAACCAAATGGGTAATCAATTCTGTTCAGCGGCTAAGAAGGTTACGGACTGGCGATCAGCTACTTCCTGATTGACGTCAACATCATTTTTTTCTGGCAATCGACAATTGCTCGGAAAATTGATTTTCGATGAAAAGGGTGAGCTATCGCTCGCAGGAATGTGGTTGTAAATTAAGACTAGGGCTGTTCATGAGTCGAGCCGAGCTAGGGCAAGCTCGGGCTCGACTCGATTATAAACCGAGCTGGCTCGGATTTGAAAACGAGCTGAAAATCTAAGCTCGGGCTCGGCTTGGTTTTAAACCGAGTTGGCTCGGCTCAGCTTGGTTTGGCTCGATTTAAAAATAAAAATTAATACATAGCTCTCAAAATTCAGTATTCTAAAATATTATTCAATACTTAAAAAAAACATATTCAAAATAAGTTCAACCTAATACATTACAAGCCAAAATCATGTTTAACAACGCAAAATAAGTTTTATGTTTCAAGTAAATAGAATATTTGTTCATTAGCATGGCAATCAACCTTTAAATATGTCATAAATATCAAATTAAAAGCCTAAATACATGTAAATAATAATCACTTTTTTGTAATATATTGTATGTATATAAAAATAAAATGTATTATAAGTAAAATAATTCGAGCTAAGCCGAGCCGAGCTACCAAACGAACCAAACCGAGCCAATTTGGCTCGTCACGAGCCGAGCTGAGCTAGACTCACTTTCTGAATGAGCCGAGCCGGCTCGGCTCACTTTCAAACCGAGCCATATCAAGCGAGTTTTTTCCGAGCTAAATTCGAGCGAGCTTCGAGCCGCGAGCTTTTTGGACAGCCCTAATTAAGACCAACGGTGAACTCGGTAACAGTGGGGTTCAGATTAGGTTTTTGTTGAAATAGGGTTTTCGTTTTGGTGCAAAGTAAGAAAGAATTTCTTTTGGATTGTTGTTTTCAGATCGGGTTTTTGTTGAAATAGGGTTTTCCTTTTGGTGCAAAGTAAGAATTTCTTTTGGATTGTTGTTTTCGAGGACTAAGATTAAAAGAAAACAGTTTTCTTTTCACAAGCAATAAATTAAGAAAAAGTGTTTTTTTTTATAACTCGCGTTGCACACCGGTTAAAAAAAACACATATAACATAATATTTTTGAAGCCTTAAAGTTTATTGAACAACGACTCGGTTTTTCGAGAGGTATTCGTGACCGAGTTTCTACGAGTTGACGGCTTCGGTTCTAAAAAATGGTTCAGGAGTGATCAGTTTGTGTTGGTTCCAACCAGCGGCGAAGCTTGAAATTTCTGATCGGGGGGTCGAAGACGTATATACCAAAAATTTATATAAAACCGGGGGGTCAAAAACGTATATACCCAAAAGTTCTATACGAAAACTACATACTCTTCACTACTGAGTGAAAAGTTTGAGGGGTCGGCCACCCCCTCCCGCCCCCACAAAGCTACGCCCATGGTTCCAACCGACCGGAGCAAGGAGGTTCTACGACGCTATCTTACAAGAGACGAGATAAGATGCAGATAGTGATCGACCATAACAAATTGTTATGGTAATAGAAAACAATTCGGCTAGTCTCGTGTATCCCATGTTCTTATTAGGGCTGGCATATCGTGTATACTCGTACACGATAAGACACGACACGATAAGAAACGATACACGAAATCCCATACACGAACACAACACGATAACTTATCGTGTCCTTTTTTTCAAACACAAACACGATATACACGAAAATTAACTGTTAATACCTGTTAACACGATTGTTATAGACAAATTATACAATATGGGGTACGCAAATGATGGTGATTTTTAATGTTTGCAAAGTCTAGGTTCAAGTTGAACATGGAATGAGATTGGATGCTATGAAGAACAACATCGCGATTGTGTTGTTTTTTCAGTCGATACCCAAAAATTAGATTTTGCAAGTTGGTAATCTGATACAACTAAGAGATGTGGGACGCTTTAAAGAGAAGACATCTCGGGACTAATCGGGTTAGGGAAGCGAAGTTACAAACTTTAATGTCCGAGTTTGAAAATATAAGGACAAGTATCAGAGTTCGGTTGGTGAGTTTGCTAGTACGTTGTTTTGGTTTGCTTCAGAGACTTCTTTGGGTTCTACGATTGATGAGCCTAAACTAGTCAAGAAGTTTCTGAACGGGCTACCGAGATGATTTATTCACATAGTGGCTTCGATCAAACAGGTAGTTGATCTTAATACAGTTACGTTTGATGATGTTGTTGGTCGTTTAAAATCATGAGAAAAACAAATAAAAGATGAGGGGCCTTAAAAGAACAACCAAGGTTATCTGATATTTAATAAAGTTGAGTTCTCACTTAATAATCAGAATTGTAATTCATATAAAGGGAAAGGATGGGACCAAGGTAGAGGTCAAGACCAGGATGATATGGTCAAGATCATGGGTCAAAGAAGAAACAATGATCGTCAAAGTCGAAGGAAGGATATATCACAGGTTCAGTGTTTACCGTTATAAATTTGGTCACTCTATGTCGTGCATCAGAGGCGATTGAAGAAACAACAAGAAACTAACTTAGTTGAAACCGATGATTTGGATCTGTCTTTGATTCTGATGAGATGTGATCAAGAGACAGCTTATCTCAATGAAGAAGGCGTAATTCTAAAGCAATACGAGATCAATCCAATGGAAATAAGACACTTGGTATCTCGACAATGGTGCATCGAATCACATGACAGGTAAGCTTATGATGAAGGTCACAAGGACCAATAATCATTTATACAAGAACAACCTCAAAGTAGAGAGTCTCGGTACAAATTCTAGCTTGATTGGAATGAATAATTTTGCAGGTAGGGATCTACAACAAGTAGGACGAAAAAATGATAAGCCTAGTACATGTCAGAATCCACTCAAAGATCCAAGTGTTATTGTTAAACCCAAAATTCAAATTCCAAAGAAGAATGCTCAAGAATTCAAAGGAAAGGTTAAGAAAGGTATTCAAGCTCAAAGAAGGATGTGTATTGATCACAAGAAGCAAGTGTTTATTCAAGCTAAACGGAGCCCAAACCACATAGTAAGAGATCAAGAAGAGCCTTGTAAGGATCAAGACAAAGCTGAAAATCTTGGAGACAAAAACCAACCTATTTTGGATTCAACAATTAGGGGGTGATTGCTCGGTCAATGTTGTTTGGCCCGAGCAAGGGGATTAACAAGATAATTATATGGGTTTAAACAAAGCTACAAGTTGGTGAACTTGATGGACCAAATTTGACAAGTTGGTTAAATTAGTTAAGTTCCTAAACTGAGTTATATTAGTACGGTAATTTCTTGGTTAGCAAGTTAGAGTTAGTCTATATAAACCAAGTTGACTTAATTAAGAGAGAAACTGAGTTATAGTTTGAGCGTTGTAATAAGTTTTCCAGTTATATTTTAGGATTAAAAAGATTTAGAGTTGTTCAATACAAATTCATCATGTGTTATTCGGTTTGATATTCGGCTCAGACTTAAATGTCCATTAACTGTAGTTGTTCAAATTCAAGAAAGAACCCAAAAGCAAATATTAGAACACTAAAACTTTGTTTTTCACTATAAACTTTGTGATGCTACTTGAGCTACTTCAATGATGAGGGAGTTCCACTTGTGATTTGAATTCATAGCGTACACAAAGATTCAAGTAATGTGTTTCTTAGTGTAAAAAGTGTAATTTTCAACACATTTCAAAGTGTACATAGCTAGTTTCTCCCTTAGTCTCCCTAGATTATAGTTCTTACATTTTAGATTATGTTTAATGCAAAATTCACTCTTAGTAGGTTTGCTAAAGAATTCACATTATATCTTTGGAGGTTTAGTTCCTCTATTATAGTATCCAAACTAGCTTGTTGCTTATCCCTTAACTAATTAACTGTGTTGTTTGTACTTATTTTTGTTTATTAAGCCTCATGGAGTTGATGCATATGATAACAATCACGTGTTAAGTGTAACATGCACACATAAGGTACAAACTAAATGGTTATGGCTAAATATACATGTTCCCTAAGCTACTAAATGCACCTCTTCTTGTAGGATTCAACTTGCAATACATAATAAAAAAAACTATTAAGTTGAAGTACCAAGTGAAGCGTGTGAGTTTTTCAGGCTCACGGTATATATATATATGACCTGGCACATCCTCATCTACATGATTATTGGAATACATAAGAAAATTTGTTACATGTGTCTAAGATTAACCTATTACCTTTTATTGTCTAACGCATGAACTAATTAAGAGAACCTTATATCTAAGTCATGAATCTGGTTTATATCCTAGTGGCCCTGAGTTGAAACTTTGTTGGTGATGTTATTGTCGTTCAAAAAAACTCTTAAGGCATGAAAGAAGTTATAGAGGCTCAATGGTGATAGTAGTGATTTCCAAATCAAGCATGAAAATGCAATACATGTAGGAAGAGAATTAGATTCTTAATAGACTAAAAGCCACCGTGCACCAACTTAAGGCAAGAACTACAACTCTGACACCTGAAAGATTGTAAGGGGTACAATTCCTCAAAGAAAGATTGTCTTATGTTGTTCAACAATGTGAACGACAACATCATGTGCGAATTCAAAAACTTTCAGTAATGAAGGACATGTGGTCCTCACTCATGGAGAGGTTTGGAGGTACTTCAGGGTACCAAACTAAACTCTAAAATACTCAAAATGTAAGTCATACCATACTACGTCTAATATATATATATATATATGTTCACATTTTCTAACACTTAACCTACATCGAGTATGAATTTAACATCAAAATTTATGAGCCAAATTCGTGTCACATAATGTAATTAGCTAATATTAAACTGTTATTTGATATTGTATCGAATTTAATTTCACCTTTTGTCATTTTAGATATTGTGCTAATATTTTTTTGAAATATTCACTAAACTTCAAAAAAATGTTTTTTCAAAGAAACAGGAGTACGTTACAGGTGATATTGTTTCAACATACATATGTAATGTAACAACCCAACTTTCCGGGTCATTACTTATATCTGTCATTTCTTGCTTAATTGCTTGTACTCTGAGATTCGATAATAGTTATCCCTTTTGCGATGATCTAAATATTGGTTTTTAACTATTTTAAACTATGTTTTCAAACACATTTTAAACGATGATTACAACGCTTATTCAAAACGTAGTTATCGCATTTAACGCATATTATAACGCTTACTATTTAACGCATTTTATCGCATATTGCATCGCATGTTAGACTAAACGCAATCCCAACGCAAACTCGAAACACAGATTTACTTTATGCTTTACTTGTGTTATGTGTGTTACTTATGTGATTATTCGTTTAAACGTTATGTGGTTATCAACGCAACGCTTACACGCTCAAACGCTTACTCGCAACTCGATTAAACGCAACGCAACGCTTAACGTACGAAACGAAAGTTGGAAAACTAACACGCACAACACAGCTGTCCGAATAGACATCCGATCGAATGGACATCCAATCGAATGGACATCCGTCCGGATGACCATCCGATCGGATGGCCATCCGACCGGACACCCATTCGACACCTCGCTTTCTCCACCACCTTAACTCTCCTCTCACACTATAAATATTGTCCGTACACATCCCTTTCACTGATTTGATGTCTCCATCCGACCATACGCTCCCAAGTCACTTTCATGCATTCTTTCCCTCAATCCAAGGCTATTTCGTGAGTATTTCTCCCTAAATCTTGTACAATCATCATCACTACACACTTCTACATCATCTTCTCCATCAAAATCACTGGTTTTCTTCTCGAAATCGCCTGATTTGGACTACTTGAAGGTGGTTCTCACTCAGTTGCTTATGCAAACTGTTGTGTGACATCATCTCATTAAGATTAGTTCAAATCTAAAGGATTTCCACACTTATAACCTGAATCTCAACAAGATTTCAACATTTTCCAACAGTTTTCAAACTTTTCTTCACTTTTTACTCGAAACCGATGGAATCTAGACTCATTCAGGCTCTCTACTCATTCTCTAGTTGAGAACCAGCTTGAAGATGGATTTCCACCGGAGAGATGACCGGTTAACGGGTCAGACATGAAGCTCTGTCAAGAACAGTGAATCTAATCGAACGGGGTGATTCCCATCCGATCGAATGAGCTGGACTTGGTATGGTTTCCGTTGTTTGACACGTCATCACGCCGTCTCCTTTAAACTTCAAACTATTACTTAGAAAATTTTACGAAAAGCTTCAAACCACCGAATTCTCACTCAAATAGCCATCCGATTGAATGGCCATTCGTCCGGATGCCATCCGACCGGATGACTTGGCATCTATACTTTACATTGCTTAAACGCTACAACGAAAACTTCAAATTTTCAAAACGATTTACAAACACCCACCTCTCATTCAAATGGCCATCTGTTCGAATGGTCATCCGCTCGGATGACCATCCGCTCGGATGACCATCCGATCGAATGGGTACACATCTGTTCGGATCATCATCCGAACACCCCAATATTCGACACTCTGTTTACACGCTGTTCAACGCTTACGCTACTGTTCTATGCTTAGGCTAACTCCAACGTGCTCCCTTCAATCCAATCAAGTTGTGTTTACTTGTTAAACACCTACTGTGAGTATACTCGAACCCATTTTCTTTTAACGCACTTTTGGGTGTAACATACGTTCTATATCAAAACACAACAACACACAACGCAAACACTTTATAACGCTAACCGTCCCCGCATGTTATACGTGTACTTTGAATGCTTGTACTATGCTTATACAGGGTTGCAGTATACCGCCTCTATCAATGATAGTACTATAGTTTGGACTCAGCACCTATTGTGGACATGGGTTGCTAGGGATCACATCTCTTTACTTCACGTGTTCGCTGAACACATGTCGCGCATACTCTACAACGCAGTCTTGTGGTTAAGTGTGAAAATAGTTTTGATAGTTACTTGCTTCGCCCGTTACGTGATACATGCTGGTTATGCGTAAACGCTTTCTCATACTATATGTTACTCAAACTTGTGTACTCACCTTTACATTTTATGTATTGACTTTATTTTAACGTATGTGACAGGTTGATAGGATGCAATGCTAGCTGAAATGAGTAGGAAGTCTAGAAACTCCACTAAATAAATCTGAGTTGTCGGAACAGTGTTTTGTTTATGAGACTGATAAGTGTAATGACTGTTTTGCTTTATATGTTTGATGGTATGGGACATTAAACGTTAAATATATTGACATTAATAGTTGTTATGGATTCTCGTGAACAATCTGTTTCGCTCAGTGTTACGCCAGGATGATTCTGCCATCGGTTGGGGTGTGACATGTAAAAACATAGTTTATTGACCTGATTTGAAACAACATAAAAGTATAAAACTATCAAAGACTATGTTTGGTGTAACGCTCTGCATTTCTGTACTTTCCATATTTAGAAAGTTGTATTCACATTTCTATTTTAGAAACTTGTATTGGTATATCATTTTCAATCTCTGCAATACTAAGACCTTGATTATAATGAAAATCGTATTTTAAATCAATCATGTTTAATTCATACTTATTCATTGTGCAAACAATCATGATATACGTGTTTTTTACACAAACCGAGACATACATCGAGTCTTTTTATCTTTGGAATATTATTTATGCATGTTTATACATTACACATACTTGCATATCACTTAAAGTACCCAAAATATGCTTAATTATGAGTTTTTAGCATAAAATAATTGAATTATCAAACTCTAGGGGCAAAACTGCAAATTCTGGAAAGTTTGGTAAAATCTGCAGGTGCCGCATGGCCATGCACCTGATGCGTACGACCATGCGTGCTGCAATCCGCATGGTCGAGAACCTGATGTGCACTACCCTGCATCCCGTGATCCGCACGACTGTGTACTTGATCCGCACGACCATGCAAAATGACCAAATCTGGCAGAATCTTTTAAAACTCGCGAATTTTGGCACCATTTCCCTCCTTTCAACCGCCAACCACCTCATTTAACACCCAAACCCTAATCCCAGCTATAAATACAACCCCTTACCATCTCTAAACACTTTCCACACTCTAAACACTCTCTCTAACACTCTCAAATCTCCACGTTTCTCAATATTGGGAAGAATACTCTCAAGCACAAAAGTGAGCTTCCAACTCACTTTTCTTCACTTTTTCTTGATCTTCCTTCTTTGGAACACCTCTAGGGATGTTACCTAAGGCTTACCATGATAAACCATGCTTGGTACATCACCTTAATAGGATCCAAAGTGGAGTTTATTTTATGTTTTGATATAACTTTCACAACATGTTCTTGTTCATGTTCATCTTATGAATAACTTATACCAACCTTGTTCCCAATCAAACTCATGATTATGGGGCTTTTGTATGCTTGTTTTCAGGGGCGAACCTAGGTGAAACCCAGGGTGGGTGGGCGCACCCCTTGAAAAAAATTAGTGTATTTTTTAGGCAAAAAACCCGACCGCACCCCCTGAAAATATGCTTGAACCACTCATTCACACCCTAGCAAATAATTCTTGGGTCCATTACTGGTTGTTTTTGTTGATGCAGATTTTGTGTTTGATGCTTGTCGAATAGATTAGATGTATTTTATACTGATTATGCAATAGTTAGTGAAACGGTCAAACAAATGTGTATTGACCCGCTCGTTTGAAGTGGTCAAACGAGAGGGTTATGTGTTTGACCGTGTGTGTTTACTAGACAAGTGGGTATGGGTATAAATACCAACCCCTTGTTCATGCGTGCAAGTGAAGTGGGTGTGACTATAAATACCACCCCTTGTCTTTCATTTGCACTAGAGAGAGTTAGAGAGTGGAGGGGAGCTCATTGTGAGAGTTCTCAGTGTGTTTTGTGGTTTGGGGAGAGATCACCACTTGGTCTCTCCCCGGATGTATACTCCTTTGGTATTAGTTCGGTTATCTTGTAATCGGGCCGATTTGTAATGTTATACTACCGATTAATACAAAGAAGTTCTGTTTATCCATCTCTAATCTCTCCCATCTTGAACTAATCTCACACTAATCACGGTTTCGGTCTCGAAACACGGTCGTACAATGGGTATCAGAGCCATGGTACCCGATTTAGTAAATCTAACCGTTTGCTAAATCACATGTGCTCTAGATCTGTGATTTTAGTGATATTTGTTCAAGATGTAAAGTTGGTGAAAATGAGAAAAACCCAGATCTAACCCGAATGGATGGGTCTGACCTGAAACGAAATGCATCAGAGAGTTAGGTTTTCTATTTTACACCAAGAAGAATCATGTTTTCATCTTGTTTTGAAAGTATTTCTTCAGATCTGCATAAGAACAGCTTGTTGTTCTTCACTATGTTCTTGAAAAAAAAAATAGTGGCGGCTGGTTAAAGAAACTAGGCCTTCTTCTGCTTATGACGAAACACCTGCTGATGTTGTTGACGAAACACCTGTTGAAGCCAGCGACAAAACACCTGCTGATGCTGATTGACGAAACACAGACCTTCATGAGTGACGAAAAACCTCTTGCTCTTGCTCCTGACGAAAGACCTGCATGTTTCGTCATCCATGGTCTTTCGTCATGATGACTTTTGTCGTCTGATAGCCTTTTGTCGGCTGTTTGAGTGTTTCGTCGGCTGCACCTTGTTCATCAGCATGTTTCGTCGACCAGCCCTATATATATGCAGAACTGAAGACAGACAACAGAGAGAAGACAGAGTGAACACAGAGAGAAAGAGATGCTGTTGCTGGGTATCGAAGAAGAGGAGAAAGTATGACGGCTTCCATTGCTGGGAATATTCATCGTGAAAACTGTGGGAAACGAGAAGCGGATTGAACAAGGAGTGATTGTTGTTGTTCGTTCATGGTTTGTTCTGCTTCTTGTTCTTCGTTGGATATGTATTTTAGAAGAGGATTGATGTTTCCTATTTGTGTATCAAAGAGAGAGATGGAGGATGTCTGAATGTTTGGCTGAGGTTGATGATGATAGGTGTAAGTTGTCAGCAGAACTCATTTATTTGACATCTAGGTTTTTCATTTGGGCCTACCTATATACCACACATAAAGAATCTGATGAAGTTTTGAATGTGGGCCAAAGTTGTTCATTTTCACACCTGGGCTTAGGTTTGTTTGGGCTCCACTAGAATAATGGATCATGTATGACAACTTTGAAATCCAAAATGAAATCCAAAATGTGTGGATTATTTTGGCAGTTTGAAGTGAAGTGAATATGGGGTCGCGAACAAAGTGGAGTCGGGAGTTTGCAAAGTTTATTTGTACCGTGCTTCCAAAATTTCAATGTCAAAATTCGTACAGGTTCGGGAGCGCGCTGGATCACTTTAGCATGATGAAAACTTGATTTTTATTAAACGTGGGGTAGTCACGGTTACCGGTACAAATGTCAAATTTGGTGACTCGACTACTATGGGCCAAAAACCAAAAACGGTATATTCACTTCCGCACGTCAATGTTTATGATTGTTATCGGTTATTCGTAAATGTTCGAAAGCATTTTGTTTATTGTCATATTCTCGCATTTGAAAGCGAACGTATGAACCTGGAATGTCAATACCTGTCCTAACGAGTTCACAAAGTCTTTGGAGGGATACAAGTCGGATCCTACGGGGTGCTAGGCGATTTTCTTTATCAACTAGAATATGCAAAGAAGAAAGCACTTTGTTTGTTGTCATATTCTCGCATTTGGTAACGATTAAATGAACCTGGAATGTCAATACCGATCCTAACAAGTTCACAAAGTCTTTGGAGGGATACAAGTCGGATCCTACGGGGTACTATGGGACGTTCTTATTCAACTAGAATATGCAAAGAAGAAATTCGTTTTCGTGATTTTTCGAACAACCGAGAACATTCAGTGAAGATTGACGACAGTTCCGCTCAGTGGAGGGAATTGGTGAACATTTGAAGATAAATTCTACTCAGTGGAGAGAATTTGTTCTATGAAATTGACGACAGTTTCTTTGAAGTGGAGAGAATCTGTTAAGGTTTAGAGATCTTACCAAAGAAATGGGGGGATAAAAATTTTCATATGTTGAATTTCTTCGGTAAATTTCTAAACGCAATCACAAGGTGGTAGAGTTTGTCTTATGACAGATCAAGACTTGATGCAGTTTTTAAAGAATGGAACCCTTATCAAATGCCGGTTGGAGTATTGGAAGATCAGCGGAAGATTGGTCAATTGAGCCTTGTGAGGAAATTGCACAACACCCAACACGGATACGTGTACTTTGAGGGGGAACTATTATACAAGGAGCGTCTAGATACTACTTACCTGGATCATCGGTCAAGGGGGAATTTGTTAACACAGAGAAGATAAATACGTGACTGAAGATCGATTGCAGTTGCATTTTCAGCATTCGACAGCAACAGACAAGGGGGAATTTGTTGATGCAGATTTTGTGTCCGATGCTTGTCGAATAGATTAGATGTATTTTATGCTGATTATGTAATAGTTAGTGAAACGGTCAAACAAGTGTATATTGACCCGCTCGTTTGAAGTGGTCAAACGAGAGGGTTATGGGTTTGACCGTGTGTGCGTGCAAGTGAAGTGGGTGTGACTATAAATACCACCCCTTGTCTTTCATTTGCACTAGAGAGAGTTAGAGAGTGGAGGGGAGCTCATTGTGAGAGTTCTCAGTGTGTTTTGTGGTTTGGGGGAGAGATCACCACTTGGTCTCTCCCCGGATGTATACTCCTTTGGTATTAGTTCGGTTATCTTGTAATCGGGCCGATTTGTAATGTTATACTACTGATTAATACAAAGAAGTTCTGTTTATCCATCTCTAATCTCTCCCGTCTTGAATTAATCTCACACTAATCACGGTTTCGGTCCCGAAACACGGTCCTACAGTTTTCCATAAGCTTAAAGGTTCAAAAACCTCCAATACCTACTGCCCTAAAGGTCCCAAGTGACCTACAAAAGTGTTGTAACCAAGCCATGTCTACAATCTTCAATATTGCAAGACTTGTGTTTGGTTAGGTGGGAGCAATGGAGACTTTGGTTCTCCAAACTATGATTCCACCACCCCACTTGTTAGTTACTTTTTACAATCTAAGTCACCCAAATAACTTCCAAGAACAAAGTGAACACGAGTACACAAAGTCTCCAAACATTTGACATGATTAGAATGCACTCGTCTAGTCACGTCACTTGGTTGTTTAGGTGAATTAGACACTTTCATTTTGTTCATATTCATGACCAACCAAAATCATCAACTAAGTTGATATTTTGTGATTTAGTGAATCATATAATGAAGTTTAATGGATGAACATCATCCTACCTCCATGCTTGACCGTTCCATGGTATTACTTGACAATGGACTACAACATATAACATATATCCATAATATAATCCTAAAACCAAACCCTAAATGCTAACCAAATTCATGGATTTATGTTAAGGAATTATGGTAATATTATCTTAGTTAGAATTCCTCCTTTTTGGACTTCCAATGGGTGAACTTGTGCCTATGAAAAACACACAATCATGTCCAATTTGAGTGTTCTAGCAAGATAACTTTTATGTAATTTTCATACTAAGTTAAGTATTTCCATACTCATTCCTAATCTGAATTCGTCGAACTTATACACCCTGTTTATCCTTGTAGGATAAATCGGTGTCTTCCAACTCCAAATCACATCAACTCACTTACGTGGAGTTCTCTACGTAAAACGTGAGTATACATGACCTCCCCCCCCCCCTCCTTTTTTTCACTTTTGGGTGCAATATGTATGACATTTTAAAACTCACACAAACACATATACGCAAATACTTTATTCATGCAATTGAATCCAATATACATGCTTTATACATTTATACTCTAGAAATTCATGCATACTAGAAAGCCATTCTTGCACAATACTTTGTCATTAACTTCGTAAATGTCTCCCTTAATATGTATAGAGCTATAGGAGTAGCACACCGCCCATATTCTTGAGGTCATATTAAGTAATCATATAAAACAGTCTTGTCGTTGCGAGGACAAGATTACGCTAGTGGAATCATTGGGTTGACACGTATGTGACACATGCTAGTTCATGTTATGTTATGCTTTAGTATACGTTATTGCCATGTGGATTTCGTTAAAACTCTTTCATACATAAGCTAGTACACTAAACTTGTATGCCCATCAATGTTTTTTTTTTTGACATGTCACTTTAATATATATTGCAGTAGCTTTATGTTGATGCGTCGAAAAGAAATCTAGTAGGAATGATTAGAAACACATTTAGTTTAAACCTATGTTTTGTTGTTTTAGTTGTAATGTTGTTATTATTTGTTTCTAAACATTGTATTCAGATCCTTAGAAATGAAATGAAATTTTGTCTTTAAATTATTGTCACAAATAGTCGTTAAGAAGACTCTTACAATCTCGTTTCCATCTCACTCCGATGTTTCCGCCATCGGTTGGGGTGTGATATTTGGTGACCTAGCTAATTGATTAAAAAAGGGTTTTGCTTGATCACACACCAGCAGTGGTGGAGCTTGAACGGAAAATCAGTGGGGGCCGGACTCTAAAAATCCAAATTAGTAGGGGCCAGTCTCTTAAAAATCCAATATTTTACACTATAAAAGTTTTTCAGTAAAACTAACACTACACATGAAAAATCGGCGGGGCCAGGGCACCGCGGGCCTCCATTATCATCCGCCCATGCATACCAGTGGAAACTCTCTCTGGTTGGGTAGAAGTATCTTGCATTAGTTTTAAAATGTCTTGCATTACATTTGTTTGCAATTTAAAAGTGAAATAAAGAATGGTGTATTTAGTTCACTCGTTCATATTGAATTTCGGGGTTGAAGGTTAGCACCATTTGGATCTCCCTTGCCTAGTACTGTAGATGACTTGTACAGAAAAGCTCGTTGATTTCATTAGTCAACCACTAAATCAACTCATCCGAAGCATATTTCAAAGGTAGGTTTTAAAAATTAACTTTTGCAAGTTTGTATGCAAAAACCCTAAAATAGGTTATAGTACTTGAAAGCATATCTTATAAATCGAAAGTAAGTTATTACACTTGAAGTAAACATTACACTCGTTTTCTTGATACAACTCATTAGGGATGGGTGTGTGTGCATCCAAGAAGAAAGGTCGTCATATGTGGAAAAGTGCATATTGGATGGCTACACACAAGTGTTATAGAACAACCATCATAAACAACCATAAAAAGTATCAAGTCCAGAGGTATTGCAAAGACACATATTTATTCATCTCAGTATCTCCCCATCACCAACATCTTCGCCACCACAACCACTTCACTTCCCACCACCATCAAAATCATTCTTATTGGTGTGCATTTTTTTGTGAGGACTTTAGGATTTTTTATATATATTGGGTTTGGTTTTATTTGTGAAAACATTGTGTGTGATATTGACATATGACAACCAGACCAACATCTTATTTCGTTTCCAGCATTGGTCTTAACAGATATATGATTCTTAGACTTTTCTTAATTTGATTTACTTAAGCACATAAACTATGCCTATTTTAAATTGAAATAGATTCACACAGACAAACATATAGATCTCGTTAGGGTCTATTTAGGATATTTGATTCACATAGTCAATGTGATTTTCTTAAATGATTAGATTGACTACAAACATTAAAACAATAAGATAGTGTGATAATGAGGGTGGCCTTGAACGGTGTAGATGGTATGAGGATGGTGGTGGTGGTCTAAGAATGGTGAATGAATGCAGTGTTGGAATGGTGGTCGGATGTGGTGTCGATATTGTTATGACAGGTAGTGTCTTTAACTATTATCAATTATCATAATGATACTACAATCTTTTTCTTTGATGGGTGTAAAGTAAAGTAAGTGGTATCACATTGCATTATTCCATCCATTATGCATATACCGGGAGTCATGAAATACTTTCTTTGATATTTTCTACGAGTAAACATGCCCATGCTTGATTTTTCTTATTCTTTGGTTAGGCTTGTTTTTGTGATTTGATGGTTTTTTTTCAATCACTTATTATTCTATTGTTATTATTGACGAGTAATGCACAACTTTAATGGTTTTTTATATGTTCGAATTACATTTATCAACATCAACTCCGGTTAAGAAAATATGTTTAAATAAAAAAAAAATCCAAGTGAAACAAAGAGGTAGTACAAATCATTTTAATGACCCATGATCTTAGTGGTATGGTGTTAATATGTACCAAACTGAATCGTAATCAAGTGATCCAAAGAAAATAGATAGAAGCTTGGAGAATTTAGAGTTTTTTTAAAAGAGACTGACTTATTTAATTTCATTCATAACCATCAAATATATGTTATAGCTACATAACCCACTACTAAAAATAACTACCCCACATACACTTTAAATGAACCACTCATAATTAGAATAAAATGACTTGCATTACTAGACTAAATAAAAGGAATAATGCATGTTCTCTTTCTTGACCACCAGGTTGTGTACGTGCATGGCTTGCGGGAAACCGTGACACACACCAGGTGCTTATTTCCCACAAAAGTGATGTAAGTGTAAATCATTGCAAGTGTAAAGTAATGTTATGTATTTAGGTAATCGTTATTAAGAAAAAAATCATCTTAATGGGAATATTTTTTTAACTTCTTTTATGTTCTCTATAGATCAAACTGAGTTAGTTTAAGAATAGTCCACCGCTAAAATAGTTTAATCAAGATCAAATTCTCAAAATCATAAACCAAGTAGAGGTATTATCGTTCCTCAAAATTTATTTTTAGTATGTATAGCACCTTATTATACTTATGTATTTTTTTCTTTCTTAACACTAAGAGGTTATATTATGGAAAAGATATTAAATGCAAAAACATATTAAAAATATTTATCAAATTTATTAAGAGTCGGATCATTCTATTGATTTTCTCAAGTATATTAGTTATACACAATCAGTTACAGATATATGATACATATGTATATGTAACTGTCAGACAGTTATCAAGGTGGGGACATTAGGAGATTTTATGTATATCTGATTTATAACAGTCCCCCTCAGTATACATTATTATTATTCATTATACAGTATCAACAACATGCTTCAGGATGATGTTCAATCAGTACTTCAGCACCTATGAGATAAAATGCTACTGCACCTATGAGATAAACTGCTACTGCTGGATCAGTTATGCTACCTTGTTAAAAACCTTACTAAGAAAACCCAATGAGATAAAACTTAGTCAAGGAAAAGTGTACAGCTTGTGTATAATGCTCCCCCTCAATTTAACTAACTTCTTTTAATCTTCGGAGCCCGATCCTTTGCGATAAATACTCAAAATTGCTTCTAGGTAGTGATTTTGTGAAAAGGCCAGCTAGATTTTCACTTGACTTGATCTGACGAACATCAATTTCTCCTTCTTTCTATAGGTCAGACGTTGAGAAGAACTTTGGTGAGGTGTGCTTTGTTATGTATCTTTTGATGTGACCTTCTCTTATTTGAGCTATGCAAGCAGCGTTGTCTTCATAGATAATCGTCGGGGCTTTCTTGATTTGTTCTAATTCGCATGCTTCTTGTATATGATTGATCACTGATCTCAATCACACGCATTCTCGACTAGCATCATATAATGTTATCAGGTCAGCATGATTTGATGATGTTGCTGTAAGTGTTTGCTTAGTCGATTTCCAATAAATTGTCGTGCCACCGTATGTGAATACATAACCTGTGTGAGATTTTGCTTTGTGGAGATCTGATAGATATCCGGCATCAGCATACCCAACAAGCTGGGACTTTTGATCTTTTTGATAGAAAAGACCTAATTCTCATGTCCCGCAAATATACCTGTATATATGTTTTACTCCATTCTACTATCTACATGTTGGATTCGAACTGTATCTCGCTAGTACATGAACCGCAAATGCAATGTCAGGTCCATGGTTGTAAAACAAGGTTTCCAAGGCCGAGTACTCCCCGAGTTGTTGCTACAAGGTAGGCTGCCGAGGCGACTTTCTCTGACTCCGCCTAATTACTCGGAATCGGTCAAACGCGGTCAACCTCGGCCAAAATCGTATCTAGTAGGTCAACTCGGGCCGAGTTTGACTTAAAAACAACAAAACATAATTTCTATGCCTATCATATTAAAGAGTGAATGTCATTTTCATGTCTTTTTTATAGATATTAGTAGATTTATGTTATTTAACATGTATTTAATTTCCAAAACTAATTTCTTTATAATTTAACATGTCCGAGTACTCTCAACTCCCCAATCGACCGACTATGGAGCGCCTAGCGACTTTTGCAACCATGGTCAGTTCTTGTGTTATTTACGAGATACATAAGGGCACCGATTGCGCTTAAGTACGATACTTCTGGACCAAGTACTTCTTCACCTTCTTCTTGAGGGCGATAAGGATCCTTGTGTGGATCTAGCGGTTGGCCAACCCCAGGTACGCTAAACTGATGTGCTTTATCCATATTGAAACGTACTAACATCTTCTGGATGTAGTTTGACTGATGGACAAATGTGCCATTGAACGGATACTCAAATTGTAGACCGATGCATAGTTTTATCATACCAAGATCTTTCATTTCAAATTCCTTCTTTAACAACTGAGCAACTTTCTCTATCTCTTCAGGAGATCTGGTGATGTTGATATCATTAACATGGACTACTATTGTAGTGAAATTTGACAGTGATCTTTTTATAAAGACACATGGACTGATTATATCAGACTTATTATATCCTTCTTTTCCGAGATATTCACTAAGTCGATTGTACCACATACGACCAGATTGTTTGTGACCATATAAAGATATTTGAAGTTTTATAGCACACGTATCTTGAGGTGTTGATTTTAATGCTTCAGGCAATTTAAATCCTTTAGGGTTTTTCCTGTAGATGTCATTTTCAAGTGTCCCGTATAAGTATGCGGTGACGACATCCATTAGTCTCATATGAAGTTCTTCAAAGATTGTGACGCCGATTAGGAACCTAAGGGTTATCGCATCCACTACAGGGGAATACGTTTCCTCATAATCAACTCCTGGGATTTGGGAAAACCCTAGTGCTACAAGTCGAGCCTTATATTGTATAATCTCATTCTTTTCATTTCTCTTTATTGCGAACACCCATTTATAACCTACTGGTTTGACGTTTATGGGTGTTCGGACTACAGGTTTGAAAACATGTCGTTTTTCAAGCGAATTTAATTTGGCGTTTATGGCTTCTTGCCATCTTGGCCAATCATTTTTGTGCATGAACTCTTCTAAAGTTTTAGGTACGTAATCATTTTCATTAATTACATTCGTTGGTATAGCATATGCAAATATATCATCAACACGTGTTTTATTGCGGTTCCACATTGTACTATCTTGTACATAATTAATAGAGATCTCATTTTCGTTCGGTACCGGTGTTTCTTCTGAAACTTCATTTTCCTCTGGAATCATGGTTGTCTCTTCTGGGACATTTGCCTCTACTGGGGTTTCATTTATAATCTTTTGTGAGTTTTCAACAACTGTGTTATTTTGATCTTTTCTTTTTTCGTGGGTTCTTGTCTTTAGAACCAATTGGTCTCCCACGCTTTCATTGTATGGTAATCGCTTCCGGGATTACTTCAATTCGAGAAGGTGCATTTAACGCTGGTTATGTAACATTGTCACTCTATTCGTGTCCGTGAATGCATCTGGTAATTCATTTGCTATTCTTTTCAAATGTGTAATCTTTTGGAGTTAATATTCACATTGACCACTTCAGGGGTCGAGATTTGATAGTGATGATGCATTCCACATTATTTCTTGTGTTACCAGTCTTTCTTTGTTCTTATCTCCCCCTAAGACTGGGAGCAATGTTTCATTAAAATGACTGTCAGCATACCGTGCTGTAAACATGTCTCCCGTCATTGGTTCTAAATATTTAATAATAGACGGGGAGTTAAAACCAATATAAATACCCAGTCTTCTTTGGGGTCCTATTATAGTACGTTGTGGTGGCGGTATTGGTACGTATACTGCACAACCAAAAATTCTAAGGTAGGACAGAGTTGGTGCTCGTTCGAAGACCAGTTGTATGGGGAGTATTCGTGATCAGCAGTTGGCCTTAATCTAATCAGTGCAACAGCATGTAAAATAGAGTAGCCCCATGTAGAAGATGGTGGTTTATGTCTCATTAGGAGCGGTCTAGCAATTGTTTGTAAATCGTTTAATCAAAGACTCAAATAAACCGTTTTGTGTGCGAACATGAGGCACTAAATGTTTTACATTAATCCCAATCGACATACAATAGTTATTAAAAGCTTGGGATGTGAACTCTCCTGTATTGTCCATCCGGATATTTTTAATTTGATTGTCCTGGAAATTAGCTCTCAATTGTATGATTTGAGCTAAAAGTTGGGCAAATGCTACGTTTCGAGTAGCTAAAAGAGTCACATGTGACCATCTTAAGGATGCGTCAATTAAGATCAAGAAATAGCGGAATGGTCCACATAAAGGATGTATAGGCCCACAAATATCCCCTTGGATTCTTTCTAAAAATGATGGGGTTTCATGTTTCAATTTAGTTTGTGAGGGCCGAGTAATAAGTTTGCCCAGAGAGCATGTTGCACATGATAAATCTTGTGGTAGCAAAACTTTTAAGTTTTTAAGAGGGTGCTTATTGGCACTTTTGATTATTCGTCTCATCATTATTCTACCATTGTGACCTAGACGGTCATGCCATATATTAAATGTATATTTATCTAATAACTTCTAGTTATTCACCATGTATGATTCGAGCTAATTGATATTATTACAATACAATCCAGAGGATAAGGCTTCTAACTGTTCGACAATGGTTTCTTGGCCATTTTTGTTTGAAGTAATTTGAAGATATTCATTATTATTTTCGGATTTTGTTTTTATGTGGTAGCCGTTTTTCCGAATATCTTTAAAACTAAGTAAATTTCTTCTGGATTTACGAGAATATAATGCATTATCAATAATCCGTTGGGTACCCGAAGATAATGTTATATGTGCTCTGCCGGAGCCTTCGATAAGGTACCAACCAGTGTCTCTGCCGGAGACAACTCAGAAAAATATTTCATATGCCTAAGAATAGTGTTAGTACTACCGCAATATACCAGACATTCATCACCAGTTATAGCTCTACTGGAGCTAGTATACATATTTCTTCTGGAAATAATAATAAATAAACATAATGCAAAGTGTGAAGTTAAACCATTACAAATGTTTAAATAAACATTAGAAGAGTTTAAACATATCAAGTAAAAAGTCGTAGTCTTCATATAAAACTATTTTTAGAGTGACTCCTGATGTCATGTATATCTCGTCTACGTCCACGGCCTCTGCTGGGGCCACGACTTCTACCGCTTCCACGCCCCCTTTAATAATATGCCACATTCGCTTCAGGGAATTGGCTTACACCAACAGGTCGTGATTGATGGTTTTATAGCAGGAGCTTGTTGTTTTGTGTTGTGACCGATAGACACGCTTCAGTGAATCCATGCATAATGAGCTTTAGAAAGCAAGACCAACTTCTGGTGGTCAAATCTTTCTTTTATATTTTTCCACAACTCGAGAGGGTCCTCAACAATAAGGTGCTCCCTCATCAAGTTTTCATGAAGACGGTGACGAAGGAATATCATAGCCTTTGTCTTTTCTTGTCTTGAGGGAAGGTTTGATTCTCATCATTGACTGTCTCCCCATAGGTGGGAGGTAGTTGTTACCCGAGATTTTAAATGCGACGAATTCGATTTTTAATAAGTTCGATATTTTATTTACTAAAGAAAGAATCAAGTATTTAAAAAAACGAGCCTGTGTATATAATGTATATCGTAGGAGAACTTCATGTTCTCTTTAGGTAGAACTGCAGGTTCTGTACTTTTTGTAACGAAATTATGGTGTAACAATGATTTTACTTTGTATACTGTATGCAATGTTTTTTGTGATCACAACTTTATACTAATAAAACAACTTAGTAGAATTGGAAACAAGAAATATATATGTACTTCAATTAAATTTATTTATTTTTTTGGCCAGCAAAAATATGGCCAAAGGTAGTGAAAATAATATTAATTGTTTGGTAGATTACGGCTGTGAAGCAGATCTATACTTTTAGAGGTATTTTTGGAAAGCTTTTTTTTTAATAAATTGTATATGATTGATCAAAATGAGTAATTTTGTGTGGGTCAAAATTAGCCAAGTTGGTTCCCTCCACTTCACTTAAAACACGTTTTTGTTTTTCTCAGTTGGTGGCGGTTATTTTTCTTGCAGTTATTTTTCTGCATTTGTCATTGTTTTGGGTCCACTTCTTGTTTGGAAGAACTAAAAGGATTAAAAAGTATTTTAATTTAAAAAAAAATCTCTAACATATGTACCAAAGATTTACACCATTCCAGTGTATAAAGACTATAATTTATAAAATACTTGCACTGGAATTATTTCAACTTCAATGCACACATCAAATTATACAACAAACTTTTAAATCAATTTTCACTAGGTAATTTGGGTTTATAACAAGTTTCAGTATTTTGAAATTATGAATTTCTATGTATAAAATTAGTACCAACTAACTTTGTAAATATTATATTTTCCTTATTATTTTACAAACATTTTTTAGAGTAATGAGATGAGCCAATAGCATACAGTTGTCAGGTTTAGAAAAAAAAAAAAAAAAAAAAAAGATTTTGGTGTGGTTATTGTTGAAGGTGTCTTTAGACAAAGTGTAAATACCAATGTTTTCATAATCGAATTGGTCTTCGAATCAGGCATCTTATCAATTCACTGGTTGTGCCGGTTTCAAAAAACTAGAGGACCAAAGGGCGAAGGGGGGGGGGGGGATCCCCAACTTTTCGCTCAGTAGTGTTATATATGTAATTTTCGTATAGAAATTTTTTGGTATATACGTTTTCGACACCCCGGCTCTATAGAAATTTTTCGGTATATACGTTTTCGACCCCCCGTCATTCGGGTCAAGCTTCGCCACTGTAGAGGACGTCATGAATAATCTAAACTCTTAAATAAACAAATTACACTGAAGTAGCAAATAAATTTTGCATGGAGAAAATGAAAAGAAAATTAAAAATAAATTGAAATCCGGTCTAGTTCACCAGTTGACTGGTTCAAATAGACCCCTTAGGATGCCACTTCAGCAAGCATTAGATGCCACATCAGAAAAAATAAATAAATAAGATGCCAGGTCAGCATACATTATAATGCCACGTCAGCCGTGGGTTGGTACACATTCATTCAAACAAATCAAAATGACACGTCAACAAACTCTTCAACAAGTTATCTGAAAATGCTAATGACATTGCAATTCTCCCCATTTCTTGTGCAACAGATCAAAAGATTGAACATCACATCCACTAATTCTCCAAATCATCTGTTCATACACACCCTTAAATTGTTCAACAACAATACTGACACCGTTAAATGACCAACGTTCGCCTGCTAACCAATTCCTTTTAATATCTTTTCCTGTAAATGACCAAGCTCGCAAGATGGAGGTAGCGGAGATGAGGATGTTTAGGTGGATGTGTGGCCACACGATGTTAGACCGAATAAGAAGTGAGGTTTTTAGGGATTGGTTAGGAGTAGCTAGTATATCGGACAAGTTAAAAGAGGGGAGGTTGAGATGGTTTGGGCATGTGAAGAGGAGGCAGTTGACAGAACCAGTTAGAGCAGTGGAAACCATGACAGTGGAAGGAAAGAGGAGTAGAGGCAGGCCCAAGTTGACTTGGGATGAAAGACTTAGACAAGATTTGCTAGAATTGCACCTCTCTGAGGACATGGTTCATGATAGGAGTTCGTGGAGACGTAGGATTAAGGTTAAGGACTAGTAGGTGAGGGTATAGGTGTGTCCTATCTGTGCTGAGGAGGGGGGGGGGGTTAGATTTCGTTTACGATTTAGGTAGACCAATATATGATGATTTTCTTGTACATTTGCATATATGTTGCTTACTGATGTCTTATCTGCCTATTGCTACGTGATTTACTTACCCGTTTCTCGTCTATCTGTCGGTTGGTTGTTTTGGAGCCGGGGGTCTCTCAGGAAGCAGCCTCTCTATTCTTGAATAGAGGAAAGGTTTGCCTACATCCCACCTCCCCCAGACCCTACCAATAGTCTGCTATTTGTGGGATATACTGGGTATGGTTGTTGTTGTTGTTGTATCTTTTCCTGTATATCCGAAACCATAACATAATGGCCGCTATCATAACACGCAGTAACAAAAGCTGTATACATTATTTGATCCAAATTCTTGTCTTTATCTACAAGTTTATGAAGAAAAGAAGCTGCAATCTCGACTCTCTTCTCGCTGCATAGTTTTCTTATCAAAGTGTTTACCGTACGAACCCATAGCTTCTTTTCTAATCTATCTACAACCTTCATGGCAGTAAGCGGGTCATTTGCTTTACAATACTCGTAAGCTATTGTTAAACGGGTCACCTCACACGGGTTAAGTCCCTTATCTATCATGGCATTGTAATAAGATCGAGCATCATCTAACTTTGACTTTTTGCAAAGTCCGCTTATCAGAGCACCGTAAGTAATACTATCAGGCACGCAACCATGTTCGCTCATTCTCTCGAACATTTTTATAGCGGAATTCGTATTTCCGTCTCTACAGTATCCGCATATCATTGAAGTGTAGGTTTCTTTAGTTGGGATTAAACCATGTTTCACTGCGTCGTCGAAAAGCCTCTCGCAGTCGCTCATTCGTTTTAATCGAGAAAAGTTTGAAATCAGGGTGGTGTAAAGATGTATATCACATTTTATACCGACTTTAATCATCTTGCTCAATATGATTAAGGCGTGTTTAAGATCTGATTGCTTGCATTTCTCCATTATGAGAATAGTGTATGTAACCTCGTCAGCTTGCAGCCCGTGTTTCAACGCTGCGTCTAACTGTTTATAAGCTTCTTGAACTCTTCCTTTTTTAAACAGCGCATCGATAATTGCATTGTACGTACACATGTTCGGAGGTGATCCTTCTTTCGTCATCTCATTTATCAACTCATACGCACGGGTTAAATTTCCACTTTTGTAGTACCCGCTAACGAGAGTAGTATAAGTATCCACGTTAGGAACTAACCCCTGTTCACGCATGCGGGTCAACAGCATCTCTGCACGGTTGACTTTACCCTCTTTGCAGTACCCGCTTATCATAGCAGTGTAAGTGTAGACATTCGGTTTATAAGATTCGCTTTTAACAAGCTTTAGAAACAGCCTAAACGCTTTATCGGTCCACCCTTTTTTACACATGCCATCGATTAATATTGTGTGCGTATGCACATTTGGTTTCCAGCCTTTCGTAACCATCTCCTCTAACAACTCGAAAGCCTGCTTAATACTTCCCTTCTTACACAAACCATTTATTAACGTAGTAAAGTTTATAACGTTCGGTTTAAACCCCATCCCAATCATTTTACGGAACAACCATAACGCTCGATTAACACCACCCGTCTCACAAAAACAAGAAAGAACCAGTATACACGTCGCGTTATCTAAAACGAATCCTCTATCCAACATTGCACATAACCACTGATCAACTAGCGAAACGTCATTAACTTTACAATAGGAAGTGATCAAAATCTTGAAAGTTAAAGAATCCGGAACCGCACCTCTCTCACACATTTCATCAAACACCTTGCGTGCAACATCAACCGAACCCATATCCATCGCAACACCAACAACACAGTTCAACGTTCGAGTAGACGCCTCCAAACCTTGATTCCTCATCTCAACAACCATCCCAACAGCCTCCTTCAACCTCCCAATCTCCCCAAAATTCGACACCATACACCTCACCACTTCATGGGCCCTCTCCAAATTCAAATTCTCAATCAAACAAGTGGCTGCAACGACATAAAACCGCATAAAGTATCTGAATTTCGGATACCCAATTGCCCAATAGAAGAAACTCAGAGCCACCATTGACCCAGCGTCGTCGGAAAGTGAGGCAACGACGGTGATCGCTTGTTCTGGTGTTAAATAATCGGGGGTTATTGAGAGATTGAGTTGGGTTGGTGTGGATTTGAAGTGGGTTTGTTGTTGGTAGTATGATTGGCAGACTAATGAGCATACGGTTCTAATGACTGATTTGGAGGAGGATGGAGGATGAGAGGGGTGATTGGGGGACAAATGTGTGGGTGATTGTTCGGTGGGTATGTGGGAAATGTTTCGGGGTTTGAAGAGATTGTTAAGGTGGGTTGTGTGAATGCCATTGATGAGGTTTCTTTGAGTGTTGATTCGAAGCATAGATGATGAAGATGGGTTGTTTCGAAACCAGTGTTGTTCAGAATGGGATTTAAGTATTTAAGGGTAGTCAGTATTTTTTTTTTTTTTTTTAACTGCTAACAGAATCAATCCCGAGCACTTTCGGTTCACCTACTGGATCAAACGGAGTACTACGAGAGTAACCCGAGTCCACCACCAATTCCGGGGAAAACCCGTAACCCACCCGTCCATAGGCACGATGTAACACCCCGAAAACGGTGATGTAACACCCCAAAAACGGGTTTGGTAATTAAACCACGTTAGTACTAAAAGACGGGTAAATTACCGTTAGGGGTAAAAGTAACCCGGTGAATATTAGGATTTTTTTAAATAAATAAGCCTAATATTAAATAAAAGTCGAACGAAAGCTTTTAAGAAAAATAAAGTTTATAGAAGCCCGAGTAAACGGGACTTAAAATAAACTTAGTCAAAAATTCCCCGAACCCACTAATTTAACTAGGGATGTTTAACCTAGTTAATGAGTGGAAAAATTGTTAGAAATTAAGTGGGTTGTGGCCTACTTAATAAACTAACCAAACGAGAGGGGCCAAAGTAGATAAACTTGTAAGTTATTTAATAAAAGAGTAAACTGCAATTTTAACCCCTGAGGTTAGGGGTCATTGGCATGTCTACCCCCCTAAGGAAATAATTGCATTTTTACCCCCCCCCCCCACTGTTTGGGGTTATGTCGCATGTTTACCCCCCGGGCCAAGTTTCTGTTAGATGTTAGCGATTTCTGTTAATGGTCAAAGGGCAATTAGGTAATTTCGCTTTCCTGTTGACCTGCAACCTCATTTAATCACCAATTCATCACTTTGAAACCCTGAACTTAACCTAACTCAAAATTGAAGAGCTCCGCACCAGCGATCAGGCATTCTTCAACAATTACAGCAGATTAGAAGTCTGTTACGAGCATGGATCTTCGATTGTGGAAGATACGAGCTGAAGATCAGTATTTCGAACCGGGTGAAATGTACCGTAAGTGACATGCAAGTTCAAAGGGTCTGAATTAGGTAAAATTTAACTTTTTTCTGTGTTAATTTGTTGTTGATGTGTGTTTACAGGAGAAACCCAATCTCAATTTACCATTAAATTTCACCATGGAGGTAATTTTGTAGAAAACCCAAATAGGAAATACTTTGGTGGGAAGATGAACTACATTGATCATGTAGATTTTAGAGTGTTGAATACTGATGTTTTAGAGGAGATGGTTAAGAAATTAGGATACAATGATGGTTTGTTTTTCTGCATTCATTACAAGGAACCGTACTGTTCGTTGGATTTTGGTCTTAGGACATTAAAATGTGATGTTGACTTAGAGCCTATCTTTGATCATGTGCGTCAAGGAGTCCACATCATAGACATGTATGTTGAACACCGGATGTCAACAATATTGGAAAATACAAGTGAAGGTCCTGTAGGGGCATGTAAAGCAATTGTTCCAGCATCATTTACAATAAATAATCAGAATTATAGTATGAATGAAGATGAAGAAGAGAGTAAAGGAAGTGATCCTGATTATGAGTATGTTGAGGAAGATAATTTGGTTTATGAAATAGAGGTGGATATGCAGAGGTTCAGGGCTAATGTTGATTTTACTAGGGAAGAGCTGGATGGTTCAAGTGATGGGGATCATGATGATGACAGAAACGAAGAAGGTCATGTGCCTGTTGACCTGGAGGATTTTGAAAGTGGATCGGATGACAATTCAACCCTTAGAGATAAGGTTGCCAGGAAGATAAGGAGGAGAAACAAGAATGCTTCAAAAGGTCCAAATGATCTGCCATTCTATATTGGTCAGCTTATTGATGACAAGAAAAAGATGAATCAGATGGTGAAAGATTATGCTCTTAAGGCAAGGAGGGATGTGTTTTTTTCTAAAAAATGAATTGTTAAGGTATTGGGTAGTATGTTTTGGAAGCAATCCACCACTACTTGGTTATGTAAAAAAAAAGGGAGAAGAGGGGCAAAATAGTAAGTAGGGCAAAAATATAAGCACCTTAAAAGGCATACCAAGCCCACATGTCCTTGGGCAGTTCACATCTCAAGGAACACAGACAAGGATAAGTGGTGTGTGAAGACCATTCATAATCAACACAATTGTTTGACAACAAGGGTCGTTTCTTTGTACACAATGAGTTCGATTGCCAGAGAGATCCAACCTATGATTGAAAGCAATCCAGACATGCCAATTCAAGCAATCCAAAGTCAACTGCTTCGGAAGCATCAACTTGAAATATCACTACATAAGGTCTTCAGAGCCAAGAGGATAGCAACTACGAAGATCTATGGTGATTACCAAGAACAGTATGGTCTGCTAAGGTCATACTATGATGAACTTCTAAAAGCCAACCCAGGTAGTACAATTAAAATTGATGTGGAGCCATGTGGGAACTCAGCTAGTCCTACAAGGCAGTTTCGAAGGGTTTATTTTTGTTTTGCCTCTATGATGAGAGGATTTAAGATGATTGGAAGACCATTGCTGGGTGTGGATGGTTGTTTCATGAAAGGTCCATTTCCTGGACAGATCTTGAGTGCTGTTGGTATTGATGGGAACAATAGCATATATCCAGTTTGTTATGCCCTTGTTGAGGCAGACACAACACAAACCTGGAAATGGTTTTTGCAACTGTTGAGAGATGACCTAGGGTGTACGGCTAACTCTTGTTTCGCCTTCATCAGTGACAGACAAAAGGTAATAAGTTCTTAAGTGTTAATTAAAACCTTGCAAAATATTGTCATTAATTGCATTTTGTATCACAGGGTCTGATTCCTGCTATGCTAGCTGTTTTTCCTAATGCTGAGCACAGATTTTGTTTGAGGCACATTCATGAGAACATGAAATCCAAGTGGCGTTGAGATCTTTACAAGAATTTGCTTTGGTCAGCCGCAAGGAAGACATCTATTCCATACTTTGACAAAGCTATGGAAGAAATTAAGACAACAGAACGAGCTATGTATGACTGGCTGAATGAGATCCCATTCACCGCTTGGTCAAGAGCATATTTTTCTGGATGAGCTAAATGTGATATGTTGCTGAACAACATATGTGAGGTTTTTAACAGACAAATCGTAGGAGCAAGGGACAAGCCGATTATCACATGCCTAGAATTCATTCGGGAGTACATGACCAAGAGGATAGTGAATGTCAAGAAATTACAAGCAAAGAGTATGGGGCCACTGACTCCTCATGCCACTGAGGTCTTCGATGAGATCAAGAAACAGGCTGCTGAAATGTCTGTTTTAATGGTTGATTCAGACAAGTATCAAGTCACAGGTCCGAGATCATAGTGTGTTGTGAATGTTAAACATAAAACTTGTGCATGCAGGAAGTGGGATTTGACAGGGATGCCTTGTAAACATGCAGTTGCAGCCATATGGGATATGTCAAGGAATAGCATTGATGTTGGCATACCAGAAGACTGGGTGGATGAAGTGTATTGGCTGTCAACATGGAAGAAAGTTTATTACAATGTCATAGAGCCAATCAACGGGCCGGAGATGTGGACTCCTTCAGAGTGTCCAACAACACTCATCCCACCAAAGCATCATACACAAGTTGGAAGGCCAAAGAAGAAAAGAAATAAGGCATATGGTGAAAAAGAGCTTGAGCAGGAGTTCGACAAAGGAGGAAAAATGACCAGAAAGGGTAGTAGCATCAAGTGTGGTAAATGTGGGAATATGGGTCACAATGTCAGGAGCTGCAAAGGACAAGGGGCTGAACAATCCATTGCTTCACAGGAATCACACACTGCCACTCAAGGTGCACCAGTTTACAATCTTGATGAGTGATGGATGGTTTGTAAGTTTAGACTATGTTTGTTAGGTTTGTCAACTTTGTTCAAGACAATGTTTGGTTTGTACCTTTATGTTTGGTTTGTTCAAGACAATGTTAGGTTTGTCAACTTTGTTCAAGACAATGTTTGGTTTCTACCTTTATGTATGGTTTGTCAAGTTTGTATTTTGGGTTCTATACAAATATGGCTGCATTTTGGTTTACAATCTTTATGTTTGGCTGCTTTAGTACAAATAAGAGGTGGAAAGTGATTCGATTAGATTACATTGCAACATTTAGTACAAATAAGAGGCCCAACATACAAACTTAAAACCAAACAAAATCTAGCCTATTTCCAGTGACAATCATCCAAACAAGACCAATCCGAATCAGAACCATGCTCCCCTTCATATGGGTCAAAGTACCAATCATCATCTTCATCCCAATATTTTGTCAAATCTCCGAATATCTTTTCATAATCAGTTTCTTGCTCCAAGTAAGGTCTGAGTATCTGACGTGGTGTCGTGGTCACAATCAAATTTAATCCCAATAACAACTATATAGATAGCGGTAAGTGGGTATCGAACACAGGGAGTTTGTGGAATATGTGTTATCTCAATGTATGTCTAACTAACTAGATTAATCTAAATTGCAAGAAATGTAAATTTCAATGTTTGGGTTGAATGGTTTTAATTATCTAGAGTTACTAAATTAGAATACAAATCAAAAGTAAGTTTTGTAACAGGATAAGAGGGTAGTAATCATCCCGAGTTTCAGGTTTTAAGTGACAATCAAGGTTTATGTTCAACTGGAAAGAACTACATAGACATAGCTCATGCAAGATCAATTATTTGTGATGAAAGGGAACTAAGTACTCGGATTCCTAGAACGCGAGGTTGTTACCCGATGACCAATTAACATATATCCAACCCTAATCCCTCCCATGATATCTCGATTGCCAACGGCACCAAGAACGTATGGTTTAGAACTATGATCAAACATACATCAACAATTTACAAACACCCAATCAAGCACCATAATAAACTAACAACACATGCACAGTTTAATATTCCAGAAATTCAAGAACAAAACATAATTGTCACAAGTAAACCTTACATTCGGGATGATCACCAAGCAAACCTAGCCGCTCATAGTGTGGTGAATCATCATCACAATCAAACCTTTGTTTATTGGAATCAAAAACAAAGTATTCATGTTTTGACCACTCAAGAACACAAGAGAAGAGCCAAAAATCGCCCCTAAACTGCTCCAAAACCGTCCAATCAGATTATATGAAAAGACACAATAAAACCAATTTAATGATGGCAGTTACAATGTGTGCGTCGCCTCCACCGTAAATTACGGTATCACCGTAATTTACGGTGATGTTCCATATGTTACGGCACAAGTCTTCTGGTTTACGGCAGCCTCCAGGTCAATCATCAGTCCATGTTGATGTGTGCCTCTTGTCTGCGTCCACTAATGATCGGCCCAATGAAACAAAAGCCCAGCCACCACTTGTCTGCGTGTAATATGATGATGATATTGAGATTCCTTTTTGAAATCAAGCCTTCACGTGACTTGTTTTTGTCTTTTCCCCTCAAAGTTTGCGTGTATGTTATGTTGGCTGCCTCCTTTGTCTTTCCTTGATGTCACCACCAAAAAGAAGTCCAAAGCCAATGTGTGATGTCTCCCATGTGCGGCCCACCTTCAAGTCCATGTGACTTCCCTTTGGGTTTTAAGAAAAACCATTTAATACCTCCACTCAAGTCTATGGCTGCCAACATAGGTGTATCATCAGATAGTGGGCCCCCTTTAATATATAAGATGTCAGCTGCATGTATGCTGACAATCAAACAACTCCACAAGTTCCCTGCTGTCGAAGCCCATGTGCGGCCCAATGTCTCCAGCCCACATGTCCTCTGCCTTTGAATGATAAATTACTAATTTCCTCCAAAAAATCTGCTCGGATGTGATGATGATTACAAATTGTTTTGACTTTGTGTGTATTTGATGTGACCCATTAACTTTTGATGGAATATAATAACAAAACAAGTTCACGTCACTTCTCAATGTTGTTGCCTCCAATCTTTGTGAATCCCATTAATACTATAATGATGATAAGAATTAGCTTCACATGTGCACACAACCCCAATGCCGTCATATGATGATGGGTGATATTGACTTTTGTAAACCTTATATGTCGGCTCCACTTGTATGCGTGTATATTTAATTTCCTGCACTTCATTCTTGCTCATTTCTTGTGTTTCGAAATTGTTTCATCACTCGAAACAAGTAACTAGCAACGTGATATGCACTGTTTATCATTCCCGGTAGTTCCACTTCACCTCCAGGCGTCCTAACTTCAACGAATTAAGCGATTTACCTGTAAAACACACGAACACTCGTAGTTACTAAGTTCAAGCAAATAACCAAGTAAAGCATGGAATTTTAATCTTTTTAAACCATTTAAGGGTTGTCCAACGGACCACCCGTCACATCCCCACACTTACCCGTTGCTTGTCCCAAGCAACCCGTTCGAAAATTATTTCAACAACACAAGCGATCAACGTGTAAACCAAACTAAAATGTATCGTCCTTTTACTAACTTTTTATCACACCACAAGACACACCCCTCACAAAAATCTCTCGGTGACAAGAAATATTAGCACATAATGCTATACCACTCAATGCGTGTGTGTGTGTGCGACAATAAGCTTGTATACAAATCAAGTCTCCTCCTAACAGATATCTAGCATGCTTATGAATCAAAAAGGACTTACGGGTTGTAACGGGGCTAGGTGCAAAGGTATGAAAATGGTGGAATATATATGCGAGAGCTAATTGATTTGACCCGGTTTTTATTTCTATCACTAAACAAAGCAACCATCAAATATATACACAACTTCTTCAACATTTTCAACTACTATTGCAACCAATCACTTCTTTTTGTATTTTTCTCATATTTTTCTTTTTTTTTCTTTTTTTTTATATCAAACTTCAACAATATATACAAGAACATCAACACCACATGCTAAATTTCCTAAACCGGGTCATCTCAAAAGGTAAAATTTTGTAGGAAGTAGGTTTGGGTCACAACCGAATGGTATAAGGCTCAAACATGGCTTTCTAAAGACCAAACCCCCACCCCTCACAATACCAAGCTCATATATGTAACGTATGAGGTCCAACCCACCAATCCCACACTCTCACACGTCTAGACGAGGCTACCTAAAAGTCCCCTATCATTTTCAAAAGCATGCTAACTCTAGGATTTAACAAGAATTCGTACACAAGTTCTATTAACACAAAACACACACCGCCACTCAAAACAAAGAACTATCTATAATAATCATATGTGGCTCAAATTCTCACCAAGAAAAGACTAGGAATGGGTGTCGGTGTGTCAAATGGTACAATATCAAGCTTTCAAATTTTAACAATTTTCGCTCGGATTTACAAAAAAAATTTTAACTCCCAAAAATTTCCCCCATCCCCACACTTGGAATACATTGTCCCAATGTATGGTTTTGGGAAGAGTTGATCGCTAAAACCCTTCAACATCAACAAAAGCTTTAAATCTCAAACCCCAAATTTCTTTTTTTTTTATCATAATTATTAAAAACACCACCAATTCCTTCACAACCCATAAACTAAACACATCAAAACACCACCCAACCGCCCAACCAAAAACTTAAACATGAATATATACAAAGGGGCACAAGATGAGAACAAGACACGACCTGATTAGTAAATCAACAGTGTTGGTAGTGATGCAGCTGCGGTGATCGAACCGGTTCAAAAACATCTCTTAGATTCGCCGATATCTCAACAGGAATGTTGCCAAACATCCCCACACTTGAATCATTGCATCCGCGAGGGTTGAAATGTAATAACCTGCCAACACACAAACACAACACCAAAACAAAACCAAACAAAGCAAAACAAAACAAAACAAAACAAAACAAAACACAAATACAATACTCTACATCCTCGGGCTGCCTCCCGAGAGCGCTAAGTTTAAAGGTCTTCAGCCAGACCATACCTGATATGCGTTATGGTGGTCTTAATGCACACTTACCCGCAGCATTTCCAACAAATGCCCGGAAATTTACATGCCATCTCCATAGATTTGTCAGTCTATTTGGCATGTTAAAGCTGCTCCTGCGGGCTTTGCTAGTCCACTTCATGACATATACCTTAATGTCTGGTAGTTTCACCCTTCTCATCTTGTTTCTCGAACCCTCTTCCCCACACTTGTTAATTTGAATTATGGGAAGAGGTTCGGTACACATATCCATCCCATCAGCCTGCTCTACCTCATAATCTGCACACATCATCTGATCTACAAGTGACTCTTCATCAGATAAAGGACTCATTGGTGTGGTATTATCCTCCACAACCTCCTCCTTCATGTGAGAATAATCTCTAATATCGTCAGGTAATGGTGAGAGGCGTTCTTCTATCTCTATCTTCAATTTTAAAGTATGACACTTAGAGACTAAGCAGCTGATTCGGTCTTCATCGGACAGGTTGGGTGTTGCTAAATATTGCTCGAGTTTGGACAAAGTTACTTCCAATACAGCAAGCTCTTTTTCCTCCTCAGTCTCATAAACATAAACACCCTCGGGCTTAGAATATTCTTCGGGGTGATATTGTCGATATCCCTGATACGGTCTATAGATGCGCGCTTCCATCATCTTTTTATTCCAATACTTCGGGTTTTCCGAATACACCGGGCACACATCATAATCATAAGTGTGATCGCGACCGCAACAAAAACATAGACCATCCATCCTTTCCTCATAATAAACTTCCTCGTCCCGATCATATCCATATGAATAATAGCCATCCTCCATTTCTGATTCATAATCGTCAACGTATGATGGAGGTGGAAGCTGTGAAACATAAGACACCGGTTTTCCATGTGCCCTCCTGTAGTGAGCCTCGTGGCAACCAATACATGGATGTCGTGGACCCCCGCACAATCTACACGTAAATAAACTGAAATTTGTGTAATGCCCTGTCATCCTGCACAACACAACTCAACTACCAAGTGTAAATTATGAACATAAAAGAAATCTTTTTGGTTTTTTTTTTTTTTAATTTTTTTTCTTTTAATTTTTTTTTTCAAACTAATACACAAGATAACACACGTTGCGCACTACTCCCCGGCAACGGCGCCAAAAATTGACGTGGTGTCGTGGTCACAATCAAATTTAATCCCAATAACAACTATATAGATAGCGGTAAGTGGGTATCGAACACAGGGCGTTTGTGGAATATGTGTTATCTCAATGTATGTCTAACTAACTAGATTAATCTAAATTGCAAGAAATGTAAATTTCAATGTTTGGGTTGAATGGTTTTAATTATCTAGAGTTACTAAATTAGAATACAAATCAAAAGTAAGTTTTGTAACAGGATAAGAGGGTAGTAATCATCCCGAGTTTCAGGTTTTAAGTGACAATCAAGGTTTATGTTCAACTGGAAAGAACTACATAGACATAGCTCATGCAAGATCAATTATTTGTGATGAAAGGGAACTAAGTACTCGGATTCCTAGAACGCGAGGTTGTTACTCGATGACCAATTAACATATATCCAACCCTAATCCCTCCCATGATATCTCGATTGCCAACGGCACCAAGAACGTATGGTTTAGAACTATGATCAAACATACATCAACAATTTACAAACACCCAATCAAGCACCATAATAAACTAACAACACATGCACAGTTTAATATTCCAGAAATTCAAGAACAAAACATAATTGTCACAAGTAAACCTTACATTCGGGATGATCACCAAGCAAACCTAGCCGCTCATAGTGTGGTGAATCATCATCACAATCAAACCTTTGTTTATTGGAATCAAAAACAAAGTATTCATGTTTTGACCACTCAAGAACACAAGAGAAGAGCCAAAAATCGCCCCTAAACTGCTCCAAAACCGTCCAATCAGATTATATGAAAAGACACAATAAAACCAATTTAATGATGGCAGTTACAATGTGTGCGTCGCCTCCACCGTAAATTACGGTATCACCGTAATTTACGGTGATGTTCCATATGTTACGGCACAAGTCTTCTGGTTTACGGCAGCCTCCAGGTCAATCATCAGTCCATGTTGATGTGTGCCTCTTGTCTGCGTCCACTAATGATCGGCCCAATGAAACAAAAGCCCAGCCACCACTTGTCTGCGTGTAATATGATGATGATATTGAGATTCCTTTTTGAAATCAAGCCTTCACGTGACTTGTTTTTGTCTTTTCCCCTCAAAGTTTGCGTGTATGTTATGTTGGCTGCCTCCTTTGTCTTTCCTTGATGTCACCACCAAAAAGAAGTCCAAAGCCAATGTGTGATGTCTCCCATGTGCGGCCCACCTTCAAGTCCATGTGACTTCCCTTTGGGTTTTAAGAAAAACCATTTAATACCTCCACTCAAGTCTATGGCTGCCAACATAGGTGTATCATCAGATAGTGGGCCCCCTTTAATATATAAGATGTCAGCTGCATGTATGCTGACAATCAAACAACTCCACAAGTTCCCTGCTGTCGAAGCCCATGTGCGGCCCAATGTCTCCAGCCCACATGTCCTCTGCCTTTGAATGATAAATTACTAATTTCCTCCAAAAAATCTGCTCGGATGTGATGATGATTACAAATTGTTTTGACTTTGTGTGTATTTGATGTGACCCATTAACTTTTGATGGAATATAATAACAAAACAAGTTCACGTCACTTCTCAATGTTGTTGCCTCCAATCTTTGTGAATCCCATTAATACTATAATGATGATAAGAATTAGCTTCACATGTGCACACAACCCCAATGCCGTCATATGATGATGGGTGATATTGACTTTTGTAAACCTTATATGTCGGCTCCACTTGTATGCGTGTATATTTAATTTCCTGCACTTCATTCTTGCTCATTTCTTGTGTTTCGAAATTGTTTCATCACTCGAAACAAGTAACTAGCAACGTGATATGCACTGTTTATCATTCCCGGTAGTTCCACTTCACCTCCAGGCGTCCTAACTTCAACGAATTAAGCGATTTACCTGTAAAACACACGAACACTCGTAGTTACTAAGTTCAAGCAAATAACCAAGTAAAGCATGGAATTTTAATCTTTTTAAACCATTTAAGGGTTGTCCAACGGACCACCCGTCAGTATCTCAGACTCTTGATCCTCAAAGTAGACATAACTGTGTGGTTCTTCGGCTACAACGACGTCTTCATCCTTATCGTCTTCATCCTTACCAACATCTTTGTCTTCATCCTTACCAACATCTTTCTCATTCTCAACATCCTTACCTACAGAATTACAAGCAGGCTACCAAAACAAACATATAATAAGAACTTGAAAAAGACCATTGCATGAAAAAGTATAATTACAAGCAGTCAAAATACACAACCAAATCCAATTTGTCCACATTATACTACTTAACCAAAAACAGTAGAACAATTAACACCCAAGTAATCACAAAGTACATCTTCAGTTTCAACACATCTCCATTCTTGTACCAACCCAACTGTTGTTTGCACATAGCCAACTCATCAATTAAACCAGGCATTACCTCTCCGCAAACCGGATATCCCTGTTCTTTACCTTTGTCAGACCATCTTAGGAATCCACATCCTCCAACCTATTATCGGACATCATAAGCAAGACTTTCCAACAAAGTTAAGATTCAATAAGCATAAAATAGAAGAAATATACACATCGAATATACCAACGACCAGGATTAGATGTCGATTCTGATTGTTTCACCACTGTTTTGGCACCACATGAACATATGATGTCTGAATGTTGAGTTTTGCCCTTGAATCGAAGCACAGACGATGAAGATGAGGACATGTTCAGGGCAGTGATTAGAGGGTAGAGAATTGAGGGCAGTGAATTGAGGGATTTAGGGCAGTGAATTGAGGGATTGAGGGCAGTGAATTGAGGGATTGAAGCTTGGATTGGGGGTTGATTGAAGAACGACAGAATTTAGGGCAGGATTTAAGCTATTAATGGGGAAGATGAAGGGTAGTTTGGACTTTTCACTACAAACTAACGGTAACAATAACGTTGAAATAATCAGGGGGTAAACATGCGACATAACCCCAAACAGTGGGGGGTAAAAATGCAATTATTTCCTTAGGGGGGGTAGACATGCAAATGACCCCTAACCTCAGGGGGTAAAATTGCAGTTTACTCTTAATAAAAAGAATGAAACAAAACACACACACATCGTGTGTGTTCTAGGATCGACATCAGGAAACTCCCAGGAGCTTCAAACCCTAATTCTCACATAATCATCAAATTGAAGGGCCAAATGACTTGCAAATTCACAATTGAACGTGAATTAATGATCACCCAAGCTAGGGGATCATAAGGTATGTAAAATTTTGATGATTCTTGAAGTTGTGAAATTTTATAAATCTCATAATCTGCGAATTAGGGATGAATTATAGAAGCTATGGCTGAATTATGATGTATAATTACTTAGGAACCAAACCCTAAGTGAAAATTATACACATGATGCTATAATTTGAATGTTTTGATGATATATACCACACTAGAATAAGTGGGTATTAATCATATGATGCATTTGATGATATAATTGTGATTAGAATCATCATATCTGATAGTAATCAGGAAATACTAGAACAAAATTGTGTGTTTGAGTATGTAATCATACTTACTAGGATAAGAGTTTAGTATGATATGATAAGAATTGATGATATGTTCATGTTAGTGATGTTTAATATCATCAAGTGTTAATTCGGTAACTTATAGTTACAAGAACTTGGTGAAATAAGTGATTAAAACGGTAACATATGAATGATGCTTACCGGATAATTGGCTAAGTAATTAAACGAGTAGTTAAGCTACTTAGTGAAATTAATTATGTCAATAGGCAGTTGACTTTACAAAGTCAAACTGACCAATGATATGATCGAATGATAAGTTCGACATAAAGATTGTAGGATGGAATAGTCGTGAATGATTATGACTAATCTAACCATCTTACAAATTACAATTATAGTTTGGCGCTTAACAAGCTAGGTGGAAGCTTGGGAATGAAGCGGGTCAAACAAATCAGGAATGAAGGAAAAGCATAAGCTGGATGCTAGGTAAGTACAGCTTACACTCTTTGTAAGAAATACCTATTAGTTTATAGGTTGCTAATTATATAAAGTCTAGTTTGGGTTATGATGTTCCGACACGACATGTGCGGTTTGGAACAAGAGACAATGAAAATAAACCATGTTTAATGGTTAAAATAAGCTAATACGATTATTTAGTCACGAGATGATTAAAAGATAAACGGTCATTTAGACCAAACAGGCCAAAAGGTGAAAATATCACCCTTTGACAATATCGACTAATGGTTTATCGAGTTGTATGATTTTAGGAATAAATATCGATTGGATATTTACATCGTTATTACTTAGCGGCTATTAAGTCAAGGTCTCGAAACGGGTCAATATATCGATCCGAGCCAGGTATGTATAAGAGGTCAGCTCATCAAGTAGAACTTAAGGTTCTATGAGAGCTAGATGAGTAAAAATGGACATTTGGTTACCTTAATAGGTAAACCGAATGATTTAAATGATGGTCATGGTATTTTGGAAGCATAATGACTTTTCAAACAAGATCATACTGTTAAAAGAGGTATTTTGGGTCAAATATGCTTGTAAGAGTCTTTATCGTAAATGAAAGGCTAAAATGGACCAAAACGCCCTTACAAGTTAAACTGAGCGAACGACCCTTAAAGTTCATTTGGAAATGAGTTTTATAATAAAAAAAAACTTCGAATAAGTACCCAAAAGCGAAAGATGTAAATTTATGGTCAAATGACCCTATGTGAGTCTTTGCCGTAAAATGATAATCCGAGGGGTAAAACTCGGATTATATAGATCTCCACATTAAATCCACCACACATATAGTTGTGGTGGAAGATTAATTGATAAATAATGTGGCCATAAAATGCTAGAAGCGAATGGGTATGAATTATGCGGAAAAGTGCTTAAATACTCTTAACGGGTCAAAATAACCATATGAGCGTAAATGAGTTTAAAAGATGTAAGAAACCCGTGATTTGAACCTAATATGATAGGAAATATTGAAATTATAAATTTCAGGAGGTTAGGGATCAAACAAACATGTTTTGTTTGATAATCACATGAACGGGTCGAATAATTTGGAAAACCCCTATTGTACAGCGATCACTCCTACTGTACAGCGAAAACTCCTACTGTACAGTGAAAACTCCTACTATTCAGTAAAAACCCCTATTATTCAGTGAACACTACTACTATTTAATGAACACTCCTACTGATGGGTGAACATTCTTTAGAAAGGGGTTAAGCTAGAGCCCTCGCGGCCCGCGGAGGCTAGCCCTTCGTCTGTCGCGCCCCGCGACCGAGACACGGAGCTAGAAAAAATGTTGTTCTTTTATGTGTTTTTGCGTTTAGGACTTGTTTATACATGTTATAAACTCCCTAAAACTAACTTGTTTCATATTTTTTGAAATGTAGGTATAACTTAACGTACCGGAGGACGATCAAGCTCGATAAAGAACCGAACACTATCAAGATTCAAGCTTCCGCGAAAAGTTTCGTCGTCACTTTTAACCGGCGAATTTATACATGTTAGGTTAAAATGTTTTAAGGTTTAAAATGTTTTAACAAACTCATAATTTCAGGTGTTTTTGTAATTGTTACTACACAATTATAGTCGGAAATTAAATGAAAATCTTATAAAATGGACTAAGGGTCTTACAAGTTGGTAATCAGAGCTCCAGGTTAAGGAGTAAAGTGTTCGGTTCGAGACTTGATCGCAAAATCCGCTAAGTTATTCAATATATTAACGGTCTAGCATGTAAAGTGTTAAAAAAATAACACATAGGGATAACGTGTAAAACACGTTACCCCAATTAAAGCAATAAAAGACTGATATAGATAAACGAATTACGTGTGTTAACATGTGTCGTAGAAAGCCTTGTATTATAATACGGGCGCTTATAAAGGTCAACGTTACTAATAATTGTAAACGTTTTAAGTTGAAGAAACCTCGCATTAGAAAATGACGAGAGTCTAAAGAAATGGTTTGAAGTATGACAAGTAAGTCATACACGTCAAAGACAAAAATTGAGAAACAATCTTGAATGAGAGATCCAATAACAAGGAAAGTTTCTCAGGGCAAGTAGCTACAAGGTACATGTCTTAAACTTATAGTGCAAACAAAAATATGCAACAAACACATAGCGAAGGACAGTTGCATATAGAAGATGAAACTTGGAAAACCTGGATAGTTTACCTATCCAGGATGATGTTTCCAAAAGAAATTCAGTAGAGATATATATATTATTCACAGTTGTGAATAATAAGACAATAACTGAATTTAGTTTAAATATAAACTTGGACGAAAGTAATCATCCAAGTAAGTATTCTTAATAAAGATTCAATTGAGAAAAAAAATAATGATCACATCGACGAATATGATTGTATAAATGGTTATAAACAGGAACATTGTAAATGTTCAAAGATAAAACGGGTAAAACTGGTAATTGTTAATTGGCAATTAAATAAAGTTTTACCAAATAAAATAAATCGAGAGATTACTTACATGGGACGTGATGTGGTAATTATAATAAGGTCATGTGTACCATGTGTTGATCGCTTACTCTGGCCAAGTAAGTAGTGAACACATGATACCATGAGCTTCTTATAACAAGCACAGTTATGTCCGATGTGGTAAGGTCGAGGCGAATGAAAAAATTAAAAGAACCTTGGGGTCAAGAAATCTTATGGGCCTACTCGTATAAATGGTTTCCGAGGGAATCATAAAAACAATGTATGGCGCGCATAGAAATAAATGACCCAAGTGAATAGTGAAATAAATCACAAGGGATGAAAGAGCCATAGTTGACAAAAAAAGGCATGTAAAACTAGATTATAAATGACCCGCGAGGTCATAGAAACGAAGGTATTGCCCATACAAAAAGACGATCGAAGTCATTGGCTTTGGTCATAGTAAAGAAAGGATGATGATGATGATGATGATGATGATAATTATCATTCGGAAATTTAAAAGACCATCAAGCATAGTCACATAAAGAATAAAGGTTTGGTTAAATAAAGCGATGGATTTCGCTACGACAACCAAACAAGTCAAAATGAATTCTTAACGCATACCTAAATGGTTGCATTAATGAAGACTTCAGTAAATCACCCAGTTGATGGGTGAGAAATTAAACATATGCATAAACCGAGAGGCGGGAACGCGGATTGAAAGTCAAAGGGCTCGGATTTTGAGTTATGACTAAGGAATATAAAATTTCGTAAATAGAAATTTTGAGTAAATATGTTCAACTATTTTGAGGTTGAACGGGTTAAATACAAAATAAAGTTTGATTGTTTATAAGTGAGGGATTTCGCATTAACAAGTCAAACGGGTTAAATACAATATAATGCCAGATGGCATAAGTAAGCGTAAGTCGGATAACGGTAAGCATGATACAAACCGACGCATGAATGACATGTGAAGTCATAAAGTCGGGATAATGATCCTAAATAAGACGATTGTAGTTACGAACTACAGTCAAAGTAAACGGATCTTAAATTTGAAATCAAATGACTTCAAACATAAACAAGGTGCCTTGACACCAAATATGTATTTTAAGAATGAGATGAGTACGAAATGATCTACGAGATCATCATAACCTTCGGGTTATAAATAGCGTAAAGGTCTACAGGACTAAAAATGACCCACAGGTCATGAATAGAAAGAAATAGATTATAAGGACCTCACCTTAAGGAGGTGAAAGCTTAGGAAATAACCCACGAGGCAAAGTAAAAGAACCTACGGGTTACTTAGACAAAGCGAGGGAACCAGTCGAGAATCCCCGCGTAAAACAAAGACTGTAAAAGAATAAATTCTTAATTGTCAATATCCTGGTATGGTTAATTGACAAAGGTTAAAGAAAAGATGCTAAACTAAAACTTCAATTTTGGTAAGAAATAACATTTTTACAAATATAAATTCTGATAGGAATAGAAAATTATAAATATTAAAGATACAGGTCTTGACACTGATATGTGTGAGATGATACATTAAAGGTTGATATAAACTTAATCAGGACGTGACATGACCACGATCAAGAAAAGTAATGTGAAGAAAAAAAAATCACATTGAAACCGAGCGATGAGTATCAAGTAACTGGACTAATAAGTCTAGTTAGTGAGACCGGTTAAGGTCGAAATTCAAATAAAGAAATTCGGTTTGCTCGTAAGCGGTGGATTCTGTATAACTGAACCGAATGATATATTTTCGAAAACAAAAGAGTTGTTTGTTAAAAGTGAAAGATTTCACTAAAGACCTTTAACGGGTCAAAATAACGGATTCATAAGGAATTTGATAGTATGAAAGCGATAGATTTCGCTAAGATTAACCAAGCTAGTGAAAATAACGAGATTACGTTATTTCAAATTGCATTAGTTCGTATGAAATACCTATATGCATAGCAACCAAAAAGATATCACCATATTTTTCTGGTAATATTAACAATTGGTTAAGGTGTGAGTAATGTTTAAAAGATTACTCAGGTCAAATTGCATTGAGTTTAAAACTCAATAAACTATGTAAGAAAGGTTTCGAGGACGAAACCTCTTTAAGGGGGATAGATTTGTAACACCCCGAAAACGGGTTTGGTAATTAAACCACGTTAGTACTAAAAGACGGGTAAATTACCGTTAGGGGTAAAAGTAACCCGGTGAATATTAGGATTTTTTTTTAAATAAACAAGCCTAATATTAAATAAAAGTCGAACGAAAGCTTTTAAGAAAAATAAAGTTTATAGAAGCCGGAGTAAACGGGACTTAAAATAAACTTAGTCAAGAATTCCCCGAACCCACTAATTTAACTAGGGATGTTTAACCTGGTTAATGAGTGGAAAAATTGTTAGAAATTAAGTGGGTTGTGGCCTACTTAATAAACTAACCAAACGAGAGGGGCCAAAGTAGATAAACTTGAAAGTTATTTAATAAAAAGAATGAAACAAAACACACACACATCGTGTGTGTTCTGGAATCGACATCAGGAAACTCCCAGGAGCTTCAAACCCTAATTCTCATATAATCATCAAATTGAAGGGCCAAATGACTTGCAAATTCACAATTGAACGTGAATTAATGATCACCCAAGCTAGGGGATCATAAGGTATGTAAAATTTTGATGATTCTTGAAGTTGTGAAATTTTATAAATCTCATAATCTGCGAATTAGGGATGAATTATAGAAGCTATGGCTGAATTATGATGTATAATTACTTAGGAACCAAAGCCTAAGTGAAAATTATACATATGATGCTATAATTTGAATGTTTTGATGATATATACCACACTAGGATAAGTGGGTATTAATCATATGATGAATTTGATTATATAATTGTGATTAGAATCATCATATCTGATAGTAATCAGGAAATACTAGAACAAAATTGTGTGTTTGAGTATGTAATCATACTTACTAGGATAAGAGTTTAGTATGATATGATAAGAATTGATGATATGTTCATGTTAGTGATGTTTAATATCATCAAGTGTTAATTCGGTAACTTATAGTTACAAGAACTTGGTGAAATAAGTGATTAAAACGGTAACATATGAATGATGCTTATCGGATAATTGGCTAAGTAATTAAACGAGTAGTTAAGCTACTTAGTGAAATTAATTATGTCAATAGGCAGTTGACTTTACAAAGTCAAACTGACCAATGATATGATCGAATGATAAGTTCGACATAAAGATTGTAGGATGGAATAGTCGTGAATGATTATGACTAATCTAACCATCTTACAAATTACAATTATAGTTTGGCGCTTAACAAGCTAGGTGGAAGCTTGGGAATGAAGCGGGTCAAACAAATCAGGAATGAAGGAAAAGCATAAGCTGGATGCTAGGTAAGTACAGCTTACACTCTTTGTAAGAAATACCTATTAGTTTATAGGTTGCTAATTATATAAAGTCTAGTTTGGGTTATGATGTTCCGACACGACATGTGCGGTTTGGAACAAGAGACAATGAAAATAAACCATGTTTAATGGTTAAAATAAGCTAATACGATTATTTAGTCACGAGATGATTAAAAGATAAACGGTCATTTAGACCAAACAGGTCAAGAGGTGAAAATATCACCCTTTGACAATATCGACTAATGGTTTGTCGAGTTGTATGATTTTAGGAATAAATATCGATTGGATATTTACATCGTTATTACTTAGCGGATATTAAGTCAAGGTCTCGAAACGAGTCAATATATCGATCCGATCCAGGTATGTATAAGAGGTCAGCTCATCAAGTAGAACTTAAGGTTCTATGAGAGCTAGAAGAGTAAAAATGGACATTTGGTTACCTTAATAGGTAAACCGAATGATTTAAATGATGGTCATGGTATTTTGGAAGCATAATGACTTTTCAAACAATATCATACTGTTAAAAGAGGTATTTTGGGTCAAATATGCTTGTAAGAGTCTTTATCATAAATGAAAGGCTAAAATGGACCAAAACGCCCTTACAAGTTAAACTGAGTGAACGACCCTTAAAGGTCATTTGGAAATGAGTTTTATGATAAAACAAATACTTCGAATAAGTACCCAAAAGCGAAAGATGTAAATTTATGGTCAAATGACCCTATATGAGTCTTTGCCGTAAAATGATTATCCGAGGGGTAAAACTCGGATTATATATATCTCCACATTAAATCCACCACACATATAGTTGTGGTGGAAGATTAATTGATAAATAATGTTGCCATAAAATGCTAGAAGCGAATGGGTATGAATTATGCGGAAAAGTGTTTAAATACCCTTAACGGGTCAAAATAACCATATGAGCGCAAATGGGTTTAAAAGATGTAAGAAACCCGTGATTTGAACCTAATATGATAGGAAATATTGAAATTATAAATTTCAGGAGGTTAGGGATCAAACAAACATGTTTTGTTTGATAAACACATGAACGGATCGAATAATTTGGAAAACCCCTACTGTACAGCGAACACTCCTACTGTACAGCGAAAACTCCTACTGTACAGTGAAAACTCCTACTATTCAGTAAAAGCCCCTATTATTCAGTGAACACTACTACTATTTAATGAACACTCCTACTGATGGGTGAACATTCTTTAGAAAGGGGTTAAGCTAGAGCCCTCGCAGCCCGCGAAGGCTAGCCCTTCGTCTGTCGCGCCCCGCGACAGAGACACAAAGCTGGAAAAAATGTTGTTCTTTTATGTGTTTTTGCGTTTAGGACTTGTTTATACACGTTATAAACTCCCTAAAACTAACTTGTTTCATATTTTATGAAATGTAGGTATAACTTAACGTACCGGAGGACGATCAAGCTCGATAAAGAACCGAACACGATCAAGATTCAAGCTTCCGCGAAAAGCTTCGTCGTCACTTTTAACCGGCGAATTTATACATGTTAGGTTAAAATGTTTTAAGGTTTAAAATGTTTTAACAAACTCATAATTTCAGGTGTTTTTGTAATCGTTAATACACAATTATAGTCGGAAATTATATGAAAATCTTATAAAATGGACTGAGGGTCTTACACACGACGATGAAATTACCGATAAAACTCGTTTGACTCAAGGACCGAATCCGGGTTTACAAGTAATTTCTAATCAAGTTTTATGTAAAAAAAAGAGCTTGGTGTATATACCTTGCTACGAGAATAAAAGCAATCATCACATGAAACTATTTTCAACGGTGGCGAATATAGAAAATTTTTATAGGGGCAACGTTTAGAAAAAAAAGGTAACGAAATCGAAAAAACGTTTAAATTTTTCGAAATTTACACTACCGCCGTAATATCAAGAGGTAGCAGGGGCTACCCTTCTTATAAAGCTATATCCGCCCTTGATTTTCAAGTAATTAAACGTGGTCAAAGCCCTAAATGGGAAAGAATTTAATTCCTATCTTCAAGTAATTAAACATGTGTTAACATGTTATAGCCTAGTTGGTCAATAAATTTTTCATTAAGTGGTCTACACTTAGGATTTCTTAAGTTTGATCTCTAGTAAATGCAAATTCAGTAAATATGGGTGAGCACCAATAAGAAAGATTCGAAATTAAGGAGAGGGTTTAAGAGATTGTTCTGCCCTTTACAGTAAGTCGAATAACAGTTCGTCTGGCGTTAAAAAAATAATTAAACATGTATTAAGATGTTTGTTGCTTCTTTTTTTTCAAAGTGAATTTAAGGTTTGTGTTTATATAAAAAGAGAGGATTAGTTCCTATTAGTTAAATTTCATAACCTTTAGTTTAACACTTTTTATATTGTATATTGATATACAAGTGGGGTTTTCACGTGATGCGGCAGGCAACACATACACTGATAGTCATGTAACTTATTTTTTTAAATTAAAAACGTATAGCAATATCATACTCAAACTAAAGAGAATAAAATGCTTGTTTTTATCTGTATTTAAAAACAAAAGAATATTAACATATGAAAAGGTTATAGCTATTTAAATATTGTAATTATTGATTTCGCCCATTGTAGTTGCGAGCTCCATTGTAGTTGGAGCGAGAGGAACGTTTATCAAAAGCAACCGAAGTCTGAGACACAAAAGCTGATTGCTACTCATTGTGTTGTGCAGTTTGTATGTGATGAAGACGCGATTCTTGATTAAGGACCTTAGTCCGCAGCTCCTCAAACGATGGAACAGTCTTAGAGTCGAAGATGGTTGTAACAAAAGCTTCATAATCAAAGGGCTTTGTAGTGAAAACTACTTTGGGTACATAGAAGAGAATTGATAGCAGCCAAGGCATCAACTATAGACTTCAATTCCCATAGATAGGCATCCATAGGCTTGTTACATTTCCAGTTATTCTGAATATCGAACTTCAATTTCATTTCTTAAGCCGTGGACTGATAAAAAAATCTTTGCTCTAAAGCCATCTTAAAGTCTTAAAATTTTGTAAAATTACTTTTTTTTCTTCATATCTATTATAATATAGTATTGATTATAGAGATATATGGACTTAAGAAACAAGATACTAAATCCAATTCCAATGGATCTAACCCTTCTATATGGTTTTGTCTAGCCCGATTTGATATGATATGATTTCGCAAGCAAAGGGCGTGGACTGAGGAGCAACCTAAAGCTTGTCTTTCTCGGTAACTTTCTCGTTGGTGCAGGAAACTATAGAAGAATCAGATGTTTTATGCATTCTGAATGATCAAGAGATGATATTGTCGTCTAGGAAGATGGTAAAGAAACAAGTGGATAGTGGTGCACAAATCGGGTTTTTTTAAAAACCGGGTTTCGGGTAGGATCGGGTTTTACAAAATCGGGTTTTACAAAATCGGGTTTTTTTAAAAACCGGGTCGGGTCGGGTCCGGGTCCGGGTCCGGGTTTTCTACCAAAAATGTATACCCTATATACCCGGGTTCGGGTAGGGTTCGGGTCGGGTTTTATAAAACCCGGGTATTATAATACCCTATTTCCGGGTTCGGGTCCGGTTCGGGTATTCATCGGGTAGGGTTCGGGTATGCATCGGGTTGGGAAAAAACCCGCACCGGGTATTAAAAAAACCCGACCGGAACTATGCTTATAAAATGTATCAAACATAACTCTCACACATAGACATCAAATCTATTGATAAACAGAGGCACAATTTATAAACAGAGGCACAATTTATAGTTCTTCATGTGGTTATTCTTGAACTTTATAAACAGAGGCACAATTTATTAAATACAAAAACTAATAATGATATTAAACAAACAAAGAAAATAGAAGGGCCAACATATATTGGCATATTTGTTTCCACTTGTAATGAAATATACTAAATAATTAAGTAGCGGTGGCAAATATCATTAGAAACCTAATAATTAAACAAGATTACATCAAAGTGCATACATAATTTTGTTAAATCATAAGAACTAAAAGTCTTAACGCATACATAAATAAACAAGATTACATCAAAATCGGGTTTTTTTTAAAAACCGGTTCCAGGTATTTATAAAACCCGGTTCCAGAAAAGATGCGTATTATGACCTATATGATATAATTGGTCCACACCCACACACTTATATCAGACTAGTTACATTGGGCCATATGCCTTCATGATACAGACTATAGGTATTGTAAGTGTGATTGGGACTAGGGTATGTGAAGTAAGCTTGTATGTGACACAATGAACTTTGTTAACGTGGATGAGTTGTGACATATAATTGGTCCACACCCACACACTTATTTGAAACGTGCCATTCTAGTTAAAAAAAAACTAACCTCTGTTATAAAACTCATAACTGAATTAGCTTAAGGATGAAAATGATATTTTACTCTAGATTTTTTTTAAACTTCTTTTATTATTATTGTTACTGTTATTATTTTTATTTATTATTATTACTATTATTGTTGTTGTTGTCGTCGTCATCGTTGTCGTCGTCGCCGTCGTCGCCGTCGCCGTCGTCGCCGTCGGAAACTTATTGCTCTTCATTTATATAGAAAAAGAAGTGCCATAAATATAATAATAAATGAGAATGCATAAGATAATTAATAGCATATATATTTAGCATCGATAATTTGTATCATTCTGTTAATAATAATAAATCGAGAATACATTTAGCACCGAAACAATCTGAGGGTTACGTTAGCTAGGAAGGATATGGTATAGTATACTCGAATTATAAAGGTACACACTTGTAAACAAGAAGTGTACAGTTATTTATAGAGAAGGTACACTTTGACCATCAAACCAAAAACAATCAGGACCAATTTCAAGCTGGGACTTCAAGGGTGTTACTAGCCACAGTTGGAGTACGAACAACAGCCACACCATGCGGATTTGGAACGTTGCGCGTTTAGCTTCACCATATCGATCATGTGTTGATCTTTTACTTCTATAACAAAAAAACATAATTCGCTTTTAGACCACTAAATTGTAAAAAAACATAAATAATTTAAAAAAAAAAAAAAAACTATAACTAGTGACATATCTAAGGTTTTTATCAAGTATAGGACTTCTATAACAAAAAAACATAATTCGAAGAAACAAACTAAGATTTATTGTAAGAATTTATTTAACTTTTAGACCACTAAATTGTAAATATATATGCTATTAATTATCTTATGCATTCTCATTTACTATTATATTTATGGCACTTCTTTTTCTATATAAATGAAGAGCAATAAGTTTCCGACGGCGACGACAACGACAATAGTAATAATAATAAATAAAAATAATAACAGTAACAATAATAATAAAAGAAGTTTAAAAAAATCTAGAGTAAAATATCATTTTCATCCTTAAGCTAATTCAGTTATGAGTTTTATAACAGAGGTTAGTTTTTTTTAACTAGAATGGCACGTTTCAGAAATATTAAGAAGGAAAATAATACAATTTTGAAATAAGTGTGTGGGTGTGGACCAATTATATGTCACAACTCATCCACGTTAACAAAGTTCATTGTGTCACATACAAGCTTACTTCACATACCCTAGTCCCAATCACACTTACAATACCTATAGTCTGTATCGTGAAGGCATATGGCCCAATGTAACTAGTCTGATATAAGTGTGTGGGTGTGGACCAATTATATCATATAGGTCATAACTTAAGCACTCAAAAAAGATGCAAGATTGGGCAGAGCCATTCAGTCGAACATGTGTAGGTCATAACTTAAGCACTCAAAAAAGATGCGTATGTACAAGTTACAGAACATGTGTAGGTCATAACTTAAGCACTCAACCGACAAGTGTGGTATCAAAGATCCGATATCTTATGCTACCCCAGACTTCAGTCTCATCAATATTACCACTCAACCGACAAGTGTGGTATCAAAGATCCGATATCTTATGCTACCCCAGACGTCAGTCTCATCAATATTATAAGAGCATAAGCAGCATTCCACCCATGGAGGATTTCTTGGCTTTTCATCTGTTTCTTCAACACCAAGCAACGCGTTATACTTTTTAATCATCGTATCAATGGAGGGATAGCCCTCAAAAAACTTCACCTAATAATAAAAGAAAGCAAGGACAATAAAAATTAGAAACAAATGAGAGTTATGCTACACTATATTTAAATAGAAAATACAAACCCCGTCTTCTGCATATATATAAACATGAATTCTGGCGGTAGGATCTTCAAGGGTGAGTCTAATCCTGTAAGTACCACAAGGAGCTTTGAAGTCCCTAGGATGACCTGGCAGTGTCGCCACTACCCGAACCACACATCTGAATTTGGCTATCACCTGAATATTTAAACTCATCGTCACATAAGAAATGCTTTGATAGTGGAAGAAGACTGTTATACCTCTGGATAGGTGAGGACGTCCATTAGCGTAACAAATGGCACATCTTGATGGTCCGTATCTGCATATAAATGTAGAAAGTAGAACGTGGGACCGTATATAAATGAAGGTAATTAAAAACAAATATGCAAAGCGTAAGGGCTGGACCTGTAACTTTAGAAGGCCAGGGGAGGCACGTGAACGGCTTTCGATCCCATTTGCTTTCCGCCCGTTCTTCATATGTCCTGAACCACGTGATAAAATGTGAGAATTTTTCCACAATTTTAACAGTCCAAATAATTTATTGTGTATACTTAACCTTCGACAATGTATTGCATGGTCATCATCGTCGGGCAAGAAACTGAACTTAGATTTTGAGAGCAGAATGCCACACCATAAACCATAACGAACTTCAAAATTTATATTCTTAAACAGAACCCATTTACCAGGCTTCAGTAAGTGAAGGCCCAGCTTCTCGTTGCAGTTGCCATTAGTCATCCTTAAAACAGTTCCAACAGTTGGGAATTTACACAAAACGTTTCTTGACAGAGGTATTGATTCCAGCTGCAACGGAAGAGGGTTGTCAAATTCTTCATCAAGCCTACAGATTTAAAAAACGACAAAATTTAGAACGAAAATCAACAAAGAACTGCAGAGACTCCACATATGTAAACAGGGAGTCAACATGTGAGCTTAACCACTAAAGGTTAAACATCACTCACTTTGTGTGAATATTTACTGGTGGAGCATCGGTTCCGTCCCATACGAAAAGCATCCACTCACCATCTTTGACTTCACATACATGAAGAACCTACAGATGGCAAAATGCCCATTAAAAAGTAGCTTCACAAATGATGGAAGACTATTATAATTTACTATAAACCTATACCAAACACATTGAAGCATTAAAAGAATATTTTGTGTTGGATTACCTTACAAATTAAGGTGGATTGGTTTCCTTGCTTGATATCTTTCAGTGACAAGGAATCACTTGATGCTGTTAATTACATTATTCACCATAAGTTACAAACTAGGAATGCTCATAATTATAATGAGAAACCAACCATTCAATACTTAATGAAAGATGAGGATACTATATTACATCAACCTTCAATTTCTCACTGTGCAGATCATTTTAGTGACAACCGTTATATATATATATATATATATATATAGGGTGGGGTTCTAGAGTGAACACTAATGTATTTGCGAACTGAGTGAACAAATCCTGGCCATTGATCTACACACGTGTATGGCCAGTATCTCATCATCAAATCGTAAAATACACTAGTGTATTTCAACATCAAATTCTGACCATTGGTCTACACACATGTATGGCCAAGATTAGTTCACTCAGTTCGCAAGCTACACTAGTGTTCACTCTTGACCCTAATCCTATATATATATATAGGGGAAGGTTCTATGGAGAACACTAAGGATTTCTTCTAAATTCCTGCAAAAGTGTTCACATTATAACCTGTACCTGTCTCAGGTCGATGAGTGACTGTCCACTTTCTCAAGCCTGCGATGAACTTCTTGTCTCGGTCTCTACCATGAAACTTATATGAAACTTGATAAGGTGCAAATTTTGAACCTTCTCTTCCTTCATATATAGCAAACGACGAAAACTTTTTATCAAAAAGAACATTAACCCCTGACCGATGACTTTTCATCTGAAATACCAACAAGCAAAAAAAATCAAGTCACCAACAATAATTACCTATGTAATTAGTAACTCAATTCCAAGTGACAAACAAAAGACAACAAACACGGTCTTTATTCACGCACCACAACTTTAAAATTATAAACAAAATTAACTTGAACGTGTCCACAAGGCAACAGATGAATATACCACGACACGCACGAGCTGAATAATGTCCCCAGAAGACTCAACATGCGGGAGCTTTTCAAAGTTTTCAGCAAAAAAGTTAACGGAGATCCCAGAGCTTGCATTTGATTCATCAACAATCTTTATTGTACAGCAACAATCTACAACGAACCATTGATTAAAAAAAAACTTTTAGCTGCAATTCGAAAGGTCACATTATAAGGAATTACAAAGCTAATATTAATAAATATACAAAACTTTTAACTAATTTAGAAGTTTTCTAAACCTCAATTGAAACAAAATATATAAAAAGCAATAAAATTCAAGATCTAGTCACTTGACAAACTCACAATTAACTGTTAGAGTTCAGTTCACGTACAAACAGCCTTATTGTACAAAACGTACGAAAGGCATGAAAAAGCAAAAAAAAATGCGGTGGCATTTTCGTAATTATTTGCTCTTAGGGTAATTATCAAAATTACTCTACAAATGATCTTGTAGGGTAATTTTGTAAAATGTTCTTGTAGGGTAATTTTGATCTTGTAGGGTAACTTTGTAAAATGTTCTTGTAGAGTAATTTTGAAACTTGCAGAGTAATTTTGTTACACTTGTAGAGTAATTATGATACTCTACAAAATGTCCCTACAAGATCAAAATTATCTTACAAGATCAAAATTACCATACAAGATCATTGTAGAGTAATTATGATACTCTACAAAATTACTCTACAAGATCAAAATTACCCTACAAGAACATTTTACAAAATTACCCTACAAAAACATTTTACAAAATTACCCTACAAGATCAAAATTACCCTGCAAGATCATTTTTAGGGTATTTATGATAATTAGTCTACGAGTAAATAATTACGAAAATGCCACCACGTTTTTTACCTTTTCACCGTATTCGTACGTTTTGTATGATAAGGGTGTTTGTGGTTGATCTTTTGTCTTAACTGTTATCTATAAAATTGGGAAGTTACACACTATGAGAAAATTATAAATTAACCACTAGCTCAGAAATAACCTTACAGAAGTTATCATCAATCTACTACCAAACACTATGGTGGCAGCTGTAAGTCCGGCCTTTGTTTCATCATTGCCAGTTGAAACTCAATTTCACTACTAATCAATCATCAAGTAATAATATATGTTCAAAATTGTATTTTTAACAAATAACAGTGACAATTGGTGAAAAAATCTCACTACGAACTGAAATGAAACAACAAATAAGAATATGTACACACCAGTGCCTCTGCTCTGTTTGGATATGCCGATCTCAGTGATAACGCCGATGAGATTAACTTTCTGATTGATTGAAGCCATGGCATCTATGATGCGAAGAAACTTGTAATCGTCATCATCGTCACTCTTTAGGTTCGACATGTCCGTTGGAAACCCTAGTTGGAAACCCTAGTTTTATTGGAATGGAGGGAACAGGCGTAAATAAGTCGCGAACGGCTACTTGGTTTTTTAACTGGACTCGTTTATAGGTTGGTAGGGCCAAAACTGGATATTACTATATAGTTTAAAAGGCTATGTCGGTGGGATTTCCACCACCACCACCCCTCAACTTTTGTTTCTTTTATTTCCACCACCACCCCCTTCCCCTAAGTTTTTGTCACCACCCCCTCAACTTTTGTTTCTTTTATTTCCACCACCACCCCTTCCCCTAAGCTTTTGTTTTTTTTATTTCCACCACCACCCCCTCAACTTTTGTTTTTTTTTTCCCTTAACCCCTTAACTTTCTAAATACTTTTTAATCAACTTTTATCTTAACCCCTTAACTTTCTAAATACTTTTTAATCAACTTTTACGTCTTTATTTTTATTTACGTGTCGATATAAACTTAAGTTGATTTACATTTCGACATAATTTTTTTTCTTTTCTCAACTTTCTGTATTCACACTGACAACCCTTTTACTTTCTAAATATTTTTGTAATCGAGTTTTCCGGTCGATGTAACGCACGTGTCGACATACTTTTGTATCGGATCAAAAATCGGGTCGCCCCGCCGCGAAGCGCGGGTGTAACACCCTAGTTAATGTTTAAAAATTAATTTTTTACAACAAAAAACAAGTATAAATAAAAAAAAATATATTTTTTTTATTAAATAATAATATGTCTTTTTCTTTTAAATTATAACTAGGGTGTTACACCCGCGCTTCGCGGCGGGGCGACCCGATTTTTGATCCGATACAAAAGTATGTCGACACGTGCGTTACATCGACCGGAAAACTCGATTACAAAAATATTTAGAAAGTAAAAGGGTTGTCAGTGTGAATACAGAAAGTTGAGAAAAGAAAAAAAAATTATGTCGAAATGTAAATCAACTTAAGTTTATATCGACACGTAAATAAAAATAAAGACGTAAAAGTTGATTAAAAAGTATTTAGAAAGTTAAGGGGTTAAGATAAAAGTTGATTAAAAAGTATTTAGAAAGTTAAGGGGTTAAGGGAAAAAAAAACAAAAGTTGAGGGGGTGGTGGTGGAAATAAAAAAAAACAAAAGCTTAGGGGAAGGGGTGGTGGTGGAAATAAAAGAAACAAAAGTTGAGGGGGTGGTGACAAAAGCTTAGGGGAAGGGGGTGGTGGTGGAAATAAAAGAAACAAAAGTTGAGGGGTGGTGGTGGTGGAAATCCCACCGACATAGCCTTTTAAACTATATAGTAATTGTGGCAAAAAAAAGAAAAAAAATACCCGACTAATTTAAATTATAACATAAAACACAATTTAAAATGAATAATCTAAAATATAAATGGGTTAAACGAGATAAACAAACTGTGAAATCAAATCGATTACTGATTTATATGATTTCATGTTGGAAAACTGAAACATGAATAATCTTGATTTTGAGAAGCATCATTCAATTATGACGTAATTTTTTTTTTCAAATGATTGAAGCATGTATAGTTTTTTTTTTTTTTTAATATTATTTCTAGCTAATATTGATTTTTCTCCTATGTAAGTTATCAATACTTTTGAACTCAACTCTACTAATTTTTTTATCCAAGGATTTATATGTATTTTTTTTATTATCAAGTGTTTTTAACACCATTAAATCTACTTGCACATGATTACTTGTCATCTTTATTATTTTTTTTTTCCAATGTTTGATTTTTTCTATTGAGATAACAAACTAAAAGATAGTTAGAATTTAGAATAAAATCCTAAAATGGTCCCTGAGTTTAGGTTATTTTTGTCACTTCAATTTAAAAATGAAACAGTTTTTTATCTGGATTCCTAAGGTTTAGTTTTTGTTGTCATTTACATCCATTTGAAAAAATATATTAGAATTTTATGTTAACTTCTCATCCTTTTGTTGTTTTCCTCATTTAAATGAATGATATAATTGTAATTTTATACCATAATATATTTTAATTAAATGAGGAAAACAAGAAAAAATGGGAGAAGTTAACAGGAAGTTCTAACCTAGATTGGCAATTGGATGAAAATGACCAAAAAAATGAAACCTCAGGAATCCATATACAAAAAGTTGTATTTTTGGACTAAAGCAGCAAAAGTAGCCTAAACTCAGAGACTATTTTGGTATTTTAATCTAGAATTTATATAATTCTTGATCAATACATGTGGATTTTATATAATTCTTGATCAATACATGTGGATTTTGATATATCTTCTTACTAAGTTAAAATTTTATATATTACACGGCTGATATAACAACCCTCCAAAATAAATTTCGACACCCTAAAAATATTTAAAATGCCCCAATATGTCTTAAAATACACCTCGTATGCGAAAACTGAGCCCAAAATACCGTATATAAATAAAATAAAAACAAGATTTTGAGGTAGCTCGCGGGCCGCGACAGCTCAAATCCCAGGCGAAGCCCTAGCATGCCACGTGTCCCAATCCGTGTCAAGTCTACCCTCCCCTAGAGCCCTAGGTCGCGGGCCGCGTAAGACCACCCTTGAGTCTTCGCGGGCCGTGAGAGACTGCGAAATCAGCACTATAAATAGATGGCATCGATTGTTCATTCAAAATCGTTCACACACAAATTCTCTCTCTAATTTCTATATAGTATAAGCTATACTAGGGCATTATAGCCCCCCAATTAACGAAGTTCTGCCTCGTTGTAAGTATCATAACCTCGGTTACGTATTAGATGCGCTGCCCGATTGATTTAGGGTTCCGTAACGACTGTCGAGGTTCTGCCCGACGTAGTCGTTGGAATGCCGTCTCGGGGAGGGTATTACTAATGTAAATATTGGGTTATTATACTAACGCGTATGCATTTGTATAATTAATAGATAATCACCAAGAAATCCTTAAGGAAAACCCTAAGACAGCAATGTGAGTAATCCTCCTTTTTGCAAATTGTTTTTACAAAACCTCAAATGTTCTACATTATATTAAACAGTGATTGAGTATTTGTATTCTACAATTATCATCGGTATGTTGGGGTTTTGTATACAAAATTTGTTACTACACTGTGAGTAGTAACATGACCTCAAGTCGGGTTGACAGTACCGTGAGTGGTAATTAAAGTAGATGGAAACAAATGTAATTGCGCGACCGCCCTCAATACTGTAAAACGGTTTTACATGTCTTGATTAAACTAGGATTCACTCACCAGTATTTCCCACTAACAAAATATTTTTAAACGCGTTTCAGGTAACAAAATGTGAAAGCCAAGTAAAAGCCAGCTGGACAGCACTGAAGGCTTGGAAAAGTGGCTACAAAGTTACCTAAAATAAAGAGATGTTTTATTTAAATAAAATAGGGTTTATCCCTATAAAAATATGTGTACTTGAAACTTGGGATTTTCCCATGTGTTTAATATTATAAAAGCGTGGTATTTTACTCTGATAAAATATTTCCTAACTACGGTCCTGATGTAAATTCCGCTGCCAAACTGATAAACACCGATACCACTAAAACTGGTCGCGGCCGCCCGTTCCCGGGTAGTTAGGGGACGAGGGTTGCGACAGAAGGTGGTATCAGAGCTAAGCCACTGATTCAGCCACAGAAGTGTTCTGCTGACACCAAGATATTATTAAATATGTTAGGAAATTATCTACGAAACTACGTGCATATCTGTATTTTATTGTTGTGTGTTATTTGACTATTTGTTAGTTTACAGTATGAGCGACCAAGGACATTCAGACGTTTACCGTCAGTTGTCCAGCTCACATAGGGACGAAGGCACCTCTTCACAGCCTACCCTCTCAGGGTATTCTGCTGACAATGAAGATGGGATATTCGTGTTCAAGGCCCAATCTGAAGAGTCATTCCCTCCCAAGAAGAGAGGATGGTTCAGATGAGGCGCACATGAACGTAGGAAAATGATGAAAAAGTTACAACAGCAGCCGCTAAAAGAGAAACAGGTGATCACACTCAGGATATGCTCAATAGGAGTCTAGCAAATTTTCATATCTTAGCAACTACAGCTGCAGACCCTAATCTAGAGCAACTCATAGCACCCCAACCATTACCACTATTTCCCACACAACCAATGGAAATTGAAGCCAACCCAGAAAACCAAATCCCAATGCATGATTTTGACCCAACAGAAATACCTAGAATATCAGCACCCCATCCTCCAGACTATGACCCCTGGTTTGACAACCATAGGGATTACCAGCAACGCTACCCAATACTAGATGAACCCATGCCGAACCTAGCAGCTTACCCAGACCTGGACCCTTTAGACCCGTATTATGATAACGACCAATTCATCAGGGAAATTCTAGAGAACCCTTACCCTTACCAAGAACCGATGCCCCAGTTCCCAATTCCAGCCCCTGCACCACCCATGAGCACAGAGAATGTGCAAGAACTCCGAACCTTTGGTGGGGAGATTTTAGAAGGAAGTGAAAGGATGAGGCAAATAGGGGAACGACTCGTCTGGAAATATAACGAGCGTAATATGGACTTTTGGATGAACCCCTATCATTAGTAGTAATAATAATAATACTAATATATATATAATATGTGTGTATGTTTGAAAAAAAAATCTAGACAATAGCTACGGATGCCTAATAGTATTGTAATTTCAATTTCAGTTGTATTGTAATATATATGGATGCATAATATAAAATAAAGTAAGTCGCAATGTTCGACGATTTTGATAAATATGCGTGTTGTGTGATTGTTTGCATTAAATATTATCTTGTGATATTAATACGTGATAAATGTTTAAAATTTAGATGGACAACGAAGTGAATCAGGAAAACCAGAATAACAACGATAACCCGAACAACAATAATAATGGAAACCAAGTGGATATTAGTGTCATCCAACATATAGTGGCACAAGGAATCATAGACGCAATGCCATATATTATTAAAACGGTTAAGGAAGCTGATAATAAAAGTAACAATGGCAGTAAGCGACCTACTGAACCAGACCACAGCGTAAACAGTGGACCAATACTTCAAGTGCCCATTCCCAAAAGAAGAAGAACCATGTCTTATGGTTGTTCTTACAAGGAATTTTGGTTCTGTAAACCAATAGAATTCTCGGGCAACGAAGGACCCATTGCAACTCTATGTTGGATAGAAAAGACTGAGGCAGTCTTAAAAATAAGCAAGTGCGCGGAAGAGGATAAGATAATGTTTGCTTCCAATTTGTTTAAGAATTCATCCTTAGAATGGTGGAACACTATCCTCCAGTCTAGGGGAAGTGACAGGGTTTACAACATGGAATGGGAGGAATTTAAGAATATGGTAGAAAGGAAATTCTTCCCTCCCGATGAGAAAGAACAGATAGCAAATAAGTTTTTAAACCTTAGAATGACTGGAGTGGATAGTAACGGTTATACTACTACTTTATTCGAATATGCTAGAATAGTGTCAACCCTTGCATCACCAGAACCAGTATTAATCTCCTGTTACATCTGGGGATTAATCAGTGAAATTAGGCATGTAGTCAAGGCAGCTAGACCCCAAACCATAGAGGAAGCTGTAGAACTAGCAAACACCTTGACTGATGAATTAGTGCGTACACGAGAAGAGGACCAGAGGAGAAACCTAGCTCAAAGGCTTACCCAAGAATTTCGCTATGGAAATTCTAACCGTGGGAAAAACGTAGGTTCTACCTCTGCACCTTACTGCAAGAAGAAGCATTCAGGAAGATGCTCCACTTACTGCAATTTCTACAAGATGCCAGGACACAAGGAAGAAGATTGTAGGAATAAACCTAGTAATGGAGTGTGCTTCAACTGTGGAGAAAAAGGTCATATCAAGCCGAACGGTCCGAAACTAGCTCCAGCCATGAACAACAAGACTACTAAAAATGCTAGAGCATTTGTGCTGACTGCAGAAGAAGCAAAGATGATTCCGGACGTGATCGCCAATACGTTTTTAGTTAATGATGTTTTTGCTAAAGTATTATTTGACTCTGGTGCGAACCAAAGTTTTATTAATACTTCGTTTTGCAAATTTCTCAACCATCCATTAACTAAACTCCCACAAGAATGTCTAGTAGAAACAACAAATGGGGAATTGAAGGGGTAAGGTCCCAAAAACCTTATGACAAGTACTTGGGACCATACCATAACTTGGTCAATTAGCCTTTCTGACCTTGTGCGGCCGCGCACTGGTCCTACAAAGAAGGCTTAAGAAATAGGCAACAGCAAACACTTGCGCGCCAAAAGGAAATCATAAATCCTTGCGCGTCCTTCCACAAAGCAAGGGATAGAAATCCTACATTCAACACTTCCGCTTAATATCCAGACTTGGATATTGTTTACCCAGACTTGGGATTTATTCAGCTGATTCCACACAATAAGGAGTAACACCAGATTACAGCAATAATATTCTAGAAGGATCTCAATCGTGCACCACTAAGACGGTTATAACCGTCTGGACACGTGTCGCCATCTCAGGCTTCCCCAAAATCACAACGATAGCATGTAAATGGACGGTAATCTCCACTTGATCACTTTCCACGTGGCAAATCCCCAGCCATAGATCTAATCAGCGATCCGTGTGCACTAACGTCGGATCGAGAAACTTGACGGTGTGACAACTCTCACAATTACAGGTATTCGTACAAATTAATTTAATATTAACTTGGTGCTTAATGACTGTGCTAGAATTATAAACTGTTGAATTAAACTGCTTTATGAGTTCTGCATCATACATACACGTGCATCACATTCATACTGTCAGTCCATTTATTACACACAAGCTTGAGTAATAAACTTGATGCACAAAACACAGTTAACACACTGAACGGATAACTCAGAAACATGCTGACAATACCAACACGTAGACAAACAATAGGTTGAGGGACCTATTTGACATTCATTGAAACTTGCTTGAAGTTATTATTTTTTAATTTCGAGGACTAAAACCTTCATTATTTGAAAGTACAAAGTTTAGGGACTAAATTGTCATTTTTAAAACTTATATCTTAAATAAACTAAATATATATATATATTTTTGGTTTAAAAGTACAAGGACCATTGGGTCATTTTCTCAAACTAGTAGTTCAGGGACCATTATGGTCACTTTTAAAACTGTTTTAACCGAATTTCCTAACCAGGTTAGTTATTATATAAAGGATTTCAAAATAAAAGTTAACCTAGTTAACTATATGAGTTAACTGTTACAGGGACCATTTTTGTACAAATGAAACTACAGGGACCAAAGTGTAAATTATCTCTAAATCGGATAAAAAAAGTTTGAATCGGTCAGAAGTCGGATTCGAACTCGCGCACCCCATACACACATACACATACGTAACCGGCTGGACTACCACCATCGTTGGATATTATCTTAGATTTAATTATATATATACAAACATTAAAACCGAACTGAATTATTAAATTCAGCAACAGCAGGTTACGGGATTTCGAACAAACCCACCGAAAATCGATCTGTTCCACTTGTTTACATGATTAACTTATCCGAAATCAACCCCCACATGTTGCCAACATTATTGCCAATCCATTTACCCACTAGTTCGACACAACTATGTGCCAACCGATTCATAATTGAAATTTTATAAAAAAAAATCAAAAACCGAACAATTCCACTAATTTGTGTCGATTAAAGGTCGAATTGAGATGTTATTTAAGCTCCTCAGACTCCCACAAACCTTCACACACCCTCTGTAATTCACAAACACCTTCGTATGTCCTTTGTTTGGAACCTGCAATCTTGCCGGAGCCGGAGTCGCCGGATTTTTGCCGAAACCGCATCTCCAACCGATACCGAAGTTGTTTTATTCGAATAATCGGTATATCTACGTATATATTATGTTTCTGAAAATTTAATTTAAGTATTATGCGGATTTCATTGAGTTTTGGATGCGTTGACTTTCTGGTTTGACTGGATTTGGGGAAGATGATAAATAGTGATTATTATTTATTTTCCTTTATTTAACAGATTTTTCATTAATTCATAATAAATTGAGACTAATCAGTTTAAGTCCGAAAATTTTATCAGATATACCTTATCTACTGATTCAATTATTAAAAATATTATGTTAGTCAAAATGTTTATAAAACTATTTTTTTATAAATTAAAAATAGTTTAATCTTTACAAAATTATAATAATTCGAATTTAATGAATTAATTATTGAAATTTTTATAGTAATTATTTTACATGTTGGACATTACAAAAATAATATGTTTACTGATATTTTATATAAATTTGATATTTATGTAAACAAATCAGTATTTATACTTATAAATATAGTTTAATTTAATGTAATTAAATTATATAACTATATCAATTTTATCCAAGCCTATTTTTATGACAAAAGATACATTATTCTGAGTTTATATAAATTTAGAATCTGAATTTTTATTATGTTTAATTATTTAGATAATTAAACTTATATAAACTTATTTATTGTTATTATAATCATTTTAATTCATTTTATTTATTTAAAATGATTCCAAGGCCATAATAATTATTTTACATCAGTAATATTTAAGTTCGAATAATTAAAAATGTTATTTTAATTATTCTGATTTAAATTAATTATTTTTGATAATTAGTTATATAATTATCACATTATTTCTTTTAACCAAAACACTACCGAATCCTAGAGATTTAGGATCTCCGCTCATTCGATTAGACATTATTGTTGATACATATTCCATATTGTTGCATGTTCAATCAATTAGAGTGACGTGGAATATTATTTCCAAGAATTCTCACATTAGCATACTTATTTGGACTTACTCGAAATCAAGGTGACTTCATGTTCCCCCTTTTCTCTTAACTGTTTTCAGTTTTATACTTCGGGGGTGGAATACATGTTACAAATATTACAATGTTTACAAATGGTATAATAACAAGAAGCATTCTTGGTGAGAACGAGTACCAAGTATGTTACAATTACACAAACATTTTATACATGGTATGGTTAGCTTAAGGAGGGACTTATCACACATCGTTATCATACACCGTTATCATACACCGTTATCATACATCGTTATCATACATCGTTATCATGCACCGTTATTATACACCGTTATCATACATCGTTATCATACACCGTTAGACTGTGAAAGGTGGGCACAACACTTAAGGCCATTAATTTTCGTCGTAGGACCAAGGGACATGAGTGATAGATCTATTTGGGTGTAGCGAGCCCACACCCATGAGGTCGGGGCGGCCCATAGAGGTGACTATGTCTTCCAGCCGGAAGCCCGGTACAAATTTGCTAGGTTTGAGTTTTCCTGCACCTTGTCACACTTACCAGTGGCTTTGCAACCCATTGGTGACTTCTTTTATTTCCTTATTGCTACATACCAGGGACATTTATACACACAAGACATATTTTAAAGGATTGTACATACAGACTTACACATGAACTCGCTCAACGTTTTGTTGATTTTTTAAACTACATGTATTTCAGGGAACTAGCAGGATCTGGCAGGGTATGCATGTGTCTAGCTGCGTTGGTTAATAGATGTCATCCAGAGTTGTGAAGTTTGAGAGGTGTAACCTACTCCTGGACGGGTTACATGTCTCTAAACCTCGTCTTATCCAAAGTCTTTTATGTGTCTTATGAACACGTTTTAAATAATTTATGGTTTATAACTTATTTGAAGTGTCTATGTTTCTAAACAAGGATATTGTGGTATTTTCTCACTTTAATTAATGGATGAACATCTCGTATTTTTATCATATAGCATTGTTGTGATTGTTGCTATCGTATTAAGAAGTCACACCAAATAAACCCACGCTTCCGCAAAAGCCAGGGTGTGACAGACGGAAGGAGATGTAACCGCTTACGGGGTTAGCATCTTCCGTTAACTTTTCATTAACGGGGTTTCCCACCCAAAAGACTCCGGCTTATAAATATGAGAAACAACCCAGGTATGAATTCAAGAGACACACTTCTCAAATACATCTTCTTCTTCATAACCCATACTTATTCTCAGGTCGGAGTCGGGTCAAGGAGATAACCCTTTTCTCCCCTTGGCGAGGCTAACGGTGCTTCTTTTTTGCAGAGTTATCGGAGAAGAAGGTCGGTTATACCGAATCAAACGAGAGAGAATAACCCCCATTTTATGCAGATCCAAACCCCCTAGATAATTGATTCCGATTGATTAATCTAGTGTTTTTTCATTGGCGCCCACCGATTTTTCTGTTCCATCAGTTTTATCTCGTTTCGATTCACTTTGTTGATTCCATTTGCATATGGAAGAAACGTCGTCTCACCGACAAAATGGCAGTCGGCCAAACGTCGGAAACAACTTTCAAGTAGAAGGAATTCCAGAGGATGCCTCAGATGACAACGAGGTTCAGTCCAACCGAGTGAATGAACCTGTCACTCCAGAGGTGTTACCAGAAAACCCTGTTCACTCAATTCTGCCTCCAAGAGAAACTCCGATCTCCTGGTATGTTAGATCTCAAGGAGCTTTGAATGCAGTATACACACAGCTGTGTGCACAAACTGCACCTCAAACTCAGTCGCGAAGGCCAGGATCTCGTGCTCATGCTTCTCAACGTGAGGGTCCATCTCACACCGAGAATACTGAAGTTTATTCTAGATCCACATCAAAATATGAGTACACCCAATCAGGGAGCCGTCCGAGGGATTATTGAGATGAATCACACCCTCACTGAAGACAATCAGTTCACACTAGGTTGGGATCTCAACGACATACCCACACCGACGAATCTGATCCAACCTACCGTTTGAGCCAAATAACAGTGTGTTTGACCGATTGCAGCCAAATTACAACAAATGCAGACCTCGTGCGGTTTATAACCCTGAGGCAGAGCATAACTACGATTTGATTTACCATCCTGCGGAAGCAGCGGAAAATTCAAAGTTCATCATGGAAATAGCTTTAGCTGCACTTGAGAAAGCAAAATTACCATCCAACGTGGGAAAATTCAATGGGTTGATAGACCCCGATGACCACTTGAGGGTTTTTACAAGCGCAGGGTTGGTTGGGGGCTGGACCCTACCATTATGGTGTCATCTGTTCGTGCAGACCCTAACTGGCCCTGCAAGGATTTGGTTTGATAATTTACCCATCGGAAGTATCACATCATGGAAAGACCTGCGCAAAAAGTTCCTGACTCATTTCAGTCAACAGCGACGATCTGAACGAGACACATCCGACGTGATGAATATATGGCGCCATGACGATGAAAGCCTAGAGGATTTCATCACTCGATATAACAAAGAAGTCCTGGAGATTGGGGGAGTTCATGAGCAATTAATTCGCGCGCAGTTCAAGTATGCGGTTCGTTGCGATGATATGATAAAGGTTTTATCCGGAACAGAGGGCCTCCCGAAGAGCTGGGAGAAGGTTATGGCGGCGGCCAAGGTGTACGCTCAAACAGAGAAGAACCTAACCACTAATAGGCCACCACCACCACATAACCGGCCTTCCGATTTAAGCTTAAATGGTGGCAGAAAATACAAGAAGGGATGGCGCGACTCTGGTTCAGGAAACCATTCGTCTGAGGATGCTCGGACAACAATCAACAACCTTACTGCGCAGAGGGAGAACAAACAGGAGAACAGAGAGTGGCAATGGACTCCCCTAACAAAAACTCCCGCAGAAGTGTTGAGCACAGAAGATTACCAGTTCAAACCGCCAATCCCTATGAAAAATAAGCGTGGACAAGACCCTGCTCAGTACTGTGAGTACCACAAAGACAGTGGTCATACCACGAACAACTGTATTTCTTTGCGCACAGAAATAGAGAAAGCCCTTAAAAGCGGCGAACTCACACATTTGCTTCAAAATGTGCGCAAAGAGATAAAGCAGATAACCCGGGGAGACGAAGGCCCAAGCAAAAGGGCAAAAAACTAAGAAGGAAACTCTACGATCTCTGCGCGGAAAGACAAAGATAGCGCAAGAAATAGAGTAAGTTAAGTCCCGTATATTTATCAAAAAACTTTGTAATGGCCTCTGTGCCCTACCCAGGAATAAACATCAAAGTTTTTTTTTTCATTCTTGTGTTTTTTCTTTTACAAAGTGCATGCAATTTCTTTTAGTAAGCGTAAAAACATAATGGTAAAAATCAAATAAAGCCTCATGAACGGTCAGTGATTACGTCACAAACGACCAAACATTCATACATGAGCTTTATACCAACTTCATTCGCCTTACTTAACCAAAGTAATTGTACTCATGCAAAATATTGTAAAATTAAAAACCACAACATATTGTTCTCAGCGTACAAACACGCCACAAAAGCTACCAAACACGGTAGTGTTTTAGCTATTTGCGCAACAGCGCACCAACAAAAGGGATACGCATCCCAAATACTACAACAAATTGTTCAATACAATTTCAAGAAACAAACCTACGCTAAATCTTCACCCTCATCCGGAAAGATTTCTTTTAATTGCGCCACGTGATCGTCAGATTGCAGCGCAATGTTTATAAGATCCATCACATGAAGCTGTAAGTTGTTGAATTCTGCCTTCAAAGCTAAAAGCTCAGCGCCGGTGTTTACGCCATAAGTAGCAGACTTGCTACTATCCCAATCAACTTTCAACGCGCTATGCACATGATGGGAACACTCAGCGTAGCCTTGAGAATAACCTTCATTTCACGCAGCAATCACCAAACGTGCAACCGTCTTATCGAGCTCTTCAGAATTCAACACCGATTCAGCAACCTATAGGAAATAAAGGCAGAATAAACAAAAAGAGCAATAACATTTTTTAAAGAAAAGAAGAGAAGGAAACTTACACATGCAATACCGCGATCTTTCAACCAGGCCATATCATTCTTCAAAGGTTCAAGCTCGCTTTCCGCTGTAACCCGCGCCGTTTCAGAATTCTCCAGCTTCTCTTCAACTTCAGTCAAACGGCGGGAGGTTTCAGTCTTCTCGGAATGCGCAAGCTCTAGATCCTTCTTAAGTTGTTCCTGGTCAGAAAGCAAAGCAGTAAGTTCTTCTAACTCTTTATCTCTAAAAGCAAGAGTGGCGCAAGCTTGTACCTCTCGTTGCTCACTACGCTCCCTATGAGAACGCGCTTCCTCCAGCGCAGCTTCTGCCTCAGCTTTCTCCTTCTTCAGCTTTTCTATCTCTGCATCCTGCTTCTTTAATTTTTCAACTTCAGCCTTGAGATTATTGATGACATTGCGAAGATTCATCTTCTCAGCATTGTCCTTCTCGCAAATTCTCTTCCAATTCTTGCGCTCCTCAGCAAGAAGGGTAGCTTCAGCTTCCGCTTTCCTTTTCCAACCGGCAACTGACCATTCCTCAGTTTTCCGGTCAGCTTCAAATTTAGCCTGATCAGCTTCCAACCGAGCCTTCATCTGGGCAAATCGGTTTTCATCATCAGCAAGTTTCTTCTTTGATGTCTTGAAAGAATCCCACTCTTTATGCATACTGTGCCACTCGCGCACTATGCGATAAGTGGTCGAAGAATGGGAAGCAATTTCCTCAAGGTAGGAATGATAAGTTTGCTCGTGTTGGCGACTCTCTTGGAACTTAATTTCCCCCAGCGGAAATATTCCCTGTAACCAATCCCGGCATACATGCCAATCCGAGAAAGTGTCACCTTTCTTTAAATTCCAGACTGGGGCATGCGGTTCAGAAGCATTTTTCTCTGTATAAGTTCGGTAATAATAGTCCCCCGGAGTTTCTTCTGGGCGGATTGGAGAATCCTCGCCGGTTCCAGAGAACGAGCCTTGCTCCTCAGTAGTAACCTTTTCGACAGGCTCAGGCAAAGCATCAGAAGGTTTAGGAAAGAAAACTGAAGCAGGAGCCTCTTCAACAGTTTCTTCTTTCTCCGGATCATGAGCAGCAACTTCAGGAGTTTGCGGATTATCAGCACCATCCACAATTCCTGGCTCAGTAACCTTCTCCGCTTCTACAGTAACATCAATAGGCTTATCAGCCTCAACAGTCTTTCCCACATCACCCTCAGGAACCTCGGCAGTCTTTAAAAGATCAGCAATGGAAGAACGCGGGGGAGAGGGTGGGAGTTCTTCATTAACCACAGGCGGCGGCTCTGTGGGAACAGGAGAAACAGGGATTTATGGAAAAACAGAATCCATAAATATCTAAAGCATGTTAAGGGAAAAGAGTAAAGGGAACACTTACTAGGAGCAGAGTCCGGAATAAAAGCATCAAGATTGCCTTTCCTGGTAATTTTCTTCCTCTGAACGTTCTTTAAAGGCTGGTCCTCGGCCTCCACATCAGACTGTTTCCTCTTGCCTGCTCCCCTTTGCACCAAATGCTCAGGACTGGATTCCAAATCAATTGGATCCTCTGGGTTGGATGGAGGAATATCAGCGGAATCCCTTGGTTTCGGTTTCGGTCGCCTAATAATAACTGCAGGCGCAAGACCCTCCAAAGAATCAGAAACCACCACATAATCACACCAGTTGTCAGAAGAATGGCGCATACCTTTCTTCTCCCCAACATTTTTAGCTTTAGAAGATTGAGTCTTCTCAGCATCACTCTTTTTCGGCGCAACATTACTAGTTGTCGCGCGTTTTCTCTTCTCAGGGCCTATGCCCAAATTTGACAACTCACCTACAAAAGCGCAAAGAACAATTCACTCAGACGTGCAATGGCAAGTAAGCAACAAACAATATGCACAATCTTACCAGTACCAGCAGCAGGCTGCGCAGACAAATCCGCATCCCGCGGAAGAGCAAAATTCCTCACAATACGATGGTACCAAAGCTCTTCATCAGGTTTCTTCTTGATGGTACCCATTCTTCCGCCGTCTCTCTTGTATGCAACAACATACAATGAAACAACTACAAAAAAAAAAAAAGAGGAAAAACCCAATCGTACCATGACCTTCCTCTGTATACACCGGCTTGTCGTCCCGGTCCATCTTCCAGTTCAGACTCATACCAGCACCAACAAGGGCTTTCTCCGGCAGAGCAATGTTAGGGACCTCCTTTAGGTCTTGGTACCAATTTTCGTCAACAGGGGTCCGAAGGGTGTCAATAGGAACGTCTTCCTTTCCCCTTATAACCATCCTCATCGGAATCACCCCTGCCTTGATAAAAAAGAATTTTTGTTTCCAGTCATGGAAGGATTTTGGAGGATGTTGTAAAATTTTCTTCGCAGACGATCTTTGGACAAACGAGTAAAACCCTTGGGTACAGTGCATCTGGTGAAAAACCCTGAATCGAAGAACTGTCGGCTCAATATGCACCGACCAGCATACAAACTCAAAATGCCTAACCCTAACCATTCCGATTGGGTGCAATTGAGAAATGTGAATTTTGTAAAAATCAAGAAATTCAAGGAAAAATTTTGTTACAGGCAAACAGAAATTGCCTTCACAGAAGAAATCCCAAAACAGAGTAATGTACCCAGCCGGAGCATCTGCCGCTGTCTGACCCTCCTCAGGGTACCGGGCACCCCAGGTCTTTGGGAATCTGAGGTTCTGAACCAGGCCGTCAAAAGTTGCCCTAGGCCATTTCAGTGGTGGAAGTTCAGCAGACATTTCCTCTGATAAATCTTCGTGATACTCTCCGGTTGACATAAGAAGAAGAATCAGAAGAATTTTTCTCAAACGATTAGCGAAGAAAGGAAGGGGAGAAGTTTTCAACAAACGTATTGATTAAAATCAGGCAACTCAAGCAACCTTATATACTCACCGCCATAAATAAGCCTCGATAACCGTTATAGCACCTTTTTCGGATATCACGATTACCCAAGCGACAGGGGCGAGTGAGAAACAACACAAACGCGATCTCACGCGCGCGTGTAGAACACGAATAGTAAGGTATAACTGACAGTGACAGCCTGTCACACAGTCCTTACTATACCATCCACTAAAGTCAAAGATTTTCAAAATCTTCACAGCAAAACAAAAGTAAATCTTCTCATAGAAGATTCCTCATTTTCGCGCCAAAAAACACTTTCTCTCTCATAAGTCCAGTGCTCCACTTACTTGCATAAGAGCAACACTAGACTGGGGGGACTTGAAGGGGTAAGGTCTCAAAAACCTTATGACAAGTACTTGGGACCATACCACAACTCGGTCAATTAGCCTTTCTGACCTTGCGCGGCCGCGCACTGGTCCTACAAAGAAGGCTTAAGAAACAGGCAACAGCCAACACTTGCGCGCCAAAAGGAAATCATAAATCCTTGCGCGTCCTTCCACAAAGCAAGGGATAGAAATCCTACATTAAACACTTCCGCTTAATATCCAGACTTGGATATTGTTTACCCAGACTTGGGATTTATTCAGCTGATTCCACACAATAAGGAGTAACACCAGATTACAGCAGTAATCTTCTAGAAGGAATTCAATCGTGCACCACTAAGACGGTTATAACCGTCTGGACACGTGTCGCCATCTCAGGCTTCCCCAAAATCACAACGATAGCATGTAAATGGAGGGTAATCTCCACTTGATCACTTTCCACGTGCCAAATCCCCAGCCATAGATCTAATCAGCGATCCGTGTGCACTAACGTCGGATCGAGAAGCTTGACGAAAGGAGATGTAACCGCTTACGGGGTTAGCATCTTCCGTTAACTTTTCATTAACGGGTTTTCCCGCCCAAAAGACTCCCGGTTATAAATATGAGAAACAACCCAGGTATGAATTCAAGAGACACACTTCTCAAATACATCTTCTTCTTCATAACCCATACTTATTCTCACGCCGGAGTCGGGTCAAGGAGAGACCCCTTTTCTCCCCTTGGCGAGGCTAACGGTGCTTCTTTTTTGCAGAGTTATCGGAGAAGAAGGTCGGTTATACCGAATCAAACGAGAGAGAACAACCCCCATTTTATGCAGATCCAAACCCCCTAGATAATTGATTCCGATCGATTAATCTAGTGTTTCTTCAGGAAACCATTAAGATTTCCGAAATCTTGCAGGGAGCAAGAATATAAATTTTAAACCAAAAGTTTATTGCAAACCTTTATCCAGTGAATCTGGCAGGATTTGATATTGTATTATGAATGGATTGGTTAATAGCCAATAAAGCCAGTATTTTATGTGATCAAAAGTCAATCCAAGTAAACTCACTAAAGGGTGAAAAGTTCACAATTAAAGGAGATAAACCATCTAGATCCACGAAATTCATCTCTGTGATGAAAACAACTAGTTATATAAGGAAAGGATCATTAGTGTATTTGATTTCTATAATCACTAACACTAAAAGAAAAGAACTGAAGGATATTCCGGTAGTATCTCGGTTTCCAGATGTGTTTCCAGAAGAATTACCAGGATTACCGCCGGATAGAGAAGTTGAATTTCGAATCCATCTGCTACCAGGAACAGCACCGATTGCCAAAGCACCATACCGCTTGGCACCAGCCGAAATGCAAGAATTAAAGAAACAACTAGACGAACTGTTGGAGAAAGGATTTATATAACCAAGCTCATCACCACGGGGAGCACCGATTTTATTCGTTAAGAAGAAAGACGGGTCAATGCGTATGTGCATTGATTACCGTGAATTGAACAAAGTCACGATTAAGAATCGGTACCCATTACCGAGAATCGATGATTTGTTTGATCAGTTGCAAGGAGCTCGATTTTTCTCTAAGATCGATTTACGATCAGGATATCATCAATTAAAGGTACAGAAAAATGACATTCCTAAGACCGCTTTCAGAACAAGGTATGGCCATTATGAATTTACTGTCATGCCATTTGGTTTAACCAATGCCCCAGCTGCATTTATGGACATGATGAACCGAATATGTAAGCCACATTTGGATAAATTCATAAGTGTCTGTATAGATGATATTCTCATTTACTCTAAAAGCAAAAAGGAACATGCAAAGCATTTGCACGCACTTCTAAGTTTATTGAGAAAAGAAAAGCTTTATGCAAAGTTTTCAAAATGTGAATTTTGGTTAGAAGAAGTGCAGTTTCTTTGACATTTAGTTAATCACAAAGGAATTCATGTGGATCCCACAAATATTGAGGCAAATACCAAATGGAAAACCACTGAATCACCAACCGAGGTTAGAAGTTTCTTAGGATTGGCCGGTTATTATAGAAGGTTTATTCGAGATTTTTCTAGAACAGTCATTCCCTTAACTAAGTTAACCTGTAAATCCGTTAAGTTTGAGTGGGGACCGAAACAAGAAGAAACCCTTAGAATTCTTAAGCAAAGATTAACGAACGCACCCATACTAGCGTTACCAGAAGGAACTGAAGACTTTGTAGTCAATTGTGATGCTTCTAAGTTCGGTTATGGATGTGTGTTGATGCAACGACAAAAGTTTATAGCTTATGCCTCTAGACAACTTAAGAGTCATGAAGAAAATTATTCAACCCATGATTTAGAATTAGGAGCTATAATTTTGCCCTTAAGATTTGGAGACATTACCTTTACGGTAGTAAGTTTACCATTTTCACCGATCATAAGAGTTTAAGCTATGTCTTCGGGCAAAAAGATTTGAATGTGAGACAAAGACGATGGATGGAGATTCTTAGCGATTATGATTGTAATATCCAGTATCATGCAGGAAAGGCTAATGTAGTAGCTGATGCTTTAAGTCGAAAGTATCATGAAAAGCCAAAACGAGTGCGTTCTCTTAAATTAAATCTACAAGTAGATTTAAACGAACAGATTAAAGAAGCACAAGAATCACTAATCAAGGATGATACTGAAAAATTAAAAGGAAAGATTAAGGAATTAGATCAAGAAACAGATGGAATTTGGAGATTCCATAAGAAAAGAATGTGGATACCTAAATTAGGAAACCTACGCCACCGTATATTAGAAGAAGCCCATAAGTCTAAGTATACGATGCATCCTGGAAGTGATAAAATGTTTCAGGACTTAAGAAAGAACTTTTGGTGGATAGGAATGAAGAAAGATATAGCAGCCTATGTTTCTAAGTGTTTAACCTGTTCACAAGTCAAAGCTGAACATCAGAAACCCTCAGATTTATTACAGCAGTTAGAAATGCCAGTATGGAAATGAGAATTAATAATAATGGATTTTGTTATCAAATTACCCAAGACAAGAAAAGGTAATGATACAATCTGGGTGATTGTAGACAGATTAACTAAGTCAGCTCATTTCCTACCAATGAATGAAACTTTCAGTATGGAGCAACTAGCCAAGTTGTATGTAAATGAAATAGTTTCATTACATGGAATTCCTTTATCAATTGTTTCTGACAGAGATAGTCGTTTTACCTCTCATTTTTGGACAAGTTTCCAAAAAGCGATGGGAACTAAGTTAAATCTAAGCACCGCTTATCATCCTCAAATGGACAGGCAAAGCGAAATAACAATTCAGACAATGGAAGACATGCTTAGAGCTTGTGTAACTGATTTCGGAGGTAATTGGGATGATCATATACCATTAATAGAATTTTCTTACAATAACAGTTATCACACAAGTATCAATGCTGCACCATTCGAAGCACTTTATGGACGAAAGTGTCGAACTCCAGTTTGTTGGGCTGAAATTGGAGAAAAGTAACTATCTGGACCTGAAATAGTACAAGAAACAACCGACAAGATCATTCAAGTCAAAGAGCGGCTGAAAGCAGCACGTGACATACAGAAGAGTTATGCTGATAACAGGCGAAAACCGTTGAAGTTTCAAGTAGGAGACAAAGTGTTATTGAAAGTTTCTCCTTGGAAACGAGTGGTAAGATTCATCAAAAGGGGAAAGCTAAGCCCCCAGTATGTTAGACCTTTTGAAATTATTAGAATAATAGGACCTGTAGCCTATCAGCTACAACTGCCAGAGGAAATGGCAGGAATACATGATGTATTTCATGTATCCAATCTCAAAAAGTGCTTAGCTGATGAATCACTGGTAGTACCTCTTAAGGATATAGAGGTAAATGAGCAGTTAAAATTCGTGGAAAGACCTCTACAAATTGAAGACAGGAAAGTCAAGAATCTCAAACACAAGAGATTAGTGCTGGTCAAAGTAAGATGGGACTCCAAAAGAGGACCAGAATACACATGGGACCTTGAATCAGAAATGCAAAGGAAATATCCACACCTGTTCTAGTAGACCTCGAGGACGAGTTCTAAAACAAGGTGGGGAGGATATAACAACCCTCCAAAATAAATTTCGACACCCTAAAAATATTTAGAATGCCCCAATATGTCTTAAAATACACCCTGTTGGTGCATTTATGTCTATCGCCTCCGTCAATACGAGTCGTAGTGAGAAACTGTTCTAACTAGCCTTATATTGTAATATCTAGATAAGAAAGGCAAGGTGGCAATATTGTAATTAATGAGATTTCTCATTAAAGCCTTGTCCTATATATAGAACCTTTAGGGTTAGAGTTAAAGACTTTTTGCTCATTTGGAGACTTGAAGATCTAGAGCTAGAGAGAGAAAGTCTAGAGACAGAAAGTGCTCCACGTGATTCAGGTACTTGTACGATTTCAGATCATTCAATAGAATCACAGATTATATTACATCTCGTGTGTTCGGTCACGTTCGTGTACGGATTTCGCACGTCACACGTTCGGTTCGCAATCATTTCGAAGTCAAAACCGGTCCTACAAGTGGTATCAGAGTAGGAGCTTGATTGCACAGATCTTTCACATAGTTTCGTACTGGATTTCATCAGAATCAGATCCAAATTTCATCCAGATTTGTTCAATTTCTTCATTTTCATATTCGTCACGTTTTCAACTGAAAATCGCTAAATTAAACAAGATTTTACCGTTAAAATTGATATTTTTGGATATGTTGTGCGAAAACACTTGATCTAAAAGCCTACAAAAATTCAGATCTTAATTCTAAGCCGTTTGGGAGAAATCTAAGATTTTTTGGTTCGAAAAAGTTGACAAAATGCTAACTGTTGCTGTTGCCTTTATTCTTGATGTTCACCGGTCGGATGGCAATCCGACCGAGTGACCACTCGAGTCATTGATTCTCATTTAAAAGAGGTTGACTTTGTTTGACTATCACTCACTCGGATTACCACTCGCTCGAGCGGCAATCCGAGTCATTATTGCATTTCATTTAAAGTTGATTTTGTTTGTCTGACACTCACTCGGATTACCACTCGCTCGAGCGGTAATCCGAGTCACTGCATCCCACCCGAGCGTGTCACGTGGCCAACTTTATTATCTTTAGTCAGTCAACTTTGTCTGCATTTCATATTAGTCATTAATTGTAAACGGTGTGCATGTGATCTTCATTACAGATGTCAACATGTTCTCAGCCTCATTAATAACAAACAACAGTAGTCATGTGATGCATTAGAATTGATAGATTCAAGTTTTTTTCAGTCCAATCAGGTGTAATTGTTTCAAGATTATCACGTGTTCGTAATAATCAGATTGAATATTATTGAGATTGTCGGCAAGTGGTAGGTGTCAAAGTCTCGGACAGCAACTCGGTCGAACCGCAACTCGACCGGATTGCCACCCGATTCAAGAAAGGTTTACTTGGTATCACTCGGTCGAACAACAACTCGACCGGATTGCCACCCGATTCAAACAAAGATTTATTTGTTTTGTATTAGTGTCACTCGCTCGAGTTGCCACTCGTTCGAGTTGCCACTCAATTCAAACCTCACCCTTTGACTTTTGTTGACCTATCCGACCGGATTACCACCCGATCGGGCGGCAATCCGAGTCATTGCATCTAATTTGCTTTTGTTGATTCAGGTGCTTTGATGAAGCCTCAATGGTCAACGGACACTCACTTGATCGAAGAACCCTTAGTGTTGACGAACACTACATTTCGTTGACTAACCCTTCAGCTTTGACAAATTCATTATTGCTGCATGTGAAGAAATAAAATTGTCGGCCATTAATTACATAAATCCATACATTCATGTGAATCAATCATCTTTGCATGTGAAGTGATAAAGTGATGTTGTCAGTTTGCATGTGATAATGTTTTGAAAATCAAGGTTCATTATTGAGGTCAAATAGTCAACCGGCTACCCGATCGGATCACCGTCCGATCGACCAGCATATTGTTTTTGTCGTGTTGTGCCATTAATCGAGTGGTGGGTCGAGTGGATTGCCACCCGACTCAAAAACAGGTGTTTGTCAAAGAGTCGGATACCCACTCGACCGGACAGCATTCCCATCCGGTCGGACAACATTCTCATCCGGTCAAACAGCTAAGCTCATTCGGTCGAACAACTAAGCCCATACGGTCGTACAGCTTAGACCCATCCGGTCGAACAACTAGGCCCATCCGTGCAAAGAGTTATTGCCCATCTGAACCAGTTATCTTTGGCCCATCCTATTAAGTGTCATTTCACATCAATTCAAGTGACATTTTCTGATCCGACTCACTATTATCTGATAATTAGTTTTTATCTGATCGTTTGTGTGATTCGTTATTCAGGTGATTCAGAGGTGCTGTGATTCGAAGTGATAACAAGACGATAAATTCAAGAAACGTTTCAAAGATGACGGAAATCGGCGAAGAGTTTTATAACACGTTCTATAACGCATTTACATCGGAAGAAGCTCAAGTGACACCCAAGAATGCTACAACTGTGATTTCTGAGAGTTTGAATCATGATAACGTGTACGAAAATCATCTAAAACCATCAAAGCTCATGAATATTGAAGATTATCACTGGTGGTATGAAAGATTTGAGAACTGGGTGCAAGCCTATGCTTATGATAGTTGGATCATGTTAACAATAGGCTATGAAAAACCATGAAATGAAAAACATGAATTAATCACACTTAAACAATTCACAGCTGATGATAAAAAGGAACATTCAAGTGAATTAAGAATGAAAACTTTACTTCAACAATTTGTCAGAGAGGATATATTCTCACTACTTCAGCATGGTGAAACGTCTAAGTCAATTTAGGAATCGTTGAAGTTGAAAGCTGAAGGTGGGAAGGATATCAAGAAAAACAAGATATCGTTGTTAAAGAAGGAGTTTGACTTGTTCGGTTGCATGAATAATGAAACTGTTCATCAAATGATAGAACGATTTTGCTAACTGAAGATTGAAATGGAAAGATTTGGAATCCACAAAGACAGAAAAGAGATGGTGGATAAACTCATCGAAGCATTACTACATGAGGAAGATGAAGGAGTCACAATTGTAATTCATGATGATGAAGGGTATGATTGGAGTCAACATGACAAAGAAGCTGAAAAGCCAAGGCAATGGTTGCTGAAATCAAACAAAGTCGAGAAGAAAGGCATGCTCGCATTAGACTAGATGAAGTGTATGATGCCTACAAGGAAGCAACACAAGCAGGCAGGTGGAGCAAAGAAAAGGAATGTTTTGTCGATCCTCAAGGAAATCCGACGATTAATCCTGAAATAGTTAATTTTGAAGCACTAGTTGCTGCAATACCGACTGTGAGTGTTTGGTGCAAAGGCCTTGAGGAGATTCCAAGGTACAAAGAAAAGGTTGAAGAAGGCATAAAGAAGGTGATATATGCCACTCTGGAGAAGAAGAAGAAAACGATTGAAGAGGTTATTGATGAAAGTGAGAAGTTGGTGAATGAGGTGAAGAAAGCTGATGAAGAAGCTGAGGAAGCTGTTGAAGAGAAACAGAAGGAGATTGAAGAAGATCAGACTCAACAAGCAAAAGAAGCCACAGTGCCAATCACTGAGGTAACAACTAAAACTGATTCTTCTGATCAATCAGTTGATAATAAAGCTGAACAACAGTGCAAGAAATGCATGGAAACGTGCAGTGCTTGTACTAAAAAGGATGAAAAGCTTAAAATCAGAGACATTGAATTCACTAAAATAGAAAAGATTTTCAATAATAAAAGTCATGAAATGATTGAAAATGAAAAATTTTTGAAACAAGAAAATGAAAAGCTAAAACAAAAATGTGATGATCTAGAAAAGGAAAACAAAATATTGAAAGAAAAGTGTTCAGCTGTTTGCAACGAATGTGTTCCAAAAGATAAAACTATTCAAGAGTTGCAAAAAGAATATGATGGAATGAAATTGTCATATCATACTGTAAAAGAAGCTTATGAAACTTTGAAACGTAAAGTCAAAAGTTTAGATGATAGATTGTCTGCTTGTCAGAAAACAACAAAATTTCTTGAAGCTAGATATGAAGGTAAACAAACGGTTTTAAATCAATATATTTATGATGTCGCCGAGCTTAAACAAGAATTTGCAGATAAAGAAAAGTTGGTCAATAAACTGCAAAGTTATCATGCTTCTTCATACATTCTGGAACATATTTTCAACATCACACCCGATGGAAAAGAGTCAGAAAAGAACAAAAAGGGAATTGGGTCTGAATACCATCAGGTTCCACCACCGTTTGAGAATAATTATACATTCTATGATGGCGAGAAGGTGGAAAAAGCAATAAACATGGTTGACCAGTTACCTGACAACATCGATGTGACTTACACCAAATCTGATGACATCAGTGATTCAGAGGTGGTTGGTAAGGTTGTTGAAAGTGTTCTAGCAGAGGAGTCTACCAGAACAGATAAGTTTGAATCACAAGATGAAAATGAGGGAAGTTTTCATGATAGTTATCTTAAACACTCAAAATCTGAAAAAGTTGTGAATGATGATTCAAAAGGATTGGTTTATACCATGATTGGATCGGACAAACTATTTTTGGATAATGAATTACCAATTCAAAATGTGATTTCAGATAAAATCAACAAAGTTTTCAAACTGGTAGAGATTGAAAAGTCTGAAATTCCAAAGTTTGCTGGAAAGTGTCACAAAACTTTTTATAACAAACCTGGTTACAAGAAGAAAAACATGAAGGCTGGGTTGGGTTATAAGAAGAAACAGAGTTGGAAAAGAAATGAAACGCCAAATTATCAAACAAAAATGAATTTTGTTCATGGAACAAGTTTCGAAGAAGGGAAAGAACTCCAATTTAGACGATAGTCTAATGAAGAGTTCTATGCTCAGAAAAAGCAACAACAACAGGTCAAAGATGCGTCCAGAGAACATGTTTCAAATGTGATCAAACAAGACATCTTTCTCGCAAATGTCCAAATCTGAAACCTGTTGATGTTGAGACGAAAAAGAAGTCTGATGTTGTGAATCAGAAAACAACCAAGTTTGTATCAAAGCAAATTTGGAAGCCGAAAATGTCAAAGGCTGACTCACAACAAACGTGGAAATCGGTGACACCCAGACTTAGAACAACTCAAAGTTGGAAAACAACGGTAGATGCAACAAAACCAAATCAGTTTTGGAAACCAAAAGTTGTTGTTCAAAATGAATCACATTTTTACAAAAGAAGTGCTTCGAAAGGACAAACTTGGGTTTAAAAGAAACAAACGGTTTCTGTGAGTGATAATCGGAATGAAAATACATTTGTGAAAGATGATAAAGATTTTCCGAAATTGAATGAAACATATTGTGTTGAAATGCCTAAGGTCAAACAGATCTGGGCTAACTTGTTCAAGTAATTGAGTAAGTTTGAATTTGCAGGTGCTCAAAATTTTGAAAATTATCAAGTTGGAACAGAGAGCAGCCTGGCACAAGGAGAGGAGGCTGCTGAACCCTGTGATTGCTAATCAGGGAGCTTGTTAATTTCTGTAAATAAATAAACCATATTTCAAAAATCTTAAAAATTGAAAATTTAAAAACCAAAAATATGTTTTTATTTTGTCAAAAATTTGAAAAATAAAAAATATGCTTGTTTTTAAATTTTGTCAAAAATTAAAAATTTTACAAAAATATGTTACTTGAATATGCCGAAACCCTCACAGCGGAACAAACATGATTAATTTCACAGGATTGAAAAACGGTTTTCAAACTGTAAAATATCAATGTGTTGTAAATCATGGGGGTAATTGCTACTTTACATGTTATATTTTATGCAAAACAGAGCATGAGATGCAAAAAATGGATGGTGAGACAAAGCTATCAGTATCAGGTTGTCAAATTTTCTTTAAATGTTTTGAATTTTAGGGGGAGTAAGAAAATTTCAGAAAATACAAAAACATTAGAAAATTAAAAAAAAAAAAAAAACCAAAAACATGATAAAATTCAAAAATGAGTTTTGTGTAAAAAGAGGAAATGATAGTATATCAGTAGACAATCACAGTACGCTAAAGAAATGAAATGTTTTAATGTGATAAACAGTCTCACTGATGATTTGCCAGTAGGTTTTTACACGCTTAGTAGATTGTTTTCGAGATATAAACCTAAATATCAAATACTTAATTATCTCGTGGGGAACATCTCTCGGATATATAGGTAATCCCCGTAATCTTGTTTGAGAGATTGCCTGATTCTGAGATACTAGGTCTTTATACTGTTTGATATCTGGGGTATTATACCTGGACTTCTGATATTGCGGAAGCAATGGCCTAGTCCTCGTATAATACTTTATGCGCTTTAAAAGCTTACCCTCTGCACAAAAATTGATAAAATATCGAAAGATACAAATCAATTGCAGTTGAAGAAAAGATTCCCTAAAGGGAACACACCTAAAGTCGAGCCTTCATCTCTTTGACTGAACGGAAGTTCATACCTGAGCTCTCAAGGTCTCGCACTAACCCAGAGTACATATATCAAATTGGTATGCTCACCTGTAAGACTGAATCTAGGGAATTTTGATACGGGAGTATATTCTGAGGTGGGACACGCGAATAAGTTTATGTCCTTAAAACACTAACTCGTATATCGAATCGATTGAACTTTGTGTGAAAATTTAAGTGGATCAGTATACTGACAATCTAAGTGAATCGTTTAGAACTTAAAGTGTTTAAAGCTCAATGGTGCTAGTGATTTGTCATAAACTGATATGATCATCTGACGTGAACTCAAACAAAAATATTGTCTGTAAATATTTCTTTATTGCTTTATGTTTCAGAAAAATACAAAAAGATTTTGATTTCTGCTTTATTTTCGACAACCGATGTCTAAATGCTGAGTTTCAAAATCTAAGTATGCTGATCGTGTTTCTGAAAATAAAACAAGTTCATTAATTTGAAACTTGAAGTTTTAAAATAAAAAATCAAAAACAGTTTGTGATATCTCCAAGGTCATTAATTTGGACTTAGATGATTAACTGTGAGGGATTTGGATGTTTATATTGTTAAAATCTATTGTAAAAGAGCCAGTTTCCTATCTTGTTCGCTGAAACTGCCAAATCTACGAAGATTGTTGATAGAGGGAGAGAATCAAGTATTCCTGGATATATCCATATTATTATATCTTAGAGCCAGGATCTTGATTTAGAAAGTTTTAAAAGAGCCAGGTTACGATTCCTGGTCAACCTGAAAATACTTTCATTGTCGAAATGTTTTAGCTTATGCTGAGAAAGACAGGTAATCAATCCTGGATGTTCAAAACATTTTCACTTATAAATGTTTGAGGATTGCAGGTGTTGTACCAGACTACGATCCCGACAGTCGAGTTTAAGGGGGAGTCTGAAGACGAGCTCAACGCAAGGGGGAGCGTGCATTCAAGGAGCCAGGTATCTATCTTGGAAGAGTTTGTATCCAGAAAGCCAGGTGTCGATCCCAAAGCACGGAAGCTTGACGAAAGGGGGAGCCTGAAGAGTCTAAGCGAAAGCTGAAGACAGATCCACGTGGATTCTGTTCAAGCAAGAGGGAGTCTATGTTGCTATAGATCATAAAGCTTCAAGAAGACTCAGAGAGAGAGAAAGATAAGACGCTACAGGATTGACTGCGGCAATATCCAAGGGGGAGTCTGTTGGTGCATTTATGTCTATCGCCTCCGTCAATACGAGCCGTAGCGAGAAACTGTTCTAACTAGCCTTATATTGTAATATCTAGATAAGAAAGGCAATGTGGCAATATTGTAATTAATGAGATTTCTCATTAAAGCCTTGGCCTATATATAGAACCTTTAGGGTTAGAGTTAAAGACTTTTTTGCTCATTTGGAGACTTGAAGATCTAGAGCTAGAGAGAGAAAGTGTTCCATGTGATTCAGGTTCTTGTACGATTTCAGATCTTTCAATAGAATCACAGATTATATTACGTCTCGTGTGTTCGGTCACGTTCGTGTACTGATTCCGCACGTCACATGTTCGGTTCGCAATCGTTTCGGAGTCAAAACCGGTCCTGCACACCCCGTATGCGAAAACCGAGCCCAAAATACCATATATAAATAAAATAAAATAAAAACAAGATTTTGGGGTAGCTCGCGGGCCGCGAAGGCTTTGCCTTCAGGCTACGCGGGTCGCGACAGCTCAAATCACAGGCGAAGCCCTAGCGTGCCACGTGTCCCAATCCGTGTCAAGTCTACGAGTTCAAATCAGCACAGCTAAAGCCTAGACCCCTAGGTCGCGGGCCGCGTAAGACCACCCTTGAGTCTTCGCGGGCCGCAAGAGACTGCGAAATCGACACTATAAATAGATGGCATCGGCCGTTCATTCGAAATCGTTCACACACAAATTCTCTCTCTAATTTCTATATAGTATAAGCTATACTCGGGCCTTATACCCCCTAATTAACGAAGATCTGCCTCGTTGTAAGTATCATAACCCCGGTTACGTATTAGATGCGCTGCCCGATTGATTTAGGGTTCCGTAACGACTGTCGTGGTTCTGCCCGACGTAGTCGTTGGAATGCCGTCTCGGGGATAATGTAAATATTGGGTTATTATACTAACGCGTGTGCATTTGTGTAATTAATAGATAATCACCAGGAAATCCTTAAGGAAACCCCTAAGACAGCAATGTGAGTAATCCTCTTTTTTGCAAATTGTTTTTACAAAACCTCAAATGTTCTACATTATATTAAATAGTGATTGAGTATTTGTATTCTACAATTATCGTCGGTATGTTGGGGTTTTGTATACAAAATTTGTTACCACACTGTGAGTAGTAACATGACCACAAGTCGGGTTGACAGTACCGTGGGTGGTAATTAAAGTAGATGGAAACAAATGTAATTACGCGACTGCCCTCAATACTGTAAAACGGTTTTACATGTCTTGATTAAACTGTGATTCACTCACCAGTATTTCCCACTGATAAAATGTTTTTAAACGCGTTTCAGGTAACAAAATGTGAAAGCCAAGTAAAAGCCAGCTGGACAGCACTGAAGGCTTGGAAAATGGCTATAAAGTTACCTAAAATAAAGAGATGTTTTATTTAAATAAAATAGGGTTTATCCCTATAAAAATATGTGTACTTGAAACTTGGGATTTTCCCATGTGTTTAATATTATAAAAGCGTGATATTTTACTCTGATAAAATATTTCATAACTACGGTCCTGATGTAAATTCCGCTGCCAAACTGATAAACACTGATACCACTGACCGCCCGTTCCCGGGTAGTTAGGGGACGGGGGGTTGCGACAGCTGAAGTAAATGTAATGTTATATACTGAATAATAAAATAGTTATATTTAAAAAAAAAACTTGTGTCTTGCTCAAGTTAAATAAACTGGGGATGGTAGAAAAGCTCGAACCCAACGAGTATACCCGAAACCTGAAAGATATGGAATAGGTATATTCGAAGTCTGACGGGTATGGGACGAGTACGGGATTAATTTAAAAAAAAAATCGCGGGTATGGGATTAAGTGATACCCAACCTGATTACCCGAAACCACATACTCGTTTACCCAAACTATATACTCAATCATATACCCGAAATTTTTTATTTTTATTTTTATTTTCCCTTAACCATTATCTATTAATGACTTATTTTTACTAGGTTCATTTAGTAAAAAAAAAAAAAAAACCTCTTTTGAAATATGTATTTGATAATATTATTTATATTTTGTGTGTTGTGAAATATATAAATAAAAATATACAAAAACTGTAATGTTATTATTTATTTATGATAATATTATGTATTTGATAATAATTTTAACTTATAATAGATCCAATATAAACAAAAATTATACATTAACAAAAATAGTAAAAAAAAAGAAGAAGTATATTTGGAAATTCCAATCGGTATCTTTTAACAAATTAACGTGTGTACCCAATATTCGTAGGTACGTATGCCTGATAACCATTGGGTAATTACCCAATAAATATCCGACGGGTAGATCCCGGCATGGACACGATTCTACAACCGGGTATGGAATTCGCATATTAATATTTTAACATTAATATTTTAAAAGTTAACAAAAACATGTAAATTAAAAAATATTTTGTATTATATAATCTTATGTTAATTTTCTTTTCAATTACAATTATTATGGAAACAAAAATACATAGTCAATTTAAATTATGACTAAAACATAATTAAAAAAGAATAAAATAAAATATAAATGGGTTAAGTGAGATAACTAGAACGTGAAATCAATCAGATGGCTGATTTATACGATTTCATCTTTGAAAAGTGAAACATAAATACCCCTACTTTTAAGAAGCATCTATCAATTATGACGTATATTGTTTTTCAAACTCAGTTCTACTTATCTTTTTATCCAGTAGTGTTTGGTATGTATGAATGGAAGATGAAATAGAATGAACTATTGTGAGGAAAATAGAAAAAAAAGTGTGTTTGGTTGGTCAACTTAATGAAATCACCCATTATATAAGTTATTCTATTCCCTTAAATTCATTTCATCAACTCCCCTTGTTTTTTTCCATTTCATTCCCTCTCTCAGCCTACGTCACAAACACCGCCCATCACCTCCACCATCTGCCACCACCACCACCACCACCTGCCATTGTCACCACCCGCCACCAACCTCCGCCGACCACCACCACCGTCCTCTGCTGCCACCGCCGCCCGCCGCCACCGCCATCGACTACCATCGCTCTCACCCGCCATCACAAACCACCGCCACCCCGACCACCATCGCCACCCTCCGCCGACCACCACCACCATCCTCCGCTGCCACCCACCACCCGCTACCGTCGACCACCACCACCCATCGTCGTCGCCTCCGCCACCACCACCCGTCGCCGCCATCATCGACCACAATCACCGCCACCCGCCACCACCGCCACCGCAATTTTTTTGTATCTAAATTCTAATCAACGTATTATATTAAGAACAAATAAGTTAATTAGAATTTAGATAAAAAAATTTTGCGGGTTCTTTATTGTAAATTATGCGTTATAAGATTTGACTTGAAAAGTTTTATGAAAATATAGCAAAAAAAAAAAAAAAAATCGCAAAACCGAATTCTACTAAGAAGCTGAGGTGTTTAATATTCTAATGCAACTCAAAAAGATGTAAACCTAACCGATTCGGATTTAAAAAAGTAAAAATATTTTGATGTTTACAAGTTTTGAATTTTTCAACCCAAAAGCTAAAGCGTTCAAACGTTAGATGTCTAGACTTTACATGGTATGATCTCTAACAGACTAATCGTATAAGATTTTACAGAGAAAAAAACTCATGACTAAGTCGTCTAGTGGTATGATGTTTACTCTCATCAAAGTGGTGTAGATTTAAATCTTTGTAAGTGTAAGGTTAGGTTGTCTGAAATTATATAAATTGTTGAGTTAATTGCCAAAATCGTCCCTGAGTTTTGGGCACGTTTGCCATTTTCGTCCAAAATGACACTTTTTCACCAAATTACCCCCAACATTTGTAACTTTTTGCCATTTTCATCCAAACCACTAACTTAGTTTATTTTTCTGTTAAGTTGAGGATATTTGGATGAAATTGGCAAATATAAAACCACAGGGACGATTTTGGCAATTTACTCAAACCCTTTTTAATTTCTTTTATTTAACTATTTTTGTTACATATATAATAAAAAAGAATATACATAGAGTTTTTAGAAAAAAAAATAATAGTTTTGTCACATAATTTTTATAAATTTTCATCCAAATCACTAACTCAGTTTATTGTTTCTGTTAAGGTGAAGGATGTTTTAAATTTTATAAATTAAGACATAAATTAATTTACAGCTTCTTTACATAAATCAGTTTTATAAAGAGAAAACGTCATTGGTGTGCAACACGTAACAATCGATTACAACTTTTAGTATTTATCAGTTGTAGATATAGAAAAAAATTGTAAAACGTTACATATTTTTTAAATGTGTTGAGCACCTAGGAAATATGTTGGTAGAAATAAAATATTTATTTAATTAAGATTATGATGGTAACTAAATAATACTTATTTTGAGTGGCTTGAGTAAAGAAACTTTTGGTTCATAGCATTATAATTACAATTTGGTGGGTAATTTTAAGGTTTGTTAACGATACGTTGTTTGATAGGGGGGACTGGCTTCTGTTTTTCCTTATGAGCAAATTTAAAAGAGTAAAAGATGAATTACAAACTTGGTACATATGATAAGATTTTTTTTATTTGACCATTTTCAATAAGGTCACCAGCATTTTAGTTTTATAAAATTTAGAGGTTTAAGTAGATTTTATTTTTATAAAACTGATCTATATAAAAAATTAGAAATTAATTTCTGTCTTAGTTTATAAACATTATTCGCCTTAATAGAAAAATTAACTTAATAGTGGTTGGATGAAAATTTATAAAAATTATGTGATAAAGCTATTATTTTTTTCATATAAAAATTGCATGTATATTCTTTTGGCAAATTGGAAAATAATAATCCCACCTTTCTGGAATTGGCCAATAATAATCCCAAGTCACGAATTGGAAACCAATAATCCGACCTCGTCCATTTTTTTTGTAAAATACTCCACCGTTAAGTTTAGGCTAACTGAGTTAGTAAAATGCTGATGTGGCTAATAAATGTCTGCCACATGGATTGCCACATGGATTACACCTATCACCTCTGATTACACCATCATCGAACAACCCACAACTCTTTCACAACCACCGTTGTTGCTGACAATCCTCCATATCCCCTCACCTCTGTCCGATTACCACCATAATCAACCTTCTGGAAGCTTTAATTACCTCCGATTTCACCATTGTTGAACATCCATCTCCGGTTACCCACTGTCAAACACCTATCGACGACCACCCACTGTTCATCATCATCATTATAGATTGCCGACGTATACTCACCATCATTATAGATTGCCGACGTATGCAAATGAACATACATTCCATCATAAAAACATGGAAAATTAATATCTAAATAACAAAGCAAACATCAATCAAATCCAAACAACAAAAAAACAAACTGTCATTCAATAAAACTGAAAAAATCATGAACATTATCGGTAACCAAGTGTAATAAATCTGGATCAAAGATCTAACCTCTGAATCAGAGGGCCAAGACGACAGACCCATTGTGGAATAATATTATTGATTGCTAAAGATTGATTAAGTATTGAAGTGGGTGATTCTGGATCTGGGTTTTTGTTAGATGGGTTGATGTAAGATTTGGGGATGGAGTGAAGTTGAAGAATGAATGATGGTTGTGATGTCAACTTCGCTGCTTTGAAAGATTTTATCGTTTTTTGTCATGTGAGACAGGGGAGGGTCATATGATATCCTGGTTGAATATTAATTAAAGATTATTGAATATTAATTAGCCACATCAGCATTTTACTAACTCAGTTAGCCTAAACTTAACGGTGGAGTATTTTACAAAAAAAATGGACGAGGTCGGATTATCGGTTTCCAATTCGTGACTTGGGATTATTATTGGCCAATTCCAGAAAGGTGGGATTATTATTTTCCAATTTGCCTATTCTTTTTTATTATATATGTAACAAAATTAATTAAATAAAAGAAATTTAAAAGAGTTTGAGTAAATTGCCAAAATCGTCTCTGTGGTTTTATATTTATCAGTTTCATCCAAATATCCTCAACTTAATAGAAAAAATAAACTAAGTTAGTGGTTTGGATGAAAATGGCAAAAAGTTACAAACGTTGGGGGCAATTTGGTACAAAAGTGTCATTTTGGACGAAAATGACAAACCTGCCCAAACCTTAGGGACAATTTTGCTAAAAAGATATAGAGAATAAGGATATTCATCTATGTTTTAGATTTAGAAGAGAGTAACAAAATTATTATACATATTAATTTAAAGAGACCATGAGCAATGTTTCTTATTTTTTTAATATTGTTTTTTTCTAGATTTTTAATATTATATTATTTTATTAGTTTAATTGATTTAAATATATATTTTTATATAACTTTTAAGATACGATTAAATTACCAGTTATCAAACAAGAAATCATAAAAATGAACGTATACTGGTACTGATGTTGTTCAGTATGGTATGATAGCGATACGATATTAATTCATCAAAAGCAAAAAACACTAAAAATAAATATTGATACGGATACAGATACATATGTTATTCAATCGGTTTTGATTGAATTTGGTATGATAGAGACACAATATCTGTTTAAAAAATATACATCGCCATCGTAATGTTGAAATAAAAAGAGGGGAACAATTGTTTTTGATTTTTTTCAATATTGTTTTTTCTAGGTTTTATTATTTTATTGGTTTATTACTTTAATTGATTTAAGTATATTTTGTTCTCTCATATAACTTTTAAGATACGATCAAAGTACCCGTTATCAAACAGGAAACAATAAAACGGAATGTATACCGGTACCGATGATGTTCGGTACACTATGGTAGCGATACAGTATCAGTTTATTATTGAAAACAAAAAAAACTAAAAACAAAAAAATATTGGTACCTGTGACACCCTAGGAAAACTAGGAAAACAACGCAACTTAACTAGCTTCCTCAGTAACCTGGTGCTAAATTTCGGGACGAAATTCTCTTAACAGGGGGAGAATGTGACAACCCTCAAATTTACATGTATCCGTACAATTTATTTAATAATAATTTAAGTGCTTGGTGACTGTGTTGAAATATTTAACTGCTCTCTGATTACTGTGTTATACTTACATGTGTTTGTTAACGTATTAGGCTTGTTCAGAAAACTTGACTAAATGGTCCTGAATATTTTCCTGTGTGTTAGGAATTAATTGTGTTACAAAAATATATACATAAGACGCTTTAAAGAATAATTAAACACTTTAAAGGAACAGTATCCGATCGAACAACCGGACATTATCCGGGACACCAAATATTTGTCTAACACATTGTGTTATTGTTTCTTGACTAGTTATGATCCCCGTATATCATAACACCCGCTAAATTTCCCTACAAACTAATATATGGGATATTATACTTGGAAGTAACTAGTATTTACCATTTAGTTGAAATTTTACATCAAGACCCCCCCCCCCCCCCAACCGAATTTCGGTCCATGTGGACCCACCACATCTTCACAATCATTATTCTTGGATTTGATGAATATTTTAATAAGATTAGTTACTTGTAAATCTAAACAAAATATTGGTAACCAATCAATATAAGTATGCTTGGAGATTGTAAGAGATCTTGAACATCATTTCATATCTTTCAAAGATTTCACTTTCTCTCACTACTCCTCTCTCTCTCTCTTTCGGTTCATCCCAAAACCGAAACCAATCACCACCTTCTCCAACATTCATCTTCTCTAACATCAAGTGCCATTCAAAGCTTCAAAGAATCCATGGAGGTTGCAACTTGAAGGGATTTCAAAGGAGCTTGTTTCAAAGCTTTTCACCATCTTTTTCTTACCAACTTTGCACTAGATTTCATCCCTAGCTATAAGCTAGTAGTAAGTCCCTTGTTACACTCTTGTTAATCTTGTTTCATCTCGTTGCTATGATCAAAGGGTGTAGTATGTTTAGTATGTTTAAATCTCTAAGCGTCAAGAACAAGAAGATGAAACATGATGTAAAAATGTTAGTATAAAGTTGTTTGGATATATTACTGATTACTTGCTGACTTACTTGTTAATATTGAGTACTAGAAATGTTGTTGATCATTATGCATGTTAACGGAACCAATATAACTCGCTCTAGAATGTTAAAAGCTGAAAACAGTCTGCTGTTTGATGATTACAGCCAACTTCAGTTGGCTGTAACTGAACCTTAATAAAGCAGAAAATGTATTTTCTGAACTCTAGATTTATGTATTATGAAATACGGTTCTAATGGCACCGGAATCGTAATTTTTGGACTTCGTTTACTATTTTTAAAGAACCAATTTGTAACAGCAGCTTAAGCTGAGTTTTTACAGCAATAAATGGGTGTTATATTTTCTGTCATAACTTGTATTCTGTGTAGAGTCAGATCATGAAATTTTTTACTGTAAATGACAACTGATGTATTTGTAATTACCCCACTGGAATTTTGTAAATCGGACTCTCGATGAATTTTAAATAAATTATTCCGTGGACTGTGGTCAGAAAAAGATAAATCTGAGTTCAGTCCGGAAAATGATTTCTTATAAAATATTGGTAATGATTTGGATCTCGATATTTTTACACAATAAAATTTGGACTGTTTATGACCTTCTGTAAAAAGTTAGGAATTTTTGGAACATGTTAACCATTTTATTAAAATCCCCGAAAACAGCCCAGTTTTGAAGATCAAAGCTGAAACGACATAAGTAGTGATTTGCGTGTCTAAATGTCGGTTATGTTATATGTGAATGATCTGACATGTTATATGTTAATAAAAGTGTTATGTGCAACATCGTGTGTTTGTTTATGAGTGGGGAATGGATGGGAAAGTTTACATGGGCATGAAACGTTAAAGTGATGCATGTTATGTGATAGATACGTGTAGGAATTTTGTGTTCTATTTGAAGTCACTAATAAACTAAGTGGTAATCATAATAGGACGTGATTGACCAACCTTGATTGTTAGCTATTTGTGAGAGTCAAACCGAGCAACCGAGGTGAGTTCACACTTTTCTACAAAGCATGGTAAATTCCCGGTGGGAATGAGAATGGGTACAGGAATAGGGATTCCTCGTCCTTTGGGACGCGTTCAGGAATGTGAATTCCTCGTCCTTGAGACGTGTTCAGGAATGTAAATTCCTCGTCCTATTGGGACGTATTAGACTTACTGGACTAGAACTCTATCAGCGAAGTCCCTCCCTTTTTGTATCGACTTAATCGCCGAGGCTATGGCGAGCGGGTCATTAGTTAATAGCGCTATTAGGTTTAACAAACCGCACACCGTGTGGGTGTGTACTAATGGACTATGGCACGTCGGTGATGATAGACACCGGCGCTAGGGCACAATTTATTCTTGTTAGTAGTCGATATGATAAACGAGTCTGGTAGTTTAAATAACGGGGTAGCTCCCCACGGCCGAAGCGCCGGGCTGGAGAGCCAGGGAAGGTGGACATGGGATGGTTAACTAATAAACGTTTTCGAACTATGGGGTAACCCCCACGGCTGGATAGCTGAATAAGATTAAACTACGTTTTTGGAAACAACCCTAAAATGGACAACCAACCGTGAACTCACTCAACTTTGTTGTTGACTCGTTGCTACATGCTTTGCAGGTCGCTAGATGCTATGGAGCTTGCACATGGAGGTGGTCGTTGTGGGATGCGAACTGATATGTCCCGTACTTAATAAATAAATTTTATGAACTTATGAAACTTATGTTTGGGTCTTTAAAACTTATGAACTGTGAACTTTTGTTCTGGACTTACGTTTTATGCTTCCGCTGTTAACCTAATGTCGGTTTACTTTCTTATGGTCACCAATCGTATTGTGGTGGTCTTATTTACTTAATTACGTTGTTCAATGTGATTGGTGGCTCGATCCTGGTCATGTCACGCCTCCAAGCGGTGATACTCCGCATGTGGATTTTGGGGGTGTGACAGTACCGATACAAATATTGTTCAATTACTTTCAATTGGGCTTGGTACGATAGTGGCAGAATATCCATTATCAAAAAAAAAAAAATGTAATGTTGAAATAAAATAAACATAAAATGCAAGCGAACCGAACATATATCAACTGAACAACATATACAGGTACTATATCAATATGTGTTTTTTTTTTGTTTTCGATCGATGTAGTGCTTTCTCTTTCAATTATTATATTGAGTGCAGGTACTGTAACGAACCAAATTGATACCGACTTAATCTGTGTCGCGAAGCACGGGGAATATCACTAGTAATATATTATGACAACTAAAGCTATTAGAGAAAACAACAAAGCAACATTGTAATCTTAACAATGAAAAATCCACAATGTTATTGCAAGTTTCGGTTATTCCAACAGGGCGCAGAATTGTTAATTTCTTGGTAGGTTCCCCAATCATGCCCCTACCATTATAAAACTAAACGCACTTTACATTTTCCCCTATAATCCTATCCTTCTTTACAAATATGAATTTACATCAAGCTTCCCTACACTTACTCATATTCCTTTCATCAATAACAACATCTATTGCAAATCCAGTTTACTCCAGAATAGGCTGCAATGATACGTGTGGGAGTGTGAGGATTCCATACCCTTTTGGAATTGGTGCGGATTGTTCTGTCAACCCATGGTACATCGTTGAGTGCACCTCCTCGACGCCATATCTATCTGCACTCAACCACCTGGAACTCTTGGATGTAAATTTGGAAAATCAAACAGTCACTGTTAAGACACCAAAATCTCTTATTGCCTAAACCCTTATTGGGTTAGCATTAAGACGATGAGCATCGATCTTGGTAGGAGCCCGTTCCTGTTTTCCAAATCACACAATAAATTTGTGTTTGAGGGGTGTGGTAACGCGGTTATGATGGATAATGGGAGTGTGGTCACCGGGTGTTCAACTTACTGTCGCAAGGACAGTTTTCTTGAATTAGTACCCAAGTGTTACGGCATTAATTGTTGCGAAACAACAATTCCTCATTATCTTAAGTCGTACGTCATGAATCTGACAGGTTTGGATGGAGCTAGAGGTTGCGGGTATGGCTTCTTGGTGGATGAGATTTCATATCTTAGAGGAAGAGTTTCGGTTGCTGCTAAAAAGGCTTCTGTTCCCATATCTCTCACATGGATCCTTACACCCAGTGACATACAAGATTGCTGTCAAGGAGCAGGTTTACCAAGAAATCTTGAACTGAATATGGGTGATGGTACTTCCGTACACACACAGAAATGTTTTCCTGGTTTGCCCTACGTAGGAAACCCTTATTTGTCATATGGATGTGAAGGTATCTAATCAAATATCTATCAGTTTTTATTAGTTTATATATTGTGTTTGTTTATTAACTTTCTGACAGAAAACTTTGGTGTATTTAATTAGTAAGGGAAGAATGTGCAAGGTGTCCTTATAAGTGTTACTATGATACAATATATGAGGACGATGGCTCAACTAGATTAACCAACTTCACTTGTCCACCAGCTTACCCTATGAGTTCTGAGAAAAAAATCATCTCTTGCTATTGGTAATATATTATCTCGATCTCTTTCTTCATGATCTGTATACATTTGCAAGCTCTACAAATAACTTCATATTATTGTGAGGGAAAAAATTAAAAATAATAAACCTTGCAAGCTCTACAAATCCTTTAATTTTTCTATCATTTCATTTTCTTAGGTTCTACTTATTAGAGATAAATGCTATGCTATATATAAAAGAACATTTAATTTATTTGTTTACACGTTTATTTAAACCTTTATCCTCACATGTGTAAGTTATGTGTATGTAATATAACTTACATATAATTCTCACATGTTAATGTATTATAAATAAATAAACCAAATTTGGCCATATTTTTTTTTTCATTGAGTTTCGGTTATTTTTTTAACGGCAAATTTCTTTTTATTCCTGTCGTCTGTGAGACTTGAACCCAAGACCTCCCTCTCCCAGGATGTTTAAAGGTTTTGTCTTTGTCAGTGGACCACCACCCCATTAATTAAATTACAGTTAAATTAAGATGAATAAATATGCATTTCAATTATTTTCTTATATTAAAAAATATTAAAACTAAAAAAAATGAATGATATTTTTTTGTTTTTCTACAAAAATTAGTGTTCTGCATAAAGCATTCTTGTCATGATTTTTTGGTTATAAAAAAATCAAGCTTGTCATCCACACACATATTATATATGCAATATCTACAAAGCATATGGAGGGTATCAGTGCTTTTCATCAATTGGCTGACATAGGCGGTTGAGGGAATAGTGTCAGGCAGTTGCCTGACACTCCCTTATTTGCCCAATAAATTTACGATTTTATCCCGTTTTAAAATTACGATTTTGCCGTAAGTTTAAAAATATGTTTTTAACCCCACTTAAAAATAAATTTATGCTTTTGCTCCTAGCTAAAAATTTCAGTTTTGCCCTCGGTTCAAAATTACGATTTTACCCCGTTTAAATTTACAATTTTGCTATTAGTTTTTTTTTTGTTACGATTTTACCATCAGTTAAAAATTATGTTTTTACCCCACTTAAAAATAAATTTACGCTTTTGCTCCCACCTAAAATTTTCAATTTTGCCCTCAGTTCAAAATTACGATTTTGCCCCGTTTAAATTTACAGTTTTGCCATTAGTTTTTTCTTTAAAATTATGATTTTCCCATCAGTTAAAAATTATGTTTTTATCCCACTTAAAAATAAATTTACGCTTTTGCTCCCATCTAAAATTTTCAATTTTGCCCTCGGTTCAAAATGTAGGTCCCTCGGAGGTTGAGGTTTAACCTATTCCTTGTTATATCTAACACACTAGCAAGTGCGGAATCCAAGCTAGCATGCAAACCGAGAAAGAACAAGCAAGAACAAGAACAAACACAACACACAAACTTCACCGATTAACACCACTTGTATTAATACGTATGAAAGGTTCGGTTACAAGCTCAATGTTTACAAATGTATTCTGTAAACTCTCTCTAACTTTCGTGTGTGTGTTCTCTCCACAGAATTCTTTCTGTTTTCTGTCTCTCTGAAGTGCTAAACTGAAATGAACACACTACATGGGTATATATACCCGAACACAACATGTCTGGTCGAAGGATCAGATAGATTGATCGAAGGATCATCTATCGACCAGAAACACATCGAAGGATCAACATGTACCTCGAAGGATGACATCTTTCGAGGTCCATTAATCGAAGGTTATCTTTCGAGCTCATCGAAGGATATAAGCAATCCTTCGATGATCTATCCTTCGACGCAGACATCTTTCAAACAATTTCTAACTGTTTGACCAAGTCAAACCGGAGGATGGTTGACTAGGTCAAACTTACAGGACCAACGAAGACATCGTTTTATATCGTTACAAAATACAGACAAAGTACAGACACAAGTGCACCAACACAAAATTACGATTTTGCCCTGTTTAAATTTACAGTTTTGCAATTAGTTTTTTTTCCTCACAGCCAAGTTACGATTTTGCCCTCAACTTAAATTTACATTTACATTTTCTTCATCGGTTTTGTTTGTTTTCCTGGTTAAATTACAATTTTGACAACAGTGTAAAATTATAGTCATGCCTGCAGCTGTTTGGCACTCTCCCATTGGTCCATTTAATTTACGATTTTATCCCGGAATTAAAATTATGATTTCGCCCTCAGTTAAAAATTAAGTTTTCCCATCGTCTTAGTTTTTTTAGCTAAACTATAAAAAAAATTTAATTGGTTGACTCGATTTAATTTTTTTTGTCAAGGAGATGCCTAACACTCGCTCATTTGTCTTGAAAAATTACAGTTTTGCCCTGAGCCAAAAATTACGGTCTCATCATCATTTTAGTTTTTTTCCTAACAAAATTATAGTAGTGTTTTTTTAGTTGATTGAGAATTATTCGGCAATCGCCTCACAACGCGGGCGGAGCATCAACTAGTATACCTATAAAAAGAAGTTGCATGTACAATAACTTCACGTGGGTTTTCTCGTCTTCTCGTATCATTTTGATTTTTTTTAATTTTACACTTGAACATTTAGTATTGTCACATACAATCCCTCAACTCTCTAAAGACTTTATAATCAATTTTTACGTGCTTATAATTATGTACTTATCGATATAAATTCAGGTTGATTTACCTTTCAATGTATTTTTTTAAATGGGTAGGCTTAGATATAATGCGTTTTTGTGCTTTTTTGTACGTTTTTAGTTTTTTTTCTTTCACACTTCAACATTTGGTATTGGCACCTACAACTCCTCAATTTTCTAAAGATTTTATAATCAATTTTTACATGCTTGTTTTTATACGCAATCCATTCGATTTCTAAAAAAGATTACTAATCCTTAACTTTTCGAGAAATCCTTCATTAGTGGTTGTGAATGGTTGTGAATGATGAATTTTTCAATATTTTCGATTTTGGTTCCGTAGGAGCAAGTCAGAAAGTAGAACCATCTGATTTGATTCGTTCTCAATAGCCATAAGATGATCATCTTATGGTGATCCTTTTGTCGATGGATGCTCATATTACACTCGTAGTCTCCAAAGGATGCGAACCAACTATGTAGCATCTACACCGAGAATTCAAGTATTGTATACGGCATTAGTCTGATCCTTTGTAGGAACTACCCGTAATAACAAACTTGCAAAACTGATCTTTTTATCATAAAGAGATTCGTCTTTCTTGATACTGCTTCACCTTAATTGTTATTTGAACAAGAAAATATCCGTATATATTCAGGTTGATTTACGTTTCAATTAATTTAATTTTTTTTTTTGGAAAATAGGTAGGCTCAAATATAATACGCTTCTGTGTTTTTTGTACCTTTTTAGTTGGTTTACATTTTGACTTAAATTTTGTTTTAAAACAAGTTTGGTCAAATATAATCCATTTTCATTATATGGTAAAACTTCGAGTTACTTTTCGTTTCCATGTTGCCGCAATGCGACGTACCATTCTTTAACTTAAAAAAAAACTTAATTTTCTTACATACGTATTTAGTATTGGCACTTACAACCCCTCAACTTTCTAAAACTTTGTAATCAATTTGTACGTGCTCATATTTTTGTACGTTTCAGTATGAATTCATATTGATTTACGTTTTAATGATTTATTTTTTTTAAACGGGTAGGCTCAAATATAATACGTTTTTGTGCTTTTTATGTACGTTTTAAGTTGGCTTACATTTTGACATAATTTTTTATCTAAAATAAGTCGGGTCAAATATAATTCATTTTCATTAGATTGTAAAAAATCGAGTTACTTTACGTTTCGATGTTGCCACAACGCGGCGTACCATTATTTAACTTAAAAATCTTAATTTTCTTACGTACTTGTTTTTATGTACGTGTTGGTATAAGTTCAAGTTGGTTAACGTTTCAACATAAATTACTTTCGCAAATAACTCAGATCAAATATAATATGTTTTCGTGCTTATTTTTATGTGAGTTTTTACTTTCTCTACGTTTTGACGTCACTTTTGTTAAGAAGAAGTTGTGTCAAATATAATATGGTTTCCTTATATGGTACAATTCGAGTTACTTTACATGTCGAACACGCGAAAAAATTTTACTAGTATATATATATACACACACACACAACTTGTAATACCCTTGGTTAGTTAATTAAAATTTTTAATAAAAAGTATGCATTTATATATGTATACATGCTAATACACGTCCGTACATATTTTCAAATTTCATAAATATTAAAACATTTCAATATGTTATCGTTATTTAGTTTCGTAAACGACTAAACAAAATGCGAAAGCTTGAATTTTTGATCGTATCCGATTCTTCGTTGAGCTTGATCGTCATCCATTGCTTCTAACAATAACCTATATTCCAAAATCATGAAATACGTTAGATAAAATGAGTTTATAACATATTAGATTGAACCCCTAGTGGCCTAAACAACAAAACAAAATAATTTGAGGGAAAACCCGTCGTAAGCTACGGCGGGTATGTCGTAACTTACGACACTCACATTCTGTCTGATCCAGTTAGACCCAGCTGTAGGTTACGGCTGGGAGCCGTAGGTTACGGCTGGGAGCCGTAGGTTACGGCTGGGAGCCGTAACGTACGGTACAGCCCGGCTGCAAATTTTTCATTTTTGGTCTTTTTTACGAAAAACTCTGTAACTTCTCGGATATTCATCCGATTCACTTCAAACTTGTTTCAAAATGATCGTAAAATGTTTGTCTACATAATTAACCCAAAATCCTTCACCCGGATTTGTAACTTCTATGAATTACGCGACCGTTACTCGGTTTATGTGTACTTTTATTTTGACCCGTTATGGATTTAAGCACTTAAGCTTAATTCATCCGCATATTTTCATATCTCCTATTCCTACTTTATAACCTTCATTCAAGTATCATCACATCTTCAATTGTGATGGATTATGACAGGAAAACCATTATATTCCTATTCTACCATCGAATTTGACACTTTTTCGAAAATGACTCTTTATGTAGCATTAAGCCAAAAATGGTTTAATGCTTCCATTTTATACTACTTGAAGGATCGACGAACTTATAAAACTCATATTTAAACTTCCCCAAAGGGTCGTTTATCCAATTTGCCATTCGGGGGCGTTTTGGTCAATTTTAGTCCTTTTAACTACGAAGGACATCTAAAAGCTTGTTTTGGCTAAGTGGACACTTATATCCCATATTCTATTTAAAAATCATTGTGTTCCTACGAACATAAAATTTTCCATTTAATTTATTGGATATACCTCACGTAGGTAATCCGAAGTCCACCCATGACTCATTTAGCTCTCATCGGACCCTATGTCCTCATTGAGAGTTTGACCCATTACACATACCTGGCTCAGGTCATAGCTTTGACCCGTTTTAATACCTTGCAATATAAATTATTAATTAAAAGCAATACAAGCCATACGCTATTCTCCCTGTGAGCACAACAACTTGACAGCAACCATTAGTCATTACTGTCAAATGGCGCTAACATCGCCATTTGACCCGTTTGGCCTAAATGACCATTTATCATTGTGAGATGGTATTTATTTGCCAACCCATCCATGTAGCCCGTTTCGGTTTACACCATACGATCATATTATTTAAAAATCATGTCTTAATTCGTTAGACCCATTATGGCTTACGCCTTAGGGTGTCTTTTCCAAAACTCCTTGTTTATCCGTCATCACATGACCGAATTGCCATTTTACCCCTTTTATCATCAAATATGGGTTTCTCACCATTTTCACTTGTTCCGACTCGTATCATTCCACGTCGGAACGTCATATTCCAATTACTAAATTACCTTATTCTTAACTAATACAAAATTAGGTGTTCTACTTAAAAGAAGTAAGCTTTCCTTACCTTGCATCCGATTATGTTTTTCCCGCGTACTTGATCCGTTTGACCCACTTCTTCCCAAGCTTCCACCTAGCTTGTCAAGCGTAAAACTATCATTTATCATTCGCAAGATAGTTATATTAGTTATCATTTATCACGACTATTCCACCTTACGGATTTTATATCAAAATTAACATTCAATCTTATTATAGGTTAGTTTGACATTTAAAAGTCAACTGCCTATTTACACATACAAACCCAAAAATAAGTTCAACAACTCATTTTGGCATTCCGTTAATTACCCGGTAGGCGCTATTTTTAGGCCACCACTTTAACTATATTCATCAACCTAGCTCATGCGATTGTTAACATCACGTTAACACAATTTATATTCATTATATGCTAATTTACCATTCGTTATATAAGAACATAGGGATTGTTTCATCACCATGAAACAACCCATTGCATCATGTGTATGAAAATTACTCAAACATCATACTTAACCAAAAACTTTAATCATTCATATACACATTATGATTGCAAACATATATTAGCATGAAATATAACATCAATTTCCTCTTATCATACAAAACTCGTTTCATGGCAAGTATGAATATGAACTCGAACTCATTGATCGTTCAAATATCTTCCTATTACTATCATTCATGATGTTTATAAACATAAGTATATCATAAACTTAATCATATTATCAAAACCCACTTGATAATCTACATGTAAATCACTTACAAGTAACCTTACATCAAGTATTTCATAATTTCATTATATCTAACGAAATTAAGCATACATATACACCTAATTTCATCTTTGGATCATATTCCAACAATCTAATTGCAAGTATTCCACTTGTCTCAAGTTATGACTTTCACCAATCTAGGTTTTTAGATATACCTTATGATCACTTAGGTTAGATGATCACCATTTCATCACCATGCAAGCATTTCTTGAAGGAATTAGCCTTCAATTTGATGGAAATGGATCAACAAGGGTTTGGCCCTTGCTTGTTCTCCTGATGATCGATCTACACACACACACACACTATGTGTGTTGTGTTTAATTTTTGTTTATAAAACATAAGTTTTCCCTTTTTAACAACTTTGGTCCCTCAAGTTCAGTTTTGATTAGATAAGGCTACAACTCATTGTTTTATTACTTATTTACACGTTACTAACTAGGTTAATTTGTTCCTAGTTATTTTGTTTACAGGTTCACTTTTACCACTAACGGTATTTTACCCGCTCTTTAATATTAACGTGGTTTGATTACCAAACTCGTTTTTTGGGTGTTACAAGTCTACCCCCTTAAAGAGGTTTCGTCACCGAAACCTTTCTTACGTAGTCCCTTGGGTTAAACCCAATGGGCTTGGTTTCGTTTTTCAAAGTTGAGCATTGCTCATATTTTAATTATTCAGTAATCTTACCTGGAAGGTGTGGTATTGTCTTTTGGGCTCCAAGGTGCATGCGCCTTTCATGTGTAAGGCTTCATAGGCCGTTACTTTCATCTTGTATCCTTTATCTTTATCGATTACTTGATCGAGTCGCCATTTGGTCACTCGGTCACCTAGATCTGTTAACATGTTTATTCCACTCTAATCCTGTAATGATAAGCGTATTCAACAACTTTTAAATTTAAATTTGATCTTGATCGATCTTATCGGTTAAACTTATCAGTCATCGGTTAACTTGTACCCCATCGCTCTGGTACATCAACATTACCTTCTTGAGGCTTACATCGGTATGACGAACCGAATCCATACCGGCATCAGGTATTTGAATCGGTACCTATATTTGTTTCTATAATTTGCGATCTTGTTTCTATAATTTTCTATTGATATAGAACATACGTTCTTTCCCTTTGAGACTTTATTTTTTTTTCTCTTTTTTGTTGCTATACCAAGTGTCGGTATCACGATGAACCACTATAGACCGAGACTAAATTCTCACCACATCACGATGAACCAATTTTTTCAATATTTTCGATTTTGGTTCCGTAGGAGCAAGTCAGAAAGTAGAACCATCTGATTTGATTCGTTCTCAATAGCCATAAGATGATCATCTTATGGTGATCCTTTTGTCGATGGATGCTCATATTACACTCGTAGTCTCCAAAGGATGCGAACCAACTATGTAGCATCTACACCGAGAATTCAAGTATTGTATACGGCATTAGTCTGATCCTTTGTAGGAACTACCCGTAATAACAAACTTGCAAAACTGATCTTTTTATCATAAAGAGATTCGTCTTTCTTGATGCTGCTTCACCTTAATTGTTATTTGAACAAGAAAATATCCGTATATATTCAGGTTGATTTACGTTTCAATTAATTTAATTTTTTTTTTGGAAAATAGGTAGGCTCAAATATAATACGCTTCTGTGTTTTTTGTACCTTTTAAGTTGGTTTACATTTTGACTTAAATTTTGTTTTAAAACAAGTTTGGTCAAATATAATCCATTTTCATTATATGGTAAAACTTCGAGTTACTTTTCGTTTCCATGTTGCCGCAATGCGACGTACCATTCTTTAACTTAAAAAAAAAACTTAATTTTCTTACATATGTATTTAGTATTGGCACTTACAACCCCTCAACTTTCTAAAACTTTGTAATCAATTTGTACGTGCTCATATTTTTGTACGTTTCAGTGTGAAGTCATATTGATTTACGTTTTAATGATTTATTTTTTTAAACGGGTAGGCTCAAATATAATACGTTTTTGTGTTTTTTATGTACGTTTTAAGTTGGCTTACATTTTGACATAATTTTTTATCTAAAACAAGTCGGGTCAAATATAATTCATTTTCATTAGATTGTAAAAAATCAAGTTACTTTACGTTTCGATGTTGCCACAACGCGGCGTACCATTATTTAACTTAAAAAAAACTTAATTTTCTTACGTACTTGTTTTTATGTACGTGTTGGTATAAGTTCAAGTTGGTTAACGTTTCAACATAAATTACTTTCGCAAATAACTCAGATCAAATATAATATGTTTTCGTGCTTATTTTTATGTGAGTTTTTACTTTCTCTACGTTTTGACGTCACTTTTGTTAAGAAGAAGTCGTGTCAAATATAATATGGTTTCCTTATATGGTACAATTCGAGTTACTTTACATGTCGAACACGCGAAAAAAATTTACTAGTATATATATATATACACACACATACAACTTGTAATACCGTTGGTTAATTAATTAAAATTTTTAATAAAAAATATGCATTTATATATGTATACATGCTAATACACGTCTGTACATATTTTCAAATTTCATAAATATTAAAACATTTCAATATGTTCTCGTTATTTAGTTTCGTAAACGACTAAACAAAATGCGAAAGCTTGAATCTTTGATCGTATCCGATTCTTCGTTGAGCTTGATCGTCATCCATTGCTTCTAACAATAACCTATATTCCAAAATCATGAAATACGTTAGATAAAATGAGTTTATAACATATTAGATTGAACCCCCAGTGTCCTAAACAACAAAACAAAATAATTTGAGGGAAAACCCGTCATAAGCTACGGCGGGTATGTCATAACTTACGGCACTCACATTCTGTCTGATCCAGTTAGACCCAGCCGTAGGTTACGGCTGGGAGCCGTAACGTACGGTACAGCCCGTTTGCAAATTTTTCATTTTTGGTCTTTTTTACGAAAAACTCCGTAACTTCTCGGATATTCATCTGATTCACTTCAAACTTGTTTCTAAATGATCGTAAAATGTTTGTCTACGTAATTAACCCAAAATCCTTCACCCGGATTTGTAACTTCTATGAATTACGCGACCGTTACTCGGTTTATGCGTACTTTTATTTTGACCCGTTATGGATTTAAACACTTAAGCTTAATTCATCCGCATATTTTCATATATCATATTCCTACTTTATTACCTTCATTCAAGTATCATCACATCATCAATTGTGATGGATTATGACAGGAAAACCATTATATTCCTATTCTACCATCGAATTTGACACTTTTACGAAAATGACTCTTTATGTAGCATTAAGCCAAAAATGGTTTAATGCTTCCATTTTATACTACTTGAAGGATCGACGAACTTATAAAACTCATATTTAAACTTCCCCAAAGGGTCGTTTATCCAATTTGCCATTCGGGGGCGTTTTGGTCAATTTTAGTCCTTTTAACTACGAAGGACATCTAAAAGCTTGTTTTGGCTAAGTGGACACTTATATCCCATATTCTATTTAAAAATCATTGTGTTCCTATGAACATAAAATTTTCCATTTAATTTATTGGATATACCTCACGTAGGTAATTCGAAGTCCACCCATGACTCATTTAGCTCTCATCGGACCCTATGTCCTCATTGAGAGTTTGACCCATTACACATACCTGGCTCAGGTCATAGCTTTGACCCGTTTTAATACCTTGCAATATAAATTGATAATTAAAATCGATACAAGCCATACGCTATTCTCCCTGTGAGCACAACAACTTGACAGCAACCATTAGTCATTATTGTCAAATGGCGCTAACATCGCCATTTGACCCGTTTGGCCTAAATGACCATTTATCATTGTGAGATGGTATTTATTTGCCAACCCATCCATGTAGCTCGTTTCGGTTTACACCATACGATCATATTATTTAAAAATCATGTCTTAATTCGTTAGACCCATTATGGCTTACGCCTTAGGGTGTCTTTTCCAAAACTCCTTGTTTATCCGTCATCACATGACCGAATTACCGTTTTACCCCTTTTATCATCAAATATGGGTTTCTCACCATTTTCACTTGTTCCGACTCGTATCATTCCGCGTCGGAACATCATATTCCAATTACTAAATTACCTTATTCTTAACTAATACAAAATTAGGTGTTCTACTTAAAAGAAGTAAGCTTTCCTTACCTTGCATCCGATTATGTTTTTCCCGAGTACTTGATCCGTTTGACCCACTTCTTCCCAAGCTTCCACCTAGCTTGTCAAGCGTAAAACTATCATTTATCATTCGCAAGATAGTTATATTAGTAATCATTTATCACGACTATTCCACCTTACGGATTTTATATCAAAATTAACATTCAATTTATTATAGGTTAGTTTGACATTTAAAAGTCAACTGCCTATTTACACATACAAACCCAAAAATAAGTTCAACAACTCATTTTGGCATTCCGTTAATTACCCGGTAGGCGCTATTTTTAGGCCACCACTTTAACTATATTCATCAACCTAGCTCATGCGATTGTTAACATCACGTTAACACAATTTATATTCATTATATGCTAATTTACCATTCGTTATATAAGAACATAGGGATTGTTTCATCACCATGAAACAACCCATTGCATCATGTGTATGAAAATTACTCAAACATCATACTTAACCAAAAACTTTAATCATTCATATACACATGATGATTGCAAACATATATTAGCATGAAATATAACATCAATTTCCTCTTATCATACAAAACTCGTTTCATGGCAAGTATGAATATGAACTCGAACTCATTGATCGTTCAAATATCTTCCTATTACTATCATTCATGATGTTTATAAACATAAGTATATCATAAACTTAATCATATTATCAAAACCCACTTGATAATCTACATGTAAATCACTTACAAGTAACCTTACATCAAGTATTTCATAATTTCATTATATCTAACGAAATTAAGCATACATATACACCTAATTTCATCTTTGGATCATATTCCAACAATCTAATTGCAAGTATTCCACTTGTCTCAAGTTATGACTTTCACCAATCTAGGTTTTTAGATATACCTTATGATCACTTAGGTTAGATGATCACCATTTCATCACCATGCAAGCATTTCTTGAAGGAATTAGCCTTCAATTTGATGGAAATGGATCAACAAGGGTTTGGCCCTTGCTTGTTCTCCTGATGATCGATCTACACACACACACACTATGTGTGTTGTGTTTAATTTTTGTTTATAAAACATAAGTTTTCCCTTTTTGACAACTTTGGTCCCTCAAGTTCAGTTTTGATTAGATAAGGCTACAACTCATTGTTTTATTACTTATTTACATGTTACTAACTAGGTTAATTTGTTCCTAGTTATTTTGTTTACAGGTTCACTTTTGCCACTAACGGTATTTTACCCGCTCTTTAATATTAATGTGGTTTGATTACCAAACTCGTTTTTTGGGTGTTACAAGTCTACCCCCCTTAAAGAGGTTTCGTCACCGAAACCTTTCTTACGTAGTCCCTTGGGTTAAACCCAATGGGCTTGGTTTCGTTTTTCACTTGAGCATTGCTCATATTTTAATTATTCAGTAATCTTACCTGGAAGGTGTGGTATTGTCTTTTGGGCTCCAAGGTGCATGCACCTTTCATGTGTAAGGCTTCATAGGCCGTTACTTTCATCTTGTATCCTTTATCTTCATCGATTACTTGATCGAGTCGCCATTTGGTCACTCGGTCACCTAGATCTGTTAACATGTTTATTCCACTCTAATCCTGTAATGATAAGCGTATTCAACAACTTTTAAATTTAAATTTGATCTTGATCGATCTTATCGGTTAAACTTATCAGTCATCCGTTAACTTGTACCCCATCGCTCTGGTACATCAACATTACCTTCTTGAGGCTTACATCGGTATGACGAACCGAATCCATACCGGCATCAGGTATTTGAATCGGTACCTATATTTGTTTCTATAATTTGCGATCTTGTTTCTATAATTTTCTATTGATATAGAACATACGTTGTTTCCCTTTGAGACTTTATTTTTTTTTCTCTTTTTTTTGCTATACCAAGTGTCGGTATCACGATGAACCACTATAGACCGAGACTAAATTCTCACCACATCACGTGAAGAAATTCCACTAGTTTCTTTCGATCCTAAAAGTTAAAAAATAAATAAAAACGTTAGTATATATTTTAGTCTCCGATTTAGTTAACTCTCTCTCAATGCCTCTTCTCTACTCTCCTATCCCATACAATATACCCGTAAAATATTTTCAAGCCAGGTGCACAAGCACATTTTTTGGCGACATGCAAATGTGCATTTTTCGATGACATGCACATTTGAAATTATACTGTTGAATAGCGTTTTAGAGTTTTTATCATACCTACACATATGTAGGTATGTTTGTGCTGTTTTAAAGTATGTTTGACTTTATACCTCTACCTACACATGTGAATAGAGAAGAGGCATTGAGAGAGAGGTTCATATTTTTTATGTTCCAAACTTTTCTCAATGATTATGTGTAGGTAATACTCTTCCTACGCAGATATCACACGTCTATAAGTTGTCTAAACAAATAAACTGTGTTTATATTTTTAAATCAATAAAGATAATTAATCATTGCATCTAAATAAATGTTAATACATTTTTTAAACTTTTAAGACTGTAGAAATTTATTTTATTTTCTTTTATTATGTTGTATTTTCTATTTGCAAATTGCATTAAACATTGATAAAGTGTGTAGTTTCCATACTTGGTATCTTTGTTTTTTATACATCAGATAATGCGAGAAACCAATGGAGTGGTTTTAGTAAAGGCAAAACTTTTAAAATAGTTGAAATATCTTATCAGTTGGGAATGGCTATTTGATTTGAGATCTTTCCACATACTTGATCTTTTGTTATATCTAATCCGTCTTTTTTTATGTCCATAAAATGACATATATAACACATGAAAACTTTAGCCATTAAGGATCACTTTTATCCTCATAAATAAAGAGAGAAAAGAGCGTCAAAGTCTAAACGTAAATTTAACGAGTTCAAACAATGTTACAAGAAGATGAACAGCTGAGTTAACATCGATACTTTTAGATATTTTGAGCTTGAATAACTAAGAATTTATGAAAGGTTAGATATGTTACTAACCTACCATTTTTACGTTGGCCTTGATTTAGATATCAAAAGTGTGGGAATACTTTTTCTTGTGGCAATTGCCTATGCATTGTACAAATGGATCAAGAAAACAAAAGAAAGGAGACAAAGAAAGAGATTTTTCAAACGAAATGGTGGTTTACTTTTACAACAACAACAAGAAGCCGATCCGTCTTTAGTCGGTAAAACCATACTTTTCAAATCACGTGACCTAGCCAAGGCGACGGACAACTTCAATGAGAACAGAATTCTGGGTCGAGGAGGCCAAGGTACGGTCTACAAAGGGATGTTAGTGGATGGAAGGATTGTAGCAATCAAGAAATCAAAAGTTGTTGATGAAAGCCAGTTGGAACAATTCATCAACGAGGTGGTCATTCTTTCCCAAGTCAATCATAGGAATGTGGTCAGACTATTGGGATGTTGTTAGAGACAGATGTTCCATTACTTGTTTCTGAATTCATTCCAAATGGTACCTTGTATAATCGTCTTCACAATGGAACAGACGAGTTCCCAATTTCTTTTAACATGAGATTACAAATAGCTACAGAGATTGTAGGAGCACTTGCTTACTTGCACTCAGCAACTTCCATTCCCATATACCACAGAGACGTCAAAACCACTAATATACTTTTGGATGACTAATATAGGGCCAAAGTTTCTGACTTTGGAACCTCAAGGTTTGTTTCAATAGAGCAAACTCATTTGACTACTTTAGTCAAAGGTACATTTGGCTACCTTGATCCGGAGTATTTCCAATCTAGTCAATTCACGGAAAAGAGTGATGTTTACAGTTTTGGAGTTGTTCTGGTGGAATTGTTAACTGGTGAAAGGCCAATTTTTGTAAATAAATTTGGTGAAAATATAAGTTTGGCTGCACACTTTATGTTGGCTATTGAAGAAGGGCGTGTTATATCTATTTTTGATGCGGTGATAATCAAAAAGGCTACCATGGACGAGCTTATGGTATTAGCTAACCTTGCAATGCGATGTTTGAATTTTAAGGGAAAGCGTAGGCCAACAATGAAAGAAGTATCTATGGAGCTAGAAATTATACGAACATTACATATTTCCTTTATGGTCTAAACCAATACCGGTTCATCAAGTACAAGGAGGAAGTCTTATGCTAATTTATGGCAAATGTAATCTTGAGTTTAAATGAAAGCGTAAGCCGATGACGCTAAAATGTCAATGTATGTTCATTGTGTAATTAATGGATGTTGTCACATAGACAAATTCATGAAGGTGGGGAGAGGCGCGTAGTGACAAATAATTTTTATTAATGAATATGAAAATATAAAAGGTACTAAAGTATAAGATGTAGTTTTGTGCATAGTTGATGGACCATTAATGAAACTGACTCACTTTGAAGCCTTTACATGCGGTTCTGAATAAAAATACTAAACCTAGTGGCCACATCCGACAATCGTGCTCCCCCACCACCCGATGCATATGAGAATCGCTCCAATTCAGGCCGATATGACAACCGCTCGGACACTACTCGTGAGCAGTCTACACGCGGACGCGGACGCGGTCGCGGTCGTGGCCATGGTCGCAACAGGTCAACCGGTAGGGGACGTGGAAATACTTCTCAACAGGCTCCGATGCAGCCCGAGTACCCACCTTGGTCATATGGATACAATTGGCCTGGCCGGTCTCCCAACTTTTCTCCTTAGGCTCCTTGGTCAACCATGCCACCTTGTCCTTATCCAACGGTCCCACAACGAACTACTAACAACAATGCAGGTATTCTAGGACCACGACCGACTCAGTCATATGCTGCCAGCTATGCACCGACTGACATTGATCAACCCATCTACACCATGGACACAGGTGCGACCTCAAATAAGACCCCTCTTCCTGACAATTTCTCTTCTTTTTTTAATGATGACATTTTTAAAAATATACTCATGGGTAATGGCAAAACTATTCCGGTTCTCAGGCATGGCAACCAAACACTTAAACCACCTTTTCCACCCTTCAAATTAAATCAAGTCTTATATGCTCCTTCTTTAATTAAAAACTTGATTTCTGTTCGTCGTTTTACCACTGATAATCGTGTTTCTATTGAATTTGATCCTTTTGATTTTGTTGTAAAGGACCTCAAGACCCGGACCCCTATCCTACGATGCAATAGTCCGGGGGATCTCTACACCCTTGATCTCACACAAATTACCAAGTTTACTACTCCATCCATTTTTGCAACCATCTCTCAAGACATATGGCATCAACGTCTCGGTCACCCAAGATCCAATTTGCTTCAGTCTCTTAAACAATCTAATTTTATTCATTGTAATAGCGTGAAACCTAGTTTTTGTCAGTCATGTGTTTTTGGAAAACAAATTAGACTACCCTTCGTTGATTCTTATAATACTACATTCATGCCATTTGATATTATTCACAGTGACCTTTGGACCTCTCAAATTCTCAGTTGTGGAGGTCATTGATATTATGTTTTGTTTCTAGATGATTATAGCAATTTTCTTTGGACATATCCTCTTTCTAACAAATCACAAGTTTTTCTACATTCTCCACTTTTGCCAACCTCATTAACACTCAATTTAATCTTAAAATTAAACAATTTCAATGCGATAACGGACATGAATATGCAAACTCTCCGTTTCAACAATTTTGTAATCACAATGGCATGCACTTCCGTTTTTCGTGTCCACATACCTCATCCCAAAATGGCAAAGCGGAACGAAAAATCCGCACTATTAACAATCTTGTTCGCACCATCTTAGCTCAAGCATCTCTTCCAAATACATATTGGCATCATGCTTTGGAAGTCGCCACATATCTTCTCAATATCCTACCTAGCAAACTTCTTCGATACAACTCTCCCACTCAGCGATTATATCTCACTCGTCCATCCTATGATCACCTATGCATTTTTGGATGTCTATGTTTTCCTCTCATACCCTCCATGACTATCCATAAATTGGATTATCGTTCCATGCCTTGCGTGTTTCTCGGGTATCCTCCTAATCATCGTGGGTACAAGTGCCTTGACTTGGCCACACACAAAATTCTTATTAGTCGTCATGTTATTTTTGATGAAACCACATTTCCCTATGCCAACCCCCCGTCAACTGGTCTTCGGTCGTATGACTTTCTTGACACCTCTCCTCACCCACTATTACGGCCTACTGTTACCACATCAAGTTCCCAACCTTCCTCCACTATACCCACTTCCCCACATTCCAACGACCCTACTGTTCATCCTCATTCTATCTATACCCCAACTCAAAGCCCACCCCAAAGCCCACTACCTACTGCCCACAATATTAGCCCACCCAATACCAACCACTCTTTTACTCAGCCCGCTCACAACAGTCCCTCGGCCCCATTCCCCTCCCCTCAACTTTCGGCCCACTCCTCATCTTCACATAACACAACCCACATCGACCCCCATTCGGCCAAATCCTCTTCTCCAATTACTTCAGCCCACATCGACTCCCCACCATCAGCCCACATCGACTCCGCACCTCAAACAACCCAATCTGATCCCGTCAATTCAGCGGATCCTCCTGTCACTTCACACTCTCAACCTTCTCATCCTACTTCTACCCGTACTATGCGTACTCGCGCCATGGATGGGATATCCAAGCCACGGCGATTCCTTAATCTTCTTACTACATCCGTCGCCTCTTTACCAAAATCACCAATGGATGCCTTGTCCGTTCCGGAATGGTTTAACGCCATGACCCTCGAGTATAATGCCCTTATTAAAAATAAGACGTGGGATCTTGTCCCCGGCAACCCAACATGAATGTTCTACGTAGTTTGTGGTTGTTTCGTCATAAATATAGGTCGGATGGTACACTTGAACGGTACAAAGCACTGTTGGTTTGTGATGGTAGTAATCAACAAATTGGGGTGGATTGTGGAGACACCTTTAGTCCGGTTGTTAAACCGGCCACTATTCGTACCGTTTTATCTCTTGCCTTGTCCAAATCGTGGAAGATTCATCAATTGGATGTTACAAATGCCTTTCTACACGGTAATTTGCATGAGACCGTTTATATGTATCGGCCAATGGGTTTTAGGCATCGGCAGTTTCCTGATTATGTATGCCGTCTCAAGAAATCTCTATACGGATTAAAACAGGCACCACGAGCATGGTACCAACGGTTTACTGACTTTGTTATTTCTATTGGGTTTCGCTAAAGTCGGTGTGACAATTCTCTATTTGTTTATCATCATGGTACTGATGCGGCTTACCTACTTATATACGTTGACGACATTATTCTTACAACCTCCACTGATCAACTTCGGGATCATCTTATGCGTCGTTTGGGTGACGAATTTGCTATGAAAGACCTCGGCCCGTTCAGTCATTTTCTCGGTATTCACGTTACACGCACTGGCAATTCTATGTTTCTTTCTCAGCAGCGATATACTAATGACATAATTGAACGTGCTGGTATGACTTCATGTAACCCGGTTGCCACACCTGTTGACTGCAACCCGAAACTTAGTGCCACATCTAGTCCGGAGTATGATAATCCCACTCAGTATCGCAGTTTGGCAGGTGCACTTCAGTATCTGACATTTACCAGGCCTGATATTTGCTATGCGGTTCAACAGGTGTGTATGTACATGCATTCTCCGCGCATTGATCACTGGAATGCGCTTAAACGCATTATCCGTTACTTAAATGGCACGACTTCTTTTGGACTTACTTTGGGCTCCATTACTGATTATTCTTTGCGTGCTTACATGGATGCAGACTGGGCCGGGTGTCCGGACACACGTAGATCTACGTCTGGATATTGCGTTTATCTTGGTTCTAATATGCTGTCGTGGTCATCCAAGCGTCAAGCTATGGTTTCTCGTTCTAGTGCCGAGGCTGAGTATCGGGGTGTTGCTAATGCGGTTGCTGAATTGTCTTGGCTTCGAAATCTATTATTGGATCTTAATCGACCTATGCTCAAGGCTAGTATCGCATTTTGTGACAACATTAGTGCGGTCTACCTTTCAGGGAATCCGGTTCAACATCAGCGTACTAAACATATCGAATTGGACATCCATTTTGTACGTGAGCTCGTTCAGCGTGGGCAGGTCCGGGTGTTACACATACCTTCCAGATTTCAAATTGCAGACATCTTTACTAAAGGCTTGCCTCTCATTCTCTTCGATGATTTTCGATCCAGTCTCAACATTCGGCCACCTCTCGCTTCGACTGCGGGGGTGTAACAGAATATACATATATTAGGAATGTAAATATATTATATGTCAATGTAAATCTCTCCAATAGAATAGGAGATATGCTATCTTGTATATATACGTTTCAATGATCAATGAAGGAGGCAAGGGTTTGTATTCTAACAGTCGTGTGACCATTTTCTCTCCGGCAACCATCAGCAGGTAATCACCGCCTTCACGTCATTACTTCAAACTCATAATCTTTGAAAAGTGGATTTAGTGTTAACACATACCTTGTTAATCATGTGTAGAAGGGTATGTGTCATAAGAAGAGGGTTGATGAGGGTGTGAGTTTGTTTCGTCAAGGTTCAGGAATGTGGAGTACACGAGTGAATTACTGTTGATGATGCGTGAAATGGTTGTGGAACCTGATGCGTACACTTTCTCCATATTAATAAACAGGTATTGCAAATTAGGTGAACTGGAGGAGGCTAAAAACATGTTGAAAATGATGTTTTCTAAAGGTTTTATGTCTGATAAATTCGTATATGATTCTTTATTAAAAGCTTTAAGTTCAAAGGGCGAAACAGATGAAATCTTTAAGTTACTTCGTAAAATGGCTATATAGGGGTTTACACTCGACTCAAAATTAACTTGGTAAATTTTAAACTTTAATTTGTTGGTATCATCGTCATCGGAAACCCAGGACCATTCGGAACGGATGGACTTGTGACCACAAACACAATCACTAACGAACAATCCACAACATTCACACGAGTTCATGATTATGAATTGAAACGAAACGATTTGCAGAAAAACAAACTAACCGAATGAAACTTGAATAAACTAGAACTTTGAATATAGATAACTTGTAACCACGTTCTGATTACAAACTGACTGAATAACCGATTAACAAGGGAGTTTGGCAGCCGGCTTTTATAGGGATGAACAGTCACGTCGTTTCCCAGTCACAACCGTTCACGAATAGTTGCGATGTTCCAAAATAACCGCCTGGTGGTTATTTGTTGATAAGGGTCGTGACGTTTCATAAGTTCCGGCCCAATCTCTTGTGTTTAACCGCTAATCTAATGAACTAGACATAACACTTCTGTTCGACCCATACATATGTGGCCTACGGCCCAAATGACAATAAACATAACATACTAGTGTTTTGACCCATTACTAAATAAACGAAAATAAATAAACATAAACAGGCCCGAGGCCCAAACATGTAACTCGGATGATCTTGATTACCATAACGATCTTCATTCTCCCCCTTAAGCAAGAACATCCGAGCCCTTCGATTCCGATTACTCCTTGCGGTTGTTGGTGACTTCGATCTTCACCACCACGTCATCATCACTTGAATCGTTGATCCATCCGCAATTGCTTGAGCTTTCGGCCATTCCAACTTTCTCTCTTGCACGCTCCTTCTTGATGTAATCAAAATACCATTCGACCAACTCTAGATAATAAACGTAGGCGACCTTCATCTCGTAAGCGTCATCCGCTTCATAGCCATACTTCACCGATATCTCGCCCCATTTGTCTTTTGCCATTATCTCATCAAACCCACCGTTGTGCTTCACGATGCGGTGTAGTAGTATGAGGCTAACATCACGTCCATCAATTAACTCCGGTGGCATTGCTTTCTCACAAACAATCCCTAGAAAATTCGTGATGAACCAAACTAAGATTTCTTCAAACGGTGCGTCGAAGAATCTTGGGTGCTTCTTGATTTCTTCGTGTAGTGTGATAAGATCCCCTGGTTCAACGCAACTTTCCATGATTAACCCCCTTTCAACAACGTCCTCCTCGAGTTGAGAGAGAGTTATTGCCCGTTCCCGAAGCATTTGCTTTGATTGGCGTGGATTATCCTTCTTGCCTTCAATGTAGATCAATAAAGCCTTTTTTGCTTTCTTCGAGTACACAACCTTCCTAGCGCTTGGACGTTCGTCATACACTTTCTTTTTATTTTTCGACTTTTCAAATTCTCGTTCATAATAATCACCCAAACATTCTTGAAACTCTTCTTTTTCTTTCTTGTACCCATTATCGACCCCAAGATTATCGTAGAAAGCATTAAGATAATCTTGTTCCAAGTCGGTTTCCGACTTGTCTTCGTATATGTCGAAACCCTTTGATCGACAACCGAACATCTTCTTCAATACGCACTTCTCACCCATAGTAACCGTCTCAATCCCTTGAAACAAGAGTTGTTCTAGACTTAGAACATTCCTGTCAAGTTTTGGTGCGTAACTAACACACGGGATTGTCTTATCCTTGCCGTCCACCGGCACCCTTACTTCACCAATTCCATGAACAAACGAAACGTCTTTCTTGCTTTCATTCGTTACAACCCCGAAGTGTCTTTTAAAACACTTGAACAAATTACGGTTTCCCGTCATGTGCGTCTTAAACGTGGGATCCACAACCCAGATTGAATCCCATTTACCCCCGCAAGTATCCTTCACAATATAATCACACTCGACTGGCAATGGTGATAATATAATATACTTACTAGGGCAAATTGACGCGATGTGGCCAAACTTCTTGCACTTGAAACACCGAACCCCCGGTTTTCTTGGCCTACCCACTGGTGCATTAGGTTTCTTCCCGGACTTCTTCACGAAACCCCTTTGAAACGCTTTCTTTGGAAACTTTTTCATTGGTGATACCCCGGTTCGCATGGTTGGCTTCCCCTGCGCGTACTCATCCGCTTCCGCCGCCCGGCCGCACTCTCCACTACGAACAAAAACATCATCACCATAATCGGTCATAACCGATTTTCCTTTGTTTCCACCGATTCGGTTTTCTCCTTGATCACAATTCCTTCCGGTTCCTGTTAAACCTTTGGCTCTGATACCAATGTTGGTATCATCGTCATCGGAAACCCAGGACCATTCGGAACGGATGGACTTGTGACCACAAACACAATCACTAACGAACAATCCACAACATTCACACGAGTTCATGATTATGAATTGAAACGAAACGATTTGCAGAAAAACAAACTAACCGAATGAAACTTGAATAAACTAGAACTTTGAATATAGATAACTTGTAACCACGTTCTGATTACAAACTGACTGAATAACCGATTAACAAGGGAGTTTGGCAGCCGGCTTTTATAGGGATGAACAGTCACGTCGTTTCCCAGTCACAACCGTTCACGAATAGTTGCGATGTTCCAAAATAACCGCCTGGTGGTTATTTGTTGATAAGGGTCGTGACGTTTCATAAGTTCCGGCCCAATCTCTTGTGTTTAACCGCTAATCTAATGAACTAGACATAACACTTCTGTTCGACCCATACATATGTGGCCTACGGCCCAAATGACAATAAACATAACATACTAGTGTTTTGACCCATTACTAAATAAACGAAAATAAATAAACATAAACAGGCCCGAGGCCCAAACATGTAACTCGGATGATCTTGATTACCATAACGATCTTCATAATTGACCTTCATCAGCATTTGCTCTCAATATCTCTATTGACTCATGAGTGTTGACTCTCCTTGCTTGCTATAATTTCTCAGGCCCGGAGCCAGATGTACCATATGGTCCCGGCTGGATGTCAACATGACCCACGATAAGACTAGTTGGTCACAAGGTATGCAGGCTGGCAAGTCACCAGTTTGGGAACATCTGGGCTCACGGATTAATTGACAACCCCATCTAGACAGACCAGTGTGTTTGGATTTAGGTACAGGGTGCGCCGTATTATGAAGTGTTATTTCTTGTTGCTGTCAAGAGGTATGTGTGTTCAAAGTTAAAGCACAAGTTTCTTGTTTCTAGCTCATTGTTTCACTTTCATGGTTCAAATTGTAATCTTCAAGGATGTTTGGTAGGGTACCAGGTGCAAAGCTTTGAAAAAATAGAAATTGAAAAATTAGGCTAAAGTTACAGTGGTCTTTTCACTTCGAACCTTTGCCACATAATTGAGGTTCAATTTTTCTGATATTGTCATTATAACTATCTCTTCTGATAGTTTCTCTAAGTGCATAGTCCATTGATCTATGACCATAAGCATTGCTTATAATAATGAGGGGAAATTGTTGTTATTATTAATGATCAACAAAAACTAACACTTTTATTCCATCAAACAATCTGAAACTTTTGATAGAACTGTAGGTGGCGGTTTCATTGAATTTACTTATGAATTGGTCGATTAGACTATGTTATATCTCAAACATGTCAATGGGTCAAAGATAGCTAGAACTGTAAAGGGCCAAGCAGGTTGAAAGTTGCATAAAGGTTTATTTAAAAAAGCATACAATGCCCTAATTTACTTTTTAAGCAATCAACATAGTTTAAATTGCCTTTTTTGTTAAATAAATTAATATAATAATTATTACCTTTTGTATATCGTTATTATTATTATTTTTTTAATGAAATCTTAAATAATAACTAAACATCATTTTTAAAATGTTTGCATATCTTATAAACAAACAACAATTTGATGTTCAGCAAATGATTATTAATAATAAAAGTCAAACCAATCACTATTAAAGGTTAGATTGTACTTAAAAGAATCGGGTTTTGCTCATGATAGTTGTATGTGACACTATCAAGGACAAAAAGAAAACACAAAGTCAAGTTACTAATATTAGACAAAGATGAAAAATGTTACAAATAAGACGAAAAATGTGGTGTACAACGGAATATTAGAGATTTATAGATTGCTAATATGTTTTTACTTACCAAGTAGGTTGGTGACCCATTGACAAAGGCAAAAGCCTTTAGGTATAATTAGATTTGAAGGTCTTAGATTCAAGTCTTCAAGTCACACATACAATAGAAATAATAATGAACAAAAAGAACTTTTATATTGTAGTTTAATTTTTTTCTCATATTTAATGCATCATTTCGTTTTATTATAAATGAATTATATTATACATCATATAAGTAAAGTATACTATATAAAACGACCCGTATTTTTTTCGTATTTATTTGTTAATGAAAAGCAACTTCGTGTTAAAGAGTAGGGGGTGTCGTAACACGGGAACCAATTGTGAGTATAGTAGCATCGACATTTATATGAAATTTATCAAATCAGTAGATATATAAGAAGTATTTTCTTTATACAGCTTGTGTAACACACGAGATTTTAAACTAGTTAAATTTTAAAGTTACACAAGAAAAAGAATATGTTATATCACGATTCAATTAAGTTGTTAGAGAAAAACAAAAACATTGTGATATTCACATAGAAACGCCCACAATATTCCAAGTTTAGATTTTTCCTAGGTTCCAGCAATAATACCAACAATTATAAACACACACACCACCTTACATGTTCTATTATAATCCAATATATCCTCCTTTACAAATATGAGCTTACTAGTCTAAGTCCCCGTGTAATACACGGGTGGCTAAACAACAAAAAATTTATACTTTAATACGTAAATACTTTATTACAGATTTGTTTGAATATTAAGATAAATAATATCTTATAAAAATTAATTAACGATTACATTTCATATTAATTATCATGTATACGTCTATAAATAATTTTTTGAAATGAAAGAAATGTTGTATTAAATCTATAAATAAATTCCAATATAGCATGCATAGAAGTTGTATCCAATATAAATGAGCCACAAATTTCCACTTAATCAATTCTTAAAAGATTACCCTCTTTAACCAGACCCACTCTGACCCGTTTTAAACATGCATATTTGATAATGTTATATTTTCAGTTTACATATCACATGAATTGAATAATATAAAACGAATAAACGATATAATTCATAAATATCTAAAACTTATTATAATATAATGAAACTGGGGAGATAAACTCATGGTACTTATCCGGCATGTTCTTGAAGGAGATGATATTTGAATTGTCCCCTGTTGCCTTCAATTTGCTTTGTAGCTTCCGTATAGCCCCATGCCTCTGCTCCATTTATCCAATATATCACATAGCAAAATTAGATATAATTAAGACGCTATGTTAACAAAAACTGACCACGTTAACTGGTTTTGTAAAAATGATAATAATAAATTTTTGAAGTGCCAATTTTTGACCAATGATACACTGGGGTTGATTTAGTTTGTTTTTCACCTTGAGTATTCAAATGAGTTAAACTAAAAAGATTTAATTAAAAATGGAACATGCCAAGAAGTCAAAAGGCATCAAAAATGTATTCCAATGCTTAAAACCTCCTAAATCTCCCTTTCTTTACCCGAACCCAATGTGTTACACGGGTGGCTAAACAGGAAAACTAAGTCCTTTAAAATTGTAAAGTAAAAATTATAATTTTTTATACGTTGAATTATTAACAAAAATGTTAGAGAGTACACGAAATAATTGAAGTACATGAATAGGACAAAAAAATCACAACTCATTGAAGATCTCTTTATAAACAACGTTAGTATTACTTATGCGTAGGTTTACCATCGTTGTCAAGTATTAATAGCTTTACTCCATCTCGTGTTTTAACCCTTGATAAAGCAACATACAATTGACCATGTTTGAAAACAGGTTGTCTCAAGTACAAACCAACTTTTGATAGCCTTCTCCAGATGCTCCATCCTCCAAGCATCGTTATACGACAGGGAAATTCCCAGAAATATTGCACGATGAGGCCGAAAAACTGCGAAGAACCGGCAATGAGCATGCTTTTTCGGGAAGTATCCCTCTGAGATTCGGATTATTCGACACGCTAAAATGCTCAAGATACGAAGCAGGAAATATATCATAAGGAATCCCACCAGTAAACCTATTTCCAGATAAATGAACATAAGAAACATCACTAAGAATCCTAAAATCTAAATCAATATCACCCGAAAACAAATTATCTTCTAGTCGAATTCGAAAAAGCGAGGAACAATTCGAGATAGACGAAAGACCACCCGAAAAATAATTCGAAAATAACATTAACCTACTCAACTCCCCCCCTGAAGAAATACCTGGTGGAATCACACCCACAAAATCATTTGTTGAAACATCAACCCATTTGAGTTTAGAATGCATACCCAATTCTTGTGGCAGTGTGCCACTAAAGAAGTTATCCAAAATAAGAAGTGATTCGAGATTAGGAACCATATTTTAAATAATACCCAGTTACTTACAAACGATTGGCTAAATCTCGGTTCTAATGTTCAACCCAAACCAGTTACATTAATTCTTAAAAACGGAATGTGAATACGTAATACAACAAACGACACTAAGTCGTGTGTGTCTGAAGAACAGTTTCTGCAATCTCTTTGAGCACTTGCCCACTTGCATAGTGATGTCTGCGTACTGGCATGTATACATCTGCACCAGCAACCAGTTCCCTCTCAATTTCGTCTGTCTTCCCTAACGTAAAATAAACGGGCTTTCCACACAGCTCACATCTTGCCTATAGCTTAGTTAAAGACTCTGCAACTGGTATCGTATCAAACACTCCAAAGCTCCTTCTGCAAACTGTAAATATAATATTCAATCATCAAATAACAGTATATTATGTGGCTGCGATGAAGTCATGAAACTTTTACATGAAAATTGAAAGGTTTGACGTGGTTACATGTAAATGGGTCTACCACTCTACTTGAACCGTGTTTAATCCCAAACGGGTCAAAACGGAAGTTCATTAAATGTTGCCCAAAGTCTATTTTAGCGTATACAACTTCCACAAATGTTTTGTTTAAGTAATTCAATCTATAATTGTAATTGAAGTTTGAAAAAATGGACAACCCATACTGCAACCTCTTCACAAAAAACATATAGTTAAACGTGTTGTTTTCTAGGTTCAATCTTTAGATATTTCTTCCCACAAGCATATAAGCAAGACCAATTAACTGTAAAAGTTAAATCGAAGACATGCCCACAAAAGAGTTGATGTCAACCTAGTAACACATTAACCAAATGAAACATCAACCAGCATGCAATTCATATATAATATAATAATTTCTACTGTTTTAGCTTGTTTAGTGATGTTTAGTATGCTGAAATGTTCCCTGTTTTTTGCACCTTTGACGGCTTACGATATCCTAAACCAAAAAAAAAACATTACATGCTTTGTTATCATGTATCTTTGTTTTTAGAAGGTTGTATGTATAAAAATATACTTTGAAGAACTTTCAACCAGTCCCCTTTCAGCTAGATATCTTGATTTGACCCATATGGGATCAAATACAACCCAAATTAACCAATTCCTAAGTATATAAATGCCAAAAACCATAATAGAAAGAAAACATCAACATTGAAACTTCATTAAACAACCTGGAGCAATTGTCACCAAGACCATGCAATCAGACAACCGTTGCTAGGTGCGTCCCTTTTGGCCTCACAACATAAGTCCTTCCGAGACAGCATCATTGCACTTTCTGAGGTTGCATGTATTCACTATGTCATCATCCTATAATTATTAAAGAAATGAATTAATTTAACAATATTTAATGTGAATGAACGATTTAATAAGTTTTATGCATTAAAAAAAAAACTCACATGTCATCATAGTTTCACAACCACTGAACAAAATGTCAAGACTGGTAACAGAATATGCCCAATGAACAAAAGAATTTACCATATAAGATGTTTATGTTTATTACTTGATCCATATTCAAGATGCACCAGCTCGAAAATCATCCATCGATCTCATCAAAGGATAATTTCGGTTGAATTTATTAGCTAATGTCAGCATCGAATTTGGAACAACATTACCCATAGGCCATACCAGCTCAAAAATCATCCATCAATCTCTCATCAACAGATAACCTACAAACAATCAGTCTAAAAGGTTAAATATAAGGAGCTGCATTTTTCTTTTCACTGAAGATAAACAATATTTACAGTTTAGCAAAACCTCAAACATACAAAACCGAATTCAAATCCACAAATCCATGAATATGATTATAGATCAACAAACAGATGGCCTCAATTCAGTAAGTCATGTGCACAGAAATTACCTCATAGGCTCGTATTTGATGTGAGAAGCTGAAAGAAGCTAATCAATGAATGTAAGCATATTCAAATCAGATGGCCTCATCATTTTCCTTAAACATACACAATCTGCTGTCCTATATGAAGAAACTAATCGGTTCATCATCACTGAAATGATAACTTAAACAAACCGCTCGAAATCAGTCACAACCTAGTCACATTTCAAGACCCGGACATTAAATTAACACACTACGTAGAAGCCTCTCCCCAAGCGGTGAACCAACTAAACACCAAAATCCACCCAAACCATGATACAACCAGTCCTAACCCCAAGATTTAGCTCCCACCCCACGAAAAGACCACTACCCTGACCTGCTGAATTACTCCCACCAGCCTGTACACTAACCACATCTACAATCCATTAAATTTACCATATCATCTCTTGTTACTGAAGGCTCAGAAGAAATAGGCATGACTGTCAATGAAACTGAATCATAAGCAAACATATTCTTCTCAACTCCGGTCTGCTTAACCAAAGAAAATCATTATGATACAACAATCACAGCTATGCCGGAGTCTATGAACAACTTTATTAGTATGTAAACAGAGATGACTTTTTAAAGCTTAATTTTATCTAAAGAAAACACGAATGTGCTATGATATGTAATTGAGCACTTATCAACAAAACAACTGATGTACGCAACAAACCCATCAGTTTCATATGTTGGTATTAAATACCAACTACACAACATAACTCATTTGAGGCATTCAGTTGAGCAAGTTGTGTGCAGGCAAGAAGAATCAATTTTTCACAATTCTAAGTTCAGTTTTCTATAAACTACAACTCAACGGCATTGATTATGAAATTAAAGGAAAAACAGACATTGATCGATCTTCACTTATGCTCCCTTTCTTTACCCAAACCTAATGTCACCAAAAAAATAAGTTTTTTTTTGTCTAATTACCTTATAATAAAGTTTTTTAGGCTTTTGAATGCATTTTTTTTGTCTACCGAAAAGCTCACCTTAACCATCAAATAGTTCATGAACAGTACTTCGTTCAGTTCATTTGCAGCCCTAATTACAATAGTAATCTATTTTTTATTAAAAACAATTTAGGAAGCTGTATGCATTAAACTTTCAGCACGTTTGACTCTCTTGACCAATTTTGTTTAAGCTAAATGTTTTAAACTGACCCATCTAGAACAGAACAAACCTGACGTAGATCGATCTTCATTAAAACCATCCCGAAAACAGAAACTCTTCTTATTAAGTTAGCGAGGCGACCATCAGCTAGAATTCCCGATCCACATGATTGCTGTCACAATAACAATTAGTGTGAGCTGAAATGGGTTGGGTAGTCGGACCACAAACACATCATTTATCATTTTTGGTTATACAAAATCTGTATTATTACAATGTATTCTAAACATTAATGAGGACTCATTTTAGGTTTTGGTGTATTTACATACACTTCCGCTAAGTTTCAAACCGTTTGACCAAGCTTGACTCATCTAACCAGTTAGATTCGTTCAACCCATTCTTTTTAGTTAAATCATTTAAAACATAATATGTTTGACCCGTTTAAAATAAAAAATAAAAAATTAACCTACTAATATATAGAAGGTAAGGATGAGCATTTGGTACTTGAGACCAGTACTGTACCGAATTATTTTCGGTACCGATTCGGTACCCACTTTTTGGCATTTTTGGTACCGGTACTTTTGGTCAGTACTGCAATATCTACTATAATAATAAATCCACATTAAAAATCACAAATCCTTGATACATCAGATTATTTTTTGTTCATAGGCAAAAAAATAAAAATAAAAAATACGGATATAAAACACACATCACCTTCAAATAGCTGTTGATATATTCTTCAAAACTGTAGCACCGTAAACAAAACATCCTATTTCTTTGTTGTTTGCTTGAAAAGCACAACTTTTTAACAGCTACTAAAACTAAAATATGAAGTAATAAGAGAAAACTGGAATATAATTACCGCAATAACATCTGAAAGTGAAGGTTGTTTCTTCTTCGTGTGGAGAAGATGCGACTGCCATTAACTTAGTATACTGGAAAATAAACTTTGGTCATATAAAAATATTAGAATTCAAGAGATTTTGTAACTTACAACATTCATATTAGCAGCCCATATAGCAAATTAATGTTCCCAGTTCCTTAATGTAGAAAGCGGTGCTACTAAATGAGGGGATACATTCTCTTTAGATAACGATGCCAAATAAGCAATACTTTGTATCGTTTTCCTGAATGTTATAAAGCATACTATAAAGGTAAAGGATTACTTTTTCATACATATATAAAAACAAAATTTTTAAAAAATTAAGGAAATCTTACCAAGACCCATTTCGTCTGCAAGTATCACATGTGTTTGTTTTGACTTTAGACCATGAGAAACGCAAGAAATTCAATCCTTCAAGCTGGTACCGAAGTAGCTCACCTATAGTTACACGTAATCAAGTTATGAGAACATCTTCTAGCTTATACATATAGCTATTAAAATTGAGAGGCTTATACATATACCCAAAAAGCTTACTTGCGGCAAATAGTATTCAGCACTTAAATACATATTTAGAAGAGAGATTGATGAGGCAGAACAATAACTTAGGCCCTTCGAGACTACAGCCAAGAAGAAGAAAAGCTAAAACATAAACCCTAACCTTTTTATCAACTTTTTACACCATATCAAAATTATTAGATTTGATATTACATTATTTAATCATCATAATTGAAACAATACACATCTCCAACAACATCATTAACTGTCCAAGAAAGTAGTAGTTAGTTGATGGCTGGCTATTCACTTAATTTATCACAGCACTTTGAAACTCAAAAGTAAAGACATATGCTAGCTAAGAACAACAAACACTCATGAAAACGTAAATGGTTGATATTTAAATAACATTAATTCATTAGGAGAAGCATGATAGGCATAGCTTGTAGCAATAAACGGGCCACCTGTAGTACGCCCGAAGTTGGTTCCTTCATGACACTATTACAAAAATTAAATTAACAAATAAAGTTAAATCCAATATTATCAAGTGAGTGGGAACTAAAAATAATACATAAAAAAGGTACAAAAAAGGATATTTTCGGCTGTCTTACTCTTGCCTATCTCACTTACTTGGAGTATCCAGATCTCTCGTCAGCCTGCAAATGAACAAAACTACCGAAGTTATATTAAATAAATGTAAAAATTAAGACATAAGAAAAGGTACTTATGAATACTCTGAACCACCACCAGACTCACCCAATTCTGGAAAACCCTAACCCTATAAATCGAACGCCACAACCACCTTGTCGACAGAAAAAAATGAGCACCTAACAAATCGGAAAGAACATTCAAATATATAACAAATTAACAATCGGAATAACAAATAAAACTAACCTGATTTACACTTTGAATCAAAACTTGCTATCATAGTACCAAATAACATAAACCACATAAGATCAGGCGAAATAAAATCCCCAAAATTAAGGTAATCCACATATAAATATGTAATCAAAATCAAATACAACAAACCTAGTAAAATATTATCAATCAAATCGAAAATATGAAATACCTCAAAAAGATTTGAAACAGTGAACATTATCGTCTCTCGAATCCTTTGGATGCTTCAAGTGCCGCCAGTTCCGATGACTCCTTCAAGAATCCATACCAAAACCTTAGAAACCGATGGTCACATTGTCTCACAATCAAGGGTTCCTAGGAAAAACCAATATTAAAAAGACATGAAACAAAAATTAACATTAGAAACTGTCACACCCCAACCGATGGCGGAATCATCGGGGCGTGGCACTGAGCGAAACAGATTGTCCAGAAGTTTCCATAACAACTATCATTACCATTCGATTTAAATAATACGTCCCATACCGTATCTCAAATAGTTAAACAATTATTACAGATAAACATCAAGACAAATATTCTGTTCCGACAACTCAGATTTAGACATCGCTAATTTATTTGTTGGTTTCTAGGACTCCTTCCCTAGCCTCAATTTCATCACCAGCAAGCTAAGCATAGAAACAACCTAAGCACCTGTCACATACGTTAAAATAAAGTCAATACACATAATGTAAACGTGAGCATACAAGTTTGATAATAGCATAATAGAGTTCAAATTCGTTTACGCATAACCAGCACGTACACATAGTGAAATGAAGCACGTTAGTTATCGACATAGATCCATCGATACCAATGACTGCGGTTTGACTGCCCGAGGCAGTTCGCAATACATGATTACCACCGTAATCCATGCAAGTAAAAGATCCTTAACAACCCCCGAATGAACGGGTGCTGAGTCCAAACTATAGTACTATCGTTGCTAAGGCAAGTAGACAGCATTCCATGTGTAAACATAACAAACAAGCATTCATAAGCCACGTATAACATGCATTAATGGTTAGCGTTAAAATAGCTTGAGTAGTGTGATAATTGTAGTTTGAATATTCGTAACGTATGTAACACCCAAAAGTGCTAAAAGTAAAAAGGGGTCGAGTATACTCACAGCGATTATGGATTGAAGGGAGCGCTTTTCAGCGAGTAAGGTTAGCCTGAATAGATTCGATAACGTAACGATAAGTGGCGCGTAAAACAGTAAAAAATGAGTGTGGGTAGGATGACTGATCGTGCGGATTGGTCATCCGTGCGGATTGGTAGTTCGTGTGAATGGTCGTCCGTGCGGACAAGTTACTCGTGCAGACAAGTAATCCGTGCGGACAAATAATCCGTGCGGATCAGTCGTTCGTCCGAACTAGTCACTCGTCGATACTCAAACCTCGTTTTGAATGTGGGTCCCAAGTGTAGCTCGCCCGGGTGACAACCCGTCCGGATCGTCTGTCCGTGCGGACAGCTTGTCCGTGCGGACAGCTTGTCCGTGCGGACAGCTTGTCCGTGCGGACAGCTTACTCGTCCTGGTTGTTCCGTCCGGCTACCCTTGGTTGCCTTTGTCGGTCTATCGAGACGTTCTGATTACGTGGCAACCACTTGGAATTGTATTCTTACTCGCGTGACTAAGCCGGCTAGGAATCACCCTAACTCGAGGCCTGTCGGCGACTCAGAATGGTCATTCCGGTTTAACCCGAAATCAGGTGTCTTGTGGGTAGGATCCAGATCTAGGGCTAGTGCATCACTAATATTGAGTGGAAGACTAGAACTGATCTGATTCGTACCGTTTTTTAGGTTAAAAGAAGAAGAAAACTTGAGTTTATTTCTTTCAACTCTTTTATCCTTAGAAAAGTTTAGATTTAGGTGAATTTGTTGTGAAATCTTGTGGAAATCGTTCAGATCTGAGTTATTCTTGGTGGAATGAGGTCACACTTGAAGTTCATGAGAACTTCGTGATGACGTCACCCGAGAATACCTCAAATCTTGATGATTTCACGGTTAAAGGTTGAGATTTGAAAGATAGAAAGGTGTAGATGTGTGTGTAGATCAAGAATGTACAAGATTTAGAGCAAGATCTTACCTGGATTGAGAGAAATCGGAGAAAAGGTGAAGAATGCGTGCTGGTCGGACGTCACTTGCCAAAAGTGGAAAGTTTGGAGAGTGACCTGGGTATTTATAGGATGCTAAAAGGGGAAAGGGGTGATCCGTGCGGATTGCAGGTCACCCGGATGGGTTATTCATGCGGACTGGTCATCCGTGCGGACTGGCAATCCGTGCGGATTGACATTCCGTGTGGATGGACCATCCGTCCGGATGTTGACTGAACTGCGCGTTCGGGTGCGACGACGCTTCGGTTTCGATTGCGAGCGATTCGATAGGGTTTCCTAGGCAGATTACTTTTAGTCCTAACTACTTCGTATATAACATGGTTTGACTCGGAATTGGGGTTCGGGTTCGGGTTCGGTTACATTCGAGTTAGACTTCGAGTTCGATTGAGTTCGCTTGATTTCCACAACAAAACATAAATAAACATGCACAGGTAACACGTAAGGCACACACACACGTATATAAAATAAGTAGAATACACAGTTCGGGTTGCGATTTGATGTCGATTTGATTCGTATAGCATGATTATTAGTCGATTAACTTTATCGCATTGTTACTTCCTATAGTTCCCAGTCGTAGGTCGATTGAAATACACTTAACATGATTCGATTATTGCAATGTACGACACTTACTCCACATAACATAAATAAAATAAAAACATTTCTACGAGTCAGGTTGCGCGAAACCGGTCGTTGACTTTGACCTTGACTTTGACTTTTACTCGTGAAAACACGGGGTGTTACAGCCTCCCCTTGTTTAGGGAATTTCGTCCCGAAATTAAGCTGGAAGCCGTAACAAAGCCGTGAATCACGTGGGAAGTATTTGCTTAGAACGATTTTGACTTTGCAACATGCGGAATCCGTGCACGATCGTGACCAAATACAATCGCAACGGAGTCAAAACCGGGACTTACAAGTGGTATCTAAGCAGGTTCTCGATTGCACAGATCAAACACACTAGAATGTAATATACTCGGGATTCTATTAATCAGATTCGAAATCGTACAAGAACCTGAATCACGTGAGCACTTTCTCTCTCTAGAACTTGATCTCCAAGGCTCCTAAATACCAAAAGAGCAAAAGTCCCTAATTGAAACCCTAAGGCTCCTATTTATAGGCCAAGGGAATAAGGAATCTTCCCTTATTTACAATTATGCCACCTTGCCTTTCTTAACCAGATATTACTTACTAGTTAAACAACTGTGGATACTTTGTCTTCATGTCGCTTTCGAGTTCCCAAGTGAACTCCGCGCCTCGTTTACCTTCCCATCGGACCGTCACAATAGGAATGCGTTAGCGCCTGAGTTGCTTGGTTTGGCGATCCATGATTTCGACAGGTTTTTCCACGAAGTGTAATGTTTCGTTCACTTGTAGATCGTCTAGAGAGACATGTAAATCGTGATCGGTGATGCACTTTCGGAGGTTTGACACGTGGAAAGTCGGGTGGACATTGCTAAGTTCCTCTGGTAATTCGAGTCTGTAGGCGACTTTTCCGATCCTTTCCAGAATCTTAAAAGGTCCAACATATCGAGGCGCGAGTTTCCCTTTCTTGCCGAATCGGACTACACCCTTCCAAGGTGATACCTTTAGGAGTACGTAGTCAGCAACGCCAAATTCCCGGGGCTTGCGCTTTTTATCGGCGTAACTTTTCTGTCGATCCCGAGCCTTCACTAGGTTGTCTCGGATTTGGAAAATTTTGTCTGTCGTTTCTTGCAGTAGCTCCGGACCGGTTAGTTGTGAGTGACCGATCTCGTGCCACACAATAGGCGATCGACATCTTCTTCCATATAACGCCTCGAAAGGTGCCATCTCGATACTAGAGTGATAGCTGTTATTATACGAGAATTCGACTAATGGCAGGTGTTTATCCCAAATACCGTCGAAGTCCAAAACACACGATCGGAGCATATCTTCAACAGTACGGATCGTTCTTTCAGTCTGACCGTCGGTTTGCGGGTGGAAAGCGGTACTTAGATTAAGCGTCGTACCGAGTGCCGTTTGAAACATTTCCCACAGTCGTGAAGTAAACCGAGCATCACGATCAGAGATGATGTCACGAGGCGTCCCATGTCTACAAATGATCTCGTCGGTGTAGATTCGGGCTAATCGTTCCACCTTGTAGTCTTCTCGTATTGGCAGAAAGTGAGCTGATTTAGTCAAACGGTCAAAAACAACCCAAATGTTGTCGTGACCTGATGACGTGGTTGGAAGCTTGGTTACGAAATCCATGGCTATACTCTCCCACTTCCACATGGGAATTGGTGGTTATTCGAGCAAGCCAGAGGGTCTTTGATGTTCAGCCTTGATTCTAGCATAAGTCAGACATTTTCCGACGTAGAGGGCTATATCCCGTTTCATACCCGGCCACCAGTACTTATAACGAAGATCCTGGTACATCTTGTCAGCACCGGGATGAATAGAATACCGGGATTTGTGGGCTTCGTCCATCAGAATTTGTCGTAGATCAGTTCGCTTGGGAATCCAAATTCGGTCTAAGAAGTGGAATATCCCGTTTGATTTGCTCATAAGTTGGGCCCCATCGTGGTAGATTCGTTCTTTCTTCAAAGTGCGTTCGTTGAAACACGCATGTTGGGCGTCGCGGATGAGAGTTTCGAGGTTGTGCTGGGCTTGAACATTACGGGTGCTAAGTAGATAGCTCCGTCTGCTAAGGGCGTCAGCAACAACATTTGCTTTGCCTGGGTGATAACGAATCTCACAGTCGTAATCATTGAGAAGTTCTACCCATCGGCGTTGACGCATATTTAGTTCCCTTTGATTAAAGATGTGTTGTAGGCTCCTATGATCGGTGAAGATCGTACACTTTGTACCATACATGTAGTGTCGCCAAATCTTTAATGCAAAAACAACCGCGCCTAGCTCGAGATCATGGGTTGTATAGTTCTTCTCGTGGATTTTGAGCTGTCGAGATGCGTAAGCGATGACCTTGTCTCATTGCATAAGGACACACCCGAGACCAAGGTTGGAAGCATCACAGTAAACAATAAAATCATTGTTTCCGTCGGGCAATGTGAGAACAGGAGCATTGCAAAGCATGTGTTTGAGGGTTTGAAAGGCAGACTCTTGTTTAGTTCCCCAAACAAAAGACTGGTCCTTATGTGTGAGAGAGGTAAGTGGTACAGCAATCTTCGAGAATCCTTCAATAAATCGTCGATAATAGCCCGCTAGTCCGAGGAAAGAACGGACTTCAGACGGATTCTTAGGCGTAACCCAGCTCTTGACAGCTTCAATCTTCGCAGGATCGACGTGAATGCCCTGACTATTAATGATATGACCCAGAAATTGAACCTTCTCAAACCAGAATTCGCACTTGGAGAACTTGGCATAGAGTTGGTTCCCCTGGAGTAACTCGAGAACCAAACGTAGATGTTGCGCATGTTCGGCTTTCGATTTGGAATAGATCAAGACGTCGTCGATAAAGACAATGACGAAACGGTCGAGATATGGTTTACACACGTGATTCATCAGATCCATGAAAACTGCTGGTGCATTGGTTAGGCCAAAGGGCATGACAACGAATTCGTAATGGCCGTAACGGGTTCGAAATGCTGTTTTGGGTATATCCTCCTCTTGAATACGCAGTTGATGGTATCCGGAACGCAGATCGATCTTCGAGAAACACGTAGCGCCTTGTAGTTGGTGAAATAAATCGTCGATACGAGGCAGAGGATAGCGGTTCTTGATAGTCAACTTATTCAATTCCCGATAGTCGATGCACATCCGGAACGACCCATCCTTCTTTTTGACGAAAAGGACTGGTGCGCCCCAAGGAGAGGTGCTCGGGCGAATGAAGCCTTTTTCAAGCAATTCCTGGAGTTGGGTTGAGAGTTCGCGCATTTCGGACAGTGCGAGTCGATAAGGAGCTTTGGCAATAGGATTAGATCCAGGAATGAGATCAATACGGAAGTCGATATCACGTTTCGGAGGTAGTCCGGGAAGGTCCTCTGGAAAAACTTGAGGGAATTCCCGAACCACGGGAACGTCCTTCACTTCCTTCTTCTCTTTCTTTTCCTTCTCCGCTGCTACAACGTTAGCCAAGAAAGCCTTGTATTCCTTGCGGAGATACTTGCTAGCTTGTAGGCACGACATAAGCTTGAGCCCTTTTGAAGTAGTATCGCCATAAACACATAATAAATCACCATTCGCGAGCGAAAAACGAATCATCTTGTCTAAGCACACAACTTCAGCATGGTTTTCTCGAAGAAAGTCCATGCCTACTATGACGTCGAAGCTTCCGAGTTGCATCGGAATAAGGTCAATCGGAAAGATGTGATTGTTGAGCTCGAGAGTACAATCACGGATAACAGAATTAATAGCGACGGTTCTTCCGGTAGCGACTTCAACATCGAATGCAGAGGATAGTTGGGAATGTTTACGACTAAGAAGTTTCTCAAATTCGAATGACACAAAGCAATTATCCACTCCAGTATCAAACAAACATGAAGCATAAATACCATTCACAAGGAACGTACCATTGACCACGTTGTTGTCGGCCTGGGCTTGACGCACGTTGAGATTGAAAGTTCTGGCGCGTGCGGCCTGTTGTTGCTGCTGTTGTTGTGGGTGCTGCTGTTGTTGCGGTTCTTGTTTCACTACCCTGTTCGGGCACATGTTGGCGAAATGATTTGGGTCGCCACATGAGAAGCAGGCTCTGGCTTTGACTGCGGGTGCCGGAGGAGCTTGTTGACCCTGTGGGGCAGTGAGTAGGGCTTCATTGGCAGGGGCTTGACGAATACGGCAGTTGGCAGTAAAGTGGCCGTACACGTTGCAATGAGCACAAAAGCGGCATGGAATAGCAGTCGGGTGATGGTAGGTGTAAGTAGGGCAGAGCAGGTGTGGTCCAGTATATGCACGCCTTGCAGGCGGTGCATTGGCCACAGGCGCCGCTACTTGACGCTGTTGAGCAGGTACAACTTGAATTGGTGCAGCAGTAATCGCACAGTTCTTGTTGGTGGAGCTGTTCTTTCTCTTGTTGCTTGACGAGGTGGGTTCAACAGTTGGTGCAGTAGCGGTAGCTTAATGCAGATGCTTGGAGGTCTTATCCCATACCCCAGCCTTAACCCTTTTGTCATTGATTTCAGCGGCTAGCAGATAGGTTTCCTCGATCGTGGTAGTCTTAGCCGCTTGCACGAAATCAGCAACGCAATCGGGCAAAGCTCGGATGTACTTCTTGATGGTCATCTCGGGAGTCTTGACCTAGTCGGGACAGATAATGCTGAGCTGTTTGAAACGAGCAGTGAGACCAACATTGTCACCATCTTTCTGATGTATGTGCCAAAATTCATCTTCAAGCTTTTGACGTTCGTGAGGAGGGCAGAATTCCTCTAGCATGACTTCTTTGAGCTCATCCCATGACAGACCGTAGGCTGCATCATTCCCTCGCTTGTTCCTCTCGGCCGTCCACCAGTCTAGAGCACGTGACTGGAAGACGCCGGTAGCGTTCTGAGTTCGAAGGTCATCAGGGCAACCACTCTGTCGCAGAGTAACCTCGATAGAGTCAAACCAGTGGAATAGTGCAGTAGGACCTCCTTCGCCTGTGAATTCTTTTGGCCCACACGACTTGAATTGTTTGAAACTGAAAGGTCTCGTGACAGCTTTAGGACCTTCAGTCCTTGATTCCTTGGATGATTTGCTGGCGTTCTCGTAAACATCACTCACGGCTTTAGCCACACTTTTCGCGATGATGAAAGTAAGGCGTTTGTCCCTCTTTTCCTGACGAGAGAGTGCATGACGGGATCCAGACGACATTGTCTGCAATAGACATCGCCATGGAACTCAACACATTGTATTCGAATCTCACCTCACACGTCTACTACTTACTAAAGCTCAGTAACACGTACGTATGTAGCCACATAATCACAGAATTACACAAAATCACATAAGCACATAGGGCACATAGTCACAAAATTCCTAAACACGTAGCACAATAGCTAGAAAAACACATACACCTTAGTCACTAGAGGCATTCAGAAAACAGAAACCTATCATTCGAAGTCTGCGTTTGTTTGAGAATAGCGTGGTACAAGCGTATGTCGTAGCGTAAGTCTCTTATAATTTAACGATTTGACAACGACGTGTAGCGTGTTGTGTGGGTAGCAAAAGCATAGGTGTTAGATCGAAACCAGTAGTATCTCAAAATGTTAATAATCAACATAAAACACATAAAATCGAAGTATCATCAGAGTCAAAACTCATAAAATCAAGAAATAGAATGTCTGCGGCTATTAGACTTCGACTAACCAAAGTGGTTCGACTATTCACAAGGACCCTGTTTTGCACAATTTACCTTCAGGACTATGCCTTTGCCTCGATTCTTGGGCACTGGCGCAATTCCCATTGGTCGTATTAGTGACTTCAGGTCGTTGGAGTCCGTCGAGACTTTGGCGAGAGTTTTGTATAAAGCAGGACAAGTCGTCAAGGTTAGGATTTCACCCCCATCTTACAACTTCGTCCCCTTTTTTCATAAAGTTGAGGAGATTATTCATCAAAATACGGATTTCACTCCTAATTTGGCAAAATTCTCCCCGTTTGTAGTTGAAAACGCAAGTTGATTAAGCGACTTTAGCCGAGAGTTTGCGGTTTTCACACCTATTCTCGGCCTCCGTGCTTGCTCATAATTTAAAATTCCGAGTGCAATGACAGTGTAGAATAAGTGTAAGGAGCGAGTGGTAGTAGCGAGTTTATGCATACGCGCGGGTTGGTCTGTTGGTTCCTAACTATAGTCTAGGTCTCTAAGACTTCGACCCGGACTAGGTCGAGTCTTGCCTAATTCCCTATAGTTATGGCTCTGATACCAATCTGTCACACCCCAACCGATGGCGGAATCATCGGGGCGTGGCACTGAGCGAAACAGATTGTCCAGAAGTTTCCATAACAACTATCATTACCATTCAATTTAAATAATACGTCCCATACCGTATCTCAAATAGTTAAACAATTATTACAGACAAACATCAAGACAAATATTCTGTTCCGACAACTCAGATTTAGACATCGCTAATTTATTTGTTGGTTTCTAGGACTCCTTCCCTAGCCTCAATTTCATCACCACCAAGCTAAGCATAGAAACAACCTAAGCACCTGTCACATACGTTAAAATAAAGTCAATACACATAATGTAAAGGTGAGAATACAAGTTTGATAATAGCATAATAGAGTTCGAATTCGTTTACGCATAACCAGCACGTACACATAGTGAAATGAAGCACGTTAGTTATCGACATAGATCCATCGATACCAATGACTGCGGGTTGACTGCCCGAGGCAGTTCGCAATACATGATTACCACCGTAATCCATGCAAGTAAAAGATCCTTAACAACCCCCGAATGAACGGGTGCTGAGTCCAAACTATAGTACTATCGTTGCTAAGGCAGGTTACCTTTGACCGTAGAGAGATGAGATCTAGGTTCTTTCATTTGAAAAAAAAGAGAACTGATTGGAGGCAAAGGATTAAAAGAAACGCTTGTGTTAATTCTAGATTTAGGCTTCTTGGTATTGCGAATTAGATCCGGTTATCGGACTGCCTGGATCACAACAATCGGAGAAGCAGGATACAACTGATTTCAGATGAGATATACAAAACAAAAGAAATTATTAGTTATAAAATCTAAAATATCAAGAACGATAGTTGATCCATTGACAAAATCTAACCTTTATGACGAAGACCAGAGTCGGATTCATAGAGGAATGAATGAGAGGCAGAGAGCGATTCATTGATAACACAGGAATATGAGATTGAAATTAGGGTTTTAATGATTGATTGAAAACGTATTGGAGAAGATTTCTAACTAAATTGATTGAGAATTGAGTGGTTTCCATATAAAGCATTTTGCCGCTCAAAAACCCAATTCTCTGGCCAAAGAGAATAGCCACATCAAGGTCAAATGGTCAACCATTATTTTGCTTTAGTATAAGAGATAGATTTCCAGCTCACCTGCATCTATTAATTTTTCTTTCGTTAATAGCAACAGCAAATGCAATTGCAATGTATGCAAAGCCAGGGTGTAGTGATACATGCGGGAACGTGACGATTCCATACCCTTTTGGAATTGGTGCGGATTGTTCTGTCAATGAATGGTATATCGTTGATTGCAACTAGTCGACGCCATATCTGTCTGCACTCAAACAACTAGAAGTGTTGAGTGTAAATTTGGAAGATCAAACAATCATTGTTAATACACTAACAATCTCTTATTGTCACAACCTTAGTTGGTTTGGTAGCAAGACGATGAGCATCGATCTTGTTAGGAGCCCCTTTTTGTTTTCCAAATCACACAATATGTTTGTTTCTGAGGGGTGTGGTAATGCTGTTATGATGGATAATGAGAGAGTGGTCATTGGATGTTCGACTTATTGTCAGAATGACATTTTTAGTGAAAGAAACAACTGTTACGGCATTAATTGTTGCCAAGCAACAATTCCGCATTACCTACAGTCCTACAGCATGAATCTAACTAGTGTGGATGGAGGTAGAGGTTGTGAGTATGCCTTCTTGGTGGACGAGGATTCATATATTAAAGGAAGGTTTTCTGTTGATGCATACAATGTTTCTATTCCCGTTAGCCTGATGTGGACCCTTACATCCAGTGACACAACATACTTGTTGGCGGAAGCCGATGATCATCATCGTCATTTTGGTGGGTTTCGGAACGTTTGATAGTGAAGTTAGAATTGTTAACAGACATGATTGAAACAATAAGATTGAGAGAATGGACAGACAAGAACAGAAAGTTTTGAATGTCTTGGTGCCGGAAAATGTTACCGGACCAATCTTATTTATATGAATGGACATGGCGGTTGAGTTTTTGGCGGGAGAAACTGTCATTAGACAGTTTTCGAATTACCCGCTTATCACCCACCTTAACATATCAAAATATCCCTAGTATCTAGTTATATAAGTATAAATACAGTTACATATCATAAATATAATTAAGTTTAATAAACCTTCTATTACTTCCCCCTAAACTTAATTACGTTTGGCAGCAAACTTGAGCACACTTTCATTGGCTTCATCGACAACTTTCCTAGCTTCCTTGAAATCGAACTTCCTTTGTCTTTTGTGCATATTCCAAGCCCCTTCCCAATCGTTGCCCACATATAACGCATAATGATCCATAGCATTCACGTCCTTCACTGCTTCTGCATTTGCACTTCGTCCATGGCAATTTTTAGGCGCTGCTTCCTTCTCCGTCATTCTTTCTATGTCATGAGCTTTCTCTTGAATGTCTTTGAATCTGTAGTAATAAACCAAGACATCCAGGTACGTGGCATATACTATCTTCATGTACTCACCATCCTTGTACTCGTATCCCATATCTTTGGCGATTATCTGTAACAACCCAAAACCCGAATGTTTATATTCGTTAAATGTTATGATATGGCACATCAAGAAATAAATAACTAGGTTATTTATCCTAGTTAAAAGTATGGTAAAAACAATTAAAGAGTAAGAGTTATGCCAATTATAAATAAGAGGGAGAACATGAGGGACTAAGATTGCCAAACTTGAATATGATTTTAATTACAACAAAAATCTCACACACACTAGGTGGGTGTGCGTGAGATCGACCAGGAGGAAGAGAGAATGGGTGTAAACACTAGTTCACAAGAAAGCTTCAAATTGACAAGGAGATTAGGCTCAAATCCGATGCATGAACTCGTTTTCTTGATGATCTAGCCATAGCAAACATGTTGTAAGTTGTAATTTAAGATTTGATGATCTTGTATGAAGTGGGTTATGATCAATCCACGAATTTGTATGAAATTAAGCATGATTATGTGTTAACATCATCATAGGGAACATGTGTTATGCATAATTTTGACTAATTTGATGTTTAAAGATGTAAACCCACTAGTTGGGTGATTAAGATGACGTGGGTGTTCATCATGTCTAATTCTTGTTAAATATTCATGAATTATGTTGTGTTATGATGAACTATTGTTAGATGAATTGAAAGAAATGTGGTGTTGATATGTTTGATGTTTATGTGTTAATGATACTTGTTGATTAGTAAGAAGATTTGATGAAATATGAATGAACTTGGAAGAATATGCACAAACTAGTTGTACATGGTGCCTAGGAAGTAGTACGCACACCACGTGTTTGATAAAATGTCCAAATGATAATAATATGTGAAGGTTATGTTATGAAGATGTTGAGTATGCTATATGCTTGTTTGAATCGACTAATGAAATACATATGTGAGATATGAACTTGATATGATCGTTCATATGAATAATCATGTATACTAATAAGGATGTAAATGTAATGAAATGAAAGTATAGGAATCATGTCAAGATGGATGGGAGCGTGGAAGGCTAACGGGCCAAGAAGATTCAAGTAAGCGAATGCAAATACGGACGCGTAAGTAAGTGAATCCCGGACTTACACTTTAGATGTAAAATGTATGGTAGTATAATGATTATTGTGAATCATGTGAAAAAGTATGAAACAATGGAAGTAATAAGGTAAGTTTACGGTAAATGAGTCGAAAGTGGTTAAGAAATAGTTTCTATTAAGTATAGGTAAGAAAGAAGCTTACATGATGGTGTTATGCACAAGAATGAAATAAGTAGTTATACGCGTAGGTATGGGTTAGTTTGAAAGTAAGTAATTGGGACTCATAGGAGAGTATGACTATAAACTCGTAAGTATGGAGAATTATGTGTATACGATTTACATGTATAGACGTGTGTGTTTAGGACTGGTAAGTAATATTGTGTAGAATGTAAGTTGTAAGTACATGTACAAATAGGAAGGGTATGTATGCATGAATTGGAATTTAGTTATATGTACAAATGAATGAGACTTGTTATGCTTATACATGGATATGTTCGTATGAATGAAATCTAATGATGCCAACCGTTTTCCTATTTAGAATGAAATGGGAATGCAGGTATGCTAGTGATGGAAGTTGAAGGTAGACACCGAAATCCAATGTGGGTGGTTTGAATGGATGGATGACTGGACTAACATAAGCGAAAGCATGATATGTTGACGCCTTATTATGCATGTGTTAAGATTTTGTATTATGTCACCGGTTGCTAATGATGTGATTGAATATGGTGACTGCAGGTTGTACAGGTTTATGAATGTTTCATCAAGAAGTGTACGCGGTTGAAGATCGAGTCAACGCATGGATTGTACATGGGGGTGAATGTGGTCACTTAATTTTATATAAGTGTGTTAGTTTTTGATTAATTTATAAAAAGGGATTAATGTATTTAAGTGAAAGAATGAATATAATGATAGAAATTTTAAATATACATTTTCCGATGCGTGATATTTGGTTAGAACGTGTTAGGGCGTTTCATTATCAGCCAAAGATTATCACGGTTACACTCCGGTAACCCCCATCTCTCTCCACATTCATGTAGAGACTCAGTAAGTCTATTTTCTGGTTATCAATCAAATCATCAGCGGTGGAATTGGCCTTGTGGTTATACCCAACTTAACAGTGATAAACCATTGTAACATCTCCTCGAACTTTCCTGCAAATTCGTGTATATATTGAAACACAAACTTCCCGTCTTCCATCATATCTAATAAAGCCTTGCAATCACTGAAATCCTTGAATTCCATAGCCCTTATGATCATCACACTCCAATCCGTTTCACAAGAGGAAACATGTAAATCCTCAAAATATGAATTCAGATACCCTTCTTTATATTTTTCGTTTACATCATTCAGACTCATCACCTTTTGTTTTTCCTTTAATCCTAATTCATCTTCCTTAGACAACCCAGTAATTTCGTTCACTGAATTTACTACCGGAGGCGAGAACATGGAAAAGATCTTGCAAGTGTCTCCGGCTTTATTAACCGTGAATCCTTTAAAGGTCAATTGGTTCATGCTTAGAAAATTTCTGTCCAATTCCGGCGTATACAAAACGCTTTGTATCCTTATTCTTTCATTATTTGATTTAATTTCGACAGCCCCTATGCCCCGCATAAAGAGAAAATCATTCTCCCCAGAATTCGTCTCAACACCCACTAAATGTTTTATTCGTTTAAAAACATTTAAGTTACCGACATAATGATGTGAAAACGAATTACTAACATACCACATGTCTCCCCACAAACCGCCTTCGGTGCCAGTCACTATCATCTCGTTCTGATCCTCTGCAGGCATTCTTTGAGTCTGGATTCTGGCATTCACTGCTTGATTAATGAGTTGTGTTGCTTCATCATTTTCTTTCGATTTGTACTCATAAATATGATGTCCTGGCCGATGACAGTAATAACATAATCTTGCCCGTTGATTTCTTTAATTTTTCCCTATCGTTTTGTTCTTCATAACAGTGTTGACAAGGTAATGTTGATCAAATGGCTTTGATACCACAGGTTGGCGGAAGCCGATGATCATCATCGTCATTTTGGTGGGTTTCGAAACGTTTGATAGTGAAGTTAGAATTGTTAACAGACATGATTGAAACAATAAGATTGAGAGAATGGACAAACAAGAACAGAAAGTTTTGAATGTCTTGGTGCCGGAAAATGTTGCCGGACCAATCTTATTTATATGAATGGACATGGCGGTTGAGTTTTTGGCAGGAGAAACTGTCATTAGATAGTTTTCGAATTACCCGCTTATCACCCACCTTGTCTTATCAAAATATCCCGAGTATCTAGTTATATAAGTATAAATACAGTTACATATCATAAATATAATTAAGTTTAATAAATCCTTCTATTAATACTGTTGTAAAAAAGCTTACCTTGTGAATCTGGAAATGGATATGGGTGATGGTACTTCAGTGGAGTCGCGGACATGTTTCCTTGATGGGCGCTACGAAGGAAACCCTAATTTATATGATGGATGTGAAGGTATTAGGCATCTATGTATTTCTATTTTCAGTTTATCGCAAACTGATTTCTCTTATACTACTTGTGTTTAGATAGGGAAGAATGTGCAAGGTGCCCTTATTAATGTGACTACATGATCATGTATCTTGTGCATGGCTTAATCAGATTCAGCAACCTCACTTTTAGCCAAAATCCTGTACGGTATGAAAGCAAATCTTCATCCTTGGGTATTACTCTAGGTAGTATTTGATCTCTTTGTACATTATTCAATCCTATTTTATTTGCAAGGTCTATAAATGCATGACAATTTCATATTGGCCGGACATGATAAACTCATAAAAGACCCAACATATTTTCAATTCTGAATAAAAATCATTTATTTGGGTGGCTCAAATAATAATTTTGGGCGGGCCACACAAAAAAAAGCCAAAAAAGTGGTTCTAAAAATCTACTTAAGACAAAACCACCTAAAACGCTACAAGATGAATGGCTGAGTTATAACAGCAATACACTCATCTCGTAAGACTTCTATAGCCTTATAACATCAATTCATTTAATTCTTTTGAGCCTTTTTGAAACTTTAGATTAGTTTCTAACTCGCAACTTTGTATTGGCAAGGTGTAACCCTAAGCATGGGTATACTTTTTCTTGTGGCATTAAGTTATACATTGTATAAGTGGATCAAGAAAGCAAGAGAAATGAGTCAAAGAAAGAGGTATTTTAAACGAAACGGCGGTTTGCTTTTAAAACAACAAGAAGAAGCAGACCCATCTTTAGTAGGTAAAACCGTACTTTTCACATCCCATGAGCTAGAAAAGGCCACAAACAACTTCAACGAGAATAGAATTCTAGGTCGAGGAGGCCAAGGTACAGTGTATAAAGGGATGCTTGTGGATGGAAGGATTGTAGCAATCAAGAAATCAAAAGTTGTCGATGGAAGTCGGTTAGAACAGTTCATCAATGAGGTGGTCATTCTTTCCCAAGTTAATCACAGGAATGTGGTCAAATTGTTGGGATGTTGTTTGGAGACAGATGTCCCTCTACTCGTTTATGAATTCATTACAAATGGTACCTTGTATGACTGTCTACACAACGATACTAAATAGTTCCCATTATCTTTGGACATGAGAATACGGATAGCTACAGAGGTTGCAGGAGCACTTGCTTACTTACATTCGGCAACTTCCATTCCAATATATCATAGAGATATCAAAACTACTAATATACTTTTGGATAATAAATACAGGGCCAAAGTTTCTGACTTTGGAACTTCAAGGTTTGTCTCAATAGAGCAAACCCATTTGACCACCTTGGTCAAAGGTACATTTGGCTACCTCGATCCTGGGTATTTCCAATCCAGCCAGTTCACGGAAAAGAGTGATGTTTATAGTTTTGGAGTTGTTTTGGTGGAACTGTTAACCGGAGAAAAGCCAATTTTCGTAAACAGATTTGGTGAACATATAAGTTTGGCTACACACTTTATGTGAGCTTTTGAAGAAGGGCATGTTATGTCTATTTTTGATACGATGGTGGTTAAAGAGGGTGCGAGCGACGAGCTTATGTTATTAGCTAACCTTGCAATGCAATGCTTGAATTTGAATAGAAAGTATAGGGCAACAATGAAAGAAGTGGCTATCAAGTTAGATATGATACGAACATCACAGATTCCCTTTACGAATCGAACCAATACGTGTTCATCGCGGACGGGAGGAAGTCTTGATGCTAACATATGGCAAACATGTTCTTGAGTTTCTATGATATCATAAGTCAAAGATACGAAAATGTCAATTTGTGTTCATTATTTAATATATTTAGTTACAATATCAGTTCCTGAACGTATAATTCATATTTTCCCTCCATATTCAAAACTCATTCCTAATCTAGTAACTAACCACCAATTTTCCTTAATTCAGCAATATGATGTTATTAACATCAACAACAATCCGTATTAAGACTTGTAAACAGAATTGAACTTTCTTTGAAATGGGTTTGACCATTAGAACTTAAAAAGGGTTTGATTTTTAGAACCTGAATTGGGATTAATTGTTAGAACTTTAATTGAAATTGAACTTCGCAATTGCAATTGAGTTTTAGTAGCAGAACATGAACTGCCTTCATTATCACAGGTTTGACGAGTAATTCTGGTCAAACAGGTCAAGTGATGCCTACAAAAGTGTAATATCCCTATTTAAGTTATAAGGTTTAGAACTTGAAAAGGGTTTGACTTTTAGAACTAGAATGGTGATTGACCTTCACAACTTCAAGTGACTTTTACTTTCAGAAGTTGAACTGCCTTCAGTTACACATGTTTGACCATTTATTCTGGTTAAACAATTAAAGCAATGCGTACCAAAGTTATAAGCTATGCCTACCAATGTTGAACTTTAGTCTAATTCCTATTGTGCAAAGCAAACTGTATTGTTGGTGCACCTTTTTGTGTCTGTAACTAGTCTTGTTTATCATTGTAATTTGTACGGTCTTTTGATGTTTATCGAGTCTGTATTTGCCGTCGACCAAGTCGGATATCCTCCTATCCGCTTGTGTCCGACTTATTTGTCTCTATTTGGTATGTAATGATATATGAACAATGCATGTTGCATATAAGGGTAAAACTGCCATTATGTTTGTGTTTGTATGAGGTTTGCTGCAACTGTCTGTTTGCAGCAAACAATTCACAATTTGCAGCCTTCAATGAAACACCCTTTGTTTCGTCGAACACCTAACGACGAAACAGACAATGACCATTTCATCTTGTTTCGTCGTGATCAGCGACGAAACTCCCTTGTTTCATCGACTGTTGGGCTTCTTCAGGCCCAATGTCTGGCCTAATGTTTGTTTCGTCGAGCCCACTTTTGGTTTCGTCGATGTTAGGCCCAGGCTGCTATATAAACACTTTCTGGTTTCTTTTTGAAACTAGATGAGAGCATACCCTGAGAGATATTCTGTCAAACTGTGTGTGTATCAGTTGATCTTGGTTCTCATCCCATTTAATCAATAGATTGCGTTTCATTGGTTATACCGTGTGTGTTATTTACTGTGTTTGATTTGGCATAGTTACGGGGATTCCGCACCCGTGACATTGTTTGTTATAAACAAGGGTTTGGTTTTCGTTATCGATCCCCAGATTTCGGGACCTACAATTGGTATCAGAGCATTGGCTCTTATCCTTGTTTAAAATCAAACATAGTTCGGTTTTCATCAAGTATTTATGGTTGTTTTTCTGAAAAGTGTTCTTGAAAAACTCATATTTTCTGGAAAAAGTGTTTAAAATCTGCTTGGATATTGTTGTTTGCCAAATCTTTATCAAAAACCTTTATTGTATTGCATGTTCACGTGATAAAACTGGGTTTTACTTGAAAGTTTGGACAAATTTCGTGTTTCGGAAAGTTGTTAAGTTACCTGAAAATTCATAAGTTCTGGGTTTGTTCTTCATACCTTCAAAGAACCTTCAAAAAGTTCTTGAGTGTTCTTGGAATTTACAATTAAAAGATAAATTGAAAAAGGATTAAAAATCAATTAAATATATGTGACCATGCTTGGGTTGGTAAGTTAGACATGTTGTGAGTTGTACCTTGTGAGTAAAAGATAAGATTTGTGTTTGAAAAATCTCACCAACTATTTCACCAACCGTCTGAGACCTTATCCACGACGAAACGATCAAGCGACGAAACCCAAGTGTTTCGCCAAAAGCATCTTCAACGAAACACATTGAGTTTCGTCATAAGACATTTCGACGAAACAGAAGTGTTTCGTGGAAAGTGTTTGTTCGAGATTGTTGTCAATTTTAAATAGAAGGTTTATAAAAGTGTGATAACATTGTGTTTTCAAGTATTTGATCAGGTATTCTACTTCATACATCAAATATGAGCTGTACAAGTCCATGGGATTGGAGTACGGACCCACGACCAGGTCAAAATCAGAATCAGACTTCGATGGCCACATACTTAGTGAATTCCATACCTCAACAACAACAGTCAATAAGTGCAAGTCAATGGGCATTGGTTTCGAATCAAAATCAAAGCATTCAGAATCTTTTGCTTAGCGAGAGTGAAACGGGCAGCAACAATCGCCCACCAAAGTTGAATCACATGAACGACTTTCCATCATGGAAAGGTCGTTTCCACACATATGTTCAAGGGCAAAGCACCGAACTTTGGACGTGTTTCATTACTACACGCAACCCTACCCTCGAAGTAGCAGCATCAACTTCAGCGGGTTTTGCTAATATGCTTGAAGATGACAAGAAAGCCTATGACTTAGAGAAAAAGGCGTTTGCTATACTTACACAAGCGCTTCACAAAGAAATCTATCATCAATTCGGCTATTTTAAGAACACGAAAAATTTATGGGATGCATTGGTAGCGAGAGGAGAAGGAAATGCAGCTACTAGAAAGATATGCCATGATTTATTGAAGAAAGAGTTTGAATCATTTCAATTCTTGGATAATGAAACCTTAAATGATATGACTTATCGTTTTTATCATTTGATTAGTGAAATGAGTTCTTATAATGTTAATGCAACTCATCAGGAAATGATTGCACGGTTTGCTGATGCACTACCTCCTAAGTGGAGTCCATTCATTGAGCTTCTAAAGCATACGGGCGCTCTGGATACAACCATTGTCGGTCTCTATGAATTCATTCAGAAGTTGGAGCACAAGAACGAAGAGGAAATTCGGAAAGCTAAAAGGATTGCAATTGCACCTCCTCAAAACACAGAAATGTATTTGCCTGGTTTTGGTCCTTTAGCTAGTTCTAGTTCCGTTCAGCAACCGAAGCTTCAAACGGCGTTTGTATCCAATACAAGCTCATCACCGTTTCCACAGTGGGATCAAAGTGCTTATCTTTCACAATCCATACCCCGACCTCAAGCCCAACCACAACAACAACAAGCACATTATACCAACAATCCTTCACCCCAAGACACCAACACTGTCAGAGTTGACACTTCAAACCTCTCAAAAGTTAGCATTGAAGTAGCAAAGAAGCATATGGAACTCATTAATACAATGGTCAGTGCTTACTGCGGTTTGGTCGCAGGTCAAATTGGAAACATCAATATGACCAATGAAGATTATCAACAAATCGACCGTGATGAAATGGAGTTGATGGATATAAAGTGGGCGTTTGCAAGTGCTGTTAGAAGGGCAAAGGATTTCATGACTCGAACTGGAAGAACTTCGTTGGAAAATAAGAAGGATACGAAGTACGGGTTTGATAAAGATGCGGTTACATGTTTCAATTGTGGCGAAAAGGGTCACTTCAAACGTGAGTGCACCCGACCAAGCAAACAAGGCAATCAAAATCCGTTCAGAAATCAGACGAGTACTTCTAATGCAAATCAAGACAATCGTGAGCGAAGGATAGTAGCGGTGAACAACAATCCGAACTAGAACCAGAACCAGTCTGGACCTTCAAACACCAACAGAGCATTAGTTATTCAAGCTGATGAAGGGTGTAATTGGTCTGTACAATTTGGGGAAGGTGATCAAGAAGGAGGAGGAACAACGTGTTATGCAAAGATCATCAATTACATCAAGCACGTTCACAAGGAAGAATTTTCTGAAAGTGTCGACAGTTCGGGTTATACCGGGAGTTCTGATGAAGAAAGTTCTACTTCGGGCGATTATCATTCTGAATCTGATGTGAAGGAAGAAGCAAGTTCTGATGTTGATGACTTATTAAATGAAGCAGAGGAGTTGAAATGTCAGAAATCTGTTCTGATCAAGAAGGCTGCTGTAGCAACTAAGGAAATGGAGAAGTTCTTCTCTGAAGACGGATCTTTTTCTTTTCAAACTGCCTTTATGGAAAATGTCTCAGCCTCTACGAGTCAGGTAAATTCTGAAACTCCTGCTCCTAGTGTTTGTAATTCTTTGCAGATTTGAAGCTTGAATCTGAAAAGCTTCATAGTCATAATCAAAGTTTGGTTATTGAAATGTCTAAGTGCAAAGAGGCAAATATGGATCTGGTTAGAAACGAAAAGGAATTTAAATCTGTAATTGAAACCTTAAAGAAAAGTGTTTCCGAAGTGAACAAAATTGTTTACCATAAACAAGTTCGTATTAACGATTACTTTAACATCGTTGAGGAAACCAAAAAGGAACTAGCCATTGCCAAATGCGAGCATGATGCAATCAAGCTCAAGTTGGAGAGTTATTCTAACTCCCAATTTGTGCTCGATCACATCATTGACGTTCAAAAACTGAAAGGAAACAAGAAAGGCGTAGGGTATAAGAAGTGTTCGCCCCCTTTGAGACACAATTATACTCGAATGCCTGATGAAGAGGATATGCCTCGGTATGAACCCAGTGTGCCTCTTGATTATGAGGAATTTACTACTGGCCTAGGGTTCAAATCGGACAGTTCTTCAAGTACATCATCCGAGCAAACAGAAACTTCAACATCAACGAGACAAAGTCCTCTAATCATTGAGGACTATGAGTCGTCTGATGATGAATCAGAATCAGATATGTGTGATTAGGATAAATCACTTGACAAGATGAAAGGAGTAGAAATTCCAATTGAGAATCATATTCTTTGTGATCCTCCTACTCCTGCTGTTCAACCAGTTGTCAAATAAGTGATAGATCCTGTCAAGAATGACAAGAAATCCGTGTCTACCATTAAGAGTAATAATGTGTTGTACACTTTGGTTGGTGATTCTAAAATCTATTCAGATCATGATTTTCCTATTAAAAATGTCAATCCATCTTCGATTGATAAAGTTTTTGAAGATAGTACAAACAAATTTTTGGGAAAGACCATTCCAGGAGTCATTGTAACTCAATGTGACCCAATCCCAAAAGCTGAAATCAGGAAACAATTTGGAAATCAAAAATCACCAACAAAGCAACAACCTATTGATTCTAAGGGTAAACAACCAGAAAGGCGAGCTCAAAAGCCTAACGTTTCTCAATCAAAATTTGAAACAAAAGGAGCTCGTTATCAGAAGAAAAACAGTAATGTCAGATTTGTAGCATCAAAGGGTACGGATAAAATTGAGACTTTTGAAAACAAATCAAACACCGATTTTGTATAACAAGTCAAGATTTTAAAACGTAACAGTCAAAACAATTACACTCAACATACAAACGGGTGTGATGAGAAAGCAAGTACCTCAGGTTCTACGGGTTCGACATCTGTTGGTCGATCATATTCTCCTAAGTTTGTGGAAAGGAAAACGTGTTTTAAATGTGGGGAGTTTGGGCATATCATTAAGAACTGCTCAAACACTCCAAAAGATAAATTTGTTGAGAAAGCACCACCTGAAAAGGTTCACCCTCAACGTCGTCCTGTTTCACCACTTGAAAATCATCAAGAAATCGAGATCACTTTTCGTGATGCTCAGGGACGACCCAAGACCACTAAGGCTTGGGTCCCCATCCTCAACTGATCATTGGATAATATGTGTAGGATGTTCCAGGAGGAAGTATTAATAGTAATTGGATTGTTGATAGTGGAGCATCTAGGCACATGACAGGCGACTTACGACTTCTATATGATGTGAGAAATATTAGAGGAGGCTATGTCGCATTTGCTGGAGACAAAGGCGGATACATCACGGGAGAGGGAATGATCTCCAATGGTGTTGTATGTTTCGATAAGATCAATTATGTTCGTCAAATTGATCATAATCTTCTCAGTGTTTAGCAAATCTGCGATAAAAAGTTCACTGTGCATTTTGATGATGCCGGTTGTTATGTGCTTAAACCTGGTTTCAAAATTCCACAAGAATGGATTCTCTTATCGGCTCCAAGAGTTAATGATCTTTATATTCTTGATATGAGCCAAGCGATTACGACCTCTGCACAAGTAACGTGTTTTGTCTCAAAAGCCACAGAGAAGGAGTCTATATCTTGGCACAGAAGAATGGGGCACATTCACTTGAGGAAGATGAACCATTTGGTGAAAAACAATCTTGTGAATGGTGTGCCTGTGAGAAGTTTTCATCTACAAGATCTCTGTGTTTCGTGCCAGAAAGGGAAGCAAACGAAGAAGTCTCACCCTTTGAAGAAAATCAACACTGTTAGCATGCCTCTCGAATGTCTTCATATGGACCTTATTGTCTAGTGGTTACTGATGATTATTCTAGATTTTCTTGGGTATCTTTTATGGCACACAAGAGTGATACTCCTGGCATCCTCAAGGATCTTCTTACGATGTTGGAAAATCTCTACACGTTGAAAGTTAAGAGGATCAGAAGCGACAATGGAACTGAGTTCAAGAACCGTGTGATGGATGAGTTCTGTACTTCTAAAGGCATTCTTCATGAATACAGTTCTCGCTACACTCCACAACAAAACGGTGTCGCGGAGAGGAAGAATCGGACGATAATCGAAACTGCAAGAACGATGTTGGTAGAGTCGGAGCTTCCTGTTCAATTCTGGGGGGAGGCTGTGTTGACAGCTTGCTACACACTGAACCGAGTTCTTACAGTTAAGAGGCATGGCAAAACTTGTTTCGAACTTCTACAGAAAAGGAAACCGGATCTCTCTTTTCTTGAACCTTTTGGCGGTCCATGTACTATGATTGAGCCGGATGGAAAGTTTGGCGCAAAAGCTATCGAGGGTTTCTTCCTTGGATATGCAACTCCAATTTTTCGCGTATGGAATCTGCCAACCAAAAAGATTGAGTTATGGAGTGAATTAAGGGTTCAAAGGTACACAAATCCTGTTAGAGCTCCGGGTGATCCTTGGATGTTCGATTACGATGGGCTATTCGACTCTTTTAATCTGCCAATCTTTGACGAAGAATCTGCAGCTGCTAGAATGTTATTCGATAATGACAACGCTGCTGGCTCTCCATTGGTTAGACCTGTTATCGTTAACCCCCAAGGTTCTAATTCGGTTAACAATACGATACAAAATGAGGTATTTGAAGATGCTACTGATTACAATGAGTCATCGGAAGATGATGAATATCATGATGCGGCAGAAGGCTCTTCAGCTACAGTTGCTCCTGTTCAAGGTGCTTCTTTAGAAACTGCTCATGTGCAGAATGTTGATACTGCTGAAGGGAATGCGTCCACTTCTACGGCTATTCCCAATGTAGAGTTGGTTGTTGATCTTAATATTCACAATTTGGGTATTAATGCTCGTGTTCCTGAAAATCCTGAAATGAGGATTCACGATACCCATCCCCAGTAGAACATTAAAGGAGATGTCCAACGCGGTGTGCAGACGCGTAATTAGCTGAGAAATTACCAGAATGCTGGTTTATATTCAGCCATTAGAGAATCTGGTCTTGAAAATGATTGGTCCTTTGCGTGTTACGTTTCACAAGAAGAACCGAAATCTTGGAAGGAAGCCTTAAAAGATAATTCTTGGGTTGAAGCCATGCAGGACGAACTGCAGCAATTTCAAAAGCTAGGTGTTTGGAAGCTTGTTGAAAAGCCAGAGGATTACAAGAAAATTGGCACACGCTGGGTTTATAAATGCAAGAAGGACGATCGTGGAGTAGTTATTCGTAACAAGGCGAGATTGGTTGTTCAAGGATTTCGCCAGATTGAAGGCATTGACTACAATGAAGTTTATGCACCTGTTGCACGTTTGGAAGCTATTCGGATCTTTCTAGCTTATGCTTCTTTCAAAGGATTCAAAGTCTTCCAGATGGACGTCAAAAGTGCTTTTCTTCACGGGATAGTTCAGGAAGAGGTGCTCGTCGAACAACCTCCAGGTTTTGAAGATCCTATTCACCCCAATCGGGTCTGGTTGCTCAACAAAGCTCTTTATGGTTTACATCAAGCACCTAGAGCTTGGTACGCAACCTTATCCAATTATCTTCTGGATAATGGATTTCGACGAGGTCTTATTGATTGCACACTCTTTATCAAAGAACAAGATGGAGATCTTCTGCTGGTGCAGGTATACGTTGACGATATAATATTTGTTTCTACTAATGATTCTATGTGCAGGAAATTCGAACGTGTTATGCAGGAAAAGTTCGAAATGAGCGCTACGGGGGAGATGAATTTCTTCTTGGGCCTACAAGTTCAACAAACAGAGTCTGGGATATTCATCCATCAGACTAAATATGTTGGTGACATCTTGAGCCGATTCCAGATGTCAGATGTAACGCCCATTGGTACCCCACTTCCGCAGAATCACGGGATTACTCCGGATTTGAAGGGTGAAAGCATCAACTCCTCATACTATCGCGCTATGATCGGATCTCTCATGTATCTCACTGCTTCGAGGCCTGACATCATGTATCCAACGTGCCTGCTTGCAAGATATCAAGCTAACCCGAAGTCCTCTCATCTGTCAGCTGTTAAAAGGATTTTTCGCTATTTGAAGGGTTACCCTGACACCGGTCTTTGGTACCCTAGGGATGATAGCTTTGACTTGATCGCATACAGTGATTCTGATTTTGGTGGTTGCAAAATTGATGGCAAATCAACAACAGCAGGATGTCAATTCTTAGGAAATCACCTGGTTACATGGCAGTGTAAGAAGCAAACGTGTGTTGCTACATCAACTTGTGAAGCAGAATACATTGCTGCCTCTAGTTGTTGCTCCCAAGTCTTGTGGATACAACAACAAATGTGCGACTACGGTTTTGAATTCCTATCTACTCCTATTTTTGTTGATAATAATGCTGCCTTACAGATCACTAGAAATCCTGTGCAACATTCTAAGACCAAACACATCAAAATTAAATATCACTTCATACCTGATTGTTTTGACAAAAGATTAATTGATGTCGTTCATGTCCCCACCGATCACCAACGTGCCGACCTGTTTACAAAAGCTTTTGATAAATCACGTTTTGATTATCTACTTTTGGTCAATGGCATTAAGGTTATACCCGAGTAAACTTCTTTGGCTAATCGTTTTTGTAAATATTTTCTTTAAAAACTCTAAAAATTCAAAAAGATTTTCGTTTTCGTAACCTTTTAGCATTTTAGGGGAGTAAATTCAAGAAAATACAAAAACATTTAAAAAACCAAAAAAATCCAAAAAGATGTCTTTACTTTTTGTCTTTTCGTTTCAAAATTCAAAATAAAAAAAATAGAAAATCAAAAATGATTTCTTGGATAAAGGAAGATGATGATATTCACTGGTGTGGTCGGTCAACGTGTTCAAAAATGTAAAACAAAAAATTGATGAAAAATGATAAGTATCTCTACTAACGATGTATCGGTAGGCTCACAATCAAACTAAAATGTGCAGGATGATACAAACCTAACAGACTTCAAGTCAGGTGGGAACCATTCATTGGCATATGGTCTTAGTACTGAAATTTTGTTTGATTGATTGCCGAGGTTCTGAGATATTCGGTCTTTATGCTGCTTATCATCTGGGTATCATGGTTGTATCAAACCGAAAAATAACGGAGACGAAGTCTAGATCTTCCATGATACCATACATACGTGTACATATTGCATTCGACCTCAATAAGTGATCAACAATCATATGTCCCTCAAATAAGTGATAATATATCACATTTGTCCGGGAGTCAAGTTCGTCTCTCTGCTGTACGAAAGTACTGACCTGTTCACGGACTTGCCCCTGTGCCCTCATGCATCGAAAATCAAGTTCCTCATCAACAAGTGATTCTATCACATAGGGCTTGTTTTCGAATCAAAATAAGTGAGTTTCTCACATTCTTTTATACGTCAAACAGATGATAATCGGTATACTCACCGGTAAGATGAACTCTCGTGCATACCTTGATACGGGAATGTGTCGTGAGTGGATTCACATCGACTTGTAAGTATAATCCTTACCGTAAATCATATCTCCTAATTGTGATTACGTTTGATCAGTTTGAGCTTATGTGGACAACAATACCAATAATCGAGGTAGTATACTTATCCAGAGCTTTAAACAGAATTCAAAAACATGTTGACTAAGACCGTAAGCTGGTATGATTCCTTATCCTTGAAACTCGCAAAAAGTTTGCACTTGTACAGTTGTTTATTGCTTTCAATAGCTTTTCGTTTAGTTTACCGCGCTTTAATTTCAGTTTTAGTTTAATTTGTAAAGTTCGTTTTTGATTAAGCCGCAGTTGTTGCTTGGTGTTTTCTGCCGGAAGCCTGAAACCTACTTCATAAAACGTCCTTGCATTTGAAAACTCAATCAAAATGGAAATGTGTTCAATTAATCAAAATCTGTTCAGTGTGCAAAATTTTCATGCCTTAGTATTTTTTAAAAATGATGTCGACGAAACGAACTGTATGGTCGACGAAACAAATTAGTATCGACGAAACTCTGTTGGTCAAAGTCAAATGTTTCAACTTGGTCAACCTTGGTCAAACTTGTTTTGGTAATCGACGAAACACCTCGTTTCGTCGAGGTTACGACAAAACGCAAATGGCCCATTTCGTTTCGTCGTGGGCTAAACTTTACGGCCCAAGTCCAAGCCCAACAGTTTGTTTCGTCGAGCCCACAATCCGTTTCGTCGAGATGTTCGTTTCACCGAAGTAAGGCGGTGTATTTAAAGGGTCCCAGGTCAATTATTTGATCACTTTTTCAAACTTTGCCCTGTTCATCATCTCCAAACACTCAACCGCCATACCCTTCACCATACCCATTCTCGAACCCTCAAAACCCTAATTTTACCTTGAAATCTAACAAATATCAAAGGTACAAAAATGTTCATGATCATGTTTCTAACACTATGACCCGTCTGTTTTTGTCCGAAACCCTCGGAGACCCTTTTTACTTGTTGTGTTCATGCTTTAATCATGTGTGTGCTTTGTTTTTCTCATAAAGACATACAGGTTTAGATGTTTACCTTGTTTAATAGATGATTTGGGTTTGGGTTTCATGTAACACAAAACAGGGGTTGGTCATTGTTGGTGTTGTTAACTGATTTGGGTGGTTTTCGGATAAAATTTATGTTTACATTACATTTTGGGTATGTTTCCTACTTGGGTTGGGTTAAACAAAGTATTGATTTTGGTTTGTGATGATCTGATCGTTGTTTAAACCCCATACGGCGAAACACCCAAATTTCTGAAACCCTAACTATTCAAAAACCCCCTGCACGACGAAACGCCTTTACGACGAAACGCCTTTACGACGAAACACCTTTACGACGAAACGCCTTTGAGATGGATCCATTTCGTCGAGGTACTGTCGACGAAACGCTGCTGGTCAACGGTCAACTCTGACTTTAGTTGACCAAGGGTGTTTCGTCGTACATTAGGGTGTTTCGTCGAAGACTCTCTGTTTCATCGTCCATGCCTTAGCAAATTTTTGAGTATGGTGCTTCTTCACAGAATGTGTGTAATAATGTATTTAATGTCCATTTGATGTTCAAACATGTTTGTATATAAGTTTAATACACTTATTGTGACATTGTGACTTATTGTGGACATTTTCATATACAGATGGCACCGAAAGAAGGAAAACGTAAGAAACCAACTAAGAAGGAAAACAAGTCGGAAGAGGAGATAATGTCTGAAAAGCGTCATAATCAAATTGCTTTTCTGGATCCGGAAGAAAAGATCGCTGAACTGAAAGATATCACTAAGTGGATAAGGGAGTCACAGATCAATTATGCTGTTACATTCTCAACGCCCGTCTACAAATCTCTCATCAAAGCCTTCTGGGATTCCGCAAGTGTTGTGCAAGTGGATGGAAAGGAAGTTATTAGGGGTCGTGTGAATGATTTGGATGTCATAGTCTCTCCGGATACCTTGAACGAGGTTTTACAGCTACAAGACCATCCAGATGCTCCATATTCTATACCTATCATATGTACGCGAGGCTGCTTGTTACGAATGAAGTGTACAGGAGACATGTTCAGCACTCAAATCAACAAGGATGATCTGCCGTTACGCTACAAGTTTCTACTACATGTTCTCTTTCAGTGTCTTAGCAATAGACGTGCTGGATACGATATGGCTGGAAATGATCTAGTTTGTTTCATGGTGGCGTTGGTGCTAAACAAACCGTTTAGCATCTTAAAGTACATCTTCGCCAATATGAAGGAAAATATGACGAGGATTGGAAGTAGAATAACCGGGAATAAGTTCTGGATGTATCCGCGGTTTCTTCAAATGATCATGAATGTTCAACATCCTGGTCTTCCTAAAGCCGACAACGATATTCTGAAGATAGAAGCAATGAACTTCAATTCATTAAGGATAATCAAGAACCTTGCATCCAAAAGATACAAAGAAAGCGATCCTCCAAGGAAGTTGATCGGTGCGCTAGGGAATCCAGATTACGTTGCTCCAGCTGATGATAAATGGCGTCACAATGACAGCCAATCAGATGACGAAGAGCCGGAGCTGAACAGGAAAAGGATCGAGAAGTTTGGTCCAGATCCAGTTGATTCTGATATGTCTGAAAGTGATAGTGAAGGTGATGATGATGATGGTGATGATGGTGGTGATACAGGTGCCGTTGGTGCATCTAGTGCTGGTACAGCCGGTGGTACATCAGCAGGTGGCGATGACGAGTCTGATTCTGATTCGGATGATCTTCTAATCGAGCCTGGATACGAAGCGTATCTCGATGAACGTGGTGTTAAAAGATACAGGAGGATTAGACAGGAAGATGATCCTGAATAAGTTCCAGAGGTTACTGAAGCGGAACGTTTAAAGAAAAGGAAAGCTGAGAAAGCTGCTGAGAGTCAAAAGAAGAAATCAAGAAGATACTTGAGTACCTCTGCTAGGCAATCTGTTCCTCAAAAGCCTGTTCAAGAAACTCCTGTGGTATCTTCAGCTGCTGAAACTCCAACATTAACCCCTCAGGCCGTTCCACAAAGGCCAATGGCTGCTGCAATTAGAGCAACTACATCTCAGTCGAGTGCTGACCGTCAAAGGATATTCTCTGAAATGTCTCAAGACGAGAAGAACAACTTCTTATTCTCTCAATTTGAAGCGGCGGCAGATCGTATTCAGAGGCAAACTGGTTTCATTAGGATCACGAAAAATGATCAGGTCAGTCAACAGGTGGAAATAAATCAGTTGAAGTCCACTGTTGGTCAACAACAAACTATGATAGAGCGCCAACAAGCTGAGATTGATCTACTCAAAGCTGAGAATGTCCGCTTGAAAGCTGCAGACGTGGAGAGAGAGAGAAGTAGTTCTATACTTCGAAAGCTGGCTGAAGATCTTAAAGGAAGATGTGACTACATGAGAGAATGGTACGAATCACAAAATACAACGATAGTTGATGGAGTTAAGACGATAACTGCTGGCTATGAGTTTCTTCGAAAGTGGGTTGCTACTCTGTGGGATGATCGATGTAAGCAACAAGAAGTTATGAAGAAACGGGATGATGATCCTGAAGATCAAGGGAATCCTGATCCTTCTACTACATCACAGCAGCCGCCAGCCGCTACATCTTCTGCAATCGTTGTTGTTCAGCCGCCAGCGATCGAATCTTCTCAAGGAACCTCTTCTGGAACAGTTCAACAGATTGAATGTACATCTTCTATTCCTAGCAGTGCTGATCTTGCATTGCAGGTTATTCATCCAATCAATGGAGAATTACTTGAAGAAGGTGAAATTGTCGAGGATCTTTCACATGAGCAATTGCTTGCTCTACATGCTATGAGAGAGATTGACGATGCTGAGATTGATAAGATGCCTAGTGAGCCCGAATCTACTGATGTTGAAAACATTGAAGAGATTGTTTTTTAGGGAAATGAGAAGAAGTCTGCGTATGTGCATCAAGACGGCACTGAATTCGCTCCTTTCGATGAAGAATGGCTAAAAGAGAATGTGGACATCATTGATGAGCATTTAAAAAACCTTGATACTTCTGAGAATGCCACTGATGCGTTCTTCGAATGGCGAAAATAGTTTTTATCCAAGGTTTCCAAACATGTGCCAGAAGTCGCTCAAGTCGATTTCTTACAATTCGAGAAAGCTAAGCCGAGTGGACGAATCCTCTGTTGGATGTTCGTCAAGGAAATACATTGCGTCACCATCGAAAGGGAATTCGGAATTCAATACTTCCGATCGTTGCTGAGCATACTATCTTTGCTTTTTTACGATGTGGCAGCATTGACGAAGATTGAGCTCATTAATCGCTCAAACTTTGAAGGCGCAACTTTATTCGAACGACTGATAAAGATGAACAAGAAGTCTGGATGGAAGGACGAGTCGTACAAGCCTCAGTTCCCTATTTATCAGCAAATCAAGTTTACTCTTGTTCCAGAAACGAACACCGGGCGCTACAATCTTGTGTATCAGCCCGCGAAAGTCGTAGATAAAATCCCCTTGATGCCGATGAAGCAAAAATTTCTTGGAGAAATGATGCTATGGTGTTATGACTCTGACACGCACGAGGCAGTGATTGTTTTTTATGGCGATCGTGAAAATTTCAGAATGTTGGATCCGATGTGGATCGTTAACATGTCCGCGTCCGACATTGACAAATTGTATAGGCACGACATTTTCTACGAAGACAAGGAAGCGCATCAAGCGTTGCGATTTCAGCGCATCGCTTGCTTCTGCTACTACCGGGGAATTCATGCGGGCAGTTCGTGGTCCGAACAACACTGAAGATTGAAGATTGGAAGACCGAAGACGAGTAACAGACAAGGGGGAGTTTGTTGGTGCACCTTTTTGTGTCTGTAACTAGTATTGTTTATCGTTGTAATTTGTACGATCTTTTGATGTTTATCGAGTCTGTATTTGCCGTCGACCAAGTCGGATATCCTCCTATCCGCTTGTGTCCGACTTATTTGTCTCTATTTGGTATGTAATGATATATGAACAATGCATGTTGCATATAAGGGTAAAACTGTCATTATGTTTGTGTTTGTATGAGGTTTGCTGCAACTGTCTGTTTGCAGCAAACAGTTCACAATTTGCAGCCTTCGACGAAACACCCTTTGTTTCGTCGAACACCTAACGACAAAACGGACAATGACAATTTCATCTTTTTTCGTCGTGATCAGCGACGAAACTCCCTTGTTTCGTCGACTGTTGGGCTTCTTCAGGCCCAATGTCTGGCCCAATGTTTGTTTCGTCGAGCCCACTTTTGGTTTCGTCGATGTTAGGCCCAGGCTGCTATATAAACACTTTCTGGTTTCTTTTTGAAACTAGATGAGAGCATACCCTGAGAGATATTCTGTCAAACTGTGTGTGTATCAGTTGATCTTGGTTCTCATCCCATTTAATCAATAGATTGCGTTTCATTGGTTATACCGTGTGTGTTATTTAATGTGTTTGATTTGGCATAGTTACGGGGATTCCGCACCCGTGACATTGTTTGTTATAAACAAGGGTTTGGTTTTCGTTATCGATCCTCAGATTTCGGGACCAACATGTATCATCCATGTTCCATTTATAACTAAGTAACATTATGCAATTGAACTTTAGCCTAAATCCTATTGTACCCTGATCAAGTTGTTTAAATGCTATAACTGACCTTAAACACACTACAGTGGCAGAATCCTTGTTCAAATGCTACATTTGATCCTAAACACACTCAAGTGGTTAGATCCTAAACACACTCAAGTACTTAGACCCCAAACACAGTTAATAACTTAAAATCAAAGACTTATGTGTAGCAAAAAATAATAATAATAAAAAATAAACCAATACCATCAACTTAAATTATCCTATAAACCAGCAAAAGGCTTATGTGCAGCAAATATCCACTGATGTCATTTGATCCTAAGCACATCAAACATACATCTCAAACAAACAATACTATGAACTTAAATTATACTCGGTGTCAGTTGACCCTAAACACAGTCAAGTAGTTAGATCCAAAACACAGTTAATAACTTCAAATCAAAGACATTTTAATAAGCATCAATCCGACTTATATATCACCATTAAATCAATGACAGTTGATTATGCATCATTAAGAATTATATATCACCATTAAATCAAAGAGAGTTTAATAAGCATCATAACAGTTAGATAACAAAACAAAGGTTAATCCTGATCATTAACTTCAGAACCCAAAAAATGATCAATTTCCAAAATAACCCTTTTAAACTGTTATACATAAGCTACTACTTAAGTGATCATCAACTAATCTTACATACCCAAAATTTGATCAACCCAAGTAACCCAAATTAACCGTTGCGACTAGCAGTGATCATCAACTACCGGAACTACTAAGCAACAACAACACTTATAATTAATATATTATATATGCATCATATATGTAGAGCAAGGGTGCAGGAACCATTCATCAGCGACGTTGGAAACAGAGTTCCACCCGGAACCTCCTGCCGGTCCTCATCAGGACCCGATACTAGATTCTGACGTAGTGTCTGGTGACCTGCACCCCCTGAAACCGACTGGAATCAAACATAAACAACCTAAAATTCAGGTTTCATACAAGGAACCATTCACGAAATTAGTTGAAAAATGCAAATTTAAGACAATGTCGTACCGACAACGTGGAATGTGAATAATATGACAGCATAATTGGGGGAGGGGGGAGGAGTGGAGTGTAGCTTATGAATGAAGATTGGGGATTAAAAGGTAGAATTACTTATAAAGTTTTACAAAATTACGTTTTTGCCCTCCCTGTCATTAAATTACTTGACGGTCAACTAACGGCCATTTGGTCCAAAGTCTTGATTGTGAGCAATTGAAAACGTCAGGGACTGGACTGTTGATTTTTTTCAAATGAGGGTTGAACCTTAGATTGAGTGTAAACCCCAGGGACTAAAACTGTACCTTACTCTTTAAAAAATCCCAACTTTCAACAATTTGTCAATAGTACTCTCAACTTTCTATTTGTACCACACCACTCCCAACGTTTAACTTATTATTTTCTGACACTAACAAACTAACTGAACCCTAACCCTGGTAGTTTTTTACTGATGTGGCACTTGTGTGCTGACGTGACATTTTTTGATGACATGGCAACTGATGTGACATCTGATTTGGCTTTTTTGATGACGTGGCAGATGATGTACGTGGCACTGGCATCAGCAAACTGTGTTAGTGTTGGATTAGTTTGGGAGTGGTGTCGGAAAATAAGTTGAAAGTTGGTAGTGGTATGATATAAATCGAAAGTTAAGAGTGTCATTGGCCAATTGATGAAAGTTGAGATTATTTGAATTCAATATCCAAAGAAAAAAATATATATAACAGTTTCAAAGATGCGTGATCACAAGTTTCTCGAGAGTCATACGGCACATAATGCACAAATATGTTACATTCAGCGATGGTTCGATGTTTACTATGTATTAGCTAGATATAATAAGCATATTTATATTATATGTATTAGCCCTTTTTACTTTTATATTAAAGTTGTTAGGGAAAAAAACAAAATACTAATATATTATCGCAATTGAATTTGTTAGAGAAAAACAAGAAAAAACATTGTAATATTAAGATAGAAAAATCCACAATAATCCAAGTTCGATTATTCCAACCCTGTAGAGTGGCTCTCTAGTTTGTTTGTTTCCGATCATACATATATCCACCACTATAAACATAAACACCCGATCACATTTTCTGCTACAATCCTGTTTTCCTTCCAATTATGAAGTTATTTCAAGCTTACCTGAATGTACTACTTTTCCTTTCATTAACAGCAACATCAATTGCAATTGATCCAAAGTACGCTAAGACAGGGTGCAATGATACGTGCGGGAATGTGAGGATTCCATACCCTTTTGGAATCGGTGCGGATTGTTCTATCAATCAATGGTACACCGTTGATTGCAACTCATCAACACCATATCTATCTGCACTCAACTACCTGGAAGTCTTGGATGTGAACTTGGATAATCAAACAGTCACTGTTAATACACCAACAATCTCTTATTGCCAAAACCCAGTTACCAATAGTAGTCAAGCGATGAGCGTTGATCTTAGTAGGAGCCCCTTCTTGTTTTCCAGATTAAAAAATAAATTCGTTTTTGAGGGGTGTGGTAATGGTGTTATGGTGGATAATGGGAGGGTGCTCACAGGATGTTCGAGTAATTCTTGTCTGAATGACAGTACTGTTAGGGAAAGAAATAACCAATGTTTAGGCATAAGCTGTTGCCAAGCGACAATTCCTTATTATCTAAAGTCATACACCATGAATGTCACGGGCTTGCGGGGAGATGGGAGTTGTGGGTATGGGTTCTTGGTGGATGAAGATTCGTATGTTAAAGGAAGGCTTTCTATTGGTGTGAACAACACTTCTGTTCCCGTTTCCCTGATGTGGACCCTTACACAAAGTGACACAGTAAGTTGTTGTGAAGGATCTAGCCCTAGTATTCTCGAACTGAATACGGGTAATGGTACTTCCGTACAGTCACCGAAATGTCCCCTTTATGTAAAATTCGTAGGCAACCGTTATTTATTTGATGGATGTCAAGGTATCGATCTACATATTTCTGTTTTAATAACTTGTTCTATACTTCTATAGCACACGTTTTCAGTTCTTGATACAATACCCTCTTACATGACGTTTGTTTAATTAGTTAGGGACGAATGTGCAACGTGCCACACTTCCCTCTGTGACTATGAAATGATATACGATGGTGATGGCTCAAGCAGAATAAGCAACTTCACTTGTTTAGAAAATCCCTTTGGACCCTATTCATATCCTACGAGTTCTGAAGGAAAATCATCGTTCATGGGTACTGTAATTCTAGGTAATATATTCATATTCGATCTTTTTTTCATGATCTGTAATTCTGCATACACCCTCTTTTCTTTGCAAGCTCTACAAATGTATAATATTGAGTATTTGGTAAGTAAAAAGGTTTTGTCATATTGGGCAATGGGTATCATGCATGTCATGAGAATTTACGTTCATAGATAAAAGGAAAAATGAAAAAGGGGGCAAATCCAGAAGATGACCGTTCTGACTTTCGTTTACAACAAAATGTCCCTTTGACTTTTAATCCCAAAAATGTCCTACAAACACGAGCGGCGATGGCCATATATTAAGGGAGACCGATGTGTTTAGGTCTAATCAGATTGTGTCACGTATCTAAAAACTTTGGTAACGCCTGTTAGGCCGGAGGGTGTGGGAGGCGCCACCACCGCCAGGTCACCATCTATGACGCCGCCGGCGCTATACCCCCACACCGAGCCATTCAAGAGGGGCGCTATAGGTGAGCTCGCCACCATGTTAACGAGGAAGAAGGGGTTGTTCAGGTGGGGCCCACTCGATGTCATCCAATCAAATTTTTTTTTTTTTTTTAATTTTGTTTAATAGGGGGCTCCATCCCACACTGTGCAAGTTAAAGGGGGACGTTATAAAGCCCCATGGCTGACGTGGATCCTACGTGGCGCTTACGTGTCTTGATAAAGCCCCTAGGAGCTCCATCCCACACCCTCCAGCCTTAGAAGTATAAATTAAACTTTGTTATGTTTATATATAGACAAAATGATAGTGCACGTCCTTTAGGTTTAACTAAAAGTACAATGCACGTCCTTAACGTTTAAAAGTTGCCCTGCAAATCCTTTAACTTTATTTTCGTTGCATTGCAAGTCCTTTATGGTAAACGGTGTTAATTTTAACCGTTAAATCCCCCATGTGCCTCCCATGTGAGGGGTAAATCTGTCCTTTCCCTTCATTTTCCTCATTTAAAACCCCAGTTACCAAAAACATTCAACATTTCTCTTCATCCCTTTCCTCTGTAATAACCATAACCCCAATACGTATTTCCCCTTCAACAAAAATTGGAACCCGCACTTAAATCTGACCGAGTTGCACCAAACCCGAACTCGAATCATGACCGAACCTGTAACGAACTCAATCTGCTGTCGACTAATTTTAACCCGCACCGGAGACCAAAATAACCACCACCTCAGCTGCTGTCGCAGGCGTGGCTCCGGCCGTCGAAGCCACCGTCAACATCATCATCATCAATTATCATCATCAGTCATCGGAAAAGAAAGAAAAGAAAAGAATGAAAGCAAGAAATGCAATATTAAAGAGCTCACCGAAAAAAGCTAATCCGAACGACACCGGAGAAGTCTCTCTCCCTCATCTCGTTCTCTCTCTCTCTCTCTCTCTGCCTCTCTAATTTCGCCGCCGCGCCGCCACCAGTTTGTGGTGGCCGGCCGTTTTACTTGAAGGAGAAGGTGATTGTGAGGTGAGGGGGTGAGAGGGTATACAAAGAGAAGAGGGGGTGTTTGTCGGACCAAAACGGCGTCGGAGGTCACCGATCTGGTGGCCGGATCTGGAAGACGAGAGGGAGAGTCGAAGGGGGTGCGGCTGGGTGGTGTTTGGGTGCCGGAAAAACGAGGGAGGAGGAGTTAGGGGTGTTGTGGGTGTTCGTCGCCTGCAAAACGAGGCGCCGGAGCTCGCCGGAGTGCGGCTCCGGTGGCCGGACACGGGAGAGATGACAGAGGGTGAGCGTGTGTGTGCGGGTGTTTGTGTTTGTGAAAAGTGAAGGAGATTAGGGTTTGTTTCTCCTTTGATAACTGGGTTAGGGAAAGGACAGATCTACCCTTCACGTGGGAGGCACATGGGGGATTTAACGGTTAAAATTAACACCGTTTACCATAAAGGACTTGCAATGCAACGAAAATAAAGTTAAAGGATTTGCACTGCAACTTTTAAACTTTAAGGACGTGCACTGTACTTTTAGTTAAACCTAAAGGACGTGCACTGTCATTTTGTCTTATATATATTAAAAAAAAAGTAGATATGATATGTATTCGGATATTAGAATGATAACTTATGTATTTTCGGTTTGATAAGCGGGTGAAGATTCAAATAACTGTCGGAGTAGTTATTCCTGCCTTTTCAAACCGCCAAAACAATAACATATATATATCTTATTGCCGGTCCGGTTATCAAGACATTCAAGTTTCTCTGGAATTGTCCATTATTCTCTGTTTGATTTCCTTGCATTCACTCGTTATACTTATACTGAACCATGGAAATACAATTCGGATCAATCACGAACAAGAACTCAACCATGTCTCATAAATCCGCTGCAAACATAAACTCTGATCCCCAACATAGTGGTATCAGAGCATCGATGGGGAAGAAGAAGACTGAAATCAAACCCACTTCCACGATGATGCCTTGCCAACACTGCACAGACAAGATGAACGGCAAAGATAAACGAATTCCTTGAGTGAGAACATGTTATTACTGTCACCAACCGGGGCACCAGATTTATTCCTGTCAGAAAAAGGAAACCGACGAGGCAACCCAACTAATTTAACAGGTGGTGAACACGGGAATACAGAAACAAGAAGGAGTGATTAGTGATCATCAAGAGATGATTGTTGTCGGTACCGAGGGAGGGCTATGGAGCGATATCTTGTACGTTAGTTCTGTATTCACACACCACATTGCCGGAAACTTAAATGTGTTTAAACGCATCAAACACAATGTTGGGGTTGACACACAGTCTGGGGGAAACAATTTCTTATTCACACGAGGGGTTGGGTCGGTTGAGATTAAAACAAGCAATGAAATAATAAGAATACAAAGTGTATTTTACTCACCGGAATTAGACCGGAACGTTTTGAGCATGGATTAATTAACGCTGCAAGGCTAGACTGTTAACAAGTCCGGTGATACTTGCAGAATTTATCCTATGTTCTCAACTCCGGTAAACAATTCTGTGAACGATGTGAGTGGTCTGACAAGGGAAGAAGAAATCGGCTTATCTGAAAAACGGGGAATACTCGATGTAAGTGTTTATGATGACGAATTCAAAGAATGATATTTAAACTCCTATTTCAAAGAATTAAATCTGTCATCACAAGAGACGGATTGGAGTTTGATGATCGTTAAGGCAATGGAGTTCCACGAATTTGCCGACTGCAAGGCTTTCCTGGACATGATCGATGATAGAGAGTTTGTTTATAGATACAAACACACGTTGGAGGCAAAATTCGAGGACATGGTGAAGTGGTTCCTGAATGTTTATATGGGGATGTCTTCGAGGCCAGTCCCTTCATACGCTCCAAACAAAAGGAAAATCGATCTGTTAGGTCTGTATGTGTTGGTGGGAAGAGACGGTGGATATAGGGAAGTTACAAGTGAGAATCTATGGCTAGTGATAGCAAAGGATCTAGGATTTGATTATCAAGATGGTGATTACATGAGGATCATCTATGCCATGTATCTTGACATCTTAGAGTATTATTACAAGTTCAAATCTATTCAAGAAAAGGTTCATAATAAGAAGATGGTTAACGAGGAAGAAGGTCCATCGCTAGACTGCCATGTGAGAAGAAAGAGTGTAGGAGATATACATGATGATACTGCTTCGGCTCACTATGCGCTCTACGCCGGAAACGAATGGGAAGATGATTGGAACTTCCAAAAGAAAAGGAAGCGGTTCAACTTCAATCACATGAGGAAAGCTGTTGAAGATGCCAATCGGAGTGTTATGCAGCCTACTTCAAAACATAACTAAAGTTTAAGGGGGTTATGTTAGAAGTATAAATTAAACTTTGTTAGGTTTATATATATTTATTCAAACTTATATAAGTAGATATGATATGTATTCGGATATTAGAATGATAACTTATGTATTTTTGGTTTGATAAGCGGGTGAAGATTCAAATAACTGCCAGAGCAGTTATTCCCGCCTTTTCGAACCGCCAAAACAATGACATATATATATCTGATTGCCGGCAAATATTCCGGTTAACAAGACATTCAAGTTTCTCTCGAATTGTCCATTATTCTCTGTTTGATTTCCTTGCATTCACTCGTTATACTGAACCATGGAAATACAATTCGGATCACTCACGAACAAGAACTCAACCATGTCTCATGAATCCGCTGCAAACATAAACTCTGATCCCCAACAACGCCGGCGGCTCCGACTGTATTTCTATAAGACCGCGGAGAATGGTGGCGTGGGTTGAGGCGGGGAAGACAACCAACGGTGGTTAGCCCACTCTGTGGCAGTGTTGGCTTGGCGTTGCCCAGCTAGTGTTGCTATGAAGCCCGACGTTGGGCTAGGGGAGGGGGGGGGGGACCTGGCTAGCTGGGATTGGTTGGGGAAACTAGACCGTTGGGGGTAGCCGTTAGGCAAACGGCTAGTTTAATTAAAAAAAAGATATTTTTTTCACCCTATAAATTCTGCCATTTTTTTTACAATCTTTATCACTTTTTCTACATTCTACTTCTTTTATCTTAATATTTTTATAAATTTAACCCACATCCTCTACAATGTATCCTTTTAACCGTGGATACGACCCAACCAACACTTTTGGATACCAACCCTTAGTATTTATTTGTTTTTATTTTATGTATTTTTTTTTCTTAATTTTATTTGCAGTTTTTTTTAAATTATATTTAGTATTCAATTTTAGTTAAAATAAAATTTAAATAGTTTAAAAAATAATAAATAACAAATTACATATGGCTGGCCACGCCAACCCACACCCAGCCATGTGCCACGCCACGTCGCACCAGCCATATGACCCCACCAGCTTGCCACTTGTCGCTCAAATCCCCAATCCAAGCTCCCTCACTCCCCGCAGTCTAACGGATATATCATGGGCAACGCCAGCGTTCTTACAGCATGTCACAAGCACCTTACAGTGTTTTAATGTTACTTTAAAAATGTAATTATTTAATTAATGATAAAAAAAAAAACAAAACCTTTAATTTACTAGGTACGTACTAAAAATGTAACTATCCAATTAAACACCAGCAAACGATCCAAGGTCAAACATTCTGTATATCTAATTAAACGCCGACGTTACCAAATATACCGGCTTTTTGGACATATGTCGCCGACCGTCTTTGAGGGGCATTTTGTTTCATTAAAAAGTCGAAGAGACCTTTTCTTGTAAGCTCAGTTTAAAGACATTTTGGGGATTTTCCAAAAAATAAAAAATGCAGCGAGTAGAGCATATAAATTATAAACGTCACCTGGAGGAGTTTTAAGAACAATGTATACTTATGGGCCTTTTAAGCTTGAATGGTTTCTTTTGAAAGTTCAGATAAGCTACTAACCTGACAATTTGTATTGGCCTTGATTCAGGTGTTAGCATAAGTATGGGTGTACTTTTTCTTGTGGCAACCATCTATGCATCGTACAAATGGATTAAGAAAACAAAAGAAAAGAGACAAAGAAAGAGGTTCTTTAAACGAAATGGTGGTTTACTTTTAAGGCAACAAGAAGAAGCTGACCCGTCTTTAATCCGTAAAACCATACTTTTCACATCACTTGAGCTAGAGAAGGCCACAGACAACTTCAATGAGAACAGAATTCTAGGCCGAGGAGGCCAAGGTACAGTGTATAAAGGGATGTTAGATGATGGAAGAATTGTAGCAATCAAGAAATCAAAAGTTGTTGATGAAAGCCAATTAGAACAGTTCATCAACGAGGTGGTGATTCTTTCCCAAGTCAGTCATAGGAATGTGGTCAAGCTATTAGGATGTTGCTTAGAGACGGATGTCCCTTTGCTCGTCTCTGAATTCATTCCAAATGGTACCTTGTATGATTATCTTCACAATGGAGCTGATGAGTTCTCAATTTCTTTGAGCACGAGATTACAAATAGCTACAGAGGCTGCAGGAGCAATTGCATACTTGCATTCGGCAACTTCCATTCCAATATATCATAGAGACATCAAAACCACTAACATACTTTTGGATGAAAAATATAGCGCCAAAGTTTCTGATTTTGGAACTTCAAGGCTTGTCTCAATAGAGCAAACTCATTTGACAACCTTAGTCAAAGGTACTTTTGGTTACCTTGATCCTGAGTATTTTCAATCTAGCCAATTCACAAAAAAGAGTGATGTTTATAGCTTTGGAGTTGTTTTGGTTGAATTATTAACCGGAGAAAGGCCAATTACCATAATTAGATCCGGTGAAAATAGAAGTTTGGCTAAACATTTTATGTTGGCAATGGAAGAAGGTGATGTTATGTCTATTTTTGATACGGTGGTGATTAAAGAGGGTACTAGGGATGAGCTTATGTCATTAGCTAACATTGCAATGCGATGTTTAAATCTGGATGGAAGGTATAGGCCAACAATGAAAGAAGTAGCTATGCAGTTAGAAACTGTACGGATACCACACGTTTCTGTTCAACTTGTTCCTCCCTCGACGGATCGAACCATGTGACTCCATGATAAGTGATTAAGAGTTAATAACGAATTGTTGTGAAACATGTAATGCAGATTGATAAAACGATATTAAACAGTCTTGATTTTGTATTCAATTGGGAACACATAACCAATAACCACATGCTAATTCTTAGACTCCAACCCTGTATATGCAATATGAAAAGTCATGATCCTTCATGAAAACCGCTTCATACAACAATCGACTCTACGACATCGTTTGACACCTCTAGCCGTTCATATTCTAAACCAATGGGTTAGATATAAACGACTAACACAGGATTCGGCTTTACAACCAGCCCATGCGAACTTAAATACAATGTCTTGACCCATGATATTAGTTTTTTGTTGACCAGAACAAAATAAATAGAACATGCCCAAAAGATTAAAAGATAATATTCAATGATTCCCTCAGTGCAAACCATTAATGGGTCGTCATGTACGAGGAGGAAGAGTTGATACTAAGTAGACCTGACAAACAGGTCGGGTTGGATCATTGGTCAAAACGGGTCAATTATAAAAAAAAGGGTTGTTTTGGTTTGGGTCGGGGTCGGGGTCCGGGTCAGAACGGGTTTCGGGTCAGGTCGGGTCATTTTTTTTATGATTACTAATATGCGTTAATTATTCATATACTAATGGGGTTGTGTTATTCTTATGTTAGGTTGGGTTGTGATTTGTTTATTTGTGAATAACTTAAATGGAATTATAAGTTGGCTTTAGTTTGAAATTGATTAACTCAGAACTTAACAATGGAAGATTTAAAGAAACAGAACAAGTGTAATAATACAAATTAACAAAATGCATAACATAAACACAAAATAATGCCACATAATGACTTGTGCCTTATGCCTCAGAATGCGCAGACCTACCATAGAATGCGCAGACCTACGCCTCGCCAAGCAACAAACTCAATTTTGCTTGCAATTAAAAAGCGCTTGAAACACATACACTTGTAATTAAACCGGATAGATAATAGAAATTATAAATACAGTGTAGTACACATAAAGTAAATCTTCACGTGTTCGAGAGATAACGGTAAGAAGCTAAGTAAGCTTGATAGAGTGTTGGTTTGCCCAGAGTTTTTCAGTAAATGGCCAGCTGCAGTTCTCAGAGCGCTGCCTTTTCTCTATTCGAACCATTGTCTTCTAGTCTTGGAGGTTGGGGATAAGAATTATGGGCCAAAGCCGTTTAGGGTGTTTGATGTTTGGATGGGAAAAGAAGGTTTTAGTGAAGCTGTGGAACTTGCAGCAAACTCGAGTTCTTCTATCGGCCCTCCTGATAGCCGGCTTACGGAAAAATTTGCTAATATTAGAAAGGATCTAAAAGTTTGGCGCGACAACTTTATTAAGAAAGAAAGTGAAGAATATTCTCGTGCGTTGGAAGACTTTGGAAAGTTGTATGGAAGTTCGGGACCTTAACGAAGAAAAGGAATGGGTCCTTGCTGAAAATAGAAAGGTTATTCTGGATTCGGATTTCAAAAAATGTTCTGAGGCGAAACAGAGAGCCAGGGTCAAGTGGGCGTCGGAAGGAGATGCTAATTCTAAATTTTTTTCATTCTTTGGTTAATCAAAGAAAAGCGTCGAAGATAATCCCTGGGCTGATTATCGATGGGAGGTGGGTCTCTAAACTGGCTATTGTTAAAAAGGAGATTATGTCTTTCTTTAGGAACCGGTTCAAAGAGGATTGGGAGGTGAGGCCTCAGGTTTCGTGTGAAGAGAAGATATGAAGGTTTTGGGGGAGGCCGATAAACAGCTTCTGATTCAAAATTTTTCGGTGGATGAAATCAAAGTTGCGGTTGCGAAGTGTGGTAGCGAGAAGTTGCCTGGCCCGGATGGTCTGAACCTAAGATTTATTAAAAAATTTTGGCACTTGTTTGAGAAGGATTTCAAAGAGGTTCTTGATTCGTTTTTTGTCAACGGGGAGTTTAGCGTGGGGAGTGGTTCTTCGTTTATTACGTTGATTCCAAAAACTAAAGACCCTGTTGAGTTAAAAAACTACAGGCCTATTAATCTTATAGGGGTTATTAGTAAGGTGGTATCCAAGGTCCTTGCGAATCGTCTAAAGAAAGTGATCGGATCTGTTGTGTCTGAATCTCAGTCAACTTGCTTTTTTAGAAGGAAATTTCATTCTGGACGGTCCGCTCATTGTTAATGAAATCTTCAGGTGGGGCAACAAGTTTAAGAAGAAAGGTTTCTTTTTCAAAATCGACTTCGAGAAAGCTTGCGATAATGTGAATTGGAATTTCCTCCTTGATACTATGTCAAAGAAGGGTTTTCCTGAACGTTGGTGTCTTTGGATCAAAGGAATTCTCAAATCGGCTCGTTCCTCAGTGTTAGTTAATGGCTCGCCGACCTTTGAATTTCAATGTTTCAAAGGTTTGAGACAGGGAGATCCCATATCCTCGTTTCTCTTTATTATGGTGATGGATGTCCTTTCGTGTATGCTCGACAAGGCAAAGTTGGAAGGTTTAGTCAATGGTATGAAGATGCCCAACAATGGCCCCATTATCTCGCATCTCTTTTATGCTGACGATGCTATCATCATTGGGGAGTGGTCGAAAGAGAATATCGCCAATGTGGTTCGTATTCTAAGAGTTTTTCATTTGTGTTCGGGGCTTAAAATTAATTTAGACAAATCAAATTTGTTTGGGATGGGGGTGAGTGCGGAGGATCTCAGGGAGATGGCTTCCCTTATCGGGTGCAACGCGGGTTCGTTCCCTTTTTTTGTTATTTAGGGCTTAAAGTGGGTGCCAATATGAATCAGGTTGTGAATTGGAACCCGGTGTATGAGATTTTTGACGCTCGGTTGTCTAGATGGAAGGCTTCTTTATTGTCCATCGGGGGTAGAGTTACGCTTATCAAATCCGTCCTTGAGAGTCTCCCCAATTATTACTTCTCGTTGTATAAAGCTCCTAGCAAAGTCATCTCGAATTTAGAGGCGAAAATTAGAAGGTTTTTGTGGGGAGGGGATGTGGAATCAAAAAAGCTTCATTGGGTGGCTTGGAATACGGTTACACTTCCGAAAAACAAGGGAGGTCTTGGCTTGAGCAAGCTTAAAAATATCAACGTAGCGTTACTTTCTAAATGGGGGTGGAGGCTCAAGATGGAAAACAACAAACTTTGGATTAAAGTGGTGGAGGCAATTCATAATACAAGGCTTAATTGGGATTTCATTCTTTCTAGAGCTTCGATGTGGGGGGTTTGGTGTAACATAGAAAGGGTTCTCTTTAAACATAAGGTGGACGGGAGACCTTTAAGGAACTTTTTTAGAAGGAAGGTTGGGAACGGGAATAACACAGCGTTTTGGTTGGATCCTTGGCTGTGTAACGAGCCACTCAAAACTAAGTTGCCGGAGTTGTTTAAGCAGGAAAAAGACAAGAGGTGTAAGGTGTCGGATCGTATTAAACCATCGACGGACAGTAGCATTTCCGGTCTTGTTTTCGTATGGGATTGGAGCAGGAATATCCAAGCTGGGGTCGAGGTTGACGAATTGGTGGAGCTGTGCAGTAGTCTGATTCATGTGAGTTTGGAGGATAGGTCAGACATATGGGAGTGGATAGGAGCTGAGGATAAAAACTTCAGTGTGGGAGCTGTGAAAAGATTATTGAATAGTAGTGGGCAGCCTGATGTTTTATCTTCTGAACCTTTAGAAGAGTGTAAATGGTTACCGGATAAGCTTAACATCTTTATGTGGAGATCGGCTCTTTACAGGATCGCGACGGTGGAGGCTATTAATCACAGGAATTTTCAGGTTCAAGAGGACAGGTGCGTCTTATGTAACGATGGGGAAGACTCGGTCTCCCATATTTTTTCGGCTTGTTACGTGGAGTCGGTTGTTTGGAATCAAATCAGCAGGTGGTGCAATATTCAAAATATGTTTTTCTTTGGCTTCAAAGATATCACGGAGATTCACGAGTTCGTGGGTTTAACCGGGGACAAAAAGGAAGCTTTCAAAGGTATCATAAGGATTGCGGTTTGGTGTATTTGGAAAGCTAGAAATAAAATGAGGTTTGAAAACAAAGAGGTTCGTATTGGGGACATTGTTAATGAGGTGAAAGCGTTAGGTTTTTTACGGTTCAAGAATAGAAGTAAATGTAAAAACATTGAGTGGGTCAATTGGTGTAAATTTGTAATTATGTACGTTCGGTGTTGTGTTTTGGGCCCCTCGTTTTGAGGGTGTTGTTTGTGTTTCAATGAAGTTTACCTTTCAAAAAAAAAACATGAAAGAAACATATACACTATTAGTCTACTATCAGCCCAATGTTAAATAAATCCAAGATCTTGAATATTCAAAGCATTAAACACAGTTATAATCTAATAAAGTTTAAGCTTAATTCAGGAAAATGACCGACAAAACAACAAATTCACAATCTTCAGAATGCAAGTTTCGTAACTATCTCAACACTATCTCCCTGCAAAATATAAATTAAAGAACACATTAAGCTCGGAAAAACAAAATATATAGTCCAGTTACTAGTTCTTAACATTTTTTTTTGTCAAACTGAAGTAATTAGCAAGTCCTAAATTGTTTCTGTTTTAACACAGTTTAATTGTTTTAACATAGTCTAAATGTTAAATTGCCTATAAATTAATTACCTAAAAGTTGCCCAAAGTTGGAATCAATGCTTCAATGTCTTCAACAAGATCTTCATCCATTTCGTTCTCATTTTCATCTGAATACGTAAAAAAATGAAAGTTGAATTATTAAATAATTTATAAAGATAAAAATTAAGTTGCAAAGAGAATGAACTTTAATACCTTCTAAATCAAATAACCAATCAAGTGTGCATAACAATGTCTCAACATTTGATGATAACAATGGAGTTTGATACTTACTTAACACCCGACCCCCGATACTGAAAGACGATTCGAAAGCAACACTAGTAATCGGGATGCTTAATATATCGCGAGCCACCACAACCTGTAAGGACCTTCAAAAATGTCACAAAATGACCCATAAGTGAAAACCCGGACCCCTGAAACCCTAACGTGCATGAAAAACTAAGAAATCAAGGTTTTTGGGTTTCAGGCGGGCCGCGTAAGCCATAAGAGAAACTTACGCGGGCCGCGTCAAAGTGTGGTTGATCGGATAAGCGTCCAGGGCCACGTGTCGCACACGTGGCAGGTCTACCGATGACACCGTAGCCCTAGTCTACGCATAGATGGCCCTCGCGGTCCGCGTAAGTGCTATGGGTGGTTTACGCGGGCCGCGTAAACCCCATTTTTCAGCTATAAATTGGTTTGATCATGAGCAATTCAGTAGTGTCGAAATCTTTTCACAAAAATGAAGATACACTGCTCAAAATCATAATTTTCATTAGGGAGGCGCTGCTACGATACAGGGTATTAACTCGATCGCTGCTATGATTCAATGTCCGATCGATTAAAACTATCCGATGGATGTTTAAGTGCTGCCCACATTAGGGCTATACCTTGTCATTCGTCGTGAATTCGATGGATGTTTAGGTGTTGCACTTTGTCATTCGTTGTGAGGGTTTTAATCTCGTGAGTTATCGTAAATGCTGTATTAGTTACTTACCTAGTTCGTGTGCAATGTTATTTAAATTAGGTTACAAGGCTAATCAGTAGGCTAAACTCTGCCCGTTTAAATCTGCAATGTGAGTCATTCTCTTTTTTCTAAAGTGTTTTACAATACTCCAAGTTATTTTCAAAGGTTATAATTACAGGGATTAAGTCATGGTTATCTTAATCACTGGCCAGTGGGGTATTGTGCACATTACTAATTTCTCACGGTTAGGCTAATAAATCCTAACAGTGATAATCATCACTACTTGGGTGAAAGGACCCAATAGTGGTATGACCATCGTCACCAGGAGGTGACACGGTGCCAGATAAAAATAAGATAGAAGCCATTGTAATCGCTCTTATGCGGTAATTTATAATTATGTGTCGTTTTATTAAACTGGAGTGACTCGCCAGTATTTCCCCGCTGATAAAATATTTTCAAAACATGTTTCAGGTGACTACTGTGAACCAAGGAAAAGTGCTACGGAGCACTAACAAAGCTTGAAGTAGTGGCTCAGTTAAATAAACAAACATGTTTTGTAAATCAGGGAATTTCCTTGTGAAATTCCTCTATTGTAAATTATGGGGATTATCCCAAATTATGAAATAAATTAATTGGGCATTTCAAGTTTTAAAAGATCCTGTTAAATCTTTCGCTGTCAACTTAATTAATAAATACCACGGGTTTCTGTCCCGCGGCTCCTGGACCGGGTAAAACCGGGACGGGGGCCGTGACAGAAAAAGGTGGTATCAGAGCCACTGATTTAAGCCAATTAAGTATTTAAAAATACTTAATTTTCCTGATTACTATCCTGTGATTATGTGTTTTTGTTATTTGACTATTTGTTAATTACAGTATGGGTAAGCAAAAAAATTTGGACATCTATCGTCAATTAGATAGTTTACCAAAAGATAAGGGAACTTCATACTCAGCAGATACTGAGGAAGGAATATTTGTTCGTAAGGCACAGTTTGAGAAACCACTTACCATTAAGAAAAGAAGTTGGATTATTAGAAAAAGTCAAGAGAAAATAAAGAAGTCACAACCAAAAGGAGTGCTGATTAATAAGGAAACTCAGGAAATAGGCAATAACCCACCATGGGAAGATAAATTAGACGAACAATGTGCAAATCTCTATATGTTAGCCACTACAGCAGTAAATGTTAACTTTTAATTAAGTTAAAATGCTAACACCCTGACCCAGTACTAGCACCACTATCATCCATAAGCCAGAGACTTTAAAGAAACTTGCCCATTAAATAAACAACTTAGTAAGAAAAGATAGACTAAAATAAATTATCCCTAGTCTATTTTAAATTTCAGTTGTAATTTGTAATAAACATATATTTATATATATATATAAATCGCAATATTTTGTTTTAATCAATTTGTTTGTATAAATGTATTAAATAATTATAATTAATATTTAAATTTTCTGATTATTTTGTGATTATGTGAAAATTCAATTTTAACCTAGAATTTTGTGTGTTTCTTCATATCTACTAAACATCATGAATGACTTGTCTGAAGCTCTTCAGAATCTCAATCTCTATTCTGTTAATGTGGAAGTTTCCAGAGACTTTACTGGTTATTGTGCCAACGTTGAGGAACCTATGGAATTTCAAGCCCAGCCTCCGGAGAAACCCAAGCCAAAGAAGAGAAGAAGAATTGTGGGCTGGAGGCGTGTGCGCAGGAGGAAACCACCGACAAGGAAAGTTATAAAGACGGAGGATCCAATGGATAAAGGCAAGGGAATAGAGATCGAAGAAAGTTCCAGGCAAGACCAGGAAATGCCATCTTGAGAAGAGCTGGATCATAGACTTGCACTTAGTGACCTCATCGGACCTACCAGTGAAAACCTCTTTAATTACCCAGCGGAAGCACAACTTCCAGTTGATCTAGAGCCTGAGATCCCAGATACTATTATCCACTCCCAACCTCTACCAGCAGAGCTAGAAGAGTGGTGGACCACCGACTGGCAGTTTCAAAGTCTCCTAAACAACCCTAATACCTTTTTCCCTCAATTTGACCCTGAGCCTCCACTACACCCACCTATGAGCTCAGAAAACTTGGCAGAACTCCGCCACTATGGCGAGGAACTAGTGTACGCGGGAAATAGAATTCGGGAAGTAGGGGAGAGGATATCTTGGAAGTACGACGAAAGGGAGCGACGTTTCTAAAATGCCAGCTGACTATGGTTATGTGGTTGTGGGAATGTGTGTTTAATAATAATAATAATAGTAATAAAAATATAATTACGTGAAATAACTTAAAAATTAAACTTTTGTAAGATAACCAGTGTGTACGGATGCCTATTATAATATATAAAATATCGAACGTCGAAAAATTGACAACTTTGGCTATACATGTTAATGTTATTATGTGCGATTGTCTTGTTATGTTTGGTTGTTAATTATTTTCTGCTAATCACTTATATATATTAATTACCAGATGGAACATGCTGGTAATGAACCCGTTAATGAAGTTAATCAATTTGAACAAAACATGAAGATCAATTTCTAAATAGGCAAGATATTGAGAATATCGTTGCTCAGGGAATAGCCAATGCTATTCCCGCAATCCTTGCTGCTACTCGAAATCCAGTTGAACCTCAACAAATTATTCCTTGCAAACGTACTCATGAAGACAACTTCAGTAACAGTGTAAACGGAGGCGGCAACCATACAAATAACAACAACGATGGAATCCAAGCCTCACTCCTTAAGAAAATGAAAGCTGCAACGCCTGGTTGCACTTATAAGGAGTTTCTTGCCTGTAAACCGGTTGAATTTGCAGGCAATGAAGGGGCGATTGCTGCACTGCGTTGGTTAGAGAAAACCGAGGCGGTGATTAAAATAAGTAAATGTGCCGAAGAAGACAAGGTCATGTACGCGTCGCATCTTTTTAAAGAAGGGGGGCTAGAATGGTGGAATACGATACTTCAAGCCAAGGGAAGCGAAGTAGCCTATGCCATAAGTTGGGAAGAATTTAAGCGACTAGTGGAAAGAAAATTTTGTCCTGGGTATGAATAGGAACAAATGGCGAATAAATTCCTGAACCACTGGATGGTAGATGTAGACTGTCGAGGGTATACTTCGACATTCTTCGAGTATGCTAGAGTTGCACCTACCCTGGCTTCGCCAGAACCGGTACTTATTTCTCGCTTTATTTGGGGATTGATTGGCGAGATCCATGATATCGTTAAAGCTGCGAGACCTCGCACAATTGACGATGCAGTGGAATTAGCCAACACTTTGACTGATGGGCTGATAATCACAAGAGAAGAAAATAGAAAGAAGGAAGTAGCTCAAAAGATTACCCAGGGATTCGGTATGGGTAACTGTAGTAATTTCAAGAAAAAGGGAACTAGGAAATCTTCCACTGTTCCATTTTGCAATGCCTGTAAAAGAAAGCATTTTGGAAGATGCAAGGGGTATTACAATTTCTGCAAAATTCCAGGACATCAAGAAGAAGATTGTAGGAGAAAGAAATCCACAATCTGCTAAAACTGTGGAGAAGCTGGACATTTCAGGCCAGACTGCCCGAAATTAGTCAAACCAGCTAATAACAAAGCCAAACCTGCAGAAAGAACTACCAAAAAGAACGTAAGAGCCTTCCAGTTGACTACTCAGGAAGCAGAGCTAATCCCTGATGTGATAGCTGGTACGTTCCTAGTTCACGACGTTTATGCAAAAGTATTATTTGACTCTGGTGCAAACCAAAGTTTTATAAATACTTCATTCTGCCAAGCTCTTAACTTACCCTTAACTAACCTTAGGCAGATCTTTACAGTCGAAACGACAGATGGAAATTCTGTTAACATAGATAAGGTTTTGCGAAAAGAAAAGATAGAACTCCTAGGTCATAAATTTTCTGTAAACCTGTTACCTATGAATTTAGCTGGATTTGATGTTGTGTTAGGAATGGATTGGTTAGTACTCAACCATGCTCGAATTCTTTGTGATAAAAATTCCATAGAAATTCATACACCCACAGGAGAATTAGTGGTAATTACAGGAGATAAGCCACAAAAGCCACTGAAATTCATTTCAGTAATGAAGTTGGCCAGTTATTCAAGAAAACAAGAAGTGGTGTATATGATTTCAGTAATCATTAGCACGAAAGGTAAGGAACTTAAAGAAATTCCGGTAGTAGCAGAATACCCAAATGTATTCCCAGAAAAACTACCGGGATGACCACCCAATAGGGAAGTTGAATTTAGAATTCATCTAATTCCTGGAACTACACCAATAGCCAAGGCACCTTATCGGTTAGCACCCACTGAAATGCTAGAATTGAAAAAGCAAATAGATGAATTATTAAGCAAAGGATTTATAAAACCTAGTTCATCCCCTTGGGGAGCACCAGTGTTGTTTGTGAAAAAGAAAGATGGTTTGATGCGAATGTATATCGATTATAGGGAATTGAATAAGGTTACAATTAAGAATCGATACCCATTACCTAGGATTGATGATCTTTTCGATCAACTTCAGGGAGCTAGATATTTTTCTAAGATAGATTTACGCTCAGGATACAATCAGTTGAAGGTACAAGAAGAAGACATACCTAAAACTGCTTTCAGAACTAGGTATGGTCATTACGAGTTTACAGTCATGCCATTCGGACTAACAAATGCTCCAGCAGCATTTATGGACATGATGAATAGGATCTGTAAACCGTACTTGGATAAATTTGTAATTGTCTTCATCGACGATATACTTATTTATTCCAAAAGCCAGGATGAACACCGTCAGCACCTGCATGCACTCTTAACTTTGTTAAGAAAAGAGAAGCTTTACGCCAAATTCTCGAAGTGTGAATTTTGGCTGCAGGAGGTACATTTTTAGGACACATGGTGAATCACGAAGGTATTCACGTAGATCCCTCCAAAATAGAAGCGATCACCAAATGGAAGGTCCCACAATCTTCTACGGAAATTAGAAGTTTTCTAGGGTTAGCTGGATATTATAGATGATTCATTAAGAATTTTTCCAAAATAGTTGTGCCATTAACTAAGTTAACATGTAAAGCAACTAAGTTTGAATGGGGACCTAAGCAAGAAGAGGCCTTTTGGATTTTGAAGCAAAAGCTAACAAACGCCCCAATTCTAGCCTTGCCAGAAGGAACAGATGATTTTGAAATTTACTACGATGCTTCTAAGCTAGGATTAGGATATGTGCTAATGCAACGCAAAAAGGTAATTGCGTATGCTTCAAGGCAATTGAAAAAGCAAGAAGAAAACTATACGACTCATGACTTAGAATTAGGTGCCATAATTTTTGCTCTTAAGATTTGGAGACACTATTTGTATGGAAGTAAGTTTACTATCCATACAGATCATAAGAGTTTAAGGTACATATTTGGGCAAAAAGAATTGAACATGAGGCAAAGGAGATGGATGGAAATCTTAAGTGACTACGACTGTGATATTCAATATCACGAAGGAAAAGTAAATGTAGTTGCTGATGCTTTAAGTCGTAAGTATCATGAGAAGCAAAAGCGAGTTCGTGCTCTTAGATTAAGTCTACAACTAGACTTAATGGAACAATTGAAAAACATTCAAGAAACAGCAATCAAGGACGATGCTGAAGGAATAAAAGGAAGAATAAAGGAATTAGAGCAAGTATCTAATGGAATTTGGAGATTCCATAAGAAAAGAATTTGGGTACCTAAGCAAGGAGAATTAAGAAATAAGATCTTAGAGGAAGCTAATAAATCTAGGTATATCATGCATCCTGTTAACAATAAGATGTACCAAGATTTAAGGAATAATTACTAGTGGATAGGAATGAAAAAGGACATAGCTAGATATGTTTCTAAGTGTCTTACTTGTTCACAAGTTAAGGCAGAACACCAGAAATCTTCAGGATTACTCCAACAATTAGAAATGCCGATATGGAAATGGGAACTTATAACCATGGACTTTGTTACTAAGTTACCCAAAACCAGAAAAGGTAATGACGCAATTTGGGTAATTGTGGATCGATTAACCAAATCAGCTTATTTTCTACCCATGAAGGAAACCTTTAGCATGGAAAGGTTAGCAAAGTTGTACGTAGATGAGGTAGTATCCTTACATGGAGTTCCGCTCTCCATTGTATCGGATAGGGATAGTCGTTTCACTTCCCACTTCTGGACAAGTTTCCAAGAAGCCATGGGAACCCGACTAAATCTAAGCACTGCATACCATCCTCAGACAGACGGACAAAGTGAAAGGACGATCCAAACCCTGGAGGACACGCTTAGGGCATGTGTGATAGATTTTGGTGGAAATTGGGATGACCACCTACCTTTAATCGAATTCTCCGACAATAATAGTTATCATGCAAGCATAGAAGCTGCTCCATTCGAAGCACTATATGGATGAAAATGCAGAACTCCAGTCTGTTGGGCAGAGATAGGAGAAAGTCAATTATCAGGTCCTGAAATCGTGCAAGAGACCACCGACAAGATCACTCAAATCAAGGAAAGACTGAAAAAGGCTCGAGATCGCCAGAAGAGTTATGCCGATAATCAACGCAAGCCACTAGAGTTTCAAGTTGGAGACAAGGTACTCTTGAAAGTTTCTCCTTGGAAAGGAATAGTTCGGTTCGGTAAGAAAGGAAAGCTAAGTCCAAGGTACGTAGGACCATTCCCAGTAATACAATGAATAGGGCCAGTCGCCTATCGTTTACAACTACCAGAAGAGTTAGCTGGAGTACATGACGTATTTCATGTATCCAACCTCAAGAAATGTTTATCTGACGAATCATTGGTAGTACCTCTCCAAGATATAGAGGTAAATGAGAAGTTGAAATTCGTAGAGAAACCGCTCCAAATAGAAGACCAAAAAGTCAAGTTTCTCAAGCATAAAAGACTAGTACTAGTCAAAGTCAAGTGGGAGTCGAAAAGAGGATCCGAATACACCTAGGAGCTGGAATCGGAGATGAAGCGAAAGTACCCTCACTTATTTCAATAAATCTCGAGGACGAGATTCTAAATAAGGTGGGGAGGATGTAAGGACCTTCAAAAATGTCCCAAAATGACCCATAAGTGAAAACCCAGACCCCTGAAACCCTAACGTGCATGAAAAACTAAGAAATCAAGGTTTTTGGGTTTCAGGCGAGCCGCGTTAGCCATAAGAGAAGCTTACGCGGGCCGCGTCAAAGTGTCATTGACCAGATAAGCGTCCAGGGCCACGTGACCGATGACACCGTAGCCCTAGTCTACGCATAGATGGCCCTCGTGGGCCACGTAAGTGCTAAGGGTGGTTTACGCGGGCCGCGTAAACCCCATTTTTCAGCTATAAATTGGTTTGATCATGAGCAGTTCAGTGGTGTCGAAATCTTTTCACAAAAACGAAGATACACTGCTCAAAATCATAATTTTCATTAGGGAGGCGCTGCTACGATATAGGGTATTAACTCGATCGCTGCTACGATTCAATGTCCGATCGATTAAAACTATCCGATGGATGTTTAAGTGCTGCCCACATTAGAGCTATACCTTGTCATTCGTCGTGAATTCGATGGATGTTTAGGTGTTGCACTTTGTCATTCGTTGTGAGGGTTTTAATCTCGTGAGTTATCGTAAATGCTGTATTAGTTACTGACCTAGTTCGTGTGCATTGTTATTTAAATTAGGTTACAAGGCTAATCAGTAGGCTAAACTCTGCCCGTTTAAATCTGCAATGTGAGTCATTCTCTTTTATCCAAAGTGTTTTACAATACTCCAAGTTATTTTCAAAGGTTATAATTACAGGGATTAAGTCATGGTTATCTTAATCACTGGCTAGTGGGGTATTGTGCATATTACTAATTTCTCACGGTTAGGCTAATAAATCCTAACAGTGATAATCATCACTACTTGGGTGAAAGGACCCAATAGTGGTATGACCATCGTCACCAGGAGGTGATACGGCGCCAGATAAAAATAAGATAGAAGCCATTGTAATCGCTCTTATGTTGTAATTTATAACTATGTGTCGTTTTATTAAACTGGAGTGACTCGCCAGTATTTCCCCGCTGATAAAATATTTTCAAAACATGTTTCAGGTGACTACTGTGGACCAAGGAAAAGTGCTACGGAGCACTAACAAAGCTTGAAGTAGTGGCTCGGTTAAATAAATAAACATGTTTTGTAAATCAGGGAATTTCCTTGTGAAATTCCTCTATTGTAAATTACGGGGATTATCCCGAATTATGAAATAAAATAATCGGGCATTTCAAGTTTTAAAAGATCCTGTTAAATCTTCCGCTGTCGACTCAATTAATAAATACCACGGGTTTTTGTCCCGCGGCTCCTGGACCGGGTAAAACCGGGACGGGGGCCGTGACGCAACCAGTTTTGGATACCTTATTTGATTATCCTTCCAATACTCTAAAATATCAAGTTCAACTTTTCTGTCAAGGTTAGGTTCCTCCAACTACAGTGTTTACTGTACTTTTCATTATCAACAACTTTTTATTGGCTTTGAAATGTATCGAACCCATCCAACTCGTCAAGCGTATTGTCACCAACATTTGAACTCTCGGGTATTGAAGATTCATGGATCGTCTCCGATTGAATATTGTACTCCTTATCATATAGCCTATGCATACCATTCACAATACGCTTCACTTTCACTTATTGGTGCATATTTGTGACAAAAGCTTTTAGACTTGGTCTTTGGATTCTTATTGTTCTTGTAATTCCAATCACCCTGGTTCAGTTGGTTATTTCGTGGTTGACGGTTATTGTCGTAGCTGTCATTGCGGGCATAATCGTACCCGTAATCATCATTGTTTCCCACGTAGTTGGCGTTTTGGTAGCCAAAATACTCGTACTCAAATCCCCGAGCATTATAAATATTCCCCACATGATCGTCACCCCACACATCATTTTCAACCCTCTCATTATAATTCCCACCGTCATCGAGTATTCCGAATGAATACTCACATGTTCCAGCGATTGATAACCGGGAACACTAAACGGTTCGTCATCGGGAATATTATTTCTCAAATCAGCGAGATTGAGAAATTGACCTTCATTCGTGGGATTGCCACAAGGTTGGTTAACTCCACGGTTGGCGTTAACATTTCGGTTGTTGAGGTTAGGTGGTAATGGGTTTTGTCAGTTTGGATTTTGAGGTGGAGGTGTAGGTGTACGTTGGTTATTGTTGTGATTTGGCCCACAGGTTTGAAATGGTGGTGTTGGTGGTCTTGAATTATTACCGCTGCTCGATTAATTATTTTGGACGTTTTGGTTTGAACGGAGATGACCGTGGTATTGGAATTGGTGTTGGTTTTGGTTGTTGGGTTGGTTGGAGTTTTGAGGATCCATTGGAATGGGCCCAAAAGAATGTTGAAGTGGTGAGTTAGTAGTAGGTTGATCAGACGCAAGTGTTGCCTCCAACCGGTTGGCTAAATTTCTTCTTAGGACCTGCTCGATCTCCAGTTCAAACACTAACGGTGAAGTCCTCCCGGAATTTCGTGTATGCATGCACTATCTGTAATCTGCATAAGTAACACACCCACGTAACATAAAAGCAGAGACGATATAAAGAAACAAGCAATTAAATAGATAATCACAAAATCAAACAATATCCAAACACAAAACGCACGAACTCCCCGGAAACGGCGCCAAAATTTGACCGGAGTGTCGCGCCATGGTCAAAGATAATATTTATAGTCCCAAATTACCCCTAACAATGCGTTAGTGGTAAGTAAGGGGTCGAACCACGAAGATTTTGTGGTTTGTGCACGGATGTGATTGATTTAAATAATGTCACAATTATGAAGCTTGATATGGTTTAATTTGAATATTTGTTGATTGAAAGAGGTGTCGGATTACACCGACGAATTTGTTTTTAATTACTTAACTACGAAGAACTTGAACGATTGCAGAAAAACTTGATTAAAAGTGTTAGGAAACTTTATTTGTAAGTATTGAAGAAAATCACAATCAACTGGATCTATGAAGAGATCACAGTCCTGAAGATCACGAACTAGAAAAAGAAGATTAGATGGGACAACTGGAAAGCACAGCATCTACTTCAAAGAATTACAAGTTGATCAAGAGCTGAATTGGATTATCAGAAGAGGTCATTTATGATGGATCTAATGATATTTCTGATGAAATATCATCAGTATCTGACGATTCTGGTCATCAAAGATTTTCTGATGATTTGTTCATCAGAATTTCTGATGAAGTGGTTTATCAGAATTTCTGATGAAATACCCCACTTGTCTGAAATTGGCTCTGTCCTGCCACAATTACCGAAGCAAGTTGACATTAAATGATATCATGATGAAAAAGGCAACTTGAACGTTGGAATCAATGAATATGTCAATCGGCTACTTTTTGCAGGAATTATTGTATGAATAAACTATTGTTTAGTTTATTCATACACCCAAGCCGTCTATAAATAGAAGGCTAAACCAGGAGAAGCAAAGTGAGTTTGAAGGTTAGCATTCACACATACATCTAAACTCCATTGCTCTCTCCCCCACAGAATTCAAGATTCGTTTGTATTAGATAATAATCTTACAATCACCTTGTAAACCATTTTCTTTCAAAGTGATATAAACTTGATAATTCTGTAGGTCTTGTTTCTTAAAAGTCTGATTTCCATTTCCGCACATCTTTTTCACATCTACTGAAATCACTTGCCATATTACGTGAAAAGAAGTTGTTTTGAGCCTGAACTGGGTCTAACAATTGGTATCAGAGCAGATTGAATAGACTATTTTCAAACGATCAATCGCTCATCTTCTTTTCTCTTAATATGGCCAGCTTTCAATCCTGAAATAATGCTTTTAACATTGGTTCTATGTCTAAACCTCCGACTCTGGTCAGGGAGGAATACCCCCAGTGGAAAATCAGGATGGTCAATTTCCTTAATGGTCATGACCGAGCTCTGTTTCAATCCATTGAAAGGGGTCCACATACACCAATGACTGATATACCTGCTATTCCAGCAACTGACCAATCGCCAGCAATCCCTGCCTCCCGCGCTCCCAAAAGTGAAATAAACTGGAGTGCGGAAGACAAGGACCTGGTGGCTGGGGATGAAAGGGAAAAGTCACTTTTAATTATGGCCATCCCCAATGACATATTTTCACAAGTTGATGCATGTGCATCAGCTAAGGAAATATGGGATCAGTTGGAAAATCTTTGTGAAGGAGGAGAAAGGATGAGAAGAAACAAGAGAACAAATCATGTCTCATCATATGAAAGGTTTAAAAGTTTGCCAAATGAAAGGTTAAATGATACATATCAAAGATTTACAAAACTTTTAAACGAGCTAAATAAATTTGGTATAACAAAATCAAATGATGAAAGAAATATAAAATTTCTTGATGCCCTTCCTAGAGAATGGAGAAGTCTCACCATGACTTTATCATCAACCTTAGAACTAGGAAACATGAGTCTTCATGACTTATACAACATCTTGATCCCCAGAGAGGAAGAAATTTTTGAAGAAACTGTTCAAAGAGGGGGATCTTTAGCTCTTATCTCAAACTCACAAAGATCAACAACAACCAATGATCCACAACCATCAACCAGTCAAAATCTTGAAACTTCTGATGCATCATCAGACTTTTCAGCTTTTGCTGAAGCAATAGCACTGCTCACCAAAACATTTGAGCAGAGGTTGAGGGGAGGTAACCAGAGATACCAGAGGTCATTATGCATCAGAATGCAAGACCAAAAAGCTGAAGGATGTTGCCTATTATGAGAAAAAGCTTGAAGAAGCAAAGAAGCAACAACAAGTAAGCTTAATTGCTGGAACAGATACATGGTTATCTGATGATTCTTCTGATGATGAAGAAGAAGAATTGGCAAATTTCTGCCTCATGGCACTCTCTGAAGGACTACCAGAAACTTCAGAACAAAAGGTAAATTTAGACAATCTTGATCTTGAACACAAACTAAACAAGCTCATGTCAGATTTTCTAAATCTGCAAGAAAAACATCAATCAGATATTAGAAAATCTGATGAGTTGCAAAGGACTTTGAATAAAATCATTCTTGAAAACCAACATCTTATTGAGGACAGTTTAGATCAAAGAGCAAAAATTGAGTTTTATGAAAATGAAAGAAAAGATCTTTACAAGAAAATAAATGACAAAGAAATCAATGTAAGAGGTTTTCAACAGGCTAAACAGTTTATAAATTTTATTGAGTCCACACCTAAGAACAAAGGAGAGGGTTTAGGCTATACAAGTTCTATAAGATCAAATAGAAATAAACCCACTATCTTTGTAAAAGCAACTCATCAGATTTCTGATAATTTAGTATCAGAATCTGAAGCTGAATCTTGCAAATCAATCTGTTCTGAATATTCTTTTGACAAACCAAACTTCAAAACAAACAAGAGTGAATGCAGTCAAGAATCTGTAAAAACTCCAGAAGCAGTTCACTTATCTTTTCAAAATTATCCAATCATTCCATCACAAGAGGAACTATCAGAAAATTCTGATAACTCTTGTATGTGTGTTGACATACTAAAGCTTGTCCAACACCATCTTCAAATGAAAAATGTAAAATCTGTTAATGGCTCAGCATATAACAGAGTTTCTGATGAAAACCAAGAAGAAATAAAAATAAAGTGTTTCAAATTTCATCAGAAACAGTACCCAAGCATGCCAGGGTACCAAAAACCCTCTAATCATTTCATTTCAGGACCATCAAGTGCAGCTGATCTGGTACTGCGACTCAGGAAGCTCCAAGCACATGACTGGGGACAGGAGCTTACTCAGCAACTTTGTTTCAAAGCTGGGTAGAATGGTAAATTTTGGAAATTGAGTAAAAGGGAGGATCATGGGGTATGGTTGCAGAAATTTGGATGTTTAACCATAAAAGAGAGTAGTCTTTGTTGAAAGGCTTAACACATAATTCGCTTTGTTATGGTCAATTCAATGATAAATAAATAAAAAAAAAACTACTTAGATAATTGCTTTAGTGATAATCAAATTCATATGTCAACTTATCAAAAATTCTGATGAAGTTGTCAGAAAATCTGATTCAACATCAGAAGAACATCTGATAAATCATCAGAATTCTAGTGAATCTTCAGCAAAAAGGGCTGATAGTCAGAATTATCGTAGTTCATCGAAACAAATTACAGCATGTTAATATCTGCATTCATATTCCTTGTTTATATATTCATATATTGCTTGTTTTTGTTTGAAATTTTTTTTATATATTATAATTTTTTTTCCTTTGTTAGTGCTGATAACGTCATACAAACAGAAAATTTCTGGGAACTCGTTAAAATAGATATTTCTCTCTCCTTCATTTATTACACACCATCATGTTTAAAAAGGTTGAAGTGACATATTGGTTGGCTACAATGATACATTACCAGAAATTAGCCACCTAGATAAATTAATGTAGTGAAGAAGGAACTTATCTCTGGTATTTTTTTTCTGGTCTCTGGTAATCATTAAAATAACAAGGATTGCAGTGAAGAAAGTCCACAAGTTGGTAGCTTCCATTTATAGCAAATATTAAATTTACTATAAATATTCACCACTTTGAGTTAAAATGTGTCATCTTCACTTCTCATCTTCATCACATAATCACACACACTCAGAAAATGAACTCTATCAAAGATGCATGTTTCCCACTTGTTCTTTATCCATATCATAATCTAAGATTGAGGACAAATCTGGATGGTCCACAGTGGGAAGGATGTCAAGTTGTACTCAAGATGCTCATGAATAGCAACTTGAGCTATGCTCTCACTGCTCACATAAGTATTCATCCAGAGATTCTTCAAATCTTCTGGAAAAATGCAACACTATCTGAGTATCAAAACAGGGAGCAGATGACCATCAAGAGTGAGGTGCTAAATCAGCAAATTCTGTTAAATGAAGCCACCATCAGGACAGCTCTTCAACTAAATGATGATAATGACGTTCTGATGTTCACAAGGAATCAGAAGGAAAATGTCTTAAGGGAAATGGGTTATCACACACCAATCCAACAACGGACAATCAACAAAAATGGCTTTAAAAAGCCATGGCAATATTTGGTCACCGAGATGGGTGCATGTTTTTCAAAGAAGGTCATAAATCATCATGAAATATCTCTGAAATTGATGGAGCCTATACTGGCACTGGTACATAAGGTACCTTACAACTTCTCTCATTATCTGATGAGTGATTTTGTAAGTAACATGTGGGTTGCCAAGCCATTCTTGATGTATCCTCGTTTTCTAACAAAGATAATCACAAATCAGCTAGACTTTGCAGGCATTCCTGCAAGTTATCCAAGGGCTGACATGAGACTTCAAGAAAACATGGGTCTTAGCGTGCTTGTACCCACTAACAACAACTCTGGGGAGATAACTGATCTGTTGTTACTATTGGAAATGGAACATGGTGAAGGGGTAGATATTGATTAGGTTTTATTTGCTTTATTTGTACTAGTTTTTTTTGTTAATATTTTTGCTTGCTAGCTTTCTAGTTTATGTTTTATATGTCTGGGAAATAGGTAATGATAAAATGATCATCAGAAATCTAAGTCATAAATCAAAACTCAAAATTTCTGATGAAAGGGGATAAAATCTGGTATTTCAAAATTGGATCATAAATTTTTCTGATAAAACATTAAAATAATAAAACATTTTTAGAAAATATCAGAAAAGGCAAAGAGACATGGATGCTACCAGAAAAACAATTGTGAGTCTTCTGATCTTATCTCATTCCCTCTCATCCTAAAAAAAAAAAAAAAAAAAGGAGGCACTCTTAAGTTTAGGGGGAAATCTCAGAGATTCTGTTGAAAAGACTGATTATTTCTGTTGACTACATCACAAAAAGTCAACAGAAGTCAAAACAAAAGAAAGATACATTTGGTCAATAGAATTTCTGATAACCTTATCAGAATGGGAATTTCTGACTTATGAAGAAAAGAGGGAACATATGAAGGAAGATAATTGGACCACTTATCAAAAGGGGTCCACAAAGAAGAAAAGGTGTCATAGAACCGATAGCTTTCTCCAATCAAAAATCAGTGCAACACTTTCAAGAAAAGATTGAAGAAACTACAAATTGAAAAGTCAAGTTGAAAGGGCATAACCACGATTCCATGATAAACAATTTCATTAAAGTCTTAACACCCACGATCCAACGGTTATTTTTTGAACCAAAATCTCAGCATCCACGATCTAACGGTTATAAAGACAATTAATGATCTCTTTATCACCATCTCATACCACGATTTATACCCCTTCAACACCTTCTACTTCATACAACCACAATACTCTCAATTTCCTTATATCCCAAAATCCCCTGTTTTTCACTCATAAATCAAAAATCCCTAAATCTCAAACCCTAACTCCAAAAATGGCAGAAGTTAACCTCAATATTCCAATTGATCAACATGAAGTACCTTTTGTCGAGGAAGCAGAATTTTTACCAATGAAGGAAAACAATCTGCTGCTGAATACAGAGTATTCAGAGTATGATAAAAGATGTCAACTTCTTGTAGAATATCTTACAAAATGCCCAATCTTAGGTGCACTGACAAAAGAAAGAGAAATACCAGAAAGGATGCTACAGCAATTTGTTTACACCTTTAAAGAAGATGAAGAAAATAGGGTGTCTGCTCATGTTTGGGGAAATGTCTATGTAACATTAACTCCAGCAAGAGTAAGAGAATGGCTTGGACTGCCTATTCTTGGTAGTTACACTGAAGCCCCAAGCAAAGAAGAATTATTAGACTTTGTTATTGGGCTTGGATACAAGAAAAGAGATGTCAACAAAATTGGAGCAATAAGAAGAAGTGAATTGCCAGCTATCTGGCAAGTGATGATGGAAGTGTTAAACAAATGTCTCACCTCAAAAATAGGAGGAACTGATCAAATCAATCAAGCTATTCTGACAATCATGTTTGGACTCATAAATGGGTTCAAAATCGATTATGGGTCAGAAATCTTTAATCTTCTCAAAAGATCAATCATCACCAGAAATGGAAAAATAACATCTCATCTGCCATATCCAAGGTTAATCTCAATTTTCATTTCTGAAGCATTTGCTGAAAGAAACATGGAGATTCCAATCTTAGAAGACATCGGGAGATCAAAAACAATGAAGGCCTGGAGTTCCAATCATGGATG